>CM060932.1:474084818-476584818 GCA_030765085.1 Allium cepa
AATGCAGCGGAAATTTTAGAGTGTGGTGCAATACTATAAATAATAATAATACGAATTCTTCGTCTTCGTCCTCCAAAGCTAAAGTCTTCGATCCTGAAACGCTCGGACTGACCCGAGCGAATTTGAAAAGACAAAAACACTCGAGTCAGACTAAAAGATCTTATGTGAGTTAAATTAACAGAAATAAATATGAGTACAGTAACTCAAGAGATGTTCGGGATTTACAACTCCTAAGGATCCGTTAAACTATTTACTATGTAGTATATTGCGCTATTATAATAGTGTCTATTTATAAAATAAACTTACTTTTTAATAGCGTTAAGGGGTTACCCATATAGCCCTTAACACAAATAATGCCAATATTCTATACAGTACCGCAATACCTCCTGATCGGGAAGCTACCAGAGGATACTCCATAGGTACGACACAAATAGAAACTCGTAGTAAAGGCTTGGTATGGTAGGTGACACGGCACAACTAGGCAATGCCAGGGTAGATATACCAATTGCTATCCAGGCTCGTGGAAACGCGTAGCCGCAGTTACCGCCCATCTCGGACTAACTCCCCAAAATCAAAATATAGAAGTGGCCACTGAATCAATCCAAAATCAAAGTATAATATCGAAGAGGAGGGTCCGATCAGAGGAATGACCTCATTGGCCTCAGAATCGCTCCTGTTTTAGCCACCTTATGCCAACTCACGGGAGTCGGGTCCACGTATTTACCTTACAGGAAACGTCACCACCACCTACTTCATTCTGGAATCTCCACCGCGTACACGGTTAGTCAAAGTGGTTTCGGTATCGATAGAGAGTATGTCCATATCCGATCCCGGTCTCTTTGCCAACCCATCGTTATTATAACACCTCGGTCATTTAAAAATAGGTTATACTTAAAAAATCAGAATAAACATTCCATTTCATAACCATGAATACGATATCATTTCAAACCCAAAACCATATTTTATCACTTATCCCAAATATAATTCTTTTCCAAAATCATAATGCTTTAATTTCATAACGTCTGAAAATCAAATATTTCAAAGCATAATATTTTAAAAATCATAATTTAAAACCATAACTTCTAAAAAAAAACTTGAATGGTTTGGACATTCAACGGTATATGAATTAAATGGTTTAACTTAAATGTTACTTTGTAAAGAAAATAGTTCTCATGGCTTTACAAATACATTTCTTTATTAAAGTCTAAACCAAAATTTATATTATCTCTCTCAAGTTCCAAAACCACTTCAATTTATTTATATATACGTATATCCATTTTGAGTATCAATATTTCAAACTAAAGTTGGATTTTATTCTTCAACAAATCAATTGTTCTATTAATTAGTCTTGAATATTCATATAAAATCCATAAATAATAAGACTTCAATTTCTAGTAATAAAATATATATATTTTTCCCAATTCAAATTATACTAGAATATTCATTTCAATATATTTTGGGAAAAAATCCAATTATAAATATCATATCTTAAAATTTCCAAACTTAACATTTAAACATATGATATAAATTATTAAACTCCATTTTCTTAATTTTCTTCCATTTTTAATAAAGATTTTTATACACCTTTTAAATTTCAAAATTTTCAACTTCATATGTATATATATATGGAAGAAAAATATTTATACAATATAAAATTTAAGATTTTTATAAACCGTATTCCATCCAAACCATAGAAATGACATTTAAATAGTTATATATATACCGCGGTGTATGTATATAATTTTCTATCCTATGGTCAAGTGATACGGATATTTATCATTTCAATCCGCAATTTAAAAGATATAAAATTTTGCGGTTATATATCATTTCAAACCACAATCCCGAATGAAATGAAATATGCATGATAATTTGAAATTTAATGATATACAATAAACATCCATTCATCAACATCATCCATCATCCAAATCGCAATCATCAATCAATATCAATCAATAACAATATTATTTTTGGTACTACATAACAGGTAATACTGGCAATTTTATTCAAATTAAATTTAACAGCTATTAATCTACAGTCTATATTCAGTAATAAATTATATAACTGTTAACTAGCAGTTCATATACAAACAAATAAATTTTAACTGTAAATTTATACGCAATAAATTAATTAAATTAACAGTTAAATTAAATAAATGCAATTCAACAGATGTGAATAAAATAAACATGCCAAATACTCATAAATAAATTTCTATTCATTTCTAAAATTAATTTAAACAAACATAAAATCTTCTAGTAGTTGTGAGTGGGTTTAAACACTCACCTTTTGAATTTAAATCGAATTTAAATTCGATTTAAACCCAAAAATTCGCCCTTCTCGGAATTCGTCCAAACCGGCGTCAAAACGTCAGAAATTCCGATACGATCCCAGCAAAACAAACCGCGCGTGAATCCGAGCTCGTATGCAAAAGTTATGAAAATTTGAAAAATGGAAAATTCTGGTCCTAGGTCGACTTCGGGTTCGACTTCGGTGCGCCGCCTCAATTCCCCGGTGCTTGCTTGGAGTTTTCGCCAAAACGACCCGGAGCGACCCGAGTCATTTTCTTCCTGACCCAAAGTTGCTCTAGGGTTTTCTCCCCTGAAACCCGAAGCGCGACCAGAAACTGCTGCAGATCCGCAAATTTTTTTTTTTTTTTTAAATTTGAATTTTTTTTTTTTTTTTGGAATTTGGGAGTTAGGTTTTTTTTTCTGCCATTAGAATGAGGAGGTGAGAAGGAGATGTATGTATAGAAAATGAAAATAAGGAGTGACTAGGGTTTATAACCGTGCTTATATAGGTAGACTAGAGATAGCGTAGATGGATCGGATAAGTGAACGTACGAAACAAACTATGGCCCAAAAAGCCCGCTATGCCTCCGGAACCGAATTTGTCAAACCCATATATCCAGATAGGTATTTTAAAATATTCTGAACGCGATGGAAAAAGTTTCACGTCTAAATTTGATCGTATGAAGAACTTATGCTGAAAACAAAATTTCCAAATTGATTTCAAATTGATTTTATTAAAATTGATTTCAAGGCGTTTCACGCCCGTACGATCAAACGACAAGTCCGATCGATACGAAAGTTGAAACCTTATAATAATTCACCGATACGGATCCGATGAAACGGGTTTCGTCGAAATCCGAGTCCGTGGCCAAAATGGCTATTTTTAATATTCATTAAATAAATTAAATTAAATTATAAAATCCAATCTTGTATTAATATTCTAAAATTTGTCCCAATTTTATTGCCTATATAAATTAATCAATTTCAAATGATTTAACAAGCTTGGATGTGAATTAAAATTGATAAGATATCAAATTTCAGTGTTCATTTCTGCACTTTCTTATATTTAAGAATTTTATAAATTATATTCTCAAAAACCCATACTTTAGACTTTTAACCTTTATATCCTCAACTTTCACCTAAAATAAAGACGTTACTAACATTAGTTCAAGATTTCGCTCTAATGTTCACAAATTCCGTTTTATATTCAATAACGTAATATTTTACGTTTAATTCCATTTTATTTGTAATAAATACCAGTTGTTGAATTTTATACTCAAATTATACATATAAATCTTGCTTTCTAAAGTCTATAACAACCAATGGTCAAATAAAAATAAAATTAGTATTGACCTCACCTTAAAGAATTAACTACTGCAATTACAAAGCCAAAACTACGCTAACTGCAAAAATTTTAGTGAATAAATTTGAGATTGATTTCAACATAACTTAACAACAAATAAGGTAGGTGACAAACAATGATTATTGTTATTGAATCTATTCCAAAATTCTACACTCAAATATTACCTTAAAGTAAATCTTATGTTTCTATAAATTTATTCATACTTCTGTTACTATATTTATACTTAATAAAGTAACGCTCATTCTTAATAACTATATAATAACTATTCAACATATACAAGAACTCTATTCCCAAATACATTCATTTATATTTTATTTCCTTAAAGTTCTCCTTTATTGACTAGACACATCAATACCCAAAATAATTTATTTAGATTCATTTACGTCGAGTGCCCTTCTTAACTATATACTCAATAAATGTTAAATCAAAATAATTGTTACCCTTTTATTCAAATTCACCTACACCATCAATAACAAAATGTTGCGCTAAATTTAAATTCAATTATATACATTAGATAATTGGGTAAACTTTGTAATTATACTATATATGAAAATATTTTTATGCATAAATTTCCACTTACTTACTATGCATTCATTTATTAAATTACTAATTGCCTTAGTCAACTTATTCCCTATTTACTACCAAATTCCTCACTTGGTTATAGTTTATCAATATATATACATACATAGGCAAATCAAGTTCTAGTCCTTTTGTTATTTATATTATATTAGGTATGCACAATTAAGTTGTTAATTAACTATTTCTACAAAATTATCTTCATACATTCAGTTCCAAATCTTATAGGATTAAATTCTAGTTACTTACACTAAATCCATGAATTTAACATTCTATCCAAAACATGCTTTTAAATCTTTTTTACTCTAAATAAATTTATTCAATGTTAACATCTTCAAAATCCAATTCACTTCCATAAATATGGTTGCACTTAAATTCAGTTATTATTACATTAATACTATTTCAAATTTTATTCTTTTAGTATTAATTAAACAATCGTATTAAATTAAGAGGTTATAATGATTTTCACTATTTATATACACTCCATTTAAAACCCAACAGTCGTTTCAAACACCTTTGTATTTCATTATATTGGTTTCTTAAAATTAAATCTTTTAACAAAATGTGACAAATTACATTATCCAAATCTATTATCATAAAATTTTATTGTTACATTAAATTCCAATTACTATAACAAATTACTACGTTTTTCTCAAATAAAATATTAAGGCTTTTATTTTATTCTAAATTAGATTAAAAATTATATTAATTTAATTCATTTAACATTATCAAATTTAACGGGTCGTTACAGTTGAGGTATTTATAGACATGAAAATAGGTGGAATTACTAATTTACCCTTGCATACTTCCACTAATCACAAAGCTCCACCTCAACATCCTCCCCTTCTCAAACTTATGGCCAAGGTGGCCCCTATAACATGCTAGATCATGACATGTGCAATATCGTGTATAGAGGTGTGGTGTTGGGTATGGTTACACACGAGAACTTCTTCCTTATTTAATTCTTTGTTTATTTTTAAACAAATATATCTTATCATGATTATATTTAAATTAATCATGGTTTATTACTATTAATACTTTACTTAACTTACCATATGACATGTTCATATACATGAGTGGTACAAAAATGTTCACAACGTTTCCAGCAATTTCCAAAGCTGAAAAATCGAAATTTCAAAACACGTTTTTCGGTCACATTTTCTATTTTTATTTAAACTACTTATTTTGGTAAAACAATCTAGAAATGATTTTAATATCATTAATTAATATTTAAATTATGTTTATTTGATTATTACAATCCATTATTTAAATAGTTAAAAATTATTTGAATATTCAAATACAGGTGATTAATTTATGGGTCGTTAGAACAGTACTATTTTTTCCATAACCGAAATCGAACTTTACTTTTAAAAACCGAACTTGTGCTTGATTTCCATACTTCAGTATTGGTAAAACCTTTTTAGAAATACTAATACAAATATTATAATACCAAGTGTATTAAAACTAGAGTAAAAAAACAAGCGTCGATAAAACATTGTCTACTATAAACCGAAAAACAATTCACACTTAGATTTTTTTATAAATAATCCCTTTTAAAGGATTTTCACATTTATAAACCATTATTTAGAAATATAAAACGATATTTGTTATCCCAAAAGATAAAAAAGAAATCTAGATACCTTTATAAATTTAAAACATTATTAATTATCCTCAAAGATAACTAATCACTTTTATAATCTCTTTAAAATAAACAAATCAATTATTTTAATAAAATAGCTAATTATCACTAGACACTTTTAACTTTATAATCTTTATTAGATCAATTTATCAACTTTGAAACACCAAATCAATTGATTAACTTTTAAACGCTTTCATTATATTAGTTAATTTACTTTAATCCCTTCTATTAAATCAATTAATTAACTTTAAATATCATTAATTAAAAGATTTATTAAATTCAAATACTTATTATAAAAAATGAATAATTAATCTCAAACATCATTAATTAAAACGATAAATAAATTTTAAATACCATAAATTAAAAAAATTAATTAAGTTCAAATGGTCATAAGTTAATCGAATTAATTGAACTTAAACATGACTAGTTAAAATGATAAATTAAAACATCATTGCTACTATGATAAATCAACTATAAACCATTAAATGATTAATTATATTTCAAAAATCTCTAGTTAGAACAATTAATTAAATTTAAACAATCATGTATTAAAATGATTAATAAAAGTTTAGAATAATTAATTAAAATAATTTAATTAAATTTAGATCTCATTAACCAAATGGATTAATAGATTTCAAAAAATCGTTAATTAAAAATAATAAATTAAATTCAAACATCATTATTTAAAATGCTTAATCACTTTTAAATATCATTAATTAAAATGATTATTTATTTCAATTATCACTAACTAAAATAATGTATTAACCTAAGTAATCATTGGTTAAAATGACTAATTAAATTCTATCATATTTAAATCAGAGGTAAACCAATTTTGAACATCATTTATAAAATTGGCCAATTATTTCAAAATCATTAGTAAAAATGATTAAATATTTTTAAATTATCATTAGTCAAACGAATAATGAATTCTAATATTATGTTAGTGAAATCATAAGCTTAAGTTCAAAAACATACGACAGGGTATTAGGGATGGAAATTAACAAATGACAATATAGCGAAATCGCTATAACGACACTTAACAAATTAAATGGAATATCATGATTTATTTCATTTAACCATCAATATGACAATATAAGGATGTAAGTAAATAATTATTGGTGAGAAACCCCACAGGGTCTCTCTATAAATTTTTCCTACAAAACAATGGCTATAGATAATATATATAATCATATGAGTTCATAACGATCAAATCAATATGTCATCCATTTTCCAAACGAAAATTCAACCAAATAATCAATCAAACAATCTAACTAACATCCAAAAACAAATAATAGTTTATGACATAATATCATAGATATGATACAATAAAATTGAATATGAGTTAAACTCACATTGATTTTCAGTTTCCACCGAAACGTTCCGATTTTTGGACTAAAACCAACGATCGTCCGATTTTAGCATAAATTCCAATAAGATCCAAATAAAACCAAACCAATTATATCGTGAAGATCTCGATGACATGAGCCCAATGCAAAAAACGGCGTTCGAATCCGACCTCGTATGAGTCAAATATGAATCAACGAATGTTTGTATTAATTAAACTACTATTAACATTTAAATTAATTGCAACTTTACTCTTAACTATTTCTTCCCCAAATCTACACTAACATGCATAGTGATATTCACCCCATGGTCATGCATGATCCCCCGATGACATGGAGCTATGGTGCTCCGTGTAACGATCCAACTTCGCCATTGACTCCCCCTCCTCTATCTCGACCTACATGACACCACAAAAATGCGATCGAGCCTCTCAACGAAATCTCGAACTGCACCCATAACCATCACGTCACTGCCATTATTAACGATCCTCAAACATGCATCTTCCCACCCAAAAAAGCACCCACGTGTACACTACGACAAGACAAGCATGATGCCAATCTAAACGAGCTAATTCTGCCTAAATCAACTCGAATCCTAAACCCTAATTTGTTTCCCCAAGGTCGATCCTCCCTAAATGACGCTGATCTCCAATATGAGGCTATATCATCGAAGCTAATATCCAAACAAACTCAATGGGCTTTGTTTCATGATTTTTCATTGAGTAAATATTCAGTTCTTGATTTTCAAACTTTGGATTTAAAAAGGAAGACCCATTTATCATTCTCAGGCAAGTTTAAAAAGAAAGTAGAGAGGTATGAGCATACATGAGGGGTATGACATGGGTATGGGGTGAGTTGATTGGGTATGGAGTTGATAGATTAAAAAAATATGTATAGGTATATATATAATTTTATTTGTAAATATCCAATATTACGTACCCGAAAATCTCGAACTCCAAACGAGACGTGCCGCCTGGCGTTCTATAGGTTATACCCAAATTTCAAACACAATGGAACTAGTCCTGAGCCCTAATTCAATCATATGCAGAAGATAGGTTTTCAAACCCAATTGTTATATGAAATTTTCGAAATTAATTTCTACGTATTTCGAACTCGCACGACCAAGCGGTTCATTTGATCGCCATGAAATTTGATGGCATAATATAATTCATTATTACAGACATAATGAAACTAGTTTCGTCAAAATCCGAGATAGTGTCTTGGAACGACAATTTTACAGATTTAAATATTGTTTGATATTTAATTATCAATATCTATCCGATCTATTTACATTTGTAAGTAAATTTACAAATTGAATTCACAAATATCATTTATTAATTAAAAAGAGTTAAATGAAATTATTAAATTCATTTGTTTAACATTTAATCCACAATTCAAATATTTAAACATTCTCTATATTTCAATTATAAGTTATTAAATTCCAAAATCCAATTATTCAAATATTTAAAATTAATTAAACATTTAAGATCAAATGTCGAAAATTTTGGATTGTTACACTCTCCATCCTTTAAATGAATTCGTCCTCGAAATTCCTGAGGAAGAAAATGTTTTCAAACCCATAAATTTAAAACTATAAATAAAGATGAGTTATTAAACTTATTTTAAAACGAATCAGTTGGATAGATACCAAAATTTCCATGTCTTTTAAATTCGCCCATCTATACCAACTAATTCCTCACATTCATTCATTCAGAGATATAACTCGAAAGTCAAATTTTAGTTATAATTTTTTTTTCCAATATTCTTAAACAATTTCAAACTCTTAAATTTTCAAATTTTTTTGCCAGCGTCTCCTTTGCGCTGCTTGATCGAAACTACTACAAATTGCCTTTATGGGCTCAAAACCAACTAAGAAAACTAAAGCCAAGAGGCCTCCCATATGTGGCGCATAAAATCGCCTACCAATTTAATTTTTCTAGATTTATTACGTACCTTTTTGTGTTTGATTTATACTTTTGGCAAGTAATTTGTTATTTCTATGCAAATGCAAATGTGCAGGAAATCAAGTGGAAATCTCTTAATTTCCTATACTTATATAATCTAAGAGAATCAGGCTGACAAAAGCAATATGATGTAACTCCACATGTAAAAACTAGCATGATTTAAATTTACATGCAACCAACAACCATATCACAATCATATGAGACAAAACATAGAAAATATTCTATAATAGATGCTATGCATCCAAAATTTTCAAATGGCAAATTTAGATCTAAATGCCAGGTTTTTTTCAATTCAAAAATTAATTTTCAAATTTCTCGAAAAAGAAAAATCAAAGGTTAAAAATCAAAACGACAAGAAGGGAACTCCTCCTAATATAATATAGTGAAACTCTAGAATCAAAACAATATGGAGCATCCAGTGGTATTCCGGTTCCTCTAAAAACATCAACTAGAGTGAGTAAATATTATACCTTTTCCAAAATCTTCCAATTTTTTTTATCAAAATCACCAAGATTTAGGTCCTAATAACAACAATTAAAATCCTTTGTCTATAAATTTAGACTTATGAACAATGGTATATAAAATCACACAACTAATCAATTCAATTCAATCAAATCAATCAAATTCCATGAAGGAATAAACTAACACTAATAGTCAATCAAATTCCATAAGGGAAAACTTATCACTTAACATTGTTTCAAAACGTTAAACGACTAGCAAAAAAATCTTAACTTAGGTTCAAAACTTTCTTGATTGTCCAAAAATATAGATAATTATCTAAGTGTGTTGTTTTGCTCATTAGCCTTTTATTGTTTGTAAGATTATCCAAATTCACTCGGATAAAATGGAAAGTTATACTCTATATTTTGACGATTTCTTAATTATATTAATTTTTTTCTAAGTCACTTATATTTTACTTAGTATTTTATTCAATACAAAAATTATTTATGAATTATTTCATAAATTCTCACCCAAGTTTTAAAATATTTTATGAAGTCTTTTCTTTATAAAACATCAAATAATTACTTATTCCACTTTATTTACTTGTATAATACTCTTCTATATCCTAAGAGTACATACAAATTTTATATTACTTAAAACCAAGTCAACCTGTTAACCTTTTTAACTTAGAGTCTTAAAACGAGTATGGGTTGACCCAATCAACAAAAAGTTTAAACTACTTAAATGTTTTAATAACTATATGGTTTTAATAAAAATAACGTTTATCAAAACTTTCTTATTTAATTTAACCCAATTTACCTATGTTAAATTATCCCCTTTCTTATCTAAGAGAAAAAATCTTATTTATCAAAATAATCTCTTTTTAGAAATACCTTTTGTTTTGGAAAACAATTCCCTTTTAAGGGAACTTAAAAAAAAATTAGATACCCGGTTTTTAATTTCGAAAACTTATTTTTGAAAGCATATTACATATATTTTCATATATAATAACTTCAAATGATTTATTTATTAAAACATACTTTGGTTTTATTCGGATTCAAACTCATTTCGATCGCACAATGATAAAGAGAATAATTTACTAAGTACTCCACAACCTTCGCCTAAGAAAACATATTATCGTTACTTAGAAGATTATTCCAATTATCACAAAACTAACCGAAACCATTTCTGCCTAATTATCCAAAGAAAATGCATTCCATTAAAATTCTACTTTCCAAAATATTTTACTTTTAATTACTTTCAAAAATACTACTATTTTCGTTTCTCAAAATTCCTTTGAAATTATTTTCAAAAATTCCAGGATTTAGATTCAAAAATCCCTTTTAAACACATTTTACAAACTAAATTTATATAAAATTCCTTTTATATTAAAATCATATCATATTATAATAATCCTTCTTTATTATAATAGAATTATCTTGAATATTTATTCTCTAAATATCTTATCCCACTATTTAGATTATATTAACAACTTTTTATTAAAGTTTAATCCTTAACCCACCATTATTAAAAGGTGAATTTTTGACTTAACATATTCTTTGAACACCTTATAGTCAAATTGAGAAAGTTAATTCACAAAGGGTTCATTTTAAATCAAAGCTATATACGCTCCTAAATAAACCGAGCATAATTTAACAAATAACAAGAAACAGTTAATGCTTCTTATTTAAATTAAACATAATCGAATAAACAATAGTGATAATAAATAAATATATCACATTTAAACAAACACACACTATAATTATATAAAGTTTTGAAAATTACCTTCATATATACAAAATATAATTTTAGGCAAAATATTTAATTAGCCAAAAATTCTAGCACCATGTCTGCTAGCCTTGTTCAAGTGTTTAGAAATCCTTATCGATACCATAACGTCCCACGTCTCAATTAGAATTCATAAAAACTCAATAGTTCAACTAACATAATGTGTTTTTATAACATTATCAAATACACTCTTGCATATAATACTCTCAAACTCATTCTAGGGTGTCGCTTGCACTACCTCTAATGACCCAAACCCTACCAAAGCTCAGTTTCTCATTTAACCTTGCGCTCTGATACCATGCTGTAACGACCCTCCTTTTTGACCATCGAAAATTGACACTGAACACTACTACTATGTTCAAACGTTGCTCATCCAATCGCAAAAGGGTAGTTTGTTAGGATAAATAAAAAGAAAAAACAGAGAACAGAGAAAAACAGAATCTCATAGCATAATCAACAAAATATAATATAACAAGGACAATAGAAACTGTCACTCCAAAAATAGAGAAAATATCAGAGTCAAAAAAACCTTATCACCTAGACAGTTATAAAATCTTGATCTTAAAATGATGATAGGGATGCTATATAATACAATTGAAAATAAAACACTATGATCAGTGAATCTTCAACTCCACTTCAAGATATCCCTAAGATCAAAGACAACCTAGGAAAATACCAGGTCCGACTCAAGTATTATAATAAAATAACACCCAAATCAGTCTGGAAATACGAGCTTGAAATAACTCAAATAATGGAGAACATATAAAAAATTTGTGAGACAATGCCGCTAATGCAGAAAGGGTTTTTACCTCACCAGAATAACATCCATAATGACAAGAGTGTAAATAACATTAGGAAAACGAATCCAAATAAAAATGGGTATAAATAATATTAATACCAGACTTGAAAGAATGAATAATATTTCGAATAAAATCCAAACTGGACAGAATGGATAAAACAGGAAAACAATACAAATTTGATTGAATGGACTAAATAAGGTGACAATCCAAACTTAATAGGATGGACTAAACCAATACTTAAATGCTGCGAAGAGTGGTTGACTCTTCTCATGGCAATTTAGAGATAAACAGATTCAAGGTTTCTGAATCAAATAAGGAACGGAAAATTTCCAATAAATGACTAGGAAGGTGCACCCCCTTGAATATATCTCTAGTAATATACTTCTGAGAAGCTCATTTACTCTGTGACACTTCTCAAAAACGTCTAAGCCGAACCCCGTCCAACCTTACCGAGTATCCGAATATTTCACATCTAATTGTACAGCCGAATCCAATCTAGTGAAAGTATCCTAACAGGAGCAACCCCACACAACTTGACCCCCTCTCGCGCTTTTGGTTTAGTCATTTCCGACAAAGGAAACAAAGCTCAAAGAGCAGTAAATTATTTTTAAGGTGACGATACACCATGAAGAAAGCTAAATCCGATAAATAATAAATCAACTATCGGGGTTAATTAAAATGATCGTATATGGAAATTAAATATCATATATTTACCACTACTCTTTGATTCTAAAAAAGTGCTATTTCTCAGTTGAAAATAAAGCTAGGCGAGTTGAGGTAATGTTACCTCTAGGCATTGCCTTAATAATATTTTTAACCATCGAGATAGAAACGATACCAAATCTTAGTGCGTGTTAGAAAAATAACTAGATCCTTTCCAAAACCAAAATCGAACTTTACATTGAAAATTTAACTTGTGCTTGATTTCCATACTGCAGTATTGGCAAAACCTTTTTAGAAATACTCTTTTAAAACGTTCTTTTATAAGACAAAATTTATAATACCAAATGTATTAAAACCAGGGTAAAAAAATAAATGTCGTTAAAACATTATTTACTATAAACCCAAAAACAATTCACACTTAGATTTATTTATAAATAATCCCTTTTAAAGGATTTTTTTAATTTATAAACCATTATTTATAAATCTAAAATAAAATTTATTATCCTAAAAGATAATAAAGCAATTTAAATACCTTTATAAATATAAAACAGTATTAATTATCCCCAAAGATAACTAATCATGTTTATAATCTCTATAAAATAAAAAAATCAATTATTTTAATAAAATAGTTAATTATCACAAGAAACTTTTAACTTTACAATCTTTATTAGATCAATTTATTAACTTTAAAACACCAAATAAGTTGACTAACTTTTACACTTTCATTATATTAGTAAATTTACTTTAATCTCTTTTGTTAAATCAATTAATTAACTTTAAATATCATTAAAAATTTATTAAATTCAAATACTCATTAATTAAATTGAATAATTAATCTTAAGCATCATTAATTAAAATGATAAATAAATTTGAAATACCATAAATTAAAGTAATTAATTAAGTTCAAATGGCCATTAATTAATTGGATTAATCGAATTCAAACATCATTAGTTAAAATGATAAATTAAAACATCTTTTTTTACAATGATAAATCAACTATAAACCATTAAAAGATTAATTAAATTTCAAAAATCTTTAGTTAAAACAATTAAATAAATTTAAAACAATCATCTATCAAAATGATTAATAAAAGGTTTGGATCATTAATTAAAATGATTTAATTAAATTTAAATCTCATTAATCAAATGGATTAATAGATTTCAGAACATCAATAATTAAAAATTATAAATTTGATAAATTAAATTCAAACATCATTATTTAAAATGCTTAATTAGTTTTAATATCATTAATTAAAATGAATAATAATTTCAATTATCATTTATTGAAATAATTAATTAACTCAAGTAATCATTGGATAACTAATTAAATCCTATCTCATTTAAATTAGAGATATAAACCAATTTTAAACATCATTTATTGTAATGACCCACAAATATATCACTTTAATAAATTTATTGGAGATTAAAAAGATTTAATAATTATTTTAAATAGTTATAAATAATAATTTATCATTATTTATATATATATTTGATTTGAAATCATAAGAAGAACAAAAAATTTGTTTCGCTTTATCGGTATAATAGCAGTATTTGTAGATAGTAGTTAATACTAATTTATATGAATTTATAATTCAAATGAGATCATATTTATTAATTAAAAATGATCATAAATTTATTTTCAATTTTTTTTACATACATATGTAATTTAAATTATAAGTGAAAATGTGACTGGGAATCGGTTTCCCGATTTTCAACAGTATAACGAACGAAAGTTGTTCGAAAGTCATTGCAACCTTATTTATATGTCATGTGCACATATATAACACAAAAATGCTTCCAATAACATATACATGAACACATGTATGCATACAAATAACATATATACATTTATATATACATATGTTAAAAATATCCAAGATATTTTCAAATTTCTTACTCCTTACGCCTTCTTAAAGTCAACCAAGGACAAACCATCATGAGGACACGTTGGAGGGGGGTATTTTCACCCATGTCATGGAAGGAGGAGGTGTAAAGGTGATGTCAAAGATGATGAAAATATCATGATATTTTAAGTTCTCTCCTTTTCTTATAAATACCCCCTTCTCCTTTTCATTTTCATATGCTTTCTTCTTCATTTCTAAGCTCTTTTCTCTCTCTCTCTCTCTCTTTCATGGCTTCTCATGTTAATAAAACAATGCCAAAATATTTCTTAAGAAAAATTTAATTATAATATACACACATATATATACTTAAGCATCTCAAAACTATTCCAAAACTTCACTCTTCCTTTCTACCATCCATGGCCTCTCTTCTTCCATCAAAAGGCCAAGCCCTCATCTTCTCTAACCCTAGGCTATGAGCCTCCTAATCAAGGCCGAGCCCTTCAAAGTTAAGAACCCAAGTGACCATAAGCTTTAAAATTCAAGCGAAGCTATAGAAATTTTTTAGTTAATCGTTTAAACCCAAGATGAGAAACTCCTAAACTATAGTATTATATGCTATTGGTGTTATATGTATTTGATTATGATTGTTGATGATTACTGTTTAATATGAATATTGAATGTATAAGCAAGCCATGGAAATACATGTCGATAAGCACAAAGGAAATCACTTTCCTTTATTAAATGAATTGATGTACATGGAATGTTAAAACTCGTTAAAAAGGTTTTAAAATGATTTTGAAAAGATTTATAAACATATGAAAATATTTTGGTGAAGTTTGAAAGGTAAATGAAAATTTAGTCAAAATTAGGCATGTTGCGTAAAGGCAGTTCACGATTTCGCACCATAATGGTCACACGAATGTATCGAATGGAATATAGTCCGGAATATTGCCCGGAATTCTTCAAGATAAGAATTTTTTGAACTATTATATCCGTAGTTTTCCAATAAAGAAATATAATTAAGATTTTGTGAAGTAGATTTTGAAATATGAGTAAAACAAGTTTTTAGAAAAATCGTAGTTTTGCAGTTCAAAATCCGAAAAAGGATTTCTTTAAAAATGATTTTTTAAAATTGTTTAAAAATATGAAATAAATTCAGAAAAATATTTTAAAATGTTTTAAAAGTTATTTGAGTTATAAATATAAATTTCCAAATGATACAAAGTCGTTTTGATCAATATAGCTTAAAAAGCACTTTCCGCAGCACATTTGTATAACTTTTGAATTATAGTCTTAAATGCAACCATTCTTTTCCAAATATTTTGTAAATGTTTTCGAATGATTTATAAATTATTTTAAAGATTATTTAAAGAATTTATGGAATGTTTAAATGTTTAGTGATTTAGAGTCGATAAAATAACTTGACCGCCTTATGGGTGTCAAAGAGATAGTGTCTAGGCTTGGGTTTGGAAAATCAGCTTCCTGCTCTCCCTGGCTATTTGACTGGCCCAATGGATGAGATAGTAAATTTGATTTACTCCAACTAAAATTTTTCAAAGTATAAAGGATATAATTTTTCAAATATAAATAACTTGGATTTTATAGGGATAATCTTCTTATGCTCGGTGTTAAAGCTTAAAGAGGAAACTCGTACTATTCGTGGAATTTAAAAGGTGATTTTGCTATTATTCTGCCCATAGTACTTGTTGAATAAGAGAATTTATATTGAGTAGAATTAGATAATTTCTATAGATACTACTCACTTTTTACTTGTTTTGGATTAACATCCTAGATAACATGGTTTTAACTCAGTCAAAATTTTAGGTTTTGAATTAAGAAATCTATGTTAAGGTTAAATTGAAATGATTTGAAATTATTCCAAGATTTAAAAGGGTTTTAAGTAATCAAAGAATTTGATATGAGAGTTTTAATGATTCTGTATATACCGAAAAGAATGTTTTATAAATTTATGTCTCCAGAAGATATTTTGATAAAAAGAAATAAATAAATCAAAGAATAATTCCCTATTCACTTAACTTCTTTCTATCGACGATTGGTTCGAAGGAACCAGGGTCGGATTTGGGTAATTCCTATCTGAAGACTACTTTAGACCAATTTACATATTCGAAGTGAATACATGGATATGATTTAGATGATGGAACGTAAGGCTGCCTGTCATTAACCCTCAGAGGAAATTTCCCACATCATATAATGTGGCAGTAGTTCTTTATTTAAGATCTTCGATGCAAGGAATTCTCGCTACTAATCCTAGGGGTAACTCCCGACAGGATGTGGTAGGAGAGTGCCTTCTGTTTGTCATATTCCAGAGCAACTTATATGGACGTTTGTCTGACGTTGCATTTCTAGTTACATAAATTGATCTCTATATGAACGTATCATCTATTTGGTGACGGAGAAGCAACTTCTCTTAGCTTAACACCTTTTATTGAGATGTACGAGCTTAGGAGTTATATATTTGTAGAAATCAATTGTGTGACTATGGGATGGCAATGTGGCATTCAAAGTGGAATGTGATATGTGAAAGGTAATCGCTACCTCAGACCTAATCATCCGGTAACGGCTTAAACAAGGTACGCCGCAAGGCTATGTGGTTCGCAACCATTAGAGTCTAGTCATTACCTTTCTAGATTACTATCTATATGTCTAATATGTGGTGTATGCTATGGAATCCCGGATAGGTCGGTTACGACCGGGGTGATGTCATACTCGATTCTATCCAGGCCACGTATCAGTGCCAAACAGGGATAGGACGGTCTTGCCAAATGTAGAGGATTGTTTGTTTATTCTCGGTACCTTTCTCTAGAGATGTACTGTACAGAAGGTAGTCCCTTACCAGCCATTGTATGGAAATCCATTCTCCAATAAGTACTTTCGGACTTGATTGTAAACCTATTAGGCCGTTAAATTTAACCAATGTAACAATTTCGGTTATTTGAATATATTTACTTGAAAAGTGTTTTTCAAAGGATGTCATTAAAAAATATATCCAATTATTTTACGTAGCAAATGTTTTGGTTATCATAAGGTAAAAACCCATTCCGTGTTTATGTGTGGCGTAGTCTTATGAGATACCTTTGTATTCAAAATGCGTATTTTGAGTTTATCACACTAGTCCCATGACTGGCCCGAAGTATATTTTCTTTTTCATTAATCTCTAGGTGCCCTAATTTTCCCCAGGCAGCCTAGTAGTTAGCTGTTCGGGAGCATTTTGGAGTATTTGGAGCATATGGAGCATGAAGCCTGAAGCAAGATACAATTTGGATCTTTTTGCTATTACCACCACTTTCCCCTGTGTTTTTATTATGTATATGTTTCTACCAGCACCTCTTGGGATAGGCTGTTAGAACTATCCCAGCTGGGTTAGTACTTAACATGACTCTAATATCTCACTTTGAGAGTGATTATATATACTACCTTTATGATTTTCACTTGTTAAATACGACGTGAGATTCTATTATTATTCTATCTTCTATCTTTATTTTCTTTTATCCTATGTTAATCATTTGCCTCTTTGGCACTTGGATTTGCGGCAGTGAATACCGAGATTATTTTAGTGTCGATTTCTAAGGGTCGAGGAGGTAGGCCATCACATTTGGTATCAGATCTTATGGTCGAGCGAATACATAAGCTCGAATAGGGTCAACTCATTAGAGATGGGGTTAGTAATGCCCTAAAATGAGTTTAGTCTGAGAGAGCGCACAATTAATTTTTTTACCAAAAAAGTATATTCAAACTTTATGACAATTTCCTAAGATATCACATCTATATATTTTAAAAGATATTTCCTTATTATTTTAGGAAATGAGTGGTAGAAGAGGACGCGGTAGGGGAAGGGGAAGTACGACAAATACAAATGATCGAACTCCCATAGCCACAATAATCGTGGAAGCAACAATTCGGGTGCAACCCTAAATCAACTTTGCCACTTTATGCAAGCACTATACTAGTTTGGGAGGAAAACCATTCAAGGGAATTGAATCCATCGTTGATGTTCAAGCATGGATCGGTTCATGTTAAAAGATTTTCAAAGGGCTAAATATTGCAGACGAGTAAAAGTGATTCTTGGCCTCTTGGAAATTGCAGGATGGAGCTCTTTCCTGGTGGGAGTCCATTACTTTGACTAAATCAGAAGACAATTTTTCTTGGGCGCGATTCAAGGAGGTATTGGAAGAGTAGTATATGCCTGCAACTGGAAAAGCATACCTTTACCGAAGCTTTATGGATTTGAAACAGAGGGAAATGTCAGTAGAAGAATATACTAACAAATTCAATGCATTGTCACGATTTGGGCCTGGTCTAATTGAAACTCCTTTGAAAAAGAATGAAATGTTTATTTTTGGAATGAAGAAATAATATCAAGACAGAATGACTGTGCTATGTGCAGGGGACTTTCATGGATTTGGTAGATATGGATTTCCCATATGAAGACCTAGACAAGAAAGACCCAACTATAACCTAAAGCATTGGCAATAACTATTGGAAGAAAAGAAAATTTAACCAGCAAGGGAAGAAGCCAGAACCTGTGAAGCCAAAGGTAGATCGTTTGAAAGATGTAACCTGTTATAATTGCTAGCAAAAAGGTCACCTTTCCACAAATTACAAAAATCCAAAGAGATAAAGGGGAACCTGCTACAACCGCCACAAGCCAAGATATAAGATAACATAATGTCCCTTAATAAAGAAAGGAAAGCAAGCTAGATTGTTCGATATTAAAAATGAACCTTCAGCCTCAACAAATGTAAAGGGAAAGGGAGTACTAGAAGGTAAAATTTGATATTAATGACATATTTGCTAGAGTATTGTTTGATACCGGGGCTTCCCGCAACTTTATTTCCAATAAAATAGTTGATAGACTTAAACTTAAACCACAAATATTAGATATTCCCATATGTGTGTTTAACCCAATAAGTAAAACGACTAATCTCGTTATGTTTTGTGATAGATCCAAGTTACCTACCTATCCTTGATTTTTCCTTGCAATCCAATAGTCCTTAACTTTGATGAATTTGAAATTTTACTCGATATAGATTAGTTGTCCAAATATAAAGCTATTCTTAATTGTAATAAAAGGACAATACTATTATGAAACAGAAGATGTAGACATTTTGTGATTAAATGTAAGAACCCTAATCCAGTAAAGGAGAATTATGTATACGCGCTTAATTTATTCCAAAAACATCTAGAAGAAATACAAATAGCAAGGGAGATTTTCGATGTTTTTGAAGAAGTAAAAAAGCCTACCACTCCATCAAGAAATTGAATTCTGCATAGATTTATTTCCCAATACAAGTCCAGTTATTCACCCAGTTCGGAAGATGGCTCCTACAGAGAAGGAAAAATTAAGAAAACAAACTGATGAGTTGTTGAAAAAGGGATTGATAAGACCAAGTCACTCAAGTTGGAGGGCAGCAGTGGTCTATTTGCAAAGTCTGATGGCTCACTAAGGTTGTGTATGAACTATAGAGATCTAAACAAACGAACAATAAAAAACAAGTATCCTCTACCCCGCATAGATGATATGTTTGACCAATTACATGGGGGTAGGGTATTCTGAAAAATGGACTTAACCATTGTATTCCTTCAGTTAAGGATAGCAGAATACTACATTCCTTTAACCGCATTCAGAAGCTAAAATGAATTCTACGAATGGCTGGTTATGCCATTTGGGCCAATAATGCTCCCTCGTATTTCATTGACCTTATGAATAGGATATTTAGAAAAGTACTCAATAAATTCATATTAGTCTTTATCAATAACATTTTATATATTCAAAGAATAAGGAAGACCATGAAGGGCAACTTGAAATTGTATTAGAATTATTGAGGAGAAATGTGCTGTAAGCTAAATTCTCAAAATGCCACTTCTAGGAAAAAGAAGTAAGATTCGTTGGACACATTGATTGTGGCTATCCTAGACTAGAAACAACGAAAAACTCCATGGACATTCGTGGTATCTTAGGATTAGCAGGATAATATCGGAGATTCATTCAAGTCTTCTCGAAGATTTCGTCTCACGTAACAAAGCTGAACATGAAAGATGTGAAGTTTGGATGGACACAAAAATGTGCAGAAGCTTTTCAAGAGCTCAAGAAAAGATTAACCACTGCTCCTGTATTAGCAGATGAAAACGGTGGATTTATTGTATATATAGATAGTTGTTGGGAGGGAGTTGGTGCGGTTCTAATGCAACATGGAAAGGCTATTACTTATGCAAGTAAATAATTGAAGATCCACGAAAGGAATTATGCAGCACATGACTTAGAGTTATTAGCCGTTGTGTTCACATTAAAAATGTGGAGACATTATCTACTGGGTAAGAATTCATTATAATTTATTTTAAATAGACTTTGACCGACTCTAGTAAATAATATTCCTTGTTTAAATAGGCGAAAAGTTTGAGCTCTTCCCAGACCACAAATCTTGAAATATCTTTTCACTTAGAAGGACTTGAATATGAGGAAGCGATGTTGGTTAGAATTCCTCGCATTATATGATTTGGATATTCTATATACACGAGGAAAAGCCAATGTTGTGGCTGATGCTCTGAGTAGAAAGTAGGTCGTTATAGCTCATTTTGTGGTGCATCCAGCGTTGATTTGTCGAATAAAGGAGTGTTAGCTCAAGGACTTGATCATGGGCAAAATAGAAAGTGAAGTAGAAAAGAGTATGATACCCAGAAGATGGGAAGGTTTCAAAGTGGATGAGCAGGGAATCTTAAGGATGAAAGGAAGGATACCTGTCCCCAATGTCGATGGGATTAGACAAGAAGTTTGAACTGAATGTCACAACTCTACACTCGCAATACACCCTAGAGTGACAAAGATGTATAGGGACATGAAAAGGCTTTCTGGTGGGGAGGTATCAAGAGAGACATTTCCATTCACGTGAGTAAATATGCCAATTGTCAATAGATTAAGAGTGATTAATAAAAGACTGCTGTGAAAGTACTCTGATACCAAATGAAAGTGATTGTGCTATGGGATCAAGTAATATGGAATATAATAAATAACTAGTATGGAAAATAATAGAAGTAAAGTAAAATGACACCATGAAATTTTATACTGGTACGAACTCTCGTTCTACGTCCAGTCCAAGACTCCTTCTAGAATTAAAATAGCAGCCCTTACTTAACTTGGAGGAGTAGGTTTACATCGCCTGAGAAACCGAACAAAACTTCTACAGCCTAAGCAACCGAAAAGGACTTGATCGCTTGAGCAACCAGACATGACTTGGCCGCCTGAGCACCCGAACAGGACTTGAATATAAGTTGATTGATTGTCTTGACCTTTTGTGTTCTTCAACACTATAGATTTTTCAATTGCAGTACACCCTTCCTATACTCTTTTTCTCAAGTATAATGTGTGTAGTTGTATGTATATGAAGATTAGGAAGTTTCATATTGCTTAAAAAATATATTTATGTTCGTAAGCAATGCATATATGAATTCAAGAAAGTAGAAATTTTAGAAAAGATGAATCAAGTAAAAGCAAGAAAGTTGAGTTATTTGCTCTTAAACTCATGCATATATATAGTGGATAGAGAGTTACAACCTCTGGTGAAAAGATGTTATCGAACAACAATAGTCATAACCTTCTGTGAAGAAGAAAACCATCTTGAAAGGAAGTGACTATTCAGAAAATAACAGTTGGAACTAGGTCAGTCGACTGAATTTGAAAATATAAACATGCATACATATGTGCACATGTTCAATAGGCTGCCTATAGATATTCAATCGACTGAATGACCTTGTTCAGTAGACTAAATTCTATTGATAAACGGTAATTATCATAGCTCATTTATTTAGAGCACTTGTCTTCTAAACTAGCGACCTGAGTTCGAGCCCTACTCCCTGCATTTTTTTGAAAACTTGATTTTGATTAAAATATGCATGCAAGATTATTTGAATGTGAATGATGATTCTTGAGGAAAGATTTTAACAAAGCACTTAACTAGACTCTATATACACATTTTATGAGTCTTGTTAAAATATATAACTATACGAACCAAACTTTGAGTCGTTGAGTCTAGATGTCGTCGTAGTCGTAGATTCGTGAACTGTTATTTCATGTTAGCAAACAAAACCTATGATCCAACATTCTCCCCCCTTTTGATGATGACAACTCCATTTCTACGGACGAATGTCCGACAAGCTTTGTTAACTTATCTCCTTCCTGAATATATTCCTGCAACTATACTATAGTTTTCTCCACCTAAATCTATGCTAAATATTCCTGTAAATAACTAATTTTTTCTCCCTCTTAAACCGTGCTTGCATCGTTTATTCCTGCAAATAATGTTAGAGCAATATCTTTCTCCTCCTTTGTCATCGACAAAAAAGAGAGTTTATACGATGACATAAATTATATTCCACATAAGTGTCAACATAGAACAATATAGAACAATATAGAACAAAATAACTACTACTTATAATGTAAAGTACCAAAAAAATTAACATTTAAAGCATGCGATACCCAAGGTTCTTATAATTTCCTAATTTTTAGGAAATCATACCCATTTGGGTGTGGTTGAACCTTCATAAATATAATTTTCATTATTAAGTACCATATCAAAATAATCATCAATGTATTTTTCTCTATTTTTCCAATTAACAGGAACATAAATACTTAGATAATTTTTATTCATATTTTCCGTCAATGATTTTGTACTTCT
The DNA here is from genome assembly GCA_030765085.1 of Allium cepa. Lineage (NCBI taxonomy): Eukaryota > Viridiplantae > Streptophyta > Magnoliopsida > Asparagales > Amaryllidaceae > Allium > Allium cepa. Next base: position 474,108,214 of record CM060932.1, read on the forward strand.
AAAGAAATTATAAACTTTATTGGTCATAGCAGTATTTGAATTTCTATTAAAATTGGATTGAGACTTCACTCAAAATTTATTATTCGCATTAATATTTTTATTATACATGAAAGCGTATTTAGTGCTATTTCTATGATCAGTTTTTATTATTACCTAAACCTCTTTTATCATATAAATGTCTAGAACTAGATAAAATCATGTTTAAGTCGTTCGACCTTAATTAAATTTTGTGACTTCAGTGTTAAGTTTATCAAATTTAGCCTTAAAGTAACAATTATTATTTTCAAGAGAAATATTACTGTTTTTCAAAATATCAATTTTCTTGTTTAATCAGAATTCTCCTTTATTAACGTACAGTTCTCATTTTCAAGAAGAAAAATTCGAGATTTTGAATTATCTAAAGATGATTGTAATAAATCATTTTGTCTTTTCATACCTGTAATTTCTTTTGAAACAATTTCTTTTTCTTTTTCAAACATAGTATTTTTTCATCTAAAAAATCTTTAAGAGCTCAAAATTATTTTTCAAAACACCATGTTGATATTCTAAATCTAATTTCTCATTTTTCAATTTCTCATTTTCAATTTTGATTGATTTCATCTTTTCTAAAATATGAAAATTATGCTTTGAGATTTTATTGCATATACTAACTAATTCATTATTACCATTTACTGAAATTGGTAAATCAGAAAGTACCTTTTTGTAGTCCTCCAAATGGCTTTGACTGGGATTTTTCTTGTTGTATTTCAATTGGATCGTTATCCGGCCATTATTCTATGATTTGTGACGATCTATAGAATTCCAGGCTCCGATACAAAATGAAAGTGATTGTGCTATAAGATCAGGTAATATGGAATATAGCAAACAACTAATGCGAAAAATAATAGCAGTAAAGTAAAATGACATCATGAATTTTTATACTGGTTCGAACTCCTGTTCTAAGTCCAGTCCCTAACTCCTTATGAAATTAAAATAGCAACCCTCACTTAACCCGGAGAAATAGGTTTACACCATCTGAGTAACCAAACATGACTTCTATCACCTAAGTAACCGAATAGGACTTGACTTCCTGAGCAACCGAACATGACTTGACCGCTTGAGTAATCGAACAGGACTTGAATACGAAGTCGATTGATTGTCTTGACCTTTTGTGTTCTCTTAACAACATGAATTTGTCAATCGCAGTACACCCTTCCTATAATATTTTCCTCAGTTATAATGTGTGTAGTTGTATGCATATAAAGGTAAGGAAGTTTCAGATTGCCAGAAAAATATAGATTTATGTTCGTAAGCAATGAATATATGAATTCAAGAGAGTAGTAATTTCAGAAAGATGAATCAAGTAAAATCAAGAATGTTGAGTTATTTTTTCTTGAAAGTCATGCATATATATAGTAGATAGAAAGTTACAACTTCTGGTAAAAAGATGTTATCGAACAACATGGTCATAACGTTTTACGAAGAAGAAAACCATTCATGAAAGGAAAGTCTATTCAGAAAATAGCAGTTGGAACTAGGTCAGTCGATTGGTCTATGAACTTCAGTCGATTGGATTTGAAAATATAAACGTGCATACATATGTGCACAAGTTCAACATGCTTCCTATAGATATTCAATCGACTGAACGACCTTATTCGGTCGACTAGATTCTATTGATAAACAAAAATTACCATAGCTCATTTGGTTGGAGCACTTGTCTTCTAAACTAGTGACCTGGGTTTGAGCCCTGCTCCATGCATTTTTTTGAAAACTTGATTTTGATTAAAATATGCGTGCAAGTTTATTTGAATGTGAATGATGATTCTTGAGAAAAGATTTTAACATAGCACCAAACTAGACTCAACACATTTGATGACTATTGTTAACATATATAACTACACAAACCATACTTTGAGTAGTTGAGTCCGGATATTATCGTAGTTGTATATTCGTGAATTATTGTTTCATGCCAGCAAACAAAACCTATGATCCAACTTGCTGGGCTACTCCAACCTTTTGAAATTCCCACTTGGAAATGGGACCAAATATCAATGGATTTCATAGACAGTTTGCCTCGACCAAAAAAGGGGAATGAAGGCATTTGGGTCATCATAGATTGGCTAACCAAAAGCGCGCACTTCATCCCTGTAAATCCAACACGAACTACTACAAGCCTTGAGGAAATATATATGAAGGAAATAGTTCGATTACATGGTGTCCCTAATAACATAGTTAGTTATAGAGACCCAATCTTTACAAGTAAGTTTTAGGAAGAATTGCAGTCAGCTTTGGGAACAAAGTTAAACATTAGTACCGCATATCATCCCCAGACCGATGGACAAACTGAAAGGGTAAATCGTGTGTTGGAGGATCTTCTAATAGCTTATATCTTAGATTTTGGAGGTTCATGGGAAAGATACCTTCATCTGATAGAATTCTCACATAATTACAGTTATCGAGCTAGTATTGGCATGGCCCTATACGAAGCTTTATATGGTCGTCCTTGTAGATCCACAGTATGTTAGATCAAGACCGGAGATCGATTGGTACTTGGCCCTGACATGATTAGAGAAGCTTCGAAAAAGGTTGACATGATTGAAAAAAAGATGAGAAGCCCAGGGCAGGCAAAAGAGTTAAGCGGATATGAGGTATAGAAATTTGGAATTCTCGGTAGGAGATTATGTATTTCTGAAGGTTTCCCCAATGAGAGAAGTGGGATTTGGAAGAATTGGAAAATTGGCACATCGATTTATAGGACCTTTTCTCATTCTCGAGCGGATTGGCCCATTGGCTTATCGGGTGGAATTGCCCAAAAGATAGTTGGGTGTGCATAATGTCTTTCGTATATCTCAACTACGAAAAATTGTGCATGATATAGAGTAGATTATAGAAATTGCCACCCAAGAAGATTTGGAAGTTGTACCTAATTTGGCCATTATCGGGCATCCTATGTGAACTGTGGATCGCAATGAGAAGCGATTAAGGAGGAAAGTTGTAAGACTGATTAAAGTCCAATGGAGTGGTGACGCAGCATGCTGCACATGGGAGACAGAAGAGAGAATGCATAAAGCCTATCCTGAATTTAGAATGGATATATAATTGTATGTAGTATAGTGTACTCACCGGTCTGTGGTGATGTCACTTTCTATATCTTATATATATGTATCACTTTGTTATATATGTTTGTTTCCGAGTTACCTTTTTCTTATCCTTAATTTCTAGGATGAAATTTTTTAAGTAAGGAAGTCTGTAACGACCCGCAAATATATCACTTTAATAAATTTATTAAAGATTAAAAGGATTTAATAATTATTTTAATAATTTTGATAACTCATTTTAAATAGTTATAAAGTAATAATTTATCATATTATATATATATATATATATATATATTTAATTTGAAATCATAAGAAAAAGAAAAAACCCATTTCGCTTTATCAGTATAATAGTAGTTCTTGTAAATAATAGTTAATATTTATGATTTTATAATTCAAATGAGATCATTTTTATTATTTAAAAATGATTATAAATTTATTTTCATTTTTTTTTACATATATATGTAATTTAAATTATGAATGAAAATGTGATCGGGAATCGGTTGCTCGATTTTCAGCAGTTTAACGAACATGAGTTGTTCAAAAGTCGTTGCAACCATGTTTATATGTCATTTGCACATATATAACATAAAAATGAATCCACTAGCATATACATGAACACATGTATATATACATATAACATATAAACATTTATATATACATATGTTAAAAATTTCCAAGATATTTTCAAATTTCTTACTGCTTAAGCCTTTTCAAAGTCAACCAAGGACAAACCATCATGAGAGAACATGGGAGGAGTGTCTTTTCACCTATGTGATGGAAGGAGGAGGTGTAAAGGTGATGTGAGAGATGATAAAAATATCATGATATTTTAAGTCTTCTTCTTTTCCTATAAATACCACCTTCTCCTCTTCATTTTCCTATGCTTTCTTCTTCATTTCTTAGCTTTTTTCTCTCCTCTTTCATGGCTTCTCATGTTAATAAAACAATGCCAAAATATTTCTCCAAAGAAATTTAATTATAATATACACACATATATATTTAGTATCTCAAAACTATTCCAAAACTCTACTCTTCCTCTCTACCATCCACGACCTCTCTTCTTCCATCAAAAGGCCGAGCCCTCCTCTTCTCCAACCCTAGGCCGTGAGCCTCCTAGTCAAGGCCGAGCCCTTCAAAGTCACTAACCCAAGTGATCATGAGCTTTAAAGTCCAAATAGCAGAGCTATAGCAAATTTTTAGTTAATCGTTTAAACCCAAGGTAAGAAACTCCTAAACTTTCTATTGGATGTTATATACTTTTGATTATGATTATTGATGATGATTTTTTAATATGAATATTGAATATATATGCAAGTCACGGAAACACACTTCGATAAGCACAAAGGAAATAACTTTCCTTCTTGTTTGGCTCTTAGAATCACATCCAGCAGTGGTTGGATTTATTAAATGAATTGGTGTATATGGGACGTTAAACCTCTTAAAGAAGGTTTTAATTTTTTTTTTTGAAAGTTTTTATAAACATATGAAAATGTTTTGGTGATGTTTGAAAGGTAAGTGAAAATTTAGTCAAAATTAGGTGCGTCGCACAATTGCAGTTTGCGATTTCGCTCCATAAAGGCCAAACGAGTGTATAGAATGGAATATAGCTCGGAATTCTTCGAGATAAGAATTTTACGAACTATTATATCCATGGTTTTCCAAAAAAAATAAAGAAAATTGAGATTTCTTGAAGTATATTTTGAAATATGAGTAAAACAAGTTTTTAGAAAAATCGTGGTTTTGCAGTTCGGAATCCATAAAAGGATTTCTTTAAAAATTATATTTTAAAATTGTTTAAAAATACGAAATAAATTCTAAAAAATATTTTAAAATGGTTTAAAAGTGATTTGAGTCATAAAAATAAATTTTCAAATGATAAAAAGTTGTTTTGATCAATATAGCTTAAAAAGCACTTTCCGTGGCACTTTTCCGCAACATTTTTGTACAACTTTTAAAATATTGTCTTAAACGTAACTGTTCTCTTCCAAATCTTTTGTAAATATTTTTAGATGATTTGTATATTACTTTAAAGATGGTTTGAGAATGGTTAAATGATTAATGATTTAGAGTCGATTAAATAACTTGACCGCTTTATGGGTGCTAGAGAGATAGTGTCTAGGCTTGGGTTTAGAAAACCAGCTTCCTGCTACCCCTGGCGATACGGACTTGCCCGACAGATGGTATAGTAAATTTGATTTACCAAGATAAATTTTTTTTCAAAGTATAAAGGATATAAATTTTCAAATATAAATAACTTGGATTTAATGGGGATAATCTTCTCGTGCTCGGTGTTAAAGCGTGAAGAGGGAACTCGTACTATTCGTGAAATTTAAAAGGTGATTTTTCCATTATTCCGCCCATAGTACTTGTTGAATGCGAGAATTTATATTGAGTAGAATTAGATAATTTCTATAGATACTGCTCACTTTTACTTGTTTTAGATTAACATCCTAGATTACATGGTTTTAACTCAGTTAAAATTTTAGGTTTGGAATTAAGAAATCTATGTTAAGATTTGAATGAAATAATTTGAAATTAGTCCAAGATTTAAAAGGGTTTTGAGTAATCAAAGAATGTGATAAGAGAGGTTTAACGATTCCTTGTATATTGGAAAGAATGTTTTAGAAATTTATATCCCCAGAAGATATTTTGATAAAAAGAATAAATCAATCAAAGAATAATTCCCTATTCACTTAACATCTTTTTATCGATGATTGGTTCGAAGGAACTGGGGTCGGATTTGGGTAACACCTAATCGAAGACCTCTTTGAACCAATTTATGTGTTCGAAGCGAAGACATGGATAAGGTTTGGAAGATGGAATGTAGGGCTGCCCATCACTAACCGCCGGGGGAAATTTCCGATATCATATTATGTGGCAGTAGTTCTTCATTTAAGATCTTCGATGCAAGGACTTCTTTCTACTAATCCTAGGGGTAACTCCTGATAGGATGTGGTAGGAGAGTGCCTTCGGTTCATTCTTTTCCCTGGCAACTTGTATGAATGAATGTCTGTCATTGCATTTCTAGTTACATAAATTGATCTCTTCGAACGTATCATTTGTTTGGTGGCGAAGAAGGCAACTTCTCTTAGCTTAACACCCTTTCTTGAGACGTACGTGCTTAGGAGTTATACGTTTGTATAAATTTATTATATGACTATGGATGGCAATATGGCATCCAAAGTGGAATGTGCTATGTGAAAGGTAATCGCTACCTCAGACCTCATCACCCGGTAATGGCTTAAACAAGGTATGCCTCCAGGCTATGTGGTTCGCAACCATTAGGGTATGGTTATCACCTTTCTAGATTACTCTTAATATGTCAAAGTATATGGTGTATGCTATCGGATCCTGAATAGGTCAATTACGACTGGGGTAATGTCATACTCGGTTCTATCCACGCCATGCATGAGTGCCAAATAGGGATTAGCCTATCTTGCCAGATGTGGAGGATTGTTTGTGTATCCTTGGTATATTCCTTTAGAGATGTACTGTATGGAAGGTAGTCTCTTACTGCCATTGTATAGAAATCCATTATCCTATAAGTACCTTCAGACTTGATTGTAAACCTATTTGGCCGTTAAAGTAACAATTTCGGCTTAAAAATAATACCCAATTATTTTACGTAGCAAATGTTTTGGTATCATTAGGTATAAACCCGTTATATGTTTATGTGTGGCGTGGTATTATAAGATACCTTTGTTTTCAAAATGCATATTTTGAGTTTCTCACACCAGTTCCTCGACTGACCCGGAGTTTATTTTCTTTTCCCATAAACTCTGGATGCCCTAATTTCTCTGAGCAGCCTAGCAGTTAGCTGATCAGGAGCATATTGGAGTATCTAGAGCATATGGAGCATGAAGCCTGAAGTATGATGCAATTTGGATCTTTTTGCTATTACCACCACTTTCCTTTATGTTTGTATTATGTATATGTTTCTACCAGCACTCGTTGGGATAGGTCATTATAAATATCCCAAATGGCTTAGTACTTATCATGACTCTGATATCTCACTTTAAGAGTGATTATATGTACTACCTTTTTGGTTTCCACTTGTTAAATATGATGTGAGATTCTGTTATTGTTTTATCTTCTATCTTTATTTTCTTTTACCCTATTTTCTTTTACCCCACGATAATCTACCTTTCCGGTGCTTGGATTTGCGGCATGTGAACACCGAGGATGTATTAGAGTCGATTCCTAAGGATCGAGGATGTAGGTCGTCGCATTTATTAAATTTGTCGATCAATTTCAAAATCATTAGTAAAAATGATTAATTATTTTTAAATTATCGTTAGTCAAATGACTAATGAATTCTAACATTTTGTTAGTGAAATCACAAGCTCAAGTTCAAAAACATACGCTAGGATATTGGGGATGGAAATTAATAAATGACGATATAGAAAATTTGCTATAATGACACTTAACAAATTAAATATAATATCGGGATTTATTTCAATTAACCATCAAATAATAGCATAAGGATGTAAATAAACAATTATTGGCGAGAAATCCCTCAGGCTCTCTCAATAAATTTTCCCTGCAAAACAATGGTTATGGATAATATATATATATATATATATATATATATATATATATATATATATAAAATCATATGAGTTCATAACAATCTAATCAATATGTCATCCATTTTTCAGACGGAAACTCAACCAAACAATCCATCAAACATTCTAACTAACATTCAAACAATCAATAGTAGTTTATAACATCACAGATATGATAATGTAAAATTGAATATGAGTTAAACTCACACTGATTTCCACTTCTGCCGAAACATTCTGATTTTTGGACTAAAACCAAACGATCATTCGATTTTAGCATAAATTCCAACAAGCTTCAAATCAAACCAAACCAATTCCATCGCAAAGATCTCGACGACATGAGCCCAATGCAAAAAATGGTGTTCATATCCAACCACGTATAAATATGAATCAATGAACGTTTGAATAAATTAAACTATTATTAACATTTAAATTAATCACAACTTTACCTACTATTTCCTCCCCAAATCCAAATGAACATGCATAGTGATATTCACCATATGGCCATGCACAATCCCCCAATGACACTGAGCTACGGTGCTTTGTTTGACGATCCGACTTCGCTATTGGCTCCCCCTCATTCATCTCAACCAACTCAACACCACGAAAACGCGACCGAGCCTCTCCACGAAAATGCGACCCGCACCCAAAACCATCATGTCGCTGTCGTTATATGTGATCCTCGAACATGCATCGACCCACCCCAAGACGTGTCTATGCATGCACTACGGTATGACGAACATGATGCCAATCTTCGAATGAGCTAACTCTGCCTAAATCAACTCGAATCCTAAACCCTAATTTGCTGCCCTAAGGTAGATCCACCCTAAACGACGTCAATCTCCAATTCGAGGCTATAGCATTGAAGATAATATCAAAACAAACTCAGTGGACTTTGTTTCATGATTCTTCATTAAGTAAATATTTAGTTCTTGATTTTCAAACTTTGGATTTATAAAGGAAGAACCATTTATCATTCTTAGGTAAGTTTAGAAGGAGAGCAGAGAGGTATGGGCATACACGAAGGGTATGGGTTGAGTTAATTGGGTATGGAGTTGATAAAATATAAAAAATTTGTGTGTATATATATATTGATTTATTTGTAAATATCCGATATTACATTCCCAAATATCTGAAACTCCAAATGAGACGTGCCGCTCGGCTTTCTATATGTTATACCCCTATTCCGAACATAATGGAACTAGTCTTGAGACCTAACTTGATTGTACGCAGAAGATAGGTTTTCAAACTCAACTATTATATTAAATTTCCAAAATTAATTTCTATGCGTTTCGAACACGCACGACCAAACAGTTCATCTGATTGCCATGAAATTTATTGGCATATTATAATTCATTTTTACAGATCCAATTAAACTGATTGCGTCAAAATCTGAGACAGTGCCTCGGAATGACAATTTAACGGATTTAAATATCGTTTTATATTTAATTATCGATATCTGTCCGATCTATTTATATTTATAAGTAATTTACAAATTGAATTCACCAATATCATTTATTAAATAAAAGGAGTTAAATGAAATTATTAAATTCATTTAGTTACATTTAATTCACAATTCAAATATTTAAACATCTGTATATTTGAATTATAAGTTATTAAATTCCGAATTCCAATTATTTAAATATTTAAAATTAATTAAACATTTAAAATCAAATGTCTACAATTTTGGATTGTTACATTTTTCTACATACATCTTTTACTAGATACGTAAGATTAAAGCAAATGCTATCTTCTGTATATAATGATTATAAGCTAATATATTTTCATCAATAAACAATCGGTTATATCACTGTGTAGAAGTGGAAGAAGAAAAACTAAGACCATTGAACACACTTATATCAATGACGGTGAATAACAAAAAAAAGAAATCAAAATCCATCAAGGAGGTCAATGAATAATTTGCAAACAATTAACAATAATGGAAATTACAAGAATTATGACGAAGTGCAATGATAAATTTTGTATAAATGAGGAAATTCAGAATACCAAAAAAACATATGTTGCACGAATCCGATGGCTATAGAAGGTGCTCTCGAATACATAATTATCAATGACATTTATTCGATAATACATAAACCTATTAAGAAGCACACATTAAAGCTTTTGAATAAGAAATCATTTTATTATAGTAGTGATATGATGTTTATGGATGATATAAAAGCATTGATTCATTTTCTTTAACGTCTACGCTCTTTTAATTTAAGTCAAGCAGCATCATACTATTCAAGAAATATAGATGATATAATTGATAGTATATGCATGACTTTCTAATAAATAGTAAGATTGTTGTAACTATGGAATTGAGTAGATGTCTTGGTTGTAAGAATGAAGTAAATGAACAAAAGTATCCCATAATTTAAATTGTAAATCACATAAAAACAAATTCATACAACAATCTGGATGTAAGGTTATTATTTGTGTTTTTGAAATAGAAAAAACGTTTAATGCTTAAAACATAAAAAGATGAAAAGTAAACCAAATTTTTTGAGTTTGAAATAATAATTTTACAAACTTTTAATAGTTAACATGAAGCAGTAAACTACTTAATTTTCTCATCCTGGTTTAAGGTAACATCACCTGGGCAGAAAAGAGTCAATATTTTCAATATGAGGTGTCCTATTGTATTATTTCATCGCATTTGGCTATGTTCTCTTTGTCGCTCTTTTAAGCTTTGATGTCACCATCTATTTTAGTGGTGTTTATCTTCTTCTCATCTTCAATGGTTTGTATAGTAAAAAGAGTCATTTTATAAAAAAATTACAATTTAGGGAAAATAGTAGATTGTTGTTTCATGTTTGTTATAAGTATGTAATATACTATTTTCACAAATAAAAATATGTTATTTTCAGGTCATGAATGAAATGATGCATATCAGCAAGAAGAACTGCAAGCTTGAACTTATTTTATGTTATTTCATGCTATATCTATTTTTATTATTTCATGCTATATCTATTTTGAGCAAGGCATATATTTTTTGCAGTATAAAGTAAGGAAAATAAGCTCATAAATATAAGGTCTACACTAGAATTATTGAAATTTGTTTATGAATATAATAATGTTATGGGAGATTACAAAGTAAACTTGAATCGTAGATGAAAACAAAGAATATCATGAATTTAAAACTATCAATTGTTTTTTTTTCCGTTTACATAGTTAAGGTTTATTTCTTTGTTTCCTACGGAATATGTTGTGTTTAAGATTATTAAATAAGATGCATAAAGAGAGAATATAAGCTATTTAAGAAATTTTTTGAAGATAATTATGAAACTTAAAATCACCTAAAAATCAATCCTTATGTTCTTCGAATTATTGATTCTGTTAATTTAGACAAAAACCTGCAATAATTTATACAAAAACAAAATAGTCAATTCCACATAAAGAATTGAACAAAATTATTTGATAATGAGTCAAAAACTATAATTCAATTTAGAATGAAAAATTCATATCTGACTAAAAAAATAAATAGTAGGAGGTTCTATGATATTAATGGTATACTTCAGATGTTAATGGTGTCATTAATGTCATGCTTTCCTACATCGAGTATATGAACAATGTATTTAATATAAATTTTGGAAGATCGTTAAACTACTTTTTGTTTACACACATGTATATTGTAAATAATATATTGTAATAAAAGTAGTGATAAGTTATCACAAATCGAAAAGCCACTTGAAAATTAACCATTCAATTATTTGAATTATCGGATGTAAACGAATGGAAGAAGGTTACGTTATATTAAGTATATGTTTCAAACATAAATGGCATTAGCAATTTCATGCTTTCCAACATTAAGTAAATAAACAATGTACTTGATATCAGTACTGCAAGATTAATAAACTCCCACTTATTTATACATAAATATTGTAATGAAAATGGTGATAAGTTTCGACAAACTAAAAATTTCACTTGAAAGTCATTCCTATAATTCTACAAATTATCGATTAGGTGAAATTTGTCTAAACCCTACAATAATTTAATTATAAACAATAAAGATGGCCCCTTACAAAAATTACAGAATTATTGTCAATATTGTAATATAATATTTTGTAATAAAAAATTAAGATAAGTTTTTTTTAGTTTTATTTATTATTTAGCCTATGTTATTATTGTGCACCAATTTCATTTAAAGGATTTATGAAAAGACATCTGAATTTTTGATGGAAAAATTCGGGTTGCTATTAGTAATTATACCGGTCTCAAAGGTCGTCTCATATTATATATAGGCATCTTCTCTATTTAGACCGATGATATTCCAAAATTAAAATGTTCTTCCACTCATTTTGTATTTAAGGATCAATTTTGAAATATTTTTTTAAGTCCAATAATTTTTACAAAAGTAAAGAGGAAAAGAAAACGTAAACGGTCTCCACCATCATCTGAGGTACACCATTCAAGATTAGTATTAACTTTTCCACTTAAAGATGTCTTTACTTCATTACTGTAAGATTTAAATTTCTTCGCTATTTTATTTCGGATTTACGAATTTTGGATTGATTGTGTTCTAACCGCAAATTATATTACAATCTTATTAAATCTCTTACATTTGGTATCAAGCAATTATAAATTCATATAAGATGCATTTTTTACGAAATTAATTTTAATTGGGTCATATAAAAGCTGTACTGATTCAACTGATTTATATATAAATATTTTCTTATAATGTTGGACAAAAGATTTAGAAGGAGAATTTTTTTTCTCTATTATGTATGTGCATAGATGTCAATCAATGTATTTTCCTTAGAGATGCAATATTAAAAACCTTTAACCAAGAGGCATCATGTCATGAATCACATGGGCACTCTCCTTTTGATATGTTGGCTCTACTACAACTAAGTATGTGTGAAATTTTAATCCTAAATAGATCATGGCCAAGAGTTTTAATATGCCTATATGTGTTGCATTTTGAATATGTTATTATTGTTTATGGTTCGTTGTATATTTTTTATAAATAATTCATTGTATATTTTTTATAAATAATTCAGACCATATAAAATAATTTTTCTAATAATTGGTTGTTGTCAATTTCTATCAACTTTGAATTGTTACTGCTTCTTTATTAAAATGAATTTTGTAATTTAAAGTCACAACTATGTTTTACATTTAATAAATTATGAATGTTAATTTTACTAACTTTAATTGCCATTGTGATTTATTAAGTAAATTTATTTGTTTTAATGGTTCACATGGTTTCTGCCCAATAGTGATACAAACTGATTTTCAAGAAATTATGTTTTTACATTTAACAAACATAAACAGTAATTTTACCAATCTTTTGTCATTATGATTTATTAAGTGAATTTATTTGTTTTAATGGTTCGGTTTGTTTCTACCCAAAGGTTATACAAATTGATTTTCATGAATTTAAGTTTTTTTACATTTAATAGATTATGAGGTAATTTTATCAACTTCAATTTCCATTATAATTTTTTTAAGTGAATTTATTTATTTTAAAAATTTAATTTGTTTCCGCCTATTAGTAATATGAATTGAATTTTAGGCAAACAACTGTTATGATAGGACCGAAATATAATTTGGCGTTTTATTATTTGTTCTAGTATAATTATGATTAGTCCCTCTATATACGTTGATTTAATGTTGTTATGTTATTTGTGAATTTATAGCTGATAAAAGTTAGCATTTCAATTTTTTTCTGAATCTAATACAGCGTTGAATAATGTTCATGCTCAAATACCTGGAATAGCACCATTGAACGGAACTAATTTTTTCATTTGGAAAGAGCAAGTTGAGATTCGTCTTAGTGTTCTGGATATTAACCAGGCATTACGATGTGCACGTAAATGTGCGAATTTTTATCGCCATATTTAATCTATTTAAATTAAATAAATGATCTTATTAGGTATTTTAATTTGTTTTAACCAAAATCCATACTAATTCCAAATTTTCACATATTCATCTTCATATAAGGGCAAAACGGTCATTTGTGTGCATATATTAATTTGAGAGAATTTAATTGGAAATTTCTATAATATTTTGTAGGAATTTAGCTTCTCATATTGGTGGGTTCATGAGGAAGTATGCACGCACAAAATGGATTTAAAGGAATGAAGATGGAAATAATTCAAAGTGAAGATCATGGAGGACCCCACCTACCCACCTACCTTAATGTACAAATTAGAGGCTAATGCACATGCTTATGGAATTAATGGCTTCATGCACATTTAAGTTGGGATTAAAAAATGCTAATGATAACTTGGCCTCCACACTTTCTCATTTGCATTTTGGGCATTCTCCAAAAATAGGAATTAGGGTTTTAAACTTGTATATATATCCCTTATGTTTCATGTAATCTCATCTCTTCTCTTAGCCTCTCATAGGCCTCCTTCTCTATAGTTTAGTTTAGATAAAAAATAAAATGAAAGCTCCTCTTTCTCTTTTCATGGCTATTAGCCATTTTTTATTTTATGTAATCTTTTTTATTTTATGCAATTTAATACATGCTCTTTCCTTTTAATGTTCATTTACTTTCATGTTGTAGTGTAGATCTCTTCTCTTTTATGCAAGTAGAATAATTTTTCCTTTCATTTTGCTCTCTTTTTCCTCTTCTTTTTATTCAATGTTGCTTGCTACATTTGTTCATATGATGACAAATATGAGAGGATAAACACCTTCAATTTTGAGGTAATGAAGCTCTCTAATTAATGTAGCTTCAACATTTTGTCAATTCAAGCTATATTTTTGTGCTTAATGACAATGCTTGAAGTGGTTTAATTTGTTGTCTTTGCTTTGAATTTGATAGTCTATATTGTTGACACCAAATAGGCTATGCTTAAACAATCACTAACACAAATGCCTCTTCATGAATATATGGTTATGACATAAGAAAGTGATTTGAAATTAAAATTTGATGGTCTATGTTTCTAATCAATAGTTAATAGGCCATACTTAAAATAGATTTCATTTTCATTTTCTTTGTCAAGTTTCATGAAAGTTAGTAAGTGTTTTAAGTGGTGTGTTATAGTTTGATGGCTTATGTTGGCTAATCAATAGCTCAAATATGCCATACTTATGATAAACACATCAATTAAAACACTAATGACCATAAAAGAGAGATCATGATTTCATGTGTTGAACTACATGATCTAGATAATGGATTTATTCTCTAAATTGTAATTTAACTCTTATATTTGCATTTCTTTTCTTTTTGTTAGTTAGTTCATTTTCTCATTTCTAGCTTAAACACACTCTCGACTTTGGTATAATTTGATCGAGTAGGAAATTTAAATCAACAATTCTCTGTGGATCGACCCGTATTCGCCGCGTGCTACATTCGTACACCATGCGCTTGCGGTAAATTTTATTTCAAAATTCGTTTGACGGTTTTCTAAACCGATAGAATTTCCGTCGACGAACAAGTTTTTGGCGCCGTTGTCGGAGAATTTGTTTTGATTTTGATTTTCTATTCTTTGGATTATTTTTCTTTTGATTTTTGTGTTTTTTATTTTGTGTGTTTGCATTTTAAACAAAAAAATTGTGTGTGTGTTTGGTTTTTATGTGCATTTTTTTGTGTTCTTGTTTGTTTTGCATTTTCATTTGCATTCGAGTTAAAAAAAACACTCCCAACTTCAAAAATAATAATAATTTTATTCCAATTGCCATCACATTTACATTTTCTATATTAGTGTCACAAGTTTCCTTTTCTTTTTTGTTATAATTACACTGTTGCACTGTTGCATTCTCCCCTCTCTTTGCATGTAACTGCTCCTCACCCATTTGCACTTCAAACTGTCATTCTCCCCTTTCACTTCCAACTGCCTATAACCACCGACTCTCCATCAACTACCATTCCATCGACCATCAACTACACTTCAGCTTCCAAACTGTCACACACCACAACCTCTCTGCATTTACAGTAGCACTTCACTCATCATCTTCCTCAACAAAATCAACTCCTGTCAACATTCAACTTGCACTGATCAACTATGCAAACAAAATTCAACTACATTCACCTTCATCCAGCATCATCCAACACCCCCCTTGTAACCAAGCCTGCACATCTACTACCATATCACAACTGAAACACCACCATATCAAACTTCCCACCATCAAACACCTGCCCCTTACCACCATTCTTCAACAGCCACTTCAATACAAACAGTGCCTTCACAAGCAACTGCTACTGACATCTCCATACTTCTCGAACCTCCTGCCTTCAACATCACAAGCCTCATAGTTCATCTCCTCATTCAATTTCCCATCATCACCATATACTTCCATACATTCACCAGACTACATCCCCTCTGCCTTCTGATCAAAACTGCAGTCACATAACAGATTCAACCAAACTGCCACAAAAGCTCCTCCACATCCTCCTGCCTCTGACCTCACCCGTCAACCACAACTAACCTTCAACAACCAAGGTAGCAACTCACCCTTAAACTCCTCTAACCTGCAATCACCATTACCACCCAAATAAATCGAATTTCCACCGAGAACTGCAGAAAAACAAACCCAGTACAACCAACCTAACTTCATCACGCAACATCATCAACGCTTTCTTACACACCACCTCAACCCCTTACAACCATTCCACTTCATCACCCTGCCTCTGCTGAAACGACAACTGTCACTACCCACCCATCACATAGCAATCATCACCGAAACACAAGACTGCAGATTTCAACAACACACTTCGACAACACAGTTATCATTATACTCTCCTCAGCCACACTTCACATAAAACATTGCTGCTGCTGATCAGTCTACCATCTCTAACCGCTGAGCCAAATATCACTGCCCTGCTTACTGCCCTGACACCCATACATACCTAACCACTCACAACGTACATACACTGTCGGCATACTCATCAATCCTGCTTGTCAACCGTACACCTAGTCAACAACACTTTCCTTTCTCCCCTGCCTCAAACTCATACAGCCAATAATCATTTAAAAAGAAACTTTATTACCCCAATCGAACAAATTGCCACCGCCACCCAAACAATTGCCACCAACCTCCTCCTCGAGAACAACCCACAGCTTCATTACGAAATAGCCAACACCAAATCACAACCTCCTATCATAATCAATCACGACATACGCCTCATCTCAAATACCCCACAAATCACCATCACCTCTGCCACGAACCAAAGTTCGAAATCCAATTGCCGAAACCACAGACGAACACGCAACCAAGGCAATTCAGCAACCGCTCCATCGCGACTTTGCCCCTCCAGTTCCAATCGCCACTCCAGTAGTAACTTGAATTCGAAAATTTTATGCAACCCAATTTCGACATGATTTCTGATTTTAATTTTGGTCGATTGTAGAGAAAGAGGGGAATTGGATTATTATTATTATTATTATTTTTAGTTTGTTTTGTGTGTTTTCAAATAGACGACGCGGTTAGATTGTGAAGTCTGGGCGGGTATACATTAGTTTGGGCGGGGGCTTCTTGTAAAAATTAGTACAATCTTTTTTTTATATTTATATTGAGTTATTTTGTTTTGTTTTATTTGTTTTGTCTTGTAAAAAAAAAGTTTGGTTCATTTGTTTTTTTAATTTGTTTTTAGTTACTTTTGCTTTATCCTTAAATTTTTTTTTGTTTTTTTTTTGTAATTTGGTTTGTTTTGATTTCTTTGATAAGAAAATTGTATATATCTTGTGTATTTTTTCAGATTGCCAAAGCAGAATTGCAGAAGGAGCAGAAGTACTTGCTAAAATAAATTGCCCTGCTTGCTAGCTCAAAAAAAATTTGCTGCTTTTATCTCTTGTTTTTATTCATTGTGCATTGTTGGTTGCTTGCATTTTATATAAAAAAATCCATTAGTAGTTGCATTGTTAATTCACGTTTAATTTCTGCTTTGCATTTCATCCTAGAATTGTGATTAGTAATAACGGTTAGACATCGATAACACTTAATTGTATATTAACAATTTTTCTTATTTGAACAATTTAATTTCTTGGTGTCTAGGCTACGGCAGAGCAATAATCAGTTATAAATATTACGGTGATTCGTACATATTATACTGAATTGTTTCTCTGAAGGTAGTTAAACCTTCGGTTGCATTGCTACGGTGATTCGTGGTGCACCGATAACCCCAGCCCGGTACCTGGCTGAGAACTATCTTGTTGATCTAAGACAATTTGTGATTATACAATTTTGGGATAAATCATTTGTAATTAAACCTTGCATTCATTTAGTTGCATTAGTTCATGCATATTTAAGAAAAAAAAATTCAAAATCCAAAACTAAAAAAAAAAATTTGTAAATATTTCTTCACTTAGTTTTTTTCCTTTTCTTTGAAATTTTTCAAATCAAAATTCCAAAAAAAATCCAAATTTTTTTTAGAAAATCCAAAATCCAGAAAAAAATATAAAATCTTTTCAAAAAAACAAAAAATATTTTGAAAAATCAAAAAAAAAAAAAAATCAAATTTCCATTTGGAAAAATAAACTCTATCTGTAAATATTTTTCTTTATAAAAAAAACAAAAAAAATTCTTAAAAATGTCTGAATTTCCATATTCACTTGAATTTTACAATAGCTGTGAAAATCAATGCAATCCATATAATTTCACTTCAAATTCGTATGGATATTTTAATGACAACTATTCTTTAAACGATTTGAATTTTGGACAACAAACTTTTCAAAACGATGACCAACCCTCGACTCTTGAAAATAACGTTTCATCTTTACTTGAACTCTCTACACAACAAAACCAAAAGATAAATGATTTGTGTAATTCATATTTGTGTAATAACTCGAGTCAAGGATTTCAAAATTTGAATTCAATTCAAAATTCAAACGATTTCGATTATAACCCATGCCAACTCAATTTCGAACTTCAAAATGAATTTCAAAATCAAAATGTAAGTGGAAATAACTTTTCAAATAATTTTGGCAATGGAAATAATCTCAATTTCAATGCAATTAATAATTTTTGTTCTCAGCAAATCCAAATCGAGAATTTTCAAGTGAATAACTATAAATTGGATTTTTTTGAGCAAATGAATGAAATTTATGATGATCACATGGATTTGTTGATTGAAACATATATGAAACAACGTGAAAAACAAAATCAAATTCCAACGTGTGACGATTCAAGCGATAATCCATCTTTTACCCAAATCGACGATTTTCAAATAACAATTTTTGAAATTGAAAATGAAAATCTTAATGAAATCGTTGAAAACACGGTAATTGAGTTGGATTTCAATTCTTTTGAGGGTGTGAAACTTGATTTAAACTTTGATCTTCCTTTTTCTAAAAATTTGAATACGACAACTTTGAACTTTAAAATCGATTTACGTGATGAAGTTGTTGATAATCCAACAAAGGAAGTCGAATTTAACGAACATAAACTTTTTGGACTTTTCAAAAATGAGTTGTTAAATTCCGAAAGGGAAGGGTTAAATCACCATTTCAATTTTGAAATCGATAATTTTGAAAAATTTGTTGATAATGAGCTTACTTTCAATTTGGTGAAAATAAACTTGAATTTCAATCAATTGTTTTATCAACCCCGAAAATCATCAAAAATAAAAAACTCATACGGTTCTCAATAAAACGACATTCATTTTTCCAAATCGATAATCAACTTCGGAATCTTTTACGAATTGGTTTTTCGTGCTTAAGCTGTGTCTCGTATACTTGACGAGACAAATGAATCGGTCTTTGGAAGACCGTTTCATTTACTCTTTAACTGTATATTTTCTGATCTCAATACATGTCATGTTTTTATTTTTTTCCTTCCACTTGGGTTGACTGTGGGGACACAGTCAAAATCAAGTGTGCGGGGAGATTCATCTTCTTCTAGATTTTTCAAGATTAATTTTTCATTTTCTTCCAAAAAAAAATCCAAAAACAAAAGAAGAATTTTTTTTAGCGTTTTTGATTTATTTTCAAAGAAACACTATAGGATAAATATATGGTTTTGGTTTGTTAAATTGAAATTGTTGAAAATTTATTTGTCTTAACAAAAATAAAAATGAAGTTGTATTATAAATAACAATGGTTTAACTAGTATATAGGAAGATTCATACGTGTTAATTATGAAATACATCCTAATTGAAAATCTTTGTTTTAAAAGTGGTGAATTTAAAGTAAAGGATATAACATTTTTTTTGTCTTCTAAGTTAAATGGTGCTAAGATGATTTTGCAAAACTCTCTCTCTCTCTTAAAAAAATAAAAAATATAACATCCAAAGTATTCACTCTCGTTTAAAAGTCCTCACGGTTATGCATGAGTGAATTACTTGAAATCTTTGATTACGTGCTTTCATACTCATTTAAAAGTCTTCACGGTTATGCACGTATGGAACACATGTAAAAAAAAATAGACTTAATAAAAACCACCTACGGTCGATAGGTGTATGCACGAAAGTGTGTGCACTCGCCATGCTGTGTACCCCCCTCACATAAGCCCGAAAGACAGTGCATGGATGGTATATCTAGCCTCGGTTTACCTGAGCTAGGTGCGTAATTTTTCTTGCAAATAATGAGAGAGCAAGAAATTGATATCCTTGCACTATTTTTACTTATTTGATTTTATTTTTTATTGAAAAGAAATGAAAACACCACTTTGATAAACTTTGATAATCAACTAAGGATCCATTTCATAGTTACACTGTGTTATTAACCAAAACAACGAGTTAAACTACAGTCTATTTGTTATAATAACTTGATTTTTGTTGGAAATTTTGATGAGTAAATGACATAAATTTTCAAGATAATAACCAAAACCTCTATTTAACTTATTAGTGTCAATTCAAAAATAAATCCTTCATTTGTAAATATTTTCAAAAAAAAAAAAACATTCACCTCTTTGTAAATAAATCTTGCATTTTGTAAATATTTTCATCCCGCATGTGGATTTTGTGGGAAGTATCCGCTGAAAACCCTCACGAGACAACACTCATCCTACTGAGGACACCCAGAGGTTTAACGGCTTGTTGCATATGCTCAATGCAATCGTGCTCCCTACGAAAACAGAATTATCTTAGTTTTAGTTTATTCGAGGACGAATAAAAAGATAAGTGTGGGTGTATTTGATGTGCACGTAAATGTGCGCATTTTTATCGCCATATTTAATCTATTTAAATTAAATAAATGATCATATTGGGTATTTTAATTTGTTTTAACCAAAATCTATATTAATTCCAAATTTTCACATATTCATCTTCATATAAAGGAAAAACGGTCATTTGTGTGCATATATTAATTTGAGAGAATTTAATTGGAAATTTCTATAATATTTTATAGGAATTTAGCATCTCATATTGTGTGTTCATGAGGAAGTATGCATGCACAAAATGGATTTAAAGGAATGAAGATGAAATAATTCAAAGTGAAGATCATGGAGGACCCCACCTACCTTAATGTACAAATTAGAGGCTAATGCACATGCTTACGCAATTAATGGCTTCATGTACATTTAAGTGGGGATTAAAACATGCTAATGGTAACTTGGCCTCCACTTTTTCTCATGGGCATTTTGGGCATTCTCCAAAAATAGGAATTAGGGTTTTAAACTTGTATATATACCCCTTATGTTTCATGTAATCTCATCTCTTCTCTTAGTCTCTCTTAGGCCTCCTTCTCTATAGTTTAGTTTAGATCAAAAATAAAATGAAAGCTCCTCTTTCTCGTTTCATAGCTACTTAGCCATTTTTTATTTTATGTAATCTTTTTTATTTTATGCAATTTAATACATGCTCTTTCCTTTTAATGTTCATTTACTTTCATGTTGTAGTGTAGATCTCTTCTCTTTTATGCAAGTAGAATAATTTTTCCTTTCATTTTGCTCTCTTTTTCCTCTTCTTTTTATTCAATGTTGCTTGCTACATTTGTTCATATGATGACAAATATGAGAGGCTAAACCCCTTCAATTTAGGGGTAATGAAGCTCTCTAATTAATGTAGCTTCAACATTTTGTCAATTCATGCTCTCTTTTTGTGCTTAATGACAATGCTTGAAGTGGTTTAATTTGTTGTCTTTGCTTTGAATTTGATAGTCTATACTGTTGACACCAAATAGGCTATGCTTAAACAATCACTAACACAAATGCCTCTTCATGAATATATTATTATGGCATAAGATAGTGATTTAAAATTAAAATTTGATGGTCTATGTTTCTAATCAATAGTTAATAGACCATACTTAAAATAGATTTCATTTTCATTTTCTTTGTCAAGTTTCATGAAAGTTAGTAAGTGTTTTAAGGGGTGTGTTATATTTTGATGGCTTATGTTGGCTAATCAATAGTTCAAATATGCCATACTTATGATAAACACATCAATTAAAACACTAGTAACCATAAAAGAGAGATCATGATTTCATGTGTTGAACTACATGATCTAGAGAGTGGATTTATTCTCTAAATTGTAATTTAACTCTTATATTTGCATTTCTTTTCTTTTTGTTAGTTAGTTCATTTTCTCATTTTCTAGCTTAAACGCACTCTCGACTTTGGTATAATTTGATTGAGTAGGAAATTTAAATCAACAATTCCCTGTGGATCGACCCGTATTCGCCGCGTACTACATTCGTACACCGTGCGCTTGCGGTAAATTTTATTTCAAAATTCGTTCTACGGTTTTCTAAACCGATAGTATTTCCATCGACGAACACATTATAAATGGAAAAACCTAATATTATAGCGATAAGTACTAATGATGAAAATGCTAATTTTGTAAAATGGGAGAAGTCAAATCGCATGTTTCTCATGATTATAAAAAAGTACTATTACAACTGCTATAAAAGGAGGTATTCCTAAAAAGGATGATGCAAATAATATTTTCACTACGAAACAGTTTTTGGCTTTTATTGAATAACAGTTTAAAATTACTTCTAAGGCTAATGTAAGTACTCTGATTATAAAAATGTTCACTACCAAGTATAATGGGACAGCGGTGTACGTGAATATATCATGATGATGAATGATATGACCACAAAATTAAATGTCATGAATATGGCATTTTCTGAAGCTTTTTTTATTCATTTCATTATGACTTCTCTTCTTGCATAATTTGGTCCTTTCAAGATCGATTGTAATACGAAGAAAGAAAAATGAAAAATGAGCGAATTAATTATTATGTATGTTGAAAAGAAGAAAGGATTAAGGATGAGAAACTGGACTATGCACATAATGCTGTTCAAAGTCCCAAACCGTAAAATAGGAACAATGATAAAGATAAAAATACAGTGAATATGGCTATTGGTATTAACCACACTAGTATATTGGATACAAACCCATGCATGCTTCTAAGTATCATCACTGTAAGAAGCATGGACACGTGATGAAGGACTATGTGAAGTTTAAAGATTAGCTTGCTAAATGGGGTAATGGTTTAAATTTCATCATTTGTGATATCTTTTTAGTCGATGTTCCCTTAATTCATGGTGGGTTGACACTGGTGCCTTTGTGCACATTACGATCTCAGTGCAGGGATTACATTCCGTAAGAATGCTTCAAAGGGGAGAAAGGTGAGTTAAAGTTGCTAATGGTTTAGAGGCTGAAGTCGAGGTGTTTAGAACTCTTCATTTGGTTTTGAAGAATGGCTTTATTCTTGATTTATATGTTTTAATTTATATTCCTAGTGTGATTAGGAATTTAATTTCTGTTTCTAGACTTTATGCATGTGGTTTTACATCTTAGTTTGGAAATAATGAGTTGAAACTATATTAAAAATTCGAAATTTGTTGGTTCTGGATTATTATATAATTTAAAAGAAACTTTATTATCCACTAACCCTGTTGATTCATCTTTATAACTTTTGTTCTCCTTAAACAAAACATTGCTAAGCCCATAAACCTACCTACTCGAATGAATGTCTATGAGTTTATGAGGAAAACAATAATAAAACATGGCCCAAACATAAAGCCTAGTATGAGTAATACGTTTCCTATTCATGACCATGCTGCTTAGTAGAATAAGTTTTCTCCTCACTAATTCAACATTATCAATTTCAGCGTCTCATGTAGAATGAACATCATAACATGAACTATATTCATAAAATAACATTTCAACCCTAAGTGTGCCCTGCAGTTAGTACCATATCATGACCTATGTCTTATTGTCAATTCTCATAGGTTGCCACTCAAGCCTTCTCCATTGTTTTCTAATTAATGTCAAGTTTTGAAAGCCATATAAACCTTACATCCGCTTTCCTATTTAACACCACGATTTAACATTTTTGGTGGCCACTCAAACGTTACACCATCATTCTCGAATAATGTTATATTTTAACATTATTTGTCAAGCCTTACACCATCGTTCTCAAATAGTGACCTATTAGACAATTGGTTAACAGTCACGTCTTACACTATTGTTCTCGAATGTTGTCAAATTGGTTGCAAGTCAGGCCTCATACCATCATTCTTGAGTGTTGTCATGTTTAGATAGTTGGTTATCATTCAGGCCTTACACCATGGTTCTTGAATAGTGCTATGTTTTAACATTATAGGTTACCACTTAGTCTTTATGCCTTCTTCTCATCTTAATGTCATATTTTTAACATTATTTCTTGCCACATTAGCCTTGCACTACCATTCACTTTTATTGTTTAGTTTTAACATTTTACACTAAATTTTATTGCTTCACATTTCTAGGTTCTTATAATGAAATTCAACCACACATCATGGAATCTCGCTTCCACAAAGCTTTCGATCGCATGTCTAGTTCAATGGCTATCGCACGTAGGGATGTTAACGAGAAAAATCTAAAATCTATCTTTATCCATATCCAAAATATAAAAAATTATCCGATATCCACAAAAGGAATATGAATGTGGATACAGACACACCCGTATCTGATAATTATCTGTCTAATTTTTACAAAGATTATAGTTATTTTTTGTGTACTTAAGTACATAAATGATTGTTGTTTACTATTTTATCCAGGTAAGAATAAAAAGTATGTGTATAAAAATTAATATTTTCTGTTTAACATTAACTTTCTTAGCATATTTATTATTACTTATATTATTAGTACCGATATGGATTTATTTGAATCAAAATTTCCTACTTATTTGTTTAGATTTATTAGTTGTGAACTGGTCCATAATATTCGATAAACATTTGATATCCGTTCGCATCCGCGGATACGAAAATCAGATAACCAAAACGATTTTGGATACGGATATAAATATGACACTATCCAAGTCCGTATTTGACATTTTACAGGCTTAATTGCACATTTAACATTTTTTTGTCGCATATTTAACCCAATAACTATTGCAAGTCTAACATTTTGATATCTTATATTTAACATGAAAGCTATCGCATGTCCAATGTCGTCACACTACTAAATCTAATGCAAGTCTAGTGCTATCACACTTCTAAACCTATTACAAGTATAGTGTTATCGCACTTCCAAAGCTATCGCATGCCTAGTGCCATCAGACTTCTAAAGTCATTGCAAGTGTAGTGCTATCACACTTCGAAAGTTATCACTAGTCCAACTTTGAAGTCATCGCATGTTTAAATTCAAGGCTATCATACTTTAACTTTAAGGCTGTCGCATGTTTAAAATGCCATATTAGTGATTAAGAAAACTGGTATTTTCCTTAATAAAGCAAGTGCTTTTAACAAATTCTATACACATGTCACATGCTTATCCATTGCTTTTATTATATATTAGAAACCTTTGCTTATATAATGATTCGTTCCCCTAATTACTTCACTATTTATTTCTTTCTCTAATTAATTAGTTAATTAAAGAAATTTATGCTTGTCCATTTAATTCATATTAATTCGAAAAATTGTGACAAAAATCTTGAATATTCACCCAATTCAGAAGCACCTTTCTTTACATTCGAAAAAAAGTTTCGGTTCAAAAACGCTTTTTAATATTTTTAAATATTAATCTACAGCCTAAAACTGATTATTTTCCACACATAAAAATCATAATAAATTATTTTATCATTTAAAAATTATAAAAATCGTAATAAATTATTTTATCATCTAAAAATTATAAAAATCAAAAATTGTCTCTGTTTTAATGTTATAAACGTCATATTAAAATTTAAAACCATTTGTAGATTACTAACTAATGTTTATCTCTTAAACATAGAAAATCAAGATTAGTTAACACCTAAAAATATATAGATTCATTCTATTATCATCAAGACATGGTTATCAACTTTTAAATTAGAAAAATCATATCAAATTGGAATCCAAATGGATTGGGAAGTAAAAAAGGGTAAGTGTTACTCACTTAGATTAATATTTTGATTAAAGTTTCTCTTCTTCTCTTTAAGATGAAAATATTGACCTTGTTTCTTCTAATTTCCATCCTTTCTTCTCCTTGGTAATGGCGACCTAGCTCTTTTTTTATTTGAATGAGAGAATAATGGGTTTTAAGGGTATATGAGTCTATATTTTGGATTTGGACTAATATTCCTTTCTAGCTTAATCTTATTAATTCCTTAATTCCTTTATTATGACATTCCATTTTCACTCATTTAATTATTTTATGGTCAAATTTATATATAATAATTCTCTATTCATGATTTAGTTAATTTTATTGTTTGCTAATTCCACCGGCGCTTCAAATTATGGGTGTTACATTTGGACTGTAAACCATACCAAGATATGTATATGGATGAGGATCATGAGGAATAGCATCAAATTCATGTATCTGTCGAAAGCAACGCTCTCCCAAGAACCAGAAGCAACTAAAATCGGTCGGAACAGAAATCAATAAAAAATGACCAGTGCTAAGTGTTCGAGCTATCTGAATGAAATCAAGGCCAATATAATCACTACTAGAAAAGGGATACAAAACAAACTGGTCCCTGTATAATCTCAAGTAGAGCTGGTTATCTATAATGGGATACATACATACATACATACATACATACATACATACATACATACATATATGTATGCCTAGCTTCATCCTTTTTATGTTTCTTGTTCTTGGATGTCCAAACCTAATGTGAGCGAAAAATGAAGTATCTGCCACCATCATCACATAGTTGAAGTTATGGAAAATCTCAATGTACCAATACTCGAGTAACCCTCAAAATCCTAATATGGAACCAGTAGATCCGCTCGCAACACGCTGCCTATCTAACGATTGGTACAAATAGACGAAAATAGTAATACCCAATCATACAAAGTAGGAGTATCAACCCCGATCAGGATATTATGTCTATGTATCCGACATGCACAGAGCAATTAGTAGTAAACAATAGGTGTCCCATAAGATAAAAAAAGGAATAGTCGAGCTAACTTCAGATCATGATTAGGTGTATACGAGGTAAGTATATCCTCCATTGCAGTGAAAACGGCAATGACTCTAACAAACGTAGTAGATTGAAAGGTTTTAAGGTTTTGAGATAAATGAGGAGATAATCCAAATACCATATCATTATCGCGCTACTTTACATCAAATGGCAGCTAAGGAAAATCAACATGTCCTATGCTGATGACAGTAAGCATAGAGAAGTCTAAAAGTGTGATTCCTATCTCTTCAAAAGAAAGTGAAATGTGTGTATGGCTTTGTACCACTTACTAGCAACGACAGAAACTAAGTAAAGATCTACACATATGAATCAACCTAAAAATTTAAATTAAACAGTAAACTAAAATCTATGTTGAAAATCAGCTAAAAGAAATAATTTTAAGTTTCATAAACATGTTTTTACGTAAGAAATGGTTGAATACGAACTGTAAAAACAATACAATCCATGGTATGTTCCTAATGTGTTCGTGGTAAAATTTAATAGTGAAGGATAAAGAACCAAGTCCTCTAAGACTACGGAGCTGTATAAATTTAACGTACCATATATCTTAACTATTATAGATAATAAAAAAACCTATGTACTTACCGTGTCACTCGACTACATGCTAACATGCAAATAAGTGATATAACATACTAAAGGCAAGAGCATTACATAGTCTCGTATATTTGTTCTGTGATAATGTAAATGCGGGTTGTATTATTATTTGGGCCAATCCGCAGCCCAATTTAGTTTCTGCTTATAAATACAATTACACTGTGATTGCACAAGAAGTATCATAATATTGTATTACAATCAAACTCAGTTGAGTAATAAAATCAATATCATATTTTTAATTTCTTCAACTTGATATCAGAGCAAATTAAACTGCTTAGCAGCAGA
Organism: Allium cepa; assembly: GCA_030765085.1. Taxonomy (NCBI): domain Eukaryota; kingdom Viridiplantae; phylum Streptophyta; class Magnoliopsida; order Asparagales; family Amaryllidaceae; genus Allium; species Allium cepa. The sequence goes on from CM060932.1 coordinate 474,135,960, forward strand.
TTGCTCTCATCAGATATTGAATCATCATTTGAGAGCATTCTTCATCACTTGAATCTTGTGCCGTGCCAAGAAGGAGTCCTCTCAGAGAAGTTTCATCATAGATCACTCCTTCGGCTGCATCTAATTCATCAGAAGTATAAAGATCTTGATTACCTTACCGATCGTGCCGTACCAAGGAATAGGCATCAGAGAATCATTCATCATTTGCCTGATTCTGGTTGCATCTCACTTCCTGTTTTCTCATTTCTTGATTCTCCAAAATGGCAGATGAGAACATCAATGCAGCAACACCTTCCAGTTCAGTTTCAAGAACTGCTCAAGATCAGTCAAACGATACTCAAGATCTGATCAAGTCTTTCATCAAGCCACAGAGTCAGATCATTACCATCCAATTGAACGAATCCAACTATTTGTTATGGAAATTTCAGATTGAAACAGCTATAAGGGCTATGGCTTGCAGGATTATGTTTATAGCACCATAATTACCCCCACCAAGATTCTCTGCAGATAATGAAGGAAAACTTGTCAACAATAAAGATTATATTACACATGAAAGACAAGATAGTCTAATTAGTTCTTGGCTACTGTCCTCTGTAGATGCAAATCTCATGCCACAATTGGTTGGGTGCAAAACTGCACATGAAATCTGGCACACAATTGAACAACTATTCAGTTATCAATCTGCAGCAAGAATAATGCAGTACAAAAGACAGTTGCAGAATCTAAGAAAAGACAATACTTGCATGAGAGATTATCTGTCAAAGGCAAAGACAATATGCGATCAATTAGCCCGTGCTGGCCATAAAGTGGCAGACATTGAACAAATACTATACATATTAAGTAGTTTGGATGAGGAATATGAAGCAGTTGTAGCTATAATATCTTCTAATGAGAAACTACCATCTCTTACTAATGTTCAGTCAATGCTTCTTGCTCATGAAGGAAGACTAGAGCAAAAGAAGACAATAAACTTGGAGTACAATATTAATCAAGTCTCTGTTAGCAAGAACATAAATCAAGAAAAAGGCCAAAGTAACAAGAATCAGTCAAATAATTACAGAGGCAGTCAACCCAACAGAGGCAGAGCAAGGAGTGGTAGATGGAACTACAGTAATAACAAGCCTAGATGCCAAATATGTGAAAGGTTTGGCCATACTGCAAGCAAGTGTTACTTTAGGTTTGATGCAAACTTCATACCAGCACAACAGAATAATAGCAATGCAAGATCACAAAATCCAAGTGCAAACATGGTGAGCATGCATCAAGAACCAAAATCAGAAAGTACAGATACCAGCACTACAAGAATAGGGGATATACATGATGATAGTTGGTATCCTGACTCTGATGCAACTAATCATGTGACTAATAACTTGAGTCAGTTGAATCTTGGCAACAGAGAATACAAAGGTAAACAATTACTGTATGGGTAATGGTAAAACCACCCACATATCTCATATTGGAAATGCAAGTTTTAATGGTACTAGACAACTATATCTCAGAAACTTACTGAGGGTGCAATTAATTAAGAAAAATTTAATGATTGCTAGAGATAATAATGTGTATTTTGAATTTCATTCAACACGCTGTCTGGTAAAAGATAATCTGACTGATGAGGTTCTTTTGCAGGGTAAAGAACATAAGGGGTTATACAAATTTGAAATTGCAAGCTCAAGAAAATCTGAGTATGAGAGTAAATGGTGTAATGCTACTGAAATAAGTAATACTGAAAAGTACACAGAGAAATTCAATATGTGGCACTGTAAACTAGGACATCCTAGTATAGACATTGTAAAACATGTTCTGAATAAGTGTGATGGTATTCTTGTTGAGAAAATCCCTACTTCTTATATATGTACATATTGTCAGTTAGGCAAAAGTCATAAACTTGCATTTTCAAATTCTGAAACTGCGTACAATAACACTCTTGAATTAATTGCAGCAGATCTATGGGGACCTGCCCTAATTTGTACCGATTATGGTTATAAGTATTACATCTCATTCATTAATGCTTACTCTAGATTTGTATGTATTTATTTTTTGAAATCAAAATCAGAGACTAACAATACAGTGATGCAATTTATTGCAAATGTTGAAAGACAGACAGGTAATCGGGTAAAAAACTTTCAGACAGATGGATGTAAGGAATTTATGCCACTAAAGAAATTCCTTGAAAACAAGGGAATCGCACATAGAGTCACATGTCCTTACACTTCAGAGCAGAATGGTCTTATAGAAAGAAAACATCGACATATTGTTGAAAGCGGTTTAACTATACTAGCACAAGCATCTATGCCACTTAAGTTTTGGCTAGATGTCTTCTCTACAGTAGTCTATCTGATTAATAGGCTACCTACAAAGATTCTTAAATATAAGAGTCCTTTGGAAGTGCTAACTAAAGTTAAACCAGATTACAAAAATTTGAAAGTGTTTGGATGTCAGTGTTTTCCCCCTTTAAGACCATATAACTCACATAAATTAGATTATAGATCATAACCATGTACATTTATAGGCTATCCTAAAAATCAAAAAGGTATAAATGTCTTGACAACAATGGTAGAGTGTATATATCCAGACATGTTGTATTCAATGAGAATGAATTTCCTTTTAGCAATGCAGGCATCAAAACATCTCAGAAGATATACAATGCAAAGTATTCCATACCTTCAATACCATTCTCACATGAGATAATCATACCAATCCAAAGTGAAGGTGATGATGCTGGAAAGGGCTCCTGCTCACAACACACTATGCTCAACAGTGAACCAGGTCATGAGCTATCAGGAGGATCATCAAGGACTGACAATACTGGTTCAGACCACAATTATTCAGATGATTCATGCTCAGTATTGAATAACCAACAGTCAATCAATACTCAACAAGAGATCACCAGTGAAGATAAAAATCAACCCACTGTTCCTGCAAGCACTGGTCATCATATGATAACTAGGGAAAAGAGTGGTATTTTTAAACCAAAAATATACAGTACTAACTTGACTCAAGTGAACCAACCACTTACCAGCAAGCAATTACTGATGACAATTGGAAAAGTGCAATAATAGAAGAATATGATGCACTAATCAAAAACAAAACTTGGGACCTTGATCAATTGCCGAAAAATAAAAATGTCATAGGATGCAAATGGACATATAAATTGAAGAGAAATCCTAATAGCTCAATTCTTAGGCACAAAGCAAGATTAGTGGCAAAGGGGTATTCACAACAGAATGAGTTCGATTTCAATGAAACTTTCTCTCCAATTGTGAAACCCACATCAATTAGAATAATACTAACAATTGCTTTGCATAAGAACTGGGCCATTCAACAATTGGATGTTAATAATTCTTTTCTTAATGGCGATTTGCAGGAAGAAGTATACATGGAACAGGCACTTGGATTTATAAAAAAAGGCAGTGAGCAGCTGGTGTGCAAACTTAATAAAGCACTCTATGGGCCCAAGCAAGCACCAAGAGTCTGGTTTGACAAACTTAAAACCATTCTATCCAGTCATGGATACAGTCAAACAAAATCAGACAATTCTCTATTTACTAAATTTTCTAATCATGCAGTAACTTATGTGCTAATCTATGTAGATGATTTCATTATTACAGGAAGCAGCAAGGCAGAAATCAGTCATATAACACAATGTCTAAAGAAGGAGTTCTCTATTAAAGACTTAGGAGAGCTAATTATTTTCTTGGCATTGAAGTCAGAAAAATATCAAATACAGAAATACTGCTAAGCCAAAAAAATACATCAGTGAAATTCGAGTGAGAGCCAAGATGGATAAAGCAAACCCACTTCCTACTCCAATGACTAGCAGCTTACAGTTATCAAAGAACAAAGGAGAACCAATTTTAAATGATAAATAATATAGAAGCATAGTGGGAGCACTTCAGTATGTCACAATTACCAGACCTGATATATCTTACAGTGTTAATAAAGTGAGTCAGTTCATGAAAATGCCACTAGACAATCATTGGAAAGCAGTAAAGCGTATTTTAAGTTATTTGAAGGGATCAATTAACAAAGGGTTAATATTACAGTCATGCTCATCTCTACATATCAATGGTTATGCTGATTCAGATTGGGCAACAGATATTGATGATAGGAGATCCACTACTGGTTATTGTATATTCTTAGGTAACAATCCTATATCTTGGTGTGCAAAAAAAACAACCAACAGTGTCTAGATGCAGTACAGAAGCTAAGTACCGTAGTTTAGCTAGTACTACTGCAGAGATTATGTGGATAAAATCCCTTTTAAGTGAACTACGTATTGCACATAATGCTAGAGCAACAATATGATGTGATAATCAAAGTGCAATTGCACTCACAGTCAATCCAGTTTTGCACTCTCGTACGAAACATATGGAGTTAGATTTATACTTCGTACGAGAGCAAGTGATTAAAGGGGAACTTAAAGTTGGTTACATACCTTCTACTTAGCAGAAAGTGGACATTTTTACCAAGCCACTCTCGAGACCTAACTTCACTCGCTTCAGGCACGAGATTAATGTTGATGAAGATGACATCAATCTGAGATCTAAAGCCCGGATCTATATCCCCAAGGCACCTCAGTCAAAAACTAAAGCACCTGATGATTCGGGAAAGACTGAACTTCAGTCATCGCAAGCGTAAGCTCAATATCAACAGCGCCTCTGCTAATCTGCGATCTGCTTCCGATTTCACCTCAATTTAAGCTTGAAATTGTGTTTACTCATGGATCTATCTCTTTTCGAGCTTAAAGTTGAGATCCCTTTCAGATCCTTCTTTATCTGAGCCTTCGACTCTGACAAAGGCCAAGTTTGCCTTGAAATTTCATCTTGTGGTCATCTATTTTTTGATTTCAGCTGAAGACAGATTTATCGCTTGCAAACCCTAACCCTAGTTTGGGTTTGAGGGGGCAAATAAGCGATATAACATACTGAAGGCAAGAGCATTACATAGTATCGTATATTTGTTCTGTAATAATGTAAATGCGGGTTGTATTATTATTTGGGCCAATCCGCAGCCCAATTCAGTTTCTGCTTATAAATACAATTACACTGTGATTGCACAAGAAGTATCATAATATTGTATTACAATCAAACTCAGTTGAGTAATAAAATCAATATCATATTTTTAATTTCTTCGAGTATGCACTTTGTCGTTCGGAAGCAGATGAAAATTAGAAAGCTCACTTTTAGCTTTCAAGCCAATATTTTCGCATCTATCCAACTCCACAACTCTACCGCTCCGAACACGCGCACCTCGTGACTATGCATGCCTTTACCGTCTCAATAGCCTCTACCAATACCATATCCTCTACTGCCATCAGAATTGCTTTCTTCCTCCCCTGCCTGGTCTAACAGTTCGAAAAGATCTTCAACACTAATTTCATGTCCATACAGCACAATGCCATACTCAATATTTTCGTCTCCCCCACCTCTACCTCTACTCCAACTACTGTCACCGCTTGTTTCTACTTGCGTAAACTTTTTCGCATATTTTTTGAATCTACTATCCACTATAAACCGTGTAGAATTCAAATATATATTTTCAGGAGTTTTTAGAGTAATATTTTCGATGAATATTTTGGTGAAAATTTGAGAAAAATCGTTTGAAATTGGATATGGCAGAGGGGAAAGGAATGGTTTTATGCGTTTTCATGCGGGAAGATCGCGCGCATAAGACAATATGATTGCAGTTGTATTTAAAACAACAATCCCTTTTCTGTTTCATTGTTTGAAAAACGACAATCTGATTGCAATTTAAAAGTTTGGAGGAATTGTTTTGTAAATTGGTTTTGTGGTTGGTTTGGATGCTTTTGGGTGTGTGTTGTTTTGTTTAGTTTTTCAGTAGAAAAACGAAAAAGTGAACAAATGTTGATATGCTAAGGCTGCAGCATAGTGACCGGTTCTATTATCCACCATAGGTAGCAATCTTTGTAGTACAACTGGCTTAATCATAATGTTTTATAACATGAATAACAATGCCAAAAATATTACTTGACCATAACTACAGCAAATATATGCAAGATTATTGATATACGAAATTGCTTAATCGTTCCATTCCACATTTATATGGATTTTCGACAAGAAGAGTTGATAAACTGAATACAATCTTCTAAATTTTCAGAATGATGAGAGTCTCTATGAGGAACAAACTTTTGAGGAACCACCATTACGGAAGACGAAGATTCAGTAAAGGAAGTCCGTCTCCCTGTAACAATGCCAATAACTTTAGCTACATTTGTCCTCACATACCGGAATATTCTTATCCCCATGGATGAAGCATTTCTTCTAGAAGCTAGCTTTGCTTTATAACGACACTTCAAATTAGAATCATGTACGATTTCCCTTAGAGATAAGGTTGGCTTCTCATTGACGTCTGGACTGAAGTAGCTGATTCTGTTACTTCCTAGTCTCCCCATTTCTGTTATTCGTGTATTTCTATGCATAAACGATAGCTGCAATATTTATGAAGAGAAAAAGGCGAGATATACCAAGAAAATAAAGTGAAAGTGTTAGGAAGAAAAAAAGGAGGTAAAGCAAAAAACAAAAGATGGTCTTCCATGGTTTTACACATAGCAAGATTCATGAAAGAGGTTGAGTTGTCGTTTGAAGAACACGCAAAAAGCAAGGCAATATTTGCATCTTTTGACCGATGTAGGTATCGGAGGATACTGAATCATACAGTATATTCTGCATAGTTCATAGAAGGAAATGATGAAAAAGAAACGAAATATGAAGAAGGGAGTAGGACCAAAAGCAGAAGAGAGAGACCCACAGAGAGTTAATCAGATGGTCTTTTGAGAAAATTTGTCGGAAATTGGACAGGCAAATTATGAGAATGAGAATGTTTTCTTGCTTTTAATGATTGAATACCTGAATTCTGTACAATGTTAATCTTTAACCACACATTAGCTTAAAGGTTGGTTTAGTAGTTAGTAATCTGTTTCAACTCTTGATGAATTTGTTTCGTGCTATCTACTCTTTTTTGCTTAGGAAATTATTTTAGAAGTTGTTTGGTATTTATTATTTTGAAGTTTTAGTTCTTATGAGTTAATATGCATTGAAGATTAAAAGTTGACGATCAAAGATGCTTCAGCAAAAGAACAGTTGGTCAGTCTCCTTATAAAATGGTTGCAATGCCATGTTAATACGAAATGTGCAAAAGCCTGATAGAAATTGTGTACATATGTACAATAAATTTTATTTTTTAAACCACTTTTACACGGTTAAACGGTAGCATTTGAAAATAATAATAATAACAACAATAAGACAAAAATTTGTTTGGTGAATTAGGCTTTATGATTTACAGCTATATAATTTTTGATAGCTTAAGCGTTGGAAAGAACCTTAACGACTTGAACTCGATATGCCATCTTATGCCGCAATAGATGATGCGAAATGCGTTAACCTGGCATAATAGCATTTTATTATTTTCGTTTTGCTGATTATGTGATTCATCATCTTGTTCCAATGTCTATTTAATGTATAATTTAAGCTAGACGATCTATAAGCATCTGTTATGCATTTATCACTGCACACATATTTTAAATATTTGAATGATTCAAATACTATGATTTTGGATGATAATCTACTTTATTGAGAAACGTTATGCGGTGCTGTAAACATCCACCTTCAACTTCATTTATTCTACGCCACAAAATTCTCCAAAATTAACTTATTCTTGGTAATTTACATTACACACCAACCATCAAAGTAGAGAAGAAGTTCTTTACATTAACATTTCAAAGTGATCACTACCGACAAGATCGAGTAAGTTCTTACTCATATTATTAATATTCATTATTATACACAAAAAAAATTTTCAAAATAAATTTATATTACTTTTCATACTAAATTTATATACATATCTTATCGAATAATCCATATGCAAGTTTAATCAAACACTCTTGAGTTTGAAAATACACTTCCACCTTTTCTCAAGAACCGATTTCGCGAGACATCTTCAAAAATATTTTTAGTAAAATTTCAAATATTTGCTGTTTTCGAAACTGCAAATATTTTCATTTTTCAAAAATAGCAAATAAATGTAGTTTAAAGCACAATTATTTGCATTTTATACTAAATACTCGCACTTTATACTAAAAAAATGCAAATATTTGTAAAAAATAATAATGATTTTGCTCATATTAACTCCCGATTAAGTACATATTTAATTTTAAAGAACGAAAAAAAATATCGAAAATAATCCTAGAGTGATTTGCAATGTGATTTTGAGAAGGATGGCCATGTATCGAGTTTGAAAGTAAAGTGCCTCAATAATTTCCTATAATTCATATGTAAAATGGTTTTTTTCTTTTGAAATCTTGTACCAAGTTAGTAGTGCTTAGTTGCACTACAAGTCCTAGGTATACAGGACAACATATATCCACCCATGTGAATCATGCAACATAGGATTCAAACATTGGGACAATGGTCTTGAATAATGTATACTGATTCTTTTAACCTTAAAAGTTAATACTATTTATCTTAGATTTTTGGTAATATACTTTTATTATTAGTTTCATACTAATTTAATATAATTATTCTAGGACAATATAAATATATTAATATTAATATGTAAGTTTTGAATACGGAAAAAAGATATTTATTCACACACATCCTAATTCAAAAGACATTTTATTCTTTGGGTTATTATAAATATTAGTTTATTACATACATACAAAAATATATAATTTTATAATTGTAGTTGAACTATATATATATATATATATATATATATATATATATATATGATAATATTATAATATGTATACATAGATGATGCATACCAACACAGATATATACATATACATGACATATTTAATTGTGTAAATTATTTTTACTTGAAATCGAATACCTTCCTTCCTCTATATTGATAAATGAAAACACCCTTTCTTTTATTATAACCTTCGAAAATCGAGTTACTAAGAATCAAGTCAGGATAAATGTCTTTCAAATTTCTGTTCTAGTGGGTTAGAGACTATGGATGTGACTCCCTAACCATCTTAAGTAGGGCTTCGTCCGGAAGAAGGAATGGCTCTTCGAGTGAATATTCCTACTCTATCTTTTATTGCTCTTGAGGGATGCAGGAGGTTAGGTTAGCCAAAGATGGTTATTGATTCAAGGACACAAAGTAACATTACTTTTCAGGGTATAAGGTGATAGACATAATAACTCAATCCAATCACATTTGTGCTTGACGAGTCACCATAGATCCTTTTGATGTACTACGTTATTTTAAATCTCAATGATAATAATGATAATAGGTTATTTTAAACATGACAAAACATGGTAGCTAGGTTTTCCCCTTTATTCAGATTCCATTCAGAATAGAGATGACCAACACACGAAGATTTTACCTGACAAAAGAGGGTCTCGCCGAAGTTCTTTCTCATAGATCCAGGCGACAACTTGGTAAACAAGTTGCGGTCTAGTTTAATAATATTAATTCTCGTCAGGCTTGACTTGACTTCAGGAGCTCCAACATATTCTTTGGATGCAATAATGTATTCCCATTTCTTTCCTTTGCATACGAAAGTCAACGGCCTTCGTCTAAGGATTTAGATAGTGCTTTCCTAGGAAAGCCAAAAATCCCCAAAGCGTGGAACAAGATTGTTGCCGATTTGGAAATCTATACATATTCTCTGATCTCTTTCCCTTTCGAAATTATTTAACAACTTGAGGTGTGCCAAAATGACTAATTAAAATGTTGACATGGCGGGAGATAAATAGAAAATTAAAATAGCATTATATGTAATGGGGCTGAATCACCATTTTTTATTATTTTCGAGCATAAATTTTAACCAAGTAGGGAGTTTCAAATGTTTTTAAAAGATAATTTGTTTTATTTAGTTAAATTTGATAAGCAAGAGGATTGTGATAATGTTATGGCTAATGTTCCCTACATTTACGAAAAAGACTTATCTTAATGAAAAAGTGGAAACCAGGTATGAAACAATCTCATGAGTTTCTACAGATGATCCCAATTTGGGTTTGTTTTCTTAGTAAAGACATTGATTTTTGGATTAAAGAAGCAACTGAAAAAGTTTCCTTAATCATTGGCAATCCTATCAAGTTAGACCTGGTTACAAAGAGCATGATTCAAATTTCATTTGCTAGAGTTTTAGTTGAAACTGATGCAAGTTTTCCTTTAAAAATTAAGTTCCAAATTTGAATGTCAATAATATATTATACGACAAGATGTTGTGTATGTGTGGTGTCCTTTTACATGTATCCATTTCTCGTGTTTGGACATTTAGAAAGAACAAGCTGTATTCAAAAATCATGGGCACCCAAACATCAAGTTGATGAACAGGAAAATAACAACATTATGCAAGTAGATGCAAGTGGCACCAATAATACTCATCCTTGGAAAAACAATAATACGTCGGATCTATAGATATAACATAATACAAACAACAACGATGGTGAAAAAGTTGAGGTCGAGGCCATTGTAACGACCTATAAATTCATCACTTATAAAAATATGATTGAATTTAAAATTTTAGTTTAAATGATTAAAATAATTATTTTTAAATCAAATTAAGCTCTTTTTACTTATAAATAATAATAGAAATATTATTTTTAAACTTCATTTACAAATATATGTATATTAAAAAAGAAGTGAAAATATGATCGAACGGAATCAAATTTCATAACAACTCAACATATAGAAGTTGTAGAATGTTGTGAATTCTATGTGACATCCAAATAAACACATACATATATCCATCCAAGAAAATATGTGCATATGTACATGAACACTTTTATATACACATATATACATGTGTACTAAATATATAAACATATAAGATATAAACAACTCCTTCTCACTTAAGCAAAACTCTTACAATCAAGCATCACATCTATGCAAGCACATGCCTTGATGTGACATAGCCAAGTTAGGAGGTGATGGAAGGGACATGGACGAACTAATGTGGTGAAGGAAGGAGGTAGCCATGCATAGGGTAATGATGGAAGGAGGTGGAGCATATGGTGGTGGAGTAAGAATTTAAGCCAATTACCGCATATAGTCACCATCAAATATCGAATCAAAGAGGCACATGGCCTTGACTCTACATCATGTGACCATGGTCGTAACTAAGAGGAGTTGGCCGGGGCATGGTGATGGGAGGAGGAGGTGGCGTGGTGACGTGTGGTGATGTAAGGAGGAGATGTTTACACTCTTCCATTTGCCTATAAATACTGCTTCACTTCTTCACTTCATTCATCTTCTTCTTCAATTTATTAAAGCTTCCTCCATATTTTAATGGCTTCCATTTAAGAAAAAATATAAAGAAAATTATAACAAATAATATCTAAATTTGTATAGTGTTTGTGTATATATATGACGCTTTAAAACTCACCCAAACCCTTCCTCTTTCTCTTCAAACCTATGGCCAACCACCCTAGCCGAGCCTACCACCTCTACAACCCAAGTCCGTGAACCCCCACCCCCTTCACAAGCAAGGCCGAGCCCTACTAGCGCTTCAGGACAAGTGTTTGTGAGCTCCGACTCGAGTTAGAAATGATAATCCATTTTCTAGTTAATCGTCTTATTCCAAGGCGAGAAAACTTTATTTAATAGATATATATATATTTGTATATACGTAGGTGTGTATACACACAGACATACATACATACGTATATACAAATATATATATATATGTATCTATGTATGTATGTATATGTATATATGTATGTGTGATGATGTGAAATGATTGTCATGAATGCTTATTTATATTTTGTTCATCAAGTATTGATTATTGAATATGGTTGTTTAACTAGTCACGTTAAATACACATCGATATTACAATTGGAAATCACTTCACGAATCAAGTTATAAAAGTAAATATGAAATCATTAAACCCCTGAAAATGATTAGAAATGTTTTATAAAAGTTTTATGATCGTTTAAACTTGTCTCGACATGTTTTAAATAAAAAATGATAATCGAGTCAAAACTAGGAGTGTCGCGTAACAGTAGTTCGGGATTTCGTGCCGTACAATTCAAATGAGTTTATAAAATGGAATATAGCTCGGAAATCTATGCAGTAAAAAATTTCTAGACGATGATACCCATAGTTTTAAATCAAAGAAAGAAAATCAAGTTTTCATCTTTCAAATCTTCAAATAAGTCATCTTGTAGATTTCAAATAAGTCCAAAACAAGTTTTCAAAAATATCGCTTAATAACCAAAGTTTAAAAATGATTTAAAAAGGACATTTTAAAATTTTAAAATTATAAAATAAATCTAATAAATTTATCAAAATGTTTTAAAAGGTATTTGAGTTACATATATATTTTCAAATGATAGAAAAGTAGTTTTAATCAATATAGCTTTTAAAACACCTTTCCCAGCACTTTTTGCGCACTTTTTCAATAACTTTTAAAATATGATTTCAAACTTCAAGATTCTTTCCCAAAATTTTATAATTTTTTATGATAAATAAATAAATGTTTTAAAAATTATTTAACGGTTTATAGTTTATTTAAAAGAGTTTAAATAAGTTAATTTGAAGAAAAGCTGTTACAAGTAAATGATTTAATCTTGGCTCTAATAAGCCAACGAGTGCACCTGATTTTTCTATTCGTGAGATTTGGTTGAGGTGCTTAAACTAAGGAGATGTTCAGGAGCAAGCAGTGCCCTGTCTCACTTGGCTTCCCCATATGAGGGATAGATAATGTCGAAATGTTGAAAATGAGTTAAGTATAAAAGATTGCACTTTTCAAATTCAAACAACTTGGAACATATAGAAATAATCTTCGCGTACTAGGTGTTAAATACCAAGGAGGGAAATCATACTATTCATGGAATATAAAAAGTGATTTCACCGTTATTCTGCCCATAGTACCTGTTGAATACAGAAATTAAAATTGATTCAAATTAGTACAATTTCTATTTGACCCTATTTTTCTCAATAATATATTCTAAAATAATTTATGAAAATGATTTAGTAAATTTTCATAAGCATGTTTAATGAATTCCATGTGTAATTAAAAGAAATGGTTTTCAAAAGATAAAAATCTCTAGAAGATATCTTTGGGTAAAAAGAAAACAAATAAATGGAACATTTATTGTCCACCCACTTAACATCTTTTTATCAATGATTGGTTCATCAAAAGTAGAGTCGGATTTGGGTAATCTCTATCGAAAAACCACTTCGAACCAATTTACCCTTTTGAAAGTGAAGAAGATATATTAAAAACCATGATTTTGAAAGGTAGGCAATCTTCATTTCAAAAGAACTGCTTGTTTTTAATCTCTGGGTAGCTCCCAAGATAAATAAATAACAGTGGTCCCTTCATTTTGGAAATTTCCAAAACACGAAGACTATTCACTACTAATCCTAGGGATAATTCCTGATAGGATGTGGTAGGAAAGTGCCTTCGGGTTGTCCTGTTCCTGGACAACTAGTATGGACGAATGTCTAACGTTGCATTTTATGAATCATATTGATTGATCTCTATGAATGTATCATCTATTGGTGGCGGAGAAGGTAATTTCTCTCAGCTTACCATTTTCTAAGTCATACCAGCTCAAGAGTCATACTTTTATAGAAATTAGTTGTGTGATTGTGAGATGACAAAGTGGCATTCAAAGTGGAAGATGTGCTATGACAAAAGGTAATCATTGCCTCAAAGCCTCACACCCGGAATGGTGAAACAAAGGATGCTTTAAGGCTAAGTGGCTTACAACCAGGGTAAGAAATCACCTTCTAGATCTATAAAATTTCTAACTACTATAACGTCGGGTTTAAATTATGTGGTGTATGCTTAGGATCCCGGATAGGTTTGGAACAATGGGGTGTTGTAATACTCAGTGCTATTCATGTAGTTTACAGATATGCCGGTCCTAATTCGCATGAGGACCAACATAGGGGCCTTGGGTGCATTCCTTTAGAAATGCATTGTATAGGAGAAAGTCCCTTACCTTGCTATTTAGATGGAAATCCAATCTCCAATAAGTGCCTTCGATTTTGTTTTGTAGAACTTAAATGATTAGGTCCATAATTTAACATGGTAACAATTTCGACTATGAATCGTAAGTTTACTTGCAAAACGTTTTCAAAAGAATGTCATTAAAAATAATATTTCAAAATTTTGCGTATCAAAGATTTTGGTTATCGTATGGTAGAAACCCATTCCGTGTTTATATGCAGCGTGTATTTATGAGATACCCTTTTTTTCAAAACATCTATGTTTTGAGTTTCTCACACCAGTCCCATGATTGATTTGGAGTTTATTTGTCTTATTCCTTAAACTCTAGGTGCCCTATTTTTCGGCCAGTCAAGTAGCTTGGATCATTTTGGAGGGAGATCGAAGTATGTAGACTAGAGGATCCTTTTTCTATGATTATCTATTATGAACTTTCCGATGTATCGTGTATTATGTATTTTGTATCTACCAGCCTATACAAGGATATGCATTTATCAATATCCTAGGCTAAGTTAGTACTTATCTAACTCTGATGAATCACTTGGAGTGATTATACGTACTTTTCGCTTGTGTAATTATGCTGTTTAATACGATGTGAGATTTCGTTATTATTCTATTTTCTACCTTTAGTTCTTATAAACCCCTAATTATCTGCCTTTCATGCACTTGAATTTACCGCACGTGAATACCGTGTATGTATTAGTTTCAATCTTTAAGGGTCGAAAGGGTGGGTCATCACATCTGGTATCAAAGCTAAGGTTAGCGAGTACCTAAAACTTAGTGGGGTCGACTCATTAGAGGTAGGGTTAGTAAAACCTTAGAATGTGTTTGCACAAAAAATGGGCAAACACCTCCAAGTCGTATGAATTAGTTGATTTTATGTTGTTTCTAGTGATTTGGTTGATTTACGCAAATATATAAAAAGCAGGGACTAAACTGTAAAAGACACACAGATTTATAGTGGTTCGGCCAGAACGTGCCTACGTCCACTTTATATGTTATTCTCCTTTTCCCTTCAGATTACAAGTACAAAAGCTTTGATTACAAGTAATTGAAAGTTGTTTGAAAGTTCTATCCGTGCTTGAGCTCTCAAACTTGTCTGCCATTGGTGTACCCTTGCCCCTCTATTTATAGAGTGAGGCTGGGGCCAGGGGTCCTGGATGTATATAGCAGCTGGTGGGCCTGGGCTGAAGCAATCTGGCCTGGCAACGTGGTTCGGCGGAGGTTGGATAAGTGGTCCGGTGGTGCCTTGGATCGGTGGTGTGGAGTTGGAAAGGCTTTTGGTTCGGTCGAGGGTGTAGCTTGGTCCGGTAGTGGTCCTTCTCCATCTGGTTCGGTGGTCTGGTGGCACGTTGGTCCGGTGATGCTTGGAAGGTAGGTTGGTTCGACATTGGTGTGGGGTGGCTCTGGTTCGGCGAGATCCTGGTTCGGCGAGGCTTTGGACCGGTGGCAGGTGGTCCGGTGGTGAAGTGGTTCGGCAGGCATGGGAGAGGTGGTTGGTTCGGTAGGCTTGGGAGAGGTGGTTGGTTCGGTAGGGCTTGAGGTTCGGCAAGGAGTGGATTGGTTCGACAAGGTGTGGAAACGCACCCAACATTTGCCCCCCAAAGTAGGGAATATGTTTAACATATGTCGTGCTTTGTTTTCCTGCAGTTGACGTAGCTTCGTTCGGTCCTGGGTGTGCCGAACCAGTTGGTCCGGTCGATATGTTTCGCCTATAAATAGGGGCCTCAGGTTACTGTTATCCTTTATCGTTTTTGAGATAGCCGAATCAACCTGAATACCGAATCAACCTGAGTACCGAATCAACCGAGCACCGAACCAGGTATGTTTCCTTTTGCCGAATGAGCTTGTGCTAGCAGTACCGAATGAACTTGAGAACCTTCAACACCGAATGGACTCAAAGACCATCAACACCGAATGAACTCAAAGACCATCGATACCGAATGAACTTGAAAACTTTCAACACCGAATGAATTCAGGAGTGTTTAAATGTCGAATGGTCCTTATGTTTGAACTACTGATTGAACTCTGGGACCCTGAATGCTTAATGAATCTCTAGCTTTTCATGTTTCGACCTATGAATGATACTCTAGATTGTTCATACTTGCTTTTTTATATTTTCATACTCCTTGTTCTAACAACATACTTTTGCTTTTGTGTTTGCAGATAAATGTCTCACAAAGTGGAAACCCGATCAGAAAAGAAAAAATCTACGGATAGAAGTGAGTCTTCCATCGTGCCCCCAGTCCAGCCGGGACCAACGCGTCATGGACCTGCCCCGAGGTCGTTAGTGGATGGATATGGCCCTTAGGAGCTTCTGAACTCTCCTCCCGATTGCTTTTCGAGCTCCCTCAAAGAAGGGCAACTTGATGTCATCGCTCGCTACTTTGAGATTGACAGGGCGAGTATGCTGTTGCCGGGAGATGGTGTGATGCCGTACGATCCTCCTGAAGGATATTTCTCTTACAGCCGATACCATTGTATGTGCGGGGCCATTCCCCCCATCAATGCCTGGATAGTCAGCTTTCTTACCTATTTGAAGGTGGCTCCATTCCAACTTCAGCCCAATTGTTATGCTATCCTGGTGTGCTTGTTCATCATTTTTCAGAGGAAATATGGGCGTCCCCCTTCCAACCAGGAGATCCGGTATTTGTACAACTTGAGAGGCTATAAGAAGGGGTCTCCATATATCAGCTTGGAAGCGGCCGTGCCCTTCAAGCCCGTCCTGGATTTGTATTCGAAGCTCAATATGTTCAAGAAAGAATGGTTCTTCATCAAGGATGACTCTATTTCCTTCCGTCTTTTCACTTCCGGCTGTAAGTTGAACTTCATTTATATTTTCCTTGTTTCGACCCCAATGCTTCCTCTTATATGCTTTTATTTCTTGCTAGCGACAGGCGGCTTTGTGGTCGTGGAGAATGATTCCTTGGCTCGGATTGCTGCAGAAATAAAGGCCATTTCGGGACGGGATAGGTCGGCTTCTTACCTGATCAGGAATGTCACTCTCCTGGAGTACAACTTAATTCTGCCACGTCAATCTGTGGTTAAGCAGAGAGATACAGCCGAGGAGAGGGCTGCTAAAGCTAAAGACGGGGGGGGGGGGGGGCTACAGCGAAGAGTAGCAAGAGGAGACCTTTCTCGGTACCTCCAGTCGTCGGGGGGAAGAGGCTTAAGAAATCTGATGGACCCTCTCCCAGTACGTGCCCAGATGTTCCGGAGGAGGAAAGTGGAGAGGAAGAAAGAGGCGAGGAGGAGAGCGGAGGTGATGGAGAAGGTGACGGTGGTAACGGTGGCAAAAGGGCAAAGTGGTAGTGGCGCTGGTGCCTTGACTTCTGGGCAAGCGGGTGAGATTCAAGAGTGGAATGATGATGCCTTCCGTCAAGCCTTCGAGGGGTTGGGGGAAGGGCCGGCCTTGGTGGAGAAATCGAAGAAGTCTGATAAGGCCGGGACGGGTTCCAGTCTATCTTCTGAGGGTATGTCATCTAAAGCAACTCCGGCGGTTCAAGGTGAACTCTTAAGTTTCGCAGACTCCCTTTATGATAAGGACTTAGTAATATTTTATGGCCAACTCCCGTCCTGGAATGAGATTCAGGACTTATTGCAGTATCCCACTCCCCCTCAGGGTTTGTAAAATAAACGCGTTTTACTACCCCTTTTAACTTAACATATTTCTCGGATCATAGTTTCATGCATGCTTGTAACACTTGGTTCTTATTCCAGGAATGGGTAAGGTGGCCAAGACATCAGATATCCGGCACCGCCTTGAGCAGTACAAGCTACTCAAAGCTTCCGCCAAGCCAAAGCCATCAACTAGCCGTCCCGGGGATGTGGTTGGCTATCGCCCTCTTCTCAGAGTTATTGAAGAAGATAGGCAAAAGAGGAAGAGGGGGCGATCTTTGTTTGAACCTTCACCTGGCCCTCAGCCTCCAGTCCAGCCTATCCATGATATTACTGAGGAAGATACTGAGTTTATGCCTTCCCCACATCCGTCCGAAAATCCAACCGTCACCCCGATAGACCATCCTGGTTTGGTTCGCAACCCATTTGCCGGCCACCCGGATCTGGACCTGAGTTTTCAGGACATCTCTTTTGACGAGGCCACGGGTGAGCATCTTCTTCCCCACAATCCCATGGTACGGGTGCTTGATGAGGCTAAGTCCTTAGACCTCGATTTTCTCACTACTTTGATTGTGACCATGGGGAATGAGGCCAAGGCAAACATCGATCAGATGGCTGAAGAGACCAAGAGGCTAATGGAGCATCACGCTCGACTGGCCAAGGCCGGGGAGGAAATCAGAAGTGCTAACATTCGGTTGCGGCTAAAGGTTTCTGATCAGGCCAAACATCTTGCCGATCAGGCTATCCAGATATCCCAGCACGAGGCAGCCTCCAGACGACTAAAGAAAACCATGGAAGAGGCTAGCAAGGCTGAGTTACGAAAAATGGAGGCTGTTTGCAAAGAACGAATTGACATGGCCATCGCAACGGTGGACGAGGTTCGGAGAGCAGATCTTGAGCAGGTAGAGGAGTTATCTGGGAGGCTTGAGGCCGCAGATCTTGCTCAGGCCAAGTTGAAGGAGGAGATGGAAGTGATGCGGAAGTCCCTTCAGGCTGACTGCTCGAGATACCGATTGGAGAGAGATGTTGCTGTCGCACGGCTGTCGGCTTCTGAGGCCCGGATGAAAGAGTTTGAGGAGAACGAGGGGATGATGGATGAGATGCTTCAGGACATGTATTTCCGTACTTGGAGGCAGGGCAACCTGTCTTGGATGGACGATTATCCCTGGGTTATGGTTAGGATATATCTCCGGGCTTTGGAGGAAGCCACGGCCGAAGCGAATAAAGAGGGTGGCGCGTTTCAGAATGGATGTGGTTACCGCATAGTTCACCAAGGAGGAGAAGGCGGCGGTGAAGGAAGGCATGCGGCTACTTGCCGCCGAGGAAGTGGGTGTGCAGCTGGAGGATGACGACCAGGGAACAGACGCGGGTAAGTCTTCCCTTTTAATCTTTTCATGATTTGATTGCTTATCTTTCATGATTATTGATGGATTCTCTTCTGAATTGGGCAGGTGGGACCTCTGGAGTACATTCGGGGAGTTCTGACCCTGTAGTTAAGTAGATCCGGATGGCGGGCAGGATAGAGGCGGAGCCTCGATGTAGTCGACTTTTTTATTTGGTTTGTTTGACATTCCTGTATATACTAGTCCAAAACATTAATGTACTTTCAGGTTGTAATTATGTCACTGCAATGAACGACTTTATGTAATTTTATAACATAAACTGATTCTGCTATACTTGAATGCTTTTGTTATTTTGATGTGTTGCATAAGAAGTATAGCTGTGTATGTGCTTCAATTTTGTTTGATGTTATGTTCTTGCTTAAAATATTATTTCATGTCTTGTAATGTCAATATGACATGTGAATAAATTAAAGCTACATATTTGTATACAAGAGAAGAAAGTACCGCCTTTCGTGTTTTAGTCGTAGAGGGTTGCTTTGAATGTCTCGCGTGACTGAGTATGGAATGTAGCTGAGTGTTCCGTCATCCGGATGTGAGTTCATATTTCCACAAGCGAGAGTTCCCCTATTTCATGACCGGTACTTTAGGGATTGTTATATAGGATAGGAGAAAAGTTTTTGAAAGAAATGGAAATATGAGATACAGTAAAACTTCCAATCACGAAAGGCCGTCGATATGCTTAAGTTTGTGGCAAACGGGTTTTGTAGTCACTTTCCCTAGCTGTGGGTCTTGGAGACATTTGTCACCCATCTTACGCCTCCGCAGGGAGTTTATCTTTTTTACCATAGCCACACTTAAGACATATCGGAGCCGAGATCGTGCACAGTAACTACCCGAGCCATTATGGCCCGTAATCGTGGGTATTATTCGATTTACTGTGGCCGGCTATCGTGGGTGCCGATCGTCAACCGTGAACTACCCCTGGCTGGCCACACCTTATATTGGGGCTTAAAGTAGGTTCATAGTTGCCGGCGAGCCGAACGCCGTAATGAGCTGCCATCGGCTATAGTCGGCCTTCTTGATGGCTTATAATCGGCTCATTACAGTTGGCTCTAAGGGCAGTCGCGAGCAACGAGTTAACCCGCAGCAGAGGGATGCTGGAGCAAAAGTGTCTCATTGGCGAGTGCATAGATTCGCATAGTACCTGTTGGGTCTTGTCCAGGCGAGGCTGTGCCGTGAAGCGTTCAGGGTGGAAATGTAGGGTTTTGTTCAACAGAAAAGGATAAAACTCAACAAGTAGCCAAGACATAAAGGAACAAGTTAACATGAGACAAGATTTTTAAGTGGTTCGGCATGAAAATGCCTACGTCCACTGATTCTCTTTGTTAACTCACTTCATATGGAAGTACAAGTTAAGAAAAGTATCTACGGAGGTGTTGGATGTTCCATGCCCTCTGGAACACCTCTCCGTCCACTGTTGGCAAAATATAAGCTCCGTTGTAGAGATCTTTATGAATTACATAGGGTCCGTCCCAGATTGGATCTAGCGCTCCGAGGCGCGGGAAGATCCGTTTGAGGACAAGATCTCCTTCTCGTAAGCTGCGGTGCTTGACTTTGGATTTGTATTGTGCTGCCACTTTTTGCTTGTGAGCTGCCGCTTTAAGTGCTACATCATTTCTTCTTTCTTCAATTAGATCCAAATACATGTGTAGGAGTTCTTCATTCTCTTCTGGGTTGTAGTGGATCCTTCGGTGGGAAGGCACTACAGTTTCAACCGGAAGCATGGCCTCCGATCCGTATGCCAAAGAGAAAGGAGTATGCCCTGTTGATGTTTTGTAAGATGTGCGGTAGGCCCAAAGTGCCGTAGGAAGTTCATCCACCCAAGCGCCTTTTGACTTTTCAAGTTTCTTCTGGACTTGAGTTTTGAGAATTTTGTTGACAGCTTCGACTTGTCCGTTTTCCTGGGGCTAAGCTACAGACGAGAAGCTTTTATGAATTCCGTGCTCTTGGCACCAGTCGGTGAACTCTTCGCTGTCAAATTGAAGTTCATTGTCCGATATGATTTTGAATGGAACCCCGTACCTGCATAAAACATTTTTGATCAAGAAGTTAATAACTTTTGCCGAAGATATTTTATTTAGAGGTTCCGCTTCCACCCATTTGGTGAAATAGTCGACTGCCACTATGGCATATTTGGCTCCGCCTCGGTCCATTGGCAGTTCGCCAATCAAGTCAATTCCCCATATTGCAAAGGGCCAAGGGCTGGTCATTTGAGTAATTTCATTTGTTGGTAGTCGAGGAATCTTAGCAAATTTCTAACATCTGTCACATCTTTTGACGAAGTCTAAGGCGTCTTTGTTTAAAGTGGGCCAGTAGTACCCATATCGGAGTATTTTCTTTGCCAGAGTCTGTCCTCCGGTGTGATCTCCGCAACTTCCTTGATGGATGTTGGACAAGACTTCCCTGGCTTCCCTTCCAGCGATACACCTTAATAAGGGATTAGAGAAGCCACGCCGATAGAGAATGCCTTCTTGTAATGTGTAGCGGGAAGCTTTCCTTAAGATTTTCCTAGCTTCGTTACGCCCGTCGGGCAGTGTGCCACTTTGTAAGTACTTCCGGATGGGAGTCATCCAAGTTTCCTCTTCGATTGCAGCTACCATATTCATTGGCTCGTAACTCAGGGCTAGTTGCTGTGAGATGGTTATTGTTCGGGAAGCGGTGCCGTCCTTCATGCTAGCTTGCTTTGCCAGTTCGTCGGCCTCCTGATTCTCTTCTCGAGGAATGTGTTTGATTAAATAGTGATCCAATTGATTGAGCAGCAGCTTGGTCTTCTTTAGATATGCTGTGAGTCGTTCTCCTCGAGTCTGAAATTCTCCCAGTATTTGATTTACAATAAGTTGAGAATCACTATGGAGACATAAAGAACCAACTCCAATCTCCAGTGCAAATTCTAATCTGGCTATCACTGCTTCGTATTCTGCGTCATTGTTGGTGGCAGCGAATTCCAACCTTAAGGCGTAGTGCAGCTTCCTTCCCTTGGGGGTGATTATCACAACACCTGCCCCCGAGCCTTGTTCATTTGATGCTCCATCTACGAAGAGATTCCACTTGATATCTTCTACTACTTCAGATTGCTCCTTACCTTCGTTAGTAGTGAATTCGGCAATGAAATCAGCTATGGCTTGCCCCTTGATAGCGGTGCGAGGATGGTAGGTGATATCATATTGACTCAGTTCAATGCACCACTTAAGTAGTCGCCCAGAAGTGTCGGGGCGATGGAGTACCTGCCTTAGCGGTTGATCGGTTAAAACTCTGATGGAATGAGATTGGAAATAGTGTCGTATTTTCCGTGACGTGATTAGCAAACAGTATGCTAGCTTTTCAAGTTTAGGGTATCTGGCTTCTGCCCCCGTAAATCTCTTGCTTACAAAGTACACGGGTCGCTGAGCGCGGTTGTCTTCTCTCACCAAAGCGGCGCTTAAAGCATGGGACGATACAGCAAGGTATAGGTATAGTTCCTCGCCTTCATTTGGAGTTGAGAGTACTGGTGGTCTCTGGAGGTGTTCGATTAAGTTAAGGAAGGCTGTCGAGAATTCGTCAGTCCATTCGAACTTTCCTTTGTCTTTCTTTAGAGCTTCAAAGAAAGGGATGCATTTGTCGGTTGCTTTAGAGATAAACCTGCTTAGGGCGGCCACTTTTCCGTTTAGGCTTTGCATCTCTCTTCGAGTGGATGGTATCTTGATATCTTGCAAAGCTCGAACTTGTTCGGGGTTTGCTTCAATCCCCCTAGCATGGACGATGAATCCCAAGAACTTTCCCGACGATACTCCGAAGGAGCACTTTAGAGGGTTCAGCTTCATTCCATATTGGCGAAGTACTTGAAACATCTCATCCAGGTGGTTTATATGATCGCTGGCCTTCCTCGATTTCACCAGCATGTCATCCACATAATCCTCCATAGTTCGTCCTATTAGTTCCGCAAACATCTTGTTGACGAGGCGCTGATAAGTAGCCCCGGTGTTTTTAAGTCCAAAAGGCATTACTCTGTAGCAGTACAATCCCCGGTCAGTGATGAAACTAGTGTGGTCTTGATCGGGGCCGTGCATAGGGATCTGGTTATATCCCGAGTATGCGTCCATAAAAGATAAGAGTTCGTGTCAGCGTCATTTAAGTTGGAGAAGTCGATGCATGTTCGCCACTTCCCATTAGCCTTCTTTACCAGCACCGGGTTGGCGATCTATTCTGGGTAGATGGCTTCTCGTATGAAGTTATTGGCAAGTAGGTTCTTTATTTCTTCCTCTAGGGCTGCTGATCGTTCTGCCCCCATGCTTCTCTTTTTCTGCTTTACTGGCACCTTGGTGGGATCGATGTTCAGTACGTGGCATGCTACATCTGGGGAGATTCCTGTCATATCAGCATGCGTCCATGCAAATACATCCATGTTGTGGCGAAGAAAATTAACGAGTTGATCCTTTAATTCTTCTTTTAGTTGAGATCCGATTTTCAATAGCCTACTCGAGTCATGTTTGTCTACAGCTACGAATTCCATAGCCTCTGCAGGCTCGGCGGTGGCCTCCTCCTCTTTGTCCCTGGGGTCTAATTCATTGAAAGGATCACTGGTATATCGAAGAGGAGGGGCTTTCTTTAGTTGCTATGCTTCCAAGTTTTTCATGCAGAGAGTAGTCTCTGCGTTTTTCCCTTTATCTTTTCTGCGGTTATTGCGAAATTCAGTTACATAGCAGTCTCGAGCGGCGTCTTGATCTCCCTCTATTTCTCCTATTCCGTTGTCTGTTGGAACTGGACGATTGTCTTGGTCTCTGATCACTGGATCTGGGATACTGCCAGTTGCGATGTTCTTTCCTTTGTTAGCATCTTTCTTCCGTCTGGGAGGCATGTTTTCCAAGCAATGAACGATGTTGATAGAAAAAGGGTTGAGTGGGAGAAGCTAAAGCTTCGAGCTCCTGTTCTAAGTGAAAGCACCAAAAATGTTTGCACAAAAAATGGGCAAACACCTCCAAGTCGTATGAATTAATTGATTTTATGTTGTTTCTAGTGATTTGGTTGATTTACGCAAATATATAAAAAGCAGGGACTAAACTGTAAAAGACACACAGATTTATAGTGGTTCGGCCAAAACGTGCCTACGTCCACTTTATATGTTATTCTCCTTTTCCCTTCAGATTACAAGTACAAAGCGTTGATTACAAGTAATTGAAAGTTGTTTGAAAGTTCTATCCGTGCTTGAGCTCTCAAACTTGTATGCCATTGTTGTACCCCTGCCCCTCTATTTATAGAGTGAGGCTGGGGGCAGGGGTCCTGGATGTATATAGCAGCTGGTGGGCCTGGGCTGAAGTAATCTGGCCTGGCAACGTGGTTCGACTGAGGTTGGATAAGTGGTCCGGTGGTGCCTTGGATCGGTGGTGTGGAGTTGGTGAGGCTTTTGGTTCGGTCGAGGGTGTAGCTTGGTCCGGTAGTGGTCCTTCTCCATCTGGTTCGGTGGTCTGGTGGCACGTTGGTCCGGTGATGCTTGGAAGGTAGGTTGGTTTGGCATTGGTGTGGGGTGGCTCTGGTTCGGCGAGATCCTGGTTCGGTGAGGCTTTGGACCGGTGGCAGGCGGCCCGGTGGTGAAGTGGTTCGGCAGGCATGGGAGAGGTGGTTGGTTTGGTAGGCATGGGAGAGGTGGTTGGTTCGGTAGTGCTTGAGGTTCGGCAAGGAGTGGACTAGTTCGACAAGGTGTGGAAACGCACCCAACAGAATGCGTTCAACGAGAGAGCGTATCTATCAAAATAAATCCATCCAAATCATATAAAAGCTTAATACCTAATATAATCTCGTCTGTATGTTCTAAATTGTCTCTTTACTATATTTAGATGGTAAGAAATGAGAAATCGCAAAGGTTGAGGAATGGGAAGTAGTAGCACGACAAACACTAATGGCCATAATACTGCAACCATGGAAGAAGTAGTCATTACCATACAGCCTCACACAAATTTATCTACGTTTTGCAAGAAATATACTAACTTGGGAGGGAAACCATTCCAAGGAACCGAGTCTATTGTTGAAGTACAAACATGGATCTACTCTTGTGAGTGAATATTCAAAGGATTAAACGTAGGGTATGAGCAAAAGAGATTCTTGGCTTCCTGCAGTTGCAGGAAGGAGCTTTCGTGTGGTAGGAATCCATCACTTTGAATGAATCTTAAGACAACTTCTCATGTGCTTGATTTAAGGAAGTATTGAAGGAGTAGTATATACCTGCAGCTAGAAAATCCCGTCTTTATAGAAATTTCAAAACAAGAAGATATGTTTGTAGAGGAGTACTAAAATAAGTTCACTGAGTTATCTTGTTTTGAGTCGGGACTAATTGTGACGCCCCACCTCTATACCCACGCTAGCCAAGAACACTACGGAGTAATGCTGTCGACTAGCACGGAGAATAAGGCTGTTGAGGAGCGACCATCTGTATAATTGCTTTGTGCGAGTACCGATACGCCAGATAAAAATATAACTTTTCATCTCAAGAGGAAATCCGACATACCGACACAAACTCAAAGCTACTACACAGTGGCTATAAAGGTCTTCGGAAACAAATATAGAAATAAACATAACACAAATCAATCACAGATAATTCATATCACAAAGGAGGAAATAGATATGAATATTACACATAAAAGTGTTCATCAGAGTATTGGTCTAATAAGGTCCACAATATCAAAAAAGGAATAGATACAAGTTCTAGACAAAAGAATATGCATACATCAAGGAGTCTATCTTAAATGTATACAACAAAAAACTACCAAACTAAAGTAGTTAGCCAAAAGATCAGATGATGGTCCAATAAGGAGTCAAGCAGAAGCACCTGTGAAATCTCAGTCTGACCCGAGTATTATTTAAGAAGAAAATAATAAACGGATCAGTCTAGCTATAATTATCAGATAAAATGAGATATAAGAAGAGATAAAATAAAAAGACGTATGATAATACTACGACAAGTATACATTAGAAAATCCACAAAAGTCATACAATATCTCAAGAATCTCATAGCATCAAAAAGAATGTCATATTCTTTATTTAATTCACCAAGCCACAATAAATGACATACATATCAATGCCAACTGAGAAAGGTGATGAAACATAAATTCCAGAAATCATCAAATAGAAATCCAGAAATTACAATAAAAGGATTGGCCAAGACATTGATGTAGTGCAAACGGTACATCCAATGAATCTAAAAGCAAAGACATTGATGTAGTACAAACGATACATCCAATGAATCTAAAAGCAAAGACATTGATGTAGTACAAACGGTACATCCAATGAATCAAGAAGCAAAGACATTGATGTAGTACAAACGGTACATCCAATGAATCAAATAGCAAAGACATTGATGTAGTACAAACGGTACATCCAATGAATCAAAAAGCAAAGACATTGATGTAGTACAAACGGTACATCCAATGAATCTAAAAGCAAAGACATTGATGTAGTACAAACGGTACATCCAATGAATCAAGAAGCAAAGATATTGATGTAGTACAAACGATACATCCAATGAATCAAATAGCAAAGACATTGATGTAGTACAAACGGTACATCCAATGAATCAAAAAGCAAAGACATTGATGTAGTACAAACGGTACATCCAATGAATCAAATAGCAAAGACATTGATGTAGTACAAACGGTACATCCAATGAATCAAATAGCAAAGGCATTGATGTAGTACAAACGGTACATCCAATGAATCAAATAGCAAAGACATTGATGTAGTACAAACGGTACATCCAATGGATCGAAAAGAAATCGCACATTGCTAGTCTAAATCACAGGAATGATCTTCATTGAACATCAAGAAGTGTCAATCACACTAAGCTAGTAAATATATGAGTTTAGCTTCATGCCCCATAACCACTTGCTTAACTTAAATATTTACGAACAAACTGTAGATCTTCACTAGAAAATTGTCACAAGAGATTCAATCGAACAAGTCCAAGAATTAACCGACGAAGTAAACGCAAGCGTTTCATACCACTTGTTTTACTAAGCCGTTTAATTAGATTTCTCATACGAGTGAGGTAAAGGTTTGTATATACTAGTAGATTGAAAAACGGTTTTATAAACGAGTTTGGTATTGAAAATAGAGTTGAAATCGTTTTGAGGAAAGAGTTTTGATATTTCCTACTAGTATAGAAAACCTTTATATTTTAAAGTGACAAATCATAGAATTGATTGTAGAAACAATCAATCATAAAAATTCACATTCGAAGACGTGAATAAAAATCCAAAGAAATCGATATCAAATCCATCAAAGTGGACATATCCAAAATCCCAAAGAAAAGAAGTCATCAAAGTCCATAATAAATGATAACAACAAAAAGGGAATCAACACGAATCGATTAAAGTTGTAAATATACTCTAAAATAGCCAAAATAGGCAAATTAAATAGTTCGAGACGTCTGGTAGGTGTTCCCAGACGTCTGGCCCTAGGTTCTGGAAGTATATGTGTTTTCTCCCTTCTATTTTTAATTCCTGGGCCATTTCAAACGTATGATAATTTCAACCAGACGTATGAATTTGATTTCAGACGTCTGGATTTTGTTTCAGACGTCTGGATTTAGTCTCTGCCTTTTCCAGACCCCTTTCCAGACGTCTGAATTATTCAACCAGACGTCTGGATTTGGTTTCAAACGTCTGAAATCTTCTGCTAGGCAAAAAACAGCCTAGACCAAAAATGGCAAATCCAAACCGAAATGCGATCGAACGAGCGATGGATGCTAAGGATTTATGCCAATCAGCAACCCAACACTATAGGCTCTTCGATGCACCACCAAAAATATGTTCAAACATCAAAGATTGGATTTTTAAAGATTTGACTACGAAACACCAAAAATTGAAATATTCACCAAATCAATCCAAACCAAAAGCAAATGAACATAAATAAGTGTTAGGAATTCATACCTAACAACAAAGATAGATATAGACATAGATGTGAGATAAAAATCTCACCTTTTAACCTAAACGATTGAAGAAGAAGATCGAAAGCAAAGGAGAATCAACCACTCTTCAAATCCAACTCAAGAACCTTGATTCTAAGCTTTTAAAGAAGAACATTCCCAAAGTTAGGTTTAGGAATTTTCTGAAATTGATAAGAGAATGAGTTGGAGAAGAAGAAGGAGATGCTTACTAATGAGTTCTCTTTGATTTTGGAGCAAGAACTTGAGCTAGCAAGAGGAACTAGGGCTTGGAGTTTCTAATTCCCATTCTCTTCCACCATTTTTGTTTAAGCTTTAGTGTTAGGAATATGAAATGAAGTAATGAAGAGTTGGAGTGGATTGGGACTGAGTTAGTAAGTGATTAATGGGTTTAGCCCAAACCAAAGCCCTAAGTGAAAAAGTGGAAAAATTTCACTATCTCCAAACACATCGAAGTTCATACTCAAAAAGGTCGCAAACGTCATTTTGAAATCAATGGGGGTGGTCTCGAGTCCCAATTCGACTGTTTGCAAAAAGTAGCTTTTCGGACCAAAATCCGACGAACGGTGAAATATTTAAATATAAAATCGATAAATATGCGGGTTGTTACACTAATAGATACGCCATTGAATAAGAATGAAATATTTATTGCGGGAATGAAAGAGTAATATCAGGAATGAATGATTAGTCGCGTGAAGGTTCCCTTTATGGACCTACTAGATATGGGTTTCCAATACGAAACATTGGATAAAAAAAGCTGGTGGTTGCACAAGGAAATAGCAACAATCAAAACAGAAGGAAGAAGACGTGGCAAGGAAAGAATGGTAGAGGTTCCCAAGAGAATCATTATAAGGATGTTGTTTGTTTCATTTGCCACAAGAAAGGTCATTTCTCAACACAGTGTCGAAGTCCAAAGATGTAGAAACAGGAAAAAGTTTCTCCTATGATTCACAAAAGTCTTTGTTACCATTGCTATTGTCTGGGTCAGTAGAAGAACAAGTGCCTGTTGATGAAGAAGGGAGAACAAATTAAGGTCTATGCTATAAAATGCGAATCTTCGACCATTGAAGACATATAGGAAAAGGGAGTCTTAGAAGTTAATATATGCGTTAATGATATTTCAGTTAAATTTTTATTTAATTTTCTAGCTTCCCATAGTTTTATTTATAAAAAGTTAGTCAAGAAATTAAACATTACCCTAGAAATAGTAGAAACCACTCTCCTCGTCTAATCCCATAGGCGATTCGACCAATCTCTGTATGTGCTGTGAAAACGTAAGAGTTACCTACCTAACCCATCTATTCTTTTGAAATCTATTCATCCTTGATTTCATTGGATTTGATATTTTACTCGGAATGGATTGGCTATCCAAGTATAAAGCTGTTCTAGACTTCAACAACCGAGTAGCCATATTAGAAACCACAACCAGAAGAATGTTAGGCAAAATAATATGTGAAGGACCTAGTCCAGTAAGAGATAGCTTCATGCATGCGTTGGATTCATCTCAAATGGACTTAGAAAGGATATCTATCGTTAAAGACTTTCAAGATGTTTTCGAGGAAGTAAAGAGTTTTCCCCCGCGTCGGGAAATAGAATTCCGAATTGACTTAATCCATGGTGCCAGACCAGTTACACACCCTATTCTTAGGATGGATCCAAAGGAAGATGTAGAGTTGGCAAACCAAACTGATGAATTGTTAAAGAAGGCACTAATTAGACTAAGTCGCTCATGTTGGGGTGCAGTTGTAGTTTTTGTAGCAAAGTCAAAAGGTTCCCTTAGACTTTGTGTAGACTACCAAGACCTAAATAAGCAACAATTAAAAACAAGTATCTTCTATCCTGCATAGGCAACTTGTTTGATCAATTACATGATGCTCGGGGATTCTCAAAGATGGACCTTCTATGTGATTCCATCAGCTAGGATTACAGAATATTGTATTCCCTTTACTACGTTAAGAGGGCCAGAGAGTTTCTATGCATGGTTAGTTATGTCATTCGGGCTAACCAATTCACCTGCTATGATGACCCACATTTCGAAAGGTTTAAATCGATAATAATCCACACATGTCCGACTTAAACAATCCGGAACGTAGATAATCAATGGGGTTAAATAAGAAATATAAGAAGAGAATAAGAAAACAAAACACAGAATCTCACAGCGGAAATGATAAAATATAATAATCAAATAAACAATTCATAAAGCTATTTACTATACACTTGATTATAATCTATACACATTTATCAGAGTTATAAATATAGAACAAGGATAAATAATCGATGTAGTAACATAGCATGATACAGGGTATAATAGTAGTAGTAATATACCAAAACTCCACCTTTGTCCTCCAAAGAATAGTCTTCAATACGTTGGAAAAAAACTCAGTACTGCCTCAAGCATAATGAAAAGACAAAACACTCGAGTCCGGACTAAAATACTCTTAGTAAGTCAAATCAATATCACAGAATGAGTGCAATAACTTAAGAGATGCTACGGGATTTTCTATCTCCTAAGGATCCGTTAAACTATTTATATATAATAGTATACGCTATAATAGATAATGTCTATCAGTAAAATAAATATCAGAATAGAGTTAAGGCTTTACATTGATCCATCTTAACACATTTTTACAGTTTTAAACCAAAGTCGTAATGGGCTCGTATAGGGATAAATATGACAAGGCACATGAGGCAATGCCCAAGGTAGGATTCTACCAGTTTACTCTTTCTGGCTGGTCCTAACCCATCCGTGGCCGGTCGGACAATCAATCCAAACGACAAATAAGTTGCACCCATCGAATCCGAAACCACAATAGTAATACGAGGGATCAACGTCGCTAGAGGTAGCTAACCTCAATGGCCAGACATAGGCTCCTCTTTTAGTCATTCTAATTATGACACGAATGTCAAGGCTATCCATCATCGTTCTCTTACTACATTCCAGTAAGCGTCGCCAATTCAACCACTACATTCTACATATCATCCGCCGCGTACACGGTTGTCAAAGTGATTCCAATATTGAAAGAGAGTATTTCGATAAGAGGCCCCGGTCTCTTTAACAATCAATCGTCATTTTACACACCGGTGGGTACTTTTACATTTCGAAAACAATTCATATTTGATATCAAAATATCATATTCGTTTCAAAATCAAATTCATTTCGAAATCATCATATTTACTCAAAAATCATATCCATTTCGAGATCATCATATTTACTCAAAATATATCCATTTCGAAATCATCGTATTTACTCAAAAATACCAACTCAACTCAATATATCGATTTCACTTCAAAACTTGATTCGAATTATAGTTTTTGTTATAATTCCCTTTAACCCAATTCGCATTTAAATCCAAGATTTAAATATAAACAATTTACCTTTAACTAGTTTGAATTTTAGAAAATAGCTTAAATAGTTAAAAATAGTTTAATAGAAAATGTTTAAATAGTTTAATCGAAAATAATTTGAATATAAAAATGGTTTATATAGTAAAATAGTTAAAAAAATCAAAATAATTTGAATATTTAAAGAATATAGATTTTAAATCATTTATACTAAAATATTTGTTTAAAAAAATAATTCCAAAGTCAAACCGGTCAATTTCCCAATTTCCTTCCCAAATAAATTTCAAATTTCAGTTCGATTCAATTGATTCAATTCTGATTCCAACTTGAATAATTTCTATTCCACATAAATTCCGATTTCAAATCCAATTTCCATTTTTAAATTAATTTAGATCTTAATTTCAACTTAATTTCCAATTCCAAATTAATTTCCAATTCCAATTCCAAATTAATTTAAATTCTAATTTCAAATTAATTTAATTTCCAATTTCAAATCAATTTAAATCCCAATTTCAAATTAATTTCAATTCCAAATTAATTTAAATTCCAATTTCAAATTAATTTCAATTTCAATTTCAAATATCGATTTAAATACTTAAATCAAATTTACCTTCAATACCAAATTTAGATCCAAAATTCCAATTATAATTCAATTCCAAACTAAAACATGAAATATCGTTTCATATCACTTTTTCTTAGAAATATTCAACGTTCGAATAAAAGTCCAATCTTTCTAAAACAAATCCATTTCTGAAATTTACGACGTATTTCGTTTATAACTTAAAATTTTAAATTTCGATTAATTAAACAATCTCATTTATCAAGTTTAAGTTCCAACATTTAGAGCTCCAATTCAAAATAATTAAATTTCCATAAATTTGATTTTGTTCTAAAAATCAATTTATTTAAATAATTTCAAAAACTTTTAAAATCATTTAATTTAACCAACCTGGTGTCTGTATATAATTCTCTACCCTATGGCCAAGTGGATAATTATTTCAATTTAATTTCAAGGATGGATATATATTATTTCAATCCAAATAGATGTCATAGGTATATATCATTTCAACCTATTTCTTAATTTATTCGAAATGATCCAGTTTACAGTTTTATATGCAATAAACAATATACAAGATGACAACATGATATAGCAAATTTAATAAACAACCAATATCGACCACTAGCATCCATCACAACCATTTAACTATAAAGCCAATAACCTTTACAAATTTCAATTTTTACCATATCGGGTAATATGCTGCCAATTAAATTTATTTAATGGTAGATTTAAATTCTACCTATTAATTTATATACCAATTTAAATGACCATTAAACCTACCAAACAACAGCCAATAAAATTTATATCGCTTCAGAATATAAATATAACCAACATAAAATCATTTTAGTCAATTATGAGCGTATAAACACTCACCTTTGATTTATCAACGATTAAAATCCAAATAAAGGCCCAAATTTGAACAGTCTCGGAATGCAACCAACCCAATTCCATTATGTCCGAAATTTCGATACAAACGCTACAGAGAAACCCGTACGTCGATCCGAGCTCGTATGCAAAAGTCATTCGAGTTAAAACATTTAAATTTTAATATACAACAATTAATTAATAAATAAAATAATTACAAAGCACACCATCTTCTCCTACACGTATTAGCATAGCCGAACCCATAAATGCACAACCACCACAAAAAAACGCATGCAACTCGAGACATCCAGAGTTCGATTAGCAGCTACCAGTGTGTGCGCCACCTTGAGAGCCACCTACGCACCAAGTTTCATCATGTCATTTGCCGCCATTTGCGCAAAATCCAAGAAAACACATGCATCCTTCTATCTCAGATCTTGGAAAATCCGTGATGTATTAGCAGCAATCAACTATATGGATTCGAAGAGCTCGCCGAGATCTACAACTTTGCTTTTGGAATTTTTCGATTTCTTTGAACGGATTGAGAGATAAAGAGGAAAGAAGATCAGCAATTTCTGGCCATTGGAATAATAGGTGGCGGCCATGGTTTGAAATTAGGGTTTCTGAAATAAAATAACAATAAAACTGTTTAGATTTGCGTGCGTATATATATAGTTATGTCCAAAATCTTCCGAACTCCAATCGAGACGTGCCGCCAGGCGTTATAATGTTTTACCCCCATTCCGAACGCAATGGAACTAGTTTCGAGGCCTAATTTGATCGTATATGGAAGATAGATTTTCAAAGTCAATTTATTTTATCGAATTCCTTTAAATTGATTTCTACGCATTTCAAGCTCGCACGGCCAAATGATAAGTCCGATCACTACGAAACTTGAAATCTTACAATTATTCACTATTACGGATCCGATGAAACTGGTTTCGTTGAAATCCGGGGCAGTTGCCAAAATGGCTATTTTTACCCGTTAATTAAAATATTTCCAATTTTTTTAATTATTCACTTTTAAATTCAATTTTAAATTTTAACCACCTACATTCATATTTAAATAAAATTTTGAATCAATTTCCGATGCATTTTCAGTCATATTAAACGTAGAATCCCATTATTATTTAAATAATTCCAATATTAAATCTAAATAATTAAATTATTCAACAAATTACATTAATAATCATTTTTATTCAATAATCACCTTAAATTTAATAATTAGAAATATCTAAAAACGCGGGTCGTTACATACCTCCCCCCTCAAAACTTTTCATCCTCGAAAAGGCATTAAGTACAGAATTTAACACTTGATATATTTTCTCAAAATAATTAACCAAAAAAATCACAACCATCTTATTTGTGAATCTATTTCTATGCTTCCACTATGCCATTATGATATCATTTTATGGAAAATATAACTTTTATATAAAAACTAGTTATAAAAATTTTAAAACTTCAAAATCTTTCTATCACCCAGATTAGCGGAAAATTTTGGCAGAGTCTCCTTTGCGCGGCTCGATCGGAAAATTTTTACAATTCAATATATAACACAAATATAACCAATATATATCAAATATACATCTCATCTCAATGATGAGGTATCCCAAAGGGTAAAAAGAATAAAATCACGGTATTTGATCCGAGACACGTACCTTATTATTTATAATACGAGCGAGTTCACTCGTATTAAGCAAGCAAAACATATAAATCCCCATATACGCCCACACGATCTTTGTATGTACCTATCTCAACTCAATTGGGAACGTTAGTCACTTATAGTAAGACGTAGAACATGCATAAGTTTCAATAAGTATAAAATATGCATTCTGAATCCAAATCTCAAGCACGAGCACCAATATGCAACCATACAACCATCATATGCACTCAAAACAATGAAACAAGGGTTTACAACAAAACAAATCATCCGACAAGTCAATATTCATTCAATTTAATTCATAACTATCAAAAATTACATTTCAATGTCAATATTTAGGTTAATACATTCTTATTCTTATTAACATTAAATTTTTATTAACATTTAATTTGCTTATTACCATTTATTTGCATTCAACCAACTTTTGTTCTATTAAATTTACGTTCATTTGATTTTTCATTCAATTTATTTACTTCCAATCGATCTCCATGCACTTATCAACATCAATAAATCCACATTCTATTTATTTCCACTTGTTTATAGTTATATTCATTTTTTTTATTTCAATAATTCATATAATTAAGTACACTTAAGTAATTTAATTCCATACCACGTTTCATATATTTAAAATCGATTCTCATTCACTTATTAATATTCATTTCATTGATCATACAATGGATTTATATTCAATTCATTCACTTTTAGTTAATTTACGTTCAACAAATCTTGTTTCAATCCTTTTCTTTCTATCAATATTTATTGCATTCATATTTGATTTATTACAATTCAATACACGCACACACACACACATTTGTTTCATCCACTTTTAATTGGTTTACATTCTGCTGTTTTCATTCAATTCATTAACATTCGTTACAAATTCATTATATCCAATTTTATTCAGTTCAATTTGTGAAATTTCAATTTGTTTCACTTTTTTTGTTCAACCAATTTCGTATAAATTCATTGGTGAATCATTTATAAAATTATTCCATTAAACCCTGCTTAAGTTAAATTTGTTTTATTTCCACTTAATATATCCTCTTTTTTTTCATATACTAACATCATTTATAAACTATCTAAGTTTATTATAAATTTTTTTATACAACACAACTCACTTTTATTTATTAATTCATCGATTCACTTCATTTATTCAACTTCGTATTATTAATTTACCAAAATAAATTTTATTTTATAACTCAATTCATATTAAAAACTTTCTCTTTTTTTTCTTTCACAATTAATTCATTCACCTTCTCTTAAGTCCACTTTAACTTATAATTTTTTTTCAATAACTTACTCTAGATTATATTAGTTAAAATTCAGGCTTTTATTTAAACTACTCCACTTGTAAATTAAATTTTCTTTATCTAATTTAAATCAAATCCAATCACTCATGCTAATTTATCTAGGTTCACTTAATATCCAATTCAATTTCATTTAATATTAAGTTAAACTTCATTTTAATTTAATCCACCACTCATTTTATTTAATCTTATTGAAGTTAATTTTTCTCTCTTATCATTCAAATTTAACAAATTTAAAATTTGTCTTAGGTTAATATTCTCAAATCTATAAATTATACTATTTATTCATTCATCAACTTCATTTCAAATGTAATTCAATTTTATTTAAGCTTTCATGAGCTAAACTACATTTTATTTACTTCATTTCACTAACTCAATTAATTCAATATTTCTTAAATCATTTATTTTGCTTAACCAAAAAAATTTAACCATTTAAATTTGGTTTTCATTTTCCTATTCAAATTTATAAGTGATAACTTAAATTTTCTACACTATTTTAAATTTATAAGTCATAAACTTATTCCTTATATACTATTTTCAATTAAGTTCAAAATTGTTTCATATATTTATTAAATCACTTAGAATATTTTTCACAATCAAAACTTGTTTTAATTGAAAATAAGTTTCTTTTGACAAAAATTCTCACTCAGAAACTCGAAAATGAATACTGGAGATGCTGCAGTCATCCCAGTATTCATTTTCCAGCGACCAAATGAGTTCAATGCTTTATTTCTTTCAAAAATATTTTTCTAGTCAAAACTCTTCCAAATAATACTATTTATTAATTTTAAGGCTTTGAAAACAATTTTGAAAGCAATTTTGAAAACAAAAGAATTTTAAATTCTAAAATTCTCAATTTTTAAAATCAATTCTATTTATATGCTATATTTAAGTATACCCATAAAATTTCATTACTTCATTATGAAAATATTTCGTTAATTTCCAAATTTGTTATTCCAATTTTTTTTTAATTAGATTTCAATTCAATTTTATTATCAAATGCTTCATGAAATAAGATTCATTAAGTATTTATCTTATTTTTAATTTAACCCATAACCAATAACAATTAAATGTTATCATCACCTAACTATTATCATTCATTAAAATTTTCATTTTATATATGTAAAATATGATTTAGGAAAAAATGTTCCATTTACTCGATTTTAAAACAACATTATGTCGACTTGCCTCGTTTAAGTGTTTAGAAACCCCCATCGATAACACGGCGTTCCATATATCGACCAGAATTCATAAACAACTCAATGGATAAGTAAACACAATATAAAACATTTTATAACACTAATAAGTATGCTTTCTTATATATATACACTCAAATGACTCATCCTAAGGTACTACTACCCTATCTTTAATGAGTCAAACCCCACGAAGCCAAGGTTATCGCTAAACCTTCGCTCTGATACCAACTGTGATGACCCACATTTCGGAAGGTTTAAATCGACAATAATTCACACATGTCCGACTTAAACAATCCGAAACGTAGATAATCGATGGGGCTAAATAAGAAAAATAAGAAGAGAAGAAGAAAACAAAACACAGAATCTCATAGTGGAAACGATAAAATATAATAATCAAATAAACAATTCATAAAGATGTTTACTATACATTTGATTATAATCTATACACATTTATCAGAGTTATAAATATACAACAAGGAGAAATAATCAATGCAGTAATATAGCATGATACAGGGTATAATAATAATAGTAATGTACCAAAACTCTGTCATTTTCCTCCAAAGAATAATTTTCAGTACACTGGGAAAAAAACTCAGGACTGACCCAAGCACAATGAAAAGACAAAAACACTCGAGTCAGGACCAAAATACTCTTATGTAAGTCAAATCAATACCACAGATTATGAGTGCAATAACTTAAGAGATGTTACAGGATTTTCCATCTCCTAATGAACCGTTAAACTATTTATATATAATAGTATACACTATAATAGATAATGTCTATTAGTAAAATAAATATCAAAATTGCATTAAGGCTTTACAATGATCCACCTCAACACATTTTTACAGTTTTAAACCAAATTCGTAATGGGCTCGTATAGGGATAAATATGACAAGGCACGTAAAGCAATGCCGAAAGTAGGATTCTACCAATTTACCCTTTCTGGATGGTCGTAACCCAACCGTGACTGACCGCGACAATCAATCCAAACGACAAATAAGGCGCACCCATCAAATCCGAAACCACAATAGTAATACGAAGGTTGCTAGAGGTAGCTAATCTCAATGGCCAGACATAGGCTCTTGTTTTAATCATTTTAATTATGACACGAATGTCAAGGATATCCATCATCGTTCTCTTACTTCATTCCGGTAAATGTCGCCAATTCAACCACTACATTCTGGATATTATCCACCGCGTACACGGTTGTCAAAGTGGTTCCAATATTGAAAGAGAGTATTTCAATAAGAGGCCCCGGTCTCTTTAACAACCAATTGTCATTTTACACACCAGTTGGTACTTTTACATTTCGAAAACAATTCATATTTGATATCAAAATATCATATTCGTTTCAAAATCAAATTCATTTCGAAATCATCATATTTACTCAAAAATCATATCCATTTCGACATCATCATATTTACTCAAAATCATAACCATTTCGAAATCATCGTATTTACTCAAAAATATCAACTCAACTCAATATATCGATTTCATTTCAAAACTTGATTCGAATTATAGTTTTTGTTATAATTCCCTTTAACCCAATTCGCAAATCCAAGATTTATTATAAATAATTTACCCTTTAACCAGTTTGAATTTAAGAAAATAGCTTAAATAGTTAAAAATAGTTTAATAGAAAATGTTTAAATAGTTTAATCGAAAATAATTTGAATATAAAAATGGTTTATATAGTAAAATAGTTAAAAAAAATCAAAATAATTTGAAAATTTAAAGAATATTGATTTTAAATCATTTATACTAAAATATTCATTTAAAAAAATAATTCCAATGTCAAGCCGGTCAACTTCCCAATTTCCTACCCAAATAAATTCCAAATTCCAGTTTGATTTAATCGATTCAATTCCGATTCCAACTCGAATAATTTTGATTCCACATAAATTTCGATTTCAAATCCAATTTCCATTTTTAAATTAAATTAAATCTCAATTTCAAATTAATTTCCAATTCCAAATTAATTTCCATTTCCAATTCCAATTCCAAATTAATGTAAATTCCAATTTCAAATTAATTTAAATCCCAATTTCAAATTAATTTCAATTCCAAT
Source organism: Allium cepa (assembly GCA_030765085.1). Classification (NCBI taxonomy): domain Eukaryota; kingdom Viridiplantae; phylum Streptophyta; class Magnoliopsida; order Asparagales; family Amaryllidaceae; genus Allium; species Allium cepa. The sequence goes on from CM060932.1 coordinate 474,174,818, forward strand.
TTCAATTCCAAATTGATTTAAATTCCAATTTCAAATTAATTTCAATTTCAAAAATCGATTTAAATACTTAAATCAAATTTACCTTCAATACCAAATTTAGATCCAAAATTTCAATTATAATTCAATTCCAAACTAAAACTTGAAATATAATTTCATATCACTTTTTCTTAGAAATATTCAAAGTTCGAATTAAAGTCCAATCTTTTTAAAACAAATCCATTTCTGAAATTTACGATGTATTTCGTTTATAACTAAAAAATTTAAACTTCGATTAATTAAATAATCTTGTTTATCAAGTTTAAGTTCCAACATTTAGAGCTTCAATTCAAAATAATTAGATTTCCATAAATTTGATTTTATTCTAAAAATCAATTCATTTAAATAATTTCAAAAACAACTTTTAAAACCATTTAATCTAACATGCTATCATAGCTTATCTGTGGTAACTCCAATCCTTCTAAAAAGAATTAACAGTAAGCAAAAATAAGATATGTGGATAAGGAAAATTATCAAAAGTATAAACAAAGAGCAAAAGATCAAAGACTAAAACTAGATAACCATGGGTTGTTAAGGTTGAATGGGAGAACTTTGTGTTCCAAGTACACAGGTTGAGACAAGAAGTGTTGACTGAATGCCATAAGTCCAAACTAAGTATTCATCTAGAAGCAAACAAAATGTACGGGGATATAAAATGAACATTTTAGTCGAAATTTATGATGAGAGATATTTCCATCCATATGAGTAGACGTGCAAATTGTCAGTAGATCAAGAGTGACCAGCAAAAGAGTATTGGACTACTCTAACCACTTGAGGTTCCAGAGTGAAAATGGAAGCAAATATCCATGGACTTTATCAATAGTTTGCCTCGATCAAGGGAAGGTAATGAAGGCATCTGGATTATTATAGATAGATTAACTAAAAGTGCACATTTCAATCTAGTAAAACCCATAAGAACAGCCGCAAGCTTGGCTGAGATATATATAAGGGAGATTGTCAGACTACATGAAGTTTCTACCAGCATCATAAGCGATCGAGACCCATTCTTTACCAGTCAGTTCGGGGATGCTAACAAACAGCTTTGGGAATGAAGCCGGATGTAAGTACCGTATATCATCTCTAAACTGATGGGAAAACAAATAGGGTCGACAGGGTGTTAGAAGATCTTTTAAGAGCATATGTATTAGACTTTGAAGGTTCTTGGGAAAGCTACCATCATTTAGTAGAGCTTTCTTACAATAAGTCTATCAAGCAAGCATAAATATAGCACCTTATGAAACCTTGTTGGTCGTTCGTGTAGATCCCCATCATGTTGGATCGAAACCGAAAATCGATTAGTACTTGGCCATGACATGATTTTAGAAGCCGTAGGGAAAGTAGAAATGATCAAAATGAATCTAAAGGAGGCACAGAGTAGACAATAGAGTTACATTGGTCGAAGGCGTAGAAATTTGGAATTCCCGGTTGGAGATTTAGTATTTTCGAAGATGTCACGAACCGGATTTTCGACGCTTGAAAATCGACATCAATATGTTCACTCTATTACGTGCCGAGCAATCAAATGCCAAAAATACCAGATCGTAAGGGAAAGAAGAGGAAGGTAGAAGAAGAAAATAGAAAGAACAACATAGAATCTCACAATCGCAGCGGAACAATATGTAATAGATAACAACTGGTATTTATACAAAAAGAACTATAACTGTTATTTATACATTACACCGTCAGAGTACAACACATCAATAGCACAATACCGGACAGTTATAATAACTTGTCATCACAAGCTGAATATATAGCCTTACAATACATAGTGGAATAAAAGTCAAGTACGTGTGATACGTCTTCACCATCCAGCTCGTCTCCTAAGCTTTATAGCATCCCATCCTGTATTTGTAATACTCGGTCAGACCCGAGCATTATAAAAAAATAACACCCGAGTCAATCTGAAAAACCAACATGAGAAAACACACTCAAATTGAGTTATTAAAGTTACCAAAATCCTGTGAAAATTGAAGGTATCTCGTAAGACCACGCTACACATAAACATGATGAGTTTTTACTTTATGATAACCAAAACATTTCATATCAAATCCTCTGATATTTTAATAGTGTCTAAATACAAGTACTTATTCAAATAGCTGAAATTGTTACATTGATTAAATTCTAGCATACTAGGCTCTATAATCAAAACCGTAAAGGCATGTATTGGAGAATGGTTTCCATACGAATGATTAGGCACTGGGGTATCACCTGTCACAGTACACATCTTGATAAGTGTACCGAGGACCATGCCAGGATCCCCTACACCGCAAGACCGGACTATCCCTAACCTGGATAGATCGAATTTGCTATCACTCTGGTGTTCCCCCCCTTTTCCGAGCTCCTTCCATGTATCGTAGTGATAATATCCGAGGGTATCTAGAAAGGTGATAAACATACCCTAATTGGGTGCGACCCACTTAGCCTTGCCGCATCTCCCTTGTTTTTCAGTCATTCTCGGTTGATGAGGCTAGAGGCTACAATTATCTTTTTAAGGAAATTTTCAATTAGAATTCTCATTGTCCTCCAATGATAATCTACTAATAGTATTCATCCATACAAGTTCGTTCTGGGTCCGAACGGAACCCAAAGCACTATTCCTACTATATACATTTTGGAATCATCCTCGGGATTAGTAGTGATTAGCTCTTGCACTTCACTGCTCCATCTTTGACTCCATGCTCTTGTTTTCGCTTTAAAAATGTACTCGTTGGATCGAAGTGGTTTTCAGTTAACTTAGCCGGTCCAGGTCTCTTCGAAACAATGTTCGATATTTCTGGTAAACTCAACCTAGTTCTTTAGGAAATAATCAGACGAAAATAAGATCGGAGATCACCTTCAAACCGTTAGTGGATGGATTTCCTTATAAATGTCCTAGAAGAATGAAATGAGTTTATACGTATAGAATAACACCTCAAACGATGACTGTACCACATAATTCTCGTGTTTCTCCTAAATATTCCAAAAGTTAAATTTTAGGTCTGCATTTGATAGTAGGTAATTTAACTATCAAATAAACAACCATTCAACCAAATATTTCACTTTCCACTGAAAACACCAAGTCTCATTTTTATTTAATTTTATATACAAATTAAATCTCTTTATCCAAAAATCTGCACTTATCTTATCGAATTTAGTATATTCACAAACTATCCTATTTTTAAAAATATTTGAAAACCATGTTAAAATAATATGAAAAGTACCACTACGGTATCAACCATGGATTCACAGCTCAATGGTTACGTCTCTATCCCAAAGAAATTCATAAACTCAACTGCAGGCATTCTCTGCCTCCGATTTCGCCATGAAAGTATACCACTACTTTTCAAAAACTTTGTTTAACAATTTCCTCAAAATAATGCTTATAAAATTCCTATATAAATTTTCAAGTTAAATTTCAAGCAAACACTCTTTTATAAAAGTCATTAAAATTAATATTAATATTGAATAATTTATCCTTTTGAAATAATAATATTGATTACTTCTTAAATAATAATTAATTTAATATAAACTAACTTAATTAATGATTAAATTTACTTAAAACAATTTTAACAACTAAATAATTAATTTTCTGAAATATTCTTAAACACTTTTAAAATTTTCATTTAATACATAAAAATCCTCCCTTTTAAAATAACTTAAATGCTCAAAAAATATATTTTCCCAACTCCAATATAGCCAGTTTAATATTTATAAATCCCTCTCAATTTATCACCAATTTGATTTACGTCCCAATTCCATAAATCCCCTTTTCACATTATTGAAAAAGAAATCTACCGTTTATTTTTAAACCGATTTACCCATCCCTTTATAAATTCTCACCATGAATTTATGACTTCAATTTATCCACTGATGATCACTTTACTTTATTTATTAACATTGTTTATAAATTCCACGGTTTCATTTTCCGTTTATAACGGGTTCACCATACTTAATCGATTTTAAATTGTTTTCTAAATGAAATTCCATTTTTAATTGATTTTGTAGGATCGATTTCACCCTAGAGGGGGGGGTGAATAGGGTGACAGTATTAATTATGAAAATTAATTACGGAAGCTATTAGAGTAATTTCAACACAGATCATAGAATAATAGCAGCACAGATAATAGCAGAATAATAAAACGTAGAAATAGAACGACACAGAATTTACCCAGCTTCGGCAAAACCCTGCCTACGTGCTGCCCCCAAGGTTTCTACTAGAAATTAAGTAGTCACACGCTTACACACGTAAACTCACGACACCCGCTACTGACTAACCTAACTCTACGCTCAAAACCCTGCTACAACTCGCCACTGAGTTGCGAATACTCAAACTACGCCACGTAGTTTGTGCCCTAGTCACACGACTAGAAATTACAACGGTTTAAAATTTAAAAACTAATCTAAAAAACAATTTAAAACGAAAAGACAATAAAACCCTAATTGAACTTTAAAAAAAAAGGGTCGGCCCTCTGTTTATTTTATTTCGACCATCTCCTTTTTATTTCTTCGGCCCAATCCCCTTTTTGAGATGATGGCTGCTCGTTCCTCTTTCTACATAAATTAGGGTTTTCAAAAATTGGAAGATCGCGACGGTAAATGCTCGATTGAGATGATTTCGGCTGCTTTATCGAGTTAGTCTCTACTTCGATAGAATTGTTCGTGGCTCTTCCTCCTTGATCAAGTTCGGCTTTGATTTGGTATGTGAATTTCTCTTTTTTTATTTCTGGTTTCAATGCTTGAACTCTATGATTTTTGGAACTGCCAATGATGTTGCTTATATATAATTCGATGCCCTTGAATTTTTGTTCGTATCTATTTGATTGAATGCATCACTTGAGTATTCTCGGCCATTTGATTTTGTTTTAATGCTTTGGATATTTCTGACTTGTTCACATCATATCTTTCCCTTACTTCACTGTCACGGTTTTAGCTTGAAACCGTTCGATCCGTCCTTGATCGTTACAGCAGCTACTTTCCTATTTTATTTGTATTTGATTTTTGAATTTTTGAATTTGTATATTTTTGGCTTGGTTAACACTACTTCGATTTTGACTTTGTCTTCCATTTTTCTGATGACTTCGGCCTTGACACTGATCGTGTTTACTTTGGCCAATTTGATTTCGTAAAATTCTGGTGATATTGTTCGAATTATACACTTGTCGTTGACTTCAGCTTTGACTTTGGTCAGTAGCTCACAGTTTTGACTTTGCACTGCAGTTTGTAGTTGCCGTGCACTTTGGTGGCTGACCATCCTGTAGCATATCTCTGTTTCATTTTTGTTTTTGTTCATTTGATAGCTTGTCCAGTTCTTTGTTACTTGTTTAATTTGATTTGGTGCCATTTGCTTCTGCACTGTGCCTTGGTCTTTGTAGTCTGGACTTGTACACTTGGTACACTCGAGTCTGCTGCATAGATGTATGATTGCATCTTGATGCAGTGTTCATGCACTTGGTTTCACTATGCAAACTGTACTGGTTTGTCTTGAACATATTGACTAACTTGATTTTGTGATGTCTATTTCATTGAGCTTGATGTTGTACTTCACTATGTATGACATGGTTGTTGTTGTTGTTTGTAGTTGCACTCTGGTTCATTATATATTGTCACTCGTAGTTAGTGTTGCAGTTTTAACTTGTACTCTTCAGGTAGCTTGCATACAGTTGCATTGTTGGTCTACTACACCACTGTTGTCATCTGGTTCATTGATCTAGCTCGACAGTTTTGGATTTCATGTACATTGTCACTGCATACATGTTTGGTCTGCACTTGATTCATTTGAGCTAGTTCACATTGTACTGGTGCAATTGTTCATCTTTGTTGTATATATGCTTGCTGCCTAGTCATCATTTTATGTTGTCACTGCCCTTGTGCACTGTTGTTTGCTGTCATGTTGAATTGTGAACTTTTGTGTTGGTTCCATTGTTGCTGTGTCATTTACTTGGTGCATTCGTTTGCACTGTGCTTTCATGTGTATTGGTCTTGAGCATTGCCGAGTTTGTTTCTTTATACTGTTGCATTCCTTTGTGCTCGACCTGTTGCTTGCATGACTGCACAGTTCACTATATATATATATATATATATATATATATATATATATATATATATATGTTGTAGCAGCTGAGCTTTGTTGTATGGCCAGTGGTGCACTTGGTTATTCGACCCTGCTCTACTAGTTGCTGTGCATTTCATAGTAGTTACATCTGTTGCATCCATTTTTTTTGTTTGCATATATCACTTGCTTGACCCTTGCATATGCTCTCTGATACATGTTTGTGATATTCGAGTCAGTTAGCATTTTTGACATGTTGTATTGTGTTTTGCTGTCACTTGAGACTGTATATTCAAGTTGTATTGATGATGCTCTGACCATTTTATTGCATTTGAATTTGTTTTTCGAATTACACCAGAGCTGAATCCAGCTTGAAGCTCAGATTTGACCTTGTGCTGAAAGTTGTCACATTATTTTATTGCACTTGAGTTGAATCCAGTATATTGGATTTGACCTGTGCTCACTTGTCCCTGTAAATCAATCAATTGTGTATTTCGGTGTGCACGGCCTTGTGGAATATACAGTGATACACTGTGTATGTCACAAGCTGTTCGTGTACGATGAATTCAAAGTTAAATGATGACGAACAACCCAAATAACTGAGACAAATATTATTTTCAAAATTCATATTTTATTTTATACTGCAAAATAAATATTTCCTTTTCAATTTTACTGCGTCAATATTTATATTTGCAGATTGCTCAGATGCTGGATTCGATTTAGAGTGAAGTTGAAGATAACATACGAGTTGAGTGTATGAGTGATATGTAGTGAGGTCAGATGTAAAAGTGAAATTGTGATGTAATTGAATTTGTACTGTAATTGAAATTAGATATATATAGTGAGAGCTTGAACTTTGTACTATTCAAAGATTGTAATAAATATTTTTTTGAATAAAATTCTGTTTGAATTCAAATTCTATGTTATTTATTTTTATTCAGCAAATATTTATTTAATCTATGAAAAATAAAATAGTACATTAACAAGTACATTTACATGAACATATATATGTTTATTATCATCAAACAAAAATCATATAATTGCATATTCAATAGATTTTCTTTATATTACCCAACTAAATTCAGATTCCACTTCCTTCTCATAATTTAAAATTTTAATTAAAATCTAGTATAACTATTTCATATTTTATTTCCAAATTTTCTTTTTATTTTCCCAAACTATTTTAAATCTTGCTTTGAAAATAAATCCTTTACACTTAAACAAATATTGTTTAAGTTTTATTTAAAATTATTTTATTAAATTTATTCCAAAATCTCTATTTTTCCATATTCCAAAATTGTCAAGTACAAATTTAAAATCAAACTATTTATTTAACCTAAAATTCGTTTTTTCATAAATCCAAATTTCACTAAAAATATTTTTTCTTCCAATTTTTATTTTTATTTTCTTTCCAAATTCAAAACATTTATCATTAGTATTTAAAAATACCAAAATCTAACCAGTAATGCCATAGCATCTAATAAATTCAAATCATACTATAATCCATCATAGATTATTCAACATATCATGTCTCATTGAATATGAAAATAACATTTTTGTGAAATCCAGTTGGATCCCTCCAGCCTGTTTCCTAGCATCGACAGAAGTTAATATAATATAAAATGCTAATCCCACTTCGAGGGGATATCGCAGTATATAGGGTCATCCGCTATTATGCATAGCGCATAGGGTCTCATCCGCTATATAAATGCAGGAATAATCAATCACTCCAATATATATACTACTATATATAACATCACATTCAACTGATAAAAATATATCAATTCAACCAATCAATCAATAATTAATTTTAACTATTTAAAATTAATTGCAGTAATCCAAAATTGAGTAAGATTAACTCACATTGATTTTTCTGTTGTTTTCGTGCTCCGATTCCGATTCATTTTGAACACGTTTGAAATTATATGAAAATTTTGCAAGATCAGATCTCGATAAATCCAGTTACATATTGAAGTTTTCACTAAGACGAATCCAACGCGACTGGGCTTGTTCAATTTGGACCTAAAATGAGTGAGATATCTGGTTTATACGACTTACAAATTAAATAACAATATATATATATATATATATATATATATATATAATAACTAAAATTTTAAATTCAATTTTCCTTCATACCCATCTAAAAATCTCGGTCCAAACACTGCTATTCCTTTCCTCCCTAACTCAAACACCTGCAGTCCTTTTTTTTTTTAAAATTAAACTGTCCGGTTGTAAAAAAGAAGAAGAGGGAGATGCGATTTAAAAGGGGGAAACGTATTTCACATGGCAAGGTATGGTGATTTGAGGTGAGAAGAGAACTGATGGAAAACATTTGACTTGACAAAATATTAATCTTAAATTTTCGTACTGTCTCGATTTCGTAGCATAAAATCTCGAACTCCTATTAAGGCATGCCACTAGGCGTTTATAATGTTATACACCTATTTCAAATGCAATGGAAAAGGTTTCGAGTCCTAATTTGATCGTATGGAGAAGATAGCTTTTTGGACCTAATTATTATATTGAATTTTCGATATAAATTTCAGCGCGTTTATATCTCACATGGCCAAACGATAAATCCAAATGTTACGAAATTTGAAATCCGATAATAATACACTATTACATATCCAATGAAACTGGTTTTGTCGAATTTAGAGACTGTCCCCCGGAAGGCTATTTTTAAATGTTAATTCAAACAGTATATTTTTAAAACCGTACAATTCACTTTATTCAATTTTAAAACTTTTATTATCTTCATTATTATCAATATAAATTTTATAAGCCTTTGAATTATTTTTAACAAGCTTAAAACTAAGATTCAATAATTTACCAAATTTTCAATTATTAAATCCAATAATTAAATTATCCAACAATTAGTTATATTTGAAATTCAAGTTAAAAATTAATTATTAAAATATTTATAATCAATTAAATATTCCAATTTCAAATATCCAAAATTCTAGGTCGTTACAGAAGATCTCTCCAATGAGGGGAGCGATAAGATTTGGAAGAACTGGTAAGTTGGCTCTTCAATATATTGGACCTTTTTTTTATTCTTGAGCGAATTGGCCCATTAGCCAATTGAGTAGAACTACCCAAAAGGTTTTCAGGTGTACACAATGTTTTCCATGTATCTCATTTATGTAAGTGGGTGCATGATCCAGACCAAGTCATAGAGATACGTTCCCAAGAAGACTTGGAAGTAGAGCCCAATTTAACTGCCATCAAACAACCCAATTGAATCATGGATTGCAACGAGAAACAATTATGGAGAAGGGTTATATGGTTAGTTAAAGTACAATGGAGTAGCGATGCTAATGATTGTACATGGGAAATGGAGGATAGAGTGAAGAAAGCCTATCCTGAGTTTATGAATAGAGTGTGTATATTGTATCGATGTATCGTACTTACCGCCTGTGGTGTAGTCACATATCTATCTTGTATATATTTCATCATATATGATTTTTTTTATTTATCTTCTTCTCATCGTCAATTTCGAGGATGAAATTCTTTGAAGGAAGGGAGTCTGTAACGTCCCGTAAATTCATCACTTATAAAATATGATTGAATTTAAAATTTTAGTTTAAATGGTTAAAATAATTGTCTTTAAATCATATTAAGCTCTTTTTATTTATTAATAATCGTAGATATATTATTTTTGAACTTTTTACAGATATATATACACATTAAATAAGAAGTGAATATATGACCGGAAACCGAATTGAAATTCACAACGCTTCAACAAAAAGAAGTTGTAGAACGTTGTGAATTCTATATGACATCCAAATAAACACATACTTATACCCATCGAAGAACACATGTGCATATGTACATGAACACTTATATACACACACATGTACATATATATTAAATATATAAACATATAAGATACAAGCAACTCCTTCTCACTTAAGCAACCAACCCTTACTATCAAACATCACATCTATGCAAGCACATGCCTTGATGTGATATAGTCGAGCTAGCACATGATGGAGGGAATATGGCCGAGCTAAGGTGGTGATGGAAGGAGTTAGCCATGCATAGACTAATGATAGAAGGAGGTGGAGCACGTGGTGGTGGAGTAATAATCTAAGCTAATTATCATATATAGTCATGATCAAATATCAAATCAAAGAGGCACATGGCATTGCCCCTGCATGATGTGACCACGGCCGTACCTAGGGGGAGGTGGTCGATGCATGGTGATGGGAGGAGGAGCTTGCATGATGATGCATGGTGATGTAAGGAGGAGATGTTTACACTCTTCTATTTGCTTATAAATGCCAATTCACTTCTTTACTCCATTCATTCATCTTTTTTTTCATTTTTCTAATGCTTTCCCCACATCTTAATGGCTTTTATCTAAAAAAATATAAAGAAAATTATAGCAAATTATAACTAAATAGATATAGTATACACACATATAACACTTCAAAACTCACCCAAACTCTTTCTCTTTCTCTTCAAACCCACGGCCAATCACCACAGCCGAGCCTACCACTGCCACAAACAAAGATCTTGAACCCCTACCCTTTTCACAAGCAAGGCTGAGCATTATAAGAGCTTCGGGACGAGTGTCCGTGAGCTTTAATTCGAGTTAGAAAGGATAATCCATTTTCTAGTTAATCGTCTTATTCCAAGATGAGAAAATATATATGTGTGTGTGTTTGATGATGTTAAATGATTGCCATGGATGCTTATTTATATGTTGTTCATCAAGTATTGATTGTTGAATATGGTTGTTTAACAAGTCCCTTTAAATATACGTTCCCATTAAATATACGTCGATATTACATAAGGAAATCACTTTCCGAATCAAGTTATGAAGGTAAATGTGAAATCATTAATCCCCTTGAAAATGATTAGAAATGTTTTATAAATATTTTATAATCATTTAAACTTTTCTTGACAAATTTTAAATAAAAATTGATAATCGGGTCAAAACTAGTCACGTCGCGTAACGGTAGTTCATGATTTCGCGCCGTAAAATTCAAATGAGTATATAAAGTGGAATATAGCTCGAAATTCTGCGTAGTAATAATTTTTCAGACTATTATATCCATAATATTCAATCAAAGAAAGAAAATCAACTTTTCATCTTGTGGATTTTTAAATAAGTCCAAAACAAAATTTCAAAAATATCGCGGTTCTGTAGTTTAATGACCAAAGTTTATAAATGATTTAAAAAGGATATTTTAAAAGTTTAGAATTATAAAATAATCTTATTAATGTTTTAAAAGAGACTTGAGGTATATATATATATATCCAAATAATATAAAATTCGTTTTAATCAATATAGATTTTAAAACACCTTTCGCAGCACTTTTTGCAGCAATTTTTCAGTAAGTTTTAAAATATGATTTCAAACTTCATAATTCTTTCCCAAACTTTTATAAATGTTTTCTAATAAATAAATAAGTGTTTTGAAAATGAATTAAAGGTTTTATAATTTATATAAAAAAGTTTAAATAAATTAATTTGAAGAAAAGCTATTATAAGCAAATGATTTAATCTTGGCTTTAATAAGCTGACGAGTACACCTAAAATTTCTATTCATGAGATCAGGTTGAGGTGGTTAAACTAAGGAGATGTTCAGAAGCAACCAGTGCCTTGGCTCCCTGAGCCTCCCACAGACGAGGGATAGATAAGGTCGAAATGTCGGAAACTAGTTGAGTATAAAAGATTACACTTAAAAAAATTAGACAACTTGGATTGTATAGAAATAACCTTTTTATACTTGATGTTCAATTTCAAGAAGGGTACTCATACTATTTATGGAATTTAAAAGGTGATTTCACCATTATTCCTTCCATAGTACCTATTGAATATGGAAATTAAAATTGAGCAAAAGTAGTACAATTTCTATTCGACCCAATTTTTCTCAATAATATATTCTAAAATAATTTATGAAAATGATTTGGTAAATTTTCACAAGGAGGTTTAATGAATTCTGTATATACTGAAAAGAAATGGTTTTCAAGATAAAAATCTCTAAATGATATCTTTTGATAAAAAGAAAAAAATGGAATATTTATTTTCCACCAACTTAACATCTTTTTATCAATGATTGGTTCTTTGAAATTGGAGTCGGATTTGGGTAACCCCATCCAAAAAACACTTCAAACCAATTTACGCGTTCGAAAGTGAAGAAGATTTATTTAAGACCGTGATTTTAAAAGATAGGGGATCTTCATTTCGGAAGGAAGCTTGTTGTTAATCTTTAGGTAGCTCCCGATATAAATAAATAACTGTGGTACCTTCATCCTTGAAATCTCCGAAACATGAGGAATATTCGCTAGTAATCCTAGGGATAATTCCCGATAGGATGTGGTAGGAAAGTGCCATCGGTTTTTCCTGTTCCTGACAAGTAGTATGGACGAATGTCCGATGTTGCATTTTTGAATCATATTGATTGATCTTTAAGAATGTATCATCTATTTGGTATTGGATAATGCAACTTCTCTTAGCTTAACACCCTTTCCTGGGACATACGAGCTCAGAAGTTATACGTTAGTAGAAATTATTTATGTGATTATGAAAGGGCAAAGTGGCACTCAAGTGGAAGATGTGCTATGAAAAAAAGATAATCGTTACCTAAAAGACTCACATCGAGAAAGGTGAAACATGGGATGCTTTAAGGCTAAATGACGCGCAACTAATCAGGGTGTGAAATCACTTTTTTGATCTGTAAAATTTATACCAGCTATAACGTCGGGTTTAAATTATGTGGTGTATACTTAGTATTACGGATAGGTCTGTAACAGCAGGGTGATGTAATACTCGGTGTTATTTGTGTAATTTTCGAATAGGCCGGTCTTAATTCACATAAGGACCAACATAGGGGCCTTGGGTGCATTGCTCTATAAATGTACTATATGATAGGTAGTCCCTTACCTCGCTATTTAGCTTGAAATCCAATCTCCAACAAGTGCCTTCAGTTTTGTTTGTAGAACCATAAATGATTTGTTCCGGAATTTAATATGGTAATAATTTTAGCTAATATTCATAAGTTTGCTTGCAAATGTTTTCAAAAGAATGTCATTTAAAGTAATGTTTCAAAATTTTGCGTATCAAAGATTTGGTTATCATAAGGTAAAAACCCTTTCCTTATTTATGTGCAATGTTGTCTTTTGAGATACCCTTTTGTTTTTAAAATATATGTATTTTGAGTTTCTCACCTCAGTACCATGATGATCCGGAATTTATTTTTCTTTTACCTTAAACTTTGGGTGCCCTATTTTTTGGTTAGTCAAATAGTCGGGTAGCTTGGAGCATTTTGGAAGGAGCTTGAAGTATGAATACTAGAGGGTCCTTTGTCTATAGTTATCTATTCTCAACTTTTCGTTGTATCATGCATCATGTCTTTTGTATCTTCTAGCTCATAAAATGATATGCGGTTATAAATATCCTAGGCTGGGTTAGTACTTATCGTAACTCCGATGAATCACTTTTAGTAATTATATGTACTTTTCATTTGTATAATTATGTTGTTTAATACGATGTGAGATTCTATTATTCTATTTTCTACCTTTATTTCTTACAAACAGTGATTATCCACCTTTTTGGCACTTGAATTTGCAACAGTTGAATACCGTGGATGTATTAGTGTCGATCTTCATGGGTCAGGGTGGGTCGTCGTAGCCATAAAGTCCAAATTAATACATTCAGCTAAACAATTGTAGCAGAGCATGAACAAATAATTCTCAGAGAAAAGATGATAATTTGATAGTTAATTTGCAAAATTCAAATGGTGATTTTAGCGGGATGCAAATATAGCTGTAGGATAGTTTACTAAATCCTCCCTCTTGCCCAAGCTCCTATTTCCAATGTTAAAGATGTTCACATGCAAGAATTTTCAAGTGGTTCAGCTGAAAGTTCAATTCCTGAAGCCTTTGTTAATGCTACAACGAAAAACACTACTAATTCTATTAAACATCCAAAAAGTGACTCCCAATCTACCTGTGGAAGTGCTCCCAAACTCAAAGAACTGCTAGGAGATCTTGATCTGAAGATAACCCTTTCAAATGTAAATCTCCTTCTCCTACAAATGTCCCATATAATTAGATGTGGTCAAATTTAGTCTCTTAAGTTAAAAATAAGGCAAAGAGGAATAAATAGTAAAGTGAGTCCTCCCCCCATTGTCTATATAATGGGGGATCATCTATCAATAATTAGACATGATGTTCCTTTATGAAACATGAGGGGTCTTAATTCGCCTACTAGAAAATTTAATGTCACAGAGCACATTATTCATATGAATATTACAGTCATAGCTTTACCTAAAGATAAACGAGATGATAACAATATGCTTTTGTTTGTAAGAAGTTTTATGCTAAATTAGGTGTGTGTGCATAATATTATAAATGGCGATAAAAATAGAATTCAAGTATTTTGGCGCCGTATGCGATTTGGAATACACAAGTAGTAAATAATAATTCTTAGGATATTTCTTCCTTGCTTCAAAATAGCGGAAGTTTAAATTTGGTTTTTACTACTATATATGGGATGCACACTCAAGCCTAGAGAAATTTGTTATGGGTTCACTTAAAAGAAATTTATGAAAATATGGAAATTTCTTGGCTTGTTTTAGAGAATTTTAATTGCGTTATTTATGATTAAGATGGAATTGGATATAGACACAATTCTATTAATTATAGTGAAGACTTTTATAACACGAAGATAGCAACTGTACTACAAAAACTACACCTAGCCAAAAACAATTTCACTTAAAGAGGCAGAAAAAACATTGCTTACAATAGTAAAACCGATAGTAGTTTACTAACTATAATTTTTTATCCAAATGTCTAGCTTTTTCTGCATAAATATTGAATCACTTTTCAAGCAACAATTGTTCATCTTTTAATAAATTTTATGGAGTGAAAAAGGTATATAGAACATACCATTTAGGTACCGTAATTCACAGATCAATTACAAAGGATATGCAGAAGTTCTACACTTGTAGATAGGTTCTTCGCCTTTTCCATTTCTACAAAAACTTAAAAGTGTGAAAAAGTCATTGAAGGAATGAAATAAATGTCAATCTTCGATTAAAGATTTACTAGAAGATTTAAGGAAAAAACATAATGTTCTCTATCTAAAGTTATTAGAGGATCCCTTAGTTGAGCATGTTGTGAATGACTATAAAGAAAGTTAAGTTTGTTCGACATGAATGCATTATGTTTGTCATGCTATGGACAACAAGAAGAAATAAAAAATAAAGTTGTTAAATGAAGGTGATAGATTCACTATTTTTTTTATGCTAGCATCTTCAGTACCATAAAAAAATGGTATGAGGTTGTGAATGGTAGCCATATTTTTAACTCCAATACTATAAAAAAAGCATTGTTGTCAATTGCTTATAGACTTATACAACGCCGATCAAAATTTGTCTAGCTTTCCTAACATCATATGTAAGGAAGTATTTGTAGAGTATGATAGAAATAATATTGATGAAGACTTTTCATTGGAGGAAGTAAAAAAAGCTACGTTACAGGTTGACAACAACAACTGTCCAGGCCCGAATGTAATCGGTGCCAAATTCTATAAAAATCACTGAGTGCTAATCAAAGACACTTTAGTTTTGATAATTTAGGGGATTTTTGAAAGTGGACATTTTGTAAAAGAAATTAATCACACTTTTATTATTTAATGCCAGAAAAGATAACACAAGCCATATAAGACTTTTTCCCAAATTCCTATAGCAGCAATATTATATATAAGATCTTATCCAATGTGATATGTAATAGAATTAAGGGGTTTCTTCAAGAACTAATGTCTCATAACCAATGTGCTTATATCCCAGGTAGAAAGATAAGTGAAAATACATTACTTGCCAATGAAATGATCAGAACTTTCAGTAGGAAGGCTTCAAATAACATGTGTCTTAAAGTTGATCTTCAGAAAGCATATGATAAAATAAATAGAGAATTTATTTATCTCATGTTTATTTAAATAGGGTTCCATCATAGAATTTCCTCCCTTATATATTTTTGCATCACATTTCTTACCTTCTCACCATTAGTTAACGGATGTCCATATGATTTTATTAGTAGTAATAGAGGGCATAGGCAGGGAGATCCTCTGTCCCCAAACCTATTTGCTATGGCCGTGAAATTTACATCTATCTTGTTTGAACCAGAGCATATTAATCAGAATCTAATTCCAATATACAAGTGCAATCCTATCATTAATCATCTTCTTTATGCATATGACCATTTGGTATTTTCTAAATCAAGTTCAAGCAATGTAATAACAATTAGAAATATAATGGACAATTTGAAACATTTCTCTGGTCTTGTGAAGAATGAGCAAACATAAAAATTATATTTTAGTAAAGAAGCCACAATGAAGCAAAATATAGCTAAAATATTAGAGGTTCCTATAGAGAATCTCAATGGTTTAGTAGGAGATTTAAATTTATCAAAACTATCGTTCACTCAATGGTTTCTTTTTGGATGCGAATTTGTCAAATGCCTAAGGCAATAATAAATCAATATAATTTCTTTGTGCGAAATTGTTGTGGGAGGGCACAATATCAAGTCAATTGGAGTACTATGTGTTTACTCAAATCTGAAGAGGGCCTGGGGCTAAGAAGTCTAAATGATATGAATAAAGCACCGCTAATCAAACTTTTTTAGAAATTCTTGCAAAATGACTATTTATGGAATAAATGATTATATAATTTATACTGCCTAAAGAAAAAATTTTGGATTGTTAACGAGGATGTTAATGCTTCTTGTACATGGAATTTACTGCTGAAATCTAGAAGCTCATGAAGTTGGGTAACTGAGAAAAAATTTCTAATGGGAAAGATTTTGATTTTTGGTTTGACCCATGATTTCATGGGAAAACCACATTTATCATCTACCGGGTGGCAAATTTTGTGTAACTAGGGTGGATCTAATAAAAGATTGTTGCATTCATTTTAGAATCAAAGTGGAACCTTACGCATTCAAATATCCCAAGTATTACATGCTCACATATAGAGGAGATCAACATACATTATAATATATATGCTAAGATATAGAGGATATCAAAAAACATTATGATATGAACAAAGACTTTTGTTGATGGAAACCCAAAAAAAATTGTCTATTTAATATTAAATCAAATTGGGATATGATTTGAGCTATAAAAACCACTTTAGGTTGGTATCATCATATATGGAATTCAGTGTGTGTCTCTAACTTTTCCAATATGCTTATCTGTTCCTATTAAACAAGCATAATACACTTGATGGATTAAGTAAATGGTCAAATTCGCTCAAGTGGTTGCACTTTATGTAATCGAGCAAACGAATTTAGAGACCAATTTTTTTTGAGTGCGATTATTCAAAGAAAATTTAGCATGATTTCAATCAAAGATTAAACATTCACATTATTCAAATAACCAACATCATGAGGATTCTAGAGAATATCATAAGCATGAAAATGGATGACTATTCCTTACGAGATATAATTGATGTTTGTATTATTGCTTTCATATGACACTTATGGAAAGAAAGGAACAATAGAAAATTTTAAAGTAAAAAATTTATGCCAAAATCTGATGAATGCTAATCCTATAGGATTGTAAACTAATTATTAAGAAATCAAAATTTTGTTATAAAGCTTGAAAAAAACAAGGATTAGGGTAATTTCTATAGAAATCCTAAACATTATCAAAAATATTTCCTAACGTGTAAGGCATGGTTCAAAAGGAAAGATGAACATAATGCTTTAATATGTTTTGAATCAAAACTAGCTAGATTTCCTCATAGTACTTCGTGGATTGATTCCAGTTGTATCACTCATGTTTCAAATATGATGCAGGGATTCGCTACTACCTAAACCATAATCCTAGATGAGAAATTCAGCTTTGTGGGAAAGTCAAAGTTCCAATTCAAGCCATTGGAACTTATTATTTGACTGACATCATCTAGATTTTTTTAGACTTTTTATGCTTTTCATTTTCTTCCAACTTAATATCCTTGTCTAAAATTTATATAGCCAATACTCTTTTAGGTTTGGAAATGGATGTTTTAGTTTGTTCAAACAAATTTTTTAATTGGTTCTGGTATTACTTATGATTATTCATACACAATAAACCTTGATACTCTCTTTGTTGAAAGCCTATTAACCTTGCATCATGATATTAGTACAAAATTTGGTTTAATTAATGAATCATCAACTTACATGTAACATAGATGTTACATATCTAAAGAAAGAATAGAAATATCAGTAAAGAATGAAATACAACATGATTTATATTTCCCGATCCTTATATTTTTGTGGATTGTATTAAAGGGAAAACACATAAAATACATAGTAAAGCAGCCAGAAGAAGAACATACCCTTCTGAAATAATACATTTTGGTTGTATTTAATCACCTTTATTAATGATTTTCATGTTATGGATATATATACAGGAAACTATTGTCAAGGATAAAATTTCCCAGCGTGTTAGTGTAACGACCCGCCTTTTTGGACAGTTTAAACCGACGATCAAATACACATGTCGATTCCAAACCATTCAAAAGGGAAGATAGTTATTGGGGTAAATAAGAAAAGAAAAGAAAGAGAAATAAAGGAAATGAAACAACACAGAATCTCGCAGCGGAACGATAAAATATAATAGTCAAATAAACAGTTCATGAAGTTGTTTACTATACTTTGACAATTATTTATACAACATTTATCAGAGTTATACATATACAACAGAACAAATAAAATAATGCAGCCGATATCATGATGCAAGGGTAATAATAGTAATAGTATACCAAATCTTCGTCTTCATCCTCCAGAATAGATCTTCAAAAATCTGAAAAACTCAGGACTGACCCGAGCGTAATGAAAGACAAAACACTCGAGTCAGGACTAAAATATCCTTATGAAAGTTAAATCAATCATAAATAAATATGAGTGTAACGGCGTCAGAGATGTTTACGGGGTTTGACATCTCATATCCAGTGTCAACGTGCGTGCAATAACTCAAGAGATGTTACGAGATTTTCCATCTCTTAAGGATCCGTTAAACTATCTACTATGTAGTAATGTACGCTAAGTAGATAATGTCTATCAGTAATATAAAGTATCAAAATAGCGTTAAGGCGTTACCATAATCCCCCTTAACACATTTTTATAATGCCATAGTCTGTACAGCACCGTAAGCCCCACCGTAAACTGGTGGTTATCAGAGGGTACTTCATAGGTATAACACAAAGCATAACGTAGTGGTCGTGAATAGGATAATCAGTATGACAAGGTACATGAGGCGATACCAACCAGGATACTAGTAGTTGCGTGATGCAGACTGATGTTGAGCATAGCTAGCAGCTACCCCAACACTCCCAAATCAAGGGGTGCACCCAAATCGAATCACAAATGTAATAGAAATGGTATCGAAGAAGTGTGTCCGCTAGAGGTGGCGAACCTCAATGGCCCGGCACGGCTCCTGTTTTAGTCATGTCAGGGGTCATCCAATATCGTTCTCTTTCTTCAGTCAACGCGTTCACCAAACCATCCACTTCATTCTGGATCAACACTCCGCGTATAATAGTTATTAAAGTGGTTTTCGGTATCGACAGAGAGTATGTCCATATCCGATCCCGGTCTCTTTAATAACTACGTATTATTACACCGTTGGCTCTTTTATATTTCAAATCGATTCATAATTTATATCAAAATATCATATTCGCTTCAAAAATCAAATCCATTTCAAATATCATCATATCTATTCAACTGTAAAATTCCGTTTCAAAAGAAACATTTTTCGCATCAATATCTCATTTCGTTTTCAACATCATTTCAAATTTCAATTTAGGTTGCAACTTTATTTAACTCAATTCGTATTTAAATTCAAGATTTAAACATAAACATTTCACCTTATTAACCAGTTTGGAATCTTAGAAAAATAGTTTTAAGTAGTTTAAAAGTAGTTTAAATAATTAAAATACTTAAAATACTTAAACTCTTAAAATGGATGTGAAATAGATAAATTAGTTTAAAATAATTTAAATCGGGTTAAGTAGATTTAAAATAGATTAAAACAGTTTAAGTATCCAAAATGGTTTATATAACCGAGTAATTTGGAAAACAAATAAAACAGCTTCAAAACCAATCCATTTCAATTTATAACTTCCCAATTCAAATCACTTTCAATTTCCATTATACCGATTCAATTTCGATGTCAATTCAAAACAACGTCAACTTTAACTTCAAGTCAATTCAATTCTACATTCACCTTCAATTTATTCAATTTCAATTTTTATCGATTTGGAGCTTGATTTCAAAATATCCATTTATAACACTTAACAAATTTTCCATCAATATTCAAGTTTAAATCCAAATTTCAAATATGGTTCAATTCCAAGCTCGATTTCAAAATATCATTTTTATATCACTTTTACTTAGTAATATTCAAAGCTCGAATTAAGGTTAAATCTTTAAACAAATCAATTTCGAAATACAATCATATCCTGATTTCAAATTCCAAAGTCTCCACTTAATTTTTTTTAACAATTTCTTTTAACCAAAATTAATTTCAACATTCCAAACTCAAATTTTCGATAAATTTGATTTCTATAAATTGATTTCTATTTATAACTTTTAAATCAAAACATTTAAACAAATTTCAAATCGACGATTTTTAAAATTATTAATTTAGCCAATTCGGTATCCGTATATAATTTTATATCCTATGGCCAAGTAATTATTTATTTCAATTAAATGTCAGGGATGAGTATATATTACTTAAATTAAATCACAGTATCATATGTATGCATAACAGGTTATATATAAGCAAATAAACATCCAAACATTTAAATATCAACCAATAGCATCCATCGAAATAAATCATCCAATAGACAATACAATTCATGGCAATTTCATAGTTATCAATGTCAGGTAATTTAATTGCAATTCAATTTCAATTTCAATTTAACTGTCAATTTAATTTTCAACGGTTAATTCAAATGACAATCTATATGACAATTAAATTCTATCAAACAACGAGAAAAAAAATCATAACACTTCATAATGTCAAATTTAACTAGCATAAAGATATTTAGTACGTTGTGAGCGTTATAAAACATTCACCTTGATTTTTCGATTTTAAATCAAATCGAACGACGTTCGATTTAACTCAAAAAATTTTCTAGCTCCAAATGATTCCAATCCAGTTGCAATGCGAAGAGCTCGTCGATACGATTCCAACGCAAAAAGTTTTGTCAAATTCCGACCTCGTATGACAAAGTTATGATGGTTTAAAGTTAACACGAATTTTTATATAAATTAATTACAGCTTAATTAAATTTTTAAAACCCACCCCATCATCACCGTTGATTTCCTGCATAGCAGATCTGGGCCGCACTCCACTCCCCCTTCTTCCTCACGCGTGAAAACGCGTACGCGCTCGAACCCAATTGCCGCCCCAAACCCTAATACACGCAACCCATACATCGACTTCCAGGACGATTGGGATACGCCATATCGAAGAGCATCTCAAGAGCCACCTGCGCCGGCCATGGGGTGGAGCTCGGGCCCCCATCTCTCCTCGAAAAACATGAAAAATGCAGCAGCTATGAACGTGATTTCCCGCCGATCCGTGGCTCCGTTTCCGATCTCCACCGTTGGATAGCTAGATCTTGATGCCCTCTACAACTTTGTAGTTGAGAGTTTTTGCTAATTGTTGATGGATTGAGTGGAAAATGAGGAGGAAGTTTCGAAATTTTCTGGCCATTGAAATGAAAGTGGCGGCTAAGGGCTGAAACCCTAGGGTTTTTGCAAAACAAAGAAAGTGGGTGTCCTTTTATAGAAAATCGCCAAAACACTATTCATCGAAATTTTCCGAACTCCAAACGAAGCGTGCCGGCTGGCGTTTCTAGGGTTTACCCAGCGTTTCAGACACAATGGAACAAGTTTCGGTAGCTAATTCGATCGTATGTGTGAGTTACGGCAATAAACGATCGATTTGAAATTAAATCGGTTAATCAAATTTCTGTGCGTTTGGGCTCGCCTCGGACAAACGGTAAATCCGATTGACTCGAAATTTGAAACCTTACAATAATATGACATTACGGATCCGATGAAACTGGTTTTATCGAAATCTGAGACTGTTTGAAAAATGACTATTTTAACTCGTTAAATTAATATTAAAACAATTTCGATGCGTTTCGAGCTGCCATGGTCAAACGAAAACTCCGATTGCTACGAAAATTGAAATCCGGTAATAACAAACTATTACGGATCTAATGGAACAAGTTTCGTCCAATTCTGAGACTGTTCGAAAATTGGCTATTTTTCAGTCGATAATTAAATATTAAAATATTCAATTTTCACAATTTTACTTTTAATTTGATTTTAAAAGTTCTACAACATCATTCTTACTTTAATATGATAAAATAAAATTTTACAAATCATCTTTAATCATATTAAAAATGTTATTATATTATCCAATAAATTCCAATTTTAAAATCTTATTAACTCTATTATAATCCCGATATAACTTACATTCACTTTGGAAACCAATTTGAATCATATTAAATCAAATTTCAATTGTTCACTCTATTTCCATATATTAAATTTCAATATCAAATTAATCATACCAAATTTGGAATTTAATTATTCAAACATTTGTAAGATTAAATTTAAACAATTTTTATTATTCTTGAATCATTGTCTTTTGAGATATTCAAAACGAACTTAAAAATTTAACTTTTGAAATGAATTAAAATTATAGAACAACTATTTCCATTATACGGTTATTCAATTCCCATTATCAAATTATTCAATAAATTCCAAATATTCAATTTAAACAATTTCGCTTATCCAATAATTCATTATCTTTTGAAATATTGAAATTGAACTTATAAGATTCAACTTTTAAAACCAATTCACAATTTAGAACACTATTTTCATTTTACAGTTATTCAATTATTCAATAAGTTTTAAATATTTAATTTAAATAATTTACCTGTTCAATATTCAATGTTTGATTTTAAATAGATTTTTCTTATCAATCAATTATTCTATTATACCCAATGAATTCAACATTTATTATCCTATTCAACTATTGATTGCAAAGGCATTCACTAAGTAGCTTTTATTTTTCATTACTTGGATAATTATTGTTGTAATTCATTCCAGTTATTATTATTCCAAACGACTTACAAAATTTTTTCTAACACTGAATCACGAAATCTTATTAAATTAGCTATTTTAATTATCGAAAATTTACGGGTCGTTACACTCTCCCCCACTCAAAACTTTTCGTCCCCGAAAAGGAAAAAGAAGGGAAAAGGAACTAAGTATAGAATTCAACATTAGATATATTTTATTCAAAATTATCCACTTAAAACAATGAAATTCCATTTATAAAGTCGTTACTACACTTCCACTAAGTTACTCCGAACGGTTTTCTAACTCTAAAAGTTAGTTATCAAAACAAGTTATAAAAAATTTTAAAACTTGAAAATTTTTCTATCACCCGGATTTTACGGAAAATTTCGGCAGAGTCTCCTTTGCGCAGCTCGATCGGAAAAAAAAATGACAGTATATATATCACAAATATACATCTCATCAAGTGATGAGGCATCCCGTAGGGAAAAAAGTGTAAAAGTACGGTATGTAATCCGAGATATGTACCTTATATATTGTTAGCGGGCATATACGGCTAATATAGCGCGAAAACGAGCTCCAAATGCGAAGCAAGCGCAATCCGCACCTATTAAATACTCAATAACTAAGTTAGAACCGTGCATATAAAGATAGATCGATATACTTAGCCTACACAACATATATATAACATATATAGCTTCAAAACTGAGATTTCAATTTCAGGACAGCCAACAAATCCTAGTTTTAGGTCACCTAAACGATAAAATTCGGCAACAAAATCTAAACAATAGTTGTTGCATTCATTTCAGGCTTTCCGGAATGTCCAAAATCATCGAATTCGGACCATACGTTCAAAAACTATGGCCGTTTTACTCAGAGGATACGTCTCAGCCTGGGCAATGAATTGCGCAGGTCAGCGACGTTCACCCACGTTTTCGACCTTCTAAACGACATCAAAACACAAAACACTTAAAACAAAAGTTTTAGCGTAAGCTCTTAGCTTTCCACAAAGTGCAAGATCATCAAAATACGATAAACCAGTCAAAAGATATGGCGAAAATACTAAGGGTGTATACTACTGATTTTTCTTATTTTTACACAGGACAGCGAGTAACATTCAAGTTTTTAACCTAGTAGACGAAGGAATTTTCTCAAGTTATCTAAACAAAAGTTGTGCTATAATTTCTAAGCTTTTCTAAAAGTTCAAGATCGTCGAATTTCGTTTAGCCATTTAAAAGTTATGATTGTTTTCGTTTCAGCATATATTGGACAATTTTGGATTTTCCGAAATTTGCTTTTATTTTTTTCAAAGTACAAACCATCAAACTTCAAATTTTCTAAAGAACAATCATAAACACAAAGTCATTTATTTTCTTATTCATCCATGCAATAGCTTTCAATTTGTTTCCGATTTATTCAAGTTTGTTTCATTCACATTTTAAATTCAAGTCAATTTGCTTCAATTTAAATTGAATTCAATTATATTTAATTTCACTTTGCTTCAAATTTGAATTTAATTTTTTTTTTAAATTTTATTCCATTTATTCAATTCCATTAACACTAATGTATTCTACTTAATCAATTATCATCCATCTAACAACCAATGCATATCAAACATTAACATCCATCCAAAATCTACACTAAATCGATTATACATTTCCATGTCAATTTTAATTTCATACACTTCCAAGTTTATTGACATTTAGTTATGTTCAAATTTAATTAGTTTCCATTTACCAATTTTATTTTTCATTAACTTTAAATTTTATTCATTCACTTATATATATCATTCATTTTACAGCTTAAATTTCTTTTATATTTACAACTATCAATAGATCTTCACATTTTATTATTCATTCTCACACTGGTATATTATTTCTCTACTTATCCTTATTAGCATTTTAAACCTTTTAAGTATTTGGTAAGTTATAGTTATGCAAATAGAATGTAGTTAAACAACATACAACTTCTTTTCATTTAAAGTTGAATTTTCAATTAATTAATTCTTAAGTCATTACTTAAATTACACTATAATTTAATTTCACATTTACATTCACATATAGTATTTCCATTTTATATTAACATAATTGTGAATCACCTTTAAATGTTAATTTAAATTCCAATTATTTACTAACAATTTTATTTATATTTGCAAACCATTAATTAAATGCATATTTCATTATCAAAACCTATACTTGTATATTATCCAATTAACAATTTATATAACATTTTTGAACTTCTTAAATATTTTGGTAAGTTATATCTATGCTATAGAATGAAATTTAATACTATGCGAGTTTTACAGTTTCAATTTTATTTTAAGTTCATAATTTCCTAATTCTAAGGATTTCTACTTCAATTGATATTTTCACTTAGCTCTTAGGTTCATTTCTCATTTCACAATTCAGAAGTTCCTTAATGATTCAAGTCTAAATTCATTTCAATCCTTTTTAAAAAAATCATTAATTATTAAAGGACTTAAGAATTCCAATCCCGGTTTCATTTCAAATCAAGTTTGAAATAATATATACTTATATAATTTATATATCAAATCATACTATAGAGAATACAAAATAAAATAAAATTTGAATCAAAACAAGGTTTAGACAAGCTATTAAGTGGTCTCCCCCACTCGGACTCTCGAAAATAAACGCCGATGATGCATGCACTCATCATCGGAATCATTTTCTAGCTTCAAGAGAAGGGAATCTATCACTTATCATAAAAAAAATCCTTCAAAAACAATTTCAACTCAATTATACTATCATATAATACTCGTATTATATTTTTCAAATTCTTGTAAGTCAATTTCAAACACCGGAATTTAAATTCCCAAATCCAAGTTAAAATTCATTTATATTCATTATCAATTGTGTTTACAAGATTTCATTTTCCTAAATCCATTGTTATTTAATCAATTGTTGTAAATATTGACCGATCAAACAATAACGATAATAATCTAATATTATCATCTCCTAACAATCAATTCAATCAAATGAATAAATATTCGAATAATTCTTTTATATAAAATATATTCCAAAACGATATTGTGTTGGTTTGTCCTATTTGAGTGTTTAGAAATTCCTATCGATGCCTTAGCGTCCCAAGTATCGACCAGAATTCATAAATACTCAACGGAACAAAGTTAACACAATATAAAACCATTTTATATCAAATAACAAGTACGCTCTCTCATATACACTGGACTCATTCATATAGTTTACCTCTATTTCAATGAGTTATTCCCCACTAGAGCCAAGGTTTATCGCTAAACCAAAGCTCTGATACCAACTGTAATGACCCGCCTTTTTGGACAGTTTAAACCGACGATCAAATACACATGTCGATTCCAAACCATTCAAAAGGGCAGATAGTTATTGGGGTAAATAAGAAAAGAAAAGAAAGAGAAATAAAGGAAATGAAACAACACAGAATCTCGCAGCGGAACGATAAAATATAATAGTCAAATAAACAGTTCATGAAGTTGTTTACTATACTTTGACAATTATTTATACAACATTTATCAGAGTTATACATATACAACAGAACAAATAAAATAATGCAGCCGATAGCATGATGCAAGGGTAATAATAGTAATAGTATACCAAATCTTCGTCTTCATCCTCCAGAATAGATCTTCAAAAATCTGAAAAACTCAAGGACTGACCCGAGCGTAATGAAAGACAAAACACTCAAGTCAGGACTAAAATATCCTTATGAAAGTTAAATCAATCGTAAATAAATGAGTGTAACGGCGTCAGAGATGTTTACGGGGTTTGACATCTCATATCCAGTGTCAACGTGCATGCAATAACTCAAGAGATGTTATGGAATTTTCCATCTCTTAAGGATCCGTTAAACTATCTACTATGTAGTAATGTACGCTAAGTAGATAATGTCTATCAGTAATATAAAGTATCAAAATAGCGTTAAGGCGTTACCATAATCCCCCTTAACACATTTTTATAATGCCATAGTCTATACAGCACCGTAAGCCCCACCGTAAACTGGTGGTTATCAGAGGGTACCCCATAGGTATAACACAAAGCATAACGTAGTGGTCGCGAATAGGATAATCAGTATGACAAGGTACATGAGGCGATACCAACTAGGATACTAGTAGTTGCGTGATCCGGACTGATGTTGAGCATAGCCAGCAGCTACCCCAACACCGCGAAACAACACTCCCAAATCAAGGGGTGCACCCAAATCGAATCACAAATGTAATAGAAATGGTATCGAAGAAGTGTGTCCGCTAGAGGTGGCGAACCTCAATGGCCCGGCATGGCTCCTATTTTAGTCATGTCAGGGTTCATCCAATATCGTTCTCTTTCTTCAGTCAACGCGTTCACCAAACCATCCACTTCATTCTGGATCAACACTCCGCGTATAATAGTTATTAAAGTGGTTTTCGCTATCGACAGAGAGTATGTCCATATCCGATCCCGGTCTCTTTAATAACTACGTATTATTACACCGTTGGCTCTTTTATATTTCAAATCGATTCATAATTTATATCAAAATATCATATTCGCTTCAAGAATCAAATCCATTTCAAATATCATCATATCTATTCAACTATAAGATTCCGTTTCAAAAGAAACATTTTTCGCATCAATATCTCATTTCGTTTTCAAAATCATTTCGAATTTCAATTTAGGTTGCAACTTCATTTAACTCAATTCGTATTTAAATTCAAGATTTAAACATAAACATTTCACCTTATTAACCAGTTTGGAATCTTAGAAAAATAGTTTTAAGTAGTTTAAAAGTAGTTTAAATAATTAAAATACTTAAAATACTTAAACTCTTAAAATGGATGTGAAATAGATAAATTAGTTTAAAATAATTTAAATCGGGTTAAGTAGATTTAAAATAGATTAAAACAGTTTAAGTATCCAAAATGGTTTATATAACCGAGTAATTAGGAAAACAAATAAAATAGCTTCAAAACCAATCCATTTCAATTTATAACTTCCCAATTCAAATCACTTTCAATTTTCATTCTACCGATTCAATTTCGATGTCAATTCAAAACAACGTCAACTTTAACTTCAAGTCAATTCAATTCTACATTCACCTTCAATTTATTCAATTTCAATTTTTATCGATTTGGAGCTTGATTTCAAAATATCCATTTATAACACTTAACAAATTTTCCATCAATATTCAAGTTTAAATCCAAATTTCATATATGGTTCAACTCCAAGCTCGATTTCAAAATATCATTTTTATATCACTTTTACTTAGTAATATTCAAAGCTCGAATTAAGGTTAAATCTTTAAACAAATCAATTTCGAAATACAATCATATCCTGATTTTAAATTCCAAAGTCTCCACTTAATTTTTTTTTAACAATTTCTTTTAACCAAAATTAATTTCAACATTCCAAACTCAAATTTTCGATAAATTCGATTCTATAAATTGGTTTCTATTTATAACTTTTAAATCAAAACATTTAAACAAATTTCAAATCGACGATTTTTAAAATTATTAATTTAGCCAATTCGGTGTCCGTATATAATTTTCTATCCTATGGCCAAGTAATTATTTATTTCAATTAAATGTCAGGGATGAGTATATATTACTTAAATTAAATCACAGTATCATATGTATGCATAACAGGTTATATATTAGCAAATAAACATCCAAACATTTAAATATCAACCAATAGCATCCATCGAAATAAATCATCCAATAGACAATACAATTCATGGCAATTTCATAGTTATCAATGTCAGGTAATTTAATTGCAATTTAATTTCAATTTCAATTTAACTGTCAATTTAATTTTCAACGGTTAATTCAAATGACAATCTATATGACAATTAAATTCTATCAAACAACGACAAATAAAATCATAATACTTCATAATGTCAAATTTAACTAGCATAAAGATATTTAGTACGTTGTGAGCGTTGTAAAACACTCACCTTGATTTTTCGATTTTAAATCAAATCGAACGACGTTCGATTTAACTCAAAATTTTCTCTAGCTTCAAATGATTCCAATCCAGTTGAAATGCGAAGAGCTCGTCGATACGATTCCAACGCAAAAAGTTTCTTCGAATTCCGACCTCGTATGACAAAGTTATGATGGTTTAAAGTTAACACGAATTTTTATATAAATTAATTACAGCTTAATTAAATTTTTAAAACCCACCCCATCATCACCGTCGATTTCCTGCATAGAAGATCTGGGCCGCACCCCCTCCCCCTTCTTCCTCACGCGTGAAAACGCGTACGCGCTCGAACCCAATTGCCGCCCCAAACCCTAATACACGCAACCCATACATCGACTTCCAGGACGATCGGGATACGCCATATCGAAGAGCATATCAAGAGCCACCTGCGCCGGCCATGGGGTGGAGCTCGACCCCCCATCTCTCCTCGAAAAACGTGAAAAACGCAGCAGCTATGAACGTGATTTCCCGCCGATCCGTGGCTCCGTTTCCGATCTCCACCGTTGGATAGCTAGATCTTGATGCCCTCTACAACTTTGTAGTTGAGAGTTTTTGCTAATTGTTGATGGATTGAGAGGAAAATGAAGAGGAAGTTTCGAAATTTTCTGGCCATTGAAATGAAAGTGGCGGCTAAGGGCTGAAACCCTAGGGTTTTTGCAAAACAAAGAAAGTGGGGGTCCTTTTATAGAAAATCGTCAAAACACTATTCATCGAAATTTTCCGAACTCCAAACGAAGCATGCCGACTGGCGTTTCTAGGGTTTACCCAGTGTTCCGGACACAATGGAACAGGTTTCGGAAGCAAATTCGATCGTATTTGTGAGTTACGGCAATAAACGATCGATTTGAAATTAAATCGGTTAATCAAATTTCTGTGCGTTTGGGCTCGCCCCGGACAAACGGTAAATCCGATTGACTCAAAATTTGAAACCTTACAATAATATGACATTACGGATCCGATGAAACTTGTTTCAACGGAATCTGAGACTATTTGAAAAATGACTATTTTAACTCGTTAAATTAATATTAAAACAATTTCGATGCGTTTCGAGCTGCCACGGTCAAACGAAAACTCCGATTGCTACGAAAATTGAAATCCGGTAATAACAAACTATTACAGATCTAATGGAACTAGTTTCGTCCAATTCTGAGACTGTTCGAAAATTGGCTATTTTTCAGTCGATAATTAAATATTAAAATATTCAATTTTCACAATTTTACTTTTAATTCGATTTTGAAAGTTCTACA
Source organism: Allium cepa (assembly GCA_030765085.1). Taxonomy (NCBI): domain Eukaryota; kingdom Viridiplantae; phylum Streptophyta; class Magnoliopsida; order Asparagales; family Amaryllidaceae; genus Allium; species Allium cepa. Next base: position 474,205,188 of record CM060932.1, read on the forward strand.
ACATCGTTCTAACTTTAATATGATAAAATAAAATTTTACAAATCATCTTTAATCATATTAAACCCGTTATTCCATTATCCAATAAATTCCAATTTTAAAATCTTATTAACTCTATTATAATCCCGATATAACTTACATTTACTTTGAAAACCAATTTGAATCATATTAAATCAAATTTCAATTGTTCACTCTATTTCCATATATTAAATTTCAATATCAAATTAATCGTACCAAATTCGGAATTTAATTATTCAAACATTTGTAATATTAAATTTAAACAATTTTTATTATTCTTGAATCACTGTCTTTTGAGATATTCAAAACGAACTTAAAATTTTAACTTTTGAAACGAATTAAAATTATAGAACAACTATTTCCATTATACGGTTATTCAATTCCCATTATTAAATTATTCAATAAATTCCAAATATTCAATTTAAACAATTTCGCTTATCCAATAATTCATTATCTTTTGAAATATTGAAATTGAACTTATAAGATTCAACTTTTAAAACCAATTCACAATTTAGAACACTATTTTCATTTTACAGTTATTCAATTATTCAATAAGTTTTAAATATTTAATTTAAACAATTTACCTGTTCAATATTCAATGTTTGATTTTAAATAGATTTTTCTTATCAATCAATTACTCTATTATACCCAATGAATTCAACATTTATTATCCTATTCAACTATTGATTGCAAAGGCATTCACTAAGTAGCTTTTATTTTTCATTACTTGGATAATTATTGTTGTAATTCATTCCAGTTATTATTTTTCAAACGACTTACAAAAATTTTTCTGACACTGAATCACGAAATCTTATTAAATTGGCTATTTTAATTATCGAAAATTTACGGGTCGTTACAGTTAGCCTCAAGGATAGACCTTCAGTATTTTAGCCTAAAGGACAACTTTCTTTAGGTATTAGTTTTTAGTTATTGATAGCAGTTTTTAGATATCACTTTGTAGTTATCGGTAGAAGTTGTTAGTATCAGTTTTTATGTCGATAGCAGTTTTGGAGGAATGTTTGTCCATACGAATAATTTTGAAAGAATATTTGTCCTTATGGTTAAAATATTGAAGTCGTGTCCTTGAGGCTAAAAATATATAAATTTTTGTCCTTTAAATTAAGTCCCCTATACATACATACATACACACACACACACACACACACACACACATATATATGTATAATGCATGAAAAGTTTTAATCGATAGACAACTTAAAGGTGTTTATCAATGAAGTTGAAATGAAATTAGATAGGAAGGTGAAAATTATTAGATTTTATGGAGGTGATGGATATTTTGGAAGTTGTGATGAAAGCAGATAGTGCCCTGGTCCATTTGCTAAATTTCTAAAAGATCATGGTATATGTGCTAATACACAATGCTAGGAACATCACAATAAATTGATATTGCAGAAAGGTGCAACTTACTTTAACGGATATGTTTAGAAGTATGTTAGTCAAATCTTCTTCACCCAAATCACTACGAATGCTTGCTTTAAAGGCCATAGTATATACGTTAAAAAAGTTTCGCTGTAAAGAGTAATTCATGGCCTCTTTATCGGTTATCTAAGAAAATATAAAAGGTATAGATTTTGTTGGTCTAACTATAGTACTAGAATTTTTGAAATTGAAAATGCTAGATTCATTGAGAATGGAGAAGTTAATGGGAGTTTGGAACCATGTAAAGTGTAAGTTCAAGAAGTTGATGCAAGTTTCTCCACCTATACCTTTTCCTCAAGTTGTTTTTCCTGTACATATTGATCATATTCATTGCTTGCAAGAATAATAAATTAATGATCAAAAGTAAAACACCATAAAATGAAGTTGTTGCGAATGAAGCTATGATGAACGAACCACAAGAAATCACATTAAGAAGATTAAGACAGAGAACATATGCTATTTCCAATAAGTATAGGGTTTATCTGCAAGAGTTAGTATTCGACATAAGAATCAATAATGATCCTATTTAATTTTCACAAGCCAATAAAAGTGACAGTACTACTAAATAGTTAGACATTATGGAAGAAGAGGTAAAATTAATGGATCATAACGAAGCCTGGTACCTTATTGAATCACCTAAAGGTTGTAAAAGAGTTAGGTGTAAATAGGTCTTCAAGACCAAACATGAATAAATGCCAATATCAAACGTCGCAAGGGTAGACTTGTTGCCAAAGGTTTTGCTTAAAAATACGATGTTTTACTGTAAAAAAACATTTTTTTTCCTTTTCCTAAATAGTACTCCACAAGAATTATTGTGGAAATGGTAGCTTATTAGGACCTAATGCTCCATCAAATGGATATGACGGACTTTTAAAATGGAAATTTAAATGAAGAAGTTGTTATGGATCAACCTAAAGGTTTTACGATTGAAGGAAAAGAATATATGGTGTGTAAACTTAGTCAATACATGGACATAAATAAGCTCGTCATTGAACTTCCATCTTCAAAATTATTCCATTTATATTTTTTTTCCAAAATCATCCATTTTTCAAATATTAACATAAGAAGTCTTAAAGTAAATAAAAACCCATTCCAGAGATTAAATAGACTGTATCATGGGTAAAGAGTAGGTTCATTCAACATGGAAACTAATTATCGTCATTGAACTTTTGTAAATAATTAGCACCACTAAAACATAATTTCCACATCTATAAATCAACTGTTTAGGGCAACAAATCATAGTTCTTTTAAATAATTTTTTACCAATAGCTAAAAATTGAGTTAGAAACAACATAATCAAATTTCAATAATTTTAGATTTTTCTACAATTTGATATGAATTAAAAACCAACAGACATTTTCTGCCTAAATTGCAAAGGAAAATCTTGCGGAAATTGTAACATTTACCACATCAAAAATAAATGAAAATTCATGAAATTTAGAACATAGGAGTTGGAATATGTCAGAAATAACATATCAAAATTTGGAAAATTTTACACTTCGTATGAATTAAATATGAATTTTGTAGTGAAGAGGGTTAAAATTGACAGAATTCATCAAAACACAACCATATCAACAAATATCATCACCAATCATTTTTGCAACCATATAAAAAGAAGATATTCATAATAAACAAAGATAAGAGTCTATAGAACTCAAAGCTAGAAATAGCCTAACTCAAGGGTTTGTTTCATTCGAAAATCCTCGGTCAGACTGAGGATTTATTGCAGGTTTAACTGATATACATTTGGGCATGAGGTGATGGATGAATAGTATCAATGGATTTATTATTCATTTGTAATAGAAATTAATATAGTTGTATATTTAAAATAAATAGTTTGAAATGTATAAAATTAATTTGGATATTATATGAGATGTTAAAATGTGTAATATACATTATTTGCTTTTGTTGGAGTACAATGTGATCTATTTATATGCGGCAATGTTATTTTTGCATTGTTCTCTCCTGGAAACCCCAGCATCACCTCATTCTCTATGTTGCTCGACAATATTACACAGTAATACACTTAGGTGATATCTGTATAGAGGCGGGGTGTTACACGATATACCAATGTATAAACAAGATAAAGTCAACTACCTTCAATCACGACCTTCTTTCCCTTATTTGCAACTTGCCGAGCATTCGAGCTAGGTACTGCATCTAATGCATAAGCTGGGACCACCAGAGTAGATGTCTTCTATGGTGTTGAACACTCCCGCTTCATGTACTCGAACCGATTGCAATTACAACATTTGACCTTCAAATCATCTGTCTAGCACACCTTTGTGAAATGTCCCTTCTTGCCACACTTCCTACAATGCATATTCTACTTTTTAATCTTTCCGTTAGGATCCAAATCCTCCCATCCGCCAATTCTGCTATTGTGATTTTCCTCTAGTTTTCAATGGTTCTTACTTTGCTTCCTCCTTGGAGACATATTTAACAAGGCCATCTCCATTAAACCCTCATATGTAGCACCCATGGGAATATGAATTTGAGCTAAACCTTGAAGGCATTGATTCGGCCCTTTAGTAAACTTCAGAACCTTTTAATGTGGTGTATTGGTCAATTCCATCCCAAACCTAGCCAACTTGTTGAATTGTTTGACATGCCCTTTATTAGCATGTCTCCTTGCTTTAGACAAATAAACTTCTCCAGTTGCACTCCCTCTTCAACTCTAGAAAGAAACTTCATCTTAAAACATCTCTGAAACTCCCTTCAAGTGTTCTCTCCTCCATTATTCTCTGCCTCTACCACCTTCCACAATCTTAGGGCCTCATCCTATAACAACCAAGTAGCTGGCTCCTCCTCACCTCATACGCAAGACCCATCAACTCAAAAATCCTCTTAAAAGTACGTATCCATATCCTCGAATCTATATATGACTTAGTCCCCATATATGGCTTTCCTCCGAGGCTCGAGAAATCCTTACATAACTTAGCACAATTGGCGGCAAGTGGGTGGGCATGAGCCACACCTACTACTCTCCTCGTGTGTCCTTTAGTGGGATTAAGTTTAGCTTGTCCTCTCGCCCAAAGATACCAATGGAACCAAACCATGACATTCACACCTGGAATCTTGGTTGCGTCATCTGAACCTAAACCAATGGGATCACTCATCTTCAATCTGTGATTTTTAGAAATATATTATAAATTTTCCACGGATAGCATAGGCAAGGATAAGAGAGAGATTATGCGTATATAAAAAAATTGGAAATTTTTTTGAAAACTTTTATTACATATATATTTTAAGAACCCATTTTGGAAACTTTTTGAAAAACCATTTTTTTCAAAAAAATTTCAAGTATGTTCATTCAATATGCTCCTATCTCTAGGGAACTTTAAACATAGGCTCTGATATTGAATGTGATGACCCGCATCCCTCAACACACTGATCCAAAGCCTATGATGACTTTCGAACTCGCGCCTGTGCCCAGAAGTATGGACTATCGATTTTTTATAACATTATAGAGACTAAGAATAAATAGATATGATCTAATATATACTACACTTACATAAATCACAACAAAAGGAACAAAACATAAATATAGAAAATAACCATCTTAGAAAATATCTCAAAACACAGTCTCATAAAAATAGTACGTGGTCAAATACAGTGTATAAAGAAATAGAAGCCGTAGTCTGATAAAATAATAAGCACTGATAAGGTAGATGTTACATTACAAGCAAGAAAAGGATAATCTACTCTTACGATGAGCTCACATCTCCATGTACTGAAATCGGGCTAATCACCTACTACCCTATCCTACTGTGGTCGAGAAAAGAAAGGAAAAAGGTGGTTCAGACTAAAGTCTACTGAATGAGTACATGTTTAATATATGGTGATCACGTGCAATTGACTTTAATTCTACTCCATGTAACCTAGGGTGCTCTACAAGTGTTAGTGTATTCCTAGGATCTTTCACTTAAGGGTTTTTATTTAACACATCTCCACTAATTACATGTGCTGGCTGCTACAAGAACCGAACTACTAATCGAACCTCGATAACTAATGATCCGCTATAGCTACTAGAATTACTCAACATAGGGTCATACTACAACTTTTCTGTATGGGACTACATCTCATATTATGACTACACATAACTATCTCACTTAGGTTTCCCTACTATTTCCAAATGGAAATAAATTTCCCACAACTACATGTACCCCACCTATGCATTGAAGGGGGAACCCGTAATGCCAACTCGCCGGCGTGTCTTATCTTTTCCATCCATGTTCGCCTCTTAATGGTAGTTTATGCCTCTTATTGCATGTGCCAGGATCCATCAACAACACAGTATCACTTCGTGTCGTTATCCATGCATACCAAAGAACTCCCATTATGTCATGCCCACACACTTTATTAGGCATCAATCAGTGATGCACATCCACTATAGATTTGTGAGTGCTATTTGTGCTAGAATCGACCCCAGTAAAATAATAAACCCTTCGTTGGGTAAAGAACATTTACCCAATCCCGCAAAGTCCTAGCATCGTCTCATAGAGAACTAACTTACTACCATTTCTGTCTCGTGTTTGTGTGTATGTGTGTATAAATAGTTAACTAATGCTTAAAAATACAGGCCTTAGGCTGAGGTTCAATCTGTAGTGATGAAGCTTCACCATACTGATAATTTTTTAATGAATTAGGGTTTAGGTGAGGTGCATATTTATATGATTTTTAGGTTAATATAGAGCATTGATTATCGTTGGTAGAATATTTGCGTTCATCTTGTGCACTTATTATTTACTTTGGGCACACGTAAAATATTTAGTTCAATCGAATTGTTTGTTGCCTCATATTTTTGAAGATTTTCGAAGTAAACCGCTCGACCATTAATAGAGATCGGTCGACCGCTACCTATTGATCGAGGACCCTAGGGGTTGACCGTTGGAGTTGTTTAATTAGGGAAAGTTTATATTTTAATTTGTTTCGTTTTCAAATTTTAAATTGCTCGTAAATTCTTTGTATTAACTTCGATTTCAAAGTGTTATATATATATAAATTATTTAGAAAATCGTTAAAAATGCAATAGTTCAAGTTTCGTAGCCAAATTCAGAAATTTGTAAAAAATTTATTTTTGCCCTTATTATTTTTAATTTAATTCTTTTATTATTATTTCTGCTTAAAATTTCAGGGTGTTACATAAAGATTGATGAAGAAATGAAAAATACACTTACTAATAAATTCTTTTGGCATGTTATCACTTCAAGGCCCATGTAAGAGCAAAATTATACAACCACCGATACATTTGTGTCTTGCTCATTTAAATGGGAATTTCCTCACGACTGTTTATTACCTTCTATTAGTTTTGAAATCTAAAGCAATACAAGATTAAGGATATTTGATCCATATTCGATCATGTAGAAAAGTCGTATAGTGAGTAGTTGCATTTGAATTATGTAAAATCCTAATAAAAATGTTTTCATTGGAAATGCGTAAGTAAACCAAAGTGCAAGATCATGTATTCAGTGTGATTGGATATAGAAGGATCTTGTTATGCTAGAAATAATGCTAGACCAAGGACTAAAGACAAACCTTGGAATTCAAACACACAAATGTCAGTATTGATCTTTTTATTCAAGTGCAACTTTTTTGATCTCCTTAAAATGTTAAGATGACCAAATGCCCAGAAAGAATTAGCATATTTCTGTAGTAAAAAGGTACTCTTACCAACGTTTTGACCTTTTAAATGATAAAGCATAAGTTTAAAAATAGTAATAATAATAGTACAATCAGGTTGAAGAGAGTGAATGGTCACTTCTGCTTCATGAAAGGATATCGAAAATGGAATTATTTAAATATTTATAAATGTTTAATAGGGAACAAGAAATATGATTTCTATTCAAATTGTAATTTCTTACAAAAAATTATTCTCTATACTGTCCATTTCTTGAGTTCGAGATATCTGATCTCTCAATTGCAAAATAGCTATAGTAAAAGAAATAAATAGCTAATAGTAAGTGGTTGAATGGAGCTATTTACAACATTGTTATTATTATAGGGAAAATAGTGTGGGTATACCATTTAACATTTGCTAATGGACGCTTCATGTTTTACCCTCACGTATGCCAAATATTACTTATAAAATAATAACTATTTTCAGTTTTGTCCGAACATACATGCAGTTTTGTTTTAATATGAATAATGTGGATATTCATTATAAAATAAAATTGTTTTTGGCATTTGGATGATGTTATTTGTTTTCATAACAATAGTGGTGTGTTAGCTATAGAAAATACTGAAGTATCTAAAAAATTTAACAATTAATTTAGGAATTTTGGACTAAGCCTTAATTCTTTAATCATAAGATTGTGAATTGTATAGTACTTATGAATTGTATCTTAAATGATTAACAAAAAGCACTCATTTGGTAGGTGCGATAAAAGAGTTAACGAGATTAATACATGTAGATATATGTTGTCCAAGTTCTAATGATACCAAAAGAAGGTCCACGCGCTAAATTCGTCAATGAATTATCTCATATATGAATAACTGCATAAGTGTATTTAATTCACAAGTTAGATTACTATGTTAAGTTTGTGTAATATAGAAAGGAAGTAGAAAATAAAACATGCAAAGCAAATAAAACATTTTGATCTGATTGAATAAGTGATATCTTATATAAGTTCTAATAGTATTTAAAAGCAAATAAGATTCACTCTCAAAGTCAGTCCTCTCTATGCTACATATTAATGTACTGATAAGGAGTAATTGAACTCTATTGGACAAACTACAATTAATTATAAGTGAAGTTGAGTTACTTCTTTCTATAAGAATATATACTTAGGATTAAGCATATATTTTAAATTTGATTTCATTTAAAGTGGAGATTTCAAATTCATACAAGATATAAATTAAAAAGAACCCCAAGCTTAAAGATATATGGACATCCAATTTATGTTATGAACATAAGTTTCATGAACTCAGAACTAGATTTATTTTATGTAAGTCTGTAGGTGGTTCATAAAATATTTTGAATGACTATCCCATCCCTTGAAAAACTAATTGTTGTTTCAAGACATACCACCTTTTTTCTGAAGGAATTTCTTTGTAGAGAAATTTATGGAAGTGCAATAGACATGGATACGATCCAAGCTTTTAACATAGTAACTAATTATATAAGTGAAGTAAATTTAACCAAGCTCAAACTGACATAACTTAATAAATGTCTAATTAAAAATTTCGTACATTAAAGAGAAACTATGAGTTTCTTATATTGTCGAGAAAATGAATTATTATTAATAACAATATCCTTAATTGTCAACATGCTATGGAGAGTATAGATTCTTCCATATGGCATGATGCTTTAAATCCAAAATGGATTCATACTACATTGGAAAATATGATTTTGGTAACTGTACCCAAAATGATATGACACATCGGCCACAAGTGAGTCCTCAAGAAGAAGATCATGTAGTTGGAATTGTATAAAGCATCGTTGATGGAAAATGACTTCACCATTTTCAAATGTTGAAATTGGCTACGTAGTTTTACCAGTTAACATACTTAAGTCCATTTGGATTCTACTTGTAATTACTATAAAATTTTAATTTGAGTCATGGCACTATGTTGAAACAGAACTTCTAAATGGTGATTTAGAGGAGACTATTTGCACACAATATTTAAAATTTCTCAAATGGTGGGAGTAATGACGATGATTGTAGGTTTCAAGATATGATCCAAGAGATGATACAAAAATTCTCAACAAGCATCTATTGTTTAGGCAAGTATTTTTAAAAAATAATTAAATAGTTTGAATTTAGCTATAGTGTGAAGGAAGAGTTTATCTATAAGATAGAACATCAAAGGTGCTAAATCATTTTTAATACTATAGTAAACAATATGCTACTAATGTTAATGATGTACCCATGGTAAAATCAACTTAGTTTTGGTTTCTAAATTCTTGAAAAAGGATTTGAAAGGACAACTTTTACATATGGTATAAGTGGGTGTTGGAATTGTCCTAATCTGTATACACATGCATCATATTAAAATGTTTAATTTGGAACATATTTCGTAGATCACTTATGCATAGAAAAGAGGAATCATCATATATTCTATGTGAAATATTAGATTCTGTCTATACACGTAGTGTATTAGGATAATATCAAACCTAAGGTAAAGTCGCTGAATGGTAATTTACGAAATTCTATAGAACTATTTATGGAAACAGTGAAGCCTTATAAAAAGTGTTTGGACTCAAAATTCACAAGTGAAACAAATATGGTAATTCGATCTCAAATTCATATTACCCTTAATTAGGAAGCCTAAAATTGGAAAATTTTCCAAACAAGGGGTTATGGCCGATTTAACTACGGACTCGGTACATCGCTTTAAGTAATGCCGTAATTAAAGTAGTACATGTAAATAATTTTACAATAGAGCTGAAGGTAATTCCCACCATTTAAAATCCAATAACATATTATGATAACAATAACACAACATAGATTGCAACAATAACATATAAGTAGTCGAGATATGTTCTCCGTAATTAACACGTGATAAAATAGTTTATGAGTTGCATGGATGTATAATAAAAAATTAGATACAAACTAATAATAAATTTGGGTAAACAAATCAAAGGTATGGGCATAAGGCTTCATAATTGGTCCCATGTGCAAGTGAAAGGTTGAAAGAATTAAAAATGTATCTTAGGGGAAATTATGCAATTTATTACCCAAGTCAACTTTTATAAAAGAATCCTGTTTGGAATGAATATGCTTTTGGCTTTATTTTCTTTTATATATGTTGTTATATAGAGATATAAATAATGATAATAGTACGTTTAACGTATATAAGTATAAAATCCTTAGAAAAAAGTATTTATCCGGATTGCAGTTGCTAATGAGTTTGTAACCATGGGTATTGAATCGATATTTAAAAATTTAATTTTTAAAAGTTCCTTGCCAAGATGTATCAAGAAAAGTATATTGACATATCCGTTAAAACTAGTGCACGTAACGCTGTTGATGCGATCGACGATGAATTACATATAACCGTTAGGGAGACTAAAGGGTTATGTACTTGTATTGTTTTGAACAATCACAGAATGACTCAAAGAGAGTTTTTTATAGGGTAATACAATTAAATTAAATTAGAAGATCTCTACGATGACCCACCCTTTATAATACCTTGAATCAATATCTGACTCCTAAATACCACAAAAACAGTCTATCGAAATAAAAATTAAAAAACAACGCTATACTTAAGCACATAGATAGAATCTCACATCTAAATGATAAGATATAATATACTGAATATACATGAACATAAAAGGATAAACAATATATAAGAGACTATACTAGTGGAAGTAACTAATAAATAAATATCAATACAGAAACTTAGAATATGATACCTGATGCAATGAGTCTCATATATGAATAGCATATCTTTCATGTACTGCCACAATATTAAGTATATATCAAAAGTATTGAATTTGCTTCCAAAGTGCTCCGGTTATTTTAGAGCTGTGTCCCCAAAAGCATTGGCTCCCAAACTACTCAATCAAGTATCCAAGAGTTGTCATGACACAAATAGACAAAGACAAGTAGTTCAAGCATAAAGCCTAGTTTTAGGGGAACTATATCAATAAATTGTATATCAAAGCTTTATACATATAAAACGGGAAATTACTAAGGCATAGCTAGTCCTTACCACAAACATGTCTTAGAAGTAACCTAGACTATCTATAAACAGGTGAAGTAAACCAATCCTAAAGGATAAAGAATTATACCTTACCCTACTCTTCCCCTGTATCCCTAAGGTCATTCCATTATAAATATAATGTTGTGACTATAAATTGGCATTCACAATAAGGAAATGTAATTTACAAACTAATATATGAGTTTAGGGTCAATAATACACTCACTTAAGTCTTGGTGATATATGCATCCTAGTCTAGGTGCACCTCTAATGACAAGTAAATAATACAAGCGCATGAGAACTTCATAAATGAAACGTACCACCCACTACCTATCGTTGATTGTCTATTTCAATGAAACATCATAAGTTACCTCAAATATAATACAATCATCTATTGTGGGATATACCCACCAATCTGTGGTAGGTGGAGTCCTTAGGACCCCATACAAGACTGGCCTTCCATTGACTATCGATTGGAGAATAAACCATAATAGTTTAATATCTCAATATACCACAGAACTTCGACTCGCATCACAACATATTATACTCATATAGATCTCACTTTGGCCCATACTATAGGCATGGGTGATACATGATACGTTCTAGATAACGGTCGCAATCTCTCCCCAAACATGCTACGAGATCTCGTATGCAAGTTATGCGGTTCTCCTATGGTATCAAGGATTATCTACGTAATAACCATGCTATATGGATAATGGGTGTATCCTGTACAAGGAGCTTTCGGTGGCTCGAATCAACGCACCGAAGCCTTGTAAAATGTATCATCTTAAACATATATATCGAGCAACGATGGTCAATATATAACTGTAGTCCTGTTTAATGAGTAGTACCATCATTACGTTTCATGGGTTACGTCGCATTTGCTTGAGGAGAAACTCGCATAAATTCCACCTCATTCTAAGAATCCATTCCTTTATTCGAAACTACACGAGGGTCTCACCTTGTTTTGCATCAAATCTGATGGTTTTGGGTCCTCGTAGAGGTTTTCTAGAGCATATATACTAAGTATCATTAGGATCTGATCAAGATTAGGGTATAAATTACCTCGGACCTAAGCTTATTGCCCATTCGAGCCAATGACTGGTCATTAACAAAACGTGTTTTCGGCCACTTTCATTAGGAAATCATGCTACCGGATCTCATTACTCAATCCCTGGTAATTAAACCACAATCTATGACATTTCTATCCTTTATCTAATTAGTTCGTCCAAATATATTTCTTGAACATCATATTTAATTAAATATATTTTTGAGAACTTACATTCAATATGTACATCCTGTATATAAATGTATACAAATTCTTTCAAGTAGTATACCAATTCAACTTATTTAATTGCTTTGTGATCCATACACACGTTCGATACAATTATATCGAATAATCATCCAATTCACACCATTAAGTATTCCTATAAATCCGAACATCCAGTTGAACCAAATGCATTTTCCTTTAGTAATTAATCTGACAGTCATATTATTTATTTATTTACTGAAATTATACCTTATTCATGTTATTTTACAGAAGCTTCAAGCTTATTTTATAAAACAAAAAACTTGCCTAGCAATCATTGTATAGTTTAATTTCACTTGATTCTTACATGAAATTAAGTTCAGCTATTAATAAGGCCTCAAAATATTATATAGCTCATATATATAATTTCTATATATATGTATGTGTGTATGTAAACATATTTCATAAACCATTTCTTAGAGTCTAAAGTTAATAAATCATGTTATAATAATATTCAGGATTTTATAAACTTAATCAAACCCTATTAAATAATACAATACTTCTTTTGTAGTTCTAACTTCTCAAATCACCTTTATATAAATTCACTAGTTATTTAATTATTGATTTCTACTATAATAAACCAATATTAAGGCCAGATAACCATCAAATCGATTATAATAAAAGTTTATCCTACCTAAATTATTATTTTAGCCTTACAACTTTTTTTAAAAGTCATACTTCTAATGTTCAACTAGTAATAAAATATATAATAACATTCCTATCAGTAAGATAAGTACAAATTTTTGTTTAATTAATTTATAACCATGTTATAAATTAATATCAACTCCATCTAACTCTATTCAATATGAATATAACACAGTATATATATAGGATCTTAATCAATTATCATGTGCATTAATAATATAATATATAATAATACTTCTACCTTTGATTTTAGAACAAATTAGAGTTTAATAATTTATGACCATGTTATAGGTTAATATCAACTAATATAATTCTATTTAATGCAAATGGAACATTTGTACATATATACATAGAGGAGTAACTAATTATCCCAAATATCTACTCAAAACAATCTAATCAAATAGGGAAAATATTGCTTATATATGTACATATATTATTCTTCATCATATATTAATACGGGAATTTATACTGAAATATAAATTCAGAGTTATAATTCCACTCACCAAAGCTATAATTTCCTAAGTGTTTGAATCCTTTCTAAGCTATACTACGTCATTGATAATCTCACTACGAGCGCAATGGAGAAGACCGTGTCTTGATTGGACCTCGTATGCAAGAGATACAAATTTTATAAGAAGCAAGATTATTAATATATTTATTAACTTTAATTAATTAACTAATCACCTCTCCTAGCTTAATCGTTCTCCCCCAAAATGTTTATGCGCATATACATGTACACGAACCCAATCACGCAACTTCTCTCTTTGATTTCTCCTCTACATGTTGAATAACGTACTAACAACTCCATCATGTCCCACTCTGCGTGCTCTTCATGGTGGACCCCACCAAGTCAAGCTCAATGCCCCCATACAAAACCTAACCCGACAACCTCTTACTGGCCTTATCTTGTCGGATTAATCCACATGAGGTCAGAGCTCCTACCATCGATGCCATATGGTGTGTTCGCAAAGAGAAGAACAACAGTGCTCTCGATTTAGGTCAACTCTACCTACATCGATGAAAAACCCTAGCTCTATGGCCACATATGTCGACCTCGGCCGAGCACTACCTGTAACATCCCCCTACTTGATGTCCCAAAAGTAACGGCTATGGATGCTACCATCATCTATAGTTATTAATTATCGTTGACCAAATACAGTGATATTAGATCCATTGATACACATAAACATAAGAATATGGAAAAAATTTAAACAGCAAACAAATTCCACATTCTATTTCAAAATATTCAAAATTAATTACATAATCACAAATTGTAGACAACGTTTAGATAACATATGATTATTACAAAATACGCCAACAGCGACATATGAAGATGCCCTCTTAGTAGATCGGAGTATATAGATAGGCAAGAAAACAATTTTCCTTTACAAACAAAACACACGATGGACATAAAAGAACTCTGATAACTAGCTTGCCTCCTACAAGTCCTCGAATGCTTTATTCGTCTAAAAGAACATCTGGAAACCTTAACTCTCAACCTACTCAAAATCAATTGAGTACCCAAGATTTTAAGGGGAAAACAAAAACTTTGAGTCAGACATAAAGCCTAGTATGAATAATAATTTACCATTTCAAACAAATTAGACATCAATTGAGACTACGCCGCTTAGCGGAATGGGATTTCCCCTCACTAATGTCCTAAAATATTTATAAAACCACATACTGTGCTCCTGCATCCATAATGGTTAAAACATAGTATTTGATAGTCTTTATGATGATATGCAAAACAAGTAAATCAAATCTAGATTATCCATCCCCATTCATTCTGAATATCTGTCTTAATTTTAGTTTCTAGGGTTACTATTAACCTATTAAATGTTTATGGACTATCTGTCCAATATCATAGTTTTCATGGGATCATTAAGAACCTATTGGCAACTCCAATATCTTATCTCTTATCCTAGTTTTCATGGGATAACTAGGAACCTATTGGCTGACTATCAATATCTTAATCCGAATATAGTTTTCATAGACTAACTACAAACCTACTGGCACTTATCAAATCATAATTTTCATGGGCTAACTATGAACCTATTGGCCCCTTCCAATATCATACAGTTTTCATGGGGTCAATGTAAACCTATTGGCCCCTACCAATATCTTTAATTATGATTTTAACATCTGTTAAGTTATATTCACTACTGTGTCAACCTAACTGGTAATTCTTCCCTTTCCCTAAAATAAATTATGGGTTACTAACAATGTGAATCATATTTCCAAAATCTTTATTTATGCCATAGTCTTTCCTTCTTTAAAATGAGAATGGATTATTTGTTTTGAAACTTTGAAACGTCACTTTCGAAATCCCTAGATAACCTTCTTCGAAAGCATAAAAAATCTCTTTTCAAAACTCCAGGTACATACCTTTCAAAAGCAATGATACCTCTCGATGATATCAAGAAAACATTCGTTTAAAACATAGCTTTGAAACACATAAAAGTACTCTTTCGAAAGCATTGGGTTTACTCTTAAAAACATCATTTGGATCAAAATGGTTATATACGAAAGTATCTCTTTCGAAACCAACAAAAATAAATTTAGGGAATAGGTTGATGGTGTCGGTACCATCCAGTTCGAAAGCAAAGACCTTTGAAATTAATGCTTAGAAGGACCGAGTCGAAACCCCTTTTCGACTTCGTCACCTTCGAAACCCTCAATCCCTTTCAAAAGTAATTAGGAAGCAGCTTAATCATTGGGGTCGAAATAGCTACTAAATGAGGCGGAACACCATTTTCTAAATTAAAAGCTAAAATTTTGCTTCTTTTAGTAATTGCTTTATAACAACTTGCCTATTTGTGAAACATTGATTGGCTGCCATAAAACTTTTCAAATACTTTACAATTAGTAACTGCCGCATTTGTTTAAATCCAAATCAAAGAAACATAACGTTTTAATTCCTTCCATGTAATAAAACAATCATTTGCCGATAGTCACTTTTTAACAATAATTTATTTTCTCAAATGAATCAATTGGGAAAAATCTCCAAAAATCACAGAAAATCAATTTTATCATGTAATCAAACATAATAAAATTCTAGACCCAATTTCTTCTTGAAATACTTGAATAAAATTTTAAACCTAATTATATCACATTTTCTTCAGAAATTCATAACAAATTTTCAATAGCTTAGAAAATTCTGAAAATCAAAGCCCATCTCCAATATCATGTGTTATTTCACATAAAAAATTTCCATGGCACGTAAATCATAAACCCTTAGTTTTCCCTTAAAGCCGAGCAAAATCATATATGTAGGAATTAAAATAATTCGATCATAATATGATTCAAGCATATCATCATCCATATCATTATGAAAACGAATTTAAACACAAATCCAAAAACAAATAATCATAAAACAAAATAGAGATGGTATAAAATTATTATTCACCTTAAATTTGATAAGGAATTTGAGATTTGTTATTGATTAATCCTTCCTGGCTTTGATCCTTAGCTTTAAATTGAAATTCCTCTTTTCCTCCTTGCTAATGACGATCTATCTTAGGGTTTTTGCGTTTTTTTTATTTAATAAAAATGAACGTGAATGCACAATAGTAAGAAATGTATAGCCATGTAAAATAACGAGGCCATTTTACTAATATACCCATGTGTGCACTAATTATCCTTTAAACCAATTAAAGCCCATTACATTTTTATTATTAAGCACGACCCATGTTATAATTTATTCAAATCTCAATCCCTTTATCATCATTATTCTATTTAATTTATCTAATTAAATCTCCTGAATAATGTTATCAAAAATTAGGGATGTTACACTACCGTACCTCTTAATGTCTATACAAACCCGAAGATCTCCTCTCCCTGAGTTCAATGGATCTGGTCTCGCCCTCTAACACGCCCTGAGGCTCCCGATTTAATTATAGGAGGAGAAACCGCTGTTTCATTTACTAATAAGGAGAATTTTTGATGAATTGGAGAAAAAAATCTAAGGGAAAGGGGTATACAATATATAAATATATATCATTTAACTTCTTAAATAAATTTCCATATGTTTTGAGCTTGTACGATCATACAAGACATTAAATAGCCATGAAATTCATCGTCGCACATCTCCTCATTTTTTCGGTCTCGATGGTATAAATTTTGTCTTTAATTGAGATGATGCCTTGGGATGATAAATTTACCCACTTCGATGTTGTTTTGGCCATTGGATCGCCTAATTTTAAAAATTCTTCAACCATACGTCTCATAATGAAGTACTCATCCCAAAAACACAAGGCGTTGGTCGGGATCCCACTAGACCCGGCTATGCACGTATTTTTATAAAATATGTATAATAGCACGTAAATCGTAAAAATATCATGACTTCAAATATGGCGATATTTACACATTTTAATTCGCAATGTCGGTTCTGACTCAGAAGAAGTGGTCTCGAGTCCTAATTTGACCGTATGCAAAAGATTAGTTTTTGGACCTTCAATTAGATAATGATCCAATATTTAAATCAATTTTTAACTATATAGTCACTAAAAATACGAGTCGTTACATTCTCTAATACTTAAAAGAATTTCATCCTCGAAATTCCTAGAGTATGACAATGCAACTAGATTGCCCTAAATTCCCAAGCAACTAGTTTTGTAAATTTAGATAATTCTTTCCCCACGCGACTAGCAGTATTGGAACTCCCAAAGCGCAGGATATATAACTCATAACCCTTGAGATTCTAAAGCCATCTTGTTTTGGAAAAATTCGGCAGCACCTCCTTTGCACGACTAGCTCCCAAAAAAACAAAAATCCTAAAACAACATATACACACACAAACACACATCTTATATCTGAGGGATTTCATTTTTGACGACAAACAAGCATACACACACACACTAAAGATCTTACGTACCTCTTTTCCAGCCAAAACATGCCATTTAGATGCGAATAAGCATCCCAATAGCTTATAGCTTCTTCTGTTTACCTAACCATGTACTCAACAAAGAGGAATATACACAATTGGGACATTATATCATGAATTTAAACATGTTAAGTCATATATAGCAATCGTATCAAATAAATAGGCTACATTAACCATGTAACAAGCACGTGAAATAAACATGTTACAACAAATTATGCACGAAACACATCTAATGCGAAAATAATCTCTAATAATCATGTCATGGCAAACTATGCAATAAGCATCTCAAATGCAACAGCCTTCTCCGATAAAATATGTTATAATAAAGTAGCAAATGGAATCTCAAAAGCAACAGGCATCTCCAATAAAACATGTTATAATAAACTATGCAACATGCAACTCAAATGCAACAAGAATCTCCGATAAACATGTTATGATAAACTATGCAACGGGAATCTCAAATTAGACATGTTATAAAAAACTATGCATTCGGTGTCTCAAATGAAATATGCATCTCTGGTAAACATGTTATAATAAGCTATGCAATGAGCATCTCAAATGCAACTGACATCACCAGTAAAACTTCTTATAATAAACTACTATGCAATGGACATCTCAAATGCAACAAGCATCTTTGATAACATTTTCCATCGAAAACAACAAGTATACTTGTAACATACAAGCAATGTCAAAGCAAGTTCTATACTATGCTTTCGTATATATCAAAAAGCGAACATAAAAGGGAATAAAAATTCCCTTAAGTAAATGGAGACAAACCAATATATAACACCATTAAACATGGACAAGCTTAACTCCATCAGTCTAAAGTCACATAACACAATTCTCAAAAATATGAATAGGCCGTCGGGGTCTAAAGCAACATCTGGTTCACATCCACTTTCCCTACTCGACTCCTCACGATGACATCACTACAATCACACACTTATAAAAAAATTCACGACATCATGCACTCCTTCTACGGGAAAGGAAAATTAACATAATATGGAAGCAAATTAAAAAAAAACCAATAATAAGAAACCAATAAGCAACGATAAGAAATAATAATCAAAGACGAGCAGTTAATAAGTAATAAAAATCAATCGATGATCAATCAAACGTCAACCAATAAAATAAACAATCAATCGAGAATCAAGCTACAAAAATAAACAATCATCAAAATGAAGTAACAATAAGAAATCAACAATGATTACCACATAAACTACAAGTAAATCAAAATGAGTCTATAATAACACTAATGGTAATATATAATAGTCATGACATGTGTAAAGTTAAAAACTCACATGAGTCCCTTCGGCATGCTAGATGAACCAAATGCCTAAGTGGTGCTACTTTATTCATGGATATAATACATGAAATACCATTACACCTCCTACTCTAAAATGGAAAACTTATATGATATGCCGTGTAAAAACATGCACCTTAATGACCTCGAATTTCAACTGAATCAAACCCAAGTCCATTAGGGTACGGATCGTTGGTTTTGGTAACCTACAATAACATAAATATATCAAAGAGCGAGCTTATAGCAGTATAGTAAAATATAATAAAACATATATACTAACTAAGGCTACTACCTTAGAATTAATATTATTCCTTTCGTATTTGGTTGCCTTACTAGTGCTGAGCATGAATGAGAAGACTTCACCATCTAACGTTCCTGTCTTATTATAGTATCTTGTCCCTCTAAATCTATCCTAAGGTTGTAGTAAGGAGGGGGTCAAAACAATATCCCGGCGACTGGAAAATTTCATGCTTTACACATAACACTAGTTTATACCAATTGATTTCTATTTAAGTGTTATGTATATAGTTCACGGTTTATCTTTTTAATTCCATATGCAAGTACAATATATACAACCTTTTTTGAGGCATAACTATATATATTCATATGTATATGCAAGCGTTGCACTACCTAAAAAGACATCCCAACCACTTAATACTTCTTAAATCAGGAGGAGGCAAACCTAATGGCCATTTAACCTCAACCACTAAGCAGGCCCTTAAAAGCATTTGCCTTTACCTCCTTTATAACTAATCAAGCCACATCTTAACGTAATCGAGATTCAGTCAATGAGTTAATGTATATGATTGACCCTAACATTGCATAGTTAATCTTAGATTTTGAAACCTTTACTTCTATTTCTAAATAATAAAAACACACAAGCATATTTATGTAGTTTAGACTTTAAGGAATAGGGATAATGACCCGTATTTTCGCAATAACCTTTTCCTATTCTTCGTTCACTAAAATTTAATTTGTTAACTTTCAGTCTTACTTTGCATTTATCATTAGTTAAGTTTATATATGAGATTTCCACACTAATACTATTTCTCTCAAATACATTATAGTAGTCAAACATATCCTAAAATATCAGCAAAATAAATAAATAAGAACATATCTGATAATATATCGTATACATCTTTTATATAAAAGAGACAACTAACAATTATGACCCAAAAAAACTAAAGAAAAAGGAACACATGCTTGAAGAAAAATAGCAACAACAAATACTACTAGTCCTAAATACTATTACGAGCTATGAAGTGGTCTTGATCCCCAAATGGAGGTCAAGCCATTGCCGTGACCCCTGACTAGCACAACATAGCAGTTATGCATTTGAGCTCTATAGCACCGCAACTTGACTTGTTACTCTCGTAGCTCGGCCTCAATCCGGAGTTGAGAGTCTTGGATCACTATAAGCATAGGGCTCTCTAACTCTTAAATACCCAGCCCTTTCCCCACCGTCTGCTACTCCTGCTCCTCAGCCTCTAATGTCACTACCTTAGCCGATGCGTCCATGATGCCCATCCTCCTTAGGGAGGTCCTAACAAAAGGGGTATAGGCCTTCTTCTAGACCTACTCTCCATTGTGGTTCACTCCGTGTCGTCTGAAGACGTGAATGAAAAGATGACATAACAAAATGTAGCTTTATGGAGCCCTGACTCTTGGTTCCACATGGTTTCTCATGATAGTTCAAGCCCAATTCACTAGTATACCACCCATGATGTCGTAGGTGGCCTTTTTCTCCTATAGATAAATCTTGTCAACACTCCCCATCTTAGGAATGATGTTCTATTAAACAATGTGAATGATGAGGCGGGCAATGGGCCACAAGTTGTATGGCCTCCAAACACCAACTGTCCAAGAAAGATCCGTTGCAAAATCCTAGATCAGTAGTCTTAATATCCTCTCATTTCGCAGCTATCCCAAGTTATCTCCAAAATCATCGTCCATTAGAGTAATTGCAACCCCTTTCACATATGACATGAGACGACTGATGTCTTCATCAAACTCATATTCCAAATTAGCATCAAATAACCACATGCAGCGCGGGTAGCACTCCCGCTCAAAAGTGTCATGACATAAGATCGATGCTAGTCCTGAGGCTATAAACAGATCTTCTAATCCATTGGCGGTGAAGTTCTCGAACTTCACTGACCATCCTCGCAAACATGAAAAGTTTGCTGAGGCTTCATAGGTGGAGAATTTTTAATCATTTCCTTTAAGCCAGGCAATCTCTTAGGGAATGATGGTGCTTTGGGCTACTTCATGTTGGTGCTTTAGGCTACCGTCTAGGTCGTCAGGCTCTCTTATTCCTCCATTTACTTATTTCCTATAAATTTCTTTATATATCACTCTCTTCTTATTAAATTTCGTAGTGCACTTGCATACTGCAATGGCCATCGGCCTTCTTCTATCTTACAGAAATGTTTCAGCTGTTATTCCTCATATTCTCCTTATACGGGATTATTCTTCCGATCTTCATTATTAGGCATTCTTATCCTTCCTTACTCTTTTACCCCATTTAAATTAAGTACCAATTCCACTTATCCATCACCTTAAAGAAAAAATTTAAAACTTTCGAATTTACAAAATAGGAAAAACCATCAACCAAAACATATGCTCTCTTTTCCAATCTCTTTAAAAATGAAAAATCTCTTTTCAATGGTAAGTTTTAACTTACCAATTTTAAACTTTACTAAAAATCTATAAATATCCCTTAATTTAAAATGTCTAAAAATCCTTGCTTTTCAAAACAACTATTTTCCAATAATAGAGTCCGTTTTATTAAATAAATCCTTTGAAAAATCATTCAAAATGTTTTATGGAATTTTCAAAATCTTTTTGTCAAATTCTTTTACGTGGCGTCAGATTTAGAAATGGACTTTAATTATCCTTTTTTTGGACTTTTCTTCTTTTCCCATATATTCTTAACCTCTTCTGATTAAGAATATATTAAAAAAAATTCAGCCATCATCTTGTGGCGGTTAATGCATACCTTCTTACGAGAACTTGTTGAACACCTATTTGTACCTTGCTTCTAGATATTTGCAACATATGGTTTCTTAGTCCCTATCTGTGTGGATGAAATGTACATCTTTAATTGGAAATCCATCTAAATCCACAATCATAAGGCAACCTAGGCCCTACAAAGGAGTCAATTACCATCTAGCCTTCGAGATCCTTCTATATGTGATGCCCATGCTATTCTCGGTCCATACCTTAAGGCGCGACCAAAACCTTGTAGGGTAGTAAGGGTAGGTACTTAAATTTAACTCTATTTATTGTTCCAACTCATAGTTGTCTCGTCCATATTTTTATAATATGGTTACAACTACTTCTGTAATAAGAATTTATAGAATTTGGCATATAATATATATAATTGTAGGTAAAAATACAAATACATCCACTCAGCATATCCTAATTCCTATGACCTGGTAACCTAGGCTCTTATGCCTAATGTAACAAACTGCACCTTAATGTAATGGGCTTGAATTTCAATCGAATCGAAATCCAAGTCCATTAGGGTATGGGTAATTAGTTTTGGGTAATCTATAATAAACATAAGTATATCAGAGAGTGAACTCACAAGGGAATAATAAAGTATAATAAAATTTATATATTAACTAAGGCTACTACCTTTTAAACAATAGTATTCCTTTATCATCTGATTACCTTGCCAATTTCAAGCATGAATATGAAGACATCATCATCTACCGTTCCCTTTTGCACTAGTAGGTTGTCCCTCTAAATTTACCATATGGATTGTAATGAGATGGCGGTCAGAACAACGTTCTGATGACTGGAAAATTTCATACTTTACCTACAACACTAGTTCATACAGATTGATTTCTATTTAAACGTTATGTCTACTGTTCATGGATTATTCGTTTAATTCCATACATGCATACGATATATCCAACCTTCTCCAAGGTTTACTACATATATTCATGTTATATAAGCATTAGGCTACCCAAAAAGAAATCCCATCCACTTAATACATCATAAGGTGGAGGCAGACCCAACGGCCATTTAATACCTCAACCCCAAAGCAAGCCCTCCATAAAGTAAT
Organism: Allium cepa; assembly: GCA_030765085.1. Classification (NCBI taxonomy): domain Eukaryota; kingdom Viridiplantae; phylum Streptophyta; class Magnoliopsida; order Asparagales; family Amaryllidaceae; genus Allium; species Allium cepa. The sequence continues at coordinate 474,228,499 of CM060932.1, forward strand.
AGTTAATCAACCGGCCCTAGCTACAGAGGCCGATAACCCCTTGATATGGCCTTATAATTTAATTTTCCATATTACTAACTCATCTCAAAGACTTATCTAAGGGTTAGTTAGCCAACCTTTGATAGACAAACAATTAATTAAACATTGATGTCTTTGCGTATCCCATACGGATTCTATAATAGTAGGAAGCGAAATCCACCACGGCATAACCAAGGTCTTCGCTAACAACCATTTAGGTTCATTGGAATCTAAGCCTATATGTCAGCCTTACTTTAATTACCAGTTTTACCACTGCACTAACATAGCATGCCGACATCCCACTACCGAAGACCTATTTAGACTTACCTAAATAAGTCAAGGAAAATGCACATTCTAGTTACTTAATACCTTTTGTTTTGAAATGAAGTCGACCCCATTTCCTTATTAGGCTCGATTGTAGGTTATTTAAGACTTCTAACATAAGGAATAGGCAGACCCAACAGCCATTTAATACCTTCCACCTTGAAGTAAAACCCTTAACAATTCTAAAGGTACCGAGCCATTAATACTTTAAATTCGAGGCGAACTTTTGGTATATTTTTCTACACTGATACGCAATTTATATCCCTTTCCATGGGTCCCACAGTTGCAGATGTCCTACATCAGTAGTATGCATACACAACTGCTAGTAGCCTTTAGGCGATGGGCATACTTCTGTTGTGTAACTCTACTGACCTTGCATCCCAACACATACTAATCTAAGCAATTTATCCTAGACCTAAATATTAGGCTAGGCCCATAAATTTACACTCGTCCTAAACGTATATTGAGGCATATAATTTCCATTATGGAAATTATATTGCCTCCTAAGTTTATTTATTAGTATTGTTGAACCCAAAAATGGGCATCAACACCCAATATAATCTCGTAAAGATATAATGATGAATGAAAATAAAACATAAAAGAGAGAGTAAAAGAACACATTGATTTCTATAGTGGTTCGAAAATCTTGGCCTATTTCCACTTTGTATTTTTGTTAATCTTGCACTTCATTGTGATTAAATAGAAGTTTAGATCAGTAAGGATCCATTAGTACAAGAATGAAGAATCAAAATGGCGGAGCTTGGTCAGCGAAAAGAAGGATCCCCTTTATGGAGAGTGGCCACTGTATTTATAGGAGATGACGGTGAAATATTTTCCTGAAATTTCAACAGCGGAGTCTCTAGATCCAGAAGAAGTCACATTATTGGTCGTGGGTCCTACATCACTTGTAATAACGATCGACACCAATCATTTTATTGGCTCTTTTTGGCATACGATCTATATGGTGGGCTCCACTCTTTAATATATTGAAGTTCCTAAAGTTTCATGTGTATTTGACTTATGGATTTTGAGATATTGATCAATCATCGTTGATTTGTACTTTCAATCTAGGTAATCCATATCCATATCGATTCATGCGATCCATAACGAAGATGTTCCATGTCCGATCCATATTGGAGATGGATCATAACCGATCCATTTTGGAGATGGATTATATCCAATCCATAATGGAGGTGGATCATAGTCAATCAATAACGGAGATCGATCATAGTCGATCCATAAGGATATAGATCGTAGTCAATCCTCAATTACGATGGATCATAGCCGATCCATTTTGGAGATGGATCGTAGCCGATTCATGATGAAGATGGATCATAGCAGATCCATATTGGACATTGATCATAGACGATCCATTTTGGAGATGGGTCATAGCCGATCTATAATGGAGATGGACCATAGCCGATCCATATTGGAGAAGGATCATAGCCGGTCCATTGTGAAAACGATCCTACCCGGTCGTTTTTTAAGCTGAATTATGAAATTCGTACTTAGCCAATTCTAGTATGATATTCGCAAGAATCTGTATGACTGTCATCCATAGCCTTGTCCATAATCGATCTCCAATCATGGTAACCATCTCTTTAGGTTTTCTACGTTGATGATCATGAAGTTTAACTTGTCCAATCAGTTCGGATATAGCCCGATCAAAGTGCCAAATAACACTTGCCTCCCAAAGTACGTCTTGTGTCAAACATTACGTTCTTTGAATTGAAACAAGTTAGAGTTGCCGGAAAGAAATCTATCTAGTTTTATGAGTAGTCGCTATCCTTCTATTGAATTATTTTTCCAAAGTGTCGTATCCCTCTTTGATCGTCATGACGCTTGGTTGATTTCTGGTAGTACAAATTCAGGATTGTATTCCATCAATTGCTATCTACATCCGGTCCTACAGGGCTAGTAAGCTTTAGTTATCTGATCTAGTCTTTTCTCTAATAACTCCAGGTGAGAATTCAATTTCTGTTGGTTTCAAGAAATCAAGTTTTTAGGATTCATACATGCACGTTCATATACACGTTCCTATCGTTGCCTCCCGTATGTGATCATATACTCATGAGTCATCGCCAATTCATTATAGTTTAATTTAATTGGATTGCAATTCCTTGTTAGTTTATTTTTTATATATAATGAAATATGGGTGTAATAAGTTACTTGATGAGAAGGTACTTCAAGTTCTACAGGGTGACGATCACGAAGCTGTAAGCAAGGGAGGATTGAGTATAGCCAGTCATGGACTTGTGGGTTGTTTTTTATGCCGATAATGCTGATGGGAGTTGCCAATTTCCTTGCCTCTGGCCCCTTCTAAATGCTTCCTAGGAATGGACTTTATGGTTTTGTTAAGAACTTTGAATTGTCCATTATCTCGAGGGTGAGAAACTACCGCAAATCTGATCTCAATATGATTCGATGGAAGAAGTCTTTGAATTCAACACTATCGGATTAGGTCCCACAATCAGTTACAATTGTTCAGGGAAGACTAAAATGATAGATGATGTTTCAAACAACAAAGTTGATTACATTTTTCATTACGATTGCGGCTAGAGGTTCAGCTTTAGCCCATTTAGTTAACTAATCCACTGCTACGATTGCATACATTACACCACCTTTAGAAATCGGTAAGGAGCCGATGATGTCAAACCCAAAGTGGAAAATGGCCATTGACTGATCATTTGGGTAATTTTCGTCGGTGGGGCTCTTAGAATTTTGGAAAACATCTAGTACTTGTCGCATCGTCTATCATAATCAGCTACATTTCAATTAATTGTTGGCCAGTAATAGCTGCAGCGAAGTATTTTCTTCGCCAGGATTTGCCACGCGGCGTGATCGCCACATTGTCCTTCATGGGTTTCTCTCAGGACTTATTTGATTTCATCATGGGCGATACACCAAAGCAGAGAAATGGAGAAACCATTCCTATACATGATTCCTTCTTGGATGATGTAGCATAAAGCTTTATGGAGTATCTGTCGTTCTTCATTCCTCTTTCCGAGAAAGATCCCTTGTTGTAGATAATTTTTGATAGAAGTCATCCAGGACTCCTTTTCTGTCTCCGTCTCCAGAACCCAATCAATCTCTATTTGGTCGATGCTTGGAGCATTTTATACTTCAACCGAGACCAAGTCCATCTACTGTGCATCATCGGAACTGGTCAGCTTAGGCAGTAAGTCGGTAGGGTCATGTTCTCTAGGGGTGTGCCTAATGGTGTAATACTCGAAGTATACTACTAGCTCTTGGATCCAGCTGAGATAAGGAACAAGATCTGTACCTAGTCTGATAATCTCCCCTAACATGGTATACTACTAACCGAGAATCACAAATGATGTTAAAAGTTTTCACTCCCAGTTCTCTGGCAAGTTTAAGCTCGATGACCAAGGCTTCTTACCGACCTTTGTTATTTGTTGTAGGAAGTCGAGTTTCAGGGCGTGGCAGACCAATTGTTACTCCGTAGTCACTCACAAGATCCTGGCACTAGAATACCGATCGTTGGATGCTCCATTAGTTTACATTTTCCATTAATTGGTCGAATTTCACTACTTTTCAAAGAGAGGTCTGATGTAGTGAATTTAGATACGAAGTTCGCCAATGTTTGTCCCTAGATAACTCTCCGAAGGGGTACGTGATATCGAATTGGCTTAGCCCAATATTCCATTTGAACAACCTTCCAGACGTCTCAGGTCATTGTAGGACCCATCGTAATGGCTGGTAAGTGTAGACATTGATGGGGTGAGCCTGGAAGTAAGGGAAAAGCTTTTGTGATGCAATTAACAAGCAGTATGCAAGCTTTTCCTACTTCATGTTGTTTCTCTCAACACCTGTCAATCGCTTGCTTACATAATATACTGGCCTCTGGATCTGATTCTCTTCGGATAATAGTGCGGTACTTATAGCGTTTACTGACACCATTAAATAGATGTATAGGTTTTCACGATCTAGTGGCTTGGATAGGATGGGAGGTCTCTCTTTGTGATCTACCGGAGCTTGAAATGCATCTATGCAACCTTGCGTCCATTCAAACTTCCTTTTTCCTCTCCTAAACAAATGAAAGATAGGAATACACTTGTTAGTGGCCTTAGAGATGAATACGCTTAAGGTGTCAACCTTTCCATTGAGGTTCTACACCTATTTAATCGTCTTCGACACTTGGATGTTTTAGATTACTTGAATCTTCTTAGGATTTGCCTCGATTCCATGGTATTTAATTAGAAATTTCCAAAATGCAACTCCGAAAGGGCATTTCAAGGGATTGAGTTTCATCTCCTAATTTTAGAGAATACTGAACATCTCCGCTAAGTCATCGATGTGGTCATTTGATCCCATGACTTCATGAGCATAACATCCAGATATACTTTCATCGATCGCTCAATGTAATCTTTGAACACCTGGTTGACTAGTCTTTGGTAAGTAGCTTCAGCTTTATTTAGTTCAAACGGTATCACAACATAATAATATAGCTCTAGATCGGTAATGAAGAAGGTGTGATCGTAGGTGGAGATGTGTATCGGTTTCTAGTTGTATTCGGAGTATGCATCCATAAATGAAAGCAGTTCATATCTAGCGGTTGAGTCTACCAGCTAGTCGATCCTCATAAGTGGAAAGCTGTCTTTCAAGCATGCTTTGTTAAGGTCTGAGTTGTCGATGCATGTCCACCACTTTCCATGAGCTTTTCACACAAGAACTGGATTGGATACCTAGAGGGTGTCATGGATAATGCCATTGATTTTAAGTTTATCCGCCTCCTCTTTTTGTGCAGCAGATCTCTCTGGATCCATGCCGCATTATTTTTTTCTTTGGGGCATGCCGTGTATAACTTTCATTGCTTGAACTAGCATATGGCTTCGAATCGGATGTCTACCATTTTAGACTTGATTAGATTAGCATATTTGTACTTGTATGGAACTATACAGCATCGCACTACACTGTACTTAGCATGTGGGACATTTGAATTAGGTTTGGAAAGTCGCATATGTGATGGGGTAAGTGCCGACCCCATGCCTATTTGAGTCTTGTAACTTCAACACTTTAGTGGTGTATGTAGGCATGGAGAACGACAGTTGGATTTGATGTCGATCCTCATGTTTAAGCATTTCTCTAACGCATAGTCAGTGGCATAAGAGCGGTCATGATGGTGCGTGATGACGGACGCTCTGGTCGAACTTCTGGATCTTTTCATGGGCTGATGATTCCGATAGTGATGGATTCTAAGTACTTTGAGCGATTATCTGAAATGATTGAAGATTGGGCTTATAGGCATGTCAAATCAAATGTCGAGTAGGGTTCAGCCTCGTATTGCACGCAGCTACACGGCTTCATAGCTGGCTCTTGCTTTGAGCTTGAATCTGCTTGTGTATTTAAGTAACACACTTTCGATTCAATGTACTCACAATCTGTTGCTCGTTGTTCAGGTTGGAATGGTAGTCAATCACCCATAAACCTGGTCATCGATCTGATGATTCTATCTCTAAGTATCCTTTCGACCATAGCATCGACTCATTGTAAACACCATGTATGAGTAACTATATTGTGATATCGCAGTCATTTTTTGGATTATCCCAATTCTACCCTTGGGTCTCTGGTTGATATATATACGGGATGGATGATCGAGTCTCACCCTAGTCATGTTCATACTCCCACCTAAGCTCCAAAGTCTTAGAGTTGATCGATGAATATTCGATTCATATTCATCTTGATTCTCTCTCATGCCCCCTAAGTCAGTAGTAAATATGAATAAGTGGACAAGCATGTCATATCTATTTTAGCTTTACACTTTTTTCCCATCGATTCATGGGATCAAGTTAGTTGATGGAAGGATGAGTGGCGCCTATTCTGGATTGTATTCTGGCTTTTCCTTCCGAGGGGAAGACTTCAATGCCCCGTTGGATTTCGGGCATGAGCCAAGTACTGGACAGCCAATCACGCCTATGTTTATTTATGTTCTCCTTTTAAACCAAGAGATATAATAGCTTAAGAGCAGTCGAGTAATGCTCATCTGGTTTCAGACTCCTCCTGACGGATCAAAGAAAGGTGATGGAGAATTAATGGTCAAGTCACACTCATTCGTGGTTTATTCTCATCTCCATGGTCTGATGATTGAAGCCGTCTGATGGACATTTAGCTCACAACCATTTGTAATTGGTATGGATCAACATTAACCATTGATCTAACGACACGATGTAGAAAGTTTGGGTCGATATTGCCCGTCAAGCCAGTGTTATGATATAGTTGGTCATCCATGACTTTGGGCTTCGCTCCCGTTGGTTTGGTATTAAGGCATCCTTGCATTCATTGCCTTAAGTCATAAAGAACACCAAGCCGAAGCTATAATAAGCTGTCATATTTAGCTTTTAGTGGTTTAGACTCTTGCACCTGGTTTTGGGTCAGTGGAGTTAGTTCATGGATGGTCGAATCTCATCAATAGTATGCTTATTGTCCTCCTTTCGAATTCACGTTAGAGTTTATGGAATAATGAGTGGTGGAAGCGCATTCTTCTATTTGCGTATACAAATATCCGCACTCTAGGGATAAGAGTTTATTGGCTGGTAGTCGAATCATATCCAAATTGTGTTTATACTTCGGTCCACTCTGGATACTTAGATCGAAAAATGGTCGAACCACATTTTCCTTAGTCGACTCTTCTGCCCCTAAGTCAAGGGCGAAAGTCGAAGAGTGATAGGTCGTATCATGTTTACTCTTAATTGGAGTTCTTCATGTCGAATCTTCAGAAGGAGCTAATTAGCAGATGGACAAGTTACATCGGTTCTATCTTTTATACTAAGTCACGTCACTACACATTGTAGTAGTGTTCTCGTGCTGAGGGCGAAGCTTGATGAGTAGACGGTCAATCACGCCACTTTAAGTTGAGCTGCCAGACCACCTCCTGTATTCAGGGCAGGAGTTAATGTGTGGGCGATCAAATCACGTCCACTTCGGTTGGATCTCAATCTTGTTGTCCTTTAGGAGAGGCATAAGTATTTGGCGAACTTCAGATATGAGCTGGGGAGTGGATGGTTGGGTTGCACCACTCCAAATGTTTCTTCGGTCCTTAAGTCAAGCGTAGAAGTTAATGAGTGGATGGTCTGTTGTGTCCACTTTTTATTGGATTTTGACCTTGTCGGGCTTTTTCATTTGAGTCCTTACCCTCAAGTCAAGGGCATGTGGTAGCTGATGAGCGGTTGAATCGTGCTTGTCTTGATGATCCTCCAAAAGTTTCGATCATGGTCCATGGAAGTTGGTTGGCGCCCTACACTAAGTACTTGGTCATTTGCATCATTTGGAAATAGTTTAGCCCAAGTTGGCGGTAGTTCACAACATAATTGATATAGAAATAAATCTTATTCATAAGTGTAGGAGCCATGTATGCTTGCTATTCCACTTCGCCCCAGCCCTTCTCAGCTCAATGTCGACCATAGATGGTCTAACTGATAATCAAAGTTCTTTATTGGTTGTTTTACGTATATTATTGAAAACTTCCTTTCTGGATTAGCTTTTCGATCATATCTCAAAGGTGCCTACAATCATCAGTGTTAAGACCGTGTGTATCTTGAAATATACAAAATTTCCTAGATTTATTTCTAGGTTTTGGTGAACTCTTTCAAGGTTGGTTTCAAGTACTTCTCCAAGTCGTGAGTTTCCAAGTAGACGTTATCAATTGAATCATTTAAAGGAGTATATGAGTTGTATTTTGGGATTCTAAGTCATCTCCTAGAATCTGAGTCCTCATCTAAGGCCTCAATGCTGCCCTCGCTTTGAATTCTTTCAGCCAACACGCCCGCATATTTCTTTCTCCTGGTTTGCTCTACCTCCTCCTTTCTTAGGTTTGGATTCACTTTATAATTGAAAAGATCCAAGGTCGTAGGAGGCTCCCCAACTTAGCAGTCGCCAAATTCTATCTTGGAATCGATTCACCTTATCAACGCCACCAGTATGAGATTCTCGTTGGGATTGCTCACTTTAGGTATGACGACGTTGAATCTCTACAGGAAGTCTTTGAGTGGCTCACCTGCCACCTAGAATAGATTGGATAATGATGTCACATCCTTGGTGTGAGTCGCATGCATCATGAATTGCTCGACAAATTTCTGATCCAGTTGATCTGATGAGAAGATGGACCTGGGTGGTAACAGTGTAAACCGCATGATTATTATTCTTTCAAGGAATATAGGAAAGCATCTGCATTCGAAGGGATCCATCACTCTAGCTGGATCCATGTGCCACTCGTACTTCACGAGATGTTCCTGGGGGTCTGTGTTCACAGAATACGCTGGCATGGTTGGCATGTTTAATCTCCTTGGATATTCTACACACAGAATGGCTTCGATGAATAGGTTTCGACTGGGAGAGATGCTCCAATCATTGTTTTTTAGTTCGTTTTCAAGTTACAGTTATTTGTAATGCTTGTGAATGATCTATGCATGTTTGTACAACATTATAAATGTTGAGAATGTCGATCGAATGGCGAATAAGTTAGGACGGGGTCGCTGATTGGCGATGACCTCAAAATTTCACCCAAATAGGGTGCAATCCATATAAGGTAGTAAGGAAGGCCTCTTGAGGTTGCATACCAAGTTTCAAGTCATTTGGAGTCTGTATGCCTGAGTTATGAGAAAAGAAAGATGGAAAGTATTGACAAATTGGTGATAATTTACATGGAGTCTGACCCGAGAAAATTTGCTGCTTACTTGGAGTCGGCCCACAGTTCGCTTGGAGTCACTGAATTTGAAGTATTGAGTTGGCGACGAATGGTGCTTGGAGTTATATTAGTGTTTCCTTAGAGAAAATCTTGGTTTTCCCCGAGTTGGACCTTAGGCCAGAAATTCCTAGGTTTACTTTCAGTCAAATGGGTGTAGTTCGTCTTCAAGTCATATCACCTTGGTTCTCCATCTTATGGGAGTCTCGTTTGAGTAGCGGTACCTTATCCATTCCTTGACTGCAATTCAACAGCTATCAATTGATCCTCTATGCCCCTGTCAATCATAGCACATAAGGAAAGTGAATAGAATACGCCGTCTTTAGATCTTTTTTAGATGGGTCGTTATGAATCGAATGGATTCATACCCGATCCATTTCTCGTTTGGATACTCAGCAACGATCGGTTAGAAAAATGATTGATCTCGTTGTAGATGTTGGAGCAATGATCGGCTGGAAAAACAATCGATTGGAAAAATGATTGGTTGGAAAAACGATCGGTTGGAAAAATGATCGGTTGGAAAAATGATCAGTTGGAACGACCAGCGGGGAAAATGATCGGTTGGAAAAAAACGACTGGAACGATCGCCTGCAACATGTGCTATGGAGGGATCGGTCATGTTGACTTTAAAAGGGATTGGTCATGTTGGCTTTAAGAGGGATCAGTATGGAACCACTAAGAAGGAATCATACCCAATCCATATTCACATAGATACTTAACCAAATTTTAGGCTTAAATGGATTAGTAGTGGATAGAATGATCGGTAGTATGGAGTATGGTTAAGGGATCGATCAGTTGCAATTGAAACGATCAATCGTTGAAGATGTATGTGATCAATCTACCGAACGGTGGTAGTTGAAACGATCGATTGTTGAAGATGTATGCAATTGATCGATCGATGTTAGTTAAATAATCGGTTATAGTTGTTGAAATAATTGACTGATGAAGATGGTGGATTAGTTATCGATTGAACGCTTCTATATGGATCATCCCTAATCCATTGAAAGTTTCAAATGGCACATGCGATCCATATTGTAACGCTCCATATTTTTAGTGAAATTATTTAGGAAATTTAATTAGTTAAATTAAATTAAATAAAGTAGGTTGATTATGGATTGAGATTTTTGATTAAATTAAGGGGTAGCTGTGCCACATTAATAAATAGATAAAAGAAGTAAAAATGTAATTAAGGTGTTAGGAAATAAGGGAGGGCAAAATAGGAAAATGATTAGACATATACCCTAAACCCTGAGGAAAATGAACATACCATCACCCCATTTTATCACAAACGAAAGTAACCATACTAAGGCCGGCCACCATTAGCAATCTTAAGAGAAGGTAAAGCTAGGATTCAAGAAAAGAATCAAACCAATTAATCAAGACCAAATCTCACATTGTAATCACAAAGCTAAGGTGAATAATTTTAAAATCTCAAGTTTTCTAAATGATTTCGGTTTTAAGATGAAACCCGAGTTTATCTTGCATGATTTAGTCATGATTTTGAAGAGCAAAATGTTTATATATAGATATTAATGATTAGTGCTTGTTTATACAGATTTTATGATATGTTTTGATGTGAAAACTCTATGTAATAACATCCAAATGCCTTGCGATTTTAGAGATAGAACAGAAATGTTATTTTAGAGATGGGTTTCAATTTTCATAATTTTATAAATTAATGTGGATTTTATATTAATTTTCTAACGAAGAAAATGGTTTATTTGGTTATAAATTATTTATGGTCAAATTACATTTTGCTTGGGTCTGAAATTTTTATATGTTAGGAAACATATCAAAAAGGATTTTCTGGAATTTTTTTGGAATTTTCCAAAGGGTTTTGATGAATATATAAAAATATTTAAGGTATCAGGCTTAAATGTTTTATATATTTAATTAAGGAGAATGGGTATTTTTTTAATAATTTAAATTAATTAATTTTGAAATTACGGTAGTACTTTTAGAAAAGAAAAATTAGGAACCAATAAGAGTTTGACAAACAAGGCTGGTTAGTTAAAAAATTTACTTGAAAAAGTTTAAAATAGAAAATTCATGTTAAAAGTATGTTTAGCCACTTTTTGTTTAGCCCCGGTAGCTTTCGACCAAGACCCTTCGCCTCCTTCCTTAAACCAACGCATATAATATCAATTTCAGTACATAGCGAATGGGACAAAGTCAGAAGGTAAGAGTCAAAACCAAGGGGTTCCAAAAGGGTCGAAGCGCCTTTTTGTTTTAAATGAGAAAAGCGCCTGCTTGCTTTCAACTAAGATGCTTCCGACTTAAGTCCATTGATTTAAAGAAAGGTTTTAAGGCTGTGCCTTTGTTCTAAGTAATAACTTTCGACAAAGTCAATGGTTTTAAAGGTTGATTACGAAATAGTTGCACTTTTATTTTTAAATTATAGCTTCCAACTATGTCAAAGCTTTTACTGCTGCTTTCTACGTTTCGAAATAGAGCTTTCGAAGGGGAAGGGTGTTATTTTGTTTTATAAAAACATTGATGCTTGTTTAATGCTTTTGGAAGGGGTGTTTCGACACCATCACTTCTCAACTTAGTTATAGCTTTTAAAAGGGTATGCTTTCGATCCTGTTGCTTGTGACCCTTAATGATTTTAAAGAATAACCCAATGGTTTCGAAAGATAATGGTTTCGACTTAAATGGTTTCGAAAGGTGTTTTTCCATATGTTTTAAATTGAACCCAAGTGCTTTCAAGAGGTTTGAGTTTCTAAAGGTTTGATGCTTTTGAAAGGTATTAAAATGGTTTCGAAGGGGTGGTTCCCTAAATGGTTTCGATGGCGTCGAAAGGTCTAAAAGTCTAGAGGAAAGGTTTTTCCAATGGTTTTCAATAAGTTTAAAGGAAAGGTTTTTCCTATTGTTTCGAAAGGCAATGTTCATTAGTTTTAAAGAGAGATGCCTAAGGTTTTTAGCTTACGAAGGAAAAGGAATTTCAATGGTTTCGAAAGGTTATATAGCATGGCATGTGATTTTGAGTAAAGCATAGAGTATAAATGTTTTCCTTGTTTAAGTTTGGATCAAAAAGGTTTTAAATCAATTTCGAATGAAAAGGTTTTCAAGGAAAATTAAGGGAAGGTATCCCTAAATAAAATGACTCAAATATTAATACCAGATGGGACTGGTATAGGGTCACGCCATATACATTTGCTATTGGCCCCGGCTAATTTAGCCCAATATTCTAGTGTGTGGGGCTTTGTCACATGTAAGACTAAAATTATGATTACACACAGAAAGGAATACATATTTGCATATAGATAGGTTAATGGTGAGCTCGTAAAACCATTAGGATCAAGTGACCCTAGGAGATGTTAAGTTAGAGATAGACCGTCCAAAAGAGAAGTATTTAACAGTCAGTTAAGTGTAGACTTCCCAGAAGAGGTGTCTAATAGATGTTAGATTATTTTGTTATATTGTCTGGTAGGCCTGAGTCAGCCAAAAATTAATAGTAAGCCAAACGAAACTATAATGTTCGGACAGACAGTCCATTCGTTACCTGATGTGTATGTTTACGTAATGATGCTTTACAGTTTTAACCAGTTTTGGTTGCAAGATAAAGGTTTGCAAAAGATATGTTTTAAAAGGATATCAGTGAGGGGAAACCCGTTCTGCTAAGTGACATGGTCTCACTTAATATCAAATAATCGAGATGTATAGTATTACTCACACCAGGCTATATGTCTGACTCAATGTTTTTGTTTTTCCCTTAAACTCTTGGGTGTTTAAAATTGATTTGTGTAGGCCAAGGGTTGAGGCTTTACAAGTTTTAGTAGGATGACGAATAAAGCTACCGAAGGCGAGCATGAGGCTAATAGATAGTTATTTAGGAGTTGCAGTTCTTGTTTTGTGTTTATTTCTGCTATGTATTAAATTAGTTATGACTCTGATCAACCAAGGAGGCATCTTTATAAGTCGCTCTTGGCGTATTTTATAACAAATAAATTTTTATCATTTCTTGGGAGACGTTTAGGATTATGCAATATGTCTATAAAACATCTGTTTTGAAATGTAATGGAAAAATGTTGTTTTGAAATCTATGGTTTGTTTCATATTCAAGTGCTTATGATATTATAGAACCATTAACATAGCCATATTTAGCCTTCATAGGTTAATATTATAGAAGACTACTACATCTGTAGCACTTAGCTTTGAGCCTCTAGATAGGGGATGTTACAACTTGGTATTAGAGCATAGGTTTATGGAATACTTTAACTAAAAATGCTTTTTTAAAACATAGTCCTTAGGAATTAGAGTTAAGATCGGGGGAAGGGATAACACTATAGTAACATACTTGTATTTGCTACGTACAAGTATACGCTTTATCTCTAGTCTCCTATCTTTATTAGCATATTCTTCTATATCTCACGAGGATTGAATACAGATATGGACAGAAGAAAAGGCAGAGTTAACCTAGGAGGAGACAGAACCACTATAAATGGAAATTCCCGAACAAGTGCTAGGAGAAATCAAGGTCAGGCTCAGGCTGAGAATGTTGGTGTTGGGGTCCCATAAGTAGATATGGGAGCCATGTATCAGTTTTCTGTAAACATGATGGAAGCTGGGGTTGCTACTGGGGTTTTGGAGGAAATGCTATGGGAGGAGTCCAGGAAGCTCCAGTGGTTAATCACTATGCTAACTTAAGCAAAGAATATACTAGGCTTGGAGGGAAACCGTTTATCAGAACAGAGGATGCTATAGAAGTGAAGAACTGGTTGTTACACTGTAAAAGGATATCTACTAATTTAGGTCTTAATGATGAGCAAAAGAGGAGGCTTGCCTCGAGACAGCTTCAAGGGGCAGCTTTTTTGGTGGAATAGTGTGACAGCTGGTGTAAACGAAGAGGAGATGACGTGGGCTGAGTTTAGGAGAAGGTTCCACAAAAGGTTCATGTTAGTAATGGCGCAGTCTGTTTTGATCAGAAAGTTTGCTGAATTAGAACAAGGATAAATGTCTGTGTCGGAATATGCTAGTAGCTTTGTGGAATTTTCTAAGTATGGGTATGCACTTTTGACACAGTGATGATAAGGAATGAAAATCTTATAAGAGGTTTGAAGCCAGAATTAGCAAGGGCTACTTTGTCGCACATTAGAGACCCTTGTGATGTAGTTGTGGAGACGGCGTTAAGACAATAAGAGATGCTTGCTACTTTGGAGAAGAAGTAGGAGGTCCAGGTTGGACAGGGCAAAAAGAGAAAGTTTTTTCCACAAGAAGAATACTTAGAAAGGAGGAGCAATGAAGAAAGGAAAGTCTGAGGTGGTCTGTTATAAGTGTGACAAGAAAGGCCATTATGCTCATGAGTGCCGAATAGGCAAAGGAAAGAAGGCAACTGAGAAGGAAGGAGTTAGATGCTTTAATTGTGATCAGGTCGGCCACTACAAGAACCAGTGCAAATAGCCAGCTAAAGGAGAAAAAAGCCAAGTATTTACATCGGAGCCAGCTACTTCAAAGCCGATAGTGCTGGAGAAAGGAAAAGCAGTATTGGGAGGTACGCTTCAGATCCATGATATATCCATTAGCATTTTGTTTGATACTGCTGCAGTATACTCTTTTATATCTCGATGTTTGGTAGACATGCTTAACCTAGAACCCACATATTTAGTTACTTCCTTAAGAGTTGCGAATCCGATAGGAGGGTATGTGACACTTGGAATGAAGTGTGACCGCTTAGAATTTGACTTGTCTGGTTACACCTTTATTTGAAGTTTGCATGCATTTGACTTTGTATGGTCTGGTATTATATTGGGTATGGATTGGTTAAGTGAGTACGATGCTAGTATATTTTGCTAGGATAGAAAAATATCTCTTAAACACCCTGTTTGTAGTGATCGAATAGTTTATACCATAGAAAATCCTAGTTGTAAGGTGAGTGCTTTGTTGGGTGTTATGGAGTTAGAAGATGAGTTGAATCGCGTCTTCGTAGTTAGAGAATTTGCAGATGTCTTCGATCCGGTAGTTGGATTGCTACCGAAACAAGACATTGAATTTTGGATTGATTTGGTGCCGGGAGCAAAACTGGTAAGTAGGCAGCCAAGCAGCATGACCCCTACAGAAATGACGGAGTTAAAAGTGTAGTTGGTGGATTTGGAAGGCAATAGTTTTATTAGACCGAGTAGCTCTCCATGGAGTGCAGCCATAGTGTTTGCTAAGAAGATGGATGGATCGTTAAGGTAGTCTATCGATTATCGTAAGCTGAATCAAAAGACGATAAAGAATCGATATCCATTGCCGAGGATTGACGATTTGTTCGATCGGTTTTGTGGAGTCAAGGTATTTTCTCAGTTGGATTTGGCTACGGATTTCCATCAGCTTAGGGTGGCATAAGATAGTATACCTTTGATGGTTTTTAGGACCAGATATGGATCGTACAAATGATTAGTTATGCCATTTGAACTAACTTGCGCCGACATTCTTTGTAGACTTGATGAACCGAATTTTCAGAGAACACTTGGATAGATTCGTGTTAGTGTTCATTGACAATATTTTGATATACTCTAAGGATGAGAACGAACATGAACTTCATCTTAGAGTGGTTGTTGAGACTTTGAGAGTACATCAGCTGAATGCAAAGTTTACGGAGTGTCATTTCTGGAAGAAGGAAGTGAAGTATCTGGGTCATGTAGTTTCGAAAAAAGGATTGGCAGTAGATCCAACTAAGATTGAAGTAAGGGATAGTTGGTAGAGGCCAGAAACAGTGACTGAGATAAGAAGTTTTCTTGGATTGGCTGGATATTATATGTGGTTCATAAAGGATTTTTCATGGATAGCAGCACCAATGACCAAGCCAACACGAAAGGATGAGAAGTTTGTGTGGACCGATAAGTGTGAGGAAGCATTTCAGAGCTTGGAATGCTTATTGACCCATGCACTTATATTGGTTGTTTCGGAGGAGAATCAGGATTTGGTTGTTTATACTGATGCATGTGGAACGAGCCTTGGAGCTATACCGATGAAGAGAGGTAAAGTGATTTCCTATGCTTCTAGACAGCTTAGACTGCATAAGGTTAGATACCTGACATATGACTTGGAATTAGCTGTAGTTATTTTTTCTTTGAAGGTGTGGAGACATTACCTTTTGGAGAGAGGTTCGAGCTCTATACAGAACATAAGTTGTTGAAGTACTTGTTTTCTCAGAAGAAGCAAAACATGAGACAGCAACGGTGGTTAGAGTTTTTTAGCTGCTTGTGATTTTGGAATAGAGTACACAAAAGGGAAAGGAAACAAGGTTGCAGATGCACTTAGCAGAAAACATCAGAATGCGGTGTTAGCGATTATTGCTGAGTGGAAAGATTTGGAAGAATTTGCATATTGCAAGGTACAGTGGAGATCCATGGTCGGGTCTAATGGAGTATCTACTATATTATCTTGTTTAGAAGTGCGACGATATTGATTGAGAAGATTGCTTCTAAACAGGAAGAAAATCCATTGTTAGCTGAAAGGATGATGAAGTTAAGGGATAGAACGGAGAGCGATGACTTGAAGAACTTTAGTCTTGACTAGAATGGGTGGTTGAGAAAGAAGGGTAGATTATGTGTCCCAATTGCGGGAGACATAAGGAAGGAAATTTTGGAGGAATGCCATCGTTCGAAGTTCACTATTCAGGAGGAGCAAAGATGTATCAAGATATGAAGAGACGTTTCTTCTATGAAGTCATTAAGAGGGATGTTGGCTTATAGGTGAAACAATGTTTGAACTGTCAGCAGGTTAAAGCCGAACATCAAAAGAAGAGTGGATTACTTTAGCCATTGGATATTCTGATTTGAAGTGGGATTCTATTTCTATGGATTTCATAGATGGGTTGCCGAGATCTAATAGATGGAATTAAAATATATGGTTCATAGTGGACAGATTGACCAAGAGTGCCCATTTCATTCTAGTTAAGTCAACTAGGATGGCACCTATTTTGACGAAATTGTTTATGAAGAATGTGGTTTGACTGCACGAAATTCCTAGTAGTATTATTAGTGATAGAGATTCCTTTTTCACTAGTGAGTTCTAGAAAAGTCTTCAGAAAAGCTAAGAAACCAAGCTCAAGATGACGCTTACCATCCACAGACTGTTAGGTAAATGGAAAGAGTTAATAAGACCTTGGAGGACTTGTTAAAAGCTTGTGTATTGGATTTCAGAGGATCATGGGAAGACTATTTTCATCTAATCGAGTTTGCGCATAACAACAATTATCAGGATAGCATTGGAATGGCACCGTTTAAGGCTTTATATGGAAGACCATGCAAATTCCATTCATGTTGGGTTAGTGACTGGGGATAGATTGGTTCTTGGTTCGGAATTAGTAAGAGATGCAATGATGAAAACTGAGTTGATGAGGGCGAGAATGAAGGAAGCTTAATCTAGGCAGAAGAGCTATGTAGATAGAAGATGGAAAGATTTAGAGCTCCCTATAGGAGATCATGTTTTCACCAAAGTATGGCCGATGAAAGGTGTTATCAGGTTCAGGAAGACAGGAAAGCTAGCACTGAGTCGTAGGACCACTTCCTATTTTAGAAAGGATCAAGAAATTCACAGATAGAGTTGAGTTACCGAGCAGTTTGGAAGGTGTCCACAATGTTTTCCATGTATCTAATCTGAGGAAGTGTGTTAGGGATCCGGACACCATTATAGCTCTGTGTTAGAGGATTTATTAGTGGAACTAGACAACACTATAGCTAGGAAGGCTATCCGGATAGTCGAGAGAGATGAGAAGAAGTTAAGGAACAAGACAGTCAGATTAGGAAAGGTCCAGTGGAGTGACGATGCTAGAGACTATACTTAGGAGACTGATAGTAGGATTAGAGATGCTTATCCTGATTTTTTTGATGGTAGATTTTACCTTAAATTGTTTGTTGTGTTCCTTATCGTAATTTCGAGGACGAAATTCTTTATGGAGGGGAGATTGTAACACGCCATATTTTTAGTGACATTATTTAGGAAATTTAATTAGTTAAATTAAATTAAATAATGTAGGTTAATTATGTACTGAGATTTTTGATTCAATTAAGGGGTAGCCATGCCATGTTAATGAATAGATAAAAGAAGTAAAATGGAATTAAGATGTTACGAAATAAGGGAGGGCAAAATAAGAAAATGATTAAACTTATACCCTAAACCTTTAAGAAAATGAACACACCCTCACCTTATTATATCACAAATGAAAGTAACCATACTAAGGCCAGCCACCATTAGCAATCTCAAGCGGAGGTAAAGCTAGGATTCAAGAGAAGAATCTAACCAATTAATCAAGACCAAATTTCACATCCAAATCATAAAGCTAAGGTGAATAATTTCTACATCTCAAGTTTTCTAAATGATTTCGGTTTTAAGATGAAACCCTAGTTTGTCTTGCATGATTTGGCCTGATTTTGAAGAGAAAAATGTTTATATATATATATATATTGATGATTAATGCTTGTTTATATAAATTTTATGATATGTTTTGAAGTGAAAACCCTGTTTAAGACATCCAAATGTGTTGTGATTTTAGAGACAGATCAGAATGTTATTTTAGAGATGAGTTTCAATTTTCATAATTTTCTAAATTAATGTGGATTTTATATTAATTTTCTAAATAGTTTTGATGAATATGTAAAATTATTTAAGGTATGACATTTAAATGTTTTATATATTTAATTAAGGAGAAGGGGTATTTTGCAAATGATTTAAATTATAGCTGCACCTATGGTTACGAAGTAGTTGTACCTTTGTTTATAAATGATAGCTTCCGACTATGTCGAAGCCTTTATTGCCGCTTTCTACCTTTCAAAACAGAGCTCTCGAAGGGGGTTGTTTTGTTTTTTAAAAACCCTACCGCTTCTCCAATGCTTTCAGAAGGGATGTTTCAACACCACCACTTCCCAACTTACTTATAGCTTTTGGAGGGGTAAGCTTTCGACCCTGTTGCTTATGACCCTTAGTGATTTTTAAAGAATTACCCAATGTTTTCGAAAGAGAATGATTTTGACTTAAATGATTTGAAAAGGTGTTTTTCCACATGTTTTAAATTGAACCCAAGTTCTTTCGAAAGGTTTGAGTTTCTAAAAGTTTGATGCTTTCGAAAAGTATTTAAAATGGTTTCGAAAGGGCGGTTCCCTAAATGGTTCGAAGGAGTTGAAAGGTAGTGTTTTCCAATGGTTTCGAAAGGCCTAAAGGAAAGGTTTTTCCAATGGTTTTGAATAAGTTTAAAGGGAAGGTTTTTACCTATCCTTTCGAAAGGCAGTGTTTAATAGTTTTAAAGAGATATGTCCTAGGTTTTTAGCTTTCGAAGGAAAAGGAATTTTAATGGTTTCGAAAGGTTATATAAAGGATTTCGGAAGGAAGATTTGGCCTTTCGGCCTAGATAAAAAAAGGGTTTTACATGGTTTCGAAAGGGGTACTTACAATAGAATCGAAAGGGGTACTTTCAAATGTTTAAAGGTTTTCATTAACAAAGATTTGAGTAAAGTATATATAGCATGGCAAGGTGATTTTGAGTAAAGCATAGAGTATAAATGTTTTTCTTGTTTAAGTTTTGTTAAAAAGGGTTTTAAATCAATTTCAGATGAAAAGTTTTTCAAGGAAAATTATAGGAAGGTATCCCTAAGTAAAATGGCTCAGATATTAGAATAGCAGATGGGATTGTTATAGGGTCGTGCCCAATACATTGGCTATTGGCCCCAGCTAATTTAGTTCAAAATTCTAGTGTGTAGGGCTTTGTCATAGGTAAGGCTAAAATTATGATTACACACAGAAGGGAATATATATTTGTAGATAGATAGGTTATTAGTGAGCGTACAAAACCATTAGAATCAGGTGACCCTGGAAGATGTATAGTTAGGGATAGACCGTCTAGAACAGAAGTATTTAACAGATATTTAAGGGCAGACCACGCAGAAGAGGTGTCTAACAGATGTTAGATTATTTTGTTATATTTTCTGGTAGATCCAAGTCAGCCAAAGGTTAATAGTAAGCGAAACAAAACTACAGTGTTTGGACAGATAGTCCATTTGCTACCTGATATGTATGTTTACACAATGATGCTTTATAGTTTTAACCAAATTTGGTTGTAGGATAAAGGTTTAAAAAACAGTTTTAAAATGATATTAGTGAAGGGATACCCGTTCTGCAAAGCGGCATGGTTTCACTTAATATCAAATAACCTAGATAGGGGATGTTACAGATAGGGTGGGTCCCATATGCCTCTACCTTATGTTTCGAAGTCGTTTCATCGATCACCCATGTATTTGTCATGTTATGGAGTGATCATTGTTGATATGTATTACCAATCCGAGCGATCTATTAACCCTATTCGATCCATTGTTTATAACCAATCTCCATGTTCTTTACTGCTTCATCATTATGTCGTAAGGAGGTAGCAATGGCCTACTCCTTCCTAGGAGGCATTTTATGTAGTTTCCTTATAGATCTCTTTCAAATCTAAGTAGAATAGGATACTTTTAGGTAGAAAGATGGATCTATCTTGTGAATATGGGACTCCATAAGTAGATGATGAGATAATTAAGCCGAGAATTCGTTTCTTAGTGAAAGTAATAAAATGTTGATGCAAAAATGGGCATCAATGCCCAATAGTATCTCATAGAGATTAAAGGATGGATGAAATTAAAACAAAGCAGATAAAGTAAATGAACACAAGGATTTTTATAGTGGTTCGCAATCTTGGCCTATATCCACTTTGTATTTTTATTGATCTTGCATTTCATTATGACTACAAAGAAGTTTGGATCAGCAGGGGTCCTTTAGTACAAGAATTAAGAATAAAAATGGCGGAGCCTAGGCGGCGAAAAGAAGGATCTCCTTTATGGAGAGTGGCCACTATATCTATAGGAGAAGGCGACGAAATATCTTCTTGAAATTTTGGCTATGGAGTCCCTAGATCTAAAAGAAATCACAGCATCAATTGCAGGTCGCACATCACTTGTAACAACGATCGACACCAATCGTTTTATTAGCTCCTTTTGGCATGCAATAGATACGGCGGGCTCCACCCTTTAATATATTGATGTTTCCCAAGTTTCATGTGTATTCGACATGTAGATTTTGAGATATTGATCGACCATTGTTGATTTATACTGTTAATCCAAGCGATCCGTATCCATATCGATTCATGCCGTTCCATAATGAAGATGTTCCATATTCGATCCATATTGGAGATGGATCATAGCCGATCCATTTTAGAGATAGATAATAGCCGATCCATAATAGAGTTGGATCATAGCCGGTCCAGAATGGAGATGGCTCATAGCCTATCCATAATGGAGATGGATCATTGTGAATCCATATTGGAGAAGGATTAAAGTCGATCCATTTTAGAGATGAGTCATAGTCGGTCCATGATGAAGATGGATCATAGTCGATCCATGATGAAGATGGATCATAATCGATGCGAAGAATTATAGCTAATCCATTGTGAAAAATGATCGTACCCGATCGTTTTTTCAGTTGAAGTGCGAAAGTCGTACTTAGTCAATTCCAGAATGTTATTCTCATGAATACGTATGGCTATCATCCATAGTCTTATCCATAATCGATCTCCAATCCTTGTAACCATCTCTCTAGGCATTCCGCTTTAATGATCATGAAGTTTAACTTGTCCGGTCAGTTCAGATATAACCGGGTCAAGATGTTGGTTAATAAGTATAAAATTACTTATTCATTGCAAACCTATTCCTATCTTATAAGCTTACTTCCTATATTCTTTCTTTCCTTCTTATGTTTTATAAGTGTCAATAGTCATAATAAATGGTTATTATTATTCAAATTGGATACTCACTAATGACATTTATTTATTTAGAATGCAACTTATTATGCCTATTTCGTTTTCCTATAAATGTCATATCAAATTTTTCAAACAATCTCATTAAGTGCATTTATGTCCCCATTTAATTGCTATAGCTACCTATTAACTGGACATTTATTTCCACCTAAATTTATAATCATTCTTTATAATTTTTGGAGTTACTACCCATTTTCTATTGCAACCTCCTAATCATATGATTTTACTATGCTATTAATATTTATTCGTCCTAATTGTAGCTAATATGAGTACCGCCATATATTTATTTATTACGCTTTATTCGTTACTCTATGCATATTGATATTTTTAATTAGTAGGTGCAGTCATACGAGCGCGCATGCTGCACATGCGCGTGCATGCACACAAGTAGTATAACTCGCTAATTCCTACATTTAGAAATTTTAGAATATACACTTATATGTACATTTTACAAAGAACATCCATTTCCACATTTTAATACATTAGAGGCATCTTCCTAAAAAAGAATTACTATTATAACTTTATAATTTCCATAAACTACCTAATAGAGAGAAGAACATACGTACTTTACATATTTATTTCATTTTGGTATATTCCTTACTATTCCAAACAATGCTCTTTTTGTACATTGTTGTGGAATTAGGTAATTTATGGAAATTTAAATGTGAATAGATACAACTAAATTGTACCCTCAACGCGCCGAATAAACTAAAACATACAAAACTAAATTCCAAATCAAATTAGGGCAATCCAAAAGAATAATAAACAATTACAATCCAATTGTCATGAATCTGAAATAAACTTCACAATCCTATCAACATTATACTTTAAAAATTTTAGGGATTGATTTTCAAATTTTCAGATTAGGGTGTATATACCATTCCATTCCAATTACATAACTTATAGAGTATGTATGCGAGATTTCAATTAAATACGTTCATATTAAGCCTACTACTTAACGGACCTTGCATATGCATAGTAATTAAATAAAATTCAATAATATAATTTTCAGTTTTATGTATATAAATCATATATTTTCCAACTCGCCTTTCTAGCTTTCCAAATCTTCTATCCGAACTCACTCCTTTAATTGACTCCTTTTTCCTTTCCAATCCAAATATATATATATATAACAAGATATATACATACCCTTTAGAATTACATATTTGAGAGGAGATTTGAATTAAGTGGAATATATATTAATAATTATAGAATTTTCCATTTTCATAGAATTTTTTCACTCATTCTCTTCTTCTCATCTATTTTTTGCCCTTCTCTGATATAATATAGTATTTTTATAATTTTTAGAAATAGCAAAGAAGGAATATGGAAGAGCTCTGCTCTTTGATAAGAATACATGAGAAGAAAAGTGAGGGGCAAGATGTGTATTATAGGCGTTGGAATAAATTCTATCCATTCGGCCAATATTAATTAAATATTAGTCGTTAGGTCGAGGTTCAACCCTAGCCGCCACCACTTAACAGGTCAAATACTCCTCAAAAGGGGTCACCCGCCAACGATCGACTGGCCCAAGGAGGCGGCCGACTGGTAAAGTCCATGCATTTATTTATTATTTATTTTCTTTAAGTCCTTTTTAATTATTTCGATCCTAAAACTTCAAACGTCGATAAATTCTTCGTTTGAACTCCAATTTCAAAACTTTATATATGAAAATTGCTCAAAAAATTGCCATAAACAAAATAGTGCAAGTTTCGTGGAAAATCGTGAAGTATGCTCAAATTCCACTTTTTGAGCATTACAATTTTGTATTAATTACTGTTTATTTATGGGGTGTTACATGTTAGATGCCACTCTTAAAAACTCTCGAATAAACCTAGTAATCCAAGTTTTAACATTACTTTTTTTGTTAACAAAAATCATTTTCCAAAGGAGAATGTTTTACAAATTAAATCATCGTGTCATGATGATCTATAAATACTTGGTGTTAACTCCCCTTTTGGGAAGGCCACAGACAGACGGATTTAACTAAATCGACTTCTCGTTTGTTGAAGCTGGTTTATGATGAATTTAATCAAATCGATCGATGGATGATCAATAATAAATAACAAACAGTGTTAAATAGCCTGAACTCGACATGGTCGATGGTTGAAGGTTATTGGATACTTGAAGCTTAGGTTTCGACATGTCTCGAATTGTCCTAGATTTGCTCCGAGTCATGATTGGTCGAGCTTCGAGTCTCGCAGATGGTTTCTTCGAGTCATTTTTGGTGGTGTGGCTTTGGATGCTTGGCCTTGATGGTTGTTCGGCATTGTGGTTCGATCAGGACCGCTCGGTATTGTGGTGAGATCATGGTGGCTTGGGATTATGTTTCAGTCAGGGTGGCTTGGAATTGTGTTTCGGTCAGGGTGGCTTGGCAAAGTGGCTCGGTGTTGTAGTTCGGCATTGGTTGTTGCTCAGCGTTGTGGTTCGGTCAGGGCGGGTTGACAAAGGTGGTTCTGTACTATGGCTCGTCGAGGTGGCACGGTCGTGGATAAGGTAACAAGGTGGCTCGACATTAGAGTTCGGCTCGACTGAGTGGGTCGGTAGATACGGCTTGGTGGTAACTTGGGTCGTCGTTTCTTGGTCGGCCATGAGCATTCTGTCAAAGGACTTCAGCTATGTGGTTCGGTTGGTCGGGGTTGATGCATATGGATCGGTGATACGTGCTTCGACCATAGTGGAACGGTCGGCGAGCGAGGCATGGGATCGGTCGGGATGACGTGCTTACTCCAGATCGATAGAAACAACAAGGAGACGGTGTATTAAAGGAAGGGGTTGAGTCTTGATGGGCCCGTATCACTCACGAAGCCCTACACCTTAGGTTTTTCCTATAAATACGGTATGCGGGGCTTCAGAAAAGGGATATCCATTCTGTCTCTTTTCATCTTCTACACAAAGGCTACACTGCCATTGTTGTTCTAAGAACTCTGGATTGTATCTGTAATTGATTCTAACATCAACAAAAAGGAATTTATGGAGTGGATGTAGGCCGGAGTCAGCCGAACCACTATAAATTCTGTATCTTTACTGCTTTCTCTTTAATTTTTACTGTTCTTCATACTCTCTACATATATTCTATCTGCAAGCTATGACTGGTATTTGGTGCTTTCACTTGGATTTAGGTGTTAGTGACCAATTTTGGCGCTAACGCTTGGGTTCACATGGCTTCAAACTCACCTCAACCATACGATGATAATAACGATAAAAGATTACCTCGTCACAAACTAGTCGAGAAGTCATTCCCCGAATTATTACAAGCTATCCTAACAATACAATATTAAATTTTGCAATTATAGATATCATCCAAAATTGTAACAACCCAAAATTTTATCATTTTAATGTGTGAATATTTAATTTAATTTTAATATTAAATTAATGGTTTTTATTAATTTAATAGCCCTCTTTTAATTATAATTCATGGTAAAAATTGTATTTTTAACATTTAGTTAAATAAATAAGTAGTTCGACGAAAAATTGGAAATGTGACCAAAATGCAATTTTCGAAATTGAGATGTCAAGTGTAAAAAATGCAACGACCAAGAATTTTATCGTTTTAAGTATGATTATTTAATTTTAATATTCAGTTAATGGTTTTTATTACTTTAACAACCCTCTTTTAATTTATAATTAATGGTATAAAATTTATGTTTAAAATTTGGTTTACATAAATAAGTAATTCGATGGAAAACTGGAAATGTGACCGAAATGCAATTTTTGAATTTTCAGCTTTTTATTGAAAAAAAAGTTAGTTTAAGTTGTAATATTTTTTTTTGTTTTAAAACAACCTTTAAAATGTAAAGCCTGTTCATTTTGAAATAATAAGTATTTAAATGATATTTTATTTGAAATTCAAATAAAAAGATAGATGTGACATGAAATGATGTTTTAAGTGTAACAATGAACTAATTAAATGGAAACACCTTATTAACCAATGTATTTGCTAATGTTTGTCTTCTTGGTGGTTGGTGATGTGAGGTAAAAGTTGAAAATGATGATTTAAGATCAGTTTTGAGATTTTTCTTTCCTTATTTTATTTATTTAATTCATGTTATACACATATTCTCATTTTCTATTTTATTTCATTCCATCTCCATTCTCCTTCTCATCTCCATTTTCCATCATATTTATTTTTAAAATTTTAATATTAAAATCTCAAATTTAGTTCAAAAAAATCCAAATTCACTCAAGATCGAAGCTTAAATCGAGTTTTCAAACACTTTTCTAAAGCGTGAAAATAAAAATAAAGGCGAGTTACTAAAATCTATGAATATTATCGTTTAATATGAATCATGTGTATATTTGTTTTGAAGTTTGTTTGATTGGAAGTCTTATCAGGAATTTATGATAAAAAGAAATTTTTTAGTTAGATTTGCATCAAAATGAACAAACTTGTTTACTGTGACATATAAATTGTTCTCTGTTGTTTAATAACATGATCACTTCTTACCTTCTAAAATCGATAACTCTCAAACCATCCTAATTTTGAACATGCCATCAATTACAAAGTTGTTTGTTTTGATCCATAGTTTATCCTAAAAATAGTTGTTAAACTTTTAGTTCAATATATTTTTAGAAATTTGAATAATACTAAAAATAATCTAAATTATCGGTTTTTCTTCGATTACGAATTGACGAACGACCTTTATATTCATGATCTCATAGTAAATCATGATTTTCAGTGGTGGTTTCATGATTTTTAGTGTTTTGGTTTGCTTGAATTTGATATTTGATCATTTTTGTGTTAAATATTAAATTACGATGGGATGGTAGCCAAGGGGTCTTATTATTGTTACTAGGACAAAGCTTGGGTGAAGACGGACCTTTTCTGTGTTGAAGGCAAGAGCTTCAGAAGACCGAGTTGTCAGGTATGGATCAAAATAGAGTTTAAATTGGTACTTGGTTCGAGAGTAGTGATTTTGGTGACGTTGGAGATGATCGGCGTTATCCCGCCTTTTGGTAAGGCCGTGATACCTAGAAATTGACTGGAAATCAAAGGCAACTCATCCCGAAGAATGGTTATACAAAGGTTCGTTATGGATGCTGGAAAATTTTGCCCGAGTCCAGATCGAGCTACAATTTACATGATGCGACAATCAAAGCTATGAAAGTCTTTCAAATTTCAAGTCAATCGGAGTTCGTATGCTCAAGTTACGATCGATGCAAACCAAGAAAATCCACTCATTCGTATCCATCGTCCCGCCTATTTTGCATCGATCCATTTCGTATCCATCAGTAGACTAGCCTCTCTTCATATCCATCTAGATAAACTCACTTTCCATCCATTCACATCCATCCACTTCGTATCCATCGGCAATAACATAAGAGTCCATTTCGTATCGATCTACTTTCTAACATGCTTCGTATCGATCAGCTACAGGTCGATACTGTTAGCGTCAAAATTGGTTGCTAACACCCAAATGTAAATGAAAGCACCAACTAATGGTCACAGATAACAGATAGAATATATATAGAGAGTAATAATATGAAGAAAGGTCAAATTAGAATGAAAGCAGTAAAGAACATAGATTTTATAGTGGTTCGGCTAACTCTGGCCTATGTCCACTCTAGAAGTTTCCATTTTATTGATGTTCGAATCAATTATAGTTACAAACTGATGGAGTAACCTTTAGCCTTAGAAAATAGAAAGATAGAGAGTGGAGAGAAGAAGATCCACCATTTGGAGACCCACATGCTGTATTTATAAGCAAAACCAGGTTGTTGGGCCTCCTGAGTAGTTTGGGCCCACCAAGGCCATAGCCGAACCATACTTCATTATGCCGACCGACCCTGAGCAATTGGTATGTCGAAAGAGGTACGATGCTGAATGAGGGGAGGTATGCCGAACGAGGGGAGGTGTGCCGACCGAGGGGAGGTGTGCCGATCGGAGCTTATCTTCCAGACCGAGCCGTGCAACCCCCCTCCCCCATTTCTTGACCAAATGACATATCCAAGTGAACTTCATTCTTTTAAACCGAATCCATCCTATTCCAGCCTCGATAATCATGAAGTTGGTTGGGTTGAATCTGCCTGTTCATGGCCTTAACAAAAGGTGGGTTAACACTTTGCCCTCCAAAACATGCCTTGCTATTGGAAGGTGTGTTTTGTAGCTCAATAAGATGGATGTTCGTATCCTCTAAATGACCTAAAAAGAAATCGATAGTCTTATTTGACCGTGAATGATGATCGTTCGCAATCGTATGTCATTCGAGGTAGTATGTGACTGTTCGAGGTCGGGAGTCGTTCGCGTCGATTGGTGATTGTTCGCAATCGGGTGCCATTCGAGGAGATTTGTGATCGTTCACGATCGAGTGCCGTTCTAGGCGAGTTGGGACCATTCGCGGTCGGATGCCATTCGAGGCGATTTGTGATCGTTCAAGATCGGGTGCCGTTCGAGGTGAATTGGGATTTTTCGCGGTCGGGGGCCGTTGTTCGTCGACGGAAATTCTATCGGTTTAGAAAACCGTCGAACGAATTTTGAAATAAAAATAACCGCAAGCGCACGGTGTACAAATGTAGCACGCGGCGAATACGGGTCGATCCACAGGGAATTGTTGATTTAAATTTCTACTCAATCAAATTAACCAAAGTTGGAAGAGTGATTAACTAAAAAAAAGAAGAAAAATGACAAAAGAAAATAGATAAAAATATGAGAGTGCTAAGACAATTTAGAGGCAATTTCCACTCTCTAGATCACATAAATCAACAAAATGAAGTTATAATCTCTCTTTTCTTGTCATTAGTGAATTAGTTGATGTGCTTATTATAAGTATGGTATATTTGTGCTATTAATTAGCTCAATATAAACCATCAAACTATAACACAACCACTAATACACATTTAACTCTCATTAACTATGACAACAAGTTGAAATAAAAATCTATTTTAAGCATAGCCTATTAACTATTGTTTAGAAATATAGGCTATCAAATTTCAATTTCAACATTCACTTCTTTGTCATAATCATATTTAGATGAAGAGGCAATTTGTGTTATGTTTGTTTAAGCATAGCCTATTTGTTATGAACAACATAGACTATCAAATTCAAAGCTAAACAACATCATTAAACCACTTCAAGTGTTTCCATTAAAGCACAAAAAGTGAGTATAAACATCAAAATGTTGCATCTATATACTAGAGAGCTTCATTACCCCTAAATTGTAGGGATTAAGCTCTCATATTTGTTATTAAATCAACAAATGTAGAAAGCAACATGAAAGCAAAAAAAAGGAAGAAAAAGAGAGAAAAGCAAAGAAACAAAACTAATCTACTTGCATGAAATAAGAGAAACCTACACTACAACATGAAAGTAAATGAACATGAAAAGGAAAGAGCATGTATTGAATTGCATAAAATAAAAAAGATTACAAGAAATAAAAATTGGCTAAGTAGCCATTAAAAGAGAAAGAGAGCTTTCTTTTATTTGATCTAAACTAAACTAAAGAGAAGGAGGCCTAAGAGAGACTAAGAGAGGAGATCATGTTACATGAAACATATGGGTATTTATACATGTATGAAACCCTAATTCATATTTTTGGGGAATACCCAAAATGCCCCTTAGGAAGTGTGGAGGCCAAGTAACCATTAACATGTCTTAATCCCCCATTAAGTGTACATGAAACCATTAAGTCCAAAAGCATGTGCATTAGCTTTTAATTTGTACATTAAGGTAGGTGGGTAGGTGGGGTCCTCCATGTTCTTCACTTTGAATTATTTCCATCTTCATTCCTTTGTATTAATTTTGTGCATGCATATCTTCATGAAACCACTTCTATTTGAGATCAATTTCCTACAAAAATATATACAAATTTTCAATTAATTTTTCTCAAAGAAATATATGCACTTAAATGACCGTTTTGCCCCTATATGAAGATGAATATATGAAAATTTGGAATTAATATGAATTTTGGTTAAAACAAGTTAAAATACCCAATATGATCATTTATTTAATTTAAATAGAATAAATATGGTGGTAAAAATATGCACGTTTACGTGCACATCAGCCGTTCGAGGCGATTTGTGATCGTTCGCGATCGGGTGCCGTTCGAGGCGATTTGTGAACGTTCGCGATCGGGTGCCGTTCGAGGCGAGTTGGGACCGTTCGCGGTCGGGTGTCGTTCGAGGCGATTTGTGATCGTTCGTGATCGGGTGCCGTTCGAGGCGAGTTGTGTGTGCCCAGGGTGGGCTTAGTATTATTAATGCCAGATTTCACATTTGAGTGAATTTCTGACTTCTCTGTTATGGCGGTTTATCGCCATCTCAGAGCATGCCTGAGGACCGTTTGCGATCCCTTACATGAGTAAGGGGTTTAGCCGTTATGGAATCAAAGATGGCATACTTTCGTCTGAATTTAGTCTTTCAACAGAAAAGTCAAACAAAATCAAGTCCAAACATGAGAAATGGAAAATAAAAGCAAAATAGGCACGTCGAAGTGCAAACACCTGCATTGATGCGATTTATAGTCGTATCAGAGCATGCCTGAGGATCTTTCGCGGTCCTGTACATGTGTAAATGACTTAATCGCGTTGGTGTGGAGTTTGCTAGTTATTCGTCATTATTTCAATCAGTTGATAATAAGCCGACGCCTTAATCCTGAGCCGTCCCCAGTAGGTGCAGGTGGTGGTCATTCTTGTTCCACCGTCGTGGCCCTCCTTCTCATATACTGGGATAGCAGACTATTTCAGATATGCCCCTTAACTTCATCCTTCAAGTGCCTACAATCATTTGTGCTATGACCGTTCAGTTCATGGAACAAACAATACTAGTCCGATCTTCTTTCATTGTTGGTCGGATCCTTTCTCATTGGCCTTCGATAGGGAATCTGCCCCCTAGTGTCTTGGTAAATTCGTTCCAAAGTCTCGTTCAGCTCTGAATAAGAGGTGAACCTCGGTTCCTTTTATGGTCGCATTGGTCCATCGTCATTATCCCTGGCCTTCCGTTTCCCTTTATCAGTTCCTGAATCATTTTTAGAAGGATTTTCACCCTTGACTGCATAAACATCATCTCCTTCTCCTTCCTCTCTCTTAGCATTTGTATCCTCTAACTGTAGAAATCCTTTGGCTTCGTGATAAAACTTCCCTAGATCAATAGGTGGATCCCTTGTTAGTGAATTTTTGAACTCTGTTCCATTGGCTATGCCAGATACAGCAGTCATTAAGACCATGGATGCATCTGGTCGATCCACTGATGCTGCATTGAATCATGTTAGGAAGCTTCTCAAAGACTCCTCGGTCCTCTGCTTTAGCGCTGCCAAACTCCTCACATTCTTAGGTCATGAAATGTGAACTCTGAACTACCTCATAAACTTTCCAGTCAACGCGGTCCACTCCCAATGGAACCGCTCTCCAATTGTCTAAACCATAGTGCTGCTATGTCTGTCAGATACAATAGGAAGCATCGGGCCATGACTTCCTCTGATGCCACCAGCACTACCATATGCCTCATATACTGTGTTAGATGAACCATAGGATCCGTCCTCCCATTATACATCTCCAGTGATGGTAGCTTAAAATCCGGTGGGTTCCTAGCTCGCCTGATAGTAGAGGAGTAAAGGGACTCTTATTCACATCCTTCAAGTCTTTGTTTACCAATCTACCTCTCATAGATCATCTAACCATCGCCGCCAGTCTGTCGTTGGCACCAAGCAGTAATCCTTGTCCGTTGCCTCCGGTCTGCCCCCCGAGTTCATTAGGAAATTCAAGCACATACTCCTCATCTCGTACTCCTGCACTCCTGTTTGTGTTGGGTTGCTCAGCGTCTGTGACGACCCGACTTTTTCTCCACAGAAAAGTCGTATCATCTTGAAGAAAGAAAGGGATAGAAAAGAGAAAAGAAAGAGAAGAAAGAAGAACAACATCAGAATGTCAACAGCGGAATGAATAAATTATATTAATAACATAAATATTACATAGTATACAACACTAATCAGAGTTACAGAGAATTTACATCACATACTAGACAGTTATAAACACCTGTCTAGTTAATACAACTCAATAAAAAAGATACCAACACAGAGAACACACAGCGGAACTATATATCTACAACGCAGAAGCCTCCTGCTCCATTTGCTTCTCCATAATTCGTCAAAAGCTAACCTAAATCCCTTGGCTACTCGTAAAAATTTGAGTACCCAAGAGTTTAAGAAAGCAGAAGATAAACTCTGGGTCAGACATGGGTCTGGTGTGAGTAACAGGTTACAATTGCTTACGTTTTAAAAACCTTTGAAAAGAAAGGTACCATGTAAGACTTCCCACACATAAACATGGAAAAGTTTTTACCTTACGATAACCAAAACATTTGATAGGAAATCCAGTGATATTATAATAGGTCTAGGGTTTTCAAGTAAATATGAAATAGCCGAAATTGTTACATCTATTAAATTCCAGCTACTAGCCACAAAAGTGGGTAATACAATCAAAACCGTTGGCACTTATTGGATTTTGGATTCCATCAATAGCTGGGCTACTGGGGTACCGCCTGTCATAGTACGTGGCCTAGATCAACGTACCGAGGAGCCACCCTAACTCCCTGCAACACAAGGCCGGAACCATTCCTTACTGGACAGTCTCGAACAAGACAACCCCGCAGTTGGCGTACGTCCAACCGCCCACACAGCCGAAATAAAAAGGGACTTCTAGACAGGGGAAAATCTTGTCCTACTTGGGCATGACCCACTTAGCCTTGCTGCACCTCCCCTATTTTAGCCATTCCCGATTGATGAGGCTCTTGGCTACGATTACCTTTAAAGAACACATCTCTAAGAATGCTTATCGTCCACCTGACGATGTTCTGGAAGCATTCAATCCATACAAGTTCGTTCCGGGTTCGAACGAAACCGAAGGCATTATCTCGTTACACTCATTTTGGAATCACCCTCAGAGTTAACGACGATAACCCTTGCACTCTAAATCACCATCTCGAACCTATAAGAACCAGCTCCGTCAAACTCGTCACGGAGTCACCCCCACAGTTATACTGACGTATAGTTCTTACACCTCGAGTCTTCACTCGTCACAAGAGATTCACGACCTATCGTTAATTTGGATCGATGTGGTTTTTGGATATCCAAATATGGAAACCCGATCCCGGTCTCATCGAAATCCAAAGCGTGTCTTTTAAGCCAAAATTGTTTTAAAGGTTTAAAACAATTCAATTATCTATATACACACAGATAGATAATTCATAGATTCACAATAGATAATCACATTATCATCACAACAGATAATCCATATTATCATTATCAAAAGATAATCTATATTAACATCACAATGCAGCCAATGCATCCATATCACTCAACATTACTTATCTCATAATTGAGATTCAAACCATTCAAGGCAACAACATCATCCATCTATATAAGCAATGATTAATAATCAAACCAAATATAATTAATTTAAAATGAATTAAATTAATTACATCACCAATATATATCTTGCTTACATCACTATTAATCAATTATCAATCAATTAATTAATCATCAATTAATTATTCATTTTAATTAATCATCCCTGATTAATTATCCTTTAATTACATTCAAGTAATATCTACTAATTAATTTCTCAAATTAATTACACTTAACCAAATACAGTAATTAATCTTTAATTACTTCCTTAATTAATTAACTAAAATTAATTACATTACTTCTTAATTAATTGCATTAATTAATTCCTTCATTTATTAATTATTTCTAATTAATTCCATTTTTAATTACATCATTAATTATAATAATTAATGATCTCTAGTTACATTCTCCTAATTAAATTAATTACACTAAATAATTAATCTTCATTTAAACCATAATTGTTAATCACCCTTGATTAACTCCATTCAGTAATTAACTACCCTTAATTACTTCACCAAATAAATTAATCACTCCTTAATTAATTATTTATCTCAAATTAATCCCTTGATTAATTCACAAGTAATTATACTCAAATTACTTCATCACCAAATTACTTTCAATTAATTACATATAGTAATTACCCATAAATTACTTCCCTAAGTAATTTCTCTTCATTAAATTACATTAAGTAATTATCCTTCACAAATCATCAATTGATTATTCTAAATTAATTAAACTGAATTAATTAACTTATCTAATCAAATTAAACTCAATTAATTACAATAAGTAATTAATTCCTTAATTACTTCCATAAGTAATTATACTTAACAATTTGCACAAATGATTATCTTTAAATTAATTAATCTAATTAATAATTAAAATTAATCACATTAATTAATCATTAAATAATCCTTAGTTAATGACCTCATTAACTTTTAACCATTCATTAATTATTTCTCTAAAATAATTAACTTATTTTAATCATTATTAATTACAAATTAATTAATCATTAATTAACTCATTAATTAACCTCTTAAAACAATAACTTAATTAATCCTTTATTACTTGATTAATTAATTATTTATCATCAATTAAAAACTAATCTTAGTTAATTAATGAATCTTAAATTACAAGTTAATTAATCTTAAACTTTTAAGATTAAACCCTTAACTACTTTAAGTAATTATTTATTTCATTAATTTATAAATCAATTATTCATTTAATTATCCAAATAATTAAATGCATAACAAATCATTAAATTAAAATTTAACTCCAACAAGTTTTAAAATCAATTTAAAACCCTTAAATGATAAATAATACTTTTCTTATAAAAGAGATTTTACAAAGTTTAAATCAAATTCCCTTTTTAAATTCAAAACATTTAAATGTTTATTTATCATTCAAATTTGTTAAAATAATTAAATTTATAAAACTTGAATTTATTTTAAATCAAAGATTCAAAATCAGATTTGAATCAGTTTAAACTTTATTTAAAACATTTCTTTACATTTTCAAATTCCAATTTAAATTCAAATTTCTTTAAAACATTTTTAAACAATAAACTCTTAAAAGTATTTTTAAACAAATTTGAATTTAAAAACTTAGTCATTTCTGGTTATGATTCAAAATGAAATTTGAATTCATAATTTAACTTAGATTTAAAACTCATTTTAAATCTTTGTTTACACTTTTAAAAATTAGTTTAAATTTCGAAAACAAGACAAGTTTTCAACTGCAACAAAACTAACTCGAGCAAGACTCAATACAACTCGAGAAACTACACAAATATCTCGCGTATAACTCGAGTAACATTCATTTGCATTTATTCAAATCTGGTGGGTACCGACAGGTTTACACATAAACCTATAACAAACATATTCCCGAGTCCATACAAAAATTACTTCGAGTTCCAAACCCCATAGCTTCGAGCAAATCACAAATTAACCCATTACAAACACGAGTAGATATCTCTTCTTCCCCAAAACACAACCGACACACCAAGATTCCCCTGTGCACCTGCACCACCACGACAACTAATTCCGACCTCTCGCGACCATTCGTGCACGTCGACGGTCAACACCCAATGCCAATTCGACTTTCAAACCAACTGCAGAAACCCCAAATCAAAATTGAGCCTTCGAGCTCAAAACAGAAAACAATGTCGAAACAGGTAAATGCCTCAATCTCAACATTCTGATCATCAACAAATCTACGCCTCCGGCCACTACTTCCTCTGTACCCCATCTACCATCTACTCAAAACAGGGCAAGCTCGATCACTAATTTTGATCGCGGTGATCAATTTTTCTTGCTCACAGAAAACTAGGATTAAAAAAAATAATCCCAAATTTCTACTGCCTCACTACATTAATCCTTCAACTACCATTTTTCCCTTAATACTAGATCATCACACCATCAACCAGAGAAACAGTGGCCACCCCGACTTCCTAGGTTGTCAATTTCAACCCAAAACAGCATGTCTAGTTAAACCAGAAATTCTCAATCAAAAAAAAACTAAAAATTCTAATTTTTAGGTTTAAAATTCAAGTTTTTGATCATGTAATCTATTGATAATATTAAATCAATAAATCAGGATGCTTGAATTCCTACATTCAAAAGTTTTGTTCTGTTGCATTTGTGTTTTCCAGAGGCATTACATATTTTTATCTTATCTTTCCATATTAAATAAAATTTCAAACTTAACTTATGTTCACAGCTATTTTTTTTTAAAAATCCTAATTCTTAACATAGTTTAGATTATAGTATCATGATTTTGATCAGTAGTTAAACTTGGAATACTAGAACAGGCAAAAAGTAGATCAACAGTAAGCATGCATTCTACCATACATATACATAAAAAAATTCATCATATTCTTTCAAAAATCATGACTGTATCAGAATCAATCAAGCAACAATATTAACTTAAATTATTTTTAAAATAAAATGTTACTCACCAGATATTATATATGTGCAGAGCACATGTTTTTGCAAAGATGGAATGTGAATGTACTTTAATCCCAAAACTTTGAGTTGCATCTTTGTTTTTCTTTTTTAGAAAAAATCATTCATCTTGTTTTACTTTTGCTTCTTTTTTTATAAAAACTTTAGATCTTGATTTTGCACAATGCTTGGCTTCCTGATTTCATTAAAATGTTTTTGCTTCCAGATTCTACAGCTACATGCATGTAGTTTTGGATGTTGCTTTCAAACAAAGAAGGACTGCAGGCTTGAGAATTTGCAAAGTGATTTCAAGTTTACGAATTGAAGGGCTATAGGTAATTTTGGAAATGGTTTCAGATGGTTTTGGTTTTGAGGGGAACAGGGGTTTTAGATTCGTTTTTGAGGGAAAATAGATTTTGGAAATGGTTTTGGTTTTGAAGAAGGCTCAAACAGATTTTGATTTGGTTTTTGAGGAAAATTTACATGTTTTATTTTCTGTTTTGAAGAATAAATTTGCAGATTTTCATGGCTGAAGAATTTCTTAAGGTTTTGAAAAAAGAATAAAAAGAATATGAAATGAGGAGAGATGTGTTAATGTAAGAAATTGTTTTCGATTTAATTAAAAGAAAATAAAAAGAAAACTAAAAAGACACTTGTTCTTATTTTAAACATTTGTCACTTTGTTTTATTATATGACTAACACATGTCTATTAAGTGTTAAGAGATTAACACATGTATTAAGTATATTAATTTTAATTCAAAATGTTAATAAAAACTTTTAAATCTTAATTTACTATTTCTTATGTATATATAAATGAATTTATTTCTTTTTAAATTAAAAAGAAACGAAACAACAAATTTAAAATATAAGCTTATTCAAAAATATTTAAGTATTTATTCTATCATATTTCACAACATCAAATTCAAATTTAAATTAAATTATAAATCCAAATTTAAAAATCAAGTTATATATAGATGCATATATAACTCTTATAAAAATTAAAAATAACAAATCCTATTTCTTACAAAAACTTAGTTATGTTTATGAAAAACTAAGCATTATAATTATTATCTAAAAATAGCAAATTAAACAATATTATATAATTTATAAAAGAGATTATAAACAAATTAAGATCATTTGTAATTTGTATTTTGAATTCTTATACATAAATTCAAACAATATTTTAAAAATAAAATAAAACAAAGCTAAATTCAAATTTTTAAGCTAAATAATATTTTAAAACAAATAAGATTTACTCTTAAGTATTTACAGACCATATTTATATTTCATTAAATTGCTTTGAAAAGTTAAATGTTAAATTTAAATCCAAATTTCCAATTTAACAAATATAAATTAAAACTAGAAAATTGATTCATTTACTAATCTCCAAATCAAAGTTTATCAATTTACAATATATACAATTATATATATATTATAAACAGAAAACAATTTATTTGCTTTAAAAAGATAAAATCTCCCAATTTGAATTTTTGTTAAAAGATGATTATTAGATCAATTCAAAATTTTATTATCAAAAATTATCAAATCAAATTAATTTTTAACACAGATTATTAAATTTATATTGCCAAATTTCTGGGATATCACATTCCTCCCCCCTTAAAAGAATTTCATCCCCGAAATTTAAATGCAAAGGTAATTTAATAATCCATCTTAAGATTTAATTTTAATGCTAACAACCATAGTAACTAATTCATTCAAACAAACAAATCTAACTATCCATAGAAAATTCTGGATAGAGTTTCTTTGAGTTTCCCCGGTATAAATATCGGGATACTCACTCTACAGAATCCAAACAATCTATACTACTAAGCTACAAACCACCTATCCAACTAGATCTTACAAAACTAAACAGGATACCAAACTACAGACAAGTCTGACTCAACAATCACATCCTCCTGAATTGCTGGTTCCAAAACCAGAAATAAATCATACACGTACTCCCTCAGAGATACGTGAAACACATCGAAATTCAGTTATCCAAACTGGCAATTCAACCTTGAAAATCAAACACTAATCCTCACAAGAACACAGAAAAGATCCAAAACACCTCAGAGCTGACTAACCCAATCTTTCCCAACCTTATAGCTCCTTAGATCGGAGAAAACTTACCCAAAATCAAATCTCCGACTCCGGAATCCAAATTCCTTCGTCTCTTATCCACAAAATACTTTTGACGATCCTGGGCTACCTTCATCTCTCTCAATCAGCTCAACTCTTGTTGATTCCTCTAGAAACAAACTGGGCCAAAACAACCCAACAGAATGATCTCCTCAAGATCAATCCCAAACCAAGAACACCAACTCTACTCCACAAACATTAGAAGACTAACTTACTTCTCCTATCCGGAAAAGACAAAACAAAAGCACTACCAAACTGCTTCCATTGCACAACTCTGATCTGGAGTAGAAGAAAAACTCGAGCACAAACTGGACAACACATCTCAGAAATATGGTCCAACAGATCCATAAAAGAAAACTCAGATATCCCATCTAATCCTTCTACTAAACTGAAGCACCGGTAGCACTCCTAGAATCCAGTTGATAAGAAAACTCAACCTCTATATGCGGATAAACTTATGATAACTCAAGAGAACACTCAAACTATCGCAAGTCACTTTCGCGATCAACCAGTCCAATATCCAAAGTAGACTACTTTCTCTCTTTACCAATCAGAACAACTTATGCTTAACTAGCCAATCCATCGAAGAAATGGATCCACTCTGCTGCTTCTGAACTCCCTCTCCAGAAAAACTGCTAACCAGAAGACCTTCTTGCTGGCACAGAACACTCCGAGCTGCACTGCTGACACCGATGCCAATGACTTCCTAATCCAAAGCTCTTCGAGAAACTTGGACCTCAAACCAGACAGAAACATCCTGTTGAATCCAGATACAACATCGAAGCAGATATACTTCTTAAACTTGTTCCAAAGAAAAATCTTCGGAGACATCCATAGTCACTGCGTCTCATCACACAACTACTAATTCCTTAGATATCAAGATAACATTATTTTATTCTGCCCAAACGACAGATCCAAACTCTACTCATCCAACTCAAAGATAAACTCCGAACCTTAAAAGGTTACCTTCAGCGATTGACGAAATCCTTACTCCAAACAAAATTCACTCGAGACGGTATTAGGTCTACAGTCTTGACAAATACACTTCCAACCTCAGCACTCAAACTCCAACCATTGGTAGTAGTCGTGTTACACATCCCACTACCTTATCTACCTCTATAATTTATATTGGCATACCTGAACAGGTAACCCAACAAATAGGTAGAAATATATATATATATATATATATATATATATATATATATATATATATAAAATCACAAATACACTCTCTCAAGAAAGAAATCACTTCAAATCCAAGGTATTTACTCAACCTAGCGCTCTGATACCACCTGTAACGACCCGACTTTTTCTCCACAGAAAAGTCGTATCATCTTGAAGAAAGAAAGGGATAGAAAAGACAAAAGAAAGAGAAGAAAGAAGAACAACATCAGAATCTCAACAGCGGTACGAATAAATTATATTAATAACATAAATATTACATAGTATACAACACTAATCAGAGTTACACAGAATTTACATCACATACTAGACAGTTATAAACACCTGTCTAGTTAATACAACTCAATACAAAAGATACCAACACAGAGAACACACAGCGGAACTATATATCTACAACGCAGAAGCCTCCTACAACATTTGCTTCTCCATAATTCGTCAAAAGCTAACCTGAATCCCTTAGCTACTCGTAAAAATTTGAGTACCCAAGTTTAAGAAAACAGAAGATAAACTCTGGGTCAGACATGGGTCTGGTGTGAGTAACAGGTTAAAATTGCTTAACTTTTAAAAACCTTTGAAAAGAAAGGTATCACGTAAGACTTCCCACACATAAACATGGAAAATTTTTACTTTACGCTAACCAAAACATTTGATAGGAAATCCAGTGATATTATAATAGGTCTAGGATTTTCAAGTAAATATGAAATAGCCGAAATTGTTACATCTATTAAATTCCAGCTACTAGCCACAAAAGTGGGTAATATAATCAAAACAATTGGCACTTATTGGATTTTGGATTCCATCAATAGCTGGGCTAGTGGGGTACTGCCCGTCATAGTACGTGGCCTAGATCAATATACCGAGGAGCCGCCCTAACTCCCCTGCAACACAAGGCCGGAACCATCCCTTACTGGACAGTCCCGAACAAGACAACCCCGCAGTTGGCGTACGTCCAACCGCCCATACAGCCGAAATAAAAAGGGACTTCTAGACAGGGGAAATTCTTGTCCTACTTGGGCATGACCCACTTAGCCTTGCTGCACCTCCCCTGTTTTAGCCATTCCCGGTTGATGAGGCTTGAGGCTACGATTACCTTTAGAGAACACATCTCTTAGAATGATCATCGTCCACCTGACGATGTTCTGAAAGCATTCAATCCATACAAGTTCGTTCCGGGTTCGAACGAAACCGAAGGCATTATCTCGTTACATTCATTTTGGAATCACCCTCAGAGTTAACGACGATAACCCTTGCACTCTAAATCACCATCTCGAACCTATAAGAACTAGCTTCGTCAAACTCATCACGGAATCACCCCCAGAGTTATACTGACGTATAGTTCTTACACCTCGTGTCTTCACACTTCACAAGAGATTCACGACCTATCATTAATTTGGATCGATGTGGTTTTCGGATATCCAAATATGGAAACCCAATCCCGGTCTCATCGAAATCCAAAGCGTGTCTTTTAAGGCTAAGTTGTTTTAAAGTTTTAAAACAATTCAATTATGTATATACACATAGATAGATAATTCATAGATTCACAATAGATAATCACATTATCATCACAACAGAAAACCCATATTATCATTATCAAAAGATAATCTATATCAACACCACAATGCAACCAATGCATCCGTATCACTCAACATTACTTATCTCATAACTGAGATTCAAACCATTCAAGGGAACAACATCATCCATCTATATAAGCAATGATTAATAATCACACCAAATATAATTAATTTAAAATGAATTAAATTAATTACATCACCAATATAAATCTTGCTTACATCACTATTAATTAATTATCAATCAATTAATTAATCGTCAATTAATTATTCATTTTAATTAATCATCCCTGATTAATTATCCTTTAATTACATTCAAGTAATTATCTACTAATTAATTTCTCAAATTAATTATACTTAAGCAAATACAGTAATTAATCTTTAATTACTTCCTTAATTAATTAACTAAAATTAATTACATTACTTCTTAATTAATTACATTAATTAATTACTTCGTCTATTAATTATTTCTAATTAATTCCATTTTTAATTACATCATTAATTATAACAATTAATGATCTCTAATTACGTTCTCCTAATTAAATTAATTACATTAAGTAATTAATCTTCATTTAAACCATAATTGTTAATCACCCTTGATTAACTCCATTCAGTAATTAACTACCCTTAATTACTTCACCAAATAAATTAATCACTCCTTAATTAATTAATTATCTCAAATTAATCCTTGATTAATTCACAAGTAATTATACTCAAATTACTTCATCACCAAATTACTTTCAATTAATTACATACAGTAATTACCCATAAATTACTTCCCTAAGTAATTTCTCTTCATTAAATTACATTAAGTAATTATCCTTCACAAATCATCAATTGATTATTCTAAATTAATTAAACTGAATTAATTAACTAATCTAATCAAATTAAACTCAATTAATTACAATAAGTAATTAATTCCTTAATTACTTCCATACGTAATTATACTTAACAATTTGCACAAATGATTATCTTTAAATTAATTAATCTAATTAATAATTAAAATTAATCACATTAATTAATCATTAAATAATCCTTAGTTAATGACCTCATTAACTATTAACCATTTATTAATTATTTCTCTAAAATAATTAACTTATTTTAATCATTATTAATTACAAATTAATTAATCATTAATTAACTCATTAATTAACCTCTTAATTATTTAATTAATTAAGTGTTAATAATAACTTAATTAATCCTTTGTTACTTGATTAATTAATTATTTATCATCAATTAAAAACTAATCTTACTTAATTAATGAATCTTAAATTACAAGTTAATTAATCTTAAACTTTTAAGATTAAATCCTTAACTACTTTAAGTAATTATTTATTTCATTAATTTATAAATCAATTATTCATTTAATTATCCAAATAATTAAA
This sequence comes from Allium cepa, assembly GCA_030765085.1. NCBI lineage: Eukaryota > Viridiplantae > Streptophyta > Magnoliopsida > Asparagales > Amaryllidaceae > Allium > Allium cepa. The sequence goes on from CM060932.1 coordinate 474,270,863, forward strand.
TGAAGAACAAATCATTAAATTAAAATTTAACTCCAACAAGTTTTAAAATCAATTTAAAACCCTTAAATGATAAATAATACTTTTCTTATAAAAGAGATTTTACAAAGTTTAAATCAAATTCCCTTTTTAAATTCAAAACATTTAAATGTTTCTTTATCATTCAAATTTGTTAAAATAATTAAATTTATAAAACTTGAATTTATTTTAAATCAAAGATTCAAAATCAGATTTGAATCAGTTTAAACTTTATTTAAAACATTTCTTTACATTTTCAAATTCCAATTTAAATTCAAATTTCTTTAAAACATTTTTAAACAATAAAATCTTTAAAGTATTTTTAAAACAAATTTGAATTTTAAAACTTAGTCATTTCTGGTTATGATTCAAAATGAAATTTGAATTCATAATTTAACTTAGATTTAAAAGTCATTTTAAATCTTTGCTTACACTTTTAAAAATTAGTTTAAAATTTGAAAACAAGACAAGTTTTCAACTGTAACAAAACTAACTCGAGCAAGACTCAATACAACTCGAGAAATTACACAAATATCTCGAGTATAACTCGAGTAACATTCATTTGCATTTATTTAAATCTGGTGGGTACTGACAGGTTTACACATAAACCTGTAACAAACATATTCCCAAGTCCATGCAAAAATTACTTCAAGTTCCAAACCCCATAGCTTCGAGCAAATCACAAATTAACCCGTTACAAACATGAGTATATTTCTTCTTCCCCAAAACACAACTGACACACCAAGATTCCCCTGTGCACCTGCACCACCACGGCAACTAATTCCGACCTCTCGTGACCATTCGTGCACGTCGACGGTCAACACCCAACGCCAATTCGACCTTCAAACCAACTGCAGAAACCCCAAATCAAAATTGAGCCTTCGAGCTCAAAACAGAAAACAATGTCGAAACAGGTAAATGCCTCAATCTCAACATTCTGATCATCAGCGAATCTACGCCTCCGGCCACTACTTCCTTTATACCCCATCTACCATCTACTCAAAACAGGGCAAGCTCGATCACTTATTTTGATCGCGGTGATCAATTTTTCTTGCTCACAGAAAACTAGGATTAAAAAAATAATCCCAAATTTCTACTGCCTCACTGCATTAATCCTTCAGCTACCCTTTTTCCCTTAATACTAGATCATCACACCATCAACCAGAGAAACAGTGGCCACCCCGACTTCCTAGGTTGTCAATTTCAACCCAGTACACCATTTCTAGTTAAACCAAAAATTCTCAATCAAAAACAAACTAAAAATTCTAATTTTAGTTTTAAAATTCAAGTTTCTGATCATGTAATCTATTGATAATATTAAATCAATAAATCAGGATGCTTGAATTTATACATTCAAAAGTTTTGTTCTATTGCATTTGTGTTTTCCAGAGGCATTACATATTTTTATCTATCTTTCCATATTAAATAAAACTTCAAACTTAACTTATGTTGACAGCTATTTTTTTTAAAATCCTAATTCTTAACATAGTTTAGATTATAGTATCATGATTTTGATCAGTAATTAAACTTGGAATACTAAAACGGGCAAAAAGTAGATCAACAGTAAGCATGCATTCTACCATACATATACACAGGAAATTTCATCATATTCTTTCACAAATCATGACTACATCAGAATCAATCAAGCAACAATATTAACTTAAATTATTTTTAAAATAAAAAGTTACTCACCAGATATTTTATATGAGCAGAGCACATGTTTTAGCAAAGCTGGAACCTGAATGTACTTTAATCCCAAGACTTTGAGTTGCATCTTTGTTTTGCTTTTTTAGAAAAAAAAACATTCATCTTGTTTTACTTTTGCTTCTTTTTTTATAAAAACTTTAGATCTTGATTTTGCACAATGCTTGGCTTCCTGATTTCATTAAAATGTTTTTGCTTCCAGATTCCACAACTACGTGTATGCAGTTTTGGATGTCGCTTTCAAACAGAGAAGGACTGCAGGCTTGAGAATTTGCGAATTGATTTCAGGTTTATGAATTGAAGGGCTACAGGTAATTTTGAAAATGGTTTCAGATGGTTTTGGTTTTGAGGGGAACAGGGGTTTCAGATTCATTTTTGTTTGGAAATGGTTTTGGTTTTGAAGAAGGTTCAAACAGATTTTGATTTGGTTTTTGAGGAAAATTTACAAGTTTTGTTTTCTGTTTTGAAGAATAAGTTTGCAGATTTTCATGGCTGAAGAATTTCTTAAGGTTTTGAAAAAAGAATAAAAAGAATATGAAATGGGGAGAGATGTGTTAATATAAGAATTTTTTGATTTAATTAAAAGAAAATAAAAAGAAAACTAAAAAGACACTTGTTCTTATTTTAAACATTTGTCACTTTGTTTTATTATATGACTAACACATGTCTATTAAGTGTTAAGAGATTAACACATGTACTAAGTATATTAATTTTAATTTAAAATGTTAATAAAAACTTTTAAATCTTAATTTACTATTTCTTATGTATATATAAATGAATTTATTTCTTTTTAAATTAAAAAGAAATGAAACAACAAATTTAAAATATAAGCTTATTCAAAAATATTTAAGTATTTATTCTATTAAATTTCACAACATCAAATTCAAATTAAATTATAAATCCAAATTTAAAAATCAAGTTACATATAGATGCATATATAACTCTTATAAAAATTAAAAATAACAAATCCTATTTCTTACAAAAATTTAGTTATGTTTATGAAAAACTAAGCATTATAATTATTATCTAAAAATAGCAAATTAAACAGTATTAAATAATTTATAAAAGAGGTTATAAACAAATTAAGATCATTTGTAACTTGTATTTTAAATTCGTATATATAAATTCAAACAATATTTTAAAAATAAAATAAAACAAAGCTAAATTCATATTTTTAAGCTAAATAATATTTTAAAACAAATAAGATTTACTCTTAAGTATTTACAGACCATATTGATATTTCATTAAATTGCTTTGAAAAGTTAAATGTTAAATTTAAATCCAAATTTCCAATTTACCAAATATAAATTAAAACTAGAAAATTGATTCATTTACTAATCTCCAAATCAAAGTTCATCAATTTACAATATATACAATTATATATATATATATATTATAAACAGAAAACAATTTATTTGCTTTAAAAAGTTAAAATCTCCCAATTTAAATTTTTGTTAAAAGACGATTATTAGATCAATTCAAAATTTTATTATCAAAAATTATCAAATCACATTAATTTTTAACACAGATTATTAAATTTATATTGCCAAATTTCCGGGATATCACAGCGTCATCTGGTATCCCTCCATGGATTGGTCCAGCATTTCCTGGTGGTGTGGCTCCGAGTCTAGGTCCATCTAGATTGTTAGTCGTGTGCTGATTGGGGGCTTCCCCTGCTGAGCTATTCCCATTGCTTGCTTGTTGAGCGCTTCTGATACAGCTTCATGGATCTGAGCTCCTGCATTTTCTGCTTGTGAAAATTGTCTGAGAAGAGCCTGCATCATCTCCTCTTGTCTTTTCAACATCGCTTCCGTCTCATCTCTAGTGATGTAGATGGATGCTTGACCTGCTCCAGCTCCAGAGGAAGCCTCTTGACTTTCCTCCTGATTACTCCTTTCTATCACTTGCTTCCTTGCTGATGGTCTAGCCAGTGTTTCCTAGAATCCAAGTTCCTAGCTCCAAAATTCCTGGGTGCTTGCGTTCTCAGTGAAAGCATCAAAATGTTAGCGCCAAAATCGGTCACTAATACCCTAATGTAAACGAAAGCACCAATTAACAGTCACAGATAACAGATAGAATATATGCAGAGAGTAATAATATAAAGAACAGTCGAAATTAAAATGAAAGTAGCAAAAAACACAGATTTTATAGTGGTTCGGCTAATTCCGGCCTATGTCCACTCTAGAAGGTTCCTTTTTATTGATGTTCGAATCAATTGCAGTTACAAACTGATAGAGTAACCTTTAGCCTTAGAAAACAGAAAGTTAGAGAGCGGAGAGAAGAAGATCCACCATCTGGAGACCCACATGTTGTATTTATAGGCAAAACCAGGTTGTTGGGCCTCCTAAGTAGTTTGGGCCCACCAAGGCCATATCCGAACCTTACTTCATTATGCCGACTGATCCTGAGCAGTTGTATGTCGAACGAGGGGAAGTCTACCGAACGAGGGGAGGTGTGCCGGTCGGAGCTTATCTTCCAGACCGAGCTGAGCAACCTCCCCATTTCTTGACCAAATGACATATCCATCCTTTTCCAGCCTTGATAATTGTGAAGTTGGTTGGGTTGAATCCGCCTGTTCATGGCCTTGACTAAAGGCAGGTTAACAGATACGAAATCAACACATCCCATCGATATGAACCCAATCAATAAGCGATATGAAATGGCCTCTGAACTATGGATATGAAGGATGTAAGTCCATATCAATACGAAGAAAACTATAAAGGGTCGATGCGAAATTAGATGCGAGGGATCAAGGCGAAGTAAAGCGATACGAAAAAAATATCCTAGGTCGATATGAACAAGGCGCATCCATAGGACAGACTCGATCACTCGGCATAAAAAGTGGATCGATCCAAAAAGCTAGCGCCACGTCGTTAGACATCACATGTCCAGAAGCGATTCGAACAGGAAGCAATGCGAACTCAGTAGCTTTCAATAATTCCAAAATTGCATCAATCATAACTCAAAATATACAAGCCCAAATGCCACCAAACTTTCACAGGAGCTTGCATACATCCTCAGGAGTGTTCATGATCGATGCCGACTCGGTTGGACTAAATCCTGATCTATACGAATTGCATTCATATCGATCACGGATTGACTCCAAACGGTCAGGGACCGATCGCGTGGGTCCATCTATGTGAGAGAAAAGGTCTTCCGAGATCTGAGCAAGGTATTTGTAGTCTCCGCCTATAAATATCAGCTTAAGACCTACCAAAAAGGGACCTTTGGCTCTTCAACGTCCAAACTCTATCGAAATGTCTATTGTACTAAGATTCTACCGTAGTAACACATTGTAATCAGCCAACAAAGATTAATAAAATCAGCAATTTCATAGTGGACGTAGGCCAAACACCGAACCACTCTAAATCTGTGTGTTTCTGCGTGTTTTTCTTGCTTATTAATAGGTTTGTTTGTTACATCTTCCTCATTTTTCATTTATATTCTTCGTTTGATCTCTTCAAACACATCCGAAGAGTGTTGTGCCCAATTTGATACAATCACTCTAGTGCTTTCACCGAGAAAACCTAGTTTTTCTCCTGCTCATTGGATCTACTAGCGATATCGAATTGCAAGAATCCAAGGAGAAGATCCAGATTTCAAATCTAAAGTTCTTCCATCCTATTTAGATTTGCATCAAGTCTAGGAAAAAGCTTTGTCGTCCATCACGGTTAACTCTAGGACTACTTCAACTGCCATAGATCCAGAAGGACGGGACAGATAGAACCTCGTACAACTACCTCCTACTAATCAGAATGCTGCCAAACCATCAGATCCTCAAGGCCCTATTACTAGGGAAGAGTTTCAAATCCTATTGCAAGAGCTGACTCAAAGCCGCCAATAACTTACTCAACAACTGAGTGCCAATGTAGAATTGACCAATCAACTGAATCGTCAAAGACGAAGGAGATCCAGGAGGGATCAGGCTTCCTATTCATCGACTGAGAGTTCAGCCACTTCTGACTACCATCATAGTCCAACCCGCCCATGACTAGATGGAAGTTATACCCAAGCTACTAGACACCAAAATACACTGACTCTTGGATAGCCGAGAGCCTGCCCATCAACCAGCTATCAGACTAGACCCTCCTCCCGAGGAGGTACCATTCCTTATCATGTTATGAACAACTGCACTGCTACCACTGCTACTAAATTGGGAATTAATGCCCGAAACTGGACCAATCCAAACTGTTGCCAACATGAATACACTCTTGAACCGTATGTCCCCGACAACGTAGAAACAAGGAGGTGAGATATGGACCGTCGATCACAACTGGCCCATCTTTGCATTGTGGAACCCGACCACACTTGGCCCGGCATGCTCAAAATGTCTAGATGCCGGATATCCCAACGATGATCTGTCAGATGATCCGTGAAAGTCAGGGTCTCACCAATGACAATTGGGGAATCACCGAGAGTCATACCCCTTTTACTGATGATATACTCTACATTGAACCGCCTCGATGATTCAAAATGCCAACTTTACCCATTTATGAAGCGAGCTTTGACCCTAATCAACATATATTAAAGTATTAATGGTTGATGAATGCTGCATGAGCAGATGATGCGGTCAAGTGCCGAAGTTTCCCGATCTCCCTCAGGGGCATAACAACTATGTGGTTTACCCATTTACCACTCCAATCTATTTTGTGTTTTGATCAGTTGGCAGCAAAGTTTGTTGAGCAGTTCCGCGTGCATGTCAAAAAGCCGAAAGATGCTAATACCTTGTCTAGTGTCACTCAAGCTCCTGGAGAGACCCTCAGATGTTCTTTGAAGAGATTTCATGCTGCATGTGCTGAGATTAATAATCCCAATGATAACTCAATTCTGATGGCACTAACTAAGAGGATCGATTCTGATTCTGAATTCGGTAACTGGTTAGCCGTAAAACCCCCTACGTCATTGGACTGTTTCTATTCCAAGATAGGCCAGTTCTTAAGAAGGGAGTTAGCGAAACAGTCTAGGAAAAAGGATGATGCAGGACCCAGTGTGGAAGGAATCCAAAGCAATGTTGCTGTTAAACATACCTGGGAAAGTTCCGAAAAGGTACAACTGAACATACAGAATAAACAGAATCAACAGAAAGACAAAGGAAATCGAAACCGGAAACGGGATCATAATCGTTGGCCACGACATAGGGCCCCTATTTTTGATAATTATACTCCTTTTAATACGTTGCTAGAAAATATGTATTTATAGACTTGCAATACCATTAAATATGAGAAATCCGTTTCGAAACAATCATCGAAAAAACAGATCTAAGCAGGGATGTTTTGCAGATTTCATGATAACTATGGCCATAACACGAACGAGTGCCATCATTTGTAGAATATCATTGAGAAGTTGATGCGTGAGAGAAAGTTGGAGTAATTTGTGAGGGCACCACAGTCACGAGGTGCAGGCCCATCAAATCAAAATCATATACCAAATCAGGCGAGACCGGAGGAGCCCGCTCGTACCAGTGGAAGGTTGGTGATTAATACTGTTAGTGGTGGTCCTCATCCATCATAGCGAAGTTGGAAGGAAATAGAGTCGTATGCTAGTTCTATTAGGCATGCAAGCTTCAAATGTTGTAGTAGTTTGGAAGATGGGGCTCCGACCAAGCAACAGAAAACGATGACTGACGACGTCGTATTTTGAGATAGAGATGCCGACAGGGTCGAAGCCCCAACCATTGATCCACTTGTCATATCAGCTCAAGTAGGTCCTGCTTGGATGAAGAGGATCTTAGTGGACAGTGGAAGTTCTATGAACATACTATTCAAGCGAGCCTATAACTAGATGAAAATGGAAAGCAAAGATTTAAAGCCTTGTCAGTCCCGTATTCATCGCTCTAATGGGAGCACAATTATACCTATTGGAGTAGTGGAAGTACCAGTGGAGTTGGGAATTGGAGAACGCCGAAGAGTTCAGATATTACAGTTTGTTGTATTGGACATAGACTCGCCATACAATGCTTTCTTGGGCCTACCGATCCTGGATGAATTTAGGGCTACCATTGGGCTTAGTGTCCGACTTTAAAATTCCCTACTAACAACAAAGTTGGAGTCGTTCAGAGAGACCAGGCTGTTAGACGAGTCTATTATGTTGCTGAGTTGCGAGAGGCACAGCGAAAAGAAAAAGGAAAGGGCGTAGACGAATCTCTCTACGTCTGCTTTATTAAGAATTGATAGCTAACGCCTGGGCCTAGTCCCGGGCATCCCAACCAATTCCCAAGGGATCTTGACCCGAGAAATACCGAAAGTGAAGACGAAAGTAGAGACAATTAAGCTTCCTCGGCTAAGCTGACGATCGATGTCCCAATCGACGATAATGATGATTCTAAAATGATAACAATTGGATCTCCGCTAAGCCAACAGATGCAAGAGGAATTGGTTGATTTTCTCTGAGAAAACCTCTACGTGTTTGCTTGGACACGTTCTGACATGCGTGGAATCTCCCGGGACATTGCGAGCCACACATTAAATATTGACCAGCGGGATGTCTTGGTCAAGCAAAAAAGGCATGGTATGGATCCAGAGAGATCTGCCGCACTAAAGGAAGAGTAGATAAGCTTAAATCGAACGGATTTATTCGTGGTGCTCGTGTCCAATCCTGTACTTGTCCGAAAGCCAAACGGGAAATGGAGAACATGTATTGACTACTCAGACTTGAATAAACTTGCCTCAAAGACAGTTTTCCACTTCCTCGAATCGATTAGCTCGTAGATTCAACAGCTGGACATGAACTCTTGTCCTTCATGGATGCGTATTCTTGCTACAACTAGATGCCCATACACTTACATGACCAGGAGCATACCAGCTTCATGACCGATCTTGGACTTTGATGCTACAAAGTCATGCCTTTTGGACTCAAGAACGTGGGGGCATCTTACCAACGGTTAGTTAATCAAATGTTCGCTAACCAGACCGGAAAAACCATGGAGGTATATATGGATGACATTCTATTGAAGTCGCAGTTCTCCACTGATCATATCAAAGACCTGAAATCCATGTTTAACATCCTCCACGAATATAGAATGAAGCTCAACCCATTTAAATGTCACTTTGGGGTCGCATCCGAAAAATTTCTTAGGTTTATCGTTAACGCACGAGGAATCGAAGCCAATTCCCAAAAGATCTGGCAGTCAGAAATCTTGAGACTCCAAAAACTATAAAGAAAATCTAGAGCCTGAATTAAAAAGCAGCAGCACTGGGCAGGTTTATTTCAAAATCCATAGACAAATGCATTCCCTTCTTTGATCTGATCTGGAAAGGGAAATAGAACTTTGAATGGACTACGGAATATAAGGGCGCATTCCGAGCACTAGTTCAACATCTCTCCACACCACCCATTCTGTTAAGGCCTATTGATCACGAGTGATTGTACGTCTACTTAGCAGTGTTGGAAAATGCAATCAGTGCTTCCCTAATTTGGGAGTAAGACCGGATACAATGGACGATCTACTACATTAGCAAACTACTGACCGGAGCTGAGAGAAACTATCCGAAGCTGGAAAAGTTGGCTTATTGTCTTGTTATTGCCTCGAGGAAGCTCCGTCCGTATTTTCAGGCTCTCCTATCACTATCAACACCGACCAGCCATTACGACATGTCCTTACGCAGCCTGAGACATCTAGTAGGTTACTCAAGCGAAATATTAAGCTGAGTCGGTTTGACATTACTTATACTCCAAGGAGAGCTATCCAAGGACAAGTCTTAGCGAATTTCATTCTTGAATTCACTATCCCGGAGGACTTGCCCAAAGCCAATGATTCTCCCAAGTATATCTGAAAGCTGCATACTGATGGTGCATCAAATGACCGTTGCTCAGGTGCCGGAGTTGTACTTGAAACTCCTGAAGGTCAATCTATATGCTATGCTTTAATGTTTTTTTTGTGCGACAAACAATAAAGTCAAATATGAAGCTCTGCTTGCCGGATTGAGACTTGTCAGAGATTTAAGAATCATTGCCCCAGAGATTTATTGTGATTCACAATTGGTCGCGTGTCAAGATTGGGGGGAATACCAAGCCAAAGGCCGAAGACTGGCTGTTTATCTTGCTCAAGTTTAGGAAATATTAAATCAGTTCAATTATTATGCCATTTACTACATACCCCGAGAGCGCAATCAGAAAGCCGATTCGTTATCGAAGTTATCCAGTGTAGGTGAGGCTCAGCAAATGGAACATTCCCGTGGATACGTTATCTTTCCTTAGCATCGACCAAATGAAGACAGATTGGGTATTTGAGGTCTTTCTCGATAAGGAGTTATGGATGACTCCGTTTCGAAACTATCTCGAGCATGGGACCCTGCCGGAGCTTGGGAGTGAAAAGAGACAAGTTCTTCGAAAAGCTTCGGCGTTCACTATGCAGAATGGAGTCATGTATAGAAGAGGGTACTATGTTCCTTTACTTCGGTCTATTGCTCAAGATGAAATCAAGCTGATATTGCATGATGTGCGCGAAGGAGAATGTGGCGATCACACTGGGGGACAAGCTCTTGCCAAGAAAGTGCTCCGATATGTATACTATTGGCCGATTGTAAATTGTAATGCATCGGATTACGCCAGAAAATGTGATAGATTTCAGAAGCATGCTTGAATTCCAAGAGCCCCACCTATTGAAATAACTCAGACGATCAGTCAATGGATATTTGCAGTATGGGGCATGGACATCATCGGTTCTCTACCTCTAGCTAAAGTTTGTGCGAAGTACGCCATCATTGTTGTTGATTACTTTACCAAGTGGACGGAAGCCAAGCCCCTAGCTACTATCACAACGAAGAAAGTGATTCAATTTTTTAGTACGCAACATCGTCTATCGGTTTGGTCACCCACATGCCATCATCATAGATAATAGATCCCAATTCGACAGTGTTAAATTTAAGAATTTCTTTCAGCAGTTCCATATCCAGAAGAAGTTCTCCGCAGTTGCACACCCTCAAGCGAATGGACAGGTTAAAGCTGTTAATAAAGTTATAAAGTCTATTCTGAAGAAATGACTGGAAAAGGCCGGGGGAAAATGGGTCGATGAACTTTCTATGGCTTTACGGGCTTATCGGACAACCCATAAATCGCAATCGGCTACACTCCATTCTCTATTTCCTATGATTCAGAAGTCGTTATTCCAGTCGAGATGGAAGTACCTTCTCATCATGTGACTTATTATGATCCGAAAATGAATGCTATATTACTTGCCGAATCCTTGGATTTATTGGATGAGAAGCGAGAAGAGGCTGACTTGAGGGTAGCCGCATACCGAAGTCGAGTCGACCGATTGTACAATGCCAAGGTCCGACCCTAAACTTTTGAACTCGGCGATCTCATACTTAAAAGAATCTACCCGGTTCCTTTGCACATGACCAATATGGGAAGGGCCGTATGTAATCAAATAAAAGCTCGGAGTATCGACCATTAACGGTCTTACTCTGCCGGGAGCCTGGAACAGTGAGATTCTTCCTCGCTACTACACATAACAGGCTTTATTTACTCATTCAGTTTACTTTTCATTTACAATTTGTTTCTGCATTTCGAAATTTGATTTTGTAATAAGGCAAATGATTTTTTCGTATTTCTTATTTTAGCAATAAAATGCAATCTTTTCGAGCCAGAGCGGTGATTTTTTGAAATGCGACATACAACCATCACTATGTATGGAGAGCTAAGTTATACCATATGGTGGGATTTATTCAAATAGGGAGTGACTGTGATACGACCGGTTTACTCGCTAAGTGAAACCCAAGCTCGGGGGCAAGTCATCACACTAAAGCCAAAAAAGAATCAAGACACGATAATCCTCTAACTAACTCCAAATTCCCAGAGTACGAACTGGAGTATAAACTTACAAATACGGTTTCGATGTGGGTGGATCCGTCCACTTAATGACTTTGCCCGTATTCAAACCAAGTTCGAGGAGGATGGAACCATCCGTCTAACGACCTTGCTTGTTAACTCAGGGTGGATTTGAGTCGACCATCCATGATCCTGATAGATTCGCCGTTCCTGGAGTGCGAACAAAATTCTAACGCCTAAACAGATGTGACTGATCATTTGTCGGCCAACTCCGATTCCCAGAGTGCGAACTGAAGTATAAACACCAACTTACTTTGGATTCCCAGAGTGTGAACTAGAGTATAAAATATCTATCGACTCTAAGACCCCAGAGCGTGGACTGGAGTCTAAACATCAGCTAACTCTAAATCCCCAGAGCATGGATTGGAGTTTAAACATAAATCGGGTGTGAGTGATCACCCACAAATCAATCTAAGTCCCTAGAGTGTGGACACAGTTCTAAATATCAAACGGCTGTGGCTAACCGCCCATGAAAATAACTCAAGTCCCCGGAGTGTGGACATATCACTATAACTTAAGCGGGCATAATCGACCGCTGACGAACAAGTGCAATCCCCAAAGTGTGGATACGATCACCAATTGATAAGCGCAACTACCCGAACTTGTCATGTTTCATCTTTGTTTCACAAAGTTGAGCTCGATATATTAAAGGCGAATAGTGATGGCCTACTGGTCTTCTCAATTTATCTCTAGAATTGGTGGTAGAACTTAAGTACCAGCCACTGATTGAGACAGTGCAATATCCTAATTTGACTTAACGCTCGATTGCGACCCGAAGCCGTAACTTCGAAACTTAGCAACTAAACCCCGGCCTAATTTATAGGCTAAAACTCCACAAGTGTATTAAATGGAAGTTCGAGCATTGAAGCACTTTAACAAATGAACACAAAATGAGCTAGAGATGAAGTGAAATTTTATTTCAACTATTCTTTGGAAGAAAAAAGATAAGTATAAAATTATACCAAAAATCCTATTAGCGGGGTCCGAATCTGCATCTATACATGGCCTAGAAAAAAGCAAAAGTAGATTCCTATCTATCTACCAAAAAAAGAGCCGAGGAGACATGTTTATTCTCTCGTTTTCTTTTTCGTCCCTTTCCTCGGTGTTGACTCGCTGGATTCATCGCTTGGCTTCCTCTTCGAGCCCTTGCTTTTTGGCGCCTGATCTCCAGTCGGAGGCATTATATTAACTTCCTCCTCTAAACTCATGTATTAGAATGCTTCCTGAAGGTGGAGTCGGAGGTATAAGATCAATATTAGATGGCAGGAGAGGCACACTAGTGTCGACGATCGTACCACCAGGTGAAATCATTCGTCAAAGAGTTGGATCAGGGGCCACCATCCCACCTCCAAAGCTACTAGCCCACATGGCTGCCTCCATCTCAACGTTAATTTCGATTATTATTTCCTCTTTGTGAATTGTTTCGGCATCGCCGGGAATGTTAATAGTTTGGCCCGAAGAACTAGTCACCGGTGCGCCTCCACCCATGACAAATGGCATATCAGCAAAGGGGTCACTGTGATGATCGAGAAGTTTCTCCATCATCTATTCACCAAAAGTAAGCGTGCTCCACTATGCTCCATCAATTGGTGAATTGGTTGTTGTGGTGGTTGCTTTTGTTATGATGGCCTCCTGCGTGTGATGTGATTCTTGAGTTGTAGGGGCGCAACAGATGTGGCTCCTATCACTGAATAGAGACAAATAAACAGAGTCAGCGATTACTTCAATCAATGTTTCCAACTTTGGATGAGCACAAAAAATGTTTAGAATACCTTCCTCGGTTTGAATCGCGGCTGGCGAAGCAGCTTCGAAGACTTGTTTATGAACCGGAGATAACCGCGATTAGTCAGGATTATAAGTAGGAACAGATTAAGGATCAACTGTAGATGTGAATTCAGGCTGAGTTAGCACAAGAGTTTTAGAACTTACATCATGGTGCTCGACACCAAAACCTTCTCTAGCTTCCGAGTGCTGAGTGCCAAGTTTCTTCTTTTTATATGAGATCATGATATCACGAAGAACTTTCCTTTCATCTTCATTCAACACCCTGTTCTTAAGCTCCAATTTATCGACTGATTCCGTTGTCATTCTGCCTTTTCATCTTCTACTAATCGGCCCCAAGCATTATACAGGTGTGTTGGATAATTATCGAGCCAGGTTAGATTTCTATGCTTCAAAACATTAGCATTGTATGTGATCAGAAGGTCTTTAATATCACCCTCGAACCCGGTCTCTGCCATCTTAACATCATCCTCAACCCTGGCCTCGACCTCTTGAATCTTAAGTGTTGCCGCGTCCCTTTCACCCCGAAGCACCATAGCTTGTTCGCACACCTCCTGAGCTGCTTTATTTGCATCGTCCTTTCTTTGATGATCTCGGAGAGTTTGGCTTTAAACACGTTTAGTTCCTTCAGTCGTAGAATCCCTTTCAGCTGTAACGGTGGTGTTTCGGTGGCCATCCTTCTCAATCAAAGCAAAATGCGTCTGTCGCATCCTTTCCATGGACTGATTTGCCTCATCTGCTTTCTTAATAGCCTCTATTTCCGACTTCCTGGAGGATTCGGCCTCATTGTTAAGCACTTGAACTATACAGCCCTTTGAGTTATATCGGTTAGATCTTGATTGTTTTTGCCAGATTAAACACACTACTGATGCCTTATCCGCAGTCTTCATCCACTCCCTATATTGGTTGTAGACATCATGAACATAATCATGCATAGTTTGTTCCGCCTTACCTGGGATTCTCTTTAAATGAGGAGGGAAGATGATGCCATCGAAACAACTGTTTGGGAAGTCTTTTTTCAACTGGACGATTCTGATCGCTCCTTTTCCTGTAGGCTCGGTGATGGCTTATTAGGTGATAGTGGGAATTTCGGCCTCAGTCCCGCGACGCTGTAAATAAGACCTTGAAACTTTAGTAGATGGTTTTTGGCATGGAGGCTCCAAGGGTTGTCTGTCGTGACCAAAGGGTTGGGTTGGAGCTCGATGAGGCGGAGAGTGTGATCGGGACCGATTTCTATATTCTCTACCGCTATCCCTCTCCCTTTCATAACGCTCCTGGCTAGAATAACCGTGATCTCGGTCTCTTTCAACTTCCCTTCCGCGTGACTCATAGTATGAACAAGATGACTGGCGAGCCAAGCGAAGGCTTCCTAACATAGATTCTCGCCTGGTCATCGTATCTACAAATAAATAAAAACGAGTTAATAATTTCCAGAAGCGAACAACGTATGATTGGAAATCATGTAGTGCCATGAAGTGTATGTATGCATGTGTTAAACCCCCAGACCAACCGGATATGTTGGCCACATTTGTAGGAAGTGACTCGCTTAAATCTAAGGCACTTTGATGCCCTTCCAATCTGGTGTCGTTTTGGAGCGACACATAGTCCGGAATTGGGATATCGGCAAGCTCTTCAAAAGGATTCTCCATTTACGAGGGAGGAGCCTTCGAAATTCCAACACTGGAGGATGGCAAGGACACAACCACGGATTTCCATCTCGAAGATTTATGACGCTTATGTGCTACTGCCTTGCCTTTCCTTCTTCCCTTAAAATCCTAAAAATTGTCTAAAGCCTCGGTTACGGGTTCGTCATCAGTGGGCGTAATTTCTTCATCGCCCTCCTCAGTTATTACGACCCCGGACGCTCTACGCTTAGCCCGTCTCGCCGGGGCCGCCCTAAGTGGTCCCTCAAGTCTTATGCTCTGGTTTTGATCGATTAGCCCAACAATCCTCAAGTTTTTATCTGTAAGCATCTAGTCAATTTATCTCATCTCGCCCGGCACTAGCTGAAGAACTCGTACCACTTCTTTAAAGTGAGTACCTTGGGCTCGTGGAATTGCGGCTGTAAAGGTAAGAAGATATTAGTTTCAATGTTAATTACAACTATCTCGTAAGCCACCAGAGGAGTTATAACACTTACATCTGACTAACCACCGGCTGGCGAACCCTAGAGGGCACCGTACGTAGAACCACTCTGTCTTAAAGTAGCTATGCCTAGTCCAGGATCTTGTCACCACATTGAAATTCCCGACTGCCTCTAGAAACATGAACGACGGATTGTCTCCTCGACTCTTGACATTAAACAAGTATCTGACTTCTTCCGGGGTCGAGGGTCGAAAGAGATGTTCCGTGAAAATAATGAATAGACTATTCAGCAGTACATGTCCATTTGGACGTAATTGTGACAGAGCGATTCTAAAGAAAGCTAATACATCTTGAATATACTAGTTGAATGGAGGAAGTGTTCCAGTTGTGTATGCATGTCGAATAAAGGCTGTGTATCCTTCTGAGGGTGCGTGTAGCCTATCATTCGGTACAGGGAGCAGAAAGTCGTCTAATGGGGAACCATGTCTTAAGCATATTCGCCCCAACATATCTTCGGATACATTGGATGGCACAGAATCTTGTGGGTTCTCAATAAAAGTTGCTCCTGGCAGCTCGTCCGGAGCTGGACTTATTACTTCAGCTGCAATGGCCGGGTTCTCTATTATCGAAGAAGATGAACTTTGAGGCTCATGTTGCTGTGAACTTGTAGATTCCATAACTAATCAACTCATCAAAAATCATCGTTAGATGATAATAAGCCCGTGTGTTCCCCAGTGTGAAGTACGTGAGTGCATTATGCAGTGCAGTATAATACTTAAGAAATTTTACGGAATTAAAGGAAATGTTCAAATGACCTTAATTCAAAATTCAATTGGAGTGACCGTCATCGCTAACCGTCACAACCATGCCATCCAGACTTTAGAGACCGATCTGAGTTAAAGTTTGTTAAATTTTGACAAGTTACAGTTCCATCGATGAGCTTTGAAGGGCAGTCAAATATGTAGTTTAACAGTTAAGTCTAAATATGCGAGGCTGAAGCTCGTTGGAATCGGAGTCGAATATGCATAAGATTTCATATCCATCAAGGTTTAAACTTGGATCATTCAACAAATGCCCAATTTCGTATTGGTCAGGTAAGATTGGGCTTCGTACCGATCCGAAACCTTCGACTTCGCATCGATCATCGGCCTAGTCTTCATATCGATCACTAGGGCTAGGACTTTGTATCGATGGCACGGCCTAAGTCTTCGTATTGATCACTCCAGATTGATATGAACTCCTACCATTCTCAATCAATACGAATCTCACCCTTTCATTTAGCACTTCTAGATCGATACGAGCTTCTAGTGTTCCTAGATTGATACGAGCTACTTCCCAATGTTGCAGCATTCCACTTCGTATCCATTAGTTGGCCTTCTTCCCTAAGCTGCTTGAACGCCATTACTCCTTCCTCAACCTTGCTCCGACCCAACTCCGGTAATGACATCGCCGGAATCGGCCATGACTTTGAACGGATTAGCATTGAAACTTGAGTCTCATCATTTTAGAATGGAATGGATTAGCTAATTACCTAAATTAAACAATTAGTTCAAAGGAATGAAGAGTTGGTCAATTTAGGACGAAGATAGTTCTCTTTTATCGAGTGCTCTATCGACAAGAAGGCAAAAAATAAAAATGATGGCAAGTGAAATTTTTCTAAGTCCAGGAAGTATTTATATGAGATCGATCCAAAGGAAGTGACAATTCATATCCCAGTACAAACCGACCCATTGAAGAGGTCTACACAATAACCGATGCGTAGCAACCTCTTCATATCCATCAACCATTTATCGATATATAATGATCATTTTGAATCTGTCACTTTGAAGCCCACAAAAATTTGTAACCATTGACAATTTCACCGATACGCAGTAACCTATTCGCATCCATTTATTATTGATTCGGACCACAGCTGTTCGTGTCCATTAGTTCTCATCGACACGAACGAGACTGCAGAGACTTGCTTAGCTAATCCCGACCCATCAACGATCCATCAATGCAAAATGATAACTTTGTATCCATTGCTCTGAAGTCCACTAGTACACATATTCATCGTTACAGGCATTTAAAAAATAATAATCAAATCAACCAACTTGTATCGATCCCTATCAATACGAAGACAATGTTTTTTAACTTTCGAAATCGATCTCAAAGAGGATCGATATAAGGAATGCACCAAAACAACCACCAAGTGTTGTTATAACTCGAATTTCATATTGATTCAGGAGAGGATCGATATGGAATTTGATAAGAGAAAACTAGCAACAACTCATGAATGTACGATTGTTAACGGGAGTCAGGGTAAAATATGATTTATGTGCAACCAGTTAACATTAAATTTTTAAAGAATTTATAGGAATTAAATACTCACTTGATGACAATTACAATAGCAAATAACAGTTTGCTATCATTCAACATTTGGTTACAACAGTGCATAGTACAACAATTGACAGCCAACAATTCATTATTTATATTACTGAAGATCCATCAAACGTTACATCTTCCGACGAAAAGACAACAACCAGTCAACAAGTTA
The DNA here is from genome assembly GCA_030765085.1 of Allium cepa. NCBI lineage: Eukaryota > Viridiplantae > Streptophyta > Magnoliopsida > Asparagales > Amaryllidaceae > Allium > Allium cepa. Next base: position 474,288,816 of record CM060932.1, read on the forward strand.
GATGGAAATTTTTAGAATAAAGATTGCATCTTTTCAAAGCATGTCATGTCCTCACAAGACATACTTTAGGAGCAAATGTTATCTCGCCTTTTGGCAAGGCCGTGATACTAAGCAATTGACTGTCCATTTATTCTTATCCATCATCCCGCCTATTTTGCATCGATCCATTTCATATCCATCAGTAGACAAGCTTCTCTTCGTATCCATCCAAATAACCCCACTTTGCATCCATTCACATCCATCCACTTCATATCCATCGGTGGTAACATGAGAGTCCATTGCATATCTATCCAGTTTCTAACATGCTTCGTATCGATTGTCGTAGATCGATATGAAATCAACACATCCCATCGATACGAACCCAATCAATAAGCGATACGAAATGGCCTCTGAACTATTGATATGAAGGATGTAAGTCTGTATCGATGCGAAGCAAACCGTAAAGGGTCGACGCGAAGTTGGATGTGAGGGACCAAGGCGAAGTTGAGTGCTATAAAGCGATATGAAAAGAATATCCTCGGTTGATACGAAAACAACGCATCCATAGGAAAGACTCGATCACTCGGCATAAAAAGTGGATCGATCCAAAAGGCTAGTGCCACGTCATCAGATATCACATGTCCAGAAGCAATGCGAATAGATCGATGCAAACAGGATGCGATGCGAACTCAATAGCCTTCAATAAATCCAAACTTGCATCGATCATAACTCAAAATCTACAGGCCCAAATGCCACCAAACTTTCACAAGAGCTTGCGCACATCCTCATGAATGTTCATGATTGATCCCGATTCGATTGGACTAAATCTTGATCGATACAAATTGCATTCGTATCGATCATGCATCGACTCCAAACGGTTAGGGATCGACCGCGTGGGTCCACCACGTGAGAGAAAAGGTCTTTCGATATCTGAGCGAGATATTTGTAGTCTCCGCCTATAAATAGCATCCCAGGACCTACTGAAAAGGGACTTTTGGCACTTCAACATCCAGAGTCTACTGAAATCTCTTTTGTACTCAGATTCTACTATTGTAACATGTTGTAATTATCCAGCAGAGGTAAATAAAATCGGCAATTTCATAGTAGACGTAGGACAAACGCTGAACCACTCTAAATATGTGTGTTTCTAAGTGTTTTTCTTTATTGATTGGTGTGTTTGTTAGATCTTCTTCATTTTTCATTTACATTCTCCATTTTGTCTCTTCAAACACATTCGAAGAGTGTTGTGCTCAATTTTGATACAAACAATCGGCCTCGTCCAGGAGGCGCCAGGGAGGTACTGTGATGTGACAGTGCTAATGTGGAGGTGGAGTGGGTTGCAAGTGCTGGGAGCGTTGGCATGGTGGAATAAAGTCCACAACCTCGTTTTGGTACTCGCATGCAACTCTCAGCCTATAGTAGTCGAATGGAGATCGAAGAGGGGTTGGGCATTGGTGACATGTCAGTCATGGGCAATGTGGCAAGGCTGAAATGCGATGGAAGCTGGCAGTGGAAATCGGTGATGGTGGGATGCGTGCATGTGCACACGGGCACATATATATGCACGTTCTTTGTTTTCAGGTTTATAAATTGGAAGTTGTTCCCAATGTCCCGTTTCTTTATCTTAAGGAAGAGAGGAAGTGTTATGTGGGTCGTGGTTTGGTTATTGGGCCTAAGGCCCATATGTATGTTAACTTTAAAATAATTATTTTAAAACTTTGGAAATATACAACTAATTTGTCTGGGATCTGATTTACACGTGGTTTCTGGCGTTGGATTCGTACTAAGTTGTAGAACTCATTCTATGAAATAATTTGACTGCTATGTTGTAGTAAAATTCAGTGGTAAATTTATTTAGATGCATAATTACACTTTTTAGTAAATATAATTAATCCCTGATATCTTATCAGCCGATTAAAACACCATTCTAAGATATTTTAAGTTGAATAGATTATTTTGGACATCTATTTAGCAGAATAAATCACCGTTCTACTATATTAAACTGAATAGATTATATGAGACAATTATTTAGCAGAATAAATCACTGTTCTACTATTATGTTAACTTGGATATTCATTTATATGCCAGATGGGTTGAATCGATGTGATATCTATCGATTTAAAGTATTGACTTTATTTACGTATGTGTTGTTTATGAAAATACCTATTTTACAACTTGAATGTCGTTATGAATTATAATGGTAGCTTGTATAAGTACGACTAAGCCTTTTTCCAATTTGATAAATTATGGATTTGAAATCAATTTAAGTTTTTATAACAATTTAAGTAAATTATTAGATTTGTTAAAAATGTTTAGTAGTTAATTTTGTTAACAATATTTAAAGTTACTTTAACTTAATAATGTTTTTAAGTTGAATTAAACTAAAATGGTTTCAAGTTAATTGTTATTTTGAATTAACAATGTTTAATGTTAAATAATATTTAACTAATAAATGTTTAAGTAATTATTATTCATTTAATAATTATTTTCAAGTTAATTATTATTTTAATTAATAATAATTAAGCCGATTTTCATTTTTATTAAGGATTGCCTTAAGTTAATTAATCTTTATTTATGATGTTTATAAGTTAATTAATTACTTACATAAAGTGTTTTAAGATAATTAGTAATTTTAATAACAAGGTTTAGATTAATTAATTACTTTATTTAAAAGGTATTTAAAGCTATTTATTTATTTAATAATGTTGTTTAAACTTAATTACTCATTTTATTACTTGTATTTAAAGTTAATAAATTAATTTAATAACGAAGTTTCAGTTAATTTAATTAACTTAAGAATATGCTTTAAATAATAAAATTATTTTATAAAAAGGGTTTAAAGCTAATAAGCTTGTTCTATAAAAGGGCTTTTTACTAAGTAAAAGGAACTAAGTAAAAGAGTTATATTTTGGAAAGAGATCTTGGATTTTGGAAAGAAAAATTAGGTTTATAAGGCTTTGATTGGATAGATTATATTTATCATGTTATGAATCAAATAAATAAGAAATCCTTCCTAATTTTGTTGGTAGGGAAGCATTTCTTTACTTAACACCGAAGGGTTAGTTATTTAGGATTCATAATAAACTGTGTTTTCAAGACTTGTTTTTAACCCATTTAATGTGACTTGGAAATTGAGAATCTTTCTTAACTGGTTTGTGAATATACTTATACCGATGAGATAAGTATATGAATATTTTCGGAAAATATTTAAAGAGATTTAATCAATAGAAGATTAATTAAATGAGGCTTAGTGGTTTCTATGGGAAATTAAATATGTGATTGATGTATGTTTATTTGATAGTTAAATAACTAACTATCAAATCTTGGCCAGTTTTTAACTCTGGAAATATCTAGAGAAAACATAGGAATTATACTACAGTTATCTTATATGATACCGCTATATGTATAAACTCGTAATGTTCTTCTAAGACAAAGGATAAGGAGAACCGTTCGCTTAAATGGTTAACTAGTGATCCTCACTCTTATCTTGTCTGTTTATGTCCAAAAGAGCCAAAGTTGAGTTTACTCGAAATTATGGAATGTTGATTCAAAGTGACTAGGATCGGATAAGTATGAATTATCCGAAAACCACTTCAAACTAACTCAAGCATTCAAATGGAAGTCATCTTGAAGATGATGGAGTCCTTTAAATGGCAAGGGCTACTTTCTAATAATCCTAATGGTGATTCCAAAATGGATGTGGTAGAAGTAGTGCCTTCAGTTTGTTCATATCCTGAACAACTTGTATGGATGAATGTTGGCACTACATTGCTGCTTGGGGGAATTTTTAGCATTCCAAGTGAGATTTCTATAATAAAGGTAAAACGTAGCCTCTAGCCTCATCAATCGGGAATGACTAAAATAAAGGATGCACAGTAGAGCTAGATGGTCGCACCTATTAAGATATTGTCATCACCCTTCTAGATATATATTTATATGGATTGGGTTGTGCATGAGAGCTTTCAGATAGGTTGTAAAAGCAACTGGGTGATGAAATATTTAGTACTACCCAGCAAGGGGTACGTCGGTCCTGTGTTGGCAGAGGATCCATGTGATGCCCTTAGTACATTTTTCTAGAGGTGTATTGTGACAGGCGGTACCTCAGTGCTTTATCATTATATGGAATCCATTCTCCAATACAAGCTTTTACGGGCATAATTGTATACCTATTATGCTAGAATTTAATTAATGTAATAATTTCAGCTATGATTCATAATTTATTTTAAGCTTTAGACATTAGTATAATGTCACAAGATTTCTATAAAAATGGTTTGGTTATCATAAAGATAAAATCCCGTATGTGTTTATATGCGGCGTGGTCTTACGAGATACGTTTATTTTCAAATGTTTTCGTAACATTAATAATCCATTTGATTGTTCTTTTCACAGTGGTTTTACCAGACTGATATGGGCGTTATTTTCTAAAAGTGCTCAAGCCAGACCAGGCATATTTCCAAGTTTACCTTGGATGCTTTAGAGTTTTAGGAGACGAGCTAGATGCCTAAGATGTATCTATGTATTTTCTTTTATTTCCACAGCATTGTTTGTTGGTTGTGTTCATTAGCATTCGTAAAGACAGGCTGTTATAACTGTCCAGGCTAATTATATGATAGTCTGCTTTATGTGTATAAAACTTTTTCTTGTATATAGACCATTTTATATTAAAGATTATTCGTTACGTTGTGAGATTCTGTTCTTTCTTTCCTTTTCTTTTCCACAATGAACTATCTTTCAGGCACTTGGATGCTTGACACGTTAATACTATAGATGCATTAGTATCGACTTTTGAAGGTCGAATCGGTAGGTCATTGCAAAAATAATAAACGTTGCCCAATCCAATCCTTTGTTCACTTGCATAGTTCCTTTGTTAAACTAAGGTCGGCTAGCTGTGTCCTCTCATGCGAACTCCAATCCAGTTCCTTGGTCCGACCACTCAAATTTCCTTGCACTACTAGAGTCGCACTTTGAAAATATCCCGACGACCTAAAGAATTTGACTCGAGCGATCACCTTTAAGAATCGAATGAAAAGCCCTTGCCAGCTAAAGAAAATCACATAAAAATCATGCTCTTGAACTAAGGATTCAGAACGGGTATGTGAATGGATTGATCCCTAAAAAATAATATTGTAACACATAGGATTAATCCAATCATATAAGGTTTGCTAACACAAGGTCAAACACATCTAATATGTAGAAGTCTCGGTCCTTGCTCATTTTTAGGCAACCGTAGGATCTTTCCTGGATCCAGAATCCAAGTCACACATCGTCGAACAACCCAACTCTACTCGAAAACTTGCACGTCAAGTTCGAATGCAATTACTTATGGTCATTGTATCATAGCTTTGCAGTCGAGGTTACTATACAAGATTAATTATTACAAAGGAATTAACCTACACTACGAGGAGTCAAGTTTGGTAGATGACTAAGCAATAAATCCCAAACCCAAGCATTAACGCCCTAGGCAAGCTTCCTTATCTACTTTATAGGAGTAGTAAACATCGTCTCATGTAACATCCCTGAATTTTATCCAGGATAATTTGATAATTAATTTAATTTTTGAAATTAAATTGTGAATCTATTTGTGAATTAATTAGAAATTTCTAGGATAAATAAATATTTTAGATTATAAATAGAATTATAAAGTTTTAAGATTTATAAAAGATAGGTTATCTTATTTATTTATATTTATAAATATAGTTTAAATTAAATCTTGGAATTAAAATTCAAAAATAAAAATCTTATAAATATATTGGGTTTGAAAACATTGTATTTTCAATTTATAAAACTTGTTTTCCAAAATTATTTTAAATAAATAATTTTTGAATTGCTAGTTCAAAGTCATAGAGGTTATAAAATATTACTAATTAAGGGTTTAAAAGTATTTAAAAATAAGGACTAAACATAAATTTAAAAATTTCTATGTATTTGAAAGTAATAAAATCTTGTTTTCGAATTTTTGTAAATGTGCATTTTTATGTGAAAGATATATAAGTATAAGTAATTAAAATTATCTTTTGAAAATAAATATGAAAATATGATTTGTAAATTTAAAATCGTATATGTAAATATTTAGAACTAAATTTAAAAATTTAAATGAAGTATGGTTTAAATTTTTATTTGCAAATAAACTCAAGGAAAGGTCTTGACATAAATTTATTTAAATTAAGGATTTAGACACAAATTTCTTTATGTTAACAAATGTAAACCTTTTCCTTAATAATTAAACAAGTGTAAAGATTTTTCTCTATACAATTAACAAGTGTAATAAATTTAACAAGTGGTAACATCTTCTTTTCTTTGGAATTAAATTATATGAATATGAATTAAAAAGAAAACAAAAAATTTCTTAGTAATTTTTTTTCCGTAAACCTGAAACTACAAAAACAAATGAAACAACACAAACCAGAAAAGTAATCTTAAAACCTGGGCTGAAAATCAAAACTTGGGAAACAAATCAAAGCCTGTTTTTCAAGTATAATCTGGAAAACATGCAAGCAAAGAAAAGTTCAATTCATCTCAAACATTAACCAAATTAAAATCTGGAATCAAGTTAGGGAGAGATTCAACTCAACAAAATACAAATAAGGATCAAGCAAGTTGTTGATCAAGCAATTCTAGATTTTCAAATAGCAAAGCAGACCAGGGAAAACATGCTATCTGGGATCAAACTTAAATCAAATACAAGTTCAACTCAAATATAAAGCAAGAATTCAAAACTGAAGTAGTTAAAAGAATCAAACAAATTCAAGCTTTAGCATAAACCATCATTTCCAGATCAAAAACAAAGAAATTCTAGATTTCAGATCAAAACATGTTCTCTGTTCTTCATTGATCAGGTGAGCAAATCTACCTTTTTATTTGACTTATGATATTATGTAGTGATTAATGCTTGAAGAAATGTTGTGAATATGCTTATATATAAAATATATAGATATATGTGCGTGGTTATGCATGTGTGGGAGACAGACATATGTGTCTCTGTAACTCTGTGTTTTGTTTACAAAAGATCAAACTAGTTAAAAAAAATCCAAATCCTCATTCCCTGATCTTCTTTAGGTTAGGATCCTTAGGGGAAATTTTTTAATAACAACCATATTTGATTTTTAAAAATATTAGTAAGCATATTTAATAAGGGGGTTACTGGAAATGGGAAAAGAACAATAAGGATCAATTGAAATCAGAAATTTGATTGTTAGATTTTCATGTTTGGTTTATATCATCAAATTCGTTTTCGAAATTGATAAATTTTGATAAGAATATAATGATTTTTAAGCTGGTAAATATTGAGATATCTAGAGATGACCAGTATTTTCTTTTTCGTCAATTTCTGGTTATCGACATTGAATGGTGGGTTGCGTTTGATGTCAAAGGTGGCTTGCATGTTGATGATCACAGGAAAAATGCTAAATGATTTTATAAATTGTTGTGGTGGCTTGAGGGGATCGAAATAGGGTTTAATGACCCAGTATGGTCGATAGCGTTCAAAAGTGGAATTCGTCGACGTTGAGGCGAATCAGCCGATCGCACCAGGGGGGATCGTTGTAGCATATCATGGAGCAGTGGTGGACGAAGTAGCGAGGGCTCTCGGGTAGGGAGGTTTTGTAGCAAAGCAAATTAGAGTGATTTTCTTCGATTGGGTTTAGTTCCAGTTTTTGATGGGTAGGCTCGATTTCAATTTGTCGTGGTTATCGGCAATCGATGGGGTCGGTTCGTCCGAGGAGGTGATCAGCGACTTGGTGAAGGTCGTAGTGACGACTGATGGTGGCCGGAGCTGTCGTGCATGTGCACGTGCACATTTTTGTTCGACTGGGTTGTTTGAGTTAAGGAAGAAGAAGAAGCAATCGTATGCAGGGAATTCGAGTTTTTGCTTGGGGAAAAACACGAGTTGCCTCAGGTCATTACTCGAGTGAATTTTGTTATGCTAAGAAACAGTTAGAAAAAAAACTTAAGTTGGTAGGAAAAAAAATTTCTACTCGGGTTGATTTTCAGGAAACTCAAAGCAAAAAGGGAAAAGACTCGGGGAAAACATGAAATGACTCGGGTTTTTGTTAAAAACTTGTTGATTCAAAGAAATTTCAAATATGCGTTGAACAAGTTTAAAGTTTATTAGATTGAATAAGTTTTAAAAAGATGTAAATCAAGATTTTTGAAGTAAATTTATTTACAAAGGTTTAAAAAGATTTCCAAGATTTATTTCTAAAAGGATTAGGTGTTTTAAAAATCTATTAATATGATTTTATAATAGTTTTATTAAGATAATTAATTTAATTTCAAAAGTGTAATTTAATGGCAAAACCAAGAAATGATTCACCAAGGATTTCTTAATTCATTGATTTGATGTAATTAGGATAAGTGATTAATTAAAGATTAATTAATTAAAGAAGTTAATTAAAGGCTAATTAATAAATTAATAATTAAAGGTGGAATAATTTCTAAATTATTAAGTTAATTAATGAAGGTAAATTAAATGCTATTTAATTTATGGTTAACGATGACTAAGTGATTAAGAATGATCACTTATTATAATTAATTATGGGTAATTAATTAATGTGATAAATTAATTACAGGGTAATTAATTTATGAAAATAATTAAGGGATGATTATTAATTAAGGATTAATTAATTAAATTTTGTATTAATTAAGGATAATTAATCAAAGGATTATCATTAATTAAAGGTTAATTAATTAATGAAATTTATTAGGGATAATCACTTATTGTAATTAATTAAGGATAATTAATTAAATATTAATTAACTAACGGTTAATTAATTAATGTAATTAAGGATTATTAATTAAAGAATAATTAAATAATTAAAGGTTAATTATTAAGGGTTGATTAATTTATTTATTAAGGTTGATTTATTAATGATAAAAAATAATTAATCAAAATGGTTTGTAATTAATTAATGATTAATTAACCAGGATTAGAAATTTATCCATAAGTAATTAATCCGATTTAAATAAATCAGATAATTAATTGATCTTACTCATGGATGTTAGGATTCTAGGGAGTGCTTTGAATTGATTGATGTCCCTGATTTGTGATAATGTGTGATATGAATTATTTTGTTTCCTGAACTATGATGTAATTTATTCTGTGATGAATTAATTATCTGTAATGTAATTTATATTCTATGATATATATCTATGATCTATGAATGAAAGATAAGCGTTATAGTTTATACCGCTTATCAAATATATTGCTGTATTTGAATCTATAATGGTCGATGTTATTGCACTATTGTGTTAAACCCCTGGACCACACTACATACACACAATATGGATTGCACGTGGAAATCGGTTAAGTCACAGATTTTAAAAATAGTTTTGAATTTGAATTTTTAATCCAAATGGTTTTGGAAATGGATTGGGTTTAAAGTGAATTTTTTTTGGAAAGGTGTTTTAAAAATAAAAGTTATTTTGAATAACTTGATTGAACTTTTGAAATTTAAATAATTTGATTTAAATTTGAATTCAATATTTGAAATTGAATTCTATGATTTAGGGACAAGGGTTTATAAAGGTTATTCAACTATAAATGGATTTATATGGATTTTTAAACCATTTTAGAAGTATGGTTTTGAGAATTTTAATTTAACCCAACTTTATATTTGAAAGGCCTTAACTCGTACAATTATAATCGAGTTTTCCGAAACGGAAACAAGTTGTTTTCAAATAATAATAGCTTTTATGTAAGAAAAGAATTTCCAAAATTATGATGAAAAGATTTCAAATTTGAAATTGAATGGTTTTGAAAAGCTCTAATTGAATCTTTGGGAAATTGTTTTGAAAGCTATGAAATAAGTCTTTGATTTAAAGACCGGATGAGTTAATCCAACTTGAAATGGAATTATTTTGAAAGGTTATAAATGAATCTTTGTTAAAGATTGGTGAACCTTGCTTTAAATTGAAAGGGGGTTTTAAAGATAAATCTTTTGTTTAAAAGATTTAAATGTGAAAATTGTTTAAACCAGTGAAGGTTTTTGAAATGAATCTTTTTGTTTAAAAGATTAGAAATGGTAATTTGTTTTTACCATTTGAATGAAATGTTTTTGGCTTTAAGTTGTGATTTAATTGAGATCCCATATCCATATGTTTTTAAATATTGTGCTCATTATTCGGTTTAGCCTGGAGAGGACCCTGTGTCATATAACCCATTCCGAATAATGATACAACGTTATGGATAGCATTTGAAGACCAGTGGTGAAGGTCGGGTATTTGAGAGAACGATAAGATGACCTATCGATTGTCTCCGCACCGAGTAGCTATGGTATAGAGATTCCCTAAGTGATGGAAAGTCCGATCGGGATTGTGGATTCTCGGATTTGCAAGGGCTTCTTCGGAAGTGCCTTCGGTTCTGTTCGAACCCGGAACAGACTTGTATGGATGTGTGTCTGACATTACACTTTGAGATGTAAAACTGGTTTCTATCAAATACATTTCTGTTTGGTGGCGGAGATTTATTCTCTTAGCTTAACACCCTTCTCTGAGACGTATGAGCTCAGAGGTTATGTAATTGATGGTTACCAGTGATACATTTCCCAATTTGGTAATGTGGCATACGAAGTGCTGCTGATCATTTGTTGATCAAAGCAAGGCTTTGTAAAAAGCGTAGCTTTGTGGGCGAGACTTCGTCGAACTTCACAACCCGGAATGGTCGAAACAGGAAGAATACGTCAAGGTTATTTGGGGGTAGTGCCCCCTGAGGGTATGTTCATTTCCTTTTGGATAGAGGTGATATCATGGTATGGAGCCCAGATATTTAACCTATGTGGTTACTGCAAATACATTACTTTGTGGTTGTTGGTATCGAGCGCTCGAATAATGGTCGGTTACGACAGAGGGATGGCATACTCGTGTCAGTAGTTACCTAGTTACAGAGGTAACCCGGCCTTGTGTTGGTCGAGATCCGGTTAGGTTCTCGAGGCGTTCCTCCAAAGGCGTACCCATGTAGCCCAGGAAGTTACTTAGCCTAACAATTTGTTAGAAATCCACTCTTCAATACTGTAACGCCCCACTCCGAGACCCACTCTAGTAAAGAGTATTACGGAGTAATACCGTCTACTAGAACGGAGAATAGAGTATAATGGAAGCGACCATATGTAATCAAGCTATAACTATCTACTAAATACGTCGAATAGGTGGCTTTCTTTTCTCAAGTGGTTCGACATATCCAATAGATATTTATAACGAAACTACAATGGATAAGGAAACTAGGTTCAGAACAAACATAACACTAAATGATAACATCATCATCATCATAGAACAGTCACATAACGGTCACACAACATAGGTACAATATATCGTCAATACAGATCCAAGCATCAACAGGTGGGTACAAAGCCACCGCTCACACATGTGAGTCAAAAATATGTACATAAGAGTCTGAAATAGCAGAGTAGCTGAATAGTGGACAAATAAAAGGGCTATCTATCAGCATAGCAGATAATGTCCAAGCGGAAGCACAGAAAGCTAAGTCCAGAGACCTAACCTGAAACAACTCGGTCTGACCCGAGCGAAAACACTCGGGTCAGGCTAGCTAAATAATCAGTAATAACTGAGATATATAATAATGCAGTACATAAATAAAACAGTACTTCTCCAAAGAGAAGAGTAATATGGACTACATGAATATAATGACGATCCCTAATCATCAATCAACAGTAAAAATCTCCAAAGAGAAAATCAACACCAAAGTGTAGAATAAATAAAATCGCCTCATATCATCGGCGTAGCCAAAACTATAAAAAGTTGCCCATAGGCAATAATCCCAAAAGTGACCAGAGTCTGTAATCAATGCCCAAGCAAAGATCGATGCTCCAAAGAGCAATAGGGATATACTGAAAAGTCAATGAAATCGAATACAGAAATGCAGTGTCCAAAGACACTGTGAATCCATAGGGTAATCGCACTTACATCGTATGGTTACATAGAACCAACGCCGAATGGCGATACTCGAATGGATATAATACAAATATTGCACGTGCACCGACCAGAGTCGTTGTTGCCAAGTACTGTAGAGTTGTGATCGATCACTTGCACAGATGCGGAACGCGCGAAACGGCGAGATCCTTCCCAGAAGGATAAAGGCCCAGAGGCGCACGCTAAAAAATAAACTGCTCCATAGAGCAGGTGTCCAGAGACGGTTGCCCAGAGGCGTGGTGACCCAGAGGTCCAGTACTGGCCGCCCAGAGGCTAATGTGTCACTAACTTCTTGGAGAGGAACCCGTAAAGTGTTAACAATGAGTCCCATACCCCACGTTCGCACTAAACGGTTTACTAACCAATAGCAAGCTCACACTCCAAACAATAAAAAGTCCACCTCGTATCATCGGTAAACTAGACCCAAAGGTCAAAACGATCAACCGAATAGGTCGGGGATTAACCGAAAAGAAAATACACACGGTTCCATAGGCCGGAGATTTCCTAACCGTTTAAGCACTTTTCTACTTCGCTCGACGTGCTAAAAAGTGAGTGTGAGATTTTTATTATAGAAAATAATGGTACGAAACAGATTTTTAATTGATTTTGAAATCACTTTAAAACGGCTTTTGAAAACTCTCCTATTATGGAGTAATTAATTTAATATTTAAAAATAATATTATATAATAATTTTGAAAGCCATTTAGGAGTGAAAAATCCTTTTAAATCCTTTTTATAAAAACCCGTGTACGAAATCCAGAGACAAATCTCAAAGAAATCGATAAAACCAGAAAATCACTGAAAATATTCTAAGTGTTTGAAACCATTCAAAAACTGCTGCGAACCCAAGTTCGGCAATTCATTTGGACCAGCAAATTGTGTCCAAATGGCATGAAAACTAGTAGGCATGTATTCCGACATCCCTACTTTAAGATGCAAAAAGAATTTCTGGATTCCGAGTTGAGACGAAGTGGCAGCGACGTCTCAAAGTTGAACCCAGAAAAAGATTCACACTGTTTTCCAACAGCGACCAGAGTCTAACTTTGGAACGAAAATCGAAGTACCAAACGAACTCCAATGTTGCCCAAATTTTCTAGAGATGGAGTTCGGAACTCCACCATTCCAACGAGCCCAAAAACGTCGAATTCCGACTTCCGATGCGAGCGTGGCGGCATCGCGAAGTGGAGATCAAAATGTGAAAACTGAGTGATGTTTGATAACATATATATATATATATATATTTTTAGCCCAGCCCACATGGGCTGGGAAAATAACAAGCCCCCAGCCCAATTGGGCTGGGGAGACTTGGGCCCGCCCGCAGCCCGCACGGGCTGGGGGACTTGGGCCCGCCCACCAGCCCACGCGGGCTGGGGGTCTTGGGCCCGCCCCCAGCCCACGCGGGCTGGGGGTACTGGGCCCGCCCCAGCCCACACGGGCTGGGGACTTGGGACGCGCCCCAGCCCGCTGCGGGCTGGGGTCTGTGGCCCGCCCCCAGCCCCTTGCGGGCTGAGGGAAAAGGGGGCCGCCCCAGCCCCTTGCGGGCTGTGGTCTGTGGCCCGCCCCCAGCCCGGGCGGGCTGGGGGCCTGTGCGCGCCCGGGCTGCACCCAGGCTGGGGCCTGGGTGCAACCCAGGCCTATCCTGGTGCACCCAGAGCCTTTTTTTGGGTCTGTTTTGGCCTGTTCTCAGCCTGCACATTTCCAGCCAGCAGAAATTGTGCATTTTAGTGATTTTGGAGTGTTTTTTTCAAGTTTTTGGCATCAAATTTTTGCTAATAACAATCACTAACCATCATATAATGATTATTATACTAAATTAAAGGAAACATAGAGTCAAAGCTTAGCATTACAACTAGCAATAATTACTAATCCATAGTAATTACCTTAATGAAGCAAAGTATCAAATGGTTTGAGTGCACAATATCAAGCAAGCCAAACTCCTCAACCCCAAAGCAAAGATCAAGAGGCTTCAAGGACCCAAAATCAACAAAAAAACAAAATAATGATTACAACAAGATGGTAGAGATAAATAGGGATTAAGATGGATTAGAGAATAGGGGAGATTGCATTACCTTTCAAAGATTAAACTAGTTTAATTATGAAGAGAAGGAGATGGAGCTTCTAAAGGGAGGCCATTAATTATGTTTAGATCTAGGTTTAGGAATTTATGAAGAGGAGGGTTAGGGTTTATGGGAGGGGTTTGGGATATTAAATAGGAGTGGGTTGGTTAATGGGTCATGGTAAGAGGTTTTAAAACCCATTAAGACTTAGTTTATTTTCCTAAGGTTATCATGTGAACAAAATCTAAGAAGCATCCTAGTTTTAATTAAAACCGTATAATTGCTCATTTGGCCCATTAACCTATAATCACATAAAAAAATTCCCCATTTCAACCCAAAAATATTTTAATTTGCGAACCAATTGCAAATTTAAATTCTCAAAAATTTGTTTAGCTCCCTTTTTAACTTAAAATCATAATTTTAATTCATTATTCGATAATTGCAATCTCAGGGTTGTTACAGACTCCCCCCCTTAAGAAAATTGCGTCCCCGCAATACCTTAAATATAGAAGTCGTCTATAACATCTAATCCACAAAAGGAATACAGAAGATAAAATATAGATGCTCACCCATGCCGGAAGATGAAAGAAAACCAGGATAAGTACGCTCGATAAATTCTCTGGTCTCCCAAGTGCAGTCCTTAGGATTAGACGACCATTGAATCTTCACAAGCGGAACCTCTTTGTTTCGAAGACGTCTGATCTCCGAATCAAGCACACGAAGAGGTTGCTGCTCTATAGATAGATCGGGTGAGATCTCCAAATCAGGTATGATATGAGGCTCGATAATAGAATCAGGATTGCGCACACACTTGCGAAGCTGAGAAACATGGAACACATCATGTATTCCAGAGAAATGAGCAGGTAGAGCCACTCTATTGGCGACAAGGCCGATGCGTTCCGTGATAGGAAACGGTCCAATATAGCGAGGGACCAGTTTCCCTGTAGAACTGAAACGCACAACCCCTTTCATGGGAGAAACCCGAATAAAGACAGAATCGCCAATGGAGAACTCAAGAGGCTTCCTACGGTTGTCCGCATAGGATTTCTGGCGGTCCTGTGCCTCTTTCATTCTCTGACGGATAAGCATGGTCTTCTCAGAAGATTCCCGAACTGAATCCGGACCAAGAATGAGCTTCTCGCCAGACTCTAACCAACAAGCAGGAGAGCGACATGGCCTTCCGTAGAGAGCCTCGAAAGGTGCCATGCCGATACTAGACTGATAGCTGTTGTTGTAGGAGAACTCTACGAGCGGTAAGTGATCCTCCCAACTACCTCCGAAATCCAGAATACAACAGCGCAAAAGATCCTCCAAAACACGATTCACCCTCTCGGTCTGACCGTCGGTCTGAGGGTGATAAGCAGTCGAAAGATTTAGCTTTGTGCCCAAAGCTGACTGTAGGCACTTCCAGAAGTGACTAGTAAAGATAGTGTCTCAATCGCAGACGATAGAGCTAGGAATGCCATGAAGTCGAACGACTTCATTCACATAGAGCTTGGCCAACTGAGGTGCAGTCCGAGTGGACTTAATCGGAATGAAATGAGCCGATTTGGTCAAGCGATCAACAATAACCCAGATAGAAGTATGGCCTGACCTCGATCGAGGCAGACCATCAATGAAATCCATGGATATCTGATCCCATTTCCATAATGGAATCTCTAGCGACTGAAGAAGACCAGATGGACGCTGATGCTCGGCTTTGATCTGTTGACAAGTTATGCAACTACTCACATAGCTTGCCACATCTCTCTTCAAGCCCTCCCAATAATATAGCCGGCATATATCGGCATACATCTTACTCGAACCAGGATGTATAGTGTACTTAGTGCGATGGCACTCGTCTAGAATGTCATGCCTAAGTGATAAATCAGATGGTACAACAATACGATTCTTCCTACGAAGACACCGATGAAAATCCAGATAATAATCCAGCAATGTCTCATCACTGGATCCCGACTCGAGAAGATGAATAAGATGCAATAAGTCTGGATCCTGCCGCTGAGCATGGGCAATGCGATCCAATAAAATAGGACGAGCTTCCGAGCTAAATAATAAGACAGGAGCATCAGAAGATGAAGCTCGATCTCTAATATCACATAAAGATGGAGTCTCAAGAACATTCCACTCGGCAATCATCATAGAAACTACCGCCGAGTGCTTGCGACTGAGCGCATCTGCAACAGATTACCCTTGCCATGGGTATACTGAATATCTAAATCATATTAGGCGAGAAACTCAAGCCATCGCTGTTGCCTCATATTGAGATCCCTCTGACTGAAAAGATACTTCAGCGACTTGTGATCGGTGTAAAGAGTGAAGCATTCGCCTAATAGAAAGTGACGCCACGTCTTCAAGGTAAAGACGATAGCTGCCAACTCAAGATCATGAGTCGGGTAGCGAACCTCATTCGGACGCAGTTGCCTGGAAGCATAAGCAACTACCCGATCCTTCTGCATAAGCACAGCACCGAGCCCGCTACCACAAGCGTCGGTGTAAACAACAAGATCCTGGTTACTCTCAGGAACCACAAGAATAGGAGCATAAGTGAGAAGTTCCTTCAGTCGCTGAAAGGAAGCTTCACACTTATCAGACCAAATAAAGCGAACACCCTTACGAGACAGCGTCGTAAGGGGAAGTGCAACTCGAGAGAAATCCTTGATAAACCGACGGTAATAACCCGCCAGACCAAGGAAGCTGCGAATATCATGAACGTTCTCGGGCTGCTTCCAATTCTGAATAGCTTCGATCTTGGCAGGATTGACAGAAATACCCTCAGATGATACAATATGGCCCAAGAACTTGACCTTGCTCTCCCAAAAGTGGCACTTGGAGAGCTTGGCCTTAAGTTGATGCTGGTGAAGAGTATCCAAGACGATCCGCAGATGACGAGCATGCTCTGCCTCGGATCTAGAATAAACAAGAATATCGTCGATGAAAACCAGAACGAATCTATCGATGTATTCCCGGAATACTCGATTCATGAGATCGATGAAGAAAGCCGGAGCGTTCGTCGAGCCGAACGGCATGACCAACCACTCAAAAGAACTATAACGAGTGTGAAATGCTGTAAGAGGAATGCTATCTTCCGCAACTCGGAGCTGATGAAATCCAGTGGCAAGGTCGAGTTGGGAAAAGACCTTTGCACCGCTCAACTGATCAAACATATCGTCTATCCGTGGAAATGGATAACGATTTCTGATGGTCAACTCATTAAGCTTGCGATAGTCAATGCAAAGCCTAAGAGAGCCATCGGGCTTCTTAACGAAGACCACAGCAGCACCCCATGGCGAAGAACTGGACCGAATGAACTGCTTCGCCTCAAGCTCCACTAACTGCTTCCTGAGTTCCTCATTCTCTTTAGTAGACATCCTCGTGGGAGGACGCCTAACTGGGTGGGAGCCTGGAATGAGATCGATGCAGAACTCAATGGCCCGCTGTGGCGGCAGGCCAGATACTGGCTCGAATACGTCGGGGAAATCCCGAACAACAGGAATACGAGATAAGTCCAAATCCTCGTCTCGTGAATCAAGAGAAAATAGAGTAACATCAGAAAGCCCAACATCCCGAAGAACAATAGCTAACGGAGAGGACGAATCAGGGTGATGAATGAATAATATCCGCTCCGAACAAATAATTTTGGCGTCCTGCTGAACGAGCCAATCCGTGCCAAGAATCATATCAAATCCCAAATACTCCATAACGTGCAGATTCGCACGGAAAGAAAATCCACAAAGATCGATATCTATATTCTCACAAAGCAAGCTGAGGGTCGTGGATCCGCCGATGGGATTCACAATCCTTAGTGAAGAAACCAGACAAGTAACATCCAAGGATAAAGCATCTACTAGCTCCTTTGATACGAATGAGTGAGAGGCACCCGTATCAAAGAGAACTCTACAAGATCTACCATAGAATAAAATAGAACCTTCGAGAATGGAAGGATGCGTACCTCGAGGCCGAGCTGAATATGCAGGAGCCTTGGCAGCATTAAGCTTGCCAGGCTTGGCACTAGCTGGAGCAATAGGACAAGTGGAGATCCTGTGTCCCTCCTTCTTGCAGAAGGTGCAATAGAGAGGTTTGGGGCACTCTCGAATAAAGTGATCTGGAGAACCGCAGTTGAAGCATTTCCTCGGAGGACGGGTTCCACTAGGCTGTGACTGAATCTGAGGCTGAGTCTGAGCCTGGACAGCAGAACTGCCAGTCTTCTTCTTCTTGTTCCAAGGCTTGTTCTTCTGAAATGGACCCCGCTTCTGGTTGGGGTTTTTGGAACCCCCACCATCATCATCACTATGCTCCATCTCGACTGACTCAAGATGTAGGGCTGCATCGACTAGCTTCTCGAACGATAGCTCAAGCAGTAGCATAAGATGCCTCTTCAGATATTTCTTCAAGCCCTCAACAAATTTGAGGTTCCTCTTATAAGGAGTAGCAATAAACTCAAAGCCGTACTTGGACAGGGCCTCGAAGGAAGAGACATAGTCGGATACGGAAGACTTCCCCTGCTTGAGATCAAGAAAGTGGCGAGCAAGGGAGTTCTTCTCTGACTCTGGGATGAATTTGAGCTCAAATCTCTGACGAAACTGAGCCCAAGTAAGTGTGGTCTCATCGACCTCGGCAATAAGGAGTTCGTACCAATCCAGGGCACGACACCGAAGCTGACTAGAAGCAATAAGAACACGATCACGATCCGGGATATCCATACGAGTGAAAATGCGCTCGCATATCCGAATCCAAGCCTGGACCTCTAAGACATTCTCGGAGCCATTGAACGGCTTCCCTCCGAGATGGGTAAAATCACTGCAGAGACGCGCAAAAATAGACATGCGCGGAGCATCAGCAACTGGGGCTGGAGACTGAGAATGAGACTGAGAATTCCGAACCAGCTCCATGATCTGGTCGGCAGTCATGAACACGCCCTCTGGATGAGTGTTGCTGGACTGCCCAGCAGCACTAGTCTGACGTGTGGTTCTTCCTCTTCCCCTTCCAGACATACTGAAAGTCAAACGGGAATTAGAGTTAGACATGATTCAATGATAGATAAATAATTAAGGAATACTACGGAATATGATAAATTCCTACACATATTCCTAACTTATCTATCAATAAGCATAAGGAAGGGATTTGATTTGATTTAATTCGAATCAAGAGAAAATAGAGTAACATCAGAAAGCCCAACATCCCGAAGAACAATAGCTAACGGAGAGGACGAATCAGAGTGATGAATGAATAATATCCGCTCCGAACAAATAATTTTGGCGTCCTGCTGAACGAGCCAATCCGTGCCAAGAATCATATCAAATCCCAAATACTCCATAACGTGCAGATTCGCATGGAAAGAAAATCCACAATGATCGATATCTATATTCTCACAAAGCAAGCTGAGGGTCGTGGATCCGCCGATGGGATTCACAATCCTTAGTGAAGAAACCAGACAAGTAACATCCAAGGATAAAGCATCTACTAGCTCCTTTGATACGAATGAGTGAGAGGCTCCCGTATCAAAGAGAACTCTACAAGATCTACCATAAAATAAAATAGAACCTTCGAGAATGGAAGGATGCATACCTCGAGGCCGAGCTGAATATGCAGGAGCCTTGGCAGCATTAAGCTTGCCAGGCTTGGCACTAGCTGGAGCAATAGGACAAGTGGAGATCCTGTGTCCCTCCTTCTTGCAGAAAGTGCAATAGAGAGGTTTGGGGCACTCTCGAATAAAGTGATCTGGAGAACCGTAGTTGAAGCATTTCCTCGGAGGACGGGTTCCACTAGGCTGTGACTGAATCTGAGGCTGAGTCTGAGCCTGGACAGCAGAACTGCCAGTCTTCTTCTTCTTGTTCCAAGGCTTGTTCTTCTGAAATGGACCCCGCTTCTGGTTGGGGTTTTTGGAACCCCCACCATCATCATCACTATGCTCCATCTCGACTGACTCAAGATGTAGGGCTGCATTGACTAGCTTCTCGAACGATAGCTCAAGCTGTAGCATAAGATGCCTCTTCAGATATTTCTTCAAGCCCTCAACAAATTTGAGGTTCCTCTTATAAGGAGTAGCAATAAACTCAAGGCCGTACTTGGACAGGGCCTCGAAGGAAGAGACATAGTCGGATACGGAAGACTTCCCCTGCTTGAGATTAAGAAAGTGGCGAGCAAGGGAGTTCTTCTCTGACTCTGGGATGAATTTGAGCTCAAATCTCTGACGAAACTGAGCCCAAGTAAGTGTGGTCTCATCGACCTCGGCAATAAGGAGTTCGTACCAATCCAGGGCACGACACCGAAGCTGACTAGAAGCAATAAGAACACGATCACGATCCGGGATATCCATACGAGTGAAAATGCGCTCGCATATCCGAATCCAATCCTGGACCTCTAAGACATTCTCGGAGCCACTGAACGGCTTCCCTCCGAGATGGGTAAAATCACTGCAGAGACGCGCAAAAATAGACATGCGCGGAGCATCAGCAACTGGGGCTGGAGACTGAGAATGAGACTGAGAATTCCGAACCAGCTCCATGATCTGGTCGGCAGTCATGAACACGCCCTCTGGATGAGTGTTGCTGGACTGCCCAGCAGCACTAGTCTGACGTGTGGTTCTCCCTCTTCCCCTTCCAGACATACTGAAAGTCAAACGGGAATTAGAGTTAGACATGATTCAATGATAGATAAATAATTAAGGAATACTACAGAATATGATAAATTCCTACACATATTCCTAACTTATCTATCAACAAGCATAAGGAAGGGATTTGATTTAATTCGGATCCAATTAAAATGTATTGTACTAAGTGTATCCGTTCTGTGTTTGTTATGCTTAATTCTGAACCTTGCTCTGATACCAAGATGTAACGCCCCACTCCGAGACCCACTCTAGTAAAGAGTATTACGGAGTAATACCGTCTACTAGAACGGAGAATAGAGTATAATGGAAGCGACCATATGTAATCAAGCTATAACTATCTACTAAATACGTCGAATAGGTGGCTATCTTTTCTCAAGTGGTTCGACATATCCAATAGATATTTATAACGAAACTACAATGGCTAAGGAAACTAGGTTCAGAAAAAACATAACACTAAATGATAACATCATCATCATCATAGAACAGTCACATAACGGTCACAGAACATAGGTACAATATATCGTCAATACAGATCCAAGCATCAAAAGGTGGGTACAAAGCCACCGCTCACACATGTGAGTCAAAAATATGTACATAAGAGTCTGAAATAGCAGAGTAGCTGAATAGTGGACAAATAAAAGGGCTATCTATCAGCATAGCAGATAATTTCCAAGCGGAAGCACAGAAAGCTAAGTCCAGAGACCTAACCTGAAACAACTCGGTCTGACCCGAGCGAAAACACTCGGGTCAGGCTAGCTAAATAATCAGTAATAGCTGAGATATATAATAATGCAGTACATAAATAAAACAGTACTTCTCCAAAGAGAAGAGTAATATGGACTACATGAATATAATGACGATCCCTAATCATCAATCAACAGTAAAAATCTCCAAAGAGAAAATCAACACCAAAGTGTAGAATAAATAAAATCGCCTCATATCATCGGCGTAGCCAAAACTATAAAAAGTTGCCCATAGGCAATAATCCCAAAAGTGACCAGAGTCTGTAATCAATGCCCAAGCAAAGATCGATGCTCCAAAGAGCAATAGGGATATACTGAAAAGTCAATGTAATCGAATACAGAAATGCAGTGTCCAAAGACATTGTGAATCCATAGGGTAATCGCACTTACATCGTATGGTTCCATAGAACCAACGCCGAATGGCGATACTCGAATGGATATAAAAATCATCAGATAATACAAATATTGCATGTGCACCGACCAGAGTCGTTGTTGCCAAGTACTGTAGAGTTGTGATCGATCACTCGCACAGATGCGGAACGCGCGAAACGGCGAGATCCTTCCCAGAAGGATAAAGGCCCAGAGGCGCACACCGAAAAATAAACTGCTCCGTAGAGCAGGTGTCCAGAGACGGTTGCCCAGAGGCGTGGTGACCCAGAGGTCCAGTATTGGCCGCCCAGAGGCTAATGTGTCACTAACTTCTTGGAGAGGAACCCGTAAAGTGTTAACAATGAGTCCCATACCCAACGTTCGCACTAAACAGTTTACTAACCAATAGCAAGCTCACACTCCAAACAATAAAAAGTCCACCTCGTATCATCGGTAAACTAGACCCAAAGGTCAAAACGATCAACCGAATAGGTCGGGGATTAACCGGAAAGAAAATACACACGGTTCCATAGGCCGGAGATTTCCTAACCGTTTAAGCACCTTTCCACTTTGCTTGACGTGCTAAAAAGTGAGTGTGAGATTTTTATTATAGAAAATAATGGTACGAAACAGATTTTTAATTGATTTTGAAATCACTTTAAAACGGCTTTTGAAAACTCTCCTATTATGGAGTAATTAATTTAATATTTAAAAATAATATTATATAATAATTTTGAAAGCCATTTAGGAGTGAAAAATCCATTTTATAAAAACCCGTGTACGAAATCCAGAGACAAATCTCAAAGAAATCGATAAAACCAGAAAATCACTGAAAATATTCTAAGTGTTTGAAATCATTCAAAAACTGCTGCGAACCCAAGTTCGGCAATTTATTTGGACCAACAAACTGTGTCCAAATGGCATGAAAACTAGTATGCATGTAGTCCGACATCCCTACTTTAAGATGCAAAAAGAATTTCTGGATTCCGAGTTGAGACGAAGTGGCAGCGACGTCTCAAAGTTGAAGCCAGAAAAAGATTCACACTGTTTTCCAACAGCGACCAGATTCTAACTTTGGCACGAAAATCGAAGTACAAAACGAACTCCAATGTTGCCCAAATTTTCTAGAGATGGAGTTCGGAACTCCACCTTTACAACGAGCCCAAAAACGTCGAATTCCGACTTCCGATGCGAGCGTGGCGGCATCGCGAAGTGGAGATCAAAATGTGAAAACTGAGTGATGTTTGATATATATATATATATATATATATATATATAATTATTTTTTTTAGCCCAGCCCACATGGGCTGGGAAAATAACAAGCCCCCAGCCCAATTGGGCTGGGGAGACTTGGGCCCGCCCGCAGCCCGCACGGGCTGGGGGACTTGGGCCCGCCCCCCAGCCCGCTGGGGCTGGGGGAAACCCCCCCAGCCCACGCGGGCTGGGGGTCTTGGGCCCGCCCCCAGCCCACGCGGGCTGGGGGTACTGGGCCCGCCCCAGCCCACACGGGCTGGGGACTTGGGACGCGCCCCAGCTCGCTGCGGGCTGGGATCTGTGGCCCGCCCCCAGCCCCTTGCCGGCTGGGGGAAAAGGTGGCCGCCCCAGCACCTTGCGGGCTGGGGTCTGTGGCCCGCCCCCAGCCCGGGCGGGCTGGGGGCCTGTGCGCGCCCGGGCTGCACCCAGGCTGGGGCCTGGGTGCAACCCAGAGCCTTTTTTTTGGTCTGTTTTGGCCTGTTCTCAGCCTGCACATTTCCAGCCAGCAGAAATTGTGCATTTTAGTGATTTTGGAGTGTTTTTTTCAAGTTTTTGGCATCAAATTTTTGCTAATAACAATCACTAACCGTCATATAATGATTATTATACTAAATTAAAGGAAACATAGAGTCAAAGCTTAGCATTACAACTAGCAATAATTACTAATCCATAGTAATTACCTTAATGAAGCAAAGTATCAAATGGTTTGAGTGCACAATATCAAGCAAGCCAAACTCCTCAACCCCAAAGCAAAGATCAAGAGGCTTCAAGGACCCAAAATCAACAAAAAAACAAAATAATGATTACAACAAGATGGTAGAGATAAATAGGGATTAAGATGGATTAGAGAATAGGGGAGATTGCATTACCTTTCAAAGATTAAACTATTTTAATTATGAAGAGAAGGAGATGGAGCTTCTAAAGGGAGGCCATTAATTATGTTTAGATCTAGGTTTAGGAATTTATGAAGAGGAGGGTTAGGGTTTATGAGAGGGGTTGGAGATATTAAATTGGAGTGGGTTGGTTAATGGGTCATGGTAAGAGGTTTTAAAACCCATTAGGACTTAGTTTATTTTCCTAAGGTTATCATGTGAACAAAATCTAAGAAGCATCCTAGTTTTAATTAAAACCATATAATTGCTCATTTGGCCCATTAACCTATAATCACATAAAAAAATTCCCCATTTCAACCCAAAAATATTTTAATTTGCAAACCAATTGCAAATTTAAATTCTCAAAAATTTGTTTAGCTCCCTTTTTAACTTAAAATCATAATTTTAATTCATTATTCGGTAATTGCAATCTCAGGGTTGTTACAAATATGCTCCTTGTACGGTTTTAATTGTAGAACCTGCCATTTACTTATGGTTGTTACCACAGTTTAGATGGTAGCTATAGTAGGCATAGTTCGGAATGTCTATGCTGGCTAGGATTTATATTATACTTTCGAAATGATTTTTCCACACCGTGCACTTATAATAATAATATAAAAGAAATTTTTTCGTATCAAGCATATTTGACTATCATAAGGAGAAATCTCCTCCCATTCTGCGTTTACATTGTATGTGTGGCGGGAGGCCTTATGGTAGTTTCATTTTCTAAAAAGCATTGCGGATTTATTTTAAATCTCTTGTTGTTTGTTTTAAAGACAAAACTGTTTTGTTTGCTCATACCACTCCCATGACTGACCTAGAGTTTATTGTTCCCTTCCTAAACTCTGGGTGCCCACAATTTTTCCACATGGGCAGTCTAGAGTTGGGTTTTTCAGATAGTAGATATAGAATCGATTCTGTAGCTTTCGACTTTCTCTTGGGTATTCTTTGAAGACTTTGGATATTGAAGTATTTGGTTAGGACGACAGACCAAACTTGCTCATCTTTGTGCAACGTGAGGGTGGTTCGAGCTATCTATGGAGATTGCTGATATTGGTGTTTCTTCTGGAGTTTTAAGTTCTGTTTGTTTCCGCTACCAATTCATTGGGTTTTCCGCTGTAGCATTTATGTTTTATATCTCTGATATTGATTCATATGGTATCATTGTTGTATCGAATGTTGTATATCAATGATATTCTTTTCTTTTTCTTCCGCTGTGTTGTTATACTTAATATGTTATAAGCTCCGGCAAACCAGATTCGACGTTTGGATCTGCGGCATTGGAATACAAGTGTCGTATTCGGTGCCGATTTTCGAAGGTCGAGTCAGGGTCGTTTCATTTGGTATCAGAGCTGAAGGTTAAAACCTTTAGCTCAGGATTATAACACATTAAGTAACTCATTCGAGATAGGGTGAAGTATACCCTAGAATGAGTATATCCCAAATATATCCATCCGTATGCCTCAGTAAATTCTCTTACTATCCACTGATAGTGAGTATGAGTGCAAGAAGAGGACGAGATTGGGGACAGGGGAGTACCACTATAAATTGTCAGTACCCTGCGACAACAGAAACAATCTTTCTCTATCAATCTCCTTTGATTCATCTTTTCAATTCTTTGATAATTCCTGGCAGCTCCAGGAAGAATCTTTGATTTTGCATGGGACATAAACTCCAGATGAGTCAGAATTGTTTGTTTGGATGAATTGTTTGCTTTGGTTGCTATGGTTGATAGGTATATTTTGGTTGTTTAAACTAAAAAGTTTTGAAATTGTATCCATATATATGTTTACTCTGTTGGGTCCCGGTATATTCTACATGTGGTTAGATATCTTCAAACTAACCAATACCCATGTATATTCGTAGATCTGGTGACCCGAGTATCTTAATTCGTTCTTGTATCCATTATTGATATTTTAATTTGGTAAGCCAAATGCAGAATAGATTCCCAGTTTGTTTTGGAAACTTTTTCTCTTTCTTTGCGTATCCATTCTTTGTTGTCTCCCTACTCTCAAATTTCGAGGACGAAATTTTCTTAAGGGGGGAATCTGTAACATCCCTGAATTTTATCCAGGATAATTTGATAATTAATTTAATTTTTGAAATTAAATTGTGAATCTATTTGTGAATTAATTAGAAATTTCTGGGACAAATAAATATTTTAGATTATAAGTAGAATTATAAAGTTTTAAGATTTATAAAAGATAGGTTCTATTATTTATTTATATTTATAAATTTATTTTAAATTAAATCTTGGAATTAAAATTCAAAATTAAAAATCTTATAAATATATTGGGTTTGAAAATATTATATTTTCAATTTATAAAGATTTGTATTCCAAATTTATTTTAAATAAATAATTTTTGAATTGCTAGTTAAAAGTTATAGAGGTTATAAAATATGAATAATTAAGGGTTTAAAAGTATTTAAAAATAAGGAATAAACATAGATTTAAAAATTTCTATATATTTGAAACTAATAAAATCTTGCTTTCTAATTTTTGTAAATGTGCATTGTTATGTGAAAGATATATAAGTATAAGTAATTAAAATTATCTTTTGAAAATAAATATGAAAATATGATTTGTAAATTTAAAATCGTATATGTAAATATTTAGAACTAAATTTATAAATTTAAATGAAGAAAGGTTTAAATTTTAATTTGCAAATAAACTCAAGGAAAGGTCTTGACATAAATTTATTTAAATTAAGGATTTAGACACAAATTTCTTTATGTTAACAATGTAAACCTTTTCCTTAATAATTAAACAAGTGTAAAGATTTTTTTCTATACAATTAACAAGTGTAATAAATTTAACAAGTGGCAACATCTTCTTTTCTCTGGAATTAAATTATATGAATATGAATTAAAAAGAAAATAAAAATTTTCTCAGTAAAAAATTTTTTTCCTAAACCTGAAACTACAAAAACAAATGAAACAATACAAACCAGAAATGTAATCTTAAAACCTGGGCTGAAAATCAAAACTTCGGAAACAAATCAAAGCCTGTTTTTCAAGTATAATCTGGAAAATATGCAAGCAAAGAAAAGTTCAATTCATCTCAAACATTAACCAAATTAAAATCTAGAATCAAGTTAGGCAGAGATTCAACTCAACAAAATACAAATCAGGATCAAGCAAGTTGTTGATCAAGCAATTCCAGATTTTCAAATAGAAAAGCAGATCAGGGAAAACATGCTATCTGGGATCAAACTTAAATCAAATACAAGTTCAACTCAAATATAAAGCAAGAATTCAAAACTGAAGTAGTTAAAAGAATCAAACAAATTCAAGCTTTAGCATAAACCATCATTTCCAGATCAAAAACAAAGAAATTCCAGATTTCAGATCAAAACATGTTCTCTGTTCTTCATTGATCCGGTGAGCAAATCTACCTTTTCATTTGACTTATGATTTGATGAAGTGATTAATGCTTGAAGAAATGTTGTGAATATGCTTATATATATATAATATATGTGTGTGTATGTGGTTGTGCATGTCTGGGAGGCAGACATATGTGTCTCTGTAACTCTGTGTTTTGTTTACAAAAGATCAAACCGGTTAAAAAAAATCCAAATCCTCATTCCCTGATCTCCTTTGGGTTAGGATCCTTAAGGGAATTTTTTTAATAACAACCATGTTTGATTTCTAAAAATATTAGTAAGTATATTTAATAAGGGGGTTACTGGAAATGGGAAAAGAACAGTAAGGATCAATTGAAATCAGAAATTTGATTGTTAGATTTTCATGTTTGGTTTATATCATCAAATTCGTTTTTGAAATTGATAAATTTTGATTAGAATATAATGATTTTTAAGCTGGTAAATATTGAGATATCTAGAGATGACCAGTATTTTCTTTTTCGTCAATTTCTGGTTATCGACATTGAATGGTGGGTTGCCTTTGATGTCAAAGGTGGCTTGCATGTTGATGATCACAGGAAAAATGCTAAATGATTTTATAAATTATTGCGGTGGCTTGAGGGATCGAAATAGGGTTTAATAACCCAGTATGGTCGATAGTGTCCAAAAGTGGAATTCGTCGACGTTGAGGCGAATCAGCTGATCGCACCAGGGGGATCGTTGTAGCATATCATGAAGGAGTGGTGGACAAAGTGGCGAGAGCTCTGGCGTAGGGAGGTGTCGTAGCGAAGCAAATTAGAGTGATTTCTTCGATTGGGTTTAGCTCCAGTTTTTGCTGGGTAGGCTCGATTTCAATTTATCGTGGTTATCGGCAATCGGTGGGGTCGGTTCGTCTGAAGAGGTGATCAGCGACTTGGTGAAGGTCGTGGTGACGACTGATGGTGGCCGGAGCTGTCGTGCACGTGCACGTTTTTGTTCGACTGGGTTGTTTGAGTTAAAGAAGAAGAAGAAGCAATCGTATGCAAGGAATTCGAGTTTTTGCTTGGGGAAAAAACACGAGTTGCCTCGGGTCATTACTCGAGTGAATTTTGTCATGCTAAGAAACTGTTAGAAAAAAAAACTTAAGTTGGTGGGAAAAAATTTCTACTAGGGTTGATTTTCAGGAAACTCGAAGCAAAAAGGGAAAAGACTCAGGGAAAACATGAAATAACTCGGGTTTTTGTTAAAAACTTGTTGATTTAAAGAAATTTCAAATATGTGTTGAACAAGTTTAAAGTTTATTAGAATGAATAAGTTTTAAAAAGATATAAATCAAGATTTTTAAAGTAAATTTATTTACAAAGGTTTAAATAGATTTCCAAGATTTATTTCTAAAAGGATTAGGTGTTTTAAAAATCTATTAATACGATTTTATAATAGTTCTATTAAGATAATTAATTTAATTTCGAAAGTGTAATTTAATGGTAAAACCAAGAAATGATTCACCAAGGATTTCTTAATTCAATGATTTGATGTAATTAGGATAAGTGATTAATTAAAGATTAACTAATTAAAGAAGTTAATTAAGGGCTAGTTAATAAATTAATAATTAAAGGTGGAATAATTTCTAAATTATTAAGGTAATTAATTAAGGTAAATTAATTGCTAGTTAATTTATGGTTAACGATGACTAAATGATTAAGAATGATGGCTTATTATAATTAATTATAGGTAATTAACTAATGTGATAAATTAATTAAAGGGTAATTAATTTA
The DNA here is from genome assembly GCA_030765085.1 of Allium cepa. NCBI lineage: Eukaryota > Viridiplantae > Streptophyta > Magnoliopsida > Asparagales > Amaryllidaceae > Allium > Allium cepa. Next base: position 474,317,738 of record CM060932.1, read on the forward strand.
TGAAAATAATTAAGGGATGATTATTAATTAAGGATTAATTAATTAAATTTTATACTAATTAAGGATAATTAATCAAAGGATTATCATTAATTAAAGGTTAATTAATTAATGAAATTGATTAGGGATAATCAATTATTGTAATTAATTAAGGATAATTAATTAAATATTAATTAACTAACGGTTAATTAATTAATGTAATTAAGGATTATTAATTAAAGAATAATTAAATAATTAAAGGTTAATTATTAAGGGTTGATTAATGTATTTATTAAGGTTAATTTATTAATGATAAAAAAATAATTAATCAAAATGGTTTGTAATTAATTAATGATTAATTAACCAGGATTTGAAATTTATCCATAAGTAATTAATCTGATTTAAATAAATCAGATAATTAATTGATCTTACTCATGGATGTTAGGATTCTAGGGAGTGCTTTGAATTGATTGATGTCCCTAGTTTGTGATAATGTGTGATATGAATTATTATTTTTTCTGAACTGTGATGTAATTTATTCTGTGATGAATTAATTATCTGTAATGTAATTTATATTCTGTGATATATATCTATGATCTGTGAATGAAAGATAAGCGTTATAGTTTATACCGCTTATCAAATATATTGCTGTATTTGAATCTATAATGGTTGATGTTATTGCACTATTGTGTTAAACCCCTGGACCACACTTACACACACACACAAATATGGATTGCACGTGGAAATCGGTTAAGTCACAGATTTTAAAAATAGTTTTGAATTTGAATTTTTAATCCAAATGGTTTTGGAAATGGATTGGGTTTAAAGTGAAATTTTTTTGGAAAGGTGTTTTAAAAATAAAAGTTATTTTGAATAACTTGATTGAACTTTTGAAATTTAAATAATTTGATTTAAATTTGAATTCAATATTTGAAATTGAATTCTATGATTTGGGGACAAGGGTTTATAAAGGTTATTCAACTATAAATGGATTTATATGGATTTTTAAACCATTTTAGAAGTATGGTTTTGAGAATTTTAATTTAACCCAACTTTATATTTGAAAGGCCTTAACTCGTACAATTATAATCGAGTTTTCCGAAACGGAAACAAGTTGTTTTCAAATAATAATAGCTTTTATGTAAGAAAAGAATTTCCAAAATTATGATGAAAAGATTTCAAATTTGAAATTGAATGGTTTTGAAAAGCTATAATTGAATCTTTGGGAAATTGGTTTGAAAGCTATGAAATAAGTCTTTGATTTAAAGACCGGATGAGTTAATCCAACTTGAAATGGAATTGTTTTGAAAGGTTATAAATGAATCTTTGTCAAAGATTGGTGAACCTTGCTTTAAATTGAAAGGGGGTCTTAAAGATAAATATTTTGTTTAAAAAATTTAAATTTGAAAATGTAACACCCCACTCCGAGACCCACTCTAGTAAAGAGTATTACGGAGTAATACCGTCTACTAGAACGGAGAATAGAGTATAATGGAAGCGACCATGTGTAATCAAGCTATAACTAACCACTGAATACGTCGAATAGGTGGTTTTCTTTTCTAAAGTGGTTCGACATATCCAATAGATATTTATAACGAAATTACAATGGCTAAGGAAAATAGGTTCGGAACAAGCATAATACTAAATGATAACATCATCATCACAGAATCACATAACAGATATAACATCCCAGAACAATACATCATCAATACAGATCCAAATACTATAAGTGGGTACAAAGCCACTGCTCACATATGTGAGTCAAAAATATGTACATATCAAAGTCCGAATAAAACAGAGTAGCGGAATAGTGGACAAATAAAAGCGCTATCTATCAGCATAGCAGATGATGTCCAAGCAGAAGCACATAAGCTAAGTCCAGAGACCTAACCTGAAACAACTCGGTCTGACCCGAGCGAAAACACTCGGGTCAGGCTAGCTAAATAATCAGTAATAACTGAGATATATATAATAATGCAGTACATAAATAAAACAATACTTCTCCAAAGAGAAGAGTAATATGGACTACATGAATATAATGACGATCCCTAATCATCAATAAACAGTAAAAATCTCCAAAGAGAATACAAACACCAAAGTGTTAAATAAATAAAATCGCCTCATATCATCGGCGTAGCCAAAGCTATATAAAGTTGCTCATAGGTAATAATCCCAAAAGTGACCAGAGTCTAAAATCAATGCCCAAGCAAAGATCGATGCTCCAAAGAGCAATAGGGATATACTAAAAAGTCAATGACATCAAATACTGAAAAACAGTGTCCAGAGACACTGTGAATCCACAAGGTAATCGCACTTACATCGTATGGTTCCATAGAACCAACACCGAATGGCGATACTCGAATGGATATAAAAATCATCAGATAATACAAATATTGCACGTGCACCGACCAGAGTCGTTGTTGCCAAGTACTGTAGAGTTGTGATCGATCACTCGCACAGATGCGGAACGCGCGAAACGGCAAGATCCTTCCCAGAAGGATAAAGGCCCAGAGGCACATGCCGAATAAAAACTGCTCCATAGAGCAGGTGTCCAGAGACGTTTTCCCAGAGGCGTGGTGACCCAGAGGTCCAGTACTGGCCGCCCAGAGGCTAATGTGTCACAAACTTCTTGGAGAGGAACCCGTAAAGTGTTAACAATGAGTCCCATACCCCACGTTCGCACTAAACGGTTTACTAACCAATAGCATGCTCACACTCCAATAATAAAAAGTCCACCTCGTATCATCGGTAAACTAGACCCAAAGGTCAAAACGATCAATCGAATAGGTCGGGGATTAACCAGAAAGAAAATACACACGGTTCCATAGGCCGAAGATTTCCTAACCGTTTAAGCACCTTTCCACTTCGCTCGATGTGCTAAAAGTGAGTGTGAGAATTTTGTTATAGAAAATAATGGTGCGAAACGGATTTATAAAGTGATTTCGAAATCACTTTTAAAATGGTCTTTTGAAAAGTCTCCTATTATGGAGTAATTAATTTAATAATTAAAAATAATATTATATAATAATTTTGAAAGCCATTTAGGAGTGAAAAATCCTTTTAAAAATAGTTCATAAAACCCGTGCACGAAATCCAGAGACAAATCTCAAAGAAATCGATAAAACCAGAAAATCACTGAAAATATTCTAAGTGTTGGAAAATAGTCCAAAACTGACGCGAATCCAAGTTCGGAAAATTATTCGGACCAGCAAACTGAATCCAAATGGCATGAAAACTGGTAGGCATATAGTCCAACATCCCTACTTTAAGATGCAAAAAGAATTTCTGGATTCCGAGTTGAGACGAAGTGGCAGCGACGTCTCAAAGTTGAACCTAGAGAAAGATTCACACTGTTTTCCAACAGCGACCAGAGTCTAACTTTGGCACGAAAACCGAAGTACCAAACGAATCCCAATGTTGTCCAAATTTTACAGAGATGGAGTTCGGAACTCCACCTTTCCAACGAGACCAAAAACGTCGAATTCCGACTTCGTATGCGATCAGGGCGGCATCACGAAGTAAAGGTCAAAAACTGAAACCGGAGTCAAGCACAGATAAATATTTTTTTTTTTCTTTTTCTGGTGGACGCGGGCCCGGCCCGCGTCGGCCTGCCCCAGCCCAGGCGGGCTGGGGACATAATATTGCCCCAGCCCGCCTGGGCTGGGGCTACGTGGGCCGCCCCAGCCCACATGGGCTGGGGTAAACGGCCCCGCCCCAGCCCCATGCGGGCTGGGGTTAGGTGGGCCGTCCCCAGCCCGCGCGGGCTGGGGATTGGGGCCGCCCCAGCCCCAAGCGGGCTGGGGTTTGGGCCCCGCCCCAGCCCCATGCGGGCTGGGGAAAGGGGCTGCCCCAGCCCCATGCGGGCTGGGGATCTGCTGCCCGCCCCAGCCCGCCTGGGCTAGGGCTGAGCCCGGGCTGCGCCCGGGCTACGCCTGGGCTGTGCCCGGGCTGCTTCTGGGCCATGTTTGGGCCTGTCACTGCACTGTTTCAGCTCATTTTCAGACTGCATTTTCCAGCAAGCAAAATATGCAGTTTTTTATGGTTTAGGGGTGTTTTTCTCAATTTTTGACATCAAAAAAAAATCACTAATAACCATCATTAATCACTACATAATGATTATAACACTAATTAAAGGAAACCAAGGCCAAATCATAGCATTATAACTAGCAATAATTACTAATTAATAGTAATTACCTTAATTAAGCAAATGATCAAATGGTTAGAGTGCACAATCAACAAGCCAAATTCCTAAGCTCCAAAGCCAAGATCAAGAAGCTTCATGGACCCAAAATTTCATAAAAATAAAACAATAATTACAAACAAGATGAAGGAAATAAAAAGAGTATTAAGGAGATTAGATAATAGGAGAGAGAGATTGCATTACCTTTTTTTTTTCTAAGCAAATCAAATTATGAAGAGAAGGAGAAGGAGCTAAGTGGAGGCCATTAATTTGTTTAGATTTAGGTTTTGGAATTTATGAAGAGGAGGGTTAGGGTTAGGGTTTGGATGGGGTTTGAGATATTATGTAGGAGGGGTTAGGCTAATGGGTAATGGTAAGTGGGTTTAGAAACCCATTAGGACTTAGGAAATAAACTAATAAGTTATCATGTGAACCAAAAATCCTAAGGCATCCTAGTTTTAATCAAAACCATGTTATTATCTCATAAGGCCCATTAACCCATAATCACTTTTTATTTAACAATTCTCCATTTTACCCCAAAACATTTTAATTTGCAAATAAATTACAAATTTAAATTCCCAAAAATTTGTTTAGCCCCCTTTTTAAATTAAAATCATAATTTTAATTCATCATTCGGTAATTGCAATCTCAGGGTTGTTACAGACTCCCCCCCTTAAGAAAATTGCGTCCCCGCAATTCCTTAAATATAGAGGCCGTCTATAACATCTAACCCACAAAAGGAATACAGTAGATAAAATATAGATGCTCACCCGTGCCGGAAGATGAAAGAAAACCAGGATAAGTACGCTCGATAAATTCTCTGGTCTCCCAAGTGCAGTCCTTAGGATTAGACGACCATTGAATCTTCACAAGCGGAACCTCTTTGTTTCGAAGACGTCTGATCTCCGAATCAAGCACACGAAGAGGTTGCTGCTCTATAGATAGACCGGGTGAGATCTCCAAATCAGGTACGATATGAGGCTCGATAATAGAATCAGGATTGTGCACACACTTGCGAAGCTGAGAAACATGGAACACATCATGTATTCCAGAGAAATGAGCAGGTAGAGCCACACGATAAGCAACGGGGCCGATGCGTTCTGTAATAGGAAATGGTCCAATATAGCGAGGGGCCAGTTTCCCTGTAGAACTGAAACGCACAACCCCTTTCATGGGAGAAACCCGAATAAAGACAGAATCGCCAATGGAGAACTCAAGAGGCTTCCTACGGTTGTCCGCGTAGGATTTTTGTCGGTCCTGTGCCTCTTTCATTCTCTGACGGATAAGCACGATCTTCTCAGAAGATTCCCGAACTGAATCTGGACCAAGAATGAGCTTCTCGCCAGACTCTAACAAACAAGCAGGAGAACGACATGGCCTTCCGTAGAGAGCCTCGAAAGGTGCCATGCCGATACTAGACTGATAGCTGTTGTTGTAGGAGAACTCTACGAGCGGTAAGTGATCCTCCCAACTACCTCCGAAATCCAGAATACAACAGCGCAAAAGATCCTCTAAAACACGATTCACCCTCTCCGTCTGACCGTCGGTCTGAGGATGATAAGCAGTCGAGAGATTCAGCTTTGTGCCCAAAGCTGACTGTAGGCACTTCCAGAAGTGACTAGTAAAGATAGTGTCTCGATCACATACGATAGAGTTAGGAATGCCATGAAGTCGAACGACTTCCTTCACATAGAGCTTGGCCAACTGAGGTGCAGTCCGAGTGGACTTAATCGGAATGAAATGAGCCGATTTGGTCAAGCGATCAACAATAATCCAGATAGAAGTATGGCCTGACCTCGATCGAGGCAGACCGTCAATAAAATCCATAGATATCTGGTCCCATTTCCATAATGGAACCTCTAGAGGCTGAAGAAGACCGGATGGACGCTGGTGCTCGGCCTTGATCTGTTGACAAGTCATGCAACCGCTCACATAACTTGCCACATCTCTCTTCAAACCCTCCCAATAATATAGCCGACACATATCGGCATACATCTTACTCGAACCGGGATGTATAGTGTACTTAGTGCGATGACACTCGTCCAGAATGTCACGCCTAAGTGATAAATCAGATGGTACAACAATACGGTTCTTCCTACGAAGACACTGATGGAAATCAAGAGAATAATCCAGCAATGTCTCATCACTAGATCCCGACTCGAGAAGGTGAATAAGATGCAATAAGTCTGGATCCTGCCGCTGAGCATGGGCAATGCGATCCAATAAGACAGGACGAGCTTCCAAGCTGAATAATAAGACCGGAGAATCAGAAGGTGGAGCTCGATCTCTAATATCACATAAAGATAGAGTCTCAAGAATATCCCACTCGGCAATCATCATAGAAACTACCGCCGAGTGCTTGCGACTGAGCGCATCTGCAACACGATTACCCTTGCCAGGGGTAAACAGAATATCTAAATCATATGAGGCGAGAAACTCAAGCCATCGTTGCTGCCTCATATTGAGATCCCTCTGACTGAATAGATACTTCAGCGACTTATGATCGGTGTAAAGAGTGAAGCGTTCGCCTAATAGAAAGTGACGCCACGTCTTCAAGGCAAAGACGATAGCTGCTAACTCAAGATCATGAGTAGGATAGCGAACCTCATTCGGACGCAGTTGCCTGGAAGCATAAGCAACTACCCGATCCTTCTGCATAAGCACAGCACCAAGCCCGCTACCACAAGCATCGGTGTAAACAACAAGATCCTGGTTACCCTCAGGAACCACAAGAATAGGAGCATGAGTGAGAAGTTCCTTCAATCGCTGAAAAGAAGCTTCACACTTATCAGACCAAATAAAGCGAACACCCTTACGAGTCAACGTCGTAAGGGGAAGTGCAACTCGAGAGAAATCCTTGATAAACCGACGGTAATAACCCGCCAGACCAAGGAAGCTGCGAATATCATGAACTTTCTCGGGCTGCCTCCAATTCTGAATAGCTTCGATCTTGGCAGGATCGACAGAAATACCCTCAGATGATACAATATGGCCCAAGAACTTGACCTTGCTCTCCCAAAAGTGGCACTTGGAGAGCTTGGCCTTAAGCTGATGCTGACGAAGAGTATCCAGAACGATCCGCAAATGATGAGCATGCTCTGCCTCGGATCTAGAATAAATAAGAATATCGTCGATGAAAACCAGAACGAATCTATCGATGTATTCCCGGAATACTCGATTGATGAGATCGACGAAGAAAGCCGGAGCGTTCGTCAAGCCGAACGGCATGACCAACCACTCAAAAGAACCATAACGAGTGCGAAATGCTGTAAGAGGAATGCTGTCTTCCGCGACTCGTAGCTGATGGAATCCGGTGGCAAGGTCAAGCTGAGAGAATACCTTCGCACCGCTCAGTTGGTCAAACATATCGTCTATCCGTGGCAATGGATAACGATTTCTGATGGTCCACTCATTAAGCTTGCGATAGTCAATGCAAAGCCTAAGAGAATACCTTCCCAAAAATTTGTTTAGCCCCCTTTTTAAATTAAAATCATAATTTTAATTCATCATTCGGTAATTGCAATCTCAGGGTTGTTACAGAAAATTGTTTAAACCAGTGAAGGTTTTTGAAATGAATCTTTTTGTTTAAAAGATTAGAAATAGTAATTTGTTTTAACCATTTGAATGAAATGTTTTGGGCTTTAAGCTATGATTTAACTGAGATCCCATATCCATATGTTTTTAAATATTGCGCTCATTATTCGGTTTAGCTGGGAGAGGACCCTGTGTCATATAACCCATTCCGAATAATGATACGACGTTATGGATAGCATTTGAAGACCGGTGGTGAAGACCAGGTATTTGCGAGAATGATAGGATGACCTATCGATTGTCTCTGCACTGAGTAACTACGGTATAGAGATTCCCTAAGTGATGGGAAGTCCGATCGGGATTGTGGATTCCCGGATTTGCAAGGGCTTCTTCGGAAGTGCCTTCGGTTCTGTTTGAACCTAGAACAGACTTGTATGGATGTGTCTGACATTACACTTTGAGATGTAAAACCGGTTTCTATCAAATACATTTCTGTTTGGTGGCGGAGATTTATTCTCTTAGCTTAACACCCTTCTCTGAGACGTACGAGCTCAGAGGTTATGTAATTGATGGTTACCAGTAATACATTTTCCAATTTGGTAATGTGGCATACGAAGTGCTGCTGATCATTTGTTGATCAAAGCATGGCTTTGTAAAAAGCGTAGCTTTGTGGACGAGACTTCCTCGAACTTCACAACCCGGAATGGTCAAAACAGGAAGAATGCGGCAAGGTTATTTGGGGGTAGCACCCCCTGAGGGTATGTTCATTTCCTTCTGGATAGAGGTGATATCATGGTATGGAGCCCAGATATTTAACCTATGTGGTTACTGCAAATACATTACTTTGTGGTTGTTGGTATCGAGCGCTCGGATAAAGCTCGGTTACGACCGAGGGATGGCATACTCGTGTCAGTAGTTACCTAGTTACAGAGGTAACCCGACCTTATGTTGGCAGAGATCCGGTTAGGCTCTCCGGGCGTCCCTCCAGAGGCGTACCCATGTGGCCCAGGAAGTTCCTTAGCCTGACCATTTATTGGAAATCCATTCTTCAATACGCGCCTTGTACAATTTTAGTTGTAGAACCTGCCTTTTACTTATGGTGGTCACCACTTTTAGATGGTAGTTATAGTAGGCATAGTTCGGAATGTCTATGCTGGCTAGGATTTATATTATACTTTCGAAATGATTTTTCCACACCGTGCACTTATAATAATAATATAAAAGAAATTTTCTCGTATCAAGCATATTTGACTATCATAAGGAGAAATCTCCTCCAATTCTGCGTTTGCATTGTGTGTGTGGTGAGAGGCCTTATGGTGCTTTCATTTTCTAAAAAGCATTGCGGATTTATTTTAAATCTCTTGTTGTTTGTTTTAAAGATAAAACTGTTTTGTTTGCTCATACCACTCCCGTGACTGACCTGGAGTTTATTGTTCCCTTCCTAAACTCTGGGTGCCCATAATTTTTCCACATGGGCAGTCTGGAGTTGGGTTTTTCAGATAGTAGATATAGAATCGATTCTGTAGCTTTCGACTTTATCTTGGGTATTCTTTGAAGACTTTGGATATTGAAGTATTTGGTTAGGACGACAGACCAGACTTTCTCATCTTTGTGCAATGTGAGGGTGGTTCGATCTATCTATGGAGATTGCTGATATTGGTGTTCCTCCTGGAGTTTTAAGTTCTGTTTGTTTCTACTGCCAATTCATTGGGTTTTCCGCTGTAGCATTATTATTTTGTATCTCTGATATTGATTCATATGGTATCATTGTTGTATCGAATGTTTTATATCAATGATATTCTTTACTTTTTCTTCCGCTGTGTTGTTATTCTTAATATGTTATAAGCTCCGGCGAACCAGATTCGACGTTTGGATCTACGGCATTGGAATATAAGTGTCGTATTCGGTGCCGATTTTCGAAGGTCGAGTCAGGGTCGTTTCATCTCAGAATTTAGCCAAAAGGTAAAATTGGCTAATTTACTCCTTATTGACAAACTACCTTGTTGAATATGAATGAAGACTTAAATTGCACATCCATCTCGATCTTTGAAATAAACCGAGGCTCAAAGTGATGTCTAGAATCAAACCAAGTCATGATCTGCTCGTCAAACTCTTCTACCACCATACTCCATGGGCTATACCACCTCCATCGTCTATCATAGCTACTAAATTGCATGTGGGTGGCATCCTGTGTGATATTCAAATAGTCCCTGAACTAATTAGACATTATAGATTGCCCAATTCATAGTCACTCATGCACCCTGTTAGCTCATATAGATAGCCTTAAATGAAAAATACCTTAGCCACTAGTGACTGAACATATCAAAGTTTGGGAGATAAGTGGTGTATGCAATATTATATAGTAGAAAAATACAACTACGTTCTCTCAACATATTTCTATCTACTAGTTTTCTTAACTCAGACTGGTCTACTTGTCCTAAGTGTTGAGTCTAAGCTTTAATAGAACTGTAATGATCCACCCTTCGTAATACCTATAATCAACATCAAATGACAACGTCTAACTCCTGAATACCACAAAAGACAGTTCTTTGGTATAAAAATTAAAATAAAACACCATACCAAGGTGCATCAATAGAATCTCGAAGTGGAATGATAATATACACAATATACTTAATATACATGAACATAACAGGATAAACAATATGTAAGAAACAATGCTAATGGAAGTAACTGATAAACAAAGATCATTACAAAAGTTAGAATACAATATCAGATACAAAGAATCTCATATATAAATAACATAACTGTCATGTACAACCACAAAATCAAGTATATATCCAAAGTATCGACTTTGCCTCCAAAGCACTCCGACTATTCTGGAAGCATAACGACCCCCAAATCCACACAACTCAAGCTGACAATAAACCACGCATTTCTAACCCAAATTGAACGGAGAGACGGATACTTATGCGAAAGAAAGAAGAAAGAAGAAAAGAAAACGGAACTTAAAATAACATAGAGTTTCACAATCGCAGCAGAACAATATATAATACTATATCAAAGATTTTTACAAAAGAGAAACTGTAATATACATACATCAAATCAGAGTACACAAATAACCAATCATCAGCCTGAACGGTTATAACAACCTGTGCTCATAATACTGATAGTTTCAATAACAATACAGTGGAAAAATAAAAAAAATACGGGAATACATCATGAAGACCTCAAGCTCGTCTCCAGAGGTCCAATGCATCCAAAAAAAATGTAAATACGCTCGGTCTGACTCGAGCATTGTACTAAATAACATCCGAGTCACTATGGTAAACCAACATGAGAAAACACACCCAGTTGGATCTTTAAAGTTATCAAAATCTTTTCAAAATAAAGGTATCTCGTAAGACCATGTCGCACATAAGCATGGATAGGTTTCTACCTAATGATAACCAAAATATTTTCTATAAAAAATCCAAAGATATTGTAATAATGTCTAGGAATTCAAAGTAAATATATAAAATAGCGAAAATGCTTCCATCTTACGTTTCCGCACAGTTGGACATAACTAAGTCTGTAAAGCTCGTATTGGAGAATGGATTCCGTACAATGATGAGGTAAGGAACTACCTTCCGATGGTGCATCTCTAGATAAAATGCATCGCGGTCTGACAAGAACATCTTCTACCCCTGCCATACAGAACTGGCCTACCACTTGACTAGTGGTATCAAATATGATCACCCCTTTCTTGAATGGGCCTTGGTGCATACATCAGTAGATAGTAATCGATCTAGATTTGGAATGACAGTACCCTGATGGGGTGACCCACTTGCACCCACTACAAGCTCGATTTTTGTCATTTCCCAATTGATGAGGCTCAAGACTACGTTTTACCTTTATATAGCACTTCCCACTTGGAATGCTAACATTGCCCTCTAAGCAATAAGGCAATGCCAGCGTTCATCCATAAAGTTCATTCTAGGACTGAATGAAACCGAATGCACCACTTCTACTACATCCATTTTGAGAATCACCCTTAGGATAGTAGCAAGTAGACCTTGATCTTCAAAAGCTCCATTTCGATTACCTTAAAGATATTCCAATTCGAAACACTTTTGTTGGTTCGAAGTGGTTTTCAGATAACATATCTGATCCTGGTCTCTCCAAAACAACATTCGATAATTTTCGATAAACTCAACCGCGGTTAATTAGGAAATAAACAGTCAAAAATAAGAGTGGAGATCACCTCCGGACCATTAGTGGATGGATTTCCTTATCATTTGTCCTAGGAGAAAGAAATGAGATTTATATGCATAATACAACATCATTAGAGATGACTATGCCATATAACTCATGTGTTTCTCCTAAATATTTTCAAAATTATATTTTTCGTCCAATTCGATAGTTGGTTATTTAACTATTGAATAAACAACATTGGAATCAGGGATTTAATTCCATAGGGAAACACCAACATTAGTTAAGCACATATGCAATCATTAGCCTCTTAAATAACAGTTTTACTAATTGAAATCACTTTTGTAAATTACATGTGTAAAAATACCTTTACAAAGATATACCCACAAATTCCTATATTTTCGATACTTGGAAAATATCTATATACTTATCTCAACGGTATAAGTATATTCACAGAACGGAGGAAGATTTCCTTTTCACAAAATTCTAGAACAATTTATAAATCCCTAAACCCATTTACAACCCCATTCATTAACTTTGAAATTATTTATAAAACTCCCTTTTATACATTGCTAAAATTATTTTGAAACCCTTTATAATCCATAAAACCATTTACGACTACTATATAAATCTATAAACCCATTTCTAAATTTCATTTATAAAGATCTAAGACCATTTTCAAAACTCTTTTTACCCTTTAACTAATCTTCCTTTAGGATTTCCAAATTATGTTATAAGATTCCTCTTATGAAGCACACATCTTTTTATAAAACCATATTTATAAATGCCAAAAACATTTATAAATAAATTCTAATCATTTACTTAAAACACTATTATATAATAATAAGCAATATAAAAAATAATAACTAACTTCAAAACATCTTAGAAATAATAAATAATAATTTCAAAACATTCCTAATAAACAATGATAATTTGTCTTCAATATTATTATAAATAATAATAATTAATTTCCAAAACTTTATTGATAAATAATTATAATTAATTTCAAACCATATTAGTAATTTAAATAATTAACTTTTCAAAATATTAAAATATTGGTAAACACTTTAAAACAATATTAATATAAATAAACAACTTTTAAAACATAAATATATCTCCTTGGTAAAAATACATACTTAAATTTCAACATAACCATTTCCTTATTTATAAAACTACATTTATAAATCTCTTTTATTTTATAACATATCATTTAACATCTCCAAATCTATCCTCATTTTCAATTTCCAAAATAGAATCAACTACTTTTCTAGAACAACATCCCATCTTATTATAAATCCACAATTGTGATTTATTTTTCCCAATTTATTAATGATAACAGTTTTCCTTTTTTCATAAACACTGTTTATAAATCTATCCTTTTATTAATCAAATACGATTTTACAAATCTTCACTTTGTTTGTAAAATGTCATATTTGTAAATTTCCACATTTATAAACAAATCTTAATATATGTGTGTATGTGTGTGTGTGTATCACTTTATATAAAATGGTTAATTAATATTAATACTAAAATATTTCCATCTTCTTTTTAAAACAGCATCTCTTTATTATAAAAGACAAACTTATTTTTAAGATTTTAAAAAGCTTTATTTACAGTTCAAAAATCTCTATTTCAAATATTTTATAAAACTATTAATTTATAATATCTAAAAATCATACATTTTTATTTGAAAATAAATTCCTTCTTTAAATAAAATTTCAAAATCACTTAAGATCCTTTTTAAAAACTAGATTTTCACTTTATAGTATTTCAAAATACTAAAAAATATGGCTCAGTGCTACTATAGCGCTAAATAGGGAAAATCATATATGCATCAAATGTGGCATCCAACACATTATATATCAAAATATATGAAAAATAAAACCAACAGTGTGAGGAATCTAGTTGAATCTCTCCTACCCGTCCGCCTACATCACAAACAGTATATAGTCAAATAATATTAATCAACCGCTTTGAGGCGGGATCGTATACGAAGGGTCATCCACTCTTGCACAACAACGTAATAGGGTCTCATCCGCTCCAAGGGTGAGAATAAATCCAAACCAATAAATAAAATAGTAAACCATCCAAATAGTCAATAAATAATCAACAATTAAATTATCCACACTAATATAAAAATATAAGTTGGCCAGAGGTGAGTTAACTCACTTTGATTCCAGTAGTTGTCAAAGTGCTTCGGTTTGAATTAAAATTGAACAAGCGTTCAATTTTAATGAAAATTCCTATAAGCTTCAAATCCATCTAATCCAACTTCATCATATAGTACTTGCTGAAACGATCACAATGCAACTTGTCATGTTTGATTTGGACCTCATATGAAAAGGTTATGAATTAATGAACGTTGAAATTATTTGGATTATAATTAACATAAATTAATTAAATTTTAAACTCCTAATTACCTTCCCTCCCTCTTCTCACTCATTCATTCTCCAGCCGCGTAAATGAAATTCAACGATGCGATTCATCATGCCACCACTTCCTCCAAAGCCACATCAGCACGCCGCATCACCATGCGAGGCCTCCCCGCCTCTTCCACGCCTCCAGCTAGCCGCATGCGCCTCCTATTCACCCTCAATCACCAGAAAATGATCTAACGCCACTGCTGTTTGCGATGAAATTCTGGCCACCTCTAGCCACTATAGCCCATCTCCACCATAGATTGAGTTCATCTTGTCATGATCTCCAAATTTGTGGTTGAAGTCGTTGGCCAATTTGGCCTCTAGAAGCTCCGTTAATTGTCAATCAGTGGATGGAGAGAAGTTTGAAATGGCGGTTGAGGGTTTGCAAATGAAACAATATGATGGCCTTATATAGAAAATATATGAAACACTATTCAATTTGGAAATTTACGAACTCCAATCAAGGTGTACCGTCTGGCGTTCTATATGTAATATCCCTATTCCAAACACAATTGAACTAGTATCGGGACCCAATTCCATCATATACAGAAGTTAGTTTACAAAATCAAATTGTATTAATTTAATTTCCTTTAATTAAATTCTACAGGCTTCGAACTCACACGACCAAACGATACGTCCGATTGCCACGAAATTCGAAGAGATACTATAATTCACCATTACAAATCAAATAGAACTGGTTTCGTCAATATCCAAGAGAGTGCCTTGGAAGACCATTTTCACATGTTAATTAAAACCAGTTATTTCCAAAATCATTTTAATCACTTTTAATTCCAATTTAAAAGTTTACTATCTCCATTCTTGTTTAAACAGGGTTTAAACCAGCTTCATAATTATTTTAATTCACATTAAATTCAAGAATCGATTATAATAACAATTCCAAATATTAAATTTAACAATTTAATTATCAACTAAATTGCTATATTTAAAATTCAGTTATTCAACTTATAAAAATAACTTGACAATGTTTAAAATCAATTAAATACTCCAAATTCGAATGACTAAAATTTTAGGTCGTCACATTCTCCCCTATAAAAGAATTTCGTCCTCGAAATTTCCAAGGTAAGAAAAATACCCCCAAACCCATTAACTTTTCAAAACCAATTAGTTGAAATAGATTACCAAAATCTTTTAAGCTATTAACTTTCAAAAATCAATTTTTTGAAACTTTGTTATTACATTTTCTAAATCTCTAAATTCATCCATTTGTAACGACCTAGAATTTTCGATTTCAAAAACTTTCAAATAGCTAGGAAAAGAAGAATAGAGCTAGAAGGAAAAAAATAGAAACAAAACACAGATTCTCACATTTGCAGCGGATCAAAATATAATATCAAATAATATTATTTATACAAAGAAAGTTGTATCAATAAATTTACATTTTTAATACATCAGAGTTACAGCATTTAACAGTTACTAGACAGCTAGAATAACTTGTCCCAGATATACAACAATATATGTAGCAACCCGACTTTCTATCTCCAGAAAGACGCATCACTAATTAAGAAAGATAGGGACAGAAGAAGAAAAGAAAGAGAAGAAAGAACAGCAACACATCAGAATCTCACAGTGGAACAAATGAAATATAATATATCATATAAAATATTACAAAGTATCATATTACATCAGAGTACACAACTTATACAACACATATTTGACAGTTATAAACATCTGTCTAACTATACAACTCAAGATCACAAGATACAGATACAATCTCAAACACAACGGAACCATAATATATCTACACGTGGAAGCCTCCTGCTCCATATCTCCTCCAGAGTTCATCAAGCAAACCTGAATCCCTCAACTACTCATACATAATATGAGTACCCAAGAGTTTAATAAAAAAGAAAATAAACAGTCGGGTCAAACAGGAGTCTGGTGTGAGTAAACGGGTTAAAATTGCTTAACTTTAGAAAAACCTTTGAAAAGAAAAGGTATCACGTAAGACTTCCCACACATAAACATGGAAAAGTTTTTACCTTACGCTAACCAAAACATTTGATAGGAAATCTAGTGATATTATAATAGTGTCTAGGGTTTTCAAGTAAATAAGAAATAGCCGAAATTGTTACATTATTAAATTCCAGCTACTAGCCACAAAAGTGGGTAATACAATCAAAACCGTAGGGTCTCGTAAGAAGAATGAGTTTCCATCAATGGTAGGGCTACCGGGGTACCGCCCGTCACAGTACATGGCCTAGATAACTATACCGAGGATTACTCCCAATCCCCTGCATCACAAAGCCGGGACCATTCCTTACTGAACAGTCCCGAGTAAGATCACCCTATGGTTGGCGCGACCAACCACCCACAAAGCCGAAATAAAAGGGACATCTAGACAGGAATGACCTCACCCTGAAATGGGTGCTACCCACCTGGCCTTGCTGCACCTCCCCTGTTTTATCCATTCCCGGTTGATGAGGCTTGAGGCTGCGATTACCTTTATAGAACACATCTAGCTTAGAATGCTCATCGCCCACCTGACGATGTTCTGAAAGCATTCAATCCATACAAGTTCGTTCCGGGTTCGAACGAAACCGAAGGCACTATCTCGTTGCACTCATTTTGGAATCACCCTTAGAGTCAACGACCATAGCCCTTGCACTCTGAATCACCATCTCGAATCTATAAGTACTATCTCTGTCAAACTCATCACAGAATCACCCCTAGAGTTATACTGACGAATAGTTCTTACACCTCGAGTCTTCACTAAGCTCCACTTGGATTAACGACCTAACGTTTAATTTGGATCGATGTGGTTTTCGGATATCCAAATATGGAAACCAGATCCCGGTCTCACCGAATCCAAATGCCATTTTAATGTCCAAGTTGTTTAAAGGTTTTAAACAATTTAAACTTATATCCAGGATGATATAAATAGATAGATGAATCACATTATCACAATAGATAATTCATATCAACCATTCATCTCACAAAGCAGCATATCACATAGAAGAGATATCATACCCAAATAATCCAACATCATTCAAACATCCAATATCAATCATCCAATATTAATCAATCATCCATATGCAGAATTGATTAACTCTAAATCAATTGGATAACTTAAATCCTTCTTCATTAATTTATTCTAAATAAATAAATTAATCATCTCTTAATGATCTTTCTTAATTAATCTTCCTTGATTAATTATCCTTTAATTACATTCCAGCAATTATCCTTAACCGTATACAGTAATTAACCTTTAATTACTATCATTAATTACAATATTTAATGACCCTTCATTTACTCCCATTAATTAATTAACTATGATTAATTGCATTAAACCTTAATTAATTACAATTAATTAATCACACTTTAATTAATCACTTTGATTAATTCATTAATTATATTAACTAATGATCCTTATTAATTAATAATTCCTTTAATAAATTAAATAATTAACTTATAATTAATCATCTTATTAATTAATCTTAATTATAAACAGTAATTAACAACTTGTAATTACTTATCTTAATTAATTTACTTCTTAATTAATTATAATGACCCTTTGATTAATTAATCTAATTAATTAATCTAATTAATTCATCCTTAATTACTTCATCAAGTAATTATTATTCAATTTAAAATAATTAATAAATTCTTAATTAATTACTTTATTAATTAATTACAATTTTAATTAATTACACTTAGTAATTAATCTTAAATTAATCTCATTCATTAATTAATTAATCACATTAATTAATTAACTAAAATTAACTAAGTATTAACCCTTAATTACTTACATAAGTAATTATCTTCTAATTACTTCATTAGATGATTACTCTCTTAATTAATTACTTAACAAGTAATTAATTCCATCATTAAATAATCCTTAATTCTTTAATTAATTAATTACTCTTTAATTGATTAACTTTAAAACAATTATATTAATCAATTCCTTAATTAATAACATCAAGTGATTATCCATTAATCACTTCCATTTAATTACTCCCATGAGTAATTTTCCACTAATTACTTCCATAAGTAATTACACACTAATTACTTTTCATAAGTAATTTCTCTCCCTTAATTTCATTCAATAATTAACCATTAATTACTTCATTAAGTAATTACACTTAATTAATTCATAATTAAGTGATTATTTAAAATTAAATAAACAATTAACTAATCATTTAAAATTAATTAAATAATTAATTAACTTCTTATATTTAAAAATTCTAAATTAAGAAAAGCATTTATCTTAATTAAACTCTTTACTTATTAACAAATTATATTAATTAAGTATCCATAAGTTCATAACAAAGATAAATTAACAATATTTATCTTCATAAATTAATTATTTGAAATTAATCAAATTTTAATAACTTAAAACAAATTATTCAATTTGGTTTATAAAATTATAACTTAAACTTTATTTGAAAATAAATCATTTAGAAATCAATTTGAAATTTAAAACAATTTAACTATCTAATTTAAACTTATTCATTTGCAATATAAATTTGAAACTTAGTTTTTAAAAATTACTTAAAATTTTACTTTTAAACTTTGATTAAATAATTAAATTCAAAACACTATTTTAAATTGAAATTCGAAATATAATTAAGTTAAATTACTTTCAAAGAAATCATCTTAACAATTTAAATTTTGAAAATAAATTCAATTTGTACTTTTAAAAGTTTGATTAACTTTATTTCAAAACAACAAGTTTTTAAATTTGAAATTTTGTTTTCTTCTATAAAACTTGTTTTATAACTTAATACTTGATCAATATTTATTCAATAAGTTTTAAATCAGAAACTTATATTATTACACAGTACAGACCAGATAACACTTCGCCTAAAATACTCGAGTCGATTCCCAAACCACACGAGCCAGCCCCGAAGCAAACTTAGATATCACCCACTTCAAGTTGATCACGATGAAAACGCGAGCGCTACCCGGGAAAATCCTTTCTTCCCCAACTCCATATATCCAGTGCACACAAACGTACACGTGCACCAACCCTATCACCTCCGGCCGCCGTAGTTCGTCGCGACCATCGCCGACGATCACACAAATGCACACGAACACAAAACCAAACCCAGATTCAAGAATTCATCATCGAATCGAAATTCGACCCAAAACTCGAAAAAACTGCAGCAGTACTTCCACAAAACCACCCACGGCCGACCACCACGACGTCGTTATACCTCGCCGACCCCACCATCAAAACGCCTCGACCCCGAGCTTCATCCTCCCCAAATGCGAATACCTCCGGTCCAATATCCAAATTGTAATGTTTCGACATCCAAGCCGAACAAAAAAACAAGCTAAAACCCTAAATCGAACAAATCCAAACTCCTCGGCCATTGGAAAAATTTGAAAACATTTTTCCTCACATCAACAAGTCACAAGCTTGCTTCAACCAAGAAATCTCCTCCGATCATCACGCCGATCAACAGCAAACCACCAAAACCCCCAAATCGAACAAACCCAAAATTCACATTAATTTCTCAACTAAAAATTACAAAATGCATATCAACATTCATGATTTTCCATCATGATTACATGCATGTAATTCAAATTAGAATTTAAGATAGTTGGTTTTTAACAAAAATTCTAGTTTCACTGTTAATTCCTTATTTATAATTATTTGATGCATTTTAAATTATGAAACTATTTTTAAAATTACTATCAAACATTAACATACAGTTTTCATTCACATATCAAGTTCAAATAAGGTTTAAATTGGAAGATTTTTGCATCTTTCTTTAAGAAGAAGAACTCCTGTAATTTACAGAGATGAATATAAACAGGTTTCCTATTCTCAAGTATTTCCTATCTATAACATACACACATGACAGTACAAATATTCATTAACAAAGCCAAATTCATCACATGCAAAAATAAATTCAACTACAATATGATTAAAACTGTTTTTAAGAGGTTTACTCACCAATTTATTTGAACAAGGTAGAGCAGTTTTAAATTATTCCAGGCTTGAATCTTTAAATCTGAAAAAAAAACTTTGATTTTGCTTTGCTGAAGAAAATGAATCCTTGCATGCCTTCAATTTGATGTTTTTAAAGGTTGAAACTTGCAGTTGAACTTCCCTTTGAATTGCAGGTGATTTGATGTTGCAGGTTTGTGAATTGATGTGAAGAACTTTGCTTTGCAGATTTTAAATTTTGCTTTTGGCTTTAAAATTTCAGATTTATCTTTGCCTTTGATTTCCAGTTTTAGGTTTGAAAAACTTTCTGGTTTGTGTGAAGAAAAGATGACAAAGGAAAAGTGTTTGTGAAAAAACTAGTTTTCTTCTTAAAACATTTATTTAAAAATTAAAATAAATATGTTGCCACTTGTGTTAAATTGAACAAATGTCATCACACATTTATTTTAGCTTACAAATGCTAAAATTTTGCATAATTGTGTTTAAAACCTTATAAAAAATAATAATTATATCTTATATCTATGTAATATGGACATTTGTATTTATGAAATGTTTTTATGCATATGAAATGTTTTTATATTAATAAACTTTGAATTTTAAAGAAATATACAAGTATGAAATCTTTGTAAACGTTTATTTTATAAATTGACTACTTTTAAAAATCAAAGAAATGTATTATATATATTTTCTTTTAAATTGTGAAATATTTATTTTTATTTATATTTATATAAAATATGAATTTAGTAAATTTATTTATTTACATTTACAAGTTATTCTAATTTAAGAGATTGTTTTTAAAAGAAAGTTTATTTATAACTGTATACATATTTATAACCATTTTAATTTAAACACTTTTAAAGAAAACAAAAATAAAACTTTGATTAAATCCTTTTTTAAGCTATCATATTTAAAAACAATAATTATCTTATATTTTTTGAAAATAATTGAATTAATCTTTAAATTATCTTTTGAAAAATATTAATTTTAAAACAAAGCTTCAAACTACAATATTCATACATATAGAAATTATAAATAGATTATATTAAATTTCAAAACAATTCCAAATTATAACATATACATACATATGTATTACAATTTGAAATTTTATTTTTTATTTAAAACAAAAGATTTTTCTATTCACAATATATATCAAATATATATATATATATTATGAATAGAATAAAATTTTATTAGCTTTGAAAAATAAATCTCATCAATTTTAAATTGTTAGAAAGATATTGATCAAAATTACCAGATTAAATATTTATTAACCTTTAAAAGATTAAATTTATCTATTTAAATTAAAATTATAAAGAAAAATTATCAAACCAATCTAATTATTAATTCAGATTATTAAATTGATATTGCCTAAAATTCTGGGTCGTCACATTCCTCCCCCCTTAAAAGAATTTCGTCCCCGAAATTTAAAAAGAAAGGTAATTTAATAACCCAGCAATGATTTCAATTTCAATCAGCAAAGCATTCCTATCATCCAGTAACTAACAACCATAGCAATCAATCAAACAAACCTAACTAATTATCCTGGCACAAATCAGAATAAATCTCAAATACTATCTAGAGTTTCCCAAGTATAAATCATTGGGAGACTCGCTTTACAGAAGCTAACAAACTACACCACCAAAATCCAGAGCTCCCCTCACCTCTAGATCCATTAATCTGAACAGAACATCAGACTATACTCAAGTCTAGCACAACTTCCAAATCCAACTGAACTGTAGATTCTACAACCAACAATGAATCATACACGTAATCCCTCAGAGATACGTGAAATACAATGAATTCTAGCTATCCAAACTGGCAATTCAATCCTACAGACAACAGAACTTATCCTATCAAAAACACAGATAAGAAATCTCAAATGCCTCAGAACTAGCCATCCAATCTTATCCAATTACTGCTCTCTTAACCAGAGAAATCTTAACAACAATGAAGTCTCCAACTTCGAATTCCAAACTCCTTATCTCATATCTACATAACTCAACAGACAATCCTGGGCTGCTAATTCTTCTTCCTGATCAGCTCAACCTATGCTGATGCTTCCAGAAATAACTAGACCAAAGCAAACCAGTTTCTGGATCCTATCCAACAGAAAAGTCTTCCAAGATCCGTTGAAATCCAGAACACAAGCTCCACTTCCCAAGCAATAGAAAACTAAACTTCCTTCCTTCCTTGTATAGCTGCTACCTCGCTTCCGCTGCACAACTCTGATTCTGAAATAAATGAGAATACTATTGATGAACACGAATACAAACTTATCCAATATATCAGGGAAACATTGCTCATCAAATCCATATAATCTGAGTGACCCATTTGACTCGGTCACACAACCTTACAGCAGAATCCAACTCAAAACTAGATTTGACCAATCCAAATTCCAAAGATTCCTGAGCTGCTACACCAACTCTACTACTACGCTAACCACCAAAATCGCTTCTGGAACCCAATCAATATGGAAGTCAACTCCAGATGTAGACAAACTTCTGATTACTTCAGTAGCTCCTACCATCCAGCCCGCCTACTGAGCTCCAGAACATCCTTACCTAAAAATCTGTAATACTCGATCTGACCCGAGCATTACATCAAAGTGACACTCGGGTCAGGCTGGAAACCAACGTGAGTAAACCCATCTAACGTGAATTACAAAAGCATACAACAGCATAAAACTTATATAAAACCTGGGGTAACTCATACTTTATTACGAGCTCAAAATTGGTTATGGTTAATACTTAATTCACAAATCGATCCCTAAGTAACTTTACTTAGATTCAAAGGTCCGTATTATTCCATTCCAGCCTTACTGATTTCACATATCAATCTATATGGAATTATTGTAGATTACTAAACGATGTGGTTTCGGGTATTTACTGATACCCAACCCCGGTCTCATCGAGTTCAATACCATCTCAACCCAAGTTATTACAAGTGAAGTACAATTCAAACTTTAAATACAGGATGTCACTTTTACACAGAAATTCATTTTTGATGGATAACCATATTATCATTGTACCCCTAAACATATCATATCACAAAAACATTTCCTATCAGAGATACTAACCAATTCAAGGCATTTAACATTATTCAATCATTCAAAAGACATATTGATTACTTCCAAAATTAATTAAATTAATTACTAATCTTTAATCACTTATACTACCTTTACTTAACATTAATTAATTACAAATAAATTAATTAATCATCTTTTAATTATCTATCTTAATTAATCATCCTTGATTAATTATCCTCTAATTACATTAAGTAATTAGCCTTTAATTAATTACATAAATTAATTATCCTTAACTATTTACAGTAATTAACCTTTAATTACTTCCACTAAATAATTTTTCCTTTATTAATTTCCATCAAGTAATTCCCCTTAATTAATTACATCCAGTAATTATCCATTAATTACTTATACTAAGTAATTGATACTTTATTAATTACATTAAGTAATTATACTTAACCAATCATCAAATGATTATCTTAATTAGTTAACTAATTAATTAACTTAAATAAACCACATTAAATTAATTAATTACATTGATTAATTAATTCCTTTAAATTACTTCATATATAATTACCCTTTTGGTCAACCTTTATCCATTTCATTTAGTGATTAGCTTTTAATTAATTTCGCTAATTAATTATCTTGAATTTATCACAACCTTGATAAATTCTCTATCTAAATTAATTACTTAATTATACCATTATAAAATCATTTAGGGATCAATGATTTAAAATATTTAATCTCCTTTAAACAAAACAAAACAATTTAAACATTTAATTTTAACATTTAAAAATCTTTGACCTTGTTTAACTTGTTAATAAATTAAATAAGTTATTCTTGAAACTTATCTATCCTATCTTTTTTAAACTTATATACCTAAATACATTTTAAAACTTGATTAAACATTTTCTTTTGAAACCTAATTATTTTAGATACTTTGACTTGTTTAATTACTTTTTTAAGATCTTATATAATATTTAGCTTGGAAAAAATTTGGCTTTTATTTGCTTTAAACCTGGCTAGTAATCATAGAACCAAACTCAAGATTAATCACCAGAATACCCGAGCCATAACCGATGAAACCCGAGCAAAAGCTTACAGGAACACGCAATCGAAACCGAGTCTTCCTTTCTCTCCAAAAACACGAGTAAATCTTCATTCTACCCGCACATGACTCCGAGTTCAACCAACACAGTATCCGCATCAGACACAAAGAGATCTGTGCACGTGCACATCTTCCTGCCGCCGCTCCGATCAACTCCGAGACCTCACACAAGTCGTCGACGTTGATTACAACTTGATCAATCGCTCAAAAATCCAATCCTCCTATGAGATCAAAAATCGAAACAAATGAACCCACCCGTCCAAAAACTCCGATCAACAATCACC
Organism: Allium cepa; assembly: GCA_030765085.1. NCBI lineage: Eukaryota > Viridiplantae > Streptophyta > Magnoliopsida > Asparagales > Amaryllidaceae > Allium > Allium cepa. Next base: position 474,342,322 of record CM060932.1, read on the forward strand.
TCAAATCCTCCCATCTCCGATCATTTGGGACCTCGTCCTCACGTCAAGAACCTCGCCATGGTTCTCTTTTCATTTTCCCCCAACACCGATCACCTACAGATCGACCAAGGCGACGTAAACACCCCGAACTCAACATCAACTCATCGAGCTCCTAAAACCCTGTTTGATCGCCGCCATGAAACAACAGTGATCAATAAACCCAAAGGCTATTTTTGCCGAGACCGTCCACTCACGAACTCCTTCTAACCCCAAACCCGAGGACAACCTTCCACGTGATTACCGACAAATGCCAAAAATCCTAACTCTGATCAACTAGGAAATTACCAACAGCCCTAGCTTTAAAATCAAGCAATTCATTGTAAAAATCATGATTTTTATGCTCGAATCCACTCATGAATTCAAAATCTGAAATTTAAATATTTGATTTTCTGTCCAAAAATAGAATTTACTATTATTTCTTGTTTTCAGAACTATTACTTAGCATTTCTACCTGAAATTCTTTTTAAAAATGAATTTACGTTGTCTTGATCCATTTCCCTTTTAAGATCCTCACCTAATATTGGCTTTTTAAAGAGAAATTAAATTTTAAAACTGGATGATAAACCTGTAACTAAGAACAGGGAATTTATACACATATGTACAGTCAGGTTCAAACATCTGCATACTTGTCTATATACAAACATGTTTTAACATGCAAACAATTTTCACAAGGTTGTTTAAATGCTTATTCACAAGCATCGGTTTTTAAACAGGTTAAAGCATAAAAAAGCATTTTTACTCATAGAAAATATTGAACAGAGATGCTTTAGAAATGCATTGATCTGGAAACAACAACTCGAGTTCTTTAATTTGCAGCTTGTTTGATAAAATGATCTTTGAATTGCTCAAGTTAGAAGTTTTGAAGTTGAATCTGCTTGCAAATTGATTTGCTTACACTTGAAATAGTTGAATTTTAGTTTAGATTTCTTTTGAAATTAGTTTTTTAGTTTCTTTTAAATTTTGAAGATGAAAGAAGATTGAGAGAAAAAAATGTTTTGATCCGAAAATAAATTAAAAAAAAATCAGGTTTCTTAAATGTTTATTTTATAATTTAATTTTAATAGAAATAATGAAGGTTGACACTTGTTAAATTTTATGCTAAAATTAGTACACTTGTTATTTGCATTTGTTAGTTATCTTACATTTGTTAAATTGTAAATATTTTACTTACATGTGTAATTTTTATGTAATATGTTTATATATATACCTATACTATATTTTAAATTTAGTTTCTATATTTGTAAATATCTTTATATTAAATGTTTAAACTTTTCACTTATTTTATTTACATATAATTTTTAAAAAAATGATAAAAATCTACTTGCACACTTAAGAAAATCATACTAGTTTAATTTAATACATTGAATCCAATCAATGCTCACAATTCACCCACATATATATTTGAAATAATTAGAAAACACTATTCTATTTGAATTGTTTACATATATTTACACCTTTTATAGTTTCCATATATACTACTTCACATGGTCTTATATATATATATACACTTAAAATTTTCAATATTTTTGAGTTAGCACATTACTATTTATATATATATATATATATATATATATATATATATATATTAATTTACTATAAGGTATATAATTTCCAGATACATATATTTTTTATTACCAGAATTTACCTATTCGTCTGAATAAAATCAGTTAATTATCCAGTTACCAGATGCCCAAAAATCTGGGTTATTACATTCCTTCCCCCTTTGAATCTTTTCGTCCTCGAAAAGGAACGAAGCCAGGATTTATTAAAATGATTAAATTAGATAAATTTTCTTTGATCATATTTAAAACGCTTTTTAAAATATATATAATATTACAAAAATAGTGTTTATAAAATACTTTTTATAACTCGATGTCTCAACCAGTCCATCCTTTGTTTTCACAGAAATTCGGTCATATGTTGATCAGGCGTAGGACTGAAAACACCCAGTGAAAATACTTGGAAAATAAATTTATTGAAAATATAGAAAATGCTTTTGAAAATAGATGGAATATCTTTGGTGAGAATGCTTTGGAAATCATCACCCTCATCCATGGTCGCAGCTAACCCGATGGTTACATTGCCATCTTGGCAAAATCCATACATAACTGTAGGCCTCCGCGCCCCTCGAATACGTCATGGAACCCGCTACAGATCGTAGCTACAACTGGGGTTACGTTGCTTTCATAGAAAAAACCCATATAGCTGTAGGCCTCAGCGCCCTTGAATTGCGCTGCCAAAAGAATGAAACTTCTCCACTCCACTTGAACATAGATCGCAGTCTACCAATGTTGCGTTGCCTTCCCGGCAAAATCAAGCGTAGACCGTTGACACTCACCTCCACACAATTTCCGCTATGGTCTACGGTAGATCGCAGCGACATCGAGATACACTGTCGTCACATCATAACCCAAATGCCCCTGTAGGCATCAGCGCCCTCGACTTTCACTACCCAATAATCCGCAGAAACTAGTTTGTCCGGACTCCTCACAGGATCAACTTTAGAACTCACCCTTTGAGGCTCAAGGCAGTACCAACCTATGGTACTCTTGAGAAGTTCATTTCAAGGGAGCGCCTATTTCTCCGGAGCCATTTTCAAAACACTTTATACTATACACATATAGCATCTTCCAAATCATACACCTAGTATGAATCCCATATAAATCTCTTTTTCTCAAAATCGATTATTCCAAAATCGATAATTCTCAAACTAGGCTTTTCAAATTCCAATATTGATTTTACCCAAAAATCAAAATCCTTTCCAAAATCCATAGGTTCCAAAAACCTTTCCTCCAAAATCATTTTCATAAGATCCTTTATACATATATAGATATATATATAACCTTGAAAAATCTTTGGATCATTTCAAACTTGTATAAAACCCCTTTTATACTTCAAATATTTTCAAAAAAATTTCTTCTGGAAAAAGATTCAACATGGGGAGTTTATCATACATATAACAAAGATACATAACTTTTTTTATGCCAAATCATATATTCAAATTTGATTACTTTATAAAACCACCTACCATAACACTTACTTCCATAAAGTAAATTTCTATTATAGAAATATCCAATTACACCTATATTTTATAATATATCTTACAAATATTCTTTTCATTTCAAAATCATTTTACAGTTTTAATCCACAAATTTCCAATATCAATTTTATTCAAATCCATACGATGTACACATATCATCCATATGTAGTATAATTCTGATCGCTCACTCGATCACACAACTTCTCTTCCGAACTAGTATCGTCCATCCGACTTCCTAGTGCGGACTCAGATCTGGTTTCTTGATCAGAAACCGTCATTCTTCTTGCATAGCCATAACTATGATAGAGAATATCCAGAATCAATTAACAATCCAGGTTCGTCATCGAAAATCGAGTGAAAAATCCTAACTCGGATCTGCATATTATCTCAAAATTCTATGCTCGAATCTGGATCAAATCACTATGCGAATAGAATAATATACGTACATCCTACATATTTATCTTTATTGATTATTAACTAAATCAATCCTCTTTCTATTCACATTTATTTATGATTCTATTCACTTATTCACAGTTGCTTCAATCCTTATTTGGATTATAACTTCAATTCTTATCTCTATTGGTAACAAATCATAAACAGTTTGAACTCTGTCCAGATTAAATTTAGAAAATAATTTAAAAGGTTTAAAATAGATAAGTAGTTGAAAAATAATTATAAATTTTAAAATAGATGTAAAATAGTTGAGTAATTGTAAAACAGGCAAATGGTTATAAAATAGTTAGATTGCAAAATAGTTGTAACATAGCAATTAGCTATAAAGTAGTTGAAAAATAGTAATTAGTTTATAAAACAGTTTGAAAAATTGTTAAATAGTTCTAAAAATAATTATAAATAAGTATAAAATAGTTTGACTTTAAAAAGAAAGATTGTAGATAGTAAATAGCTTGGAAAGATAGGTTTGTATTAAAACATTTTATAGGGCCAGATTGTTCAATTCCCAATCTCCATTCCCATCAATTCAATTTAAATTTCCACTTCCATTTAAATTGACTCAATTCCAATTTGAATAACTTCAATTTCATTGAACTTGATTTATCCCCAATTCAAGTTGCATTATCCTTAATTTCTTTTCAAATTCAAATCAAATTCCATTTGATTTTAAACATATTCAATTTTAATTACAATTACAAATTATTCAAACCAATTTGGATGAATTTCAAATTGAGTCCACTTCAATTTCAAATCATTTCAATTTCTGTTTGAATTAGTCCCAATTCCCATTTGAATTTGAACTCATTCAACTTCTATTTCATTTCAAATTAATCAAATTCAAATTTTCCATTTGAATTCTATACTTATCCATCTCTATTCTAATTCTAATTAATTCAAATCAAATTCAATTTGAATAAATTAAATTTAATTCTCCACTTTAAACCATCTCGAATTATATAAATTCGAGTTAAATTTTAAATGTTGATTTAATCAATTTATCCTTTATTTTGTAAATCAACACTCTAAATATTTAAACAATTTAATTCTAAGTTCAAATTTCAAAATTCCGTTTTAAATTTTCTTCATAATAATAGATATATCCAATTTGTTACCCAATTTCAATTTTGAAACCAATCCTTAACAATTTAAATTTCCAAGTTCCTTTTGAACATTTAAATCTCAAATTCAAAGTGATTTCATCTCCTTAATTTCAAATTTTAATTTCCCTTTTTATCTCAATAATGGATATACTACCATACTCCATTTCTTCATTCATTTAAACAAATCCAATTCACATTGTAAAGATTATTAATAACAATAGGATAATATTATCCAAATTATTTAAAACATCCATCCATTTTCAATTTCCAGATCTCAAACACATTTTGAGATCACACAAACCCCTAATTCAAATCAACCATTTAACTTTTCAAGTTAAATCTCAATTTTCATCTTGAAATTTCCAAATCAGGTTGTTCATTCAAACTTATTTAACTTCCTCCAGGTTAAATTCAATTTACTTAATCCAGTCAACTTTACACAATTTGAATTCCCATTCAAATTTTAAACTTCAGATTAATAATCTTTCCATTTAAGTTTAAAAACTTACTTCACTTTTGGGTTTCACATCACATCCCAAGGAAAACTCAAAACTCAACCTTAGAGTTTATTTCCAAATATACATATTTATTTCCTTTACACACCAAGTTATACTTAAATTTTAAACCACCTTTGGTTTAAAAACAAATTCCTTTAAATTTTTAAAAAACATTTGTTTGAAACAAGACCCTTCATTCAAATACATTAAATAACATTATTTATTATTTCTTTATCACTTTGGAACAATTTTCAAATTCTTGATCCAGATTTAAAACTTCAAATTTAGATCATATTCAATTTCAATTAATAAGTCGTACTTACCTAAATGTTTTACTTTCCGAAAACATTTCATTTTCTTACTCATTAATACACATTTTATTATTAAAAACAACAGTACCAAGATTATCATATCTGAAAACCAATTCATTATTAGCTTATTCTGAAACTTTTCTCCAAATTCAAGATTTTAATTCCAATTTGAATCCATTTCAAATTTATCTTTATTCAATTTCAATTTGGTTGTATCACTTAATTCTCATTATTTTATTTAATTCCAATGATCAATAACCAATCTCTTTATATATTGGAAAAACTATTGTTTTCAAAATATAATGTAACAACCCTGTATTTTGTGATTATATTAAATGTACATTTTAATTTCTTTAATTGAATTTCTGATTTAAAAACTTTATTTTATCCATTAAAATGAATAATTTTTGTTATTTTAAATATCAATTTTGAATTTGTTGTAAATTTGAATTCCAAACATGAATAAATAGAATATTTTACAAAAATGTGATTTTGGTCAATATGGTCAAACTTTGACTTTTAAATTTAAAATTTAAATATTTTAATTTTTTAATCTTATCTTTTATTATGAAAATAAATTAAATTTCAAGAATACTACTTTTGGTTTCGTTGAAATCTGATTAATATTGTGAAAGTTATGCTTTTTACAATATTGTGTGTAAATTGATTTATTTAACAAAATTATTTATTTTAAATTACAAAAATAAATTTTTTGGTTGTCAAATCATGTTTTAATATGTAAATATGACATGTTATGCATACATTTTATTATTAAAACATTTTTAAAAGTATAGTTCTAATTTTCCAATGTTTATTTTATTTTGTTGTCAATTTTTAAAGTCTAGTTTCAATTATTAAACTATTTATTTATTTATTTTCCATTTTTTCCTTAAAATAATTATTTATTTTTTCACTTTATTTTGTTTTAATTTTATTTTTATTTATTGAAATTTTATTAGTTTATTTTAATTTAAAAGAAAAGGAAATTTAAAGAGACAAAAATCCTTTCATTTGCATGTGACTTTTCACTTACCTTTGGCTTTACACCTTCTTTTGCCTTTTCATTGCTTGACCGTCCTTTCTCTTCTGGCTAGCCGTGTATTCTTCTTTCTTTTTCACGTGAAATTCCTTCTTCTCATCTCAAAACACACGACCATGTCAATTTCTGGAAAATTTTGGTAAGTTCATGGCATCTTTTCCTTATTTCTTTTCATACTTTCTATTGATTTTTGCCTTTGTTTCTTCTAGTTTGCTCGGACTAGCCTCTACTCCATCAGCTCCACCATCACCTCCATCATCTACAGCAGCAACTTCCCCTCCTCCTCTGATCATAATCAGGCCATGACCATTTGTTGAGCTTGCGTCACAAAAATTTGCACAAAACTCCACAAAACCTTGCCTAGCCAAGCTTAATTCCAACCTACCCTTCCTATTGCACTTTGGCCACCCCTTAGCCACCACCTCCAGCCATCACATCACCTATGACATCCGCTCCAGAACTGTACCTAACATGACCAGATCTGTACTAAGCATGGCCAAGCCAAGCAATGTCCAAGCCAAGCCTAAATGGTGAACCAAACCTACCAATTTTGCCTTGTCCTTTCCATACTTCACTTTGAAACTTTCCTACCCCTTCATCTCCTTGTAGCCATGCCTATTTGACCCAAATCCAAGCCATGTTGACACCTACGCCGAGCCTAGTGTGGTGAGAGCAAGCCTATTTGATCATGTGACAAGCCATGTTGTCGTGGTCAGGCAATTTCGTGTTAAAGCTGGGTAATGTTCTTTGTTGATTCAAATTTCCATTTCGTTTCAATTCATATTTGTATTGTATGCATATGTTTATATGGTCTTGCTTATTTGTTGTATACAAGATCAATATCAAGGCTCTCCATTCATTCAATTCAAATCGTGCTTGTCGTGCTTTTGGAATCGCTCTTATGTGTGCTGTTTTGGTCTCCAGCTTGAAAAAGCGAGTCCTTCTCACTCCGGCATTTTTACTTATGAAATCGTAAATTGATGTCAAATGTTTAGTAATTAAAAATGTTTATGCAAGTAAATGATGATTATATGATATGCTTGTTGAATATGCGCTTATATGATTTTTGTTTGATGATAATAAACATATATACATTCAGTTAAATGTATTTGTTAATATACTATTTTATTTTTCACAGATTAAATAAATATTTGCTGAATAAAATAAATAACACGGAATTTGAATTCAAACGAATATTTTCTTCAAACAAATATTTATTACAATTTTGATAGTACAAATTCAAGCTCTCACTATACATATACAATTTTGATTACATTACATCACAATTCAATTTACATAAATTCCTCACTACATATCACTCACACTCGTATTTATCTTCAACTTTATTCCAGTTTGAATCCAGCATCTGAGCAATCTGCAAAAATATTCACTAACGCAGTAAAATTGAAAAAGAAATATTTTTGCGATATAAATAAAATATTATTTTTGAAAATACTATTTGCCTCAGTTATTTGGGTTGTTCGTCATCATTTAAATTTGAATTCATCACACAAGAACAATGTGACATGCACAGTGTATCACTGTACATGCCACAAGGCCGTGCACACCGATATACACTTGACAATGCTACAGGGACAGGTGAGAACAAGGTCAAACCCAAATAAAAAGACGGGTTCAACTCAGGTGCAATATAAATAGAATCTCGACTTCAGCACAAGGTCAAACCCGAGTTGTGAAACTGGATTCAACACAGGGCAGTTGTACAGGATACGACTTCAAGCATAAAGCAGTTCAATATCCAAGCAACATTGAAAAGTAAGGAACCAACTACAAAAATCAATGTCGAAATCATTCCAGCAAAATCACAATGAACCAAGTACAACTGGAAACCCAAAATTGCATAGCAGCAGTATGCAAATACACAAAGAGGCACACTGGAATTTGTAGTACAACAAAGTGACTGAAGCAACTATCAAACCAACATGCATGCAAGTACACAGTGGAAAAGCCACAAATGCACTAAGAAAATGCAGAGACAGTTCTAACATGTATCAAAAAGCATGTACATGGGTAAACAGAAGGATCAATATGGCAATATTGTTGCATCAACCAACACAGTGACAATGACACAGCAACTACCATCAACTACAAGCCCAAGTGTACAAAGAAGCCAATGAATGCAACAACTACCAACATGACAGCAAACAGAAGTGCACCAGTACAAAACAACTCGATGCAACTGACACAAACAACTACAAAACTAGCAAGCTACAACTCAAATGAAACAACTCCACTGACTCGAGTGAACAAGTATGGCAGCAGGAAAGTGCACAACTTCAACAGTTTCAAGGCTACAACACCAAGTATACATGGATGCAGATTACAAGACAGTTTGCAAGCGAATTCAAAGGGGAAGCACCACCAAAGACTCAACAGGGAACACATGCCACAAGAAAGCATGAAGCAGCATGTGATAAACTAGAATGCCATCATATGTACAAATGCAAAGACCAGTGATATAACTCAGGTGCAACAACCATAGTCAAGGCAACATGAAGCATGCAAGCTCGAGCACAAAATATGAAGACTCGGCACTCAAATGAACACAGTGAATGCAGACTTGAATGTACAGTGACTCAACAAACACAGTGACGCAGTGCCACAGTGAACATAGTTCAAAACAGCATACATCTATATACATACATGAATGTATGTATACAAATGATCAAACAATATGATGAACAAAGTCAGAGACCATAATCAAGTAACAAAGTGCCAGTGAAACATGTGCAGCCCAGTGGACAGAGACGTCAAAGTAAAGTGCAAATTGCAGTGACACAAAAATCACAATAAGGTCAGATTCCAACTTGTTATACAAATGAAGTACAAAAATAACAGCAGTATACAAGTACAGGGCCACAAAATCAAAGCCAAGGCAAACCAGTCAATGCCGAAGTACTGCAGACATATGGTGATACATAACCAAGAAGGTAACCAGTATGCACAAAATCAAAGCCAAGGCAAACCAGTCAATGCCGAAGTCAAAACGAATATGACAAAGTCAAAATCAAAGCGGACCAAGTTAAAAATCCACAGCCGTGGTCATCACGAAAATTAATTCAAAACCGTGTCAACCAAGAAACGTGAAAGATACGAATTTGACAAAGTCGGATTAATCATCAATCGTTCAAGCATCATCAAGTGTCCGAGGAGAATTATTGACAAATTCAAATGACTTTATACAAACGCAAGAATAGGATTTCGAAACCTATATAAACCCACTCATCATCGGCTTTCAAAATCATCGAATTCAAGCAAGCATAAAATCAGTAAAAGCAAAAGCATATAATTACATACCGAAGCAAGGAAGGAATTCGATCATCGAAGTAGCCAGAGAGAGCAACGAGAAATCGATCGAGCAAGGCAACTCTCGTACAATCACGGATTCGATCGAAGTAGTAACGACACTTCGAAAAGCCCTAATTTGGAAAAATGAGCGCAAGGAGCAGAAACCCTAATTTGCACAAACGAATACAAGCCGCCATCATCTCAAAAAGGAACGAGCCGATGATAATAAGAAGATAAAGAGAAAAGAAAGCGTGGGCCGGCCTTAATTTAGATTTGGGGTTTCAAAATTTATAATAAGGGTTTTATTTTAAAATTAGGGTTATTTTATTTTACATTTCTTTTAATTTGTATTTTCTTTTTTAAACCGTTTATTTTTCTAGTCATGTGACTAGGGGACAAGCTACGTGGCATAGCTTGAGAATTCGCAACTCAGTGGCTGAGTTGTGGCAAGGTTTTGAGCGTAGAGTTAGATTTAGTCAATAGCGGGTGTCGCAAGTTTATGTGTGTAAGCGAGGGACTATCTAATTTCTAGTAGAAACCTTGGGGGCAGCACGTAGGCAGGGTTTTGCCGAAGCTGGGTAAATTCTATGTCGTTCTATTTCTGCATTTATTATTCTGCTATTATCTGTGCTGCTATTGTTCTGTGATCTGTGTTGAAATTATTTTATAAGCTTCCGCAATTAATTTTTATAATTTATACTATCACCCTATTCACCCCCCCTCTAGGGTGAAATCGATCCTACAAGTGGTATCAGAGCTAGGAACAAAAGCCATTTTTGTTTTAAAAATTTGATTTTACAAAAACCAATTTTTATTTTAAAAAGTTGAATTTTTAAAATGGCTTCTTTTAATACTGCTTTTGCTGAGGGTCAATCCATAGTTAGACCACCAATGTTCAATGGTGAATATGCTTACTGGAAAAATAGGATGGAAATTTTTCTAAAAACCATTGACGCTTGGAATATTGTTGAGACGGGTTATAGAATACCGACTATAACTGTAGATAATCAGGAAATAGAGAAACCAAAGGAACAATGGACAGAACTAGAAAATAAATTACAAAATACTAATGCTAAAGCTATGAATTCTATTATCTGTTCATTAGATCAATTTGAATTTAATCGTGTCTCACACTGTCTAACTGCGTAGGAAATATGGCACACACTAGAAGTGACTCACGAAGGAACATCTCAAGTCAAAGAATCTCGCCTAGCCATGCTAAGCAGCGAATACGAGAACTTCACAATGGAGAAGGAAGAAAATGTTAAAGAGATGCATGGACGACTTTCCAATATCGTATATAAATCAAAAGCTCTTGGAAAATCATACACGGAGTTGGAGATAGTCCGAAAAATCCTCAGAGTCCTTCCACGGAAATTTGAAGCAAAGGTGACTGCCATTCAAGAATCGAAAGATTTAAAACAAATGAAAGTTGAAGAACTCATCGGAAATCTCACCACTTATGAGATAGAAATGAAATTCAAGGAAGAGCGTGAAGGAAGTGATACTCGAAAGAAATCAATAGCTCTCAAAGGAACAACCGAAAGAGATGACGATGACGATGATGAAGCAGCAGCAGAATTGGAGCTATTAATAAAGAAATTCAAAAAGTGGAATTACAAATATGGAAATTCAGCTCGAATTCAAAATGCGAAAAGCAGAATAGCCAAAGCACTAGACTACTCTGAAGAACAGAAGATCATCTGTCACAAGTGCAATCAACCCGGACACATCAAGCCCAATTGTCCTCAAAATCAACGCGACTTCAAAAAGAAATCAAAAAGGAAAAGTTTTGCAGCCACGTGGAATACAAGTGATGACAAAGTTCTAGCAGTGAGAGTGAGAAAGCAGATATGTGCCTTCAAGGAAATATAACTGATAGCGATGATGATGAGCCAAGCGAGGTATCAAAACTCACTCACCCTGAATTACTTATTTATTTCCACGAACTAAATGGCTGTTTTGAACGACTTAGGGAGAAATATGCTAAACTTGAATCACAAAAATATACTTTGATAGAATTAAATGAATAACTTGACCAATTAGTTAAAACCTATCAAAGTAGGATCCTTAAGTGTGATAAGTGTCCAACATTCGAAGATGAGAATAAAAAATCAGAAATTAAAATTAAATCGCTTGAAAATGAAATTCTGATTTTAAAAGAGAGTGAAAATACGAGAAGAGAAAATTCTATCAAAAGGTGCACACAATTATTGAACGAAAATGAATCTCTCAAAACACAAGTCCAACAATTGTCAACGACTTTAGATAAATTTTCAAAAAGTGAAAAATCGTTGAATATGCTATTAGGAAAGCAAACTGTTAATACGGTTAGACAAGGACTTGGATATAATAGTTCGAAAATTGTTGAAAGCAATATTAATCAAGTTAATTCCATGTGCACAATTTGTAGAAAATATGGACACAATCACAATTATTGTTGGTATAGACCCAAACATGTGAAAACTATACCGATTTGGGTTCCAAAAGGCACAAATATAAAATCTCTCAAAGTTAAACAAATTTGGGTGCCGAAGGGAACAATTATAAATAGTTTTGGGTCTCCACAAAATTGTTTTTCCAAATTTTTTGCCACTAACAACCATGGACCTATAAAAACAAATAGGTCACATAAATCCTTTCCCGTGTAGGTATGGTGGCAGGCTAAGGAACAACAACAGTGTTCTCTGGATTTTTTGGCTGTTCCAGAAACACAACGGGCGACAAAGCAAAGTTCCTTAGCCTAGTAAAAAGGTGACAGAATCACAATGGACAACAACGAAAAATATCGTAAAGGTAAAACAGGTAATGGAATATTTATTTGAAGGATATATTAAATGTTATAATCTGCATCATATTCTGAATTAAATCAGCCAATAATGAGATGATGAAAAAATGATGATTTTGATTCTGACTTATTCAACATAGTTGGCCAATTATATTCTTATGCCAAAAACACTATAATAATCTCTAGATTCTTTGAATTACTTCATATATATCATTTTGGATTAAAAATAGTGTTTTGTTGGATAATAATATATTTGGTTATAATTTGGCTAACTCTATATTCACGGTTTTCTGATTATTTACACGGCTTCAATTCAATTTCAAAAGAATGACATTTAAATTGCTGTTAAAATTGAGTTTAAAATTTTTGGTGCACACTTCATGGTTTGGTCAATCAAATTCAATTAATGATGATTTTGAGTGAAAGAGAAATTCAGATGCAGATTACACTGGTAATCTAGTTGATAGAAAAATTACTAGTTGAACGTGATTTTTGAGACATTTAGCAACTGCATCGTTTTTCAAAGAAAATATCTGCATATTCTTTATTTCAAATAATTTTCAAATAGCAGAAAGTTTTCTTTTAAAACCCCCTGGAGAAAATCATTTTTGACCATATTTTCAGATTAGTCATTTTTGAAAAATTAATTTCATAATTATTTTTGAATTTGATTTTAAATAACTATTCTGACTAATCTGACTCCCTAATGTTTATCGAAAAGAAAAATAGGGATTGAAAAAGTGATGAGTGTTGATATTGATCATATATTATAACTCGAGAAAGTATAATTAGAAAATTTCTTTAGAAATTTAAACAAGAGTTATAAAAACTTTTTGTTGGTAAAAATTCCACGACCATCTCTATATCTATCATATTTCTAACGACCATCACTCATCAAAATTCTATATAGTTTGTCGATATGTGGTACTTTAAACAGGAATCGTTCGTTTTTCATTTTTACATTTTTAAAAATAAAATAATAATAATAATAATAATAATAAATACCAAAGTATTCACTCTCATTTAAAAGTCCTCACGGTTATGCATGGGTGAATTACTTGGAATTTGTTATGTGCTTCCATGCTCATTTAAAAGTCCTCACGGTTATGCATGTATGGAATGCATATCAAAAGTTGATTTTTTAAAATAAACAAGTTGATTCTAATACCATTTAAAAGTCCTCACGGTTATGCGTAGTTAGAAGATACTTGAATTCATTTTTTTTTAAAATAAAATTGGAATACTACTAATCTCATTTAAAAGTCCTAACGGTTATGCATGGTTAGTAGATATTCAAATTCCTGATATAACTTACCACGAATAGACACATCTGTATGGTTTTATATGATGACATCATTTCCATCATTCTAAAAGTGGAATATGCGCCTAACAAAATATTTATGATTTTTGTTTGATTTTTTATTGAAATTTAATATTTATATTCAATTGAGTTTTAATGTTGAATTAATATCGATCACTATATCTCTACTTTTCTATTACTATTACTCTTTCGCTGATAACAAAAGGGGGAGAGAAAAGTTAAGATTTTGTCAAATAAAATCAAGCAAAGGTCAAATAATTTTCCATTTTGCATCTAGACTCATTTGCATATTTTATTTGTATGCATATATGTAGGGGGAGCTTTGTGTAGAGAGGAAGCATTTAAATAGGGGGAGCAATTAGAGTATATCAATGATCAAATACATTTAATATATTCAAAATCTTAAATATATGTTTGTTATCATCAAAAGGGGGAGATTGTTGAATATGCGCTTATATAATTTTTGTTTGATGATAATAAACATATATACATTCAGTTAAATGTATTTGTTAATATACTATTTTATTTTTCACAGATTAAATAAATATTTGCTGAATAAAATAAATAACACGGAATTTGAATTCAAACGAATATTTTATTCAAACAAATATTTATTACAATTTTGATAGTACAAATTCAAGCTCTCACTATACATATACAATTTTGATTACATTACATCACAATTCAATTTATATAAATTCCTCACTACATATCACTCACACTCATATTTATCTTCAACTTTTTTCCAGTTTGAACCCAGCATCTGAGCAATCTGCAAAAATATTCACTAACGCAGTAAAATTGAAAAAGAAATATTTTTGCAATACAAAATAAAATATGATTTTTGAAAATATTATTTGCCTCAGTTATTTGGGTTGTTCGTCATCACTTAAATTTGAATTCATCACACACGAACAATGTGACATGCACAGTGTATCACTGTACATGCCACAAGGCCGTGCACACCGATATACACTTGACAATGCTACAGGGACAGGTGAGCACAAGGTCAAACCCAAATAAAAAGACGGGTTCAACTCAGGTGCAATATAAATAGAATCTCAACTTCAGCACAAGGTCAAACCCGAGTTGTGAAACTGGATTCAACACAGGGCAGTTGTACAAGATACGACTTCAAGCATAAAGCAGTTCAATATCCAAGCAACATTGAAAAGTAAGGAACCAACTACAAAAATCAATGTCGAAATCATTCCAGCAAAATCACAATGAACCAAGTACAACTGGAAACCCAAAATTGCATAGCAGTAGTATGCAAATACACAAAGAGGCACACTGGAATTTGTAGTACAACAAAGTGACTGAAGCAACTACCAAACCAACATGCATGCAAGTACACAGTGGAAAAGCCACAAATGCACTAAGCAAATGCAGAGACAGTTCTAACATGTATCAAAAAGCATGTACATGGGTAAACAGAAGGACCAATATGGCAATATTGTTGCATCAACCAACACAATGACAATGACACAGCAACTACCATCAACTACAAGCCCAAGTGTACAAAGAAGCCAATGAATGCAACAATCACCAACATGACAGCAAACAGAAGTGCACCAGTACAAAACAACTTGATGCAACTGACACAAACAACTACAAAACCATCAAGCTACAACTCAAATGAAACAACTCCACTGACTCGAGTGAACAAGTATGGCAGCAGGCAAGTGCACAACTTCAATAGTCTCAAGGCTACAACACCAAGTATACATGGATGCAGATTACAAGACAGTTTGCAAGCAAATTCAAAGGGAAAGCACCACCAAAGACTCAACAGGGAACACATGCCACAAGAAAGCATGAAGCAGCATGTGATAAACTAGAATGCCATCATATGTGCAAATGCAAAGACCAGTGATATAACTCAGGTGCAACAACCAAAGTCAAGGAAACATGAAGCATGCAAGCTCGAGCATAAAATATGAAGATTCGGCACTCAAATGAACACAGTGAATGCAGACTTGAATATACAGTGACTCAACAAACACAGTGACACAGTGCCACAGTGAACATAGTTCAAAACAGCATACATCTATATACATACATGAATGTATGTATACAAATGATCAAACAATATGATGAACAAAGTCAGAGACCATAATCAAGTAACAAAGTGCCAGTGAAACATGTGCAGCCCAGTGGACAGAGACTTCAAAGTAAAGTGCAAATTGCAGTGACAAAAAAATCACAATAAGGTCAGATTCCAACTTGTTATACAAATGAAGTACAAAAATAATAGCAGTATACAAGTACAGGGCCACAAAATCAAAGCCAAGGCAAACCAGTCAATGCCGAAGTACTACAGACATATGGTGATACATAACCAAGAAGGTAACCAGTATGCACAAAATCAAAGCCAAGGCAAACCAGTCAATGCAGAAGTAAAAACGAATATGACAAAGTCAAAATCAAAGTCGTGGACCAAGTTAAAAATCCACAGCCGTGGTCATCATGAAAATTAATTCAAAACCGTGTCAACCAAGAAACGTGAAAGATACGAATTTGACAAAGTCAGATTAATCATCAATCGTTCAAGCATCATCAAGTGGCCGAGGAGAATTATTGACAAATTCAAATGACTTTATACGAAGGCAAGGATAGGATTTCGAAACCTATATAAACCCACTCATCATCGGCTTTCAAAATCATCGAAGTCAAGCAAGCATAAAATCAGTAAAAGCAAAAGCATATAATTACATACCGAAGCAAGGAAGGAATTCGGTCATCGAAGTAGCTAGAGAGAGCAACGAGAAATCGATCGAGCAAGGCAACTCTCGTACAATCACGGATTCGATCGAAGTAGTAACGGCACTTCGAAAAGCCCTAATTTGGAGCAAAGAGCGCAAGGAGCAGAAACCCTAATTTGCACAGATGAATACAAGCCGCCATCATCTCAAAAAGGAACGAGCCGATGATAATAAGAAGATAAAGAGAAAAGAAAGCGTGGGCCGGCCTTAATTTAGATTTGGGGTTTTAAAATTTATAATAAGGGTTTTATTTTAAAATTAGGGTTATTTTATTTTACATTGCTTTTAATTTGTATTTTCTTTTTTAAACCGTTTATTTTTCTAGTCGTGTGACTAGGGGACAAGCTACGTGGCGTAGCTTGAGAATTCGCAACTCAGTGGCTGAGTTGTGGCAGGGTTTTGAGCATAGAGTTAGATTTAGTCAATAGCGGGTGTCGCAAGTTTACGTGTGTAAGCGAGGGACTATCTAATTTCTAGTAGAAACCTTGGTGGCAACACGTAGGCAGGGTTTTGCCAAAGCTGGGTAAATTCTGTGTCGTTCTATTTCTGCATTTATTATTCTGCTATTATCTGTGCTGCTATTGTTCTGTGATCTGTGTTGAAATTATTTTATAAGCTTCCGCGATTAATTTTTATAATTTATACTATCACCTTATTCACCCCCCCTCTAAGGTGAAATCGATCCTACAATGCTATGCCATGTTATTACCATGTTTACTTTGTTAATTATCACCTGATATATGATATATGACATTATATTGTGACATTTACATGTTAGTATCTGTGTTTATATTGTTTATGCATATGTTCACACTGCATGTTCCCTATTAGAATAGAATCACTATGGGTTGAAATGATACATACCCGAACGGACATTAGAATAGGGAAAAATCATTATGGGCTGAAATGATAGGCCTGAGCGATTTTTATTTACTTGGGATTGCGGATTTGAAATGATAGAACTCGGGTTTCCTTTTTAAACTGCGGATTGAAATGATATATATCTGTATCACTTAACCTAGGCTAGAAAATTTTATACAGACCCTGTGGTATATTTTTAAATAATTTTTATATAGATATGTATTTTTAAAGAGTATGAAATTTTGATTTAAAAATATATATTTTATGGTTTTGAGAAAGCTTAATATTAAGTTTTGATTTTGTGAACTTAAGTATGTAAATTTGAGGTAAATGTGATTATTGACTTTAAATTTATTTTTAAAATGTAATCAATTAGTGGAAATTAAATTTAAAGTTGAAATGGTATTTGAAGTAAAATGTTAAGTTTTATTTAATTTATAAGTTAAGTAAAAACAATGAAATTTTGACTTAACAAATGAATCAAGTTTTAAATTGGATATTTAATTATAAAACTTTTGTTGTGATAAATCATATGTTAAGTTGATTTAAATGTGAAGTTTGAAGCTTAAAAATATGATTTATAAATTTAAATAGGAAAATTTTGAAGTTTTATTGTTTTTGAAAAGTTATAATAAAATCTGGAATTTTATTAATAGCATTTTTAAAATGCTGTAGTTTTATGACAACACTTTAAAATGCTGTTGTTTTGAACTTAACTATGTTTGAAATAACTAAATATCTATAACGGCATTTTATAAATGCCTTTATTCTTGAACTAAACCATTTTGGAAACTATAAGCTATGATAGCACTTTATAAATGCTGTCGTTGCTATATTTTGACAATGTTTTGAAATATTATAGATTTTAACACTGTTTGAGTTATATTTTAAAGTGAACGTTTGGTAATTGATTAATTGTGAAATATAAGGAGTTTTGAATATAATTTAATATTTAATTTTGAATTTTAAGAAATTCAAATTTAATTTGAATTTAAATAAGGTTTACTTAGTTTTGTGTTAAATGGAATGAAGTGTAATGAGATAAATGAATTTTTGAATGGAATTTTGAAATGTATTTTGTAATGATATTTGAAATAATAAATGAATGACATATTTGATTTTAAATTGATATTTAAATTTTAATATTTGAATTTGAATTCAAATAATGATTTGATAATGAGGTTTTGCAAGGAAATGATTTTGAAATGGTTTTGAATGACATAATCTTTATTTTGATAAAGAATGTGAATTTGGAATGATATTTGATTTTGATAAATGAATATTTGAAGTTTATATTAGTATGAAGGATAATTGGTTTTGCTTGTAATTTGAGTTTATTTAAATAATATTGGATTTATGAAATGAATATTTCAAAACTAAGTAATAATGAAAGTTAAATTTGAGATATATGAAATTATAAATTTAATTTTGAAATATGGTATATTAAAGCTTTGAAATAAATTAAAAGTTAAATAGTTTGTTTTGTGGATCCAATCTATATTGGAAATTAATATGATTTGAAATGGTTTGTTGGGAAATTGAATTGAATTGAAACTGATAGTTTGAATTGAATTAAATTGGAAATTAGAAATTTGGGTTTAATTGAATAAATTTGAAAATTTGGATTAAATGAATGTTCCATGACTTCAAATGTATGATTTTGAAATGTTATGACTTTCAAAGTGTAATGATTTCAAGTATTTTGGGTTTCGAAAGAGTTATAACTTTGAAAGTATTATGTTTTGAAAGGTGAATATATGTTTGAAATAAGAATGGTTTTGGTTTTGAAGTATAAACTATTTTGAAAAGAATATAGTTTGAAATGAAATGATTTGATTTTTGATAAACTATTTTTGAAATGACCACAGCGTTATAATAATGTTTGGTTGTTAAAGAGACCTAGATCGGAAGTTGTTATACTCTCTACCAACACCGAAAACCACTTTAACAACCGTGCACGCGGTGGAGATTCCAGAATGAAGTAGGATGGTGGCGACGATCCTATTGAGGTATGAACATGGACCCGACTCTCGTGAGTTGGCGTAAGGTGGCTAAAACAGGAGCGATCGACGGGCCAAGTGAGGTCATTCCTCCTATCGGACGCACTTCTTCGATACTATACTCTTACTTATGGTTGATTTGATGGCCATCCTCTGATTTTGATTTGGGAGTGTGTTCCGAGGTGGGCGGTAGTGGCTGCTATGCGTTACCACCAGCCCGGAAGCGTAATTGGTATATCTACCCTGGCATTGCCTGGTTGTGTCGTGTCACCTACCATAGCGAGCCTTACTATGAGTTTGTTTTTCTCCCATAGCCCATTGAGTATTTAGGGTAGTCTCCCGATCTGGAGATATGTTGATACTGGATGGACTACTGGGACTATTACGTGTCAAGGGGAATATTGGGTCACTCCTTAACGCTATTTTAATGTAAGTTTATTTTACTATAGACATTATTATAATAGCGTAATATTACTACATAGTAAATAGTTTAACGAATCCTTAAAGGATGGGCGGTCCCAAGCATCCTTTAAGTTACTGATGCATTTTGTTACTGTTCACTTGATTTGATTTACAGTTTATAAGTATTTATGTCCCGACTCGAGTATTTTGTGTTTTGCTTCACGCTCGAGTTAGACTGAGTGATTCAGCATTCAAGACTCACCTATGGAGTTGGAGCCTTTGCTTGAAGATTCAGCCATCTATTTTGCTTTCAGTGTCCAGTGATTCCAGTGATGTATTCAGATTTGTACCTGATGTATCTTGTTACTCTTATGTTGTATCTTGTTTAGCTCTGATGTATCTTATATATTTATATAGTAGCTTCATAAACTACTATCTCTTTTACTTCCGCTGCATTATTATTTACTCTATGTCTGTGATTTTTTTTATTTACTGTATATTCTGAGATTTGCCAAATTTTATTTACAATGGTATTTTGAGCAATTCAAGTACGACATGTGCGAATGCGAATGGTTGAAAATATCGGGCGTTACATATAAACTTATTTAAAAATCATTTTTAAAATCATTTTATAAGAAAATAACAAGTACGCTCTCATATAAATATACTCTCAACTCATTCTAGGGTACTACTAACCCTATACTTAATAAGTAAACCCACCAGAGCCAAGGTTCTCCCTTAACCTTCGCTTTGATACCAAATGTAACGACCCGGAGGAAAAGAAGAATAGAGATAGAAGAAAAAAAGCAGAAACAAAACACAGATACTCACATTCGCAGCGGATCAAAATATAATATCAAATAATATTATTTATACAAAGAAAGATGTATCGGTAAATTTACATTTTTAGTACATCAGAGTTACAACATTTCACAGTCACTGGACAGCTAAAATAACTTGTCCTAGATATACAACAATATATCACAGCGGATACACTCCATGTGTTCCTGCCATCCAGCCCGCCTCCTGAGCTCCAGAATGTCCTTACCTGAAAATCCATAATACTCGGTCTGACCCGAGCATTACATCAAAGTAACACCCGGGTCAGGCTGGAAATCAACGTGAGTAAACCCATCTAACATGAATTACAAAAGCATACAACAGCGTAAAATTTATATAAAACCTGGGGTAACTCGTACTTTATTACGAGTTCAAAACTGGTTATGGTCAATACTTAATTCACAAATCGATCCCTAAGTAACTTTACTTAGATTCAATGGTCCATATTATTCCATTCTAGCCTTACTGATTTCACATATCAATCTATATAGAATTATTGTAGATTACTAAATGAAGTGGTTTTGGGTATTTACTGATACCCGACCCCGATCTCATCGAGTTCAATACCATCTTAACCCAAGTTATTACAAGTAAAGTACAATTCAAACTTTAAATACAGGGCGTCACTTTTACACAGAAATTCATTTTTGACGGATAACCATATTATCACTGTACCCCTAAACATATCATATCACAAAAACATTTCCTATAAGAGATACTAACCAATTCAAGGCATTTAACATTATTCAATCATTCATAAGACAGATTGATTACTTCCAAAATTAATTAAATTAATTACTAATCTTTAATCACTTAGATTACCTTTACTTAACATTAATTAATTACAAACAAATTAATTAATCATCTTTTAATTATCCATCTTAATTAATCATCCTTGATTTATTATCCTCTAATTACATTAAGTAATTGGCCTTTAATTAATTACAAAAATTAATTATCCTTAACCATTTATAGTAATTAACCTTTAATTACTTCCACTAAGTAATTTTTCCTTAATTAATTTCCATCAAGTAATTCCCCTTAATTAATTACATCCAGTAATTACCCATTAATTACTTAGTATAAGTAATTGATACTTTATTAATTACATTAAGTAATTATACTTAATCAATCATCAAATGATTATCTTAATTAATTAACTAATTAATTAACTTAAATTAACCACATTAAATTAATTAATTAATTACATTGATTAGTTCATTCCTTTAAATTACTTCATATGTAATTACCCTTTTGATTATTAACATTTAGTAATCAACCTTTATCCATTTCATTTAGTGATTAGCTTTTAATTAATTTCACTAATTAATTATCTTGAATTTATCACAACCTTAATAAATTCTCTATCATAATTAATTACTTAATTATACCATTATAAAATCATTTATGGATAAATGTTTTAAAATATTTAATCTCCTTTAAACAAAACAATTTAAACATTTAATTTTAACATTTAAAAATATTTGACATTGTTTAACTTGTGAATAAATTTAAATAAGTTATTCTTGAAACTTATCTATTCTATCCTTTTAAAACTTATTTACCTAAATACATTTTAAAACTTGATTAAACATTTTCCTTTGAAACCTAATTATTTTAGATACTTTGACTCGTTTAATTACTTGTTTAAGATCTTATATAATATTTAGCTTGGAAAAAATTTGTCTTTTATTTTGCTTTAAACCTGGATAGTAATCATAGAACCAAACTCGAAATTAATCACCAGAATACCCAAGCCATAACCGATGAAACCCGAGCAAAAGCTTGCAGGAACACACAATCGAAACCGAGTCTTCCTTTCTTTCTAAAAACACAAGCAAATCTTCGTTCTACCCGCGCACGACTCCGAGTTTAACCAACACAGTATCGGCATCAGACACGAAGAGCTCTGTGCACGTGCACATCTTCCTCCCGCCGCTCCGATCAACTCTGAGACATCAGACAAGTCGTCGACGTCGGTTACAACTCGATCAATCGCTCAAAAATCCATCCTTCCACGAGATCAAAAATCGAAACAAATGAACCCACCCGACCAAAAACTCCAATTAACAATCACCTCAAATCCTCCCGTCTCCGATCATTTGGGAGCTTGTCCTCACGTCCAGAACCTCGCCATGGTTCCTTTTTCATTTTCCCTCAACACCGATCACCTATAGATCACGGCGTCGTAAACACCCCGAACTCAACATAAACCCATCAAGCTCCTAAAACCCTATTTGATCGCCGCCATGACACCACGGCGATCAATAAATCCAGAGGCTATTTTTGCTGAGACCGTCCACTCACGAACTCCTTCTGACACCAAGCCCGAGGCCACCCTTACACGTGATCACCGGCAAATGCCAAAAATCCTAACTCTGATCAACTGCGAAATTCCCAACAGCCCTAGCTTTAAAAATCAAGCAATTCATTCCAAAAATCATGATTTTTATGCTCTAATCCACTCATGAATTCAAAACCTGAAATTTAAATATTTGATTTTCTGTCCAAAAATAGAATTTATTGTTATTTATTATTTTCAGAACTATTACTTAGTATTTCTACCTGAAATTCTTTTTAAAAATGAATTTACATTATCTTGATCCATTTCCTTTTTAAGATCCTCACCTAATATTGGCTTTTAAAAGAGAAATTAAATTTTAAAATTGGATTATAAACATGTAACTAAGAACAGGGAATTTATACACATACGTACAGTCATACAGGTTCAAACATCTACATACTTCTCTATATACAAACATGTTTTAACATGCAAACAATTTTCACAAGGTTGTTTAAATGCTTATTCACAAGCATCAGTTTTTAAACAGGTTAAAGCATAATTGTAACGACCGTGATTTTATTACCGTTGTAACAAATATTTTAAAAATCTATGACGACCGTGATTTTTGAATTACCATCGGAGTAAATAATTTAAATAGAAATTTTGAAATTAAAATTTGAAAAAGAAAATTTTGCAAATGATTTCAAAGTCAGTTGAATACTTTCTTGTGGTAGCACGTTGAGAGATGAAGTGCTAATTTTTCCCTTCACGTGCGCGTGAAACTAGTCCAATTCAAAGGCAAAAAAATGTGACCATTCTTTGCTGTTAACAAAGTTTTAAAAGCAAATGGTGAACACATTTTTATGTAATATTTGATGTACCTTGCAATTGAACTCTAAAATAGCAATAAAATATATTCAATTGAAAATGCTCAAGTGACCGAGCATGGAGGCAGAGATGTGTATAATTGAATGCAAGTGCTTAGTGTGACTTTTCTTCAAAACAAGGGCAGCAACGTATAAATCAATACATGCATTCTTTTTGCTAGCTTTGTATGCCATCATTATCTATTGTAGCCAGTCCTTGTTTCTTCACATAGGCATGTTATCTCCTTTGACTTATACACTAAAATTAAAAAGAAAAGTATGCTACAACTTTCCTTGGCTTATTTTTCCCGTAGCATCATTCTTTAGTGTCTTCTTTTTTTCCAAGTAGCTCCGCAAGAATGCTTTAATGGCGGCTCACAACTACTTACCTCATTTTCTTTGTGTCTAGATGCTAACTGATTTTTGAAGCGAATTAGAGGTGAGTTTTAAACTCATGTTTCTAATTTATTCTCCACTGTGTATTTGGGTGCAAATTATATTGCTTTGACCTCTCTGTTGAATTCAATTTACAATTCATAAAAGCTGTGCTTTTTATTTTCATCACTTCATTCCGTGTATGCGTATCCAGGCATCAGCTACATACTTACGAACTGTAGTGTGCGTGCGTTTCATATTTACGTGTATATGTGAAAACAGTGTCCTGGAAATCTTATCAACTTTATTGATTGCGTGAAAAGGATTATGCCCCGGTTATATTTCTATGCATTTTTGCGTGAAATCAGGTTGTGTACAAAAATATGGTGATGTACTTGCCAGGGTACTACACGAGAGTGAAACAGAAAAGCTAGTTTAATTACATCTAGAATATTGTATTACGTGTGTGCATAGAGATATTGGTCAGACAAAATTTTCTTTATTTTTGTATCTGCATGCAACCGAGCTTTGCACGAAATCAATTCCAGGTTACCTTATTTTTATGACATATGCATCAGGTCCCAAGTCATTTTTCCCTTGCATTTTCCGTGCCTGTTTCACTGACTGCGTGCAAATATGGATAATACAAATTAAGTGCTTGGTCATCTATTTTATCAATCTCATTTTGCGTGCAAATAGGATTGCACAAGTATATGTCTAGAACAAATGTTGTATATATGCACTATTTGCATGTAAATGGGATTGCATAGAAAACTAATCTAGTTCCTAGTCATTTAGTTTTGTTTTTTTCTCTCCTGTGAAATAGTATATGTGTAGTCGTATGCAATTATCATGTCCAGACCATGCATTTGGCACTTGCGTGCAATATTTTCAAGTGTCCAACTATAATATGCATTCCATACACATTTTAAATTCAAGTAGTTCAGACTATTTTCTAAATTAAATTTTGTTTATAATTGTTACCGTGTGAAAAAAAATTTAATGCCCAGACCCTCATTTTCGGTGTATATATAAATGCAAGTGGGCAGTGAAATATTTGATGAATATATAGTAGTGCAGTCTACTATTTAAATTATGTTGAACCGATGTTTGGTTTTAAAACATATTTTACGCCGTTATTTTTATAACCGAAATTTTTATGCCGGTAGTATATTTTTGAAGTGTGTTGTTTTGATGACATTTTTTACGAATAAAAATTACTGATATTTTGACTTCAGTAACCGTCAATTTTAAAGTGAATTTTCAAGCGGTTATCCCGCAACGCTGATTTGATATCCGTTTTTACGATGTTTTGTGAAGCGTAATTTCCTCGTCAAAATTGTTATAGTTGTTGTTGTTTTAATCATGTGTTTTAAAAATCGTTTTAAAATAAAATTGTTTTCAAAAAATTTACAGTTTGCGCTTTCAAAGGAATGAGGAAGCGATTTAAACGCTTCAGCAAAATTGAGGACTGTGAACCCTTACTTTTACCGATTCGCTTAATTTCGGACTTGTCCATTTGAGAACGTAAAATGTTATTTTTATAAAGTACACAATTTTGCACTTTCAAGGAAACGATGAAGCGATTTAAATGATTTAGCAAAAGTGCGGAGTATGGAACCGCACTTTTACTATTTCGATTAATTCCGGACTCGTTAATTGAAATATTTGTTGTTTGATGCTTTTGAAGATTTTATTTGGCTTTCGAGCCACTCTGCTGGACCTTCGGGTCTTTTGTTGGACCTTCGGGTCATATGATGGGCCTTCGGGTCAATACCAGTACTAGACCTTCGGGTCATTTGTTAGACCTTCAGGTCATTTGTTGGGCGCCAAAAATATAGTACTTGGTAGGCTTCGGCCATATGAGATGCACGTGCGGCGTAGCTAAAACTCGCCATCTTCTGGGATCGATCCATTTTTTATGTTGATTTTCTAGTTATCTTATTTTGATTTCTAGATTATTGGTGTACTACTGCTTTGAATTCAATTGTGAATTTGGAGTGGATTTTAATGATGGTTAATGGGATTTCTTCCTTTAAACTATGCTGATTACTCTGTTGTATAGTCTCTTCCGAGACTATAATTTTGTGTATAGTCTCTTCCGAGATTATAATTTTGTGTATAGTCTCATCCGAGATTATAAATTTGCGTATTGCTGTTTTGAATTCAATTAGGAATTTAAAAGCTGATTTTGATGGAGTTTAAATTGAGATTTCTTATTTAAACTATGGTGATTACTTGTGCTGAATAGTCTCATTCGAGATTATTGATTTTGATGGAGTTTAATGAGTTGAACTTGATGGAGTTTGATGTGATTTCTTCATTTAATCTATGTTGATTTCTTATGTTGAATAGTCTCATTTGAGACTATTATTATTTTTCTTGATGTTGTTTATGATGCACTCACTTCTAAGAATAAATTAGACCGATCCGTTTATTATTTTCTTTTAAATAATGCTCGGGTCAGACCGAGTTATTTCAGGATATTCGCTATCTCTGATTCTGTTGTAGCTTCAGCTTTTGGGATTTCACTCCATCTTTTGTCTAGTCTTCGAGGTGTACTTTTGGGTGTATTGTCTATCGCCTCATGTATTTTGATGTCTTTGTATATGTATAATTGGTTCATTTGAATGATCGATTGTTATAGCATGTATTCCAGACTTGTCTTCCGCTATATATCTGATATTTCTGTTCTGATGTGGTAGTACTTACCGTTGTTGTTGTTATTATGAGTTGTTATGGATTTTTCTTTAGCCGCCGTAGTTTCGTTTTAGAATTGGATTGAATTTATATCTTTGGGAGTAATTTATACAACTCCTATCGATGTTACCAATGCTCGTCTAAAGCATAACTTACGGATGGTCGCTCCTAACAAGCCTTATTCTTCGCAATAGCAGACGTTATTCCTTATAATAACCTTTGTTATTGTGGGCATAGAGGTGGGGCAGAGCTGAGATTCAAAACAAATTATAATAAACACAGAACAGAAGCAAAATGGAACATGTGTTACAACTATTCGGGGGTTTTATTCGTGCCTTTTTAATCTATTCCTCCGTTGTTCTTAAACTTTTATTCTCACTAACAAATTGGAATATGTCTAGGAATAAATTCCATATTCCCGTAGTATTCCATTTGTTATATTCCTTATCAACCTTGAGATGTTTTAACCGCTCTTAAGGGTTTCAAATCTGGGAAGCTTAATGGTGCATAAGCTTCTGGTGATTCTTCTCATCCCAAAGGTTCTACTCCTTATGTTTGGAAGGTTTTATTTTATTTCGTGACCGTTCTATTAGAGTTCTTTTCGATACGGGTGAATCATATTCATTCGTATCAAAGGAGCTCGTTGAGGTTGTTCCTCTGGATGTTGTTACTCTTTGTGACCCTTTGAGGATTGTGAATCCTATTGGTGGATCCGCTACTTTTGGTTTGTTGGGTGTTAGTGTTGAGATTATTCTTTGTAGTTTCATCTTTTATGCGAATCTGCATTTTATGGATCATCGTGGTTTTGTTATGATTTTGGGTATGGACTAGCCCATCTGTTATGAAGTTCAATCCTTGTCCCGAAAGAACTTTATATCTTAAGCATCCCGACGCTATCGAGCAGTTAGCTATTAGATTTCGAAGCATGGGCTGTACTTCTAATGCTCTCATTTCTTCTTTCGAATCGGAGGATGCCATTAATAATATTCCAATTGTTTGTGATTTTTCTGATGTTTTTGAGTCTATTTTGAGTTTACCACTGAATAGGACAATTGAGTTCCGTTAATATCCAATATTTTGTACTCATCTTGTCAGTCATCCTCCCACGCGGATGTCTGTTAAGGAAAATGAGGAACTCAAGCAACAATTAACTGAGTTGGACGCCAAGCGATTTATTCGTCCAAGCTCTTCTCCCAACTCGACCTTACCATCGGTTTTCATTTGGCAACAAGTTGCGGAAGTTAGCATTCCTTTTACCGCATTCCGCACTCGTTGTGATTCTTAGGAATGACTTATTATGTCATTAAGTTTGCCTAGCTTATTTCATCCATTTTATGAATCGAGTATTCTATGAATATCTCGATGACTCCATTTGTGTTTTATTGATTTTGGATGAAAATAGCAATTTAAAAATTTGCAAATCTTTTCCATAAGATTTATTTACAAGTATAATTGGATTTGTGTTTATCATATAAAAGATGATTTTGTGATTGTATTGCCCATTGAGTGCTTTAAGAATTCTGGTCGATGCGCTTGATCAACGTTATCGATAGGAATCTCCTAAACGCTTATAAAAAATAAATTTTTCTAGAAAATGATTTCATAATGATAATTGTAATTTTGGAAGTTTTAGCTTTTCAGGAAAGAAGATTATTTAAAAGGATTATTTTCTGATACTCTTATCCTTGTGATTCCCAAAGGGAACCAAAACTTCATTATTTGTACCGTTACTAGCTGTATTGGTTTCGGTGTTGTTCTCATGCAAAAAGATAGTAGTTGCCTATGCTTCTAAACAATTAAAGTCTAATGAGATTCGTTATGCTACCCATGATTTGGAGTTAGCCGCTATAGTCTTTGCTTTAAAGATTTGGCGACATTATTTTTGGGCGTGCATTACATTCTCTTCACTGATCACAAATCTCTGAAGTATCTATTCACTCAGAAAGAACTTAATTTGAGACAACAACATTGACTCGAATTTCTTGCTTCATATGATTTCGATATTCATTATACCCCTGGTAAGGGTAATCGAGTTGCCGATGCGCTTAGTCGCAGGCAGCAAGTTGTTGTTTCCATGATGCTAGCAGAGTGGAATATGTTGGAAGCTTTATCTCATTGTGATATTAGAGACCGTCCTTCGGTTTCTGAACCTCCCGTGCTTTTATTTAGCATGGAAGCTTGTCCTAATTTGTTGGATTGTGTTTCCGATGCCCTGAAACAATTTCCAGATCTCTCTTATCTTATTCAGAGTTGTAAATCGAAATCCCGAAGTGATGATCTAAAGGATTTCGATATTGATGTTTATGGTTGTATTCCGAAGAAGGGTAGGTTGGTCATGCCTAATGTTCCAAATCTTAGAAATGACATTCTTGAGGACCGTCATCGCTCTAAGTATACTATTCATCCGAGTAGTAGTAAGATGTATGCTGATATGAAACGCTTATACTTTTGGGAAGGTATGAAGCGTGATATTGCAAGTTAGATGAGTCGTTGTATGACTTGTCAACTTATTAAAGCAGAACACCATTGTCCTAGTGGTCTTTTGCAGCCTCTTGAGATTCCATTACGGAAACGGGATCAAATTTCTATGGACTTCATTGATGGTCTACCTCATTTGAGGTCGGGCCATTCTAGTGTTTGGGTGATTGTGATCGATTGACCAAATCATCCCATTTTATTCCTATCAAGTCCAATCGGACTATTTCTTGACTTTGGTGGTAGTTGGGAAGACCATTTATCTCTTATTGAATTCTCTTATAACAATAGTTTCCAATCCAGTATCGGTATGGCTCCTTCCAAAGTTCTTTATGGAAGACCGTGTCGATCACCATCTTGTTGGTTGGTATCGGAGGAAAAGTTAGTTCTCTGCCCCGATTTTATACGTGATTCTTCTGAGAGGATCGATATTATTAGACAGAGAATAAAAGAGGCTCAGATTAGGCAGAAATATTATGCCAATCATTGTAGGAAGCCTTTGGAATTTTCTATTGGCGATCTCGTATTTATTCTTGTTTCTCCGATGAAGGGTGTGGTACGTTTTAGTAGCTCCGGAAAATCGGCTCCTCGTTATATTGGACCGTTTCCTATTATGGAACGCATTGGCCCAGTTGCTTATCTTGTACCACTATCTATCCAGTTTTTGGGAATTCATGACGTATTTCATGTATCCCAGCTTCGTCGATACCTTCGAGATTCGGATTCTGTTATAGATCCCCATGTGTTACAAGATCTTGAGATCTCACCCGACTTTTCTATTGTGTAAAATCCTATTCGTATGCTAGCTATGGAGGTTAAACGCCTTCGGGATAAAGAAATTCCGCTTGTGAAAATTCAATGGTTCGCAAACCCCAAAGATTGCACTTGGGAAAGCAAAGAATTCATCGAGCGTTCTTATCCGGGTTTTCTCTCCTCTTCGGGTGGGGGGTGAGTATTCTTGATCTATCTTTTCTTTTTAAATCTTTGTTGTGATGAATTATTTGTATTATTGGCTGCTTCTAGTACGAAAATTGCAGGGACGCAATTTTTATAAGGGGGAGTCTGTAACGACCGTGATTTTATGACCATCGTAATAAATATTTTAAAAATCTGTAACGACCGTGATTTTTGAATTACTGTCGGAGTAAATAATTTTAATAGAAATTTTTAAATTAAAATTTGAAAAAGAAAATTTTGAAAATGATTTCAAAGTCAGTTGAATACTTTCTTGTGGTAGCACGTTGAGAGATGAAGTGCTAATTTTTCCCTTCACATGCGTGTTAAACTAGTCTAATTCAAAGGCAAAATAATGTGACCATTCTTTGTTGTTAACAAAGTTTTAAAAGCAAATGGTGAACACATTTTTATGTAATATTTGATGTACCTTGCTATTGAACTCTAAAATAGCAATAAAATATATTCAATTGAAAATGCTCAAGTGACCGAGCATGGAGGCAGAGATGTGTATAATTGAATGCAAATGCTTAGTGTGACTTTTCTCCAAAACAAGGACAGCAACGTATAAATCAATGCATGCATTCTTTTTGCTAGCTGTGTATGCCATCATTATCTGTTGTAGCCAGTCCTTGTTTCTTCACATAGGCACGTTATCTCCTTTGACTTATACACTAAAATTAAAAAGAAAAGTATGCTACAACTTTCCTTGGCTCATTTTTCCCGTAGCATCATTCTTTAGTGTCTTCTTTTTTTTCCAAGTAGCTCCGCAAGAATGCTTTAATGGCGGCTCACAACTACTTACCTCATTTTCTTTGTGTCTAGACGCTAACTGATTTTTGAAGCGAATTAGAGGTGAGTTTTAAACTCACGTTTCTAATTTATTCTCCACTTTGTATTTGGGTACAAATTATATTGCTTTGACCTCTCTGTTGAATTCAATTTACAATTCATAAAAGCTGTGCCTTTTATTTTGATCACTTCATTTCCGTGTACGCGTATCCAGGCATCAGCTACATACTTACGAACTGTAGTGTGCGTGCGTTTCATATTTACGTGTATATGTGAAAACAGTGTCCTGGAAATCTTATCAACTTTATTAATTGCGTGAAAAGGATTATGCCCCGGTTATATTTCTATGCATTTTTGCGTGAAATCAGGTTGTGTACAAAAATATGGTGATGTACTTGCCAGGGTACTACACGAGAGTGAAACAGAAAAGCTAGTTTAATTACATCTAGAATATTGTATTACGTGTGTGCATAGAGATATCGGTCAAACAAAATTTTCTTTATTTTTGTATCTGCATACAACCGAGCTTTGCACGAAATCAATTCCAGGTTACCTTATTTTTATGACATACGAATCAGGTCCCAAGTCATTTTTCCCTGGCATTTTCCGTGCGTGTTTCACTGACTGCATGCAAATATGGATAATACAAATTAAGTGCTTGGTCATCTATTTTATCAATCTCATTTTGCGTGCAAATAGGATTGCACAAGTATATGTCCAGAACAAATGTTGTATATATGCACTATTTGCGTGTAAATAGGATTGCATAGAAAACTAATCCAGTTCCAAGTCATTTAGTTTTGTTTTTTTTTCTTGAGTGAAATTGTATATGTGTAGTCGTATGCAATTATCATGTCCAAACCATGCATTTGGCACTTGCGTGCAATATTTTCAAGTGTCAAGCTATAGTATGCATTCCATACACATTTTAAATTCAAGTAGTTCAGACAAATTTGCTAATTTATAATTTGTTTACAATTGTTACTGCGTGAAAAAAAATTTAATGCCCAGACCATCATTTTTGGTGTATATATAAGTGCAAGTGGCCATGAAATATTTGATGAATATATAGTAGTGCAGTCTACTATTTAAATTACGTTGAACCGATGTTTGGTTTTAAAACATATTTTACGTCGTTATTTTTATAACGAAATTTTTTACGCCGGTAGTATATTTTTGAAGTGTGTTGTTTTGATGACATTTTTGACGAATAAAAATTACTGATATTTTGACTTCAGTAACCGTCGATTTTAAAGTGAATTTTCAAGCGGTTATCCCACAACGCTGATTTGATATCCATTTTTACGGTGTTTTGTGAAGCGCAATTTCCTCATCAAAATTGCTATAGTTGTTGCTGTTTTAATCATGTGTTTTAAAAATCATTTAAAATAAAATTATTTCTAAATTTTTTACAGTTTGCGCTTTTAAAGGAACGAGGAAGCGATTTAAACGATTCAGCAAAATTGAGGACTATGAACCCTTACTTTTACTGATTCGCTTAATTCCGGACTTGTCCGTTTGAGAACGTAAAATGTTATTTTTATAAAGTACACATTTTTGTACTTTCAAGGAAACAATGAAGAGATTTAAACGATTTAGCAAAAGTGCGGAGTATGGAACCACACTTTTACTATTTCGGTTAATTCCAGACTCGCTAATAGAAATATTTGCTGTTTGATGCTTTGGATGATTTTATTTGGCTTTCGAGCCACTCTGCCGGACCTCCGGGTCATTTGTTGGACCTTCGGGTCATATGATGGACCTTCAGGTCAATACCAGTACTAGACCTTCGGGTCATTTGTTGGACCTTCGGGTCATTTGCTGGGCGCCAAAAATATAGTACTTGGTAGGCTTCGGCCATATGAGATGCACGTGCGGCGTAGCTAAAACTCGCCATCTGTTGGGATCGATCCATCTTTTATGTTGATTTTCTAGTTATCTTATTTTGATTACTAGATTTTTCGTGTACTGCTGCTTTGAATTCAATTGTGAATTTGGAAGTGGATTTTAATGATGCTTAATGGGTTTTCTTCCTATAAACTATACCGATTACTCTGTTGTATAGTCTCTTCCGGGACTAATTTTGTGTATAGTCTCTTTCGAGATTATAATTTTGTGTATAGTCTCATCCGAGATTATAAATATGCGTATTGCTGTTTTGAATTCAATTAGGAATTTAAAAGCTGATTTTGATGGAGTTTAAATTGAGATTTCTTCATTTAAACTATGGTGATTACTTATGCTAAATAGTCTCATTCGAGATTATTGATTTTGATAGAGTTTAATGAGTTGAACTTGATGGAGTTTGATGTGATTTCTTCATTTAATCTATGTTTATTTCTTATGTTGAGTCGTCTCATTCGAGACTATTATTATTTTGCTTGATGTTTTTTATGATGCACTCACTTCTAAGAATAAATTAGACTGATCCGTTTATTATTTTCTTTTAAATAATACTCGGGTCAGACCGAGTTATTTCAGGATATTCGCTATCTCTGATTCTGTTGCAGCTTCAGCTTTTGAGATTTCACTCCATCTTTTGTCTAGTCTTCGAGGTGCACTTTTGGGTGTATTGTCTATCGCCTCATGTATGTTGATTTCTTTATATATGCATAATTGGTTCATTTGAACGATCGATTGTTGTAGCACGTATTCCAGACTTGTCTTCCTCTATATATCTGATATTTCTGTTATGATGTGGTAGTACTTACCGTTGTTGTTGTTATTATGAGTTGTTCTGGATTTTTCTTTAGCCGCCGTAGTTTTGTTTTAGATTTGGATTGAATTCATATCTTTGGGAGTAATTTATACAACTCCTATCGATGTAACCAATGCTCGTCTAAAGCATAACTTACGGATGATCGCTCCTAACAAGCCTTATTTTCGCAATAGTAGACGTTATTCCTTATAATAACCTTTGTTATTGTGGGCATAGAGGTGGGGCGTCACAATAATAAAAAAGCAGTTTTACTCATAGAAAATATTGAACAGAGATGCTTTAGAAATGCATTGATTTGGAAACAGCAACTTGAGTTCTTTAATTTGCATCTTTTTGATAAACTGATCTTTGAATTGCTCAAGTTAGAAGTTTTGAAGTTGAATCTGCTTGCAAACTTATTTTCTTACACTTGAAACAGTTGAAGCTTAGTTTAGATTTCTTTTGAAATTGGTTTTCTAGTTTCTTTTAAATTTTGAAGATGAAAGAAGATTGAGAGTAAAAATGTTTTGATCTGAAAATAAATTTAAATAAAAAAACCAGGTTTCTTAAATGTTTATTTTATAATTTAATTTTTATAGAAATAATGAAGGTTGACACTTGTTAAATTTTATGCTAAAATTATTACACTTGTTATTTGCATTTGTTAATTATCTTACATTAGTTAAATTGTAAATATTTTACTTACATGTGTAATTTTTATGTAATATGTTTTTATACATATACTTATACTATATTTTAAATTTAGTTTCTATATTTGTAATGTTTACACAAAAAACGGGCAAACAACTCCAAGTCGTATGATTTAGTCGATTTTATGTTGTTCTTAATGATTTGGATGATGTATGCAAATATGTAAAAAGAAGGGACTAAACTGTAAAAGACACACAGATTTATAGTGGTTCGGCCAGAATGTGCCTACGTCCACTTTATATGTTATTCTCTTTCAATGTTCAGATTACAAGTACAAGGCTTTATTATAAGTGTATGAAAGCTGTTTGAAAGTTCTATCCGTGCTTGATCCCTCGATCCTTGTCCCCCATTGTTGTACCCCTACCCCTCTATTTATAGAGTGAAGCTGGGGGTAGGGGCCTTGGATGTATATAGCTGCTGGTGGGCCTGGGCTGATGTGATCTGGCCTGGCAATGCTGGTTCGGTAATGCCTTCTTCACTCTGGTTCGATAGCATTGGTTCGGTGGTGAAAGCATGGATTGGTCCGGTTGTGTTGGAGTTGAGTTTTGGTCCGATGGTCTTGGTCCGGTGGCCCTGGTCCGGTGGTGAGTGGAGTTGAGTTATGGTCCGGTGGTCTTGGTCTGGTGGCCCTGGTTCGGTGGTGAGTGGAGTTGAGTTCTGGTCTGGTGGTCTTTGTCTGTTGGCCCTGGTTCGGTGGTGAGTGGAGTTGAGTTCTGGTCCGGTGGTTTTGGTCCGGTGGTCTTAAGCCCAACATTTCCCCCCCATAGTGGGGCATATGCCTGCATATGTCGCGCTTTGTTTTAGATCACTCAGTTTGGACACTCTCATTCGGCCAAAGTGCCAAACCAGTTGGTACGGTCATCTTACGCTTGCCTATAAGTATGGGCTTCACGCCTCCGTTATTCCTCACTATTTGAAATAGACGAACCAAACTTCTGTTCTGCCGAATCAACCATATTACCGAACAAGTTTTGTCTGCCGGACTAGGTGAGGCTTTCTTCTGCCGAACGAACTTCTTGCTCGAACTACCGATTGAGCTTGGGGAGTATGAGTGCCGAATGGGCCCTCAGCCTCGAACTACCGAATGAACTCGGGGAGTACAAGTGCCGAATGGACTTTTAGCCTCGAACTACCGAATGAACTCGGGGAGTACGAGTGCTGAATGGACTTTTAGCCTCGAACTGCCGAATGAACTCGGGGAGTACAAGTGCCGAATGGGCTTTGATGTTTTGAATTACGAATGAGATTCCAGACTGTAGGTACTTGTTTGTCTACGGCGAACAGTGGCAAAAGGAAACTCTTCTTTAAACATTCAATTGCCGGGGGGAAGAGACTTAAGAAGTCCGATGGACCCTCCACCAGCACATGTCCAGACATCCCGGAGGAGGAAGATGTGAAGGAGGAAAGAGGCGAGGATGAAGGAGGTGAGGTGGAGAGTGGAAGTGGTGGAGAAGGTGAGGGTGATGGTCATAGCGATGATGGTGGCGACGGACAGAGTGGTGATGGTACTGGGGCTTTGTCTTCTAAGCAAGCAGGTGTGATCCAGGAGTGGACAGATGATGCTCTCCGCCTAGCTTTTGAAGGGTTGGAGGAAGGATCGGCTGAAGTGGAGAAGCCTAAGAAAGCTGAGAAGGCAGAGACCGGAGCCGATTCATCTTCCAAGAGCGCTTCAGCTGAGTCAATTCTTGCGATTCAAGGTGAATTTTTGACTCCTGCGGACTCCATTTATGATAAGGATTTAGGAACATTTTATGGCCAGCTCCCGTCCTGAAATGAGATCCAGGACTTATTGCAGTATCCTACTCCTCCCCGGGGTTTGTATAACAAAGCATCTCTCCACTCTTCTTAACTTGATATATTTCTTGAGTTATAGTTCAATGTATGCCTGTAACCCGTTGTTTTTATCCCAGAAGCGGGTAAGGCGGCCAAGACATCAGATGTTCGGCACCGCCTTGAACAATACAAACTTATTAAGGATTCAACTAAACCAAGGCCTCCGACCAACCGTGGAGACGTAGTCGACTACCGCCCTCTTCTTGGAGTTATCGAAGAGGATGTCCAAAGGAAGAAGAGGAGTCATTCCTTGTTTGAATCCTCACCTAGTCCTCATTCCCCAACTCAGCCTCTTCGGGATACCACGAAGGAGGATATTGAATTTATACCTTCTCCGCACCCATCTGAAAATCCTACCGTTACCCAGATAGAACATCCCGGCTTGGCTCGTAATCCGTTTGCAAGTCATCCGGATCTGGATCTAGGTTCTTGCGATATTACTTTGATGAGGCTACCGGTGAGCACTTTCTCCCTCGTAATCCTATGGTAAGAGTACTAGATGAAGCTAAGTCCCTAGACCTTGATTTGCTTACCACTCGGGTTGTAACTTTGGGGGACGAAGCTAAGGCGAACATTGACCGGGTTGCTGAGGAAACCAGGAAGCTGATGGGGCATCATGCCTGACTAGTCAAGGCTGGAGAAGAAATTGGGGGTGCTAACATTCGACTGCGGTTAATGGTTTCCGATCAGGCCAAACAAATTGCTTATCAAGCTATCCAGATCTCTCAACATGAGGCCGCCTCAAGACAACTAAAGAAAACCGTGGAAAAGGCCAGCAGAGCAGAGTTATGGAAAATGGAGGCTGCTTGTAAGGAACGGATTGATATGGCTATCGCAACGGTGGATGAGGTCCGGAAAGCGGATCTCGAGCGGGTACAGGAGCTATCCGGGAAACTTGAAGCTGCAGAGCTTATTCAAACCAAGCTGAAGGAGGAGATGGAGGCGATAAGGAAATCCTTCCAGGCTGACTGCTCGCGATACCAATCGAAGAGGGATTCTGCTACTGTAAAGCTGTTGGCTTCTGAGGACCGAATAAGGGAGTTTGAGGAGAATGAGGGAATAATGGATGAGATGCTTCAGGACATATACTTTCGCACTTGGAAACAGGGCAACTTATTTTGGATGGATGATTATCCCCGAGTCATGGCCAGGATTTATCTCAGGGCCCTGGAGGAGGCTAAGGCCAATGCAGATAAGGAGGGTGGCATGGCCTTTGGAATGGATGTGGTCACGGCTCAATTCACCAAGGAGGAGAAAGCGGCGGTGAAAGAGGGTATGTGGCTGCTTACTGCTGAGGAGGTTGGTGTGCAGTTAGAGGATGATGATCAAGGAGCAGACGCTGGTAAGTCTTCCTTTTTAACTTCTCGTAACTTGATTGCTTATTTTTTATGACTATTAATGGATTCTCTCCTGAATTGGATAGGCGGGACCTCTGGAGCACCATTATCTCTGGTCAACATGCCGAGAGTTCCAATCCGGTAGGATAGAGGTGAAGCCCAGACGCAGCCGATTCCTTGGCTTGATCTGGATATCTTTCGGTCTATTTATCATTGTTGTCTATGCTAGTCCCAAAACATTCGTGTATCTTTTCATTTGTAATTGTGTTATTGGTAACGAACGACTTTTCTCTTGGCATGTAATTTTTAACTTAAGCTGATTCTGTCATATTTGAATGCTTTTGTTATTTCGGTGTGTTGCATAAGAAATACAGCTGTGCACACGCCCGTGATTCCATTGTGTTTGATGTCAAGTTCTTGCTTAAGATATAGTTTCATATCTGGCAATGTTAGTGTGATGCGAGAATAAATTATAGCTACGTATTCATATACAAAAGAAGAAAGTACCGCCCTTCATGTTTTAGTCGTAGATGGTTGCTTTGAATATCTTGTATGACTGAGTATGGAATGCAGCTGAGTGACCTGTCATCCAGTTGTGAGTTCCTATTCCCATTAGCGAGTGTCTCCTATTTTATGTCCTGTACTTTAGGGACCATTATAGAGGATAGGAGGAAAGTTTTTAAATAAAATAGAAATATAAG
Organism: Allium cepa; assembly: GCA_030765085.1. Classification (NCBI taxonomy): domain Eukaryota; kingdom Viridiplantae; phylum Streptophyta; class Magnoliopsida; order Asparagales; family Amaryllidaceae; genus Allium; species Allium cepa. Next base: position 474,380,813 of record CM060932.1, read on the forward strand.
AAATAGTAAAACTTCCAATCACGGAAGGCCTGCGATGCGCTTAAGTTCATGGCAAATGGGTTTTGTAGTCACTTTCCCTAGCTGTGGGTCTTGGAGACATTTGTCACCCATCTTACGCCTCCGCGGGGAGTTTCTCTTTTTTACCACAGCCGTACTTAAGACACTCGGAGCCGAGATCGCGCACAGTAACTACCCGAGCCATTATGGCCCGTAATCGTGGGTATTATTCGATTTACCGTGGCCGGCTAACGTGGGTGCCGATCGTTAACTGTGAACTACCCCTTGCTGGCCAAACCTTATGTTGGGGTTTAAAGTAGGTTCACGGTTGCCGGCGAGCCGAACGCCGTAATGAGCTGCCTAGGCTATAGTCGGCCTACTCGGTGGCTTATAATCGGCTCATTACAGTTGGCTTTAAGGGTCGATCGCGAGCAATGAGTTAACCCGCAGCAGAGGGATGCTGGAGCAAAAGTGTCCCATTGGCGAGGGCATAGATTCGTATAGTACCTGTTAGGTCTCGTCCAGGTGAAGTCGCGCTGTGATGTGTCTTGAATGGAATTGCCATTACACAGGATTTTGTTCAACAGAAAAGGATAAAGTTAACAAGCAGCCAAGATATAAAGGAACAAGTTAAAAAAAGGGACAAGTTTTTAAAGTGGTTCGGCACGAAAATGCCTACGTCCACTGATTCTCTTTGTTAATTCACTTCATATGGGCAGTACAAGTTAAGAAAAGTATTGACGAAGGTGTTGGATGTTCCATGCCCTCTGGAACACTTCTCCGTCCACTGTTGACAAAATATAAGCTCCATTGTGGAGATCTTTATGAATTACATATGGTCCGTCCCAGATTAGATCTAGTGCACCGGGGAGTGGGAAGATTCACTTGAGGACAAGATCTCCTTCTTGTAAACTGCGATGCTTGACTTTGGAGTTGTATTGTGCTGCCACTTTTTGCTTGTGAGCTCTGCTTTGAGTGCTGCATCGTTTCTTCTCTCTTCAATTAGATCCAAAGACATGTGAAGGAGTTCTTCGTTCTCTTCTGGGTTATAGTGGATCCTACAGTGGGAAGGCACTATAGTTTCTACTGGGAGCATGGCCTCCTATCCATATGCCAAATAGAAAGGAGTATGCCCCGTTGATGTTCTGAAAGATGTGCGGTAGGCCCAAAGTGCCGTAGGAAGTTCATCCACCCAAGCGCCTTTTGACTTTTTAAGTTTCTTCTTAATTAGAGTTTTGAGAATTTTGTTGACTGCTTCGACTTGTCCGTTTGCCTGGGGATAAGCTACAGACGAGAAGCTCTTGTGAATTTCGTGCTCTTGGCACCAGTCGGCGAACTCCTCGTTGTCAAACCGAGGTCCATTGTCCGATATGATTTTGAGTGGAACTCCGTACCTGCATAGAACACTTTTAATCAAGAAGTTAATAACTTTTTCCGAAGATATTTTATTTAGAGGTTCTGCTTCCACCCATTTGGTGAAATAGTCGACTGCCACTACAGCATATTTGGCTCTGCCTCGGCCTATTGGAAGTTCGCCAATCAAGTCAATTCCCCATACCGCAAAGGGCCAAGGGCTGGTCATTTGAGTAATCTCATTTATTGGTAGTCGAGGAATCTTAGCGAATTTCTGAAATCTGTCACATTTTTTGACGAAGTCTAAGGCGTCTTTGTTTAAGGTGGGCCAGAAATATCCATATCGGAGTATCTTCTTCGCCAGAGTCTTCCCTCCAGTGTGATCTCCGCTGCTTCCTTGATGGATGTTGGATAAGATTTCCTTGGCTTCCCTTCCAGCGACACACCTTAATAAGCAGTTAGAGAAGCTGCGCCGATAGAGGATGCCTTCTTGTATTGTGTAGCGGGAAGCTTTCCTCAAGATTTTCTTGACTTCGTTACGCTCGCTGGGCAGTGTGCCATCTTGTAAGAATTTTCGGATGGGAGTCATCCAAGTTTCTTCTTCGATTGCAGCTATCAGATTCACTTGCTCGAAACTCGGGGCTAGTTGCTTTGAGATGGCCACTGTTCCGAAAATGGTACCGTCTTTCATGCTAGCTTGCTTTGCCAGTTTGTCAGCCTCTTGGTTCTCTTCTCGAGGAATGTGTTTGATTAAATAGCGATCCAATTGATCGAGTAGTGGTTTGGTCTTTTTTAGATATGCCGTGAGTCGTTCTCCTCGAGTCTGAAATTCTCCTAGTATTTGATTTACAACAAGTTGTGAATCACTATGAAGACATAAAGAACTGACTCCAATCTCTAAGGAAAATTCTAATCTAGATATTACTGCTTCATATTCTGCATCGTTGTTGGTGGCAGCGAATTCCAACCTTAGAGCATAGTGTAGCTTCCTTCCCCTGGGAGTGATTATTACAATACCTGCCCCCGAGCCTTGTTCGTTTGATGCTCCATCCACAAAGAGATTCCACTTGATGTCTTCTGCTATTTCAGATTGCTCCTTACCTTCATTGGTAGTGAATTCGGCAATGAAATTGGCCATGGCTTGTCCCTTGATGGCGGTGCGAGGATGGTAGGTGATATCATATTGACTCAATTCAATGCACCATTTAAGTAGTCGCCCAGAAGTGTCAGGACGATGGAGTACCTGCCTTAGCGGTTGATCGGTTGGAACTCTGATGGAATGAGATTGGAAATAGTGTCGCAGTTTCCGTGATGTGATTAGTAAATAGTATGCCAACTTCTCAAGTTTAGGATATCTGGCTTCTGCCCCCGTAAACCTCTTGCTTACAAAGTATACTGGTCGCTGCGCGCGGTTGTCTTCTCTCACCAAAGCGGCACTTAGAGCATGAGATGACACAGCAAGGTATAGGTATAGCTCTTCGCCTTTGTTTGGAGTTGAGAGTACTGGTGGTCTCTGGAGGTGTTCGATTAGGTTAAGGAAGGCTGTTAAGCATTCGTCAGTCCATTCGAACTTTCCTTTGTCTTTCTTTAGAGCTTCGAAGAAAGGGATGCACTTGTCAGTCGCTTTAGAGATGAATCTGCTTAGGGCAATCACTTTCCCATTTAGGCTTTGCATTTCTCTTCGAGTGGAGGATATCTTTCAGAGCTCGGACTTGTTCGGGGTTTGCTTCAATTCCTCTGGCATGGACGATGAATCCCAAGAACTTTCCTGATGATACTCCGAAGGAGCACTTTAGAGGATTCAGCTTCATTCTAAATTGGCGAAGTACCTGAAACATCTCGCCCATGTGGCTTACGTGATCGTTGGCTTTCCTCGACTTTACTAGCATGTCATCCACATAAACTTCCATAGTTCGTCCTGTTAGTTCCGCGAACATCTTGTTGACGAGGCGCTGATAAGTAGCTCCGGCGTTTTTAAGTCCAAAAGGCATTACTCTGTAGCAGTACAATCCCCGGTCAGTGACGAAACTAGTGTGGTCTTGATCGGGAGCGTGCATAGGAATTTGGTTATATCCTGATTATGCGTCCATAAAAGATAAGAGTTCGTGCCCAGCTGTTCTATCCACAAGTTGATCGATTCGGGGGAGTGGGAAGCAATCCTTCGGGCAAGCGTCATTTAAGTTGGATAAGTCGATGCATGTTCGCCACTTCCCATTAGCCTTCTTTACTAGTACCAGGTTAGCGATCCACTCTGGGTAGATGGCTTATTGTATGAAGTTATTGGCAAGTAGGTTCTTTACTTCTTCATCGAGGGCTGCTGATCGTTCTGCCCCCATACTTCTCTTTTTCTGCTTTACTGGCACCTTGGTAGGATCGATGTTCAGTACGTGGCATGCTACGTCTGGGGAGATTCCAGTCATGTCAGCGTGCGTCCACGCAAATACATCCAAGTTATGGCAGAGAAAATCAATGAGTCGATCCTTCAATTCTGCTTTTAGCTAATATCCGATTTTCAATAGTCTACTTGAGTCGTGTTTGTCTACAGATACAAACTCCATAGCCTCTGCAGGCTCGGCGGTGGCCTCCTCCTCTTCATCCCTGGGGTCTAACTCATTGAAAGGATCACTGGTATATCGAAGAGGAGGGGCTTTCTTTAGTTGCTTGCTTCCAAGTTTTTCGTGCAGAGAGTAGTCTCTGCATTCTTCCCTTTATCCTTCCTGCGGTTATTGCGAAGTTCAGTTACATAGCAATCTCGAGCAGCGTCTTGATCTCCCTCTACTTCCCCTATTCCAAGTTTATTATCACTCCAATACTTAACGTTCATATTCAATTCTATCAAACCATATTCTAAAACATATTCCATTCGCTTTACAACTTAAGTTGAATTTTATTCTATAACTCAAGTTCATATCCATTTAATTAACACACTTTATTTACCATTGCTTGAATCAAATTTCTTTTCAAAATTTCATTTCATGGTTCCATTTAAAATTTACTTTTATTATCATTTATATTCAACAAATTTAAAAATTTGTTTTAACTTACTAGTTCTCATTTTATAAGTTATAAAACTTATTTTCCTATATTTTCAGGAATATTTAGATAATATTTTTAGAATTCAAACACCAAGTTTTTATTTTCAAATCATTTTGAAATAATACCATAAATAATTTCTTTATATTTCAAATGATACTTTGAATTTTAAATCATAACTATTTTTACCAAAACAAAACTCCAATGTAGCAGTCCATCATTTTAGAAACTCGTAAATGAACGTCGGTGGTGCTGTAGTTATCACCAAAATTATTTTCTAGTGGCTAAAGCGCGTTCATTGCTTTCTATTTCTTTTAAATACGTTTAAAAATATTTCTACTCAAAACATTTTCAAAATAGTACTATTATTATTTTTCCAAAACCTTTGAAAAATAACTTTCAAAATTAATGGGATTCAAATTCTTAAATTTCTTGTTCTAAATCCATTTTTATTTACAAATCATATTTAAATATACTTGTACAATTCCATTTCCTTTCCCTTTATAAATCACATTTATAAATCATATTTATATAATCTCATTTCTTATGTAATACCATTTCATACAAGTTGATTATTTTAATTATAATCAATACTCTATAATTCATGTTTATGAATTCACTATCTTATATAACTCATTTACAAATGTTTATCTTGGTTTAGATTATAATAATAACAACTTTTATTAGAACAATAAACAACAAATAATAATAGTAATCAAATATTATCATTCATTAATAACCAAACACATATATATAAATATAATAATTTCTGAAAAATTATTCTGTTATATGTAAAATATAATTTAGGTAAAATTATTTCATTTACCAATTTTCAAACAATACTATGTCGTTTTGCCTTGTTTAAGTGTTTAGAAACCCTTATTGATAATCTAACGTCCTACGTACCAACCAGAATTAATAAACCACTCAACAGATAAATTAACACAATATAATAGACTTTTATAATCACTGATAAATACACTCTCATAAATATAATATACTCAAAGCTTATAATAAGGCATTCCATTACCTTATCTCTTAATGAGTTGCCCCACCAAAGCCAAGGTTCTTGCTTAACCCTGTGCTATGATACCAAGTGCAACAACCAGCAAATCCGCACAATTTAAGCTGACAATAAACCACACATGTCCAACCCAAATTAAACGAAGATACGGATAGTTATGTGAAAGAAAGAAGAAGAGAAAAAGGAACCTAAAATAACGTAAAGTCTCATAATCACAGCGGAACAATATATAATATAATATCAATGACTTTTACAAAAGAGAAACTACAGTATACATACATCAAATTAGAGTACATAATAACCAATCATCAGTCTGGACAGTTATAACAACCTATCCTCACAATACTAATGATTTCAACAACAATACAGCGAAAAAATAAATGAATATGAGAATATGTCTGGAAGACCTCCAACTCGTCACCTGAGCTCCAATGCATCCAAAACAATCTGTAAATATGTTTGGTCTGACCCGAGCATTATAATATATAACACCTGAGACAGTCTGGTAAACTAGCATGATAAACACATCTGGTTGGATTTTCAAAATTATCAAACTCTTTTCAAAATAAAGGTATCTCATAAGACCATGCCACACATATACAAGGACAGGTTTTTACCTTACCATAAACAAAAAAAATTATTTAGAAAATCCAGTGATAGTTTAATAATGTCCAGAAATTTAAAGTAAATATATAAAATAGCCAAAATGCTTCCATCTCACGTTTCCACATAATTGGGCGCAGCTTAGTCTATAAAGCTCGTATTGGAGAATGGATTCCATATTATGACAATGTAAGGAACTACCTTCCGATGGTACATCTCTAGATAAAATGCACTGGGATCTGACAAGAACATCTTATATCCCTACCACATAGGACTAGCCTACCACTTGACAAGGAGTACGAATATTTCTAACATCCCCCTACTCGGAGGTCCAAAACTAACGGCTACGGATGCTGCAATCACCCATAGTTGTTAATCCTCGACAACCAAACACGGCGGTGACAGATACACTAATACACAGACCATAAGAATGTGGAAAAAATTTAACAAATTATAAACACATTCCACATTCCATTCAAACCATTTCATGTTCATTACATAATCCCACAAACGTTAACCACGTTCAAAAAAATATAATTACCACACATATGCCAAAAGCGGCATATGAAGATCCCCTTGGTTGATCAGAGTATATAATAAGGCTAATAAGTCTGCCATTACATCCAAAATAAACAGTGGAAAAAATAACTTTAAATAACTCACTGCCTCCTGCACGCCTCTGGAAGCTTTATTCGTCTAAGAAGAGAAGCAAAAAACCCTTAACCTCAAACTACTCAAAATCAAGTGAGTACCCGAGAGTTTAGGAGGAAAACAAAAACTTCGAGTCAGACATAAAGCCCGGTATGAATAATAATCTAACATCTCTATCCATTTAGATATCTAGTATGACCACGCCGCATAACGGAATGGGTTTCCCCTCATCCTAAAACCTTTTCAAAACCATACACTGTGCCCCTGCATCCACAATGGTTAAAAACATAGCATTTCAAAAATATAGTGATGATATGTATACACAAACATTTTGGATTTCCCATCCTCAGTTTAATTGACTCCCTATCATATATATATTTTCTAGGGTCAATATTAACCTACTAATTTTCATGGGTTTACTAATAACCTTTTTGGAATTCATGGACACCCTGTCCTATTTCAGAGTTTACATGGGATCACTAAGAACCTATAGGCCCCTGCCAATTTACTTAATTAATTCATGGATTCCCCTGAACCTATTGGTCATTTCAATAACTCATCTTATATCCTAGTTTTCATAGGTTGACTGGGAACCTATGGATTATTCCAGTAACTCCCTTCTTATCCAAGTTTTCATGGGTTGTCTAGTAACCTACTGATGCCTCCAATATCTTCTTTCTTATCCTAGTTTTCATGGGTTGACTAGGAACCTTTTGGCTGATGTCAATACTTAATCCGGATATAGTTTCATGGGTTCGCTACAAACCAATTGGCCTCTGCCAGCCGTCTTTAATACATAGTTTTTATAGGTTTACTATGAACCTGTTGGTTACCCCAATAACTTCATAATCATAGTTTTTATGGGTTTACTATGAACCTATCTCCCGAACAACTTCAAGGTCTAGGCATCCTATATTTTGGCCTCCCTGACTCCCTGTATGCAATTCTATTCATTTAAGAGTTTAATCAATTTATATTCACTACTGGGTTAACCTACTAGTTTTTCTACCCGCTTTGTCCCCAAAATATAGTTATGGGTCCTTTACCATGCGAATATGTTCATATTTGAAGAAGAATACATAACAACTTACAATACAACTCCTATGGGTTTAAAGTCCTTGAAATGCTTTTCATATGAAACATAATTAATCCCTTTAAACTATAATTTTATCAAGGTGATACTTCTTCAATTTGTATACCTAAAGTCATTGCAAAACCCCTTTATTTTGCCATAGGTTTTACCTATAAAAATGAGTTTGGGTTATAAAACCTTTTGACACCTTCGAAACCTAGCTTTGGACCTCATAGAATGACCTCCTTCGAAAGCATTAAAATCTATCTTCAAAACTTTCGGCTCCTTCCTTTCAAATACTTTAAAACATTCCTGTCAAAACCGTTCGACCATGTTAAAGTATTATCATATAGGTATAGAAGCATAGCTTCAAAACCATTCAAAACTACTCCTTTAGAAACCATTGAAGGTTACCCTTTGAAACCAATACCTTTCAAAGCCATTGGGTTCATAATTAAAATAACATTTTCGGGTCAAAGTGAACATAAGTGAAAGAAATTCTTTCAAAATCATTCTTTATTTCAAAAAGTATTGGAGAATCTTGATGGCGTCGAAACCATCCTTTTGAAAGCATTAAAACATCCGAGTAAAACAATTAAAGGTTGGCTTCGAAACCCCTTCCGAAACCATTGTCGTCGAAACCCCTAATCATTTTGAAAGCGGTGGGAAGTGGATTATATTTATAAAAAAAATAGTACCTTTCAACAGCATTGATGTCTTCAATACCATCGAAAGGTGTCTAATCACAAAAGGGTTTCAACTTGGTCGAAACTACCCCTTCCGAAAGCTTTAAGAGAAATCTAAGTAACTCCTCCGGAAGCTACTATTTTGAAACAAAGGCGAAAGCTCTCCTTCAAAACCTTCTCTAGAAGTACCATTTTAAAACCATTGGTTTCGACTACTTCGAAACCCTTTTTGTAAACAAGCAAGCGCTTTTCTTTTAAAAAAAAAACAAAGGAACCAACCCCTTCAGAGGCTACGTTTCGACACCTTACCTTCCGCCTTTCTCCAATCTACTACATACCATCTAAATGATATCATGTGTATTTGTTTCATGGTAAAGGGTTTTGACTAGGTCGGAGGCGGAAGCTCTAGGTCGAATGGTCCTTCTAAAGAAAATGGAAACTACTTTTATGAATAAAAGGCTATTTTTACCAAATAAAGTAAACTTTTTATAACAAATTTGCCCATATGCAAACACTTGATATGTTACATTTAACTTTCCAATTATTTTGCTAATATTTGTCGCATTTTCTCAAATCTAAAAATTAAACAACATTTAACAAATAAGCCCTTCCTATTAACAAAACAGTTAAATCAATTAGGTCCTCCTCTCAAAATAATTTAATTTCTATAATAAACACTTAGTAAAAAACCCCAAAACTTCCAAAAATTCACTTCAATCATGTTACCTACAATATTAAAATTTTAGACCCAAATCCTTAATATAATTTTGGAAATAAATTTACAAACCCAAATAACCATATTTTCCTTTGAAAATTCATAACTAATTCTCCTCGACTTGGAAAATTATAAAAATTGAAACACAACTCCAAAATCGTGTTTTCCATAACATAAAATTTTTCCATGGCATTTAGAAATCATCAAATCTCAGTTTTACTCTAAAACCGTGCATATCTCCTTGTAAACAATCTTGTTTATACTAAATAATTTATAAATCAAGCATATCGTCATCCAGTATATCATAAAAATGAATTTACCCTTAAATCCGAAAACATATGATTATAAAACAAAAAACAGGGATGTAGTGATTATTATTCCCCTCAGGTTGGATAAGGAAATTGGAGATTGTTTGAGATTGATTTCTTCTAGCTTGAGTCTAAGCTTTTAATTTTATTTTCCCTTCTTCTCTTCTTCCTAATTGTCGGCTCCTATTCTTTCTTACGTTTTAAATTATTTCTTATGTTAAAATAAAACGTGTATGGCTAAGGGAAAATAGTATAAGGGTGGAGAATATGGGCAACAAATGACCCTAAAGCCCCTGTGATTAATTAGTCAACAATTAACCATTTATAAGTTGATTTATTTTAAATAAGTACGACCACTATATTTATTTACCAATCTCAATCTCCTTATCACTTTACATTATTCTATTTAATTTATTCTAATTAAATCTACTAAATAATGTTATCAAAATTAGGGGTGTTACTGGCTCCCCTCCTTAAAGAATTTCGCCCTCGAAATTCAGTAAGGACTAACTAGCAAACATGAAAATCATTTGTAACAACTCATAATGTCCGTACTAGCCTAACTAACTAGCAACTAATCTATATAAATCTAATATAAACATACCATCAAAGCAGATCAGGATAAGCATCTGAAATCCTGTCCTTTGTCTCCCAAGTAAAGTCCTTCCCGTTATCGCTCCATTAAACTTTCACCAACTTGACTGTCTTGGTCCTCGGTCTTTTCTCATCTCTCGCTACAACCCGAACTGGTTGTCTAACAATGGTCAAATCAAGCTCTACTACCAAGTCCTCCAACTCCATCTAAGGAATAGTAGTCTCTTAATCATGTACAAACTTGCGAAAACGGGACACATGAAATACATTATGGACACGTGCCAAACTGCTCGACAACTCTACCCTGTACGCGAGCTTTCCAATCCTTTCTTAAATCCATAATAGACCAACATATCTCGGGGTTAACTTTACCGACTTCCCAAGTCATACCATGCTCTTCATCGGGGATACAATAAAGAAAACCCGGTCTCCCACTGAGAACTCTAGTTCTTTACGCCTCTTTTCTTTGTAACTCATATGTCTAAATTGAGCTTCCTTCATCCGTCCTCCGATTAACTCAATCTTTTATGACGCCTCTCTAACCAAATCTAGACCTAAGACCAATCTGTCTCCAGTCTCTAATCAACATGCAAGGGATTTGCATGGCCTTCCATACAAAGCTTCAAAAGCCGCCATTCCTATGCTAGTCTGATAACTATTTTTATAGAAAAAATCAATCAAATGTAGGTGATCCTCCCAAGATCCACCAAAGTACAATACCCAAGCTCTCAATAAATCCTCGAGTACTTTGTTGGCTCACTCGGTCTTCCCATCCGTCTGTGGGCGATAAGCTGTACTTATCTCGAGCTTGGTACCTAATACCTCTTATAGACTCTTCCAAAATTTGCTAGTCAATAATGCATCTCTATCGCCGACTATACTACAACGAATCCCATGAAGTCTAACTACGTTATTCATGAACAACTTTGCTAAAACAAGTGCCGTCCTGGTAGACTTGACTGGAATGAAATGGGCACTCTTTATCAATCTGTCCATAATATCTCATATGCTGTCATTTTCCTTATTCGACCTTGGCAACCCATCTATAAAATCCATGGATATCGAATCCTATTTCCATACTGGAATCTCTAAAGGCTGAAGCAACCCACTCGTCTTTTGATGTTCGACATTCACTTGTTGACAGTTTACACACTTCCTAACCCACAAGCCAACATTCCTCTTCATGCCTTCCCAATAGAAGCTCCTCTTCATATCTTGATACATCTTGGTCCCTCCAAGATGAATCGTAAACTTGGATCGATGACATTCCTCAAGAACTTCTCCTTAAGTTTCCTACATCCAGAACACCCCTTCTTTCTCAACCATCCTATCTGGTCAAAAACAATTCTTTATATCATCGATCTCTGATCCTACCTCAAGCCTTTTAATCCTCTCAACTAAAACTGGATCTTCTCTCTACTTAGAAGTTATCCTCTTGATCAGCACCGGCCGAACTTCTAAACAGGATGACATGGCAATCCCCTAACTAGAAATAGCAGTAGATCTTAACCGTATATCACAACTGGTCAAAGCTTCAAGATCCTTCCATTCTGCGAACATAGCAAACACCACGTTCTGATGTTTTCTACTAAGAGCACTGCTACCATATTTCCTTTCCCAGGAGTATACTTTATACCGAAATCATAAGCAGCCAAAAACTCCAACCGCCTTTGCTGCCTCATATTCAACTCCTTCTGAGAGAATAAATATCCTAAAGACTTATGTTCAGTATACAACTCAAATTTATCACGTAAGAGATAGTGTCTCGAAATCTTCATGGCAAGAATCACCGTAGCTAACTCCAAATCATGAGTAGGGCATCTTACTTCATGCGGTCTAAGCTGTTTGGATGTGTAGGTAATAACTTAATCCTTCTTCATCAATACAGCTCCCGATACAATTCCATATGCATCAGTGTATACTACCAACCCTTCGTTTCCATCTGGAAATACAAACAAGGGAGCATTGGTCAACAAATGCTTTAACTTAAGGAACCCTTCCACACATTTTTCGGATCAATCAAACTTCACATCTTTCCTGGTCAACTTCATCAAACGTGCCGCTATCCCCGAGAAATCCATAATAAATCTCTGGTAATAGCCACCAAGTCCAAGAAAACTTCTGATCTCGGTTATAATCTCTAACCTCTTCCAATTGTTCACAGCTTTGATCTTATCTGGATCGATTGACAACCCTTTCTCTGAAACTAGATGACCAATAAACTTAACCTCTTTCTTCCAAAAATGACACTTGAAAAACTTCACTTTTAGCTGATCCTGCCTTAGCCTCTCAAGCACAACTCTAAATTGATTCTCATGCTCTCTTTCATCTTTAAAATATACTAAAATGTCATCAATGAATACCAACACGAACCTATCCATGTGCTCTCGGAAAACTCTGTCCATCAAATCTAAAAACAAATCTTATGCATTTGTCAGTCCAGTTGGCATTACTAACCACTCGTACAAACCATATCTAGTTCAAAATGTTCAAAGGAATGTTGTCCACCGCTCTCAACTGATGGAATCTTGTCGCCAAATCCATTTGGGAAAACTTCTTGGCTCCACTTAACTAATCAAACAGATCATCTATCCTCGGCAGAGGGTACCTATTATTGATCGTCCTTTTTTAACTTACGATGGTCGATGCACATCCTTAAAAACCTATATGGTTTCTTCATGAATATTGCAGCCGCCCTCCAAGGCGAACTGCTTGGTCTAATAAAAAAATTTCTCGAAGATCCACTAGCTACACCTTCAGTTCCTTCATCTCTGTCAGTGTCATCCTGCTAGATGGTCTACTGATAGGTTCAGCTCCTGGCATAAGATCTATCCAAAACTCAACAGCTCAATTCAGTGGTAGCCTTCTGATTGGCTCAAAGACATCTGCAAAATCTCTTGCGATTCAAACAAGACTTATGTCTCATCCCACTTTCATTGCAATTAACAAAGCACAACTCAAGTCAAATTTTTTTACCGAGAACATAATTCGATTATGACTATTAGGGTGTCTTAGAGATATCTCGCCATCTTTCAAAATATCCTGGCCTCGTACCTTCTCAACCAATCCATACCCAAAATAATTTTGAAATCTATGAAATCCTAAACATACAAATTGCATGCAAACTTATGAATTAACAAATCAAGTTCTAACTGGTCACATCTCATCCCCAAAGTTGCATACCCTCCTATTGGGTTCATAACCCTTAAGGAAGTAATAAGGTATATGGGTTTTATGCATAGCCTATTAACCAAATACTAGTATATAAATGAATGTGATGCACCAGTATCCAATAGTACCCTAATTGGTATACTCTAAATCAAAAGTGTACCTTCCATCACGGTTTTCCTTTTCTCTATTGTAGTAGGCCTAAAATAAGATGGAGGTCTAATAGCACAAATCTTCCTCTGTCCGCCCTGACTAGCTCTGGACAGTAGTTCTTGTAATGCCCAACCTAGTCGCAGTTGAAGCATTTCCCATTCTTCTTCGCTGTAGGCTTCTTCTCCTTTCTTGTCCGGTATTCATGAGCATTATGTCCCTTCTTATCACACTTGAAACACACCATATTAGCTTTTGCCTTCTTGGTAGCCTCCCTTTTCTGGGCTCCTTTCTTCTTAAAGCATTTCCTCTTCTTTCCCTGAGGAAATTGGGACTCAACTGGCTTCTTCCTAGCAGAAACAATAAGCATCTCTTCATGGCGAATAGCCATCTCCACTACCACATTACATGGTTCTATGACATAAGTGATGATCATTCTAGCAAGCTATGGTCTCAGTCCTCGAATAATTCTTTCATTCCTTCTGATGTTGGTGTCTATAATAGCATATCCATATCGAGATAGCTCATCAAATTTAGCAGCATGCACGATTACTGACATATATCCCTGCACAAGGTCCATAAACTTTCTCATCAATGCTGACTTGGCAACTTTAGATAAGAACCTCCACTCAAATCTCCTTTTGAAATCAGCCAAAGTCAGTTCTTCCTTCTGAACTCCGACTGTCACACTATTCAACCAGTGAAGAGCTAACCCTTGTAGCTGCCTAGAGCTAGCCTTCTCTATTCCCTATCATGCAAGCCTAGATCAGTAAAGATCCTCTTATAGATCAATAGTCAATTCTCAACCTCGATAGCATCCTCTGTTCCTACAGACGGCTTTCCACCCATACTAGTGTAGACCCTGCTTAGCGTATCATAATTATATCCAACTGGAGCTATAGGATTAGCTCCTGCAACATTACCAGTAGCTCCGGCTTGCAAAAGATTGGCCAACAACAGATACACCATCCCGCATCTACTGGAAGATTTCCAACACCTGCATTGGCTTCAGCATTTGGATTAGCATTAGCCTGCCGACCTTAGTAAATTTGCATACTTCCACATCCCCTTTCTCGTAAATTTGCATACGAGCCTTAGTAAGATACCGAAGAATGGTCCAAGAGAGAGAGGAATATGTACTTAGATATATACCTATATATCAAATACAAATTTGTTACTATAGCGTGAACCCAAGTCCTGATCATATTTCTATTTTATTTTTTCTTTTAAAGTTTTATAGACCTATGCTCTGATACTAACTTGTAACATCCCCCTACTCTGAGGTCTAAAACTAATGGATGTGGATGTTGTAGTCATCCATAGTTATTAATTCTTGATGACCAAACACAATAACGGTAGATACACTGATACACAGATCACAAGAGTATGGAAAATTTTAACAAATTTAAAAATCATTTCAACATTCCATTCAAACCATTTAGTGTTCATTACATAATCCCACAAATGTTAACCACATTCAAAAAATATAATTATTACACGTACACTAAGAGCGACATATGTAGATGCCTCTTGGTTGATTGGAGTACATAATAAGGCTAATAAGTCTGCCTTTACAGCCAAAATACACTGTGGAAAAGGATAACTCTAAATAACTAATTGCTGCTTGCACGGCTCCTGAAGCTTTATTCGTCTAAGAAGAGAACCTAGAAACCCAAAACCTCAAACTACTCAAAATCAATCGAGTACCCGAGATTTTAATAGGAAAACAAAAACATCAAAGTAGACATAAAGCCTGGTATAAATAATAATCTAACATCTATATCCATTTAGATATCTAGTAAGACCACGCCGCTTAACGGAATGGGTTTCTCCTTACTAGTATCCTAAAACCTTTTCAAAACCATGAACCATGCATCGGTCCTTGAGATGATGGTTTTGATGACAACAACCTTAGGACTTGTTATAAAATATAAATACTAACGTTACAGTTTAGATATATATGTATATGTAGGATATAAACATGCAGGTACCAAGAATGAAGATTGTACAGTATAGAGATTCAAGATTGAAGACTGATGAGTATCAAGATATCAAGAGTTCAAGATTTCAATAGTACAAGATAAATATTGAGTCTAGAATTATTTTAAAATTTCTTGAAAGCACTAACATCTTTATTTAAAATTTATTTATGGACTGGAATCCACTTCGAGCCTTTTAAAGGGATGGAACCCATAATAATATCTAGTGGAACATATAGTGGTCCTATTTTGATATCCACTAATTTTATAAAAATGCTTTCAAAAATACATCTCTTGTTTTTTAAAATGTTTTCGAAACTTTCTTTTCAAAAAGACATCTCTCTTGGTTTTAAATATTTTAGCCTCAAAACTATCTTTATCATTTTTTATTTTTTTATTTCAAAATTATCCTTGTTTTTAAACCATCTCTTGTTTTAAATATTTAGCTTTTAAATATTTTAGATCACTTTATAAATTAAGAATATATGTATTAAAAGTTACTTTTATATGTTTAAACTATATTCAAATATATTTACAGAGTTTAGAAATTGTTTGGACAAATTATAGAAACCAATTTTAATAAGAAAATCAAAACATCAATTTTTCCTAGAGCATGTCGACATCCCTCAACACCTCATGTCTACATGGTGCCCGTTAAATTCAAAATTCAATATTTCAAAAGAAGCGTCTATTAGTCATAACCTTTTAAGAAACTATATGACTGTTGATCTCCTATAAATATCAGTAGTTCTAAATGAATTTTTAATCAGATTTAACTTGTTTTCTCTCCTCTGCATCTTCCACATTTATTTAAAAAGAATCCCAAACTATAATCTGTTGAAATACCAAGTGAATCAAACTTGATTATCTCTTGTTTGATTCTCTGCCACTCTCTCCATAAGATCTTAGTGCTATTCAGAGTTATAGGATCTTTTGTAAATCAAACTGTTGATTAAAATGTGCGGTTGAGCCTTGAAATCAATTGGGTGTGATTATAGCCTCGAAAATTAATTAGGCGATCTTATAGCCTCATTAAATAAAGAGAGTTGCCTTGAACTCGAATACAAAAGGGTGTACCTCGTAGCCTTGAAACTAAGGGTGTAATTTGGAAGATTATTTTGAAAAGAAATCCATACGATTGTGCGGGACTGGATATAGGGTAACTCTGAACCAGTATAAAATCCTGGTGTGTTCTTTCCTTTACTGCTTTTATTTAGTATTTTCTTCTGTGTCTGATTCTGTGATTATATCTGTGTTTGTGAATTGCATTTGTTGGTGATTAAATTACATAAATTTCAAAAAGAATTAGAAAATCCATAAAATACTATTCACCCCCCTCTAGTGTTATTCCATCCTTAAGATCCGTAATCCGCATTTCTAACATTAGGTATCGGAGCATTGGTTTTCAAAGTTTTCAAAATCTGAATGTTGAAAAAGTTTTTAATGTGGCTAATTTGGAGATTTTGTTAACACTAGTTTAAAACTATTCAAATCATCATTGTCTCATAAGTCTGCATATAGTTATTTTAGAAAATCAAGTTATCTACCGAGTTCGTATTCTGTGCAGAAAGGAAAATATTATATGGCTTTTGAAAAATCAACACTCAGTGGACACATTGTGCAAATCAAGAAGAATAAGTGAATACTTGTTGGTGGATGTTCAAGACACATGACAGGTAATCCAGATATGCTGAATGATATTATCTATAAAGATGAAGGATTGGTTAATTTTGGAGACAACTCAAAAGGATATGTGATTGGCATCGGCAATGTCGGTAACTCTAAAACTCCTACTATTTCTAATGTTTTATTAGTTAAGTATCTGAAACATAATCTGCTTAGCATTAGTCAACTTTGCGATAAACGATACAAAATTAAATTTGAAAAAGATAAGTGTCACATCGAAGATAATAATTCAAATAATACATTTGAAGGAATTAGGAAGAAAAATATTTATATTCTTCGAATGAAAATCTCAAATAATAATCTATGTCTTTTGGCTAATACAAGTGACCCTTGAATTTGGCATAAAAGATTTGGGCATTTTAATTTTAAACTCTTATCTAGACTTTCTAAACTTGATCAAGTAAGAGGTCTTCCTAGAATGAATTTTAAAATAGATAGTATATATGATGCTTGTCAATTAGGAAAACTTAGGAAGAGTTCTTTCAAATTAAAAGATACGATTTCAACTTCAAAACCTCTTGAGTTACTTCATCTAGATTTGTTTAGTCCATCTCAAATTCAATCAATAAATCACAATAAGCATGTCTTTATAACTATAGATGATTATTCCAGGTTTATATGGACAATTTTTAGGAAACATAAAAGTGATACTTTTGATTCATTTAAATTTTTTACAAAAAGACTTCAAAACCAACTTTCTTTAAAAATTATAAGTATTCGTAGTGATTACGGTGGGGAATTTGAAAATGAAAATCTTGGGAGATTCTGCAATTAAAAGGGAATAACTCATAATTTCTCTTTTCTAAGAACTCCACAATAAAATGGAGTGGTAGAATGTAAAAATAGGACAATTCAAGAGTGTGCTAGAATAATGCTTTCAGATAGTAATTTACCAAAACATTTTTGGGCTTAGCAGTCACTACAACTTGCTACATTTTGAATAGAATATTAAATGGACCGTTAACTGGTAAAACACCTTATGAACTTCTTTACAAGAAGAAACCAAAGATATCTTATTTTATAATTTTTGGAAGTAAATTTTTTATTCTAAACACAAAAGACAATTTGGATAAATTTGATCCTAATTTCGATAAAGGAATCTTTATCGAATATTCTAACAGAAGTAAAGTATACAGAGTTTTCAATTTAAGAACTAATACCATTGAAGAAACAATGCATGTTTCATTTGATGAAAATTTCAAAGATGTTGAACAAATTAATGATGAAGAAGATTTTGCTACTCTAAATAATGAATCAATTGAAACAAGTAATGAACTTATTCATCCAAATAAAAAGATTAAGCTTTTAAAAGATTATCCTATAGAAAATATACTAGAAAATATTGAATCTGTTGTTAGAACTAGAAATCAACTAAATAACATGAGTAATGTAGCTTTTATATCATCAGTTGAGCCTAAAAATCCAAAGGAAGCATCGTCTGATGATTCATGGATTCTGGCTATGCAAGAAGAACTGAATCAATTCACAAGAAATGATGTT
The DNA here is from genome assembly GCA_030765085.1 of Allium cepa. Taxonomy (NCBI): domain Eukaryota; kingdom Viridiplantae; phylum Streptophyta; class Magnoliopsida; order Asparagales; family Amaryllidaceae; genus Allium; species Allium cepa. The sequence continues at coordinate 474,399,332 of CM060932.1, forward strand.
TGGGAACTTGTTCCTAGACCCAAGGATAAAACTATAATAGGAACTAAATGGGTTAAAATAAAATGAATGAACTAGGTGAGATCGTTAGAAATAAAGCTCGATTAGTCGGACAAGGTTATTTTCAAGAAGAAGGAATAGATTTTGATGAAACCTTTGCACCCGTACAAAGATTAGAAGCCATTGGAATTCTACTTGCTTTCGCAAACTATAATGATTTTAAATTATTTCAAATGGATGTTAAAAGTGCTTTTCTAAATGGATTTCTGAAAGAGCAAGTTTATGTTGAATAACCTCCACTCTTTGAAGATGAAAAATTTCAAAACCATATTTTCAAACTTAAGAAAGCTCTATATAGTCTAAAACAAGCTCCTAGAACATGGTATGACAGACTAAGATCTTTTTCATTACAATCAAATTTTGAAATTGGTAAAGTAGATAATACTCTTTTTATTAAAAGAAATAAAAATGATATCCAACTAGTACAAGTTTTTGTAGATGATATTATTTTTGGTTCAACTAATCATGAAATGAATAAAGAATTTTCTAAAATAATGACAAAAGAGTTTGTGATAAGTCATATGGGTGAACTTACTTTCTTCTTAGGTTACAAATAAAACAATTAGATAATGGTATTTTTATTAGACCAGAAAAATATGTTAGGGATCTAGTTAGTAAATTTGGTATGACTACTGGGAGTGGAAAACCCACTCCCATGGAAACCAATGAAGATTTAAATAAAGAAGATCTTTCAAAAGATGTAAATCAAAAAGTATATATAAGAATGATTAGATCACTACTCTATATCACTATGAGTAAACCTGATATCATGCATAGTGTTTGTCTCTGTGCAAGATACCAATCTCAACCCAAAGAGACTCGCTTAAAAGCTATGAAATGTATCATAGGATATGTTAAACATACTTTTGACTATGGTTTATTTTACCCTAAAAATGATTCATTTGATTTAATCTATTATTGTGATGCTGACAATGTTGGTTGCAAATCTGACCAAAAAGTACAAGTGGAACTTGTCATTTTGGGGCATTCTCTGGTTTCATGGTTTAGTAAAAAGTAAAACACTGTTTCTTTATCAATAACTGAAGCAGAATATATCTCTGCTGCTTTGGCTTGCTCCTAAGTCATTTATATGCAACAAACCTTAAAAGATTATGGATTAACAATTTCAAAATCACCAATTTATTATGATAGTACTAGTGCAATAAATTTATCTAAAAATCCTACTCATCATGCTAGGACTAAACATATTGATATCATACATCACTTTCTTAGAGATAATATAAGTAAAGAGATTATTTCTCTTGAATTTATCAACTCCGAGAATCAAAATGCTGATATTTTAACCAATCCCTAAAATCAACCTATATTCATTAAGTTAAGAAGAGAACTAGGCATTTGTTCAATAACTAAGATATAGAAAATATATATAGTAACATATATTTTTAAGAAACAAAGATATACAAGAAAATCAAATTTTTCATAGGGATGTCGATATACCTCTACCATTTATGTCGACATACAACGGCAAAATTTGAAAATTTGATTTTCCCTCTAAAATTAGTTTGGTGGTTATATAAACCTATGTATTTCGAATTTTTCTGTCTTCTTACTTCTCCTTTTTTGTATTAAACTTCTGAAAATTAAAACTAATGGCCTCCTTCACTAAATCAAACCAAAATGACATCATTTCTTTCCTTCTCCTCATTCTGGTCCATTTCAACGTACTACAGTGGCACGTGTGATAAAGATGAAGAGCATTTGAAGGATGCCATGCAAATGTTGACTGAACTTTAAGTAGTGCAAATAAGGATGGGAAAAGAACAAGAAAAGCAAGGCAAAATTCTTCAGAATGTGCAAAAATTCCAAATGGATAATCATGACAATTCTACTGTGATTGAAGAAGATTCTCCCAATATTCAAGTGCATAACCCCTTAGAGCACAGCGAAGAGGAAGAAGAAGAAAAGGAACCTATGGAAGAAGACGACAACATGATCTGCATAGGTGAAGTCCGTTTTGACAAAGATGAGAATTTGGTTGAATAACGTGGAAATTTTTGTTTCCATTATCTAAATTGTTCGATTCACAAATCTCTAATTGTCAAAAACTCTCGTTAGTAGTGTTATTCTATAATTTATGTACTTAAATATATTTGTGTGTTTTTGTTCCATATATACATGTAAATATGACATCGTATATAATAAAATATGTGTTTCACTTATTATACTTCCATATTAGTATATAGTTTTGATTGTATTAGATTAAGGGGGAGTTATATTAGTTTGGGATTAATTTTTGCTGATGACAAAGGGAGAGAAATATAAAATAGAATTGTTAGAGTAGTCAGGCATAGATTAAGGAGGAGTTATTAGTTTTAGGGAGAGTTATAGTGAATGTGAAGTATATTTTATAAACATAGGTTGTCATCGTCAAAAAGGGAGAGATTGTTAGTCCTTGAGATGATGGTTTTGATGACCACAACCTTCGGAATTGTCATAAAATATAAATACTAACATTATAGTTTAGATATCTATGTATATGCAGGATATAAACATGCAGGTACCAAAAATGAAGACTGTATAACATAGAGTTTCAAGATTGAAGACTCATGAGTATCAAGATATCAAGAGTTCAAGATTTCAAGAGTACAAGATATTGGGTCTAGAATTATGTTAAAACTTCTTGAAAGCACTTACATCTTTATTCGAAATTTATTCGTGGAGTGGAATCCACTTCGAGCCTGTTAAAGGGATGGAACCCTAGTAGGATGGTACCCACGACAATATCTAGTGGAACATATAGTGGTCCTATTTTGATATCCACTAATTTTATAAAAATGCTTTTCAAAAATATATCTCTTGTTTTTTTAAAATGTTTTCAAAACTTTCTTTTCAAACAGACATCTCTCTTGGTTTAAAATATTTTAGCCTCAAAACTATCTTTATCATTTTTCATATATTTTGATTTCAAAATTATCCTTGTTTTTAAACCATCTCTTGTTTTAAATATTTTAAATAACTTTATAGATTAAGATTATATATATTCAAAATTACTTTTATATGTTTAAATTATATTCAAATATCTTTACAAAGTTTAGAAATTGTTTTGAAAAATTATAGAAACCAATTTTAATAAGAAAATCAAAACATCAATTTTGCCTAGAGCATGTCGACATCACTCAACCCCCTTGTCGACATGGTGTCCATTAAATTCAAAATTCAAAATTTCAAAAGAAGCGTCTATTAGTCGTATCCTTTCACGAAAAGATATGGATGTTGATCTCCTATAAATACCAGTAGTTCTAAACAAATTTTTAATCAGATTTAACTTGTTTTCTCTCCTCTACATCTTCCTCCTTTCAAAATAATATAATTTCCATACTATCTCACTTTGTAAAAATCCCCAAAAATTCTAGAAATTCACATTAATCATGTTGCCTAACATACTAAAATTTCAGACCCAAACCTTAACATAATTTTCAAAATAAATTTATAAACCCAAATAACCATATTTTCCTTTGAAAATTCATAACTAATTCTCCTTGGCTTGGAAGATTATAAAAATTAAAACCAAACTCCTAAATCATGTTTTCCATAACATATAATTTTTTCATGGCATTTAGAGATCATTAAATCTTGGTTTTACTCTAAAATGTGCACATCTCCTTTTAAATAATCTTGTTTAAACTAAATAATTTATGAATCAAGCATATCATCATCCAATATCATAAAAACGAATTTACCCTTAAATCTGAAATCATATGATTGTAAAACCAAAAATAGAGAAGCAGTGATTATTATTCACCTTAGGTTGGATAAGTAAATCAGAGATTGTTTGAGATTGATTTCTTCTAGCTTGAATCTAAGCTTTTAATTTGATTTTCCCTTCTTCTCTTCTTCCTAATAGCCGGCTCCTTTTCTTTCTGACGTTTTAAAATTTTTATTATGTTAAAAATAAACGTATAGCTAAGGGAAAATAGTATAAGGGTGGAGAATGTGGGTGCAAATGACCCTAATGCCTGTATGATTAATTAGCTAACACTTAACCATTTATAAGTTCATTTATTTTAAATAAGCATAGCCACTATATTATTTACCAATTTCAATCTCTTTATCACTCTACATTATTTTAATTAAATCTCCTGAATAATGTTATCGAAATTAGGGGTGTTACAATATGATCACCCCTTTCGTTAATGGGCCCTGAAGCATACATGGGTAGATAGTAATCGATCTAGATGTAGAATGACCATACCCTAATGGGAGTGACCCACTTGCACCTACTGCATGCCCCATTTTTGTCATTTCTAGGTTGATGAGGCTCGAGGCTATGTTTTACCTTTAAATAGATTCCCACTTGGAATTCTAACACTGCCCTCTAGGCAGTAATGCAATTCCAGCATTCATTCATATAAGTTCATTCTCGGACTGGTCGAATTCAAAGGCACCACTTCTACAACATCCATTTTGGGAATCACCTTCAGGATTAGTAGCAAGTAGTCATTACTCTTTAAAAACTCCATTTCAATTATCTTTAAGATATTCCAATTCGAAACACTTATGCTGGTTCGAAGTGGTTTTGAATAACATATCCGATCCCGGTTTCTCTAAAACAACATTCGATAATTTTCGGTAAAATCAACCCCAGTTCTTTTGGAAATAAATAATCAAAAATAAAAGCGGAGATCGTCTCCTAACAGTTAGTAGACGTTTTTCCTTACATTGTCCTAGGAGAACGAAAAAAGATTTATACGCACAATACATCATCGGAGATGACTGTGCCATATAACTCACGCGTTTCTCCAAGATATTTCCAAAGTTACATTACAGGTCTTATCCGATAGTCGGTTATTTAACTATCGAACAAACAACATTAAAATCAGGGATTTAATTCCATAAGGAAAAACCATCATTGCTTAAGCACATAAGCAATTATTTGCCTCTTAATTAACCCTTTCATTAATTGAAATCAATTTTGTAAATTACATGAATAAAAATACCTTTACAAAGATGTACCGGCAAATTCTTATATTTTTGATACTTGGAAAAATATCTATATATTTATCTCAACTGTATATGTATATTCACAGAATGGAGGAAGATTTCCTTTTCACAAATTTCTTGAATAATTTATGAATCCCTTAATAAATCTCTAAACGCGTTTTTAACCCCATTCATTAGTCTTTGAAATTATTTATAAAACTCCCTTTTATACATTCCTAAAATCATTTGTAAACCCTTTATAAATCCATAAAACAATTTACCAACTACTTTATAAATCTATAACCCATTTCTAAATTCCTTTATAAATATCCAAGACCATTTATAAAACTCTTTTTGCCCTTTAACTATTCTTCCTTTAAATTTTCCAAACCATTCTATAAGATTCCTCTTATAAAACCCACATTTGTTTATAAAACTTTATTTGTAAATCTTGAAAACATTTATAAATAAGTTCTAATCATTTACTTTAAAACACTGTTATACATAATAATAAACGTTATAAATAAATAATATTTAACTTCAAAACTTCTTAAAAATAATAATTAATAATTTTAAAACATTCTTAATAAAACAATAATAATTTATATTCAACATTACTATAAATAATAATTAGTTTCAAACCATATTAATAATTTAACTAAATAACTTTTCAAAATATTAAAATATTGATAAATAACTTTAAAAAAATATTCATATAAATAAACAAGGTTTAAAACATAAATATATTTCCTTGATAAAAATCCATACTTAAAATTCAACATAATCATTTCCATATTTATAAAACTATATTTATAAATCTCTTTCTATTTTATAACATATCATTTAACATCACCAAATCTATCCTCACTTTCAATTTCCAAAATAGAAGCGACTATTATTTTAAAACAACATCCCATCTTGTTATAAATCCAAAATTATGACTTATTTTTCCTAATTTATCCAATGATAAAAGTTTCCATTTTTTTTAATAAACACCGTTTATAAATCTATCCAAATACGATTTTACAAATTCTTCACTTTGTTTGTAAAATGCCACATTTATAATTTATCATATTTATAAATATACACATTTATAAATAAATCATAATATATGTTATATATATATCACTTTATATGAAACGATCAATAGACATTAATACCAAAATATTTTATCTTCCTTTTAAAACTGTATCCCTTTATTATAAAAAACAGACTTATTTTTAAAAATCTTTATTTACAGTTCATAAATCTCTATTTAATATATTTTATAAAACTATTGATTTATAGTATTTGAAAATCAACTTTTTTACTTTAAACTAAATTTCTTCTTTAAATAAATTTTATAAAATAATTATTAGCACAAATAAATTTTCGAAATCACTTAAAATCCTTTTTATAAACTAGATCTTCACTTTATAGTATTTCAAAATACTAAAAAATACGGCTCAGTGTTACTATAGCAATAAATAGGGAAATCATCCATGTCATCAGATATGGCATCCAACACATCATATATCAAAATATACGAAAAATAAAATCAACAGTGTGAGAAGTCCAGTTGGATCCCTCCAACTCATCCCCTTATATCACATATAGTATATAATCAAATAATATAAATCAATCGCTTTGAGGCGGGAACGTATACAAAGGGTCGTCTGCTCTTACACAGGAACGTAATAGGGTCTTATCCGCTCCAAGGACAAGAATATATTCAAACCAATAAATAAAATAGTAAATCATCCAAACAGTCAACAAACAATCAATAATAAAATTATCCAAACTTATATAAACATATATGTAGGCCAGAGATGAGTTAACTCACTTTGATTGTAGTAGTCACCAAGCACTCCGATTTGGATCAAAATTGAGTAAGCGTTCAATTTTAATCCAATTTCCTATGAGCTCAAAATCCATCCAATCTAACTCCATCACGTAGTATGCGCTGATCTGATCGCAACGCAACTTCTCGCGTTCAATTTGGACCTCTTATGAAAAGTTATGAATTAATGAACGTTGACATTATTTAGATTATAATTAACAAATTAACTTTTGAACTCATTATTACCTTCCCTCCCTTTTCTCACTCATTCATTCTCCAGCCGCATAAATGAAATTCGACGACGCAATTCATCATTCTGCCTACGCCTCCAAAGCCACGTCAGCATGCCGCATCACCATGCAAGGGCACCCTGCCTCTACTGCACCTCCAGCTAGCTGCATGTGCCTTTAGTTCGCCCTCGATCGCTAGAAAATGACCCAGCGCCACCACTATTGGCGACTAGATTCTGGCCACTTCTAGCCACCATAGCCCATCTCCACCATTGATCGAGTCCATAATGTCATGCTCTTAAAGTTTGTAGTTGAAGTCATCGGACAATTCGACCTCTAGAGGCCCGTCGCTTGTTGATCGTCGGATGGAGGGAAGTTTGAAATGGAGGCTGAGGGTTTGTTAGATAAGGGTTTGCAAATGAAGGAATATGATGGCCTTATATAGAAAATTTATGAAACACTATTCACTTTCGAAATTTACGAACTCCAATCGAGGCGTACCGCCGGACGTCCTATATTTAATACACCTGCCCGAACACAATGGAACTAGTGTCAAAACCCAATTCCATCATATACAGAAGTGAGCTTTCAAAATCGAATTATATTAATCTACACTTTTCGAACTCGTAGACCAAATGATACGTTTGATTTCCAAAAACTCTGATGGTATACTATAATTCTCTATTATAGATCCAATGGAACCGGTTTCGTCAATATCCGAGATAGTGCCTTGGAAGACCATTTTCACACGTTAATTAAAACCAGTTATTTCAAAATCAATTTAATCACTTTTAATTCCAATTTAAAAGTTTGCTATATCTATTATCATTTAAATAGAATTTAAACCAGCTTTAGAAATTATTTTTATCCATGTTAAACTCAAGAATCAATTATAATAGCAATTCCAAATATTAAATTTGACAATCTAATTAGCAAATAAACCGCTATACTTGAAATTCAAGTTATTCAACTTATAAAATTAAATTTTCAATATTTAAAATCAATTAAGTATTTCAAATTCGAATGACTGAAATTCTTGGTCGTTACATATATCCTCAAAAGAACCATGTTCCCAAACTGTTCAATCGAGTGCCCGAGAATTATCGTGATACAAATAGAGAAGGATAAAATGCGGGTCAAACATAAAGCTTGGCATGAGGTGAACTATTTCAACATATTGTATATCAAAGTTATATACATATAAAATAGGAAACCACTAAAGGACAGCCGGTCCTCTCTACAAACATGGTTTAGAAGTAATCCGAACTTCCTATATATACATATAAAGTAAACTCATTCCAAAGGATAGGGAATTATACCTTACCCTACTCTTCTCCTATATCCCTAAGGTCAGTCCATTGTAAATATAATGACGTGACTATAAACTGGCATGCACAATAATGAAATTTCAGTCACATACTAATATATGAGTGTACTTTCAATACTACACTTTCTTAACACTACTGGGGATAGAACATCCTAGTCTACTTCTACCGCTGATAAGTAAATAATACAAACATATAGGAACTTCATGAACCGTACCACTCACTATCTATTGTGAATCGTCTAATAAAATGAAACATCATAATTCGCCTTAAATATAATACTTATTAACCGCCTACAGTAACAATCCAAATTCCAGCATTCGAATCGACATCCGTACTTTTACATCGTACTTGAATGCCGCAGATTCGACTGTTCAAATCCGAGTCGCCGAAGCTTATAACACAATTAAGTAAACATAACAACAGAGCGGAAGAAAAAGAAATGAATATCATATACAACCAATGATACAATATCCAGAATGATACAACAATGATATATATATGATACAAGAAATATCAGAGACAAGATAACAATGCTATAGCGAAAAAAAACAATATGATATAGCAGCGGAAAACGAATAGCCAAGAGATAACTCCAATCCAATGTTCCAAATCTAAGGCTCCAAACCACAAGCTCGAACCACCATCATGTTTCATCAAGATCAGCAAGTTTCGTCCACAAAAGACTCCAATATCCAAGATCTCCAAAGAATACCAAAGAGAAAGCTAGAAGCTACTGAATCAATATCTATATCTGAAAAACCCAACTCTAGACTGCCCGTGTGGAAAATAGTGGGCACCCAGAGTTTAGGAAAGGAACAATAAACTCCGGGTCAGTCATAGGACTGGTATGAGCAAACGGAAACAGTTTATCTTTAAAACAAACAAAAGAATTTAAATTTTGAAATCCGCAATGCTTTTGGAAAATGAAACTACCATAAGGCCTCCCGCCACACACACAATGCAAACGCAGACTTGGGGAAGATTTCTCCTTATGATAGTCAAATATGCTTGATACGCGAAAATTCTTTGATATTATTACTATAAGTGAAAAGTGTGCAAAAACATTTCGAAAGTACAATATTAATCCTAGCCAGCATACGTACCATTATAGTATGCCTACTATAGCTACCATGTTAGATGGCAGGTTCTACAACAAAAACCGTACAAGGCGCGTATTGGTGATTGGATTTCCAACAAATGGTCAGGCTAAGGAACTTCCTGGGCCACATGGGTACGCCTCTGGAGGGACGCCCCGAGAACCTAACAGGATCTCTGCCAACACAAGGTCGGGTTACCTCTGTAATTAGGTAACTACTACACGAGTATGCTATCCCTCGGTCGTAACCAACCTTTATCCGAGCGCTCGATACCAACAACCAAAAAGTAATGTATTTGTAGTAACCTCATAGGTTTAGTATCTGGGCTCCATACCATGATATCACCTCTATCCAGATGGAAATGAACATACCCTCAGGGGGAGCTAACCCTAAATAACCTTGCCGCATCTTTCCTGTTTCGACCATTCCAGGCTGTGAAGTTCAACGAAGTCTCGTCCACAAAGCTACGCTTTTTACAAAAGCCATGCTTTGATCAACAAATTATCAGGAGCACTTCGTATGCCACATTACCAAATTGGGAATGTATTACTGTTAACCATCAATTACATAACCTCTGAGCTCGTACATCTCAGAGAAGGGTGTTAAGCTAAGAGAATAAATTCTCCGCAATCAAACAAAAATGTATTTGATAGAAACCGGTTTTACATCTCAAGGTGTAATATCAGACACACATCCATACAAGTCTGTTTCGGGTTCGAACAGAACCGAAGGCACTTCCGAAGAAGCCCTTGCAGATCCAAAAATCCACAATCTCGATCGGACTTCCCATCACTTAGGGAATCTCTATACCATAGCTACTCGGTGCAGAGATAATCGATAGGTGATCCTATCATTCTCGCAAATACCTGGTCTTCACCATCGGTCTTCGAATGCTATCCATAACGACGTATCATTATTCGGAATGGGTTATATGACACAAGGTCCTCTCCCGGCTAAACCGAATAGTGAGCGCAATATTTAAAACCATATGGATAATGGGTTTTCAGTTAAGTCACAACTTTAAAACCAAAACTTTCATTCAAATGGTTAAAACAAATTACCATTTCCAATCCTTTAAACAAAAGATTCATTTCAAAAACCTTCAATGGTTTAAACAATTTCTACATTTAAATCTTTTAAACAAAAGATTCAATTTTCAAGATCCCCTTATAATTTAAAACAAAATTCATCAATCTTTGACAAAGATTCATTCATAGACTTTCAAAAAAATTCCTTTTCACATTGGATTAATTCATCCAGTCTTTAAATCAAAGACTCATGTTATCGTTTTCAAAACAATTCCCGTTTCAATCTTATAAAAGATACTCTATTTAAAATCTTCTTTGATTTCAAAATAGGGTTCAACTATCTCTCACGAAGATATAGCTTTAAAAATCATTCCATTTCAAATTTGAAATCATAATTTGTATAACCTTTTTACTTCATAAATACCAAATTTAGAATTCAATTTCAGATATAGAATTCAAATTTAAATCCAATGATTTAAATTTCAATCTTCCTTTTGTTATTCAAAATAACTTTCATTTTTAAAACACCTTTTCAAAAGTTTATCACTTTAAACCCAGTTCATTTACAAAAACATTTGAATTAAAAATTCAAATTCAAAACAATTTTAAAAATATGTGACTTAATCCATTTCCACGTGTAACCCATATTGGTGTGTGTATATTGTAGTCCAAGGGTTTAACACAATAGTGCACAGCATCAATCATCACAGATATAACAATATCAATAAGCGGTATAACTCATAACGCTTATCTTCATTTATAGATCACAAATAAAATAAATTTATAAATCACAAAGATTCATCATTACAATTCGATGTGGGTTTTGGGTAACCAACTGGAATCCGACTCCCTGTCTCATCGAATTTCAAATGTCGTTTAACGGATCCAAAGGGTTTTGTATATTCATATAACAATATATTCATCATAGATATAAAAGCTTGGCACAAAGCATTACATAGCATCACATCACAAATCAAATATATCAATCCATACACAGCATTCAATAAAAATCAAACATCTTCAATTAAGATGAATAAATTGTATGGGTTAAATTAATTTACCACATAATGAATTTCATAAATTTTCTTCAATTAATGATCAATTATCATTGATTACAATTGATTCAATCTTAATCACCCTCATTAAGTAATCAATTTATCTTTAATTAATTACATAAATTAATTATCATTTAATTATTAAGTAATTACCTCTTAATTACCTATTTATTAAATAAATTAACTTTTAATTAATTATCCATAATTAATTATCTTAATTATTTAAAACATTAATTAATTGCCCTTTTATTAGCTACATAAATCAATTACCTTAAGATTAATAAATGATCTTTTAATCAATCAAAACTTTAATTAATTACTTAATTAATTAATCCTTGATTGTAATTAATTGAATCTTAATTCTAATTAATTATCCTTAATTGGTTATTATTAATTTAAACCACTATAATGGATTAACCACATAATCACTTATCCTTCAAAGTAATTAACCACTAATATTTGATTAATCAAACATTAGTCTTTAATTATCTACCTTTAATCTCTTTCACTAAGTAATTATTAATTTTTATTTAATCATGCATTAATCTCCTGATTTATTGGCTTGAATTATTAATCAATTACTTTAATTACTTTCATTAAGTAATTCACCTCAACTAATAATTTTCCATTTAACGAATATGTTAACTTAACTTTGAAAGTTACTCAACCATTTAAAACATCATTTATAATAATTTTTCTTAATTATTAATAAATTAATCTTAATTACTAATCATTAATTACTTGACTATCATTAACGATATGAATTAACTTACTTTTAAGTTAAAAATTTAAAACATTTGATTTTTTATTTCTAAATCACCTATTTAGTTTCATTTAAAATAACTTATTAAAATATAAGTTTAAAACTTAATTGTTTTTAATCTTTTATTTCAAAAAAATCAAATTTATACCTTTTATCTTAGTAATAAAATCATCATTTATAAAGAAACAATTTTTAGAAATTTATTTTTTTACTAATCTGCTATAGTTCAAAACTTGGACATTTTAACACGAGTAACCCAAATAACCCGAGTGAAAACCCGAGCTAAACTTCCACATACTCGAGCTTAACTTCGAGCTTTCCCAGAAATTGACCCGAGTGCCCAAAATTTTTGATTTAAATTTTTTCTAAGTATTTTGCTTAACACCAAAATCCTACTCAAGTTCGACTTCGAGTCGAATGCCTGTACCCTCATGTTTGAACCCGAGACGTCCTCTTCTTCCACCATTCTTCTTCTCCCCTTCCCAATTCCTGTAACTAACAGGCACAATGACACACGTATACATGCACCGATGATCCTCTCACCTCTGATCATCACCGAGGTCACCACCAAGTCGACTACGATCTCCTCATCCCAAACAGCAACCCAGAAATTCAAAGTTGGCCACAAATCGAAATCGAACATTTTCATTTCCCCCCCGGAACCCAAACCTTCTCGTGCTTCCATCTCCGATCTACGTAGGCCATGTGCCTTCCCCTGAAGCTGCGCCATGGTCTCAAAGTTCGATCCCACCCCTACTAGCCCATACCGACGCACTGTGGAGATTACAGTAATCCATCTTCTAACTTCCATCAAAACTAGGTTAAAAACCTAAATCGTCATCGATCGTTCGCCACGGTGAATGATAGATTCTTTGGTTATTTTTCTGATGATCCTCGATGCTCCTACCTCCTATAACCCTGATCACGAGGATCATTACCTCTTCGTTTGACGAGGATTGATAAAAATGTCTTTCCTATTCAATTTGCAAATTTGCCCTTAAACCAATAAAAATCATAATTTTTAATTATAAAACAGATCATATCAATGAATCAACTCATCATTTAAGTTAAATTTTGTCATGCCTTTTTAAATTTGATTGTGATTTTTTTTATCCTCGGTGGGAATTTCTGCCATTTTTCACTTAATTTTTTTTTTTAATTAAGATCTTGGTTCACTCAAACAATTTCATTCAGACATCCAATTCTTGATTTAGGATCCTATCTCTAGCCAATTACACAAGATCAGATATATATATATCTATATGTATATATACACCAGAATAACAAACATGCACTGGCACATTCAAAACATACAGGCATATTGATAATCATTCCATAACATCCTTTTAAGCATCAATACAATATCAAAGAGTATAAGCAAATAAAAGTGGGTTCGATCACCTGCACTTCAAAAGACAGAGAGCAGTTTCAAAGAAGAATGAAATCCTGGCAATCCTTTTTCTTTAATTTTTTTTAAGCTTTTATCTGCAATTTGTGTAGAAACTTTGCTTATTCTTGCTGCATTTACTCATTTAGTTCACCACTAACAACCATTTAAATTTTACTTACAGTTTTGAATTGTCGTCATACACAGGGAAGTTTTCTTCCTGCAGTTTTGAAAATCAGAAGATTGTTTTACCTTGATCTTGATTTATTTTCCTGTAATTGATTGGATGTTGTTGTATTACATCCTTTCTTCATTAGAGATTTAAGGTTCAAGCTCAAATTTCAAAAGAAAGTTACTTGGCTTTTCAATTACTTCCAGAAATCAAAGAAAACTGCACTGCCTTGCCTTTACAAGTTAATCTGCAGTTTAATTTAAATTTGTTGTTAAAGTATGACTTCAAAATCATAATTTTATTAACTACAAAATTTTAAAAACTTACCTGAGAACATGCTACAGTTTTGAGGCTCTAGAAATCACTTCAGTTTTAGCTTTTGAATTGAAGAAGAAAATAGGCAGTTTTCTGATTCTATATTGATTTCCAGGTTGAGGTTTTGAATTTAAACTTGCTTCTTTTTCTGAATTTCACTACATGCCTCAATTCAGGTTGATCTTGATTTATGTTTGAGATGAATTCAAGTTGTTTTAATTTACTGATTTGGAGCTTTGTTTTGCAGTTTTGTCTCAGGTTTGAGAAAACAGAAAATAGCCTGTGTATATTTTCTTTTCATATATGTTAAAAAAAGGAAAAATTAATTTCATAAGAAAACTTAAATGCCACTTGTAACATTCATTTACACTTGTGCTTTAGTGATGTTCCTTATCAGACATTTGTAAAATTTTGTATATTTATGTTTATGTCCTTTGTTCAATAAATCTTAAAAATTTAGTTTTAAATCCTTGCTTCATTTTATTTTTACAAATCATGTTCATGTTTTATTATTTATTATTTTAGAAGATATATATAAATATTTTAAACTTTGTATTAATTCTTTTTACATACATATACACCTTCTAATTTTGGATCTAAGTTTCAAGTTTTTATTTTCAATCTTTTTTTATAAAACACATATTTTATTTACAATTTAATAACACATGATTTGAAATCAAACTATCAAATCCTATTCAAGATGAACTATTATGTTTTAATGTTTTAATGTTTTAAATACATTCACAAACCTTTATTCAAATGTGTATATTATTATTATTATTTTTATTAAAAGAAACACCATTAAACCTTTTTGTTAAACTTAGATATTGTATATATATACACATGTAATTATACTTACATAATCTTTCAAAAGAAAATTTTATTTAAAATAAAGTTATACATTGATAAATAAACCTCTGTTTATCACTCTAATAAATTTACCTTTAATTAATTTCATAAATTAATTCTTTTGAAATTAAGTAATAATTTTTAATTACTTACAATCCAATTATTAAAACAATTCAAAGATATTTAACTTTAAGCATTTTAAATCTTCTTGTAAATACTTATTCTTAAATTTCAAAATAGAGTCTGTTTATAATCCAATTTATTTATTTATTCTAGAATTTTCAAATTAATTCATAATTAAATTCACAATTTAATTTTCAAAATTAAATAAATTGTCAAATTAAAATTGTACAAAATTCGGGAATGTTACACCTACTATGTGATATACTCGCCAATCAATGGCAGGTGGAGTCCTTAGGACCTAACGCACGATCAACTTTCCATTGACTGCCCACTTAAGAATAAACTAGAATAAGTCAGTTTCAAAATGTACCAAAGACATCAAGTCGCATCACAATTCAATGGACTGCTATAGATCTCATCTTAACCCCTATTATAGGAATGGGTGATATATGATGTATTCTAGACAGTTGTCGCCATCTCTCCATGAACATGCTACGAGATCTCGCATGCAAGTCATATCGTTCTCCTAGGGTATCGTGGATGATCTGCGTAACCACTAAATATCATAATATATGGATAAGTATATCCATACAATGTGCTTTCGGTGATTTGAATTAGTCCACTGAGACATTTAGAACATATCGTCTCTTAAACATACATATCAAGAAACAGGAATTAATATATAATTCTAGTCATGTCTGTTGAGTCATTCTATCATTTTGTCCCACAGATTATGTCTTTTTCATTAAGTGAATACATCATACAAGTTCCACCTTATTCTAAGCATCCCTTCCTTTGTTCGAAATCGCATGAGGGCCTTGCCCTGTTTTTCACCGAATCTGATGGTTCCAAGTCCTCATAGTGGTTTCCCAAAGCTTATACACCAATTATTGGAAGGATCAAATCAATATTGGGGTGCAAATCACCTTCGACTTGGGCCTATTTTCCATTTAAAACAATGACTAGTCATTAACCAAACGTCGTCTTGACTAAATTCGTTACATTGTCGTGCTACCTAACTCATTACTCGATCCTTAGCAACTAAATTACAATCTGTTAACCAAGTTTTTGACCAAGCATAAACTGATATAAGTTAGAAGATTCAAACGAGGAAGAAATGACTCAAAAATTGGCAAACACTCTTAAATGAGGTAAAGAAACATCTTAGAGAAAATTCAATCAAAAATACATTAACCACACATGTCGGTACCGATGATCACGTCGTCGAAGACATTTTTTGGCTTAGTATTTCCCACTAAAATTTTATATGAGTCATTTTCTACCTATTTCATGCATGCTTAAGAAATTTGGACGAAAAATACACTAAGGAGAAAGGTTATCACCGACCTCTTTAGGTATTTGGAGAGAGGTAATGGCGACTTTTTTTTGACTACTCCATAGGTGTCATGACTTCTTGGGACACCTCTATATGGAATTAGAAAAGTGCTGCAAAAGAGTACAAGTTATTTCGAGCTAAGGAAAAAAAGTCAATACCGATGCCTTAGGCAAAAGGCTGATACTGAGCTGTTTTAGAGAGAGGTATGTATCGACTAATTTCGGATGTTCAACGATAGTTGGAAATAACATAGGGAAACTCAAAAGCAAGTAGCACGAAGAATGGAAAAGAGTTCGGCAAGCTTGGAGCAACACCAAAATGTCTTTACTGACATGATCTTGTCTTCCACCAACATATTTAGACAAGTCGGCTGGTCCTAAGATACTTTGCTCCAACTCTTCTTCTAGAACAATACAACTCCTACTCCTATAAATACAAACCATAGAGCAACCAAAAGATGACTGGAATCTACCATCACTATGTAGAAGATCTGTTCCTTCTTCAATTCTTTCCTCTATGCAATGTTACCAAGACAACTCCATTAGGCAATTTAGGACTTAGAACTCGTCTAACCCCTTTACTAGTGACTCATTCACTCTCAAACCCCTTGTAATCTAAAGAAAACTATAAGCAATAAAGCTATAAAGTGACAATAGGCCAAAGATTGCCAAACCGCTATATAAAATCTTTTGTCTCTCTTTCTTTTTTTCTGTTTCTTTCTTTTACTTTTACTATAATCTACTAGATCTAGGTCTCACAGGTTTCCTATAACCTATTCTTGGGTGTTAGTCAATTTTTGGCATCAAAATTGTGGTGCTTTCATTGAGAAACTAAATCCAGACTTAGATCTAGTTCTTTATTTTGGATTAGATAGATCCAAAAGTTCTAGTTGAAGAATTTGAAAATTTACTATTCTCATAGCTCCTAGAAAGGAGAATATGCATCTGGAAGATATGTAGGAGTAGAGTTGTTGGTGATGAAGCAAACACCCACCAAACTGATGTCAATAATGGAAATCTACCACCATGATCTTCTATTCAGCAAGAAGTTGTCACTAGAGGAGCTCTTAATTAGATGATCAATGATCGTAATCGGAAATTTACTGAAGGTCAAAAGGCTCTCATGGATAAGATGGATGTGTTGCTAACTTTGCAGCTGCTAACAACAACAAGGACTAGAAGGGAAACTTGTCCTACGATAAAACTGGAAAATTCCTCTATTTCTACCCTAAACAGGGGGAGATGGTGCAATGCTTGTTTCTGAATTTGATGATGAGTTACAAGACAATGAAGATGATTTTTAACTAAATAATAAAGGAAATACTGCTTATATCCAAATAACCTTAGCTGAACCAACCCTATGACAATGGAACACTGCGGGAATAGTTATCCCAAAGACTGGAGAACATAAACGTCAACTGACTAGCCGAGCCCGTTTGTAAAGCCAAACATTCGATGTAGCCCCTGGTAGTTGCCCTAAGAAATTTTGTGCCGGCAAGGAATAAATAGCTGAAAAGGTTAGTTAAGGAGAGCAAATGTTGGAAAAAACAAAAATTGGGGTTTCGCACCATGCCGGACTCCATATAATGAGAATATGTTAAGGGAGAATACCCTAAAAAATTCATTACACTAATAATGGCATCTTATAACGGACCATTGACCCTGGGCAACACTTGTTTAACTATGAATGGCACACGGATGGAGCACGTGCTACCGATGATGTTCGTTGCAGCTGTTTCCCTATCTTTTTGGAAGGTTTCGCTTCTATGTGGTTTATTGGACTTGCTTCGAATTCTGTCTCTACTTTTGATGAGTTGGCTAAGAAGTCCTTGAAATGGTTTAAGAAGTCCTTGGAATGGTTCAGACTCCACATTGTACAACCAAAAGATGTTATGTCATTATCAGTCTTTTCACAAGGATCCGAGGAGTCTCTAAAAGGGTTCTTGAACTTCTTCAATGTTATCGAAGTAAGAAACCCGAAAGGCTAATCAGTTCCTATGGTTGGAAAAAGCAAGATTGGCTGAAGGAAAGGTCGATGATGAACAACCAGAGGAAAAAATCCAACACAACATCGTAGTGAATGTTGGGAACTCTGGTTTTCAGGAGAAAAGAAGTCAAAACTTTGGTAACAGGCATAACGCGAATGCAAAGCATCTGAAACACTTCAGATTGGAAGATTACACCCCTTTGAATGACACACCAGAGAATACATATCTCGCCACTCAAGGAACTGAGAAATATAAGAAGCCGCCAAGGAGGGAAGAGACGGAACGAGATAAATGTTATGGGAAGTACCGTCGCTTCCACGAAACCAATAGGCATGACACTAATGAAAGATGACATCTGAGGAATCTGATCGAAGAGCTAATAAGGAAAAACAAGCTCCAGCAATGTGTTAAGAAACCATAGAATGGTAAAGAAACTTCAAGATCCTAGGGTCTACCTGATCGAGAAAAATTGCCTTGACCTAGCGGAAAGGGGCTAATTGAGCTAATGAAAGACTGGTAGGAATTTAACTTTCAAGATAGTCGGTCACCCAGGAATGAAGCATAAACCTAAAAATATTTCATTTATCTTTATTTAGTTTCCTTTCGTAGATAAGCCATCCTGGAACACTGGGGGTATTGTAAATAGGAAGGATTTTTCTTTTCTTCCATTTCATCAATAAAGTTGGCTTCTTGAACCATCATGTTCTCACAAGCAAGACTTCTATGCTACACAACTGGCAACATAGCTGAGAAAACGCTCCTCGTCCCTCAAATAATGGACGGGGAGTGTGGACTCACTAACCCCCGGATCGACATCGTGTCGATCCCAAACCTTCTAAGAACTGGCATTGTCCTAAGACTGCCAATGTCAAGAAGGTCCAAACTACAGAATCGAAGAGTCGTATTGATCTCAAACCTTCTGAGATCCAGTGTTGTCCTAAGGCTATCAATGTCGGGAAGGTCCAAACTTCCGGATCGATGGTCGTATCAATCCCCAGCCTTCTAAGAACTGACGTTTGTCTTAAGACTCTCATCATTGAGAAGATCCAAATTGCCAGATCGACGGGTTGTATTGATCCCATACCTTCTAAATTGGCATTATCCTAAGGCTGTCAACTTTGGAAGGTCCAAACAACTGAGTCAACTGGGAAAATTGACTCAATCACCGATCGATGGGAAAAATTGATCTTGGACTTCTGAAAACTGGTGTTTTCTTGACAACCTCGGGAAAGCCCTCAATCTCCTAAAGCCCAGTGTTTCTTCAGCAACATTGGGAAACTTAATATTTCCTAAAGCCTCAGTGTTGCTCCGACAACATAAGGGAACTTACTATTTCTTAAAGTCGTGGTGTTGCTCCGACAACATTAGGAAACTTACTATTTCCCAAAGTCTCGGTGTTGCTTCGGTGACATCGAGAAACTTACTATTTCCCAAAGCCTCGGTATTGCTCCGGCTAAATCGAGAAACTTTCTTTTCCTTAAAAGCTTAAGTGTTGCTCTGGAGACATTAAAAAACTTTCTATCTTCCTAAATATCGATGTTGCCCCCAACAACCCTGAGAAGACTTCTTTGCCTCCTAGGCATTGACATTGTCCCGGCAACATCGAGAAATCAAGACCGTCGTATCAAGAGAATCGAACTCCTTAGATTCTGCATCTTCCAAAGGTAGGCGATGACAGGAAGAACTTACCATCACCCCGAGACAGGCGATAGAAGGCATTCCCAAAATCAAATCATTAATGCAGCAGTTTTCAAAAACATAAATAGGTGCTAGACTGGGTTCTCAAACTCTAACCTACAAGAATCCAGCATTGCTCTAAGACCTGCAATGTATGGAGGAAATAACTTGTCTTTTAGGAAATTTATGTCGCTCAAACACTAACAACATCAGAAAGGATAATCCTCAGTTGTCATAGATTAGCTATGGCACGGACGTTAGTCGCACTTGGAATAATCAACCACGTAGAGGTCGATTAGGTACTTTGACTCCTACTTGCGGTAAACCACTTGTTGTTCGAAGACGGATAACGACAAGGAGACAACGCTTGGAATCGAGCTTATAAACCATCGATTATCAAAGATTGAAACCAAAAAATAAGGCGGATAACTACAATGAAGCTATTGTCCTAGTAGAATGCATATAGCCTAGATCAAGAAAGGTTAATTATCATAGATTTAAGATAAGCACAACCGAACGATACCGACCATGCTTAGGATGGGAAGAGTGCAACCGCAACAGGGACAATATAACAAATCGAACCATAATTTCTATTTTTTTTATATGTGCCCAAAGTTTGGCACTTGGGAATAACTAGTTTAACAAATGGAAGTCAGATCGCAACATAAATCGATCGAAGGAAATGACTTAAAAATTGGCAAGCACTGTTAGATGGAGTAAAGAAACATCTTGGAGAAAATTCATCAACCACACAAGTTGGTGTCGACATGATCATGTCATTGAAGACATTTTTTGGCTTAGTATTTCCCACACAAATTTTACAGGAGCATTGTCTACCTTTCCCATGTGTTCTTAAGAAATTTGGATGAAAACACACTAAGGAGATAGCTCACTACCGACCTCCTTAGGCAGTTGGAGAAAGGTAATGACGACTTATTTTGACAACTCCGTAGATGTCACGACTTCTTGAGACATCTCCATATGGAACTAAAAGAGTGTTGAAAAATAGTACAAGTCATTTTGAGATAAGAAAAAAAAGTTACTACCAACCTTTTAGGAAAAAAGGATGATAATGAGCTGTTTTAGAGAGAGGTAGGTACCGACTTGTTTTGGATGATCAACGATCGATGGAAACAACAACCAACTCAAAAAAAGTAACATGAAGAAAGCAAAAGAGTTTAACAAGTTTGGAGCAATACAAAATGACTTCACCGACGTGATCATGTCTTCCACTAAAATGTTTAGACAAGTCGGTGAGTCTCGAGATTTTTCACTCCTTTGAGCCGACATTTTGACTCTGGTCCAACTCTTCTTCTGGCCCAATACGACTACTACCCTTTAAATACAAACCATAGAGCAATCAAAAGAGGGCTGGATTCTTCCATCACTATGCAGAATCTTTATCTCTTCTTCAACTCTTTCCTCTATACAATAGTAACCAAGGCAGCTCCTCTAGGAAATTCTAAGACTTAGAACTTGTCTAATCCCTATACTAGTGACTCATTCTCTCTCAAACCCCTTGTAATCTCAAGAAAACACTATCACATCTACAAGCAACAAAGCTATAAATTGGACGTAGGCCAAAGACTTTCGAACCATTATAAACTCTTGTGTGTCTCCATCTTATTTCTATTTATTTTCTTTTAATTTTATTTTTATCTGCTAGATCTATGTCTCACAGGTTTCCTATAACCTATTCTTAGGTTTTGATCCATTTTTGATGTTAACACAATCTACGACATTTCTGCCCTTTAATTAGCTCGTCTAGATATATTTCTTGAGTATTAGATTTAACTAAATATATTTCTAAGAGCTTACATTGAACATATACATACTACATATAAACCTATTTATATTCTTTCTTGTAGATTTCACATTCAACTTATATAATTGCTTTATATAATCCATACATACATTCGATACAATTATATCGAATAATCAACCAATTCACACCATTAAGTAATTCCTATAAATCCTAACATCTAGTTGAACCAAATGCATCTTACTTGAGTAATTAATTTGACGGTTATGTTATTTGTTCATTTACTCAAATCATATCTAGTTCGTATTATTTTGTAGAAGTCTCAAACTTGTTTTGTAAAATAATACACTTGCCTATCAATTGTTATATAGCTTAATTTCATTAAAAAAATAAAATTAATTCAACTATCAATAAGGCATCAAAATAATATATAGCTCTTGTATATAATTTCTCTATATGTGTATACATATATATCATAAACATTTCTTAGAGTCCATAGTTAATAAATCATGCTATAAGAATATTCGATATTTTATTAACTTAATCAAACCTTATTAAATAATACAATGATTCTTTTGTATTTTCTAACTTCTTGAATCATCTTTATAGAAATTCACTAGTTAGTTAATTATTGATGTACACTATAATAAGCAAATATCAGGCCAGCTTAATTTCAAAGCCATTATAATATAAGTTTATCCTGCCTAAGATATTTTTTTAGTCTTATAGCTTATTTTGAGGTTATACTACTAACTTTACATTGGCAATAAAATATATATAATAATATCTCTATATTAGTATAACTATAAAATTATGTTTAATTGAGTTATAACCATGTTATAAATTAGTATCAACTCCATTGAACTCGATTCAATACAAATAGAACATAGTATCTATATATACAGGATCTTAATTAATTATCCCGTATGTCGATAATAAAACATATAATAATATTTCTATCATTGATATAACTATAAATTAGATTTTAATTAATTTATAACCATGTTATAAATTAATATCAACTCCATCCAACTCTATTCAATATGAATAAAACAAACACACATACATGTATACAATGTCTTAACTAATTATCCTAAATCTCAACTCAAACAAATCCAATCAAATGGGAAAAAATTACTTATATCAATTGTTCCATGTCTTTTTGGTAATATTTTTCACTATATATATTACGTGGATTAATACTGAAATATAAATTCAAAGTTATAGTTCCACTCACCTAAGCCGTAAATTCCCAAGTGTTTGAATCTAGTCAAATCTCATCCTATATCATAGATAATCTTACTATGAGTGCAACGACAAAGACCGCGTCTCGATTGGACCTCGTATGTAAGAGTTACGAATTTTATAAGAAATAAGATAATTGGTATATTTATTAACCTTAAATAATTAATCATCTCACCTTGCTTAATCCTTCTCCCCTAAAATTGTTATGCATACATGTACACGAACCCAATAACGCAACTTCTCTCTTTGGTTTTCCCTTCTATACTTAACGAATGGACGCATTGCCAACTCTATCGTGTCACACTTTGTGTGCTCTTTATGACAGACCCTACCAAGTCATGCTCGACTCCCTTATACAAAATGTAACCTAACAACCACTTATAGACCTCATTTTGTCACATTCATCTGCATGTGGTTTGAGCTCCTACAGTCGCTGCCAATTGATGTGCATCACAGATAGAAGAACAATGGTGCTCTTAGTTTTGATCAACTCCGCCTTGATCAATGACAAACCCCAACCCTAGCTTCATGGCCACAAATGTTAACCTTGGCGAAGCACCATCACACCCCTCAATGTCTACATAGATGAGAAGCTCTCCTCTCTAAAAGTCAAATAGATCTGGTCTCACCATCTAACATGGCCCAATGCTCTCAATTTAATTACAGGATGAGGAGACACTATTTTGTTTACTAATGCAGAGATAATTTGATGAAGTAGGGAAGATATTCTGACGGAAAGGGGTGTATATATACGCTAATATACATATTATATAATTTCCAAAATAAATCACCACATATTTCGATCTCATACAATCTCACAGAACATCAAGTCGCCATAAAACTTGTCGGCACACATCTCCTCATTTTTTCGATCTCAATTGTACGAATTTAATTGCTATATAGACGGTGCTACAGAATGGTAATTTCACAGATCTTGTGGTCGTTTTTTCCATCAATTACCTGATTCCAAAAATTCTTCGAACATATGTCTCATAATGAAGTCATTATCCAAGAAACATAAGACATCCATCGAGATCCCATTGGACCCGACTATGCACATATTTTTATAAAGTACGTATAATAATACATATATCTTAGAATTGGCTTCAAATATAGTGATATTTATACAAATTTTAATTCGCAATGTCGATCCTAACTCAACGAAAGTGATCTTGAGTCCTAATTCGATTGTACAGAATAGATTTTGGAACTTTAATTATATAATAATATAATATTTAAATTAATTATTTAAATATCTAGTCGTTAAAAAATGCATGTCGGTACAATCTCATTATAAAGATCTGTAAGGGTCTTCAAATTGGAATGTGCTATGAATCTTAAGTAGCCAAGATGTACTCTGTTTATGATTAATCACATTGTTTAACAATCATATTGTTACAATCATAGTTTGGTACATATTGAACCACTTAAAGTGAAACACTATTCAAGAGAAGATTCATCTCCTTTATTATAGAAGGTTAACTACACAATAATTAATAGTCAACTTAAAGTCAGAATTTTAGGCCAAAGTAGACCAGTTAATAGATAAATGTTATTGAATTGAACCAAGGATGTTATTATAAACCGAGGATCGAGTTCACAATAGAGAGCCCACATATCCTGTTGTTAATTAATTTCTAAGTTCGACTAATCTAAAATTAATTTATAAACATTATAAATTAATAATAAAATTAATACAAAGCTGAATTGAATTTTTTTGGCAATATAGTTATTTATTTATAGCTTGAATATTTATTAAAATGATGTTTAAATGTTATAATGATTTAATTAAGGAAGAGGCTTAAATAATTAGTTAAACAATTGATTTAATTGTTAAATCAATTAAGCCTAAAGTATGGAAGCCTAGATTTAGAGGGATTGCTATAGCATAAGAGAGGAGTGTGAAAGATTTTGTCTTCACATCATGAGAGACTTGCACTAGATTTTTAGGATCTAAATGGCTACAAATAGCCACACTCTTCATAGTCTATATGGATAGGAAAAACACTAAACCTAGCCTCCATCGTTCGAATATAGGTAATACCTTGTAAACAAAGTTGCATCATGTGGTCAAGGAGAAAGAATTAGAACTTTAGAGAAGGAAATCACTATCAACCTAGGTGTTGGTAATTGGCAAGATCTCAACAAGGTGAATGAAGGAACAAATCCAGTCAGAAGTGGGTAAAATAAGTAGATTTCAAAAGAAAAATTAAATTTCTAGATCTATTATTCATATAACGTCTAAAGAGATTTAAGATCAAATCTAAAGTACTTTGAATAAAATCTTTATTTTATTTAATTTTTTATAAATGGTTTTTATTAATATATATGAATATTATTTTATAAGTGTACCAAATACACTAATATGTGTAATATTCAAGTGTAACAAATATGAAGTGTACTCCAACTACTCGCGACTACTCGGCACCCTCCAAGCAGCATACCACCTTCACGAAGTCTACTCTGACTACTCGTGAGGAATATTAACAGCCCGTGTTTTTGATAATATTATTTAGAATACTTAATTAGTTAAATTAAGTAAAATAATGTATTGATTAGAGGATTAAGATTTGATTTTAATTAGGGGTAGCCGAGCCATTTAACAATGAATTAAAATCAGAGTTAAATTGAAATAGAGGAGGGATAAAATAAGAAAGAGGACATTCCTATATCCACCAACCCTTGGTCGTGTATTAGAATACACGTTCATTTCATTTTGAAAATTTTAAAATAAGAGACCGGCCACTGTTATCAAGGAAAATGAGAAAAAGATAGAAGAAAAGCTAGGAATAAGCTTAAGCAAATCAAATCTATTCATGTCTTAATTTCTTTAATCATAAAAGCTAAGTTGAATAATGTTTACATCTCGGTTTTGTTTGTGTTTTTAGTTTTTGGATGAATGTCGAATATTTTGCAATGATTTTCCATGTTTTTGATTGATGGAATGTTTATATATAATTGTTGATGATTTATACATGTTCATATTGGTTTTATGATATGTTTTAAGGTAAAAACCCTATAAAATGACATCGTTATGCCTTGTGAATTTTTATGAAGATTACAAATAATATTATTGAGATGGGTTTTAATTTTCAGAATTTTTTGAATTAATTTAGATTTTATACGAATTTTCTAATAAAGAGAATGATATTTTGGGTTATAAATTATTTACCGGTAAATAATAAATGGTTAGGGTCTAAAAATTTTATATGTTAGAAAAAATATTAAAAGATATTTTTTGTAATTTTTCTAGATTTTCCTAAATATTTTGATGGGTGTATAAAATTATTTAAGGTATGAGACCGAAATGTTTTATATATTTTAAAAGGAGAAATGGGCTTTTTTGCAAATTATTTGAATTTGTTAATTCTGGAAAATCGTAGCGCTTTTGAAAAAGTATTACAGTAACCAATCAAATTTAGACAAACAAGGCAGGTTAGGTACAAAAGTAATAGTTTGAAAGTATAAATAAATAGGTTTTTCACTGTTTTGTCTCTGTTGGCACCAGGTTCCGCCTCCAATACATTCAAAACCAATGCATATGGTATCAGGCAACTAGTACATAATGAATTAGACGTGGGCGAAAGGTATAGGGTCGAAACCATGGGGTTCCGAAAGGGTTGAAGCTTTGCTTTGATTTTAAAAAGAATTGCACATGTTTGCTTTCGACTTGGTTGGGTTTTGACCAGGTCAAATGGTTTATAAGATAATGTTTTCGATTGGGTTGTACTTTTATTTTCAAATGAATGCTTTCGACTAAGTCGAAACACCTAGCTGCCGCCATTTTACCTTTCGACCCAGATGGTTTCGAAGTGGATGTTTTGTTTTCTAAAAACTTAGCCACTTCTCCAATACTTTCGAAGGAATGGTTTCGACACCATCACTTCATTACTGATGAAATGGTTTTGAAATAGATGCTTTTGACTAAAATGATTTAAAGACCCTTTTTCTCAGATTGAAGAATAACCCAAATTGGTTTCAAAAGAGTAAGATTTGAAGCGTTTCGAAAGGTGTTTTTCCACATGTTTTAAATTGAACCCAAGTGCTTTCGAAAGGTTTAGATTTAATGCTTTCGAAAGGGTTTAAAAGAGGTTTCGAAGGGGTGGTTCCCTAGGGTTTCGAAGGAGTTGAATGGTGGTTTTTCTGATCATTTCGAAAGGGTTAAAGGAAAAGGTTTTTTCCAAAGGTTTCGGAAAGAAATGTT
The DNA here is from genome assembly GCA_030765085.1 of Allium cepa. Classification (NCBI taxonomy): domain Eukaryota; kingdom Viridiplantae; phylum Streptophyta; class Magnoliopsida; order Asparagales; family Amaryllidaceae; genus Allium; species Allium cepa. The sequence continues at coordinate 474,426,707 of CM060932.1, forward strand.
TAAAGATTGAAAAAATAGGATGTTCTAGAGTTTATATAGCTTTCGAAAGGAAGGATTTTCAAAAGCTTCGAAAGGGTTTTGAGAATGGTTTCGAAAGGAAGGTTTGGCCTTTCGGACTAAATAAATAAAGATTTTTACTTTGTTTTGAGGGGTTACCTTCAATGGTTTCGAATTGGTGGTTTAAAGGCTTAAACAAAGGTTTTGAATATATTTAACAGGCAGAATAACCTAAGTGTTTTCAAGTTAAAAAGGACTTTAACTTATTTTAAAAGGATGGATAATCCTTATTAAAATTCGTCAACATTATTTTGAGTAAAGTATATATTTCATGGAAAATAAGCTTAGAGTAAAGCTAAATATGTATTTTCCTTGTATATGTACGACTTAAAGGGTTAAATCATTTTGAAAAGGTTTTTCAAGGAAAATTTAAAGGGTAGTTAACCCTAAGAGAATGACTCAAGTTAAAGACCGGATAGGACTTATGTAAGGTCGCGCTATACGCTCATTAGCTATTAGCTTCTAGCTAATTTAGTCTAGAATTCTAGTGTGTAGGGCTTAGTCACAGGTAAAAATAAAATGTTGGCTACACACAGAATGGAATATTTATGCGAAGAGGTAGGTTTTTGGTAAGCCACAAAACCATCAGGATCAGCTGACCCATGGAATTGTAAGTTAAGGAAAGACCCTAACGAAGTTTTTTCTAACAATTTTTTAAACCATTTAATACTGTATCTGATAGGCCCGAGTCAGCCAAAGGGGCAGTTTTCCCAATTTGAGGACAGTTAGTCTTGATTGCGGACAGTTGGTCTAGTTTACGGGCAGTCAACTAAGATATCGGAAGATAGTCCATTTATAACCTGTTTTAAGCATAATGGACATTGTTATTATTATTATTATCAGTTTGATTAACCGGTTTGGTTGTAGGAAAGGACTTGCAAAATATATGTTTTAAAGAGTATATTAGTGAGGAGGAACCCTTCCGCTAAGCGATGTGGTCTCACTAAATATTAGGAAACTGAGGTATAAAAGAATTATTCACACTAGGCTTTATGTCTGAATCGTAGTTTTTGCTCCCCCTTAACTCTCGGGTGCTCAAAAAATTGATTGAGCAGGCTGAGGGTTGTGGTTTTCAGGTTTTGTTGTTTTGGTGAATAAAGCTTCCAAAGACGATCAAGTGGCTGACGGATAGCTATATGGGAATCACATTTTTTTTTACGCTGCGTATATTAAGTCATATACAACTATATTGATTCTAATCAACCAAGGGGGCATCGTCATATATTGCGCTTGGTGTATTTCGTAAACGATATATTTAATCATTGCTTGGGAAACTTAAGGGATTATGTAACATGGATATGAATTATTATTTTAAAGTGTAATCAGTAAAATATTGCTTTGAAATCTATGGTATTGTTCATATTCATGTGCTTCTGATATTATGGATACCATTAGCATTGCTTTATTTTGTCACCTGAAGTTAATACTATGGATGACTACAGCATTTGTAGCACTTAGCTTTTGGCCTCCAGATATGAGATGTTACAAATTAGTATCAAAGTATAGGTTTATGAAAAAATTTAAACTAAAAATGGTTTTAAGCATAATCCTAAGGAATTAGAGTAAGATTGCGGTATGGGATAACTCTACAATAATGTACTTGTATTTGCTACATATAAGTATACGCTTTATCTCTAGTCTCCTATTTTTGTTAGGATGTATTTTTCTGTATCTCATGAGGTTTGAATACAGATATGGATGGTAGAAGAGGAAGAATTAACCCAGGAGGGGAGGTCACCGAAGGGAATCCAGATCTAATGTGAGGAGAGGTCAAGGTCAGGCATAAGTAGAGAATGTGGGTGCTGGAGTCTCGTAAGCTGGAATGGAAGCTATGTATCAGTTTTTCGTGAATTTGGTGCTGGCGGAGTTGCTGTTGGAGTAATGGGAGAAAGAGTTCAGGAGGCTCCAGCTGTTAAAAATTATGTTGCTCTAAGCAGAGATTATATTAGGCTTGGTGGGAAGCCATTTATTGGAACGGAAGATGCCATTGAAGTGGAGAATTGGTTATTGCGTTGTGAGGGAATCTTTACGGACTTGGGGCTCAATGATGAGCAGAATAGGAGGTTAGCATCAAGATAGCTTCAGGAAGTTGCTTTGTTCAGGTGGAATAGTGTGTCTGTGGCAGTGGATGAAGAGGCTATGATATAGGCAGAGTTCAAAAGGAGTTTCCAAGAGAGATTCATGTCGGCGATGGCATAGTCTACATTGATCCGAGAGTTTGCTGGGCTAGAACAAGAAGAGACGAATGTTCTGGAGTATGGCGAGATATGGTTATGTCGCTGTTGATATAATGATGAAGAGGAATGAGAAGTTCATCAGGGGTTGAAGCCTGAGTGAGCTAAGGCTACATTACCTCATATTAGAGATCCTTCTAATGTTGTTGTAGAGATGGCCTTGCAACATGAGGAGATTCTTGATTCTCTAGAGAAGAGTAAGGCTAAGGAGGTCTTGGTTGAGCAGGGCCATAAGAGGAATTTATTTCCTAAGAAAGGTGCTTAGAAGGGTGGAGCAGCTAAGAAAGGGAAGTCTGAAACTATTTGCTTCAAGTGCGATAAGAAGGGGTGCTTTCCTAATGCATGTCATGCTGGGAAGTCAAAGGAAGCAACTGGGAGGAAGAATGTCAGGTGCTTCAACCGTGACTAGATAGGGTACTATAAGAACCAGTGCAAGGAGCCCGCTAAGGACGGAAAGTGCAAAGTGTATGCATTGAAGCCTGCTACTTTGAAGCCGACGGCTCAGGAGAAGGGAAATGCAATTTTGGGTGGTACGTTTCAGATTCATGGTATGTCTGTTAGCATTCTATTTGATACTGGTGCATCACATTCTTTTATATCTAGATTTTTGATAGATAAGCTTAACCTAAAACCCTCATATTTAGTTACTTCCTTATGGGTTGCGAATCCAATAGGAGGGTATGCAACTCTAGGGTTAAGGTGTGACCAGTTAGAGTTTGACATGTTAGGTCATACTTTTGTTTGTAGTTTGCATGTGTTTGATTTTGTGGGGTTTGGAATTATTTTTGGTATGGACTGGTTAAGTGGGTACGATGATAGGATATTTTGCCAGAATAGGAAAATATCTCTTAGACACCCTGATTATAGTAATTGGATTGTTTATACCATAGAAGGTTCTAGCAGTGAGATGTATGCTTTGTCGGGTTTTATGGAATCGGATGATGAGTTGAGTCGAGTTTTCATGGTTAGAGAATTCGTAGGTGTTTTTGAGCCTGTAGTTGGATTGCCAACGAAACGAGCCATTGAGTTTCAAATACATTTGTTCTAGGAGCAAAACCAGTGAGTAGGTCGCCGAGTAGAATGACCCCTTAAGAGATGAGGGAGTTCAAGGTGCGGTTTGTGGATTTAGAAGGCAAAAGCTTTATCAGGCCGAGTAGTGCCTTGGGGATCAGCCGCAGTGTTTGCTAAGAAGCCGGATGGATCGTTAAGATTATATATCGGTTATTGTAAGTTGAATGAGAGGACGATAAAGAATCGATATCCATTTTCGAGGATTGACGATTTGGTCGACCAATTGAGTGGTGCTACAGTATACACACAGTTGGATTTGACAGCAGGTTCCACTAGCCTAGGGTAGCAAAGGATAATATATCTTTGAAGGCGTATAGGACTTGATATGAGTTGAATGAATGGTTAGTTATGACGTTCGGATTGACTAATGCGCCAGCTTTCTTTATAGATTTGATGAACCGGGTTTTCAAGAGCACTTGGATAGGTTTTTTATTGGTTTTCATAGATGATATCTTGATATACTCGAAGGACAAAACAGAGCTTGAAGTTCATCTTAGAGTGGTGCTTGAGACGCTGAGGCAGGATCAGCTGAGTACCAAGTTTTCGACGTGTCATTTCTAGAAGTAGAAAGTGAAGTTCCTTGGTCATGTAGTCTTAGAGGAGGGTTGTCAGTGGATCCGACTAAGACTGAAGCAGTGAATAATTGGAAGAGACCCTAGAGAGTGACGAAGATAAAGAGTTTCCTTAGGTTGGCTAGTTATTTCGGAGGTTTATTAAGGATTTTTTACGGATAGCGGCACCGATGACCAAGCTAACAAGAAAGGACGTAAAGTTTGTATGGACCGATAAGTGTGAGGAAGCATTCCAAAATTTGAAACACTTATTGATCCATGCACCTGTGTTGATTATTCCAGAAGGGAATCGGGATTTGGTGGTTTATACGAATGTGTGTGGAACAGGATTAGAAGTTATGCTGATGTAGAGGGCTAAAGTGATTTCCTATTCTTCTAGACTTCTTAGGCTGCATGAGGTCAGGTATCCAACGCATGATTCGGAATTGGCTTCAGTTATTTTTGCTATGATGGTGTGGCGACATTACCTCTTGAGGAGAGGTTTGAGTTATAGATAGGTCATAAGTCGCCGAGTATTTGTTCTCTCAGAAGAAGCTGAGTATGAGACAACAGAGGTGGTTAGAGTTTATCGGTGCTTATGATTTTGGGATTGAGTACACACCAAGGAAAGGCTACAAGGTTGCAGATTCACTTAGCAGGAAACATCGAAATGCAGTGTTAGCAGTGATTGCTGAGTGGAAAGATTTGGAGGCAATAGCAGATTGCAGAGTGCAATGGGCATCCGAGGCTAGGTCTAGTTGACATATAGTTGTATTATCTTATTTGGAAGTTCGACCAGTGATTATCGAAAGGATTTCTTCTAAACAGATGGAATAGCCGATGTTAGCTGAACGGATCAGGAAGTTAAGAGATGGAACCAAGAGCGATAACTTGAAAGATTTCAGTCTTGACCAGAATGAGAGGTTGAGAAAGAAAGGAAGGTTATGTGTTCCGAGTGTAGGAAACATAAGGAAAGAAGTCTTGGAGGAATGCCATCGTTCGAAGTTCTCTATTCACCCAGGAGGTACTAAGATGTATCAGGATATGAAGAGGAGTTTCTTCTGGGAAGGAATAAAGCGGGTTATTGGTTTGTGTATAAACTAGTGCTTGATTTACCAACAGGCAAAGGCCAAACACCAAAATCCAAGTGGGTTGCTTCTGCCATTAGATATGATGGTATGGAAATGAGATTCTATTTCTATGGATTTTATTGATGGGTCACCAAGGTCGAACAGAGGAAATGATAGTATATGGATCATAGTGGACAGATTGACTAAGAGTGCCCATTTCTAGTTAAGTCAACCAGAATGGAACTTGTTTTAGCGAAGTTGTTTAAAAAGAATGTTGTTAGACTGCATGGAATTCCTAGTACTATAGTAAGTGATAGAAATTCCCTATTCACTAGCGAGTTTTAGAAGTGTCCACTGGAAGTTTTAGGAACCAAACTCAAGATGAGTACCGCTTACCATCTGCAGACAGATGGGTGAACGGAAGGGGTTAATAAGATCTTAGAAGATTTGTTAAGAGCTTATGTTCTAGATTTCGGTGGACCATAGGAAGACCATCTGCATTTAGTCGAGTTTTTGTATAACAACAGTTATCAAACTAGTATTGGGATTGCACTGTTTGAAGCTTTGTATGGAAGGCCATGCAAATCTCCCGTTTGTTGGTCAGAGACAAAGGTAGGTAAGTTCTTGGTTCAGATTTAGTCAGAGAGGGTATAGAAAAGATTGAGGTCATTCGAGCTAGAATGAAGGAGGCTCGGTCTAGGAAGAAGAATTATGTAGACAAGAGATGGAAAGATTTAGAGTTCTCAGTTGGAGAACGGGTATTAGCCATAAAATCTACATAAGAGCATATGTATGAAAGAAGGTTAGTAAGATTGAGGTTTCATGGAAGAAAAAGGCCAAGACTTCATAAAGGTCGTAAGATGATGTTTCGATGGCATTAAGTAGGTACCGAAGGAGTCGAAGGCACCAATTACTCATACAGTGCAAAGTCTTTCGACCCAGTTGAAAACAGATAAACCCTTCCACTACTTTCATCCTTTCGACATAGATAGTTACACCTGATTTCGAGTGAGTTGTCGGTTGATTCCATCTCAGTCATATCTTATCCTGACTAAACAAGCAAGGACAGCTTTGCAACCCCTTTCAAAGGTAATAGATGATGTTCTCTCGCTTACATACAAAACCTTTCAAAGTCAAAGGTTTAGTCCCTAACACAACCTTTCCCAAAGCATATACAATCCTTTCGAATCGGTCGACGCCCATAATTTTAAGACAAGGTTCCTCCCCAGTCCTAAAGCATGCACTCAAAGGCTACACAACCTCCTTAAAACCATTGGCGCTTGAATATCTTCGAAACCATTGTGAACGACCTATCGACATTGTCGACATCTTCAACTTATTTCCAACAACAACAAGAAAGAAGAAGGTGCATTCAGGAACATTTTGAAGTGTCGAAACAAGCTGTAGAGAAAATAGTATTTAGAGATCAACAAAGGCAAAAGGACAATAAATGCCCCTTTCGACTCGGTCGGAAGGTCTTGGAAAGGATAAAGGATTCGAAAGAGTAAACCAAGAAGAACGAAAGAATGCCTTCCGACAACATCAAAAGTGGTCATGGCCTTTCTACTAAGTCAGAGGCTTGAGGCGACATATAAAAAGGGGTCCTTCAGACGCAGTTGAAAGCAAAGGCGCAGTAGGGGGCCGACTTGCATCTATAAATAAGACTCAAGGGGTCCAGTTTTGGGGATTGAATTATAGAATCCTGAATTCATTTTCCTTACTGTACTTTCTTAGTGATAATTGTATTCTCAAGAAAACCTAAATCAAATTAGGGAAAAAAAATCTCAATATCTTGTAACTCATTTTGGATTATGAATAAAAAAGGGAGAAAGTTTGATCATTAAGGATATTGGCGACGAGGAAGATCATTTAGATCATTAGCGAGACTAATGATCCATTGCACATGATTCTAACCTATTATAATTATCCTCTTTTGTCTATGCAATGTATAAGAACGATTTGGATATTTCTGATCAAAACACATCATCATCGGAACTTGCATTTGACGGCGGAAACCAAAGTTATGATGGGATTTCGACCATGTTAATGTCAAAAGATTTGGAAAAACTAAATCAATTTTATACAAGGAAAACCAAGTGACTTGTAGTCAATAATAGGCTAAGACTATATCAAAAGGGAAAAACACCTTTCGGCCTAATCAAATGGGTTGTTCTCAAAAGGAATCTTAGTTTCTTATTGACTTGCAATCATGTGAAGAGGAACTCGTTCGAAGGGGATCAACCCTTTGAGATGTTAGTGACCCTCGTGAAGGGGTTCCACAGCAAGAGTAGCGAAACTATAGAGTTGAAAGCAACTGTGCCATACTAACTAAGAAAGTATCCCTTTTTCGACACAATTGAAAGGTTTTGAACATAACCTTTCGACGTGGTCAGAAAGAACAAGAATAAGTATAGGTTTTTGCTTTTGGCTCACCTAGAGGATAGGGTTCAATCAGATGTTTTTCTTTAAATCGTATCCCAAGGTTAACTCTATAAAGCCTATTGACTAAGTCAACCTGGTTAAAAGGAAGGGATAACTTTATTAATCCTTTCGATTAAGTTACCCTGGTCTAGAGATGGAACAATCAACTTAAATCCTTTCGACTGTGTCAATCTAGAAAAAAGGTGTTCTTCCAAAGGAATGGATCCATTAAATGATTTGGTTTCGCTTGAATTCAACTATCTTATGAATAGCATTTGGTATGCTGAAAAGAAACCTTGTTAACATTTGGGCGCTAGAAGTAGGTCCCCGAACCTCTAACCTTGTGGCTGTATATAGACTAATTGTGGCTCATTTCTTTTGCGTAGGAAAAATTAGGTCAAGATGTTTAAGTGGAATTGAAGAGGAAGTTGTTCACACCACAACTTTGGAAGAGAATATAGTTCCATCTTTTAATCTTGATGGGGCTGTTCCTTGGCAAACTTCATCACCAGTGCCACAAGATGAGAATACAACTAAAATCAATCGCTTGGAACAACTACTGCAGGAGAAGCAGGAGCTAATAAAGATGGCCTTATCTCAAAAATCTTCAAAGACTCCAAGACAAACTCAAGGAGAAGAAGTGATCACTCCTGGAGGAATCTATAAACTAATTCCAATGAGAATAAAGACAAAGCGAATCTAACGTCCTTAAAGAAGAAGGGACTTTCTCAATCGAAAGCTAATCATCAGGGAAGAGTTCTAGAAAAATCAATGGAACAATCTAGGATTTCTACATCAAAAGAATATTTCTCAGATTAGATAAACTATGGCAATGTCGAAGCTTATCTGAAAGATGTCGCTGAGAAGGCTATTAAAGATGCTTTGAATTCCAAGGGTAAAAGAACAATGGATGAAAACGTCAATGACAATAAGAGGGTGCCGCCTTTCACCGGCGAAATCATGGCTACAGTAATAACACCATATGTAAAAATCCCGTCCATGAAATATCATGGGGTCATAGACCCCAATGATCATCTTATGGCTTTTAACTGTTAGATGGACTTGTATAATGCATCTGAAGTTGTCAGATGCCCATTGTGACTAGTTACTCTCCAAGAAGCAGCAGTAAAATGGTACATGCAATATAGGGAAAAGATCATATACTCCTAGAAACAATTTTCTTACGAGTTCTCAGCCCAATTCTGTATCTGTAAAGATCCTACTATCGATTATATAGTATTGGAAGATATAAAATAAAGGCAGGGAGAGTCTTTGTAGGAATATTTGAAAAGGTTCAACGCTGAGGCCTTAAAGGCCAAGGATATGAACGATCGTGATAAGCTTATAGCTATCCATTCTAGCTTGATTGATAATACCTCTTTCTCAAAGTAGCTTTTTATTAATGGCTGTAAAGGTATACAAGACTTTCACTTTCAAGCTGAAAAGTTCATTCGGATGGATGAACTTTACCATGCCAAGAAGAAAACAATTCCCAAGAAGGAAGGGGCAGATTTGAGCAGGACCGTGGCCACAAATGGACAAAATGGGAAGAACCAGTTGCTAGCACAGTTGCCTAAACCAAGCTGCCGTCTTATATGTATGCTATAGCTAAGGAAAAAGTCAATTTTCGAGTCTCCTTCAAAGCCAAGAAAAATCCTGAACGGAGGAAAGGAGGAGACTGTTGCACTTATAACAAAGCTAATGGCCACAAAACTGATGAGAGTAGAGTTCTGGCCGGAATTATCCAAAAGCTAATCCGAGAAGGTCATTTAAAGAGTTTGTTCAAGATCAGCAGAAAGCCCAGCGAACAGAGAATGCTCCATAGAAGCACCCAGGTAACGCAGTGAAAGTGTTAGAAGATGAGGACCCCTTAAGCTTAAGCCCACCAATCAGCAGGATTGATGTAATCCATGATAGGCCGCATCCAATAGGAAACAGTAAGGGGGGCAAGAAACAGACACACTAAAGAGGCTAAAGAAGGGATCTATTCTATTCAAGAAGAGCCCCCAACGAGAAACCCACGACTTAAAATCCAAATGCCCAATCTGGTAGTCACTTCGAAAGAGCTACGCAAAGGGGTCCATCATCCTCATAATGAGCCTCTCAGGATTACTGCACAAATTAGGTTATCTATTGTCTCCAAGATTCTGGTCGACAGAGGCAACGCAATTAATGTCATTTTTAAACATGCCTTCGATCAAATGAACATCATTGAGCATAAGTTAGAGCCGAACACAGAGCCCCTATTTGGGTTCAACAATAAAGGGTCGACTCCAATGGGGCAGATAAAGTTGCTCGTACAGATGGGAGTGCCGCCAACTTGCCGAACATTTGAAACTATTTTTGTGATAATCGACCAACCTTCCTACTACAACACCTTCTTTGGCAGGCCAAACCTAGATGATATTGATGCTTTTGTCTCCCCAAAGTACCTCATGGTAAAATTCCTAACAAAGCGAGGCTAGGGCATTGTACGAGGTGGACAATTTAGCACCCGAGAAATGTTCTTTGCTACACTTGATCACATACAAAAGGGATCATTCTAGTTATTTTGATTCTTCTACTGTTTTAGAACCTTCAGATGATGGACTTTCACATCCAACATTCGAAGCAAAGATTAGTATTAAAAAGTCTAACAGACCTATGTATCAAAGGTACATCCTTGTCGGAAGCAAGAGAAAGATAATTGACGCTTACCCAACAGAGGAGGGTCCTATAGTCACAGAATTCGACTATCGAGGTGAAACAGAGAGGATAAAACCCATAGAAGATCTTGAGGGAGCCTAGATTCAGATGATGTTTCTAAAATACTCAAGTGGGAAAGGATCTTGATAGTGAGTTAAAGAAGGACTTGATTCAGTTCCTCGAGGTCAACAAGGATGTGTTTGCCTGGTCATATTCTGATATGGTGGGAATTGATCTGACTGTTATTCGCCGCGTCCTTAATATCAAACCAGGAGCAACCCCCGTAAGGCAGAAAAAGAGACAATTGGACAAAGTACTATCAGATGCTTCAAAGGAAGAGGTTGTGTGACGTCCCGCCTTTTTGTACATTTTAAATCGACGATAATCCACACATGTCAGACTCAAACCATACAAAAGGGCGAATTGTTATTGGTGTAAATAAGAAAAGGAAGAAAGAAAAAAAACAAAACATAATCTTGCAACGGGATGACAAAATATAATAATCAAATAACAGTTCATGAAGCTATTTTACAAAACATTTGATTATTCAAATACAATATAGAATCAGAGTTACACATACCAGAGAATAATAAATAACAATGCAGCGGAACAGTATGAATGTAGTGGAATAATAAAATAAATAATAGTAATTCAATCTTCGTCTTCGTCCTCCAAAAATAAAATCTTTGAATCCTGAAATGCTCAGACTGACCCGAGCGAATTGAAAAGACAAAACACTCGAGTCAGAACTAAAAGATCTTATTTAAGTTAAATCAACGGTAAATAATATGAGTGGAACGGCGTCAGAGATGTTTACGGGATTTGACATCACCTATCCAGTGTCAAACATGAGTGCAGTAACTTAAGAGATGTTTAGGATTTACATCTCCTAAGGATCCGTTAAACTATTTACTATGTCGTAATATTTTTCTATTATAATAATGTCTAATAGTAAAATAAACTTACTTTAAAATAGCGTTAAGGATTGACCCAATATTCCCCTTAACACATAAATAGTGTCAATAGTCTATACAGTACCGTAATACCCCTTGATTGGGAGGCTACCAGAGGATACTCTATTGGTATGACACAAATCAAACTCGTACAAGGCGCGCTAGGGTAGGTGACACGGCACAACTAGGCAATGCCAGGGTAGATATACCAATTACGCTTCCGGACCGGTGGTAACGCATAGTAGCTACTACCGCCCACCTCGAGCCACACCCCCAAAATCAAAAGGGCCCAAATCAATCACAAAGTAATAGAATGGTATCGAAGGAGTGTGTCCGATAAAAGGTGCTACCTTCTTAGCCCGTCAATCGCTCCTGTTTTAGCCACCTTATGCCAACTCATGGGAATCGGGTCCACGTATATACCTTAAAGGAAAGCCACCACCATCCTACTTCATTTTTAAATCTGCACCACGTACACGGTTGTTAAAGTGGTTTTCGAAGTTGGAAGAGAGTATGACAACTTCTAATCCCGATCTCTTCAACAACCAAATGTTATTATAACATCGCGGTCATTTCAAAATAATTATACTACAAAACCAGAATATAATATCCATTTCAGAACCATATAAATACGATATCATTTACATTTCAAAACCAAATCAATATGATATCATTTTTATAAAAACCCAAATCAATATAATATCCTTTTAAATTTTAAATATATCCCTCCAAAAATCATAGCACTTTCAACGTGATAACACTTCGAAATCAAACACTTGAAATATAACACTTTCAAATCATAATCCTTTGAAACTCAAACTTTGAAACATAACTACACCACTTAAATGGCTTAAATATTAAATTACTTTACATAATAAAATAGCTTCTTCAATTTCACAAATCAATCCCAAATATAGATTGGAACCCCCAAATAAACCGTTTCAATTTCTATATATTTCAAAGCTTTAAATGTTCCACCATTTCAAAAATAATTCTTTGATAATTCCATATATATCAAATTCAATTACTATTATTTAGATTTGAAATGTTTACTTAATAAATCCAATATCATTTAAATAAAACTTTTAGACTTCAAATAACTGGATATTCTTCCAATTTATTTAACTTGATATATTCATTTAAATCAACTTGATATCCCTTTAAATCACTCTAAACAAAATCAAGTTATAAAAATCATACCCTTTAAAATCTCAATTTTATTTAAATTTCAAATCAAAGTTATTCAAGCATAATTCTTAAATAATTTGGTTCAAATCAATTTCGCACTTATCTTCCATCCTTAATTTTTTTATTTAGGTCATTATAAACTCTATATACAATATAATTCAAACAGATACTTAACCATATTATAAAAAAACAATCAAACTTTATTATTTAACTTATTTTATATTTCAATTTTTTTATACATAGCTCAAAATCAATAATAAAATAACATTTATATAACATCTAAAATCAATATTTATATAACCCATATATTCCTTTACAAAGCCGTAGAATTCATTTCAAAATATTTTTATATACAGACCACAGTGTCTGTATATAATTTTCTATCCTATGATCAAGTGATACGGATATTTATCATTTCAATCCGTAATTTAAAGATAAATAAGGTTATTTATCATTTCAAACCGCAATCCCAAATGAAATAAAAATCCATTACCATTTGTAGTTTATAAAAATATAAAGTACAACATCCATTCATCCAATATCAATCACACATCCATTACAATCATCATCCAAAACAATCAATCAATATCAATATATAACTTATAATAGATAACAGGTATTTAACAGGCAGTTATATTCAATAATAAACTAAATAACGATTTAATTTGAATTAATGTAATTAACTGAGATGATGATTAAAAATATACGAAATAGTCATAAATAAATTCATAATCACAACATAAATTAAATTTAACAAACATAAGAAATTTTAGAAGTTGTGAATGGGTTAGAACACTCACCTTTCGAATCTAAATTGAATTTAAATTCAATTTAAACCCTAAATTTGAACAGTCTCCAAATTCGTCCAAACAAGCGTCAAAAAGTCCAGAATTTCAATACGATCCTAACGGAGAAAACCGCGCATGAAACAGACCTCGTATGCGAAAGTTATATACATTAGAACATTAACGATTTAGAATTTAAAATAAATAAAACAAAACAAAGAGCATCATCCACTCACAAACACGTCAGCAACACTGTTCGACTTTGTCCAGGCTCGCTACCACGTTCGCACGCAACCAAATCAGGCCGTTACCGCGTGATCGCATCGCCGTCGCACCTGCCTGAGGCGCCGTCTCCACCTGCATGAGCCTCCTCTCGAGCCTCGTGACGAACGCCACTGCCCACGCCTTGGTATGTGAACAGCCGCCGCCATTAAAATATAAACCCTAATCCAATTTTTCCACACGATCAAGCCGTCAAATCATCTTACGAACCCTACCGATGCACCCTCTCGTCGCTCTCTTCCATACGGTATCAACGATTTGACGATCCGACGAAGTCCATCAAGACGTAACGAACGGCCGTGACTAGTTCTTCAATTTTTGGATAAATAGAGTTTCAAATTGAAAAACAAATTACGGATTTGAGATGCGCTTATCGTAAGCTTTCCGACGATATAAAATATGATATAGTTTGAAGAGTTTAAATTTTGAAATTGAAATTTGAATTGGAATTGAACTAAGGAGTTTTAGGGTTTTCAGTCATTGGAAAGAGGAGGAAAAGAAATTTATGTACGTATAGAAGTGAGAAATGGAAAGATTGCTAGGGTTTATATCTGGATATATATAGGTAGAGCTGAAAATAGAGGAACGGATACGATTGATTCAAACGTTAAACGATAAATGGCCCAAAATGCCCGTTCTGACTTCGGAACGAAATTGGGTCAATCCATATATTAAAATAGATGTTTTTGAATATTTAAAAATTAATGGAACAGGTTTCAAGTCCAAATTCTATTGTATGAAGAAGTTATTCTAAAATCAAGTTATTACAGATTGATTTTAATTAGATTGATTTCTAGGCGTTTCGAGTCCATACGATCAAATTACAAGTCCGATCGATACGAAACTTGATATCCTGTAATAACTCACAGTTACGGATCCGATGAAACTGGTTTCGTCGAAATCTGAGTTAGTGGCCAAAATGGCTATTTTCCAGTTAATTAAATAAATTAATTAAATCACTTTCTCAATTTCAATTGCATAATTAACAAATCTTATCATTTTCCATTTCTTAAACAATTATAGTAATTTAAAAAAAAATATATATCAATTTAAGGTTGATTAATCCATCAATTGTAGTGTTTAATTTCAATTTCATTACATTCAAAAATTATAAATTAAAACTCCCAAAATCCATTTATTAAATTTTTAAACCTTGTTATTCACATCTTTTATCACAATAAGGATGCAACTAAAATTGGTTCATGATTTATTACATTAAAATCTTCAAATTTCATCTTAATTTCCCATTAACGTAATATCTAAGTATTTAATTCCATTTATTTGCAGTAAACCCAATCACTATAATTTAAATTCAAATAAATTAATAAATCTTTATTTCCATTCTTTAAATCAACCAATTGTCGTATTATAAATGGAATTGACATTATTTTCAAATATTATCTTAATTTACATTAACATAGTATTTGATTACTGTTAACCCTATCTCGGTTACGACTCAGCAGGTATGTGGAGATGGCGCCGACCTAACTAATTAGTAAGATGGCCGACCTAATTGGATTCCGACTTAACTGGTAAAGAAAGGGTACCGACTAAACGCTGCATGGAGATTCCGACCTAAGGCTTGAAGGGATGCCGGTCTAACAAGGCTATGCCGACTTAAGACTTAAAGAGGTTCCGACTTAGGACTTACGAAGGGGTACCGACCTAGTATCTTAATATGGGAGACCGACTTAACTACATAAGGCAGAAAAGGGTTGCCGACCTAAAAGTCTAAATAGGTTGCCGACCTAAGGTTTGAATCAGTTGCCGACCTAAAGCTTAAAGAAAGTTTGCCGACTTAATGATCAGTAGTAAGTTCCGACCTAGTGTGTGTGCCGATCTAGCGACTCAAGATAATTACCGACTTATAGTAAGCCGTAACCGATCTAACTTGAGTACCGGTCTAGTTATCTAAAGGAGCTGCCGACCTACTTGATGAGGACATGGAAAGGTACACGACTCATACTTAAGCCGGGGCATGTTAACTCGGCTACGACTTAGAACTGGTGATTTAAGTCCGGAGAAGCATGCTTGCCCCATTAAAAGCATGAGCCATGCATAAGAGAAAGGGGGACCTACGACCTAGCTTATCTCGGCAACAACTCAATTCAGACAAGCTTGCTTCCATTAAGTCGTGGGCTTGGCTCGTTAGATCGGCGATGGGATAAGTTAAGTCGGCCACGACTTATACTAAGTCGGTCGCGACTTAGAACTTGGCAAAAATTCCAGACCAGAACTCTCTATAAATAGACGACCACTTCCAACGTTCAAGGGACCTTTTGGCTCATTCTCTTCAAGCGCCGTTACTCTGCCGAATTCCAGACGACTTCAAAGCTTTTTAGATCCAACAAACTTCTAAAGGAACTCCATGAAGGAATCATCCACATTCACCATGGATTTGAAGATGATTGTCAACATCAAAGCTTGAGCTACTTGTTTCACATACCCTATCACTTGAAGTGGGTTGTAATTGAAAGATCTTGTAAAGAATTGTAATCAAACTAGTGATAAAAAGATTAAAGTGGACGTAGGCTGGATTATAAGCCGAACCACTATAAATACTGTGTCTCTTACCGTTTTTCTACATACTTTCTGCTTATTTCTATTTCCCGTACAAACGGGTGGTGCTTTCACAATCACATCTTATACACCAGGGTGTTAGCGTTTAAATTTTTTCGTTAACATTTTGGTGCTTTCACTGAGAATTGAACTCAGGACATCTATCATCATTGTTTCAGAAAGATTTGTAGATAGAGTTTCTTTAAGAACCAGAAGTCTATCCGAAATCATGGCTCCTGGAAGGAAAAGTAAATCTGTGAGATCTGCAAACATTCGAGAGGGAACCTCCACTTCCCCAACACCAAATCAAGCCACTCCAGCTGTTGGAGTTTCAAAAGCGGAATTGGACGCTGCTATCTTTGGGTTGAATCAGCAAATAAATGCCCAGAACGCGCAATTGGAAGCTCAGAATGCTCAGAATGCTCTGATTCTGAATAGGTTAAACGATCTGCTCGGGGCAAACCGTCAACCTGCGAATAATGAAAGGAACTTTGTCGGTAATGTCCATGATGCTGAAACTAGAAACATTCCCGAAAGGGCTGCTAGCCCCTTTGAACAGACATTGCCTGAGGCTGGAGGATCCAGAAATAGGAATGACGAAGAATATCTTTCTGGTATGGTTCGACAGATTATGAAAGAAAGTATGCAAAGGGTCGAAGATGAGAAAGAGTGGGGTTTCGCTCCGAGCAAGACTCCGTTTACTGAAAAGATCCTAAAAGCTGAATTCCCAAGGAAGTTCGTCCCTCCGACCATTCCAGCTTACAAAGGGACAAGTGATCCAAATGAGTTCCTGTACAAATATGATTGGCACATGACAGGTGCCAGAGCTTCTGACGAGATAAAATGCCGCTATTTTCCTGTGTATTTGGAAGGGGTAGCTCTGCTTTGGTTCACAAAACTACCTGTCCGGTCCATCGATCAGTTTTCAGACCTAACCAGGAAATTTAAAGAGCAATTTAGGCTATATGCTTCAAAGGCAAAAGACATCATGTCGTTATCCGGTTTGGAACAGAATCCGGGGGAAACTATCAAGTCTTTTTTAAATCGCTTTAATATAGCGTTAGCTGAGGTGGATAATGCAGAACCCCGCATGGTCTTGACCTATTTGATGAGAGCTATTGATAAGTCAAGTGAATTCGGAAAGTGGCTGAACATGAAGGAGCCAAATTCTCTGGAAAAGTTCTACAAAAAGGCGGATGAATTCATGCGTTTGGAAAGCCGTCCTGTCCCGGCAAAGGCAACAGTAGAGAAAGCTGAAGACAACACTGCTGCGCCACGTAAGAATGGATCTGTGGGACAGAAAAGAGAAAATAATGATGGAAGGAAACAACACAATTCAAAGAAGCCTCGATCCTTCAAGCCATCAGAATATACTCCTTTGTTAGAGACACCAGAGCGCATCTACCTGGCTACAAAAGATTCTTTTGAGTATCCCAAACCTCCTGTTCTCAGAACCGGAAGAAAAGCTGTGCAAAGTGGGAAGTTCTGTCGCTTCCATAATCAGCCTGGTCATGACACAGACGACTGCCGTCAATTGAAAAATATAATCGAAGAATTGCTAAGAGAAAATAAGCTGCAGCAATTTGTGAAGAAGAGTAGTAATGATCCTGCTTCGTCAAGTCAGGGGCAACAAGCTCTTGCTCATCAGCCCAGGACAAATGAGAAGGCCGCAGGACATGAATCTGGAAGGCCAGTTATTAATGTCATCACAGGAGGACCCCACCCAGCAGGCAGAAGCTGGGGTGAAATGGAGAGGTACACTCGAGCTCTGAAACATATGCCAACTGAAGAGAATGTCTTTGTTTTAGAGGACTCTACACCCCTGAAACAACAAAGGACTTTTAATGATGATATTGTGTTCAGGGCTAGAGATTCCACGGGCATTGAGGCCCCTACTTTGGACCCGTTAGTCATCTCGGCCGGTATTGGACCGGCTATTGTCAGAAGAGTTCTTATTGATTGCGGCGCATCTTGCAACATCCTCTTCAAGAAAACGTTTGACCAGATGAGAATCCCGATGGCGGATGTGCAAGCCTCATCTCAGAAGATTGTTGGCTTCACTGGGGAGCCAAAGCAACCAGTAGGAACCATTGACTTGCTTGTGGAACTCGGAGAAGGAGAAAGAAAAGTAGTTCGCAAGCAGACTTTTGTGATAGTAGATGAATTTTCTGCTTATAATGCTTTCTTTGGTCGACCTATTCTTGCTGCATTCAAAGCTGTCCTTGCCCCATGGTGTCTTACTATTAAATTCCCTACAGACAATGGGGTAGGAGTTATTAAAGGAGACCAGAACGCTGGGCGAGAATGTTATATAACAGAGCTGCGAGAAACAAGGAAGAGAGAAATGGGGAAAGATGCGGCAACCCCAATCCGCATCAAAACACCAACCCTATAGCAACTACAGGGCGGACCCTGCACTGGCGAGCATAGCGGGGCACGAAAAGTGATGGATCCTAGAAAGGCCAGTGCGGGGGAGAGTAGGGTGGTACCAGCAGAAACAACGATACCGGTGCCCGTTGATCTGAAGGACCCAAACAAGGTGCTGAATGTGGGTTCACAACTTAATGTGTCAGTTCAGAATGCCTTGATATCTTTTTTGAAAGCAAACCTGGATGTTTTCGCTTGGACCCATGCCGATATGTGCGGAATATCCCCAGAAGTTGCGGTACATGCTCTGAATATTGACCCAAAGTTCACGCCAGTAAAGCAGAAAAGAAGAATCCAAGGTCTAGAAAGGTCGACAGCATTGAAAGAGGAAGTTGACCGGCTCATGGAGAATAATTTCATCAGAGAATCTACCTATCCAAATTGGGTTTCAAATCCAGTGCTAGTTAAGAAAGCCAATGGTAAATGGAGAGTGTGCATCGACTTTTCAGATCTAAACAAGGCCTGTCCCAAGGACTGCTTCCCATTACCCAGGATCGATCAACTGGTAGATGGAACAGCGGGTCATGAATTGTTGTCTTTTATGGATGCCTACTCCGGATATAATCAGATCATGATGCATGAGCCAGATCAGGAGGACACAAGCTTTATCACCGATGTCGGTCTTTACTGTTACAGAGTTATGCCCTTTGGGTTGAAGAATGCGGGGGCAACATACCAAAGACTGGTAAATGCTATGTTCAAACCGCAGTTGGGAAAGACTATGGAAGTTTACGTTGATGACATGCTAGTAAAATCTAAGAAAGCAGTGGATCACATCGAACACTTAGCAGAAATGTTCGCAATTCTCCGAAGATACGGAATGAAGCTTAACCCTTTAAAATGTTCTTTCGGGGTAGAATCTGGGAAGTTCTTGGGTTTCATCGTGAGCGCTAGGGGCATTGAAGCTAGTCCAGCTCAAATCACTGCTCTAAAAGAAGTCAAAGCTCCTAAAACAAAGAGGGAATTGCAAAGTCTCAATGGAAAAATTGCCGCCTTAAGTCGGTTCATATCCAAAGCTACTGATAAATGCATTCCATTCTTCGACGCTCTAAAGAAAGGAAAGAAAAACTTTGACTGGACTCCCGAATGCCAGAAAGCTTTTGAAGAATTGATTCAACATATGGAAACGCCTCCAATACTTTCCAGGCCCGGCGATGGCGAGGATCTTCTTATATACTTGGCAGTTTCATCTCATGCTTTAAGTGCAGCGCTGGTACGGGAAGACAAAAGGATTCAACATCCAGTTTACTATATCAGCAAAAGACTCACTGGGGCAGAAATGAATTACTCCAAGTTGGAAAAACTCGCCTATTGTCTATTGATTGCCTCAAGAAAGTTGAGGCAATATTTCCAGGCTCATCCTATCAAAGTCCTCACTGATCAACCTTTAAAGCAAGTCTTGTTTCGCCCTGAGACTTCGGGCCGCCTTTTAAAGTGGAATATTGAATTGAGCCAATATGACATCACTTATCATCCTAGAAAAGCGATCAACGGACAAGCTTTGGCAGATTTTATTGCAGAATTTACAGACAAGGGTAACAGCGAGGAAGAAACAATCGAGAACTCCCCAACCCAATGGAAGTTATTTGTAGATGGCGCAAGAAATGATTACTGTTCAGGTGCTGGAATTGTTCTTGAAACTCCTGAAGGCCGGTCATTATGCTATGCGCTAAGATTAGAATTTCCTTCAACAAACAATGAAGCAGAATATGAAGCTCTGATCGCTGGTTTGAAAATTGCTAAAGAACTAAACATTAGAGCGTTACAGATCTTCAGTGATTCGCAGCTTATAGTATGTCAAGTCAAGAAGGAGTTTCAAACGAAAGGAGGAAATCTGCCCGCTTATGTGTCAAAGGCTTGGGAACTTTTATGTGAATTCGACCATTACACGATAAGTCATATTCCTCGAGAAGAAAACATGAAAGCAGATTCTCTCGCAAAATACTCAAGTTCTGGCGAAGCCCAATCCTTAGGGTTAGTTCCAGTGGAAGTTTTGTCAAATCCGAGCATTGATGAAATGGATATCGATTGGGTTATGAGTATGTCGCAAGAGCAAGAATCATGGATGACTCCAGTAACAAAGTATCTACTCAATGGCTCTTTACCAGAAAACTCTAAAGAACGACAAAAGCTACTGAGAAAAGCTTCTCGATATATAATCCAGGATGGTCAATTATACAGACGAGGATTCTCAATGCCATTGCTTCGATGTGTATCCAAAGAAGAAGCCAAAATAATCCTATCAGAGGTACATGGAGGAGAATGTGGGGATCATTCAGGTGGTCAAACTTTAGCAAAGAAAATTCTCCGATATGGATATTTTTGGCCAGAAATTAATCGAGATGCTGCAGATTACTCTCGAAAATGTGACAGATGTCAAAGATTTGCCAAAATTCCTAGAGCACCTTCTACTGAGCTCACACAAATGACCAGTCCGTGGCCGTTTGCGATTTGGGGAATAGATTTGATCGGACCTTTACCAACCGCCAAATCTGGAATCAAATATGCCATTGTTGCTGTAGATTATTTCACTAAATGGGCTGAAGCTGAACCATTGGCAACTATCACCTCCAAAAAGATGATAAATTTTGTGACTAAGAATATCATTTGCAGATACGGTGTGCCTCAGAAAATAATCACAGACAATGGTACTCAGTTTGAAAGCGAGGAATTCCAGGATTTTTGCAAGCGATTCAAAATCCAGAAAAGCTTTTCGGCAGTAGCTCATCCGCAGGCAAACGGGCAAGTGGAAGCAGTGAACAAGATCATCAAATCAACCATCAAAAAGCAACTCGAAAGAGCAAAAGGTGGTTGGGTCGATAAACTACCGCTTGCACTATGGGCATACAGAACTACTCACAAAACTGCAACTGGGCATACTCCTTTTTCGTTAGCATACGGATCGGAAGCAATGATCCCGGTTGAAACAGAGGTCCCTTCACACAGAAGAATCCATTTCAATCAAGCAGAAAATGAAAAGCTGCAACTTGAAGCGCTGGATCTCCTTGATGAAAAAAGAGATGAAGCTAACCTCAGAGTTGCAGCTCATCAGCAAAGGATAGCCAGACATTTCAATTCCAAAGTTCGTCAACGCAGCTTTGAAATTGGAGATCTAGTCCTAAAAAGAATTATGACAGCGACAGGTGTGTTTGGGCCAAATTGGGAAGGACCGTATGTGATAGGTCAGAAACTTCTTGACGGCACATTCAAGCTCACCACAGTTGATGGAGATCAAATTCCAAGGGCATGGAACAGCAATCACTTGCGTCCATACTTTACTTGAAAATTTTGTTGAAACATTGTAAAAAGAATTATGAATGTATGATTCCTGTAATTGAAAGCAATTGTGAAACTGATGCAAGTAAATAATGAAAGAATATAAAGTGGATGTAGGCCCAATTTCATGGCCGAACCACTATAAATCTTGTGTTCCTTATTATCATTATATGTTTGCTTTGTTTTCGATATAAAAATACACAAAATGTATTGCTGAAATATCGATTTAAATTTTTGCAGACAGTGGAGATAAAACTTGCGCATAATAAGACCGAGCGATTCTCACCATCATTCAACAAACAAATTTCAAGTCACAAAGACCCCGAATTCAAATCCTAGATAGGAAATGCTTCAATTGAACGGCTAATGATTTCGATAAGAACGAGCCCTTGCTGATAAATTGAGATTGTTTAAACAAACAAACATCCAATTAGGAAGCTAGTGCCCGTTCTCACGAACTTGCCTGGCAATGAAGTACACTTCCTTGGATTAAACAAGCCACTTGTAAAAAAAAAAGAAAGGGGATCGCTGAAAAGGCATAAGCAAGTGAACAGAGGAACAACCAAAGCTACCATCAGCGCCACAAGTCCTCTTCGGAGGCACAACTCTTCGGATAATAAAAGACCTCTAATGGGTCATATGCCACAAAAAAGAAAGTTCTCTACTCAACAAAAAAGATTGGAGGAGTCATGACCCTCCAACCATGAGAGAGTAACTTCCAGGCGATGAAAACCCTCTCTGAGGCCCATTTCACCAGGAGTTGAAGTGTTATAACCGCTCTTCGGGATTTCACTTCACCAGAGTTGAAATGTAAACAAAATAAAAGCCCTCTTCGGAGGCCCATTTCACCAGGAGTTGAAGTGTTATAACCGCTCTTCGGGATTTCACTTCACCAGAGTTGAAATGTAAACAAAATAAAAGCCCTCTTCGGAGGCCCATTTCACCAGGAGTTGAAGTGTTATAACCGCTCTTCGGGATTTCACTTCACCAGAGTTGAAATGTAAACAAAATAAAAGCCCTCTCCGGAGGCCCATTTCGCCAGGAGTTGAAGTGTAGCAGCCGCTCTTCGGAATTTCACTTCACCAAAGTTGAAATGTAAAAACAAAGACCTTCTTGAAAGCACACGTTTCACCAAGATTGAAATAAAACTTCCAAGTGTTGAAACGTGAAAAGGCTTTCTTCAAAGGCACAACTCTTTGGGGGTACACGTTTCACCAAGATTGAAATAAAACTTCCAAGTGTTGGAACGTGAGAAATCCCTCCTCAGAGGTACAACCCCCTCCCGGGAACACAATTAAGAAAAAAGACCTCTTTGGAAACCCACGTTTCACCGAGATTGAAATAAAACTTCCAAGTGTTGAAACGTGAAAAGGATTTCTAAAGCATAACTCTTTGGAGGTACACGTTTCACCGAGATTGAAATAAAACTTCCAAGTGTTGAAACGTAAAAAAAAATCCCTCCTCAGAGGTACAACTTTCTATAAAAAAAAAAATCCTCATCAAAAGCGTACTTTAACTTTCAAAGGAAAAGTAATTTGCCTACTGTGGGAAATGATCGTAAAAAGAAAAGAAGTTAAAGTACCCTTCAGAGGTCCGCTTTACCACATAGAGGAATTCACTTGATGAGATATGCACATAAGCAAAAGAAAAAAGTGATTTCTTCGAACGACCAAGCGTAAAAACTTATACGAAGGGAGTTGTACTCTATAAAATTTTCTTTAAAGAATAAAATAATTATTCTTTAGCAAATAAGAGTGTAAGTCCCCTCGAGGTATAGAATATTGCAGCATACTTATGGAATGGGGGCAATATAGTATAATTACACACAATATGGTATAACTAAACCAGCAAAAGGTAACGCTCAAGTAACATACCATAAGCTCGCTGCAATATCAAATAAACTCATGCCAAAACAAATAACAAATGTATTCTTTAATTCAAACAAAAGTTTGTACAAACGAGGAATCATTTTATTCAAGGAATCATTTTATTCAATTACAACGCAGGTACAGGTTTCAAAATAAAGAAAAGCGGGGGCCGGTACCCGCACAATTCTCGGCCAGTACATGCAAAACACAAAAAAAAACTAGAAACTGAAGATCTTCACTTCTTTTTGCTGCCTTTAGACCCTTTACCCGGCCGAATGATCAGCTTTTCAGGTCGACCAGTGGGTATAAGGGAGGAAGGAGAGGTAGGCGCAGCTGGCCCAACTTCTGGCTCCTCTTCAGTGGCAGTGATTATCTTCCCTCTCCTCCTTGATGCTCCTTGCTTCCTTCTCCTCTTTGAGGAAGACTCACTTCCTGGAGTGGCAAGTTTAGATAAAGTTATATCGTCAGAAGGAGTCCGCTCCGGAGATATGTCACCTCCCTCAAGTCCCTCATCTTTTTGCTCTTGCGAAGCAACGGGATCATCCAGGCCATGGAGAGCTTCTATTTGTTCTTCTTGTGACCCAGGTTGAGAAGCAGAGGGAGGCGCCACTTGAAGAGATGGAGGAAGGATCACCGGGGGAGAAGAAGCTTGAGTTTGACTCGGTGCTTTCTCTACAAAGGAGAAAAAACTTAAAATATCAGTATCTTTCGAAAAGAGAGGGGATGACGGCTCATCAAAAGTCGGGAATTCATTGACATTTGAAAAATAATCAAGAAGATCGTCAAGTTCACAAGGAGCGAACGAGCAGTTCACCACTTGAGCTGGTCCGGTGTCAAGTTTACCTGGGGTAGTTGGATCTCTGAGGCTGATTTCATATCGCTGTGCTTCGTTGCTTTCACCACCTTCATCCCCGCCTTGTGCACTTGTAGTTTCAGTTACTGTCTTAGTTGCAGGCGGAGTAGAGGAGCTAGAACCCGTGATGTCAACCACAGGAGAAACTGGAGGATGGACAGAGGAAATAAGCGTTAATTCCTTTCCAGAACATTCCTCTTCCGCCATTCCAGTTCTCATCCTGGCAAGTTGTTCTCGCCCCTTCGCAAGAGCAGCGCGAGCTCCCTCATCCAGGTAACGCGCCTCAAAATCTTCATCGCCATACCCGGCGTCTTTAAACATGTTAAGAGCAGCTTCCCACACCTCGGCCAGGGTGATTTCATACTTAGGACCAAGAAAAGAGAGGCTGCCGCGTCCCAAGACACAATGTAAATAAAAATCGAATAAAGTCGAATTGATATCGTTTTCCATGGTCTGAGCAGTTTCTTCGGCTGCAATTTTGCCAGCCATGGCCTCATCTCGATCTTTTTCGGTCTGAGCAAGTTGGGCTTTTAGCGCTTCAATCTCCATGTCCCGGGCGCTCAGTTTATTCTGCAGCTGGGTGACATCAGTGCGGTGGTTCTCTACAGCTTGTTCCAACCTCTCAGCTTTAGCTTCAGCGTCCCTCTGGCTGGCGTGCGCATCTCGCACTTGTTTTTGCAATACCTCTTCTCTTTGGGTGTAAGTATTAGTAGAAGAGGCAAGATCATCTTTGAGCTGCTTTACTTCAGCTTCGAGTTTTTCATTGTATTCGGCTATCTCCTTCATCTCAGTGTTGTGTTGATCAAGAATCTTCTGCCATTCTGATTTGTCATTTTCCATGGTCAGCATTGCTTCGATGTTAGCCCGATTAACTCTTTGAAGTTCATCAACCAGCTTTTGCCATCCAGACATTCTATCGATATCAAGCTTGACAGCATCGAGATTTCTGTACATAGCTTCTTTGTCGATGGGGACCAAATCAAGGTCGAAGCGTACCCCCCTCAAACACCAGTTCGGGAATCGGCTCTGCAAAGTCGGGGGGCCCCTTTCAACATGGTATGAAGGCCTGTTGAGAAGTGTTTGGATGGCACTTCCTTCAAGAGCAGGAGATTTGGAAGGGATGTCAATAGAAACTGAGGCACCAGGTCTCTCAGATGTCACGGGCACGTGCTCCTCGCCAAGTTTGGTCCGCTTTCTCGAATCCTCAATATGGCTCTTCCCCCTATCATCGTGCGTTTTACGTTTATGGGAATCATCATCCCTTGGGAAAGATTCATGTCGCGTGCCCGCTCCCTCATGACGTTCTTCATACCTTCTCCTCTCTTCAGCTTTTCGCGCAGCTCTCTGCTCATTGGTCTCTCTGGGATCGGTATAGTATTGCTTGTAATCATAGCTGCCACGCCCTCCATAGCGTCGAAAGTCTTTGTAATAAGAACCGCTGCCGCTGCGCCCCATAGAGGAATCTGAAAAGGCAAAAATAGCAAGTCTTAGAAACTTCCGGAGAAAAGAAGTTAAATGTGAACAAATGCCAAAAAATCCTAAGTGTTGTGTGATGTGCAAGCTACGCGCATTAAGCTACAAACCACTCATTGGTGTAGAGGTGATGATAGCTTGGGTATGAGGAGTTGGTGTTTGTGTTGGTGTTAGTCGAAGAAGGGACGTCGCCTCAACTATAGGAGAGATAGTTTTAGACACGTCATCTCTAAAAAGCTCCTGTGAGGTCACTATTATGTCGCTCAACCCATCATAAACATCGTCACCATCATGCTCGGTGAGACTTGTTTTCTCAGTTCCTACATCAGCTAATCCCCCGAGAGGCTGTGAAGGTTCTTCTTCTTCCTCAATCGGGGCAAGTGCCGTCTTACTAGATGACCCCATAATGTCGGTAGGGGTGGAACATTTCACCAATGAAGCTTCGATGTTAGACTCTTTTGATGAGGGTTGTTCGATAGTAACGGGGGCATCCGATGCTTCAGTCGGGGAATCGGGAACTTCAGTCGGAGCTTCACAAAGCTGAGTATAGCGAGAAGGGTGGAGAAGTTCGTATTGATGTAGAAATTCGTCGCTTAGTAGAAACTTGATACTTCTCTCTTCTGCGGCTACAGCGCTCAGTCTATCAAAAGTCTGCCTATGTATCGGATCTCTAGAGGGAAGGGGAAGTGCTGAAAAAAGCAAAGAATGAGATTAGCAATTTGGACCCCGAAAAGAGTTAAGAAAGAAAGTGGAAAGACGGAAATAAATGATCTTACTTCCTACTCTCCAAGAAGCATAAAACTCTGGGGGACTGCGGGCAAAGAAAAATTGGTTTAAAAATCCATGGACACTTTCAGTAAGATCAAGAATGAGCTTGCGGTTTCTTGCACTTCTCACAATGATAAGAGAAGGATGGTCTTTGCTCTTTGCAAACGAGCATAAGTAGCGAATTTCTTCGAAGCTCGGCAGTCGGTCAAGATTTCTTCTGAACAAAACACCCAACCCCATCAAGATAGCGTAACCATTAGGATGAAGTTGGAACGGAGAAATTGACATCCGAAGAAGAAGAATTCGAAGAAAGTCATTGAAAGGTGGGATCGCCCCACTTAAGCACATTTGACGATTAACCGCGACAAAACCATAGGGAGGTCTGTCAGCAGTATCATTCGGTCCAGGAAATATGACATCATCTTCAGCAAAGCCGAATTGAGTACGCAACTGAATAAATGTTCTCGAAGATAGAATAGTCGAAGTTCTTTCCGGAGGATTCTCTATAGGAACAGCTATCGGGAAAGTTTCTTCTTCTTGACTTGCTGCTTCTTCTCCTTGATGGGAAGTCATTCTACACAAGCAATTGGATATTCAAACATGAAGGTGCACGTTTCCTAAAGTGTGTGAAGTGTTGTACAAGTATCAATCAAACAATAAGCAAAGGTAACTGGAATAAAACCTAGCAAACATTTGTTAGTTATAAAAACCAGGAATCTTTGTTTTGAGTTTGAATATGCAAATACAATGTTGATGCAAACAAATCAGTTCAAATTGTTGATACTTTGCATTAATATTCTACTTTAGTCAATTAATTTACAACATTTCATGCAATATGTTCATATCTCTTATCTTGTCTTAACTAATCTGTCATTTGATATGGGCAGTCAATGGCAGTATGTGCGCCTTGGTTTTCTTTGTTTGTATGTTATTATCAACAGGTTTACAACTCAAAAAGTGAGAATGATCTGTGAAGTGGCATAATGTATTTGAACAAATTTAAAGTTGGAGCAGTTCAAAGTTTAATCCCTGTTCAAAGTTTGATCATAGTTCAAAGTTTATTCCACTTAATTCAGCATGACCAAGGCCTAAGTCATATCTCGGCTACAACCTAAAAAAAAAAGAAAAAAAAAAGAAAGGCTAAGTCTGAAGTTGGCCAAAATCATAGCAATTCAATTCGGCAAGCTTGGTTAAATGCTTAAGTGCCAACTCGGTTATGCCTTAAGAATCTCTCACACATTAGTGTTGGGTTCCTACTCCTTTAACTCGGCAGTTCCCTAGGTCGCAAGAGAAAGCCTTAAAAGTTAGGTCGGTAGGTTTCCCTATGCGTTGGCTCGGCCCCGAGTTAAAGCTTAAGTCCCCCAAATCAGATCGGCCATAAGAAAAGTCATTCAAGATCACTGGATCGCATTCAAGCCTATTTCTCACTCAACCCGTTAGCCCAATAACCGCTCCACCAGCAAAAACCCCTATTCCATTCATACAATCACCTGCTGCCGGATCATCCACTAAACCAGTTCGAGGTTATCACAAATTTGTCGCATGGTAATCTCAAACGGTTAGCCTGAGACGACGAGCCACTTTCATTACTTCGTTGAACTTCTAATCGAGTAACCTAAGTTTCATCAACAGCAAATCTAATGGAGTTTGGGATGAAGCATCATGCAAGGAGGCCGTTTGAATTCGAGCGATAAAGTTTGAGAACCGATAGTAATCTACAATCAAGGAAGGAGTAGAATCACTTACGCACTGAATAGTAGGAATTGCTGGTGATCAGGTAGGATGGGATCGCCTTAAAGAACTCAGGAGAATTTTAATGGCGGAATCGAAATTGAGTGAATAAGTGACGAAGAAGGTTGAAGGAGGCCGGCTAATATTCTGAAGTGAAATGATACGGGTCATCATACACGAGTTAGCTGATAAGTCGTTTGCGACTTACCGACCTAAGAGTGACCGAGTTAAAAGGTATCGAAGCACACGACTTAATCCAAAGGCGTATACTTCGAGGGGCAAATGTTAACCCTATCTCGGTTACGACTCAGCAGGTATGTGGAGATGGCGCCGACCTAACTGATTAGTAAGATGGCCGACCTAATTGGATTCCGACTTAACTGGTAAAGAAAGGGTACCGACTAAACGCTGCATGGAGATTCCGACCTAAGGCTTGAAGGGATGCCGGTCTAACAAGGCTATGCCGACTTAAGACTTAAAGAGGTTCCGACTTAGGACTTACGAAGGGGTACCGACCTAGTATCTTAATATGGGAGACCGACTTAACTACATAAGGCAGAAAAGGGTTGCCGACCTAAAAGTCTAAATAGGTTGCCGACCTAAGGTTTGAATCAGTTGCCGACCTAAAGCTTAAAGAAAGTTTGCCGACTTAATGATCAGTAGTAAGTTCCGACCTAGTGTGTGTGCCGATCTAGCGACTCAAGATAATTACCGACTTATAGTAAGCCGTAACCGATCTAACTTGAGTACCGGTCTAGTTATCTAAAGGAGCTGCCGACCTACTTGATGAGGACATGGAAAGGTACACGACTCATACTTAAGCCGGGGCATGTTAACTCGGCTACGACTTAGAACTGGTGATTTAAGTCCGGAGAAGCATGCTTGCCCCATTAAAAGCATGAGCCATGCATAAGAGAAAGGGGGACCTACGACCTAGCTTATCTCGGCAACAACTCAATTCAGACAAGCTTGCTTCCATTAAGTCGTGGGCTTGGCTCGTTAGATCGGCGATGGGATAAGTTAAGTCGGCCACGACTTATACTAAGTCGGTCGCGACTTAGAACTTGGCAAAAATTCCAGACCAGAACTCTCTATAAATAGACGACCACTTCCAACGTTCAAGGGACCTTTTGGCTCATTCTCTTCAAGCGCCGTTACTCTGCCGAATTCCAGACGACTTCAAAGCTTTTTAGATCCAACAAACTTCTAAAGGAACTCCATGAAGGAATCATCCACATTCACCATGGATTTGAAGATGATTGTCAACATCAAAGCTTGAGCTACTTGTTTCACATACCCTATCACTTGAAGTGGGTTGTAATTGAAAGATCTTGTAAAGAATTGTAATCAAACTAGTGATAAAAAGATTAAAGTGGACGTAGGCTGGATTATAAGCCGAACCACTATAAATACTGTGTCTCTTACCGTTTTTCTACATACTTTCTGCTTATTTCTATTTCCCGTACAAACGGGTGGTGCTTTCACAATCACATCTTATACACCAGGGTGTTAGCGTTTAAATTTTTTCGTTAACAATTACATTTATTAAATTTTAATTTCCAATTTACTAAATACAATCAATTATAACCTTACAATTGTTTCAATTAATTGGGATTACACTAATTATTTTTGTCAACTTGCATTAACATTATTACCTTACAACATTTTATTTCTTCCAATATTAAATAAGAAGATTCATTAAATTAACAAATTTAATTATCGAAATTTTACGGGTCGTTACAGGTTGATAGACTCTTTAAGAATGGGTTAACCTGGGAGAATATTATCATAAATGGTTAACTAATTTTGGTAAAGAAGTGAAATGGAAAATGGAGAACGTGCATTGATAACACGGACCTAAACAAATCATGCCCAAAGGATTGCTTTCCGCTACAACGGATAGATCAGTTAGTAGATACAACAAGTGAACAAAAATTGTTATCCCTCATGGATGCTTATTCAAGGTATAACCAGATACCGATGTTCAAACCAGACGAGGATTATACCAGGTTCATAACTGAATGGGGAATTTATCACTATAGGGCAATGCCTTTGGACTAAAGAATGCAGGGGCTACCTATCAAAGATTAGTTAATCGAATGTTCAAGGAACAAATTGGCAGAAACATGGAAGTTTATGTTGATGATATGTTGGTAAAATCTAGCGAGCCTGAGAATCATCTTAAGGATCTAGAGGAAATGTTTAAATATTGTGGAAGTATCAAATGAAATTGAACCTGCAAAAGTGTTCTTTTTTAGTCCACTATGGAAAGTTCTTAAGCTACTTAGTAAGTGCTCAAGGGATAGAAGCAAGTCCTTACCAAATTCAAACTATAAAGGACAAGGCCGAACTTAAAACCAAAAAGGAAGTAATGAGCTTAAATGGAAGGGTAGCTACCCTTAGCGTGTTTATCTTAAAAGCTACTGATAAATGTATATCATTCTTCAATCTAGTTAAGAAAAAGAAAAACTTTGAATGAGGAGAGGATTGCATGCCATTTGGAAAAACCACTAATACTTTCAAGTCCCGAGAGTGGGGAAATATTGTACCTATACATGGCAGTATCAGAACATGCAGTTAACTCGGTACTCATTAGAGAAGATAATGGAGCACAGCTTCTGGTATACTACATAAGCAGGTGATTAAAGGATGTAGAGATTCAATACCCAGTTATAGAAAAATTAGCCTACTGCTTGATTCTCACAGCTCGAAAACACAGGGCATACTTTTAGGCACACTCGATCAAGGTATTGACTAACTTTCCCCTTAAGCAAGTTTCTAGCAAACCCGAAACTTCTGGAAGATTGGTAAAATGGAGGATTGAACTCAGTCAATACGACATAGAATTTCAACCACAAGTTGCAATAAAAGGGCAGGCATTGGTAGACTTTGTTAATGAGTGCACTAGCTTTATTGAGGAACGATCGGAAAAAAAAGAAAGATCAAAAGCCTGTGTTTCAATTATTCATGGATGGGCATCAAATGAACAAGGGGCTGAGGCAGGTCATATAATCATAACCATAGATGGACATCGTTTACACTATGCCATGAAATTAGGATTTCCCGCTACCAATAATGTGGCAAAATACGAGTCGTTTATAGCAGGATTAACCTTAGCACTAAAACTAAAATTCCACGACAACAGATCTTTAGTGACTCTCAACTAATGGTGAATCAAGTAAAACAGATATGTCAAACAAAGGATCGTAAGCTATCCTTATATATGACGAAGATACTACAAATGGTTGCTTTGTTTGGGGACTTTTCGATAAATCAAGTTCCAAGGGTAAAAAATTCATATGCAGACTCCTTAGCAAAATTAGCCAGCTCAAGAGGAGCCCTAGAGTTACGAATTGTCCCAGTCGAATATCAGGAAAGGACAAATATTGAAAAGGAAACATCAAAATAAGGGAAGGAATTGTTAGTTATGATGAGGTCTCAAGCCAAGTCTCAAGGGAGAGAGAAAGGAGAAATTTGTAAAGAATTAACAAATGGAAAAGTGGATCAATCATGGTCAAGTAGCACATATGATGATACCTGGATGTTACCTATTGTTGAGTACCTAGTTAAAGGAACACTCCTATCCAATAAAGGAGAAAAGTAAGAAAAATAGGAGGCAACTCCTACCTTTATGATGATGGATGGAATCCTCTATAAAAAAGGATATGCTCTTCCCTACCTAAGATGTGTCAGCATGAATGATGGAATGAAATTAATGAATGAAGCACACGAAGGGTTTTGTGGAGACCATTCAAGTGGGATGAAACTGGCAAAGAAAATATGAGGCAGGGATTTTACTGGCCATATATGGTAAGCCAAGCCACAGAATATGTGAGAAGATGCGAAAAGTGTCAAAAATTTTCAAAGATACCCGGATTTCCCCCAAGTCAATTAACTCCAATTATAAGTTCATGGCCTTTTGATGTATGGGGAATTGACCTAATTGGCCCATTACCAATCTTAAAGGGTAGGGCAAAATATGTTGTGGTTGCCATCGACTATTTCACTAAATGGGTTGAAGCGGAGCCACTTCCGATAATTACTTATAGGAAGGTACTCAGATTTGTTATCAAGAACATCATAACTAGGTTTGGAATTTCCTAGAAGATAATCTATGACAATGGGACACAATTTGAGAGCGAAGAATTCTCCCACTTCTGCCACAATAATGGGATTATTAGAAGTTTTTCATCTATCGCACATCCAAAAGCTAATGGAGCAGTTGAGGCTACAAATAAAACCATAAAGGCAATTGTAAAAAAGCGACAAAATAGGGCAAAAGGAAATTGGGAAGAAGAGTTGCCACTTGTGCTTTGGGCTTACCGAACGTCTACTAAGGCAACAACAGAACATACCCCTTACTTTTTAACTTATTGCTATGAGGTGATGCTACCAATCAAGACTGATCTACCCTCACATCAAAGGATTGCCTACGTCCTCGATAAAAATCTAGAGCTATAAAAAGAATCATTAGACTTGATACACGAATTAAGAGACGAAGCAACGGTAAGAAATGCCGAATATCAGAGAGAAATCTCAAAGTAGTGCAATTCAAGAGTAAGAATTCGATCATTTCAAGAGGGGAATTTGGTACTCCGTAGAGTAATGGAAAATAGAATGAATCCTGCAGATGGACCCCTGGGACCAAACTGGGAGGGACCATTAGTTGTTTGCAAAGTAATCCCATTGGGAGCCCACAAATTATGCCCCCGAGATGGCAATATGGCGCCTCGAAAATGGAATGTTGAGCATTTAAGGCATATTTTCCAAAGATGAATCAATAAAGAGTTACTTTTTATAAAGAGAAAATCTACATAGTTTGGGAGGGAAATGCTCCTTATATTTGGATACTACCTAAGATGATAGCCTACCTAAGATGGTGGAAAAGCCTCTGTCCATGCCGAGATGGCTAGGGCAGTGGATCTCCTGGAGGAAGGGCGGGTAAGCCTTTAGCAACGCCATAAGATGGCCAGGTTAAAGCACCAGACAAGCCCTTAGCTGCGCCTCTGGTCAGGTCAAGGCACCTCCTGGAGGGAGGATGGAGTATGCCTTTATCCATGCCATAAGATGGCAAGCGTAAAGCATCGAACAAGCCTTTATCTACGCCTCAAAAAGGGCAGTGTAAGGCACTTCCTAGAGGGAGGATGGAGTAAGCCTTTATCCGCGCCATAAGATGGACAGGATAAAGCATCGAACACTATGCCATAAATGGCCTTCTGCAACACAAAAAAAATGTTGGGTCAGGCCCAAAAAATGTTGCCATAGGTCTATGGCAACACTTTTCTAGTGATGCAATTTTTGTCGTTGCCTTAGACCTCAAAGGCAACATTTTGACTATCTAAGGCAACATAAGTAATATTGTTGCAATAGAACCCTATTTGGGTCTATAGCAACATCCATATGTGTCTGTAGCAACATTCCAAAATGTTGCTATAGATATTAACTTTCTGAATTTGTGGGGCCCACAATGTAGAGCATATTTGATTTTTTAATAGAAATAAATATTTATTTAATAAAATGCTATTGCACAGAATTTGATATTCAAAAAGTAATTTATTTAAATAAATATTATTTATTTAAATAAATATTTTATTTCAACATTTGAAATAGTACAAATTCCTGACTCCACTATTTTACAATTCAATGATATATAACACTGATATTCACATATACAGATATTCCTCACTACATCACTCAGTTCACTCATTACATATGCAGTTTCAATTTATACAGACACTGACACTGACAAATATATGACGAGCCGAGTGCCGAGCCGAAGGCGAGCCGAGTAGCGGGTCCAGTCTTCAAGCTCAAGCACATTTGATTTGACTCTGTCTTCAAGCTTGTATCCAGCTGTCCAGTCTTCAATACCTGTCACATATAATTCAAAAGCAGTAATCTGGAAAATAATATTTAACTCGAACAGAAAATGAAAATATTTTTGTTATATTATTTGCCTCAGGTATTTGGGTTGTTTCTTTTCATATTTTTTTTCTGACAGGGACCAAATATTTGCACGGACAACCTGTGAATGCACAAGTCAGCTGTTCACAAGTGCATAAGCCAAACATGAATGCAACACATGGATACAAGACAGTATGGAAGACAGCAAGCAACAGTTCAGGCAAAAATGCACAAAGGAGAAGCATTTATGTACTGGAGTTTTAGAAATGTACTGGAGTTGAAGCATTTATAAATTATAGATGTTATTTCTAATTCTGTATTTAAAACCCAAGTTGAAGCAATTATTAATTTAAAAAAATTCTATGAAGTATAATACTTCAAAGACCAAATTGGATTGCTCACTGAAATAATCATGTATATAACATAAAGGAAATTACTTGCTGAAAATAACTAAATAATATTATTAGTTACCTTTGTGTGATGAGAATTTAGGTTTCCGTTTGCGCCATCACAGCATGAGCCGGAGTCCCACACATAGGGTGAAGCAACACATCCAGCCCAGTAAAGACGCTTAACCAAAGTCCACAATCTTCAGATTACCTATGATATTGATAAGGCAAGAGCTAAATAGCATAAAATTTAGGAATCTTCCCAATTTTTATGCTATTCAACTATGCCTCATCAATATCATTTAGACCTTATACCATAGTGACAACATCTATGGTTGATGTAAACGCACCAGTGTTAAAACTTATAATTCAGATTTTACCAAATTGGGATTATTTGTCGTAAACGCACCTGTGTTAACATCTATATTCATTCACCAAAAATATCATAGGTTCAGTCTCCACAGTCCAAGCCACTTGAGCACAGCAAACACACAATTGAAAAAAACATATTTTTTATTACTCAACTGTATGGTGAACTGAATAGCAATGTAAAGATTTTTGATGTTAGTATACATATTTTTTAACAATAGCGCAATTGTACAATAGTGATATAATAAAAAACAAGATGGGTTTTATAACAAGTTTTCAAACAAAATGGTTTGTTAGAACTATTTTTTATCATCTTAACAAGTGTTTTGAGAAATAAATCAAATAGCAGTAGATAAAACTTTATCATTCAATTCATCAGTTATCTTTACTTTTAGTGGAAATATTTGACAAAAAACAACAGAGTATTCATACTTGTAAACTAGTCCTTCATTTTTGACAATGTTACAAATGCAACCTTCTTTTGTTACTGTATCAGCTGCAGTGGACAAATGATTCATGGCCAAAGATATGGGTTTCAAAAACACAGCCGGCCTACAAAAGCACCAAGCAGTAGCACATGGTAATCCTAGATTTAAAACCATGATAGTAATCAACAAATTTGATTTTCATAAACATTAAAATAAGCTTACATCAAATCCTCGTTGGACATAGTTGCTGTAATACCATGATAGTAATCACAATGAAATCATTAAATAACATTTAAATTCTTTCTTTTGAAATAATATCCGAATTACTTAATCATTAACTCACAATTCAGCACCTTATAGCAAATAAAATTAAAAGGAGAAATAGGAACAGCAAAAGTAAGGAATGAAAATACCTTAGAGAAGTTAGTACGATTTCTAGGCAAAATCGAATCGCGATTCTTCGTTCCCAGTTCGAGCTTCCAGACATCACGTTTCTGTTCGAAATTCCTTCCAGGCAAAATCGATTTCGTGCTTTGAATTCGTGAAACCCAGCTTTCAATCGAATCAGTTAAGGAGGAGACTACATCGAGCGGTGGAGGGTGATTTGCGAAGGAGGATGACTTGCGATGGAGCACTGGAGCGAGCCGGAGCCTGGATCGAAGCGAAATTGGGAACCCCTAAATCGAAGCCCTAACCAAAATCGACAGAGAAGAAAGAAAATAAAAAGTTACTTGCAGAGACTTTTTTTCTTCACGGCTCTAAAAGATCAAGGAGTGGTGTTCGGATTGAATGGGTGTCACGTTCTCCAACGTAGGATTTGCCTTGGTAGATTGACGCGGATCGGTGCGAAAGATATGCAAAAGTCTGCTATAGCAACACTATAAAAAAAATTTGCATCAATTACACTTTTTTAGCTAGAGCAACACATTTTTATGGCTAAGGCAACATCAAAAATTCAACGTTGCATTAGGACCAAAATTGTATAGCTATCGCAACATTTTACCTGGCAACACCTTGCAAAAATGTTGCAGAAGGCCATCTATGGCGTAGTAGAATAAGCCCCTGTCGACATCGCAAAAGGGCAGGGCCAGGGCAGGGCGCCTCCTGGAGGGAGGTCGGGGAAGTCCTTGGTTCCAGTCTCTAAGATGAGCCTAACCAAGAGCACCAGACAACAATGGACCAAGACGTCTAAGACAAAGAAGAGGCTCATTCAACAATGGACTAAGATATCCAAGCCCAA
Source organism: Allium cepa (assembly GCA_030765085.1). NCBI lineage: Eukaryota > Viridiplantae > Streptophyta > Magnoliopsida > Asparagales > Amaryllidaceae > Allium > Allium cepa. The sequence goes on from CM060932.1 coordinate 474,463,289, forward strand.
ATAGCGGCTCATTCAACAACGTGCTAAGATGTCCAAGCCCAAAGAAAGGCTCAATCAACAACAGACTGAGATGTCCAAGCCCAAGAAGAGGCCTATTAAACCATGGACTAAGATGTCCAAGCCTAAGAAGAGGCTCATTTTATAATGGACTGAGACGTCCAAGCCCAAGAGGAGGCACATTCAGCAATTAACTAAGATGTTCAAGCCTAAGAAGAGGCATTTCCAATTGTAGACTAAGACGTCTAAGCACAAGTGGCAACTAGACAAATTACTTTGATATAAGACCTGAAGGGTTCACACATCAAAGGACAATAACAGAGCTCCAATTATAAATACCTGAATATAGGTTTCAGCATTTTCATTTCTAAGCATCATCAATTAATACCCGAATCTGGTTTTGTGTCACTATCTTTCACCAATCATCTTAATATACCTGAATCTGGGTATCGATACAATTACTTATTTGAGCTCTAGTTTGGACGTGAAGTTTGAATAATGGATTTCTACTTGTCTATCATTAATACTCGAATCTAGGTATTGGAACATTATTAATCACCTACAGTTTTTATACTCGAATCTGGGTTTCGAGACTATTATTTTATTTCGCCTTAATTCCCTAATTTAGGACTGTGGCTCCTATTATGAGGAAAATTCCAATTGTTCTTTGGCTGTCTAACATATGTCCTAATCTTGGAAAAGGATTTCTTTCTTAACAAAAACTACTATGGAGGTATGCTCACACAATATATGTCCTAATCTTGGCTAAAGATTCTCTTTACAAAGATAATTGTCTGACATATGCCCTGATCTGGGCTTAAAACTTGATATGAAGGCAATATTTACTAATTTCAATCTAATTTACCATAAAACCCGAATCTGGGTATAGAAGTGACATGTAGAGGACTATTTTTGGAAATTGTTATCTAGATGTCACATCATCAAGTTCCAAGCTTAACAAATTAATATCCTAATCTGGGCCAAATTTCATTATTTCCTAATCTATATCAAGTCCCAAGCCGGAGGAATCATGTAAAGAAATTTGATTTTTCATAACTCTAAACGATGATCACCAACATCCGAATGAAGGCTTCAGAATCATTCAAATTTCTGAGAAAATTTCCAAATACATATTGAAATGGATGACAACTCATAGCCCCTATTTGTGGTCACAAGCTATTTTCCAAAAAGGAATTCATAAACTATATCAATTTTATGCATTAGTTCCTAATTGCACGTCTCATATCCAATGAGCCGAGATTATGATCAATTATATCTCCAAATACAAAAGCATTAATATGTTGATCTATTACTAAACATGCACACATATATATATATACATACATATATATATATATGTATATGTATATGTATATGATAATGAGCTAACGACACCGAGAATCACTAACTTTGAATTTTGCAGGAAAAATAAAGTTATGAAGAATGAGAGAGTTATGAAATTTTTGTCCTAAAGAACAAAAGCTTCTTTCATACGGCGAGGGAGGGGGCAAAATATTAGCCATAAAACCTACTTAAGAACAGAAGTATGAAAGAAGGTTAGTAAGATTGAGGTTCGATGAAGAAACGGGCCAAGACTTCATAAAGGTCGTAAGAGGATGTTTTGAAGGCATTAAGCAGGTGTCGAAGGAGTCGAAGGCACCAACTACTCATAAATTGCAAAGGCTTTCGACCCACATGGAAACAGATAAACCCTTCCGCTATTTTTAACCTTTTGACACAGATAAACAAGGACAGCTTCAGAACCCCTTTCGAAGGCAATGGATGATGTCCACTCGCTTACATGCCAAACGTTTCAAAGTCATAGGTTTCACCCCTAACACAACCTTCCCGAAAGCATATACAAGATATAAACCTTTCGAAAAGGTCAAGGCCCATAACTTAAAGAGAAGGGTCCGCCCCTTTCCTAAAGCATGCACTTAAAGGCTACACAACCTCATTAAAACCATTGGCACTTGAATATCTTCAAAACCAGTATGAACGACCTGCCAACAATGTCGAAATCTTCAACTTATTTCCAATAACAACAAGAAGGGAGATGGTGCATTCAGGAAATTTTTCGATGGTGTCGAAAGGTGCTATAGAGAAAATAGTATTCGAAGATCAACAAAGACGAAAGGATAATAAATGCCCCTTTCGACTCAGTCGAAAGGTCTTGGAAAGGATAAAGGGGTCGAAAGAATAAACCAAGAAGAACAAAAGGACGCCTTCCAACAACATCGAAAGGGTTCATGGCCTTTCAACTAAGTCGAAAGGCTTGAGGCGGCATATAAAAAGGGGTCCTTCCGACCCAGTTGAAAGCAAAGGTGGGGAAGGGGGCCGACCTGCATCTACAAATAAGACCCAAGAGGTCTAGTTTTGGGGATAGAATTTTGGAATCCTGAATTCATTTTCCTTACTCTATTTTCTTAGTGATAATTGTATTCTCAAGAAACCCTAAATCAAATTAGGGAGAAAAAGATCAATATCTTGTAACTCATTTTGGATTATGAATAAAAAAGGGAGATGGTTTGATCATTAAGGATATTGACGACGAGGAAGATCATTTAGATCATTAGCTAGAGTAATGATCCATTGCACATGATTCTAACCTATTTTCATTATCTCCTTTTGTTTATGCAATGTATAAGACTGATTTGGATATTTTCGATCGAAACACGTCATTATCGAAACTTGCATTTGACGTCGGAAACCAAAGTGATGACGGAGTTTTGACCATGTTAATCTCAAGAGACTTGGAAATACCTAAATCAATCTTGTACATGGAAAACCAAGTGATTTGTAATCAATAATAGGCTAAGACTGTACCGAAAGGGAAAATCCCGTTCGACCTGATTGAAAGGGTTGTTCTCGAAAGGAATCTTAGTTTCTTATTGACTAGCAATCATATGAAGAGGAACTCATTCGAAGGGGATCAACCCTTTGAGACGTCAGTGACCCTTTCGAATGGGTTCCACAGCAAGAGTAGCGAAATTATAGAGTTAAAAGAAACTGTGTCATACTAACTAAGCAAGTATCCCCTTTTTGACACAATCGAAAGGTCCCAAATGTAACCTTTCGACGTGGTCAGAAGGAATGAAGAGCAAGTATAGGTAATTGCTTTTGACTCGCCTAGAAGATAAGGTTCAATTGGATGTTGTTCTTTAAATCGTATCTCAATGTTAACTCCGTGAAGCCTATTGACTAAGTCAACTTGGTTGAAAGGAAGGGAAAACTTTGTTAATCCTTTCGATTAAGTTAACCTGGTCAAGAGATGGAACAATCACCTTAAATCCTTTCGACTATGTCAATCTAGTCGAAAGGTCTTCTTCCAAAGGAAGGGATCCATTTAATGATTTGGTTTCGCTTGAATTCAACTATCTTACGAATAGCATTGGGGATGTTGATAAGAAATCTTGTTAACACCAGGTTTTCGTCAAAGTATCACCGATAAAGGGTGTGACTGGATTTGGAAAATCAGGAAAGTTAGCACTGATATTCGTTAGAGCTTTTCCTATTGTTGAAAGGATAGGGAAACTCGCATATTGAGTTGAGTTACCGAGCAGTTTAACAGAAGCCTACGATGTTTTTCATGTTTTTCATCTAAGAAAGTGTGTTAGAGATCCGAAAACTACTATTGCACCAACTGTGCTAGATGATTTAGTGGTAGTATCAGATTTGACTATAGTGAGGAAGCATATTCGTATTGTTGTGAGAGATGAGAAGAGACTTAGAGCCAAGACAGTCAGATTAGTCAAGGTCCAGTGGAGTGACGATGACATAGACTATACTTAGGAGGTTGAAAGTAGGATTACAGATACTTATCCTAACTTGTTTGATGGTATGTTTTACTATCTTGTTTGATTTATTGAGTACCTTATTGTAATTTGGAGGATGAAATTCCATAAGGAGAAGACTTTGTAACACCCCAGATTTTCGGCAACATTGTTTAGAATATTTAATTGGTTAAATTAAAAAAAATGTGTTGATTAGGGGATTGAGATTTGATTTTAATTAGGGGTAGCTATGCTATTTAACAATGAATTAAAATAAGAGTTAAATTGAAATGGAGGAGGAGTAAAATAGGAAAGAGGCCATTCCTATATCCTCCAAACCTTGGCCGTGTATTAGAATACACATTCATTTCATTTTAGCATTTTTAAAACAAGAGGTCGGCCACCATTAACAAGGAAAAAGGGAAAAAGATAGAAGAAAAGCTAGGAAGAAGCTTAAGCAAATCAAATCTATTCATATCCCAATCTCTTTAATCACAGAGGCTAAGGTGAATAATGTTTAAATCTCATTTTTGATTGTGTTTTCGGTATTTAGATGAATGCCAAATATTTTGCAATCATTTGCCATGTTATTGAATGATGGAATGTTTATATATACTTGTTGATGATTTATACATGTTCATATTAATTTATGATATGATTTAAGGTGAAAACCCTATGAAATGACATCTTTATGCCTTATGAATTTTTATAAAGATCAGAAATAATATACTGGAGATGTGTTTCAATTTTCAAAGTTTTTGGAATTAATGTGTAATTTATATGAATTTTCTAATAAAGAAAATGATATTTGGGGTTATAAATTATTTACGGGTAAATAATAAATGGTTAGGGTCTGAAATTTTATATGTTAAAAAACATATAAAAGAGATTTTTTGGAATTTTTCTAGATTTTTCCTAAGTGTTTTGATGGATGTATAAAATTATTTAAGGTATGGGACTTAAATGTTTCATACATTTTAAAAGGAGAAAGGGGCTTTTTTGCAAATTATTTGAATTTGTTAATTCTAGAAAATAGCGGCACTTTTGAAAAAGTATTATGACAACCAATCAGATTTATACAAATAAGGCAGTTAAGTACAAAAGAAATAGTTTAAAAATACAAATAAATAGGTTTTTCACTATTTCTTCTCTATCGACACCAGGTTCGACCTCCATGATATCGCCTTCGACACAGTCGAAACCAATGCATATGGTATCAGGCAACTGGTACGTAATGAATTGGATGTGGACGAAAGGTATAAGGACAAAACCATGGGGTTCTGAAAGGGTTAAAGCTTTGCTTTGATTTTAAAGAGAAATACGCCTGCTTGCTTTCGACTTGGCTGGATTTTGACCAGTCAAATGGTTTATAAGATAATTGTTTCGATTGGGTTGCACTTTTGTTTTTTAATGAATGCTTTCGACTAAGTTGAAACACCTAGCTGCCGCCTTTTTACCTTTAGACCTAGATAGTTTTGAAGGGGATGTTTTGTTTTCTAAAAACTTAGCCACTTCTCCAATACTTTCGAAGGGACAGTTTCGATGCCATCACTTTATTACTTAGGAAATGGTTTCGAAACAGATGCTTTCGACTTAAATGATTTAAAGACCTTTTTTCTCAGATTGAAGAATAACCCAAATTGGTTTCGAAAGAGTATTGAATGGTTTCGAAAGGTGTATTTCCACATGTTTTAAATTGAACCCAAATGCTTTTGAAAGGTTTATATTTAATTCATTCGAAAGGATTTAGAAGATGTTTAAAAGAGGTGGTTCCCTAGGGTTTCGAAGGAGTCGAAAGGTATGGTTTTTTTGATCATTTCGAAAGGGTTAAAGGAAAAGGTTTTTTCCAAAGGTTTCAAAGGCAATGTTTAAAGGTATTAAAAGAAGGATGTCTAGGGTTTATAAAGCTTTCAAAATGAAGGATTTCCAAAGGTTTCGAAAGGGTTTTGAGAATGTTTTCGAAAGGAAGGTTTTAACCTTTCGGCCTAGATAAGTAAATAGTTTTACTTGATTTCGAAGGGTTTACCTTCAATGGTTTCGAATGGGTTGTTTAAAGGCTTAAACTAAGGTTTTGAATATATTTAATAGGTAGAATAGCCTAGGTATTTTCAAGTTAAAAAGGACATTAACTTATTTTGAAAGGATAGCTAGTCCTTATTAAAATTCAGCAACATTATTTTGAGAAAAGTATATATATCATGGCAAAATAGCTTAGAGTGAAGAAAAATATGTATTTTCCTTGTATATGCATGATTTAAAGGGTTAAATCATTTTGAAAAGGTTTTTTCGAGGAAAACCTAAAGGTTATTTAACCCTAAGAGAATGACTTAGAATAAAGACCAGATAGGACTTATGTAGGGACGCGCCCTATGCTCATTAGCTATTAGTTCCTATCTAATTTTGTCCAGAATTTTAGTGTGTAGGGCTTAGTCACAGATAAAACTAAAATATTGGTTACACACAGACTGAAATATTTATGTACAGAGGTAGGTTATTGGTAAGCTACAAAACCATCAGGATCAGTTAACCCATGGAATTGTAAGTTAAGGACAGACCATTAGAAAGTTTTGTCTAGCAATTCTTTAGACCATTTGATATTGTATCTGGTAGGCCCGAGTCAACCAAAGAGGCAGTTAGCCCAGTTTGAGGACGGTTAGTCCAGATTGCAGATAGTTAATCTAGTTTGCGGGCAATCAGCCAAGATATCGGACAAGTCCATTTATAACCTGTTTAAAGCATAATGGATATTGTTATTATTATTATTATAATCAATTTGATTAACCAGTTTGGTTGCAGGAAAGGATTTGCAAAATATACATTTTAAAGAGTATATTAGTGAAGGGGAACCCATTCCTCTAAGCGGCGTGGTTTCACTAAATATTAGTAAATCAAGATGTAATAGAATTTTTCACACCAGACTTCATGTCTGACTCGTAGTTTTTGTTTCCCCTTAACTCTCGGGTGCTCCAAAAATTGATTTGAGTAGGCCGAGGGTTGTGGTTTTAAGGTTTTTTTGTTTTGGCAAATAAAGCTTCCAAAGACGATCAAGTGGCTGATGGATAGCTTTATATAGGAATCACAGTTTATTTTATTTTCCACTGTGTATATTAAGTCAGATATGAGTAAATTGACTCTGATCAACCAAGCGGGCATCATTATATGTTTCTTTTGGCGTATTTTGTAAATGATTTATTTAATCATTGCTCAGGAAACGTTAAGGGATTATGTAACATGGATATGAATTATTAATTTGAAATGTAATCAACAAAATATCGTTTTGAAAATCTATGATTTTTTTCATATTCATGTGCTTCTAATATTATGGATATCATTAGCATTGTTGTATTTTTTCACCAGTTAATACTATGGATGACTACAGCATCTGTAGAGCTTTGTTTTTGGCCTCCAAAAATGGGATGTTATAGAATATTATGATGGGTCATAGACTAAACTCCTCCTTGTTTGGTATCTTTTGGTTGCCTAGTTTATTTTTTGTTATGTCTTTGCATTTGTAGTTTTGTCTAACATTTGGTGTAGCATTTTTGTTGTATGATGACATTATATGATTTTGTGTTTAGTTTTGATATTTTGTTGTTCATTGTGTGATGTTCATAGTGCGATGTTCTATTGTTCATTTTGTAATATGCATCTTAGAGTATTATAGTTTATTTTTTCTAATTTTTTGATGGTAAATGGGTGAAATATCTGAACATATGCATATACCGTGGAGGAGTATAAAAATACATCATGCACATATTCAAGGGGCATTGCATTCCTATTAGCATCAATATAACATTCCTTGCATGAATACACGTATGATTGTCATCATCAATAAGGGGGAGAATGTTGGAGCAAGATTTCTCGAATTTTTGTAATGACAACTGCATACATCGGTCTTAGTAGGAAAACAAGAGATATGACATCACAAAGCTAAGAATAAGTGGAAGATTAAGTGCTACATTTCCAGAGTATCGTCAAAGGAAGAACACTTGACGACCGTAAATATGTGAGTTAGTTTTATTTAGAAATATATTATCAAACTCATAAGAATTGCTTTTTAGTATTCCAAAGCCTTAAAGTACTTTAAAATAATTTTTAATATTTTTTGAAGCTTATTTAATACTTTTAAAAGCCTCGTCTTAAGCTTCAGATTCCTATAAAACAAACATAAACCAATGGACCGGTGTGAACCCACCAATGCACGCGTTTTATTCAGGATTTTGAAGCCGTGAAAAGATTCTTTCTTTTCTGAAGGGTCACATTCCTTCGTCCTTCTTTTGTCATGATGCTGCTTTTAGACTTTAATCATAAATATTACAACTCTTTTTCATGCCTTTTGATTTCTATAAACAGATTATGATTTCAAAGAGGAATTACACTTTTCTTTCTAATTTTCAATTCTGATTTCTAGACCCTAGTTTATCAAAAGTTGTCAAACCAGTGAACATTCAAATGCACTATCATTTTTTTATTTCTACTTCCTAATACTCCTGCGCATTCAACTATAAAATGATTCTTGTGAGTTAAAGGATCATTGTACTATATTCAGCAAATCAGTGTATTCAAACATGACTATTGCCAAAATCTACTTTTGTATCGCATTTATAGAAAGACTTATTTAGTAGCCCAGGCATTGTATAGACCCATTCCTCTGGATGAAGTATGTGTGTTGATGAGTAAAAATCAACAGTAGAGGTTCTAGGACTGGACATAGGACAATGGTCTAAATCTGTACAAAAATTATGATGTGCAAGTCTTTTTACTTTCTTTAGTTTATTTCCAGTTAGCTCTTTAATATATTTATACACGTACATTAATAGCTTAGTCATGTATACATGATCCACTAGACTTCAAGTTACATGTACAAGACGAACTTAGGAATTTGATCGCTGAAATGTTAGCTTTATCAGTTTACATAAGGAAAAACTTCTTGATAACCTTAATTATTAATGATATCCAATGCATTCTAGTAAAGGGTTCGGTGTGGTCACATAGTAAGAGTTTCCTTTGAATGGTTTAACTATTTTGGAAAGTAAAGCGAATGTTTGAGAGTGAATGTTACTTAAGTACAATTAGGATGAAGAGGGTGAATGATTTCACCTTTGCTTCATGAACAGTCATTGAAAATGAGAATTATATAAAATACTAAAAGATACTTAATATGGAATGAGATGTGGAGTTTATTCTAAATATATTTACATATGGAAAAATGTTTTCTATTAAATTTATTTCTTCGGTTCAAGATGTTTGATCTAAGATCTCAATTATAAATTAGTTACAGTGTAAAAATAAAGTTCCATAATAAGTGGCTGAACGTACCATCATATTTCATATTTTATTATGGTAATGCGGAAATAGTGGGAGCATACCATATAATACTTCTTAATGGACACATCAAGTTATGAAACTGTTTTCGTAAACATGCCAAATACCATTATGAAGTAATAATTGTTTTCGGTATTGACTGAAAATAGACAGTTTTATTTCAATATGAATATTATGGATATTTATTATAAGATAAAAATATAATGATGGTATTTGAAAATAGTTAATGAGATTTTTCGTCTCAGAAATACTATAGCCATCTTACCTCTATACCCATACTACTCAAGAGTATTACTAGGTAATACTATCAGATAGCACAGAGAATAATGCTATATGGGGTACACATGTGACTATTTCCTTGAGCTAACATTGATACGCATTTAAATATTAAATTTAACTCACCACAAAATGTACACGGTATCGGGAAAAAGCCTTGAGCACATATGCATCAAGGATATAACAATATATGATATACGGTAAATAATAAAGAGTACGGGGTCGGAATCTCAGTCATAATATATAATATACAATATACAATGCATGTCCAGGATACAACACAAAAATATACATACATGAAGCATATCATATATAGCAAGCAATTAAATTGTATAACTAGCCATTACTATAACTAGTAAACACAAGCTGGTCTCATCATCCCTTTACCTGAAATGTCTCGGACTAACTCGAGTATTATATAAATAACACACGGTTCAGACTACATCTAAATCATGGAATTATACATATTTACATAAATGAAAATTATGTGCATGCAATGATAATGACATTATATTGGAACACCTCTAAATGAAAGTCATTAATCAAAGCGTACACAAAGATGCCATCATCCATATAAAATCGCATTAAATATTATCCAATCGAAACAATAACAACTAGATGAACCGTCCATATCTAGAAATCATCATTCAAATCTAGAAATTGTCGATAAAGAGATATCACCACATATAATTAGGCTAACTCATAGCTTGCCCAAATATATCACGCGATATTAATAAACGATCCTTAGTATCAATATAAATAATCATCCATAGCAAAAACATAGTAGTGGTGACATATGCCAGAGAAAGTTATAATTGGCGACACATGCCTATGAAAATATAGTTGGAGACACGCGCCTATAAAGAATGATTGGCGACACACGCCTATGAAATATAAATAAGCAACACATGCCAATGAATAGTAGTGGGCGACACATGCCAATGAGAAAGATATTTAGCAACATACGCCTTAAAAGGATATGGGGATTGATCGTACTCTGGATATAGTCTCAGGTATAATCACAGCTCATCGTCTTATGAAGAAGTATAAGTATATGTTTATATCACATGCACCAGAACCAAACGGGAGATTGACAGACACACTTGCTCTAGGAGACTACACGCATAATTGGGAAACATAACACAAGTGTTCATCCAACGTGGCACTTATAGTTTTGGTTACCTCGACAGCCATCGTGACTTATATCCACCAGTGTGCTCAACTAAGCGAGAACTCGATCACGATCCTAAACACGCCCCCTAAATGGTAATAGACTGTTGGCATAGGTGAGACGATAGGGGCAGCATATCGACGGACATAGCTCTATAATTTCCGACACATAACCATGAATATTGCCGATACATTGCTAAAACATTGCTGACATACGACTATAAGATGTTATAGATCGGTGGTTCTACCACTACGATCATGCCACTAGGATGGATACTAGCCAATCTGGTTCACTCCCCTACTATAAAGGAAGTTGGACAGTGAATAGACAACTACTGAATATATGTATAATACCTAACAAATAGCTACATATTCGTACCAACACGCATTATGATATGTATGCCAAAAAACGACTAAATACATGACTCAGTGCCTATTAGATATAACAAATGCCCATTTGACTGCCATCCATGAGCAAAGGATAATTGAATAAATAACATAACGACGTCCTATACCACCATGTGTTACTAGTCCATTTATTCAGTGCTTATTAATCGGGTTTTTAACCCGACAGAATTCAACAGGAGCTAGAACACCTACGTCAAGTCAAAACAACTCAAGAGTTAACCAAAAGGACCGGAAGAAGAAGCTAAGAAAGACCCAAGAGGAAAGATACAAAATTAGGCTAAGGTAATGGATCGCTGGTTATCCATAAGGATTGCTCATCCATGCCTAAAGTTCTTGCATCATTAACCAATATCTTTTCTAAGGACGTCTGCCAAGTTTCATGATATTCCAAACAAGCTAGTTTAAGAAGTGAGCATTCACCTAATTCCACTCATAGTTCAATGCAAACTGTACATGAATCACCATCAAAACAAGGAAACTCGTTATGAAATTACATGGAGAGCATCTACATAAAGAAAGAAGCACGATCCATGTGAAATGTTCTAAAAATTCTTTGTATACATGGATCGCTAGCGATCCATCGGGTTAGATCGGTTCGCTGTGAACTTTTTGGAGCATCTTTATACCATCAAGTATAGGCTTTTGGCAAAGCGGCATAGCCCAATAGCTCTCCAATTCCTATAAATACTCACCTTTCTGCAAAATAAAAGGGATCTTGTGGACTAGCTGCTGGAACTCTGTAGAGATTATTCTTCACTCTTCTCCTCCCACACAATAGTAATCTGGAGGTTCATTATGATTCTCTAGTGAACTCTTGCGACTTGATCTAACTTCAAAGATTCAATCATATTGTAATCCGATTCACCTTGTAACAACAGTCGGTTAATAGAAAGTTATAAAGTGGACGTAGGCTTCATTAACAACCGAGCCACTATAAAAATCTTCTTGTCTTTTTTACTGTTTTGGTTCTTTTTACATTTATTTTCTATATTATTTCTTGTAAGAACTCGGCTGGTGCTTTCACAATCATTCTAGGGTGTTGATCCATTTTTTGAGTTAACATTTTGGAGCTTTCACTGAGAACCTAGCCCAGGCTTAGATCTAGCAATCTACTTTCGATTAGATATGTTCCGAAGTTAGATCCTCAATCTCTACTTAGATAATTTGCTGTTGAGAATCAATGTCATAGGGAACAAAGAAAACTACCTCCAAAAGATATGTAGTAGCTGCCATTGCTAGAGAAGAAACATATCCTCAGAAAATTGAAGTTAACAACCCCAACAACCTACTATTAGGAGCTAACTCTGGAGTTCAAGTTCCAGGATCCTCCATACAGCATGAAGTTTTGACTAAGGGAGAATTGAACAAGATGGTTGATGAAATTAACCAAAAAATAGAAAATAGCCAAAAGGCTCTTACAGAAAAGATAGATGTTCTCTTAGCGCTCCAATCACTAACTCCTTCTGAACAGTGCCTGAAGCCGTGGCTGCTACGGAGCAAAAGCATTCTTTTATTTCTGGCTTGAACGGAAGAAACAAAAGGCAAAAGAAAAATGAAGTAACAGGTGGAGCTCCAAGAATCATGGCGGAAGAAAATGTTAGCACTCTACCCACTACAAATGCACCTACTACAAACCCGAACTTAGGGGTGAAAACCCCACAGGGAGTTATAACGATGGCTCTCTCCGGCTCTGAAGATGACTAACAATTTAAGGAAAACAAACTGGATGAAAATGCTAATGTGAAAAATGCTAGAAGAAGATCTAAAACCCGGCACCATAATGCTGAGCAATGGATGAGAAACTGTTACTCAGTCGGTACTCCCGAAGGCCGGAGAATCAAGAAGATGTGACACAAACCGGGATCGATTACAAGGCCAAGCTCTCATGGTATATTTTGACCACTCCCAATTGACCAGCTTCCAAACCCATCATGGAGCTTCCATCGTCGAATCACGAATAGTCGTCGTCGAAAATAATCAAAAAGCATCAAAATAGTCTTCGAAAAACTCACCTTATGGTTGACTCAAAGTTAAACTCAGGTAATTTCTTATTTGACTCGAAGCAGATTCTGGAAGTCCTGACTTAAATTCAAACTCAGGTAATCACCCATTTGACTCGAAGCAAGTCTAGGAAATTATGGCTCAAAATCAGACTCGGGTAAATCTATGATTTTCTCTAAGCAAATATGCAAATGACTCCAAGCACCGTTCGTGACCAATCTAGCACTTCAAATTATGTGACTCCAAGCGAACCATGTACTGATTCCAAGTAAATGGAAAATTTTCTCGAGTCAGACTCTAAGTAAAATACAATCGATCCATCAATGCCGGTCCATCTTTTTTGCCTATAACTCGAACATACGAATCCCAAATGCTATGAAATTTAGAATGCAACCTTATGGGGCTTTCCTTGTCGCCTTAGACTGATCTCGGCTAGTTTGAAATTTTTTGGGGATCATCCCAGATCCATGTCCTCATCCTAAGTGATTGGGCATTTAATCGGCATTTCAAATCATTCAAGCATAGGACAATCATGTATATATCATTCTCAAGCACTATAAACAAACGTAACTTGAAAACAGACTGAATTTACAACGATTAGAGCATCTTCCTTGATTGAAACCCATTCACCAAAGTCGTACGACTAGCTTATGGATGAAACGAGGGCGATAGATGCAGCCGACTACAAGGCCCTCAAGAATTATTAAAGGATTAAACAACCTTCTACCCAGGAAGAATTTTATAGGAAGGCAAGACAATTCTAGAGACTAGAGGTAGTGCAATTGCCAAAATCAAAACCAGGCAATTTGCCAAATAACATACCAAATGGTGAAGGAGATAAAGGATTTCAGAGACCTCCTACCTAAGCAAGGTCATTAAGAACCAGTAGAAAAACACTCCGGTAAACAGACAAAATCAGACGAAAAGATGATTATCAAATAACACTCTGCTAGCTAACTACTAAAGAATGGGGCAGCAACCTAAAACTGTGCCTTCTCATCCATCCAGTCTACTTTCCTTTTCCAAATTAGCCATACTAGGTCATTGAGGGAATTACAAATAGCACGACAAAAGAAATGCTCCAATGCCCTCGATGAGTCATGTTGATTCTCCTTCGGAGAATCAGCATCGCTTTGGTGCATCGAGAAGGCTTGTCCAAAGGATCGTTGAACAAATATATATTGCCCCTAATCTCTAGGAACTGATAAAAACTGTGTTCCCGCAAGCCGAATCCTAAAAATTTATCTTGAAATCGATGAATCATCATTGTAAGACTGCTTGGCCGTCGGGCACACTACCCAAAACTCTTCTTGGAGTCAATGAATTATCGCTCCAAGGCTGTCAGGTCATCGGACATTAACCAAAATTTCTCTTGAAGTTGATGAATCATCACTTTTAGACTGTCGGGTCATCGGACGTAGGACCTAAAACTTTTCTTGGAGTCGATGAATTATCATTCCAATGCCTTCTGGTTGCTTGACATCTGATCAAAATTCCTCTTGAAATCAATGAATCATAGCTTTAAGATCGCGGGGCCATTGGACACATGACCCAAAACTCTTCTTAGAGTCGATGAATAATCACTTTAGGGCCATCTAGTCACTGGACATCCAACCAAAATCCCTTTCGGAATCGATAAATTATCGTTCCATGGTCGTCTGATCGTTGGACATCCGAATACAAAAACTTCATCACGAACTTAAGCGTCATGAAGGACCTTCACAAACTAAAGTGTCGTGAAGAGGAACCGGTATATTAGCAATCATCTGATCCAAAAATCCTTTAGAAACTATAGCATCATGAAAGCCAATAGGAAGATCAGCAGTCATCTCATCCTGAATTGCCCGAAGCCATTGAAGTCATGCTCTAGGGCCAAGAGTCGACAATCACATCGATCACTCTACAAAATTAACAGAATTACTTCCAACGACCAATGAGACAAAAGTGCTTAATTCCAGAGCTTCAAAGTCGCTTAAAGAAACTATGCCAAAACTGAATCGACCTTGTTCTCAATCGGAGGCTGACTCAAATCAAGCCAAGATTCGGCACCTCGGACAACCAAGTATCTCTCCCTAATATATAAGTCTCTGAAGATAAAGTCTTTTCCATACTTTAATCGCATAGAAGACACCGTTGCATCCATTAAATAGAGTGTAACTAAATGGGTTATGGATAAACCTGGGACATAGTTCAAGCATGCGAATAAACCTTCGGCATGGAGGCACCACAAATACTTGAATAACTACAAGGAAAGCCAAGAATAATCATACCACAGTTCTGTTATGTCCGATCGAGAATTCTGGCATGCTCACAACTACAGACTTAACGACTTAGCTAGTTCAACAAACGAAAATGAAGCATAGTGCTCGCTTACTTCTTCCTAACTCCTCCTTTACCATCCTTGGTGACCATTTCCTTCACCTCTTAGACTGTACACCAGTTGAAGACCAATTATCTTTAAGGCAGTTTGGACCAAAAACTAAGAGGCTTGCCCAGAACACCCACAATCTCTTTCTTCATAACCAATGCGGTCGGCTGTAGATCTCTCCACCATGGCATGTCTTCCCGAAATACAGAAGGATCGCCCAAGCCAGAGTTACCCAATCCAAAAACCACTTATCTCATAGAACTGACGAGATTGCATACTGGCGAAATGAAATCGTCGGATTGATGGGAAAACTTGATCCTTAGCTTATGTGAACTGGTATCGCTCCTCCAGCACGGGGAAGGCTTAAACCATTATGCGCATCTCATAAACCCTACACTCCCATAAACCGCACATCATTTCTTAAGCCGTAGAGCCACGCTTTCGAAGCACGAACTCCTTAGGTTACCCAAAGATTGGCAACGTCAAGAAGTTCCAAACCATTCTGGATCGACTGGTAGTATCGACCCTATAAGTTGTGCACTGTCATAAGCCATGCATCACTTCTTGAGCCATGGAACCATGCTCTCAAAGCACGAACTCCTCAAATTAGCCGAAGATTGGCAACATCGAGAAGTTCCAAACCGTTTTAGATCGACGGATTGTATCAATCTCATAAGTCATGCACTCTCATAAGCCGTGCATCACTTCTTAAGCCATGGACCACACTCTCAAAGCATAAACTCCTCATGTTACCTGAAGATTGGCAACATCAAGAAGTTCCAAGCTATACGGGATCGATAGGTCATATCTATCCTATAAATCGCGCATTTCATAAGCCATGCACTCTCAAAAGCCACATATTTCGTACGCCTTGCACTCTAAAAATCCACACATTTTGTAAGCCGCGCAAGCACTGTTTAATGTTGCTCTAGCATCATCAGCAATCTGTTAAGATTTTCAAAGTACCGGTATTGTTCTAACAGCATTGGAAAACTTGTCTATTGTAGGATTAACATGGATCAACTCTCGCTACCCAAAAGAACCGACATTGCTTCGGTAGTGCTGCTGTAACTCCCTGATATTTTATAGGAAATATAACAAAAAAGAAACTGTGATAACCCGAATTTTGGGACATCTGATGATTGGATAATTAACTGTTTTAATCAATTGAACAAATAAAATTACGATAATAAAAGATGTTTAGATATGTAAATGAACCTTGAATTTTAAAAGTAAATAAATATTTAATCGGTAAATTTTATCTTTTAAAGTTAATAAAGTATTTTCTATTTATAATGTGTGTGTATTTGTATATATTGTAGATAGAATATCTTTGATTTGAATTTAATAGATAAAAATCATGTTTTCAAATTCTAATATTTTGGTAATTTAGAAACCCTGATTAAATTTAAAATAAAACTTTTCAATGCTATTTAAAAAGTTAATTATATAGTTTTAAAATATTTAAGGTAAATGTTTAATTTTCTAAAGTATATCATAGCTTTAGTTTAAATTTAAATAAGATTAATAAAAAGGTTTGAAATGTTTTCTTTTTAAACTTTTCTTGAAATCAAGATAGTTGTATATGTAAATAAATATAACATAACATATGATTTATATACAAAAAATAAGTAATAAACGCAATAATGAATTTAAACATTTGTAATTTAGGATATCATGCGTGGCAACAAGTGGCAATCTTGTTTTTATTTTATTTTAAAAATATAATTAATGTGTAGAAAATCAAGGTTAGAGCTGTATTCATTTTTGTGAAACCAGACTTTCTTCTCTAAAAAATATATAGAAACCAAACAATAATTTTCAAGCTGAAACCTGATCAAAGCCAAAGCAAAGAAAAAAATCAAATTTCCAGTAGCAAATCAACCCAACAAAGATTAAGTTTTACATCAAATACTAGATCAAACATCAGCTTCAACATCAAACAAGTTTTCAGATCTGATAAAGTGTTGTTCTTTGTTTTTCAAACCCTGGAAGCAACTTAATTCAAACATCAGTTTCTAACTTCTCTGTCTAACATTTTAGATGGTGAGTTAACACTTTACTTTATAAAAATTAAATCTAGATGAATGCTTGATACTTGGAAAATAGATTTTAAAGTTAAGTTGTTTCATGGATGATCTAACTGATTTATGGTTGAATAATCATACTGTTAGTGTGTACATATTTGAGTATATTCTCCTGTGAACACATGTTCAAGAACAAAACATATTAATTTAATTTCTTTTCGCATATAAAATTTTTAGGCCTAGATCTTTAAGGATGAAATGATTGTATCGGGACAACCTTTTATTAAGATAAATTCAAGTGTATATGTGGATTATTTATTTTAAAATTTATAAATAACAGAGGATATCTAAATGGGTTGAAAATCGACCCTGTTAATTTCAAAACTTGGTTATATAATCTGAAACGAGGATCAAAATGAGGAATTTTGATCTACAAACCTGGATTTTTAGGTTTAGATTCGTGGAGTAATTTCGGTTTGATCGATTTTGGTACTTTGGCCGAATTCTGCCGATCGGGACAGCATTGAAGGTTGGGCTTGATGTCAGAGTTGGCTGGGAAGATGGTGGTCGTAGGAAAAATAGGCAGATGATTTATCGGTGGACGTGGTGGCCAGGGATGGTCAGAGTAGGGTTTAAAACCCGGTTGTGGGTGTCGACGTTGTCTCGAATTCGTATGACGGTTATGGTGAATCGGAGGCTATCGCAAGAGAGGGGTTCGATTTTTCATGTCAAGGTGAAGCTTTGGTATGATCGACGATAGTTCTCGATGATGGGATCATCGGTGGATGATTGTTTTTATCGAAATGTTGGGTTTTCGTCTTTTTCCCGTAGGTGATGGATTGCTCGATTTCATTTCGGATTTTCTCATGCGAAGTTAGGTAGCTGGGTTGAACGAGAAGGTCCGTGTTGACTTCACGGAAGCGTCGGCGGCGCTGGGTGATCCTCCGGCGAAGTGTGCACGTGCATGCAAGATTGCTTGTATTAGTGGGAAGCTTGATGTTCTGGGCCATTAAGGAAGAAGGGTTGGTCTTCGGGTGGAATGTTGTTTTGCACGATGTAGTTCACGAGTGAATTGGGATAGAATTCGAAAGCATCTCGGGTTAAATTGTGAGTTTGTGTACCTAGTTTCCAGTTCAAATTAATCCAGGTTTTAAATTGATAATAGAATGAAAGAAGGAAGCAACAGACTCGGGTAAAGGATCGATATTATTCGGGTTTAATCCGAAGTAAATCTTGCTCAAATTTTCAAGTTTAAAAATTAAATAAGTTTATAAATTCAAAACAGAATCTAGTTTTGAACCCTTTCTTAAAATTTATTCCTTTATAGTATAAATGTCTTAAATGATTGTTTAAGGATACTATAATTTGTTTAACTTAAATTTGTTAAGTTAAAAGTCTTAAGTTATTTTTAAACTCTAATTAAATGGTTTAATCGAGTCAGATAATTATAGGATAAATGATTTATCTTATGATTAATTAAATCCGTAGATGATTAAGGACTAATTAAATTAATAAAGAATTTAAGAGTAACTAATTTATTTAATAAATTAATGATTTTCAGGGTAGTTAACTAATTATGAATTAATTGATTAGAGATTTGATTAATTCATAATTAAGGATAAATTAATTAATTAATTATAGTTTAATTTCTTAAATGGTAATTACTTAATGTAAGTAATTAAGGATTAGTTATTAAGGGTTAATTAATCTAGTTATTAATTAGAGGATAATTAATTAATAAAATTTAAGGTTAATTATTGGGATTAGTTAACCAATAGGGTAATTACTTGATGAAAGTAATTAATTTAATGTAAATTACTTAAGGAAAGTAATTAAGAATTAATTACTTAGTGTGATTAATTAAGGATTGATAGATTAAGGAAATTAATCAAGGGTTAACTAATTAATGAAGTGTGATTTATTAAGGGATAATTAATCAATGTAAGTAATTATAGGATGATTAATTTGAGAAATTAATTAAGAATAAATGTAATAAATCATTGTTAATTACTTATCGTAATTTAAGATAATTAATCTAGGATGATTAATTAAGATGGATAATTAAAAGATGATTACATAATTGATTTGTAATTAATTGATGGTTAAGTAAAGGTAATCTAAGTGATTAAAGATTTGTAATTAATTTAACTAGAGATAAATTAAATTAATTTTGGAAATGATCCATCTTGCTTATGAATGATATTTGAATGCCTTGGGTTATTTGTTATTCCTGGTATGTGATTGTGATGCTTTGTGAAATGAAATGTTTTTGTAATATGATATGTTGGGTTGAACAAAGATAATGTGGTTATCTATGACGAATTGCTGTGTAAAAGTGACATCCAGTATTCAAAATTTAATCACTTAAATAATTGGGATAGGATGACATTGGATTCGAAGAGACCGGAGTCGGGTATTAGTTAATACCCGAAATCACATCGATTCTTATGGATTGATATGTGAAATCAATAGGCTGAAAGGAAATGATTTAAGTGAATTGGACCATTTAATCTAGTTTTGGTACTTAGAAATTGATGTGTGAAATAAGTAATGTCTATAACAAATTGTGAATTTGTATATTGATACGAGTTACCCCGGGTTTTATGTATCGGTAGACAAGTGGCAATCTTGTTTTTATTTTATTTTAAAAATATAATTAATGTGTAGAAAATCAAGGTTAGAGCTGTATTCATTTTTGTGAAACCAGACTTTCTTCTCTAAAAAAAATATAGAAATCAAACAACAATTTTCAAGCTGAAACCTGGTCAAAGCCAAAGCAAAGAAAAAAAATCAAATTTCCAGTACCAAATCAACCCAACAAAGATTAAGTTTTACATCAAATACTAGATCAAACATCAGCTTCAACATCAAACAAGTTTTCAGATCTGATAAAGTGATGTTCTTTGTTTTTCAAACCCTAGAAGCAACTCAATTCAAACATTAGTTTCTAACTTCTCTGTCTAACATTTTAGAAGGTGAGTTAACACTTTACTTTAAAAACTTTAAATCTGGATGAATGCTTGATAGTTGGAAAAAGGATTTTAAAGTTAAGTTGTTGCATGGATGATCTAACTGATTTATGGTTGAATAATCATACTGTTTGTGTGCACATATCTGAGTATATTCTACTGTGAACACAAGTTCAAGAAAAAACATATTAATTTAATTCCTTTTCGCATATTAAATTTTTAGGCCTAGATCTTTAGGATGAAATGATTGTATCGGGACAACATTTTTTTAAGATAAATTCAAGTGTATATGTGGATTATTTATTTTAAAATTTATAAATAACAGAGGATATCTAAATGGGTTAAAAATCGACCCTGTTAATTTCAGAAGTTGGTTATATAATCTGAAACGAGGATCAAAATGAGGAATTTTGATCTACAAATATGGATTTTTAGGTTTAGATTCGTGGAGTAATTTTGGTTTGATCGATTTTGGTACTTTGGTCGAATTTTGTCGATCGAAATAGCATTGAAGGTTAGGCTTGATGTCAAAGTTGGCTGGGAAGATGGTGGTCGTAGGAAAAATAGGCAGATGATTTATCAGTGGACGTGGTGGCCAGGGATGGTCAAGTAGGGTTTAAAACCCGGTAGTGGGTGTCGACATTGTCTCGAATTCGTATGATGGCTATGGTGAATCGGAGGCTATCGCAAGGGAGGGGTTCGATTTTTCGTGTCAAGGTGAAGCTTTGGTGTGATCGACGATAGTTCTCGATAATGGGATTGTCACGACCCGTCTTCCACTACCCAGAAAGACGCATCATGAATTAAGAAAGAAAGGGATAGAAAGAGAAAAGAAAGAAGAGAAAGAAGAAACAACACTAGAATCTCAACAGCAGAACGAATAAATTATATTAATAACATAAGTATTTACATAATATACAATTCCAATCAGAGATACACAGCATACACATCACATATACTAGACAGTTATAAACACCTGTCTAGTATTTACAACTCAGTATAAACACAACACAGAGATAACACAGCGGAAAACTATATCTATACGCAGAAGCCTCCTGCTCCATTGCTCCTCCATTATTCGTCAAAGCTAACCTGAATACCTTGGCTACTCGTAAAAATTTGAGTACCCAAGAGTTTAAGAAAACAAAGATAAACTCCGGGTCAGACATGGGTCTGGTGTGAGTAACAGGTTAAGGTTGCTTAACTTTAAAAATCTTTGAAAAGAAAGGTATCATGTAAGACTTCCCACACATAAACATGGAAAAGTTTTTACCTTACGCTAACCAAAACATTTGATAGGAAATCCGATGATATTATAATAGTGTCTAGGGTTTTCAAGTAAAATACAGAAATAGCTGAAATTGTTACATTTATTAAATTCCATCTACATAGGTATACAAACAAAACCGTTGGCACTTATTGGATTGTGGATTCCTTACAATGGCAGGGCTACTGGGGTACTGCCCGTCACAGGACGTGGCCTAGATCACCGTACCGAGGAGTACTCCCACTCCCCTGCAATACAAGGCCGGACCCGTTCCTTACTGAACAGTTCCGAACAAGACAACCCCGCAGTTGTTTGCAACCAACTGCCTACACAGCCGAATATAAAGGGACTTCTAGACAGGGATCAATCTCGCTCTCCAGTGGGAGCTACCCTCGAAGCCTTGCTGCACCTCCCCTGTTTTAGCCATTCCCGGTTGATGAGGCTTGAGGCTACGATTACCTTTATAAGACTTAACACTTAGAATGCTCATCGTCCACCTGACGATGTTCTGAAAGCATTCAATCCATACAAGTTCATTCTGGGTTCGAACGAAACCGAAGGCATTATCACGTTACCCTCATTTTGGAATCACCCTCAGAGTTAACGACAATAACCCTTGCACTCTAAACCACCATCTCGAATCTATAAGCACTATTCCGTCAACTCATTACGGAATCACCCACAGAGTTATACTGACGCATAGCCCTTACACCTCGAGTCTTCACAAAGCTCCATTTGGATTTACGACCTGACGTTATTTGGAATCGATGTGGTTTTCGGATATCCAAATATGGAAACACAATCCCGGTCTCATCGAAAACCAAAGCATGTCTTTTAGGGCTAAGTTGTTTTAAAGGTTTTAAAACAATTTAATTCAATATTATCTATATACACACAGATAGATAATTTACAACATCATAATAGATAATCAATATTAACATCACCTCAGATAATCTATATTATCAACTCAAACAGATAAATCATATTATCAACTCAATGGAACCGTAACATCCAAATCACACAACGACATTTATCTCATAACTGAGATCTCAACCATTCAGGGTAATAAATATCAATCGTCATTCATAATCAAAGACTAATCAATCCAATCTATAATTAATTTAAAATGAATTAAATTAATTACTTCTTCCTTAAATTAATTTAAAATAAATTAAATTAATTTCTCATCCATATAAATCTTGCTTACACATCAATTAATTATTCTTAACAAATTACCCTAATTAATCATCTTGATTAATTATTCTTTAATTACATTCAAGTAATTAATTTCTAATTAATTTCACAAATTAATTATTCCAAACCAAACCTGTAATTAACCTGTAATTACTTCATTAATTAATCCTTAATTAATTGGCTAATACCTTCATTGATTAATTTTCTTAATTAATAAATCCTTAATCATATCATTAATTATATAAATTAATGATCTCAAATTATTTTAAATAACTCCATTAATTATCAAAACCTATATTAATTACACTAAGTAATTAATTATTAATTACTTACTTAAGTAATTATTCAACATACTAATTTCATATTAATTACACAAGTAATTAATTCCAAAACTCCTCTATTAAATTACATCCCGAAATTTATTTACTTCACTAAGTAATTTTCCATTTGTAATTACTTCTCAAATCAATCAATGATTAATTTAAATTAATTAAACTTAATTAATTAACTTAATTAATCAAAACTTAATTAACTATAAGTCAGTAATTAATTTCCTTAATTACTTTCACTAAGTAATTATACTTAAATAATTCTCAAATGATTATCTTAAATTAATTAATCAAATTAATTATTACAATTAATTACATTAATCAATTATAAAATAATATCAAGTTAATGACCTTCATTAACTAGTAACAAATCTTTAATTACTTTTTCAAAGTAATTAATTGAATTAATCAATATTTATTTAAAGAAACTCATTAATTAATTTCTAATTTTTAAATTAATCAAGTGATAATTAAAAACTTAGTTAATTATTAATTACTTGATTAATAATTTCAATCCATTAATGAAATAATCAAATCTTATTTAAATTAATTCCTATGTCATACTTTAAATCAAATTTAGTTAACTTACTTAAACTTTTAATTAATTAAATAACCTTAAATTATTTAATTAATATCCTAATTATTAATTAATTAAATTGATTAAAATCTTAATTACCTTGATTAATTAATAAATCATTAAGTTCAAAACAACTTAATGATAATCATTAATTCCATTAATGATTTAATTATCATTATCAAAGAAATTTAAAAACAACTTGCTTTTAAATTTCTTAAATTCCATTTTAAATTAAAATTTAAAATGAAATCAAACTTAACAAGATTTTAAATATTTAAAATCTCTTTAGTTCTCATTTTAAAGAATCATTTACCTCTTAAAGCAAATTTAGAAAAATCATTTAACTTTAGCCTATATTCAATTAAATTTAAAATATCTTAAATATTTCAAATGACATTTAAACATTTAAATTCAAATCTTATTTACATTACAACCAAAAATTCAAATTCATGCTTCAGGTTTAAATTCAAAGATTAAAATTTAAATCTCTGTTTTAAATCTTCATTTCAGATTTTATAAAATACTCAAACTAAAATATATCATTTGAATTTATCAACCAATTTTCTTTGAAACTTTCAGATTCAAATTCAAATTTAAATCCAGGATTTCAAATTCAGATTTAACTCAGAATTTAAATCTTGTTTTAAAAACTTATTTTCAGATTTAAAAATCACTAATATAAAATCTATGCAGATTTTATTACTAATTTAAATACTTTATAATATTCAGCAAATTTGTTAAAATATGGAATTCAAACTTATTTGAATTTATAGTTTAAATCTTACTTTAGGTTTATATTTAAACTTGCTTTACTATTTTTAAATTTGGTTTTAAAATTCAAAAAAACAGAATCTGTTTCAGGCTACAGGAAGAAAACTGCAATCTTGTTTATTCAAACCTGAAATTCAAATCTACTTAAATTCATGTTTTAATCTTGCTTTAGTTTAGATTTAAACTTGCCTAGCCTATTTTTTTTTTTAGTTTTAAAATTTTAAAACCTGAAGCAAATCTGTTTACAGACTCAAAATACTGCAACTACAACTACCCGAGACAAAAGCTATATTACTTCGAGTCTCCCCTTATCTTAACTTCGAGCAAATACAGGAATGACCCGAGCACACAACTTCACCATACTTCAGCAACTAAAACTTCTCCATATAACCACTGTGTGCATGCACATTGCCAAGGCCATCTTCCCGATCATCAGAGATGATCATCCCATCCACCAACCACCCTTGAGCCCACTTGAACACCTAAGCATCAGAGAATCCCCATATCCCAAAATTCAATAGAACAGTTTTTTTTTTCTTTATTTTTTTAAAACCTGGAACACCCTATACCCCAAAACTCCTCAAACCTGTCAACGACAGTTTCACTTCCCTCCGACCATCGATGAAGTTGAAACTCCAGCCACTACTTTGTCAGGTTCCCATCTACCTTTCCACTAAACAGCTCAACACTCGATCATGCATAGAGGCAGAAATGGTCGAATTAAAGACTTGATAAAAATCAAGGGTTACAGGGAAATCTCCTAATCCACTGCCAACCAAATGAACTATACCCAAATTTTGGGTCTAACAGTAATGAACCAATCAAACTAAACTTATAATGTTTGATTCTTCTCCTAACAATCATGAACTGGTCTAAGTTTTGAATTTGTATATCTGAATTACTGAATTTACAAGTTAAAATTTTCACAATGACCTGAGTTTCCCCTTTAATCTGATTTCCAGTGCATGTTTAAATTTTCTATTTAAGTTAAAATAAAATTTGTAATTAGTTTAAAGTTAAACAACAAATATTGTTTTAAATCTTAAATCTTAAAAATTTATAGATAAAACAAAATGAATTTGAATATGAAACTGGGTTGATAATTTTGGTTCAGGGATGATATGCAGGCAATTCATATTCAACAAAAATCACACATCATAAATGCATAGAAAATTTCCAATATAAATGCAGAAACAACTTATTTAAACATATTTAAACAACCAGATTTAACTAAAGATTTTTAAAGAAGTGTTACTCACTATTTTTTTTCCAGAAAGACAGAGCCATCATGATTCAAGAAAAGCCTTTGATTTCAGATAACACTCAGGCAGGCAGGCTTGAAGTTTTTAAAACTCTGACCCAATTTTAGATGCATGCAGTGATTTCATAACTGTAGTTTGATGCTGGTGAGTTTCAGAGATGCAGCTATATGCAGGCCTGATTTTCCAGAGGTGAATTGCAAAGAAATCTTCAGGTTGTAAAATGCAGACACCTTAAAGCTTTTGATTTACAGAAATTTCCAGAGTTGCAAGTGCAGGTTTTGATTGTGAGGGATTTCAAATTTTTAGAGATGACATGTAGGAATTTATTTTTTTCAGGTTAATCTTCTTTGAGGAATTCAGATTTTTAGATGCAATGTTCTCTTGATTTGCTTAGCTTTGGTTTGAAAAGAGAATGAGGAAAAAAAATGAAAAGTTTATAAGGCTGAAATTACTTTAATCAAAATGAAGAAAAATGAAATGACACTTGCCTTAATGAATTAACATTTGTCAACTTGCTTTATTCATTACTTAACACATGTATTTGATTCGTTTAAGACTTAACACTTGTCTTGTTTAATTAAGTTATATATTTAAATGTTTATATAGGTTTTTCTTTAGTTTATTTTATGTATGAATGAATATGTATGATTTTCTTATTTAAAAGTAAATGTAAATAAAACAATTTATAATTTAAGACTTATACAAATGTTTTAAAGAATCAATTAATTTGAGTTTCAAAAACAATTTCAAATCAAATTAAATTTTGAAATCGAAATCAAAATTAAAATCAATTTATTCAATTTAAAAATGAAGACTCTATTTCCCTTTTTTAATTCTTCTTTATATTTAAGAAAAATAGAATATTTATTGACATAGCTTAAAATAACAATTAACAAATTTTATATGATTTATAAAGAAATTATAAATCACTTTTATATTTAAATGAATTTAAATCATATGTTATCTTATATTTAAACTCATAAAATATTCTCAATTTATATTTAATCAAATATTTTAAAAAGAAATAAAATCAACTTTTATTTAAATTTAAAACAAAAATTAAACTAAGACAAATTTTAAACAATTACATTTATTATCAAACCATATAGTTATTAATTTTAAATAGATTTTAAAAGCTTAATATTAATTAAAACAAAATTTCCTAATTACTCAATATTTATTAGAATTTAAAACAAACTTCATTTATTTATTATCATGTAAATTAAATTCCAAACAAAGTTAAACTATAATATATATACAAATATATACACATTATACTTTAAACATTTATTTTAGCATTTAAAAAGATAAAATCACAAATTATATATTTATTTAAATATGATTATTAAACCAAAACATATTTTATTAATCAATATTATCAATATCAATTTAATTTTATATCAAGATTATTAAATTGATATTGTCTAAAATTCTGGGATATCACATTCCTTCCCCCTTAAAAGAATTTCGTCCCCGAAATTTAAAACAAAGGTAATTTAATAACCTATTTTAGATTTTTAATTTTAAAACCAAGCATACCAAACATATGCTAACATCCATAGCAATCAATTCAACCAATCAAACAAAATTAACTATCCAGACAAAATCCTGGATAGAGTTTCCTCGAGTTTCCCCGGTAAACACCGGGTTACTCGCTCTATAAAACCCAAACAATCAACATCACTAAACTACAGAACTCCTATTCTTCTAGATCTATAACTGAACAAGACATCAGACTATAGACAAGTCTGACTCAACATCCAAAATCTCCCAAAACAGCTCATTCCAAAACCAGAAATAGATCATACACGTACTTCCTTAGAGATATGTGAAACACAACGAATTCTAGTTGTCCAAACTGGCAATTCAATCCAGATAATCAAACACTTATCGAAAACAGAACACAGAAGAAATCCAAAGTATCTCAGAGTTAGCTTACCCAACCTGTAACAACCCGCATATTTATCGATTTTATATTTAAATATTTTATTTAAATATTTTATCGTTAGTCGAATTTTAGTCCGAAAAGCTACTTTTTGCATACGGTCGAATTAGGACTCGGGACCACTCCCATTGAGTTTAAAATGCCGTTTGCGACTTTTTTGAGTATAAGCTTCGATATGTTTGGAGAAAGTTGATTTTTGCTACTTTTTACTTTGGGTTTGGTTTTTGGGCTCAGCCCTATGTTAACTTATACTCCAAAACTGAACCACTCTCCCCATTCTCCCTCACTTCTTTCTCTTTTCAGTTTTCTTAGCATTAATGGTGGGAGAGATTGGAAATTGAAAACTCCAAAACCCTAGTTTCTCTTGCAAATCAAATTCCAAGCTCCAAACTCAAGAAGAACCCATTGGTAAGCTTCTCTTCTTCTTCTCCAACTTATTCTCTTACCAATTTCAGAAATTCCTAAACCTAATTTTGGGAATGTTCTTGTTTTTGAGCTTAGATTCAAGCTCAATTGGGTTGTGTTGAAGAGAGGGTGATTCTCCATTTGCTTTCAAGCTTCTTCTTGTTTGATTTTGTGAAAAGGTGAGATTTTAATCTCACATCTAAGTCTATGAATTATCTTCGAATGTTAGGTATGAATTCCTAACACTTATTCGTGTGCATTTGCTTTTGGTTTGGATTGAATTGGTGTATATTCCAATTTTTGGTGTTTTGAGTTCAATTCGTTAAAAATCCTAACTTCTATGTTTGAACATGTTTTTGGTGATGCATCGAGGAGCATATAGGGCCGGATAGTCGATTGGCATAAACCTTTAGCGCCGTTGCTCGAGAGAATGAAATTTGGACGAGGTTGGAGCTCATTACTATGGGCTGGGAAGAGGCTGGCAACAGGTCCGGACGAGTTTGATGTGATTTCTTCATTTAATCTATGTTGATTTCTTATGTTTAATAGTCTCATTTGAGACTATTATTATTTTTCTTGATGTTGTTTATGATGCACTCACTTCTAAGAATAAATTAGACCGATCCGTTTATTATTTTCTTTTAAATAATGCTCGGGTCAGACCGAGTTATTTTAGGATATTCGCTATCTCTGATTCTGTTGTAGCTTCGGCTTTTGGGATTTCACTCCATCTTTTGTCTAGTCTTCGAGGTGTACTTTTGGGTGTATTGTCTATCGCTTCATGTATTTTGATGTCTTTGTATATGTATAATTGGTTCATTTGAATGGTCGATTGTTATAGCATGTATTCCAGACTTGTCTTCCGCTATATATCTGATATTTCTGTTCTGATGTGGTAGTACTTACCGTTGTTGTTGTTATTATGAGTTGTTATGGATTTTTTTTAGTCGCCGTAGTTTTGTTTTAGAATTGGATTGAATTTATATCTTTGGGAGTAATTTATACAACTCTTATCAATGTTACCAATGCTCGTCTAAAGCATAACTTACGGATGGTCGCTCCTAACAAGCGTTATTCTTCGCAATAGCAGACGTTATTCCTTATAATAACCTTTGTTATTGTGGGCATAGAGGTGGGGCAGAGCTGAGATTCAGAACAAATTATAATAATCACAGAACAGAAGCAAAATGGAACATGTGTTACAACTATTCAGGGGTTTCATTCGTGCCTTTCTAATCTATTCCTCCGTTGTTCTTAAACTTTTATTCTCACTAACAAATTGGAATATGTCTAGGAATAAATTCCATATTCCCGTAGTATTCCATTTGTTATATTCCTTATCAACCTTGAGTTGTTTTAACTGCTCTTAAGGGTTTCAAATCTGGGAAGCTTAATGGTGCATAAGCTTCTAGTGATTCTTCTCATCCCAAAGGTTCTACTCCTTCTGTTTGGAAGGTTTTATTTTATTTCGTGACCGTTCTATTAGAGTTCTTTTCGATACGGGTGAATCATATTCATTCGTATCAAAGGAGCTCGTTGAGGTTGTTCCTTTGGATGTTGTTACTCTTTGTGACCCTTTGAGGATTGTGAATCCTATTGGTGGATCCGCTACTTTTGGTTTGTTGGGTGTTGGTGTTGAGATTATTCTTTGTAGTTTCATCTTTTATGCGAATCTGCATGTTATGGATCATCGTGGTTTTGTTATGATTTTGGGTATGGACTAGCCCGTCTGTTATGAAGTTCAATCCTTGTCCCGAAAGAACTTTATATCTTAAGCATCCCGACGCTATCGGGCAGTTAGCTATTAGATTTCGAAGAATGGGCTGTACTTCTAATGCTCTCATTTCTTCTTTCGAATCGGAGGATGCCATTAATAATATTCCAATTGTTTGTGATTTTTCTGATGTTTTTGAGTCTATTTTGAGTTTACCACTGAATAGGACAATTGAGTTCCGTTAATATCTTATATTTTGTACTCATCTTGTCAGTCGTCCTCCCACGCGGATGTCTGTTAAGGAAAATGAGGAACTCAAGCAACAATTAACTGAGTTGGACGCCAAGCGATTTATTCGTTCAAGCTCTTCTCCCAACTCGACCTTACCATCGGTTTTCATTTGGCAACAAGTTGCGGAAGTTAGCATTCCTTTTACCGCATTCCGCACTCGTTGTGATTCTTAGGAATGACTTATTATGTCATTCAGTTTGCCTAGCTTATTTCATCCATTTTATGAATCGAGTATTCTATGAATATCTCGATGACTCCATTTGTGTATTTATTGATTTTGGATGAAAATAGCAATTTAAAAATTTGCAAATCTTTTCCATAAGATTTATTTACAAGTATAATTGGATTTGTGTTTATCATATAAAAGATGATTTTGTGATTGTATTGCCCATTGAGTGCTTTAAGAATTCTGGTCGATGCGCTTGATCAACGTTATCGATAGGAATCTCCTAAACGCTTTGATGAGACAATATGATACAATAAATTGACCTATAAAAAATAAATTTTTCTAGAAAATGATTTCATAATGATAATTGTAATTTTGGAAGTTTTAGCTTTTCAGGAAAGAAGATTATTTAAAAGGATTACTTTCCGATACTCTTATCCTTGTGATTCCCAAAGGGAACCAAAACTTCATTATTTGTACCGTTACTAGCCGTATTGGTTTCGGTGTTGTTCTCATGCGAAAAGATAGTAGTTGCCTATGCTTCTAAACAATTAAAGTCTAATGAGATTCGTTATGCTACCCATGATTTGGAGTTAGCCGCTATAGTCTTTGCTTTAAAGATTTGGCGACATTATTTTTGGGCGAGCATTACATTCTCTTCACTGATCACAAATCTCTGAAGTATCTATTCACTCAGAAAGAACTTAATTTGAGACAACAACATTGACTCGAATTTCTTGCTTCATATGATTTCGATATTCATTATACCCCTGGTAAGGGTAATCGAGTTGCCGATGCGCTTAGTCGCAGGCAGCAAGTTGTTGTTTCCATGATGCTAGCAGAGTGGAATATGTTGGAAGCTTTATCTCATTGTGATATTAGAGACCGTCCTTCGGTTTCTGATCCTCCCGTGCTTTTATTTAGCATGGAAGCTTGTCCTAGTTTGTTGGATCGTGTTTCCGATGCCCTGAAACAATTTCCAGATCTCTCTTATCTTATTCAGAGTTGTAAATCGAAATCCCGAAGTGATGATCTAAAGGATTTCGATATTGATGTTTATGGTTGTATTCATCAGAAGGGTAGGTTGGTCATGTCTAATGTTCCAAATCTTAGAAATGACATTCTTGAGGACCGTCATCGCTCTAAGTATACTATTCATCCGAGTAGTAGTAAGGTGTATGATGATATGAAACGCTTATACTTTTGGGAAGGTATGAAGCGTGATATTGCAAGTTAGATGAGTCATTGTATGACTTGTCAACTTATTAAAGCAGAACACCATCGTCCTAGTGGTCTTTTGCAGCCTCTTGAGATTCCATTATGGAAACGGGATCAAATTTCTGTGGACTTCATTGATGGTCTACCTCATTTGAGGTCGGGCCATTCTAGTGTTTGGGTGATTGTGATCGATTGACCAAATCATCCCATTTTATTCCTATCAAGTCCAATCGGACTATTTCTTGACTTTGGTGGTAGTTGGAAAGACCACTTATCTCTTATTGAATTCTCTTATAACAATAGTTTCCAATCCAGTATCGGTATGGCTCCTTCCAAAGTTCTTTGTGGAAGACCGTGTCGATCACCATCTTATTGGTTGGTATCGGAGGAAAAGTTAGTTCTCTGCCCCGATTTTATATGTGATTCTTCTGAGAGGATCGATATTATTAGACAGAGAATAAAAGAGGCTCAGATTAGGCAGAAATATTATGCGAATCATTGTAGGAAGCCTTTGGAATTTTCTATTGGCGATCTCGTATTTATTCTTGTTTCTTCGATGAAGGGTGTGGTACGTTTTAGTAGCTCCGGAAAACCGGCTCCTCGTTATATTGCACCGTTTCCTATTATGGAACGCATTGGCCCAGTTGCTTATCTTGTACCACTATCTATCCATTTTTCGGGAATTCATGACGTATTTCATGTATCCCAGCTTCGTCGATACCTTTGAGATTCGGATTCTGTTATAGATCCTCATGTGTTACAAGATCTTGAGATCTCACCCGACTTTTCTATTGTGTAAAATCCTATTCGTATGCTATCTACGGAGGTTAAACGCCTTCGGGATAAAGAAGTTCCGCTTGTGAAAATTCAATGGTCCGCAAACCCCAAAGATTGCACTTGGGAAAGCAAAGAATTCATCGAGCGTTCTTATCCGGGTTTTCTCTCCTCTTCGGGTGGGGGGTGAGTATTCTTGATCTATCTTTTCTTTTTAAAT
This sequence comes from Allium cepa, assembly GCA_030765085.1. Classification (NCBI taxonomy): domain Eukaryota; kingdom Viridiplantae; phylum Streptophyta; class Magnoliopsida; order Asparagales; family Amaryllidaceae; genus Allium; species Allium cepa. Next base: position 474,495,736 of record CM060932.1, read on the forward strand.
CTTTGTTGTGATGAATTATTTGTATTATTGACTGCTTCTAGTACGAAAATTGCGGGGACGCAATTTTTATAGGGAGGAGTCTGTAACGACCGTGATTTTGTTACCGTCGTAATAAATATTTTAAAAATCTGTAACGACCGTGATTTTTGAATTACTGTCGGAGTAAATAATTTTAATAGAAATTTTTAAATTAAAATTTGAAAAAGAAAATTTTGAAAATGATTTCAAAGTCAGTTGATTACTTTCTTGTGGTAGCACGTTGAGAGATGAAGTGCTAATTTTTCCCTTCACATGCGTGTGAAACTAGTCTAATTCAAAGGCAAAATAATGTGACCATTCTTTGTTGTTAACAAAGTTTTAAAAGCAAATGGTGAACACATTTTTATGTAATATTTGATGTACCTTGCTATTGAACACTAAAATAGCAATAAAATATATTCAATTGAAAATGCTCAAGTGACCGAGCATGGAGGCAGAGATGTGTATAATTGAATGCAAGTGCTTAGTGTGACTTTTCTCCAAAACAAGGACAGCAACGTATAAACCAATGCATGCATTCTTTTTGCTAGCTGTGTATGCCATCATTATCTATTGTAGCCAGTCCTTGTTTCTTCACATAGGCACGTTATCTCCTTTGACTTATACACTAAAATTAAAAAGAAAAGTATGCTACAACTTTCCTTGGCTCATTTTTCCCGTAGCATCATTCTTTAGTGTCTTCTTTTTTTTCCAAGTAGCTCCGCAAGAATGTTTTAATGGCGGCTCACAACTACTTACCTCATTTTCTTTGTGTCTAGATGCTAACTGATTTTTGAACCGAATTAGAGGTGAGTTTTAAACACACGTTTCTAATCTATTCTCCACTTTGTATTTGGGTGCAAATTATATTGCTTTGACCTCTCTATTGAATTCAATTTACAATTCATAAAAGCTGTGCTTTTTATTTTGAACACTTCATTTCCGTGTACGCGTATCCAGGCATCAGCTACATACTTACGAACTGTAGTGTGCGTGCGTTTCATATTTACGTGTATATGTGAAAACAGTGTCCTGGAAATCTTATCAACTTTATTAATTGCGTGAAAAGGATTATGCCCCGGTTATATTTCTATGCATTTTTGCATGAAATCAGGTTGTGTACAAAAATATGGTGATGTACTTGCCAGGGTACTACACGAGAGTGAAACAGAAAAGCTAGTTTAATTACATCTAGAATATTGTATTACGTGTGTGCATAGAGATATCGGTCAAACAAAATTTTCTTTATTTTTGTATCTGCATACAACCGAGCTTTGCACGAAATCAATTCCAGGTTACCTTATTTTTATGACATACGAATCAGGTCCCAAGTCATTTTTCCCTTGCATTTTCCGTGCGTGTTTCACTGACTGCATGCAAATATGGATAATACAAATTAAGTGCTTGGTCATCTATTTTATCAATCTCATTTTGCGTGCAAATAGGATTGCACAAGTATATGTCCAGAACAAATGTTGTATATATGTACTATTTGCGTGTAAATAGGATTGCATAGAAAACTAATCCAGTTCCAAGTCATTTAGTTTTGTTTTTTTTCTTGAGTGAAATTGTATATGTGTAGTCGTATGCAATTATCATGTCCAAACCATGCATTTGGCACTTGCGTGCAATATTTTCAAGTGTCAAGCTATAGTATGCATTCCATACACATTTTAAATTCAAGTAGTTCAGACAAATTTGCTAATTTATAATTTGTTTACAATTGTTACTGCGTGAAAAAAAAATTAATGCCCAGACCATCATTTTTGGCGTATATATAAGTGCAAGTGGCCATGAAATATTTGATGAATATATAGTAGTGCAGTCTACTATTTAAATTACGTTGAACCGATGTTTGGTTTTAAAACATATTTTACGCCGTTATTTTTATAACGGAAATTTTTACGCCGGTAGTATATTTTTGAAGTGTGTTGTTTTGATGACATTTTTGACGAATAAAAATTACTGATATTTTGACTTCAGTAACCGTCAATTTTAAAGTGAATTTTCAAGCGGTTATCCCACAACGCTGATTTGATATCTATTTTTACGGTGTTTTGTGAAGCGCAATTTCCTCATCAAAATTGCTATAGTTGTTGCTGTTTTAATCATGTGTTTTAAAAATCATTTTAAAATAAAATTGTTTCTAAATTTTTTACAGTTTGCGCTTTCAAAGGAACGAGGAAGCGATTTAAACGCTTCAGCAAAATTGAGGACTATGAACCCTTACTTTTACTGATTCGCTTAATTCCGGACTTGTCCATTTGGGAACGTAAAATGTTATTTTTATAAAGTACACATTTTTGTACTTTCAAGGAAACAATGAAGAGATTTAAACGATTTAGCAAAAGTGCGGAGTATGGAACCACACTTTTACTGTTTCGTTTAATTCCAGACTCGCTAATAGAAATATTTGTTGTTTGATGCTTTGGATGATTTTATTTGGCTTTCGAGCCACTCTGCCGGACCTTCGGGTCATTTGTTGGACCTTCGGGTCATATGATGGACCTTCAGATCAATACCAGTACTAGACCTTCGGGTCATTTGTTGGACCTTCGGGTCATTTGTTGGGCGCCAAAAATATAGTACTTGGTAGGCTTCGGCCATATGAGATGCACATGCGGCGTAGCTAAAACTCGCCATCTGTTGGGATCGATCCATCTTTTATGTTGATTTTCTAGTTATCTTATTTTGATTACTAGATTTTTCGTGTACTGCCGCTTTGAATTCAATTGTGAATTTGGAAGTGGATTTTAATGATGCTTAATGGGTTTTCTTCCTATAAAGTATACTGATTACTCTGTTGTATAGTCTCTTCCGGGACTAATTTTGTGTATAGTCTCTTTCGAGATTATAATTTTGTGTATAGTCTCATCCGAGATTATAAATTTGCGTATTGCTGTTTTGAATTCAATTAGGAATTTAAAAGCTGATTTTGATGGAGTTTAAATTGAGATTTCTTCATTTAAACTATGGTGATTACTTGTGCTAAATAGTCTCATTCGAGATTATTGATTTTGATGGAGTTTAATGAGTTGAACTTGATGGAGTTTGATGTGATTTCTTCATTTAATCTATGTTTATTTCTTATGTTGAGTCGTCTCATTCGAGACTATTATTATTTTGCTTGATGTTTTTTATGATGCACTCACTTCTAAGAATAAATTAGACTGATCCGTTTATTATTTTCTTTTAAATAATACTCGGGTCAGACCGAGTTATTTCAGGATATTCGCTGTCTCTGATTCTGTTGCAGCTTCAGCTTTTGGGATTTCACTCCATCTTTTGTCTAGTCTTCGAAGTGTACTTTTGGGTGTATTGTCTATCGCCTCATGTATGTTGATTTCTTTATATATGTATAATTGGTTCATTTGAACGATCGATTGTTGTAGCACGTATTCTAGACTTGTCTTCCTCTATATATCTGATATTTCTGTTATGATGTGGTAGTACTTACCGTTGTTGTTGTTATTATGAGTTGTTCTGGATTTTTCTTTAGCCGCCGTAGTTTTATTTCAGATTTGGATTGAATTTATATCTTTGGGAGTAATTTATACAACTCCTATCGATGTAACCACTGCTCGTCTAAAGCATAACTTACGGATGATCGCTCCTAATAAGCCTTATTCTTCGCAATAGTAGACGTTATTCCTTATAATAACCTTTGTTATTGTGGGCATAAGGGTGGGGCGTCACAGTAATAAAAAAGCAGTTTTACTCATAGAAAATATTGAACAGAGATGCTTTAGAAATGCATTGATTTGGAAACAGCAACTTGAGTTCTTTAATTTGCATCTTTTTGATAAACTGATCTTTGAATTGCTCAAGTTAGAAGTTTTGAAGTTGAATCTGCTTGCAAACTTATTTTCTTACACTTGAAACAGTTGAAGCTTTGTTTAGATTTCTTTTGAAATTGGTTTTCTAGTTTCTTTTAAATTTTGAAGATGAAAGAAGATTGAGAGTAAAAATGTTTTGATCTGAAAATAAATTTAAATAAAAAAACCAGGTTTCTTAAATGTTTATTTTATAATTTAATTTTAATAGAAATAATGAAGGTTGACACTTGTTAAATTTTATGCTAAAATTATTACACTTGTTATTTGCATTTGTTAATTATCTTACATTAGTTAAATTGTAAATATTTTACTTACATGTGTAATTTTTATGTAATATGTTTTTATACATATACTTATACTATATTTTAAATTTAGTTTCTATATTTGTAATGTTTGCACAAAAAACGGGCAAACAACTCCAAGTCGTATGATTTAGTCGATTTTATGTTGTTCTTAATGATTTGGATGATGTATGCAAATATGTAAAAAGAAGGGACTAAACTGTAAAAGACACACAGATTTATAGTGGTTCGGCCAGAATGTGCCTACGTCCACTTTATATGTTATTCTCTTTCAATGTTCAGATTACAAGTACAAGGCTTTATTATAAGTGTATGAAAGCTGTTTGAAAGTTCTATCCGTGCTTGATCCCTCGATCCTTGTCCCCCATTGTTGTACCCCTACCCCTCTATTTATAGAGTGAAGCTGGGGGTAGGGGCCTTGGATGTATATAGCTGCTGGTGGGCCTGGGCTGATGTGATCTGGCCTGGCAATGCTGGTTCGGTAACGCCTTCTTCACTCTGGTTCGATAACATTGGTTCGGTGGTGAAAGCATGGATTGGTCCGGTTGTGTTGGAGTTGAGTTTTGGTCCGATGGTCTTGGTCCGGTGGCCCTGGTCCGGTGGTGAATGGAGTTGAGTTCTGGTCCGGTGGTCTTGGTCTGGTGGCCCTGGTTCGGTGGTGAGTGGAGTTGAGTTCTGGTCCGGTGGTCTTGGTCTGTTGGCCCTGGTTCGGTGGTGAGTGGAGTTGAGTTCTAGTCCGGTGGTTTTGGTCCGGTGGTCTTAAGCCCAACATTTCCCCCCCAAAGTGGGGCATATGCCTGCATATGTCGCGCTTTGTTTTAGATCACTCAGTTTGGACACTCTCATTCGGCCAAAGTGCCAAACCAGTTGGTACGGTCATCTTACGCTTGCCTATAAGTATGGGCTTCACGCCTACGTTATTCCTCACTATTTGAAATAGCCGAACCAAACTTCTGTTCTGCCGAATCAACCATATTACCGAACAAGTTTTGTCTGCCGGACCAAGTGAGGCTTTCTTCTGCCGATCGAACTTCTTGCTCAAACTACCGATTGAGCTTGGGGAGTATGAGTGCCGAATGGGCCCTCAGCCTCGAACTACCGATTGAACTCGGGGAGTACGAGTGCCGAATGGACTTTTAGCCTCGAACTACCGAATGAACTCGGGGAGTACGAGTGCGAATGGACTTTTAGCCTCGAACTGCCGAATGAACTCGGGGAGTACAAGTGCCGAATGGGCTTTGATGTTTTGAATTACGAATGAGATTCCAGACTGTAGGTACTTGTTTGTCTACATTCCTTGTTCTAACGATGTGTTTTCTCGTGTTGCAGATAATGTCTCATAAAGTAGAAACTCGTTCTGACAAGAAGAAATCCAAGGACAAAGGAGAGTCCTCCATAGTGCCCCCAGTTCGGGCAGAACCAGAACGTCATGGACCAACCCCGAGATCATTAGTAGACGGGTACTGTCCTTAGGAGCTCTTGAACTCACCGCCTGACTGCTTTCCCAGCTCCCTCAAAGTTGAGCATCTTGACGTTATATCTCAATCTTTTGGGATTAATAGAGTGCATATGATGTTGCCGGGGGAAGGAGTGATGCCGTATAACCCCCCAGAAGAGTATTTTGCTTACAGTAGGTATCACTGCATGTGCGGAGCCATCCCTCCGATCAACGCTTGGATTGCCAGCTTCATCACATACTTGAAGGTGGCCCTTTCCAGCTTCAACCCAACTCCTATGCCATCTTGGTGATTCTGTTCATCATCTTCCAGAGCAAATACGGGCGTCCCCCTTCCAACCGGGAAATCCGGTACCTTTATAACTTGAGAGGCTATAAGAAGGTGTTTCCATATATAAGCTTAGAATCGGCCATGTCTTTCAAGCCAGTCCTGGACTTATATTCAAAATTTAGCATGTTCAAGAAGGAATGGTTATTTGTCAGAGATGACTCTATTTCTTTCTACCGCTTCACCTCTGGCTGTAAGTTGAATCTCATTTATAATTTCCATTCTGACTGCAATGCTCCTCCTTATGTGTTTTATTTCTTGCTAGCAATAGGTGGCTTTGCGGTTGTAGAGAATGATCGTCTGGTTCGGATGGCTGAGGAAATAAAAGCCATTCCGAAAAATGAGAGGGCAACTTCTTATTTGATCAGGAATGCTACTTTTTTGGGGCTCAACTTGATTCTGCCACGCTAGTCTGTTGTCAAGCAAAGAGACACAGCTGAGGAGAAGGCCGCCAAGGCTAAAGGAGGGGCTACGGAGAACAGTGGCAAAAGGAAACTCTTCTTTAAACATTCAATTGCCGGGGGGAAGAGACTTAAGAAGTCCGATGGACCCTCCACCAGCACATGTCCAGACATCCCGGAGGAGGAAGATGTGAAGGAGGAAAGAGGCGAGGATGAAGGAGGTGAGGTGGAGAGTGGAAGTGGTGGAGAAGGTGAGGGTGATGGTCATAGCGATGATGGTGGCGACGGACAGAGTGGTGATGGTACTGGGGCTTTGTCTTCTAAGCAAGCAGGTGTGATCCAGGAGTGGACAGATGATGCTCTCCGCCTAGCTTTTGAAGGGTTGGAGGAAGGATCGGCTGAAGTGGAGAAGCCTAAGAAAGCTGACAAGGCAGAGACCGGAGCCGATTCATCTTCCAAGAGCGCTTCAGCTGAGTCAATTCTTGCGATTCAAGGTGAATTTTTGACTCCTGCAGACTCCATTTATGATAAGGATTTAGGAACATTTTATGCCCAGCTCCCGTCCTGAAATGAGATCCAGGACTTATTGGAGTATCCTACTCCTCCCCGGGGTTTGTATAACAAAGCATCTCTCCACTCTTCTTAACTTGATATATTTCTTGAGTTATAGTTCAATGTATGCCTGTAACACGTTGTTTTTATCCCAGAAGCGGGTAAGGCGGCCAAGACATCAGATGTTCGGCACCGTCTTGAACAATACAAACTTATTAAGGATTCAACTAAACCAAGGCCTCCGACCAACCGTGGAGACGTAGTCGACTACCGCCCTCTTCTTGGAGTTATCGAAGAGGATGTCCAAAGGAAGAAGAGGAGTCATTCCTTGTTTGAATCCTCACCTGGTCCTCATTCCCCAACTCAGCCTCTTCGGGATACCACGGAGGAGGATATTGAATTTATACCTTCTCCGCACCCATCTGAAAATCCTACCGTTACCCAGATAGAACATCCCGGCTTGGCTCGTAATCCGTTTGCAAGTCATCCGGATCTGGATCCAGGTTCTTGCGATATTACTTTGATGAGGCTACCGGTGAGCACTTTCTCCCTCGTAATCCTATGGTAAGAGTATTAGATGAAGCTAAGTCCCTGGACCTTGATTTGCTTACCACTCGGGTTGTAACTTTGGGGGACGAAGCTAAGGCGAACATTGACCGGGTTGCTGAGGAAACCAGGAAGCTGATGGGGCATCATGCCTGACTAGTCAAGGCTGGAGAAGAAATTGGGGGTGCTAACATTCGACTGCGGTTAATGGTTTCCGATCAGGCCAAACAAATTGCTGATCAAGCTATCCAGATCTCTCAACATGAGGCCGCCTCAAGAAAACTAAAGAAAACCGTGGAAAAGGCCAGCAGAGCAGAGTTATGGAAAATGGAGGCTGCTTGTAAGGAACGGATTGATATGGCCATCGCAACGGTGGATGAGGTCCGGAAAGCGGATCTCGAGCGGGTACAAGAGCTATCCGGGAAACTTGAAGCTGCAGAGCTTATTCAAACCAAGCTGAAGGAGGAGATGGAGGCGATAAGGAAATCCTTCCAGGCTGACTGCTCTCGATACCAATCGGAGAGGGATGCTGCTACTGTAAAGCTGTTGGCTTCTGAGGACCGAATAAGGGAGTTTGAGGAGAATAAGGGGATAATGGATGAGATGCTTCAGGACATATACTTTCGCACTTGGAAACAGGGCAACTTATCTTGGATGGATGATTATCCCCGAGTCATGGCCAGGATTTATCTCAGGGCCCTGGAGGAGGCTAAGGCCAATGCAGATAAGGAGGGTGGCATGGCCTTTGGAATGGATGTGGTCACGGCTCAATTCACCAAGGAGGAGAAAGCGGCGGTGAAAGAGGGTATGCGGCTGCTTACTGCTGAGGAGGTTGGTGTGCAGTTAGAGGATGATGATCAAGGAGCAGACGCTGGTAAGTCTTCCTTTTTAACTTCTCGTAACTTGATTGCTTATTTTTTATGACTATTAATGGATTCTCTCCTGAATTGGATAGGCGGGACCTCTGGAGCACCATTACCTCTGGTCAACATGCCGAGAGTTCCAATCCGGTAGGATAGAGGTGAAGCCCAGACGCAGCCGATTCCTTGGCTTGATCTGGATATCTTTCGGTCTATTTATCATTGTTGTCTATGCTAGTCCCAAAACATTCGTGTATCTTTTCATATGTAATTGTGTTATTGGTAACGAACGACTTTTCTCTTGGCATGTAATTTTTAACTTAAGCTGATTCTGTCATATTTGAATGCTTTTGTTATTTCGGTGTGTTGCATAAGAAATACAGCTGTGCACACGCCCGTGATTCCATTGTGTTTGATGTCAAGTTCTTGCTTAAGATATAGTTTCATATCTGGCAATGTTAGTCTGATGCGTGAATAAATTATAGCTACGTATTCATATACAAAAGAAGAAAGTACCGCCCTTCATGTTTTAGTTGTAGATGGTTGCTTTGAATATCTTGTATGACTGAGTATGGAATGCAGCTGAGTGACCTGTCATCCAGTTGTGAGTTCCTCTTCCCATTAGCGAGTGTCTCCTATTTTGTGTCCTGTACTTTAGGGACCGTTATAGAGGATAGGAGGAAAGTTTTTAAATAAAATAGAAATATAAGAAATAGTAAAACTTCCTATCACGGAAGGCCTGCGATGCGCTTAAGTTCATGGCAAATGGGTTTTGTAGTCACTTTCCCTAGCTGTGGGTCTTGGAGACATTTGTCACCCATCTTACGCCTCCACGGGGAGTTTCTCTTTTTTACCACAGCCGTACTTAAGACACTCGGAGCCGAGATCGCGCACAATAACTACCCGAGCCATTATGGCCCGTAATCGTGGGTATTATTCGATTTACCGTGGCCGGCTAACGTGGGTGCCGATCGTTAACTGTGAACTACCCCTGGCTGGCCAAACCTTATGTTGGGGTTTAAAGTAGGTTCACGGTTGCCGGTGAGCCGAACGCCGTAATGAGCTGCCTAGGCTATAGTCGGCCTACTCGGTGGCTTATAATCGGCTCATTACAGTTGGCTTTAAGGGCCGATCGCGAGCAATGATTTAACCCGCAGCAGAGGGATGCTGGAGCAAAAGTGTCCCATTGGCGAGGGCATAGATTCGTATAGTACCTGTTAGGTCTCGTTCAGGTGAAGTCGCGCTGTGATGTGTCTTGAATGGAATTGCCATTACACAGGATTTTGTTCAACAGAAAAGGATAAAGTTAACAAGCAGCCAAGATATAAAGGAACAAGTTAAAAAAAGAGACAAGTTTTTAAAGTGGTTCGGCACGAAAATGCCTACGTCCACTGATTCTCTTTGTTAATTCACTTCATATGGGCAGTACAAGTTAAGAAAAGTATCGACGAAGGTGTTGGATGTTCCATGCCCTCTGGAACACTTCTCCGTCCACTGTTGACAAAATATAAGCTCCGTTGTGGAGATCTTTATGAATTACATATGGTCCGTCCCAGATTAGATCTAGTGCACCAGGGCGTGGGAAGATTCACTTGAGAACAAGATCTCCTTCTTGTAAGCTGTGATGCTTGACTTTGGTGTTGTATTGTGCTGCCACTTTTTGCTTGTGAGCTGCTGCTTTGAGTGCTACATCGTTTCTTCTCTCTTCAATTAGATCCAAAGACATGTGAAGGAGTTCTTCGTTCTCTTCTGGGTTATAGTGGATCCTACGGTGGAAAGGCACTATAGTTTCTACTGGGAGCATGGCCTCCTATCCGTATGCCAAATAGAAAGGAGTATGCCCCGTTGATGTTCTGAAAGATGTGCGGTAGGCCCAAAGTGCCGTAGGATGTTCATCCACCCAAGCGCCTTTTGACTTTTTAAGTTTCTTCTTAATTAGAGTTTTGAGAATTTTGTTGACTGCTTCGACTTGTCCGTTTGCCTGGGGATAAGCTACAGACGAGAAGCTCTTGTGAATTTCGTGCTCTTGGCACCAGTCGGCGAACTCCTCGTTGTCAAACCGAAGTCCATTGTCCAATATGATTTTGAGTGGAACTCCGTACCTGCATAGAACACTTTTAATCAAGAAGTTAATAACTTTTTCCGAAGATATTTTATTTAGAGGTTCTGCTTCCACCCATTTGGTGAAATAGTCGACTGCCACTACAACATATTTGGCTCTGCCTCGGCCCACTGGCAGTTCGCCAATCAAGTCAATTCCCCATACTGCAAAGGGCCAAGGGCTGGTCATTTGAGTAATCTCATTTATTGGTAGTCGAGGAATCTTAGCGAATTTCTGACATCTGTCACATTTTTTGACAAAGTCTAAGGCGTCTTTGTTTAAGGTAGGCCAGAAATATCCATATCGGATTATCTTCTTCGCCAGAGTTTGCCCTCCAGTGTGATCTCCGCTGCTTCCTTGATGGATGTTGGATAAGATTTCCTTGGCTTCCCTTCCAGCGACACACCTTAATAAGCAGTTAGAGAAGCTGCGCCGATAGAGGATGCCTTCTTGTATTGTGTAGCGGGAAGCTTTCCTCAAGATTTTCTTGACTTCGTTACGCTCGCTGGGCAGTGTGCCATCTTGTAAGAATTTTCGGATGGGGGTCATCCAAGTTTCTTCTTCGATTGCAGCTATCAGATTCACTTGCTCGAAACTCGGGGTTAGTTGCTTTGAGATGGCTACTGTTTCGGAAATGGTACCGTCTTTCATGCTAGCTTGCTTTGCCAGTTTGTCAGCCTCTTGGTTCTCTTCTCGAGGAATGTGTTTGATTAAATAGCGATCCAATTGATCGAGTAGCGGTTTGGTCTTTTTTAGATATGCTGTGAGTCGTTCTCCTCGAGTCTGAAATTCTCCTAGTATTTGATTTACAACAAGTTGTGAATCACTATGAAGACATAAAGAAGTGACTCCAATCTCTAAGGCAAATTCTAATCTAGATATTACTGCTTCATATTCTGCATCGTTGTTGGTGGCAGCGAATTCCAACCTTAGAGCATAGTGTAGCTTCCTTCCCCTGGGAGTGATTATTACAATACCTGCCCCCGAGCCTTGTTCGTTTGATGCTCCATCCACAAAGAGACTCCACTTGATGTCTTCTGCTATTTCAGATTGCTCCTTACCTTCATTGGTAGTGAATTCGGCAATGAAATCGGCCATGGCTTGTCCCTTGATGGCGGTGCGAGGATGGTAGGTGATATCATATTGACTCAATTCAATGCACCATTTAAGTAGTCGCCCAGAAGTGTCAGGACGATGGAGTTCCTGCCTTAGCAGTTGATCGGTTGGAACTCTGATGGAATGAGATTGGAAATAGTGTCGCAGTTTCCGTGATGTGATTAGTAAATAGTATGCCAACTTCTCAAGTTTAGGATATCTGGCTTCTGCCCCCGTAAACCTCTTGCTTACAAAGTATACTGGTCGCTGCGCGCGGTTGTCTTCTCTCACCAAAGCGGCACTTAGAGCATGAGATGACACAGCAAGGTATAGGTATAGCTCTTCGCCTTTGTTTGGAGTTGAGAGTACTGGTGGTCTCTGGAGGTGTTCGATTAGGTTAAGGAAGGCTGTTAAGCATTCGTCAGTCCATTCGAACTTTCCTTTGTCTTTCTTTAGAGCTTTGAAGAAAGGGATGCACTTGTCAGTCGCTTTAGAGATGAATTTTCTTAGGGCGATCACTTTCCCATTTAGGCTTTGCATTTCTCTTCGAGTGGAGGGTATCCTGATATCTTTCAGAGCTCGGACTTGTTCGGGGTTTGCTTCAATTCCTCTGGCATGGACGATGAATCCCAAGAACTTTCCTGATGATACTCCGAAGGAGCACTTTAGAGGATTCAGCTTCATTCCAAATTGGCGAAGTACTTGAAACATCTCGCCCAGGTGGCTTACGTGATCGTTGGCTTTCCTCGACTTTACTAGCATGTCATCCACATAAACTTCCATAGTTCGTCCTGTTAGTTCCGCGAACATCTTGTTGACGAGGCGCTGATAAGTAGCTCCGGCGTTTTTAAGTCCAAAAGGAATTACTCTGTAGCAGTACAATCCCCGGTCAGTGACGAAACTAGTGTGGTCTTGATCGGGAGCGTGCATAGGAATTTGGTTATATCCTGATTATGCGTCCATAAAAGATAAGAGTTCGTGCCTAGCTGTTCTATCCACAAGTTGATCGATTCGGGGGAGTGGGAAGCAATCCTTCGGGCAAGCGTCATTTAAGTTGGATAAGTCGATGCATGTTCGCCACTTCCCATTAGCCTTCTTTACTAGTACCGGGTTAGCGATCCACTCTGGGTAGATGGCTTATTGTATGAAGTTATTGGCAAGTAGGTTCTTTACTTCTTCATCGAGGGCTACTGATCGTTCTGCCCCCATACTTCTCTTTTTCTGCTTTACTGGCACCTTGGTAGGATCGATGTTCAGTACGTGGCATGCTACGTCTGGGGAGATTCCAGTCATGTCAGCTTGCGTCCACGCAAATACATCCAAGTTATGGCAGAGAAAATCAATGAGTCGATCCTTCAATTCTGCTTTTAGATGAGATCCGATTTTCAATAGTCTACTTGAGTCGTGTTTGTCTACAGATACAAACTCCATAGCCTCTGCAGGCTCGGCGGTGGCCTCCTCCTCTTCATCCCTGGGGTCTAACTCATTGAAAGGATCACTGGTATATCGAAGAGGAGGGGCTTTCTTTAGTTGCTATGCTTCCAAGTTTTTCGTGCAGAGAGTAGTCTCTGCATTCTTCCCTTTATCCTTCCTGCGGTTATTGCGAAGTTCAGTTACATAGCAATCTCGAGCAGCGTCTTGATCTCCCTCTACTTCCCCTATTCCATTGTCTGTCGGAAATTTCATCTTCAGGCACCACGGGGCCAGGACAATTTGGAAGTCAGACAAGGCTGGTCTTCCTAAAAAGGCGTTGTAGGCCGAGTAGTTTTCTATTAGCACAAATGTTTTTTTCCGCACAACGGAGCGGGGATGACTTCCTATTTCAACAAAAAGGTCCAGTTGCCCGAGGGGCATCTTCGCATCTCCAGTGAAACCATGTAGTGGTTTGTTGCAGGGAGACACATCCTTCATTGACAGCTTCATTCTGTCAAAAGCATGCTTGAATAGGATACTTACTGAGCTTCCAGTGTCTATTAGAATTCGGAAAACTTCGGCTGGACCGAACCAGGCAGAGATGACCATAGGATCCATGTGAGGGTATTGCCTTCCTACTAGGTCACGCCTACCGAATGTGATGTCATCATTCTCTTTCCGCTTCGGGTGGTGTTCTTCTATAACAGAATTAACGCAGTTTTCATTGTTTCTAAGCGACTTTCCATATCTTTCCATCTTTGCCCAGCTTCTGTCAGCGATGTGTGGTCCTCCCGATATGGTATGGACCACTCTCTTCTCTTGGCTGGAGCCGCTGGTGTTGCGATTTCCTCTGCCTATTTCTGGGGGTAGCCTTGCGCTCTCATTGGCAGAAGCTGGAGTCCTGTTTTGATCTTTTACATAGCGTTCCAGTCTCTTCCTTCTGATGTGTTCTTCAATTAAGTCCCGGAGATGATGGCATTCATAGGTATCATGCCCATGAGATTCGTGGAAGCGGCAGAACTTTCCAGACTTAATTGCGTTATCTGATTCCTTCTTGTGCGGGGGGCGTCTGTATTTAACTTCGTCTATGGTGGCCAGGAAGATGTTTTCGATTGTTTCATTCAAAGGAGTGTATGTTTCAAATCTCGGTCCTGGCCGATATAGACGCTTTTCTCCCTTCTTGCCCCCAGCACCGTCTCTGGAGTCACTTCTTCGAACGTGCTTTGCTGCAGCGGATGTGTCGCCATGAGCTGCCTTAGTTTTGTTGCCCTGTCTGCCTTTCAGTGGCAGCGTCTTCAAGTATCATATACTTTCCGGCTTTATGGAAGAATTCGGGTAAGGTAGCTGGTTTTTCTTTCGTTAATCTTCTAGCAAATTTAGTATCCGGATGCACACCACTACAGAGGGCCATTAAGATAAGTTTCTCATCGGCATCTTGGACTGCGGCCGCTGCGGCATTGAATCGGGTTAGATATTGTTGCACTGTCTCTCCAAGCTTCTGTTTGATATTAGATAAGGAATAAGCGTCCTTGGGTTGTTCCACATGAATGCGGAACTGGCTGATGAACTTTTCTTTCAACATTTCCCATGAGCTGATGGATCCTTGGGGCAGATGGCAGAACCAGGAGGTAGTTAGATCTGCCAAGAATAGTGGAAAGCATTTGCACAATACTCCTTCTGTTGCTCCGCTCATGAGCATATGCTATGTGTATCTCTGCAAGTGTACAACGGGGTCAGAGGTTCCCCTGTAAGGTTCCATTATTGGCATTTTCCATTCTCGGGGGGTGATGGCAATTTCGATATTGCGAGCGAAAGGGCTGGTTACCCTAACGCCTATCCAACGATCTCTTTGATCCCGTTGGATGCACTCTCTGAACAATCGTGCCATCCTTTCATCAGAATTTGGAGCAGATAGAAATGAGTTTGGTTCTTCTCTGCGGGATTGATTCCGTCCAGATGAGCTGTAGGGATGGTATCGTCTACCACTCCTAATATTTTCCAGTGGCTGTCTCTGGTCTTCTGGGAGCATGCTAGGGTCAGCTACAGTTGGCCCTTGCCTTGATCTTCCCCTGCTGGGTTCTGTTCTATGCACTTCCTCGAGTCCAACTTCGGGCTGGACCCTAGCTCGGCCCCGTTCATTGGTGTTTCCATGGCCAGGTAGCATGACAGGCTCAGCTACAGCCGACCCTCGCCTGGTACCTCCCCCGCTGGGTTCGGTTCCAAGTGTTTCCTCGGGTCGGAGTTCGGGCTGAGTTTGGGCTCGGCTCCTACCATTGCTATTTCTGTTGTTAGCTTCTTCAAAGAAGAAAGATCTTTGTTGCCTCCGAGATCCTCCAGGTTGGGACTCATCCCATGATTCAGTGTTGCAGTTGGATTCTTCAGCATCCCTTAAGCGTGACATGAGATGGTCCACCAAGGCTTCTTGTTGGGATGCGAAGTGGCCAGCCACTTCAGCCACAACCCTGTCTAGATCTGCCCTAGTAATTGCTGCTGGCTGCTCCGTGGCAGGGGCTGTCGGATTTACCTGATTTCCATTTTGTACTGCTGTTGGAACGGGACGATTCTCTTGACTTGTGACCACTGGATCTGGAATACTGCTAGTTGCGATGTTCTTTCCTTTGTTAACATCTTTCTTCTGCTTGGGAGGCATGTCTTCCAAGCAATATGTGATGCTGTTGGGAGGAAGGTTAAGTGGGAGAAGCTGAAGCTCCGAGCTCGCCGCTCTCAGTGAAAGCACCAAAAATGTTTGCATAAAAAATGGGCAAACAACTCCAAGTCGTATGATTTAGTCGATTTTATGTTGTTCTTAATGATTTGGATGATGTATGCAAATATGTAAAAAAGCAGGGACTAAACTGTAAAAGACACACAGATTTATAGTGGTTCGTCCAGAATGTGACTACGTCCACTTTATGTGTTATTCTCTTTCACTGTTCAGATTACAAGTACAAGGCTTTTATTATAAGTGTATGAAAGCTGTTTGAAAGTTCTATCCGTGCTTGAGCCCTCAAACCTTGTCCCCCATTGTTATACCCCTACCCCTCTATTTATAGAGTGAAGCTGGGGGTAGGGCCTTGGATGTATATAGCTGCTGGTGGGCCTGGGTTGACGTGATATGGCATGGCATTGCTGGTTCGGTAACGCCTTCTTCACTCTAGTTCGGTAGCATTGGTTCGGTGGTGAAAGCATGGATTGGTCCGGTGGTGTTGGAGTTGAGTTCTGGTCCGGTGGTCTTGGTCCGGTGGCCCTGGTCCGGTGGCCCTGGTCCGGTGGTGAGTGGAGTTGAGTTCTGGTCCGGTGGTCTTGGTCCGGTGGCCCTGGTTCGGTGGTGAGTGGAGTTGAGTTCTGGTCCGGTGGTCTAGGTCCGGTGGCCCTGGTTCGATGGTGAGTGGAGTTGAGTTCTGGTCCGGTGGTTTTGGTCCGGTGGTCTTACGCCCAACACGTAAATATCTTTATATTAAATGTTTAACTTTTCACTTATTTTATTTACAAATAATTTTAAAAAAATGATAAAAATCTACTTACACACTTAAGAAGATCATACTAGTTTAATTTAATACATTGAATCCAATCAATGCTTACAATTCACCCACATATATATCTAAAATAATTAGAAAACAATATTTTATTTGAATTGTTTATATATGTTTACACCCTTTACAATTTCCATATATACTACTTCACATGGTCTTATATATATATTACTTAAAATTTTCAATATTATTGGGTTAGCACATTACTATTTATATATATATTAATTTACTATAAGATATATCATTTCCAGATGTATGTACTTTTATTACCAGAATTTAACTGTTCATCTGAATAAAATCAGTTAGTTATCCAGTTACTGGATGCCTATAAATCTGATTTATTACACCATTCCAACTTATAACTCGAAATCAAATTTTAGTTATCAAAAATTTTCCTTTCAAAATTCCCAAAATTTTTCTAACACCTTATATTTACGGAAAATTTTACCAGCATCTCTTTTGTTTGTATCTATCGAAAAATTTATAATATATATATATATATATATAATCATAAATATGCATCTCATCTTCGAGGATAAGGCATCCCGTAGGGAAAAATATAAAAGTACAATATGTAATCCGAAATGTGCACCTTTTGTTAATATTAGCAAGCATATACAGCCAATATATTGAGAAAGTGAGCCCTAAATGCGAAGCTTACGCCATCTACACCTACTAACCACTAACAACCAATGAGAAATATGTACATAGAAAATACCATCACTACATAATATACAAGATACAACAATTGTACGAAAATATAGCAAAGGTAACAAGAGAAACCACCAAACAAATAATATCCATCCAATTAATTCATAACCATATCAATTTACATATTCAAATGTTAATATTTAATTTATTAAGCCCGCACGATGTACTTATACTACCCATACGCAAAACCATATGTGACCGCTCGCTCGATCACACATTTTCACTTCCGAATAGTATCGTTCACACGACCACTCTAGTGCGGACTCAGATCCAGTTCCTTGATTAGAAATTGCCATTCTCCTTGCATAGCCATATACTATGATAGAGAATATCAAAATCAATCAAAAATACATATCTAGTGTTCGTCGTCAAATATTGAGTGAAAAATTCAAATTAGACCGATGTACATCATCTCGAAATCGTATATTCAAATCTGGATCAAACCGATATGGACAGAAAATAATATACGTACAACTTACGCATTTATTTCAATTGGTTTCTTGTTATATCCCATTATTTTTTTAGATCCTCTTATTCTCATTCCATTAATTCACATTCAATTATTTAGTATAATTCTATTAATACTAATAACACTAGGAACCATTATGTAAAATTTTACTTAAGTTTATTATAAACATTTTATACAATACACTAATGTTTATTATCACTCCAATACTTAACGTTCATATTCAATTCTATCAAACCATATTCTAAAACATATCCCATTCGCTTTACAACTTAAGTTGAATTTTATTCTATAACTCAAGTTCATATCCATTTAATTAACACACTTTATTTACCATTGCTTGAATCAAATTTCTTTTCAAAATTTCATTTCATGGTTCCATTTAAAATTTACTTTTATTATCATTTATATTCAACAAATTTAAAATTTTGTTTTAACTTACTAGTTCTCATTTTATAAGTTATAAAACTTATTTTCCTGTATTTTCAGAAATATTTAGATAATATTTTTAGAATTCAAACACCAAGTTTTTATTTTCAAATCATTTTTAAATAATACCATAAATAATTTCTTTATATTTCAAATCATACTTTGACTTTTAAATCATAACTATTTTTACCAAAACAAAACTCCAATGTAGCAGTCCATCATTTAGAAACTCGTAAATGAACGCCGGTGGTGCTGTAGTTATCACCAAAATTATTTTCTAGTGGCTAAAGCGAGTTCATTGATTTCTATTTCTTTTAAATACGTTTAAAAATATTTCTACTCAAAACATTTTCAAAATAGTACTATTATTATTTTTCCAAAACCTTTGAAAAATAACTTTCAAAATTAATGGGATTCAAATTCTTAAATTTCTTGTTCTAAATCCATTTTTATTTACAAATCATATTTAAATATACTTGTACAATTCCATTTCCTTTCCCTTTATAAATCACATTTATAAATCATATTTATATAATCTCACTTCTTATGTAATACCATTTCATACAAGTTGATTATTTTAATTATAATCAATACTCTATAATTCATGTTTATGAATTCACTATCTTATATAACTCATTTACAAATGTTTATCTTGGTTTAGATTATAATAATAACAAATTTTATTAGAACAACAAACAACAAATAATAATAGTAATCAAATATTATCATTCATTAATAACCAAACACATATATATAAATATAATAATTTCTGAAAAATTATTCTGTTATATGTAAAATATAATTTAGGTAAAATTATTTCAATTACCAATTCTCAAACAATACTATGTCGTTTTGCCTTATTTAAGTGTTTAGAAACCCCTATTGATAATGTAACGTCCTACGTACCAACCAGAATTAATAAACCACTCAACAGATAAATTAACACAATATAATAGACTTTTATAATCACTGATAAATGCACTCTCATATATATAATATACTCTAAGCTTATAATAAGGCATTCCATTACCTTATCTCTTAATGATTGCCCCACCAAAGCCAAGGTTCTTGCTTAACCCTGTGCTATGATACCAAGTGCAACAACCAGCAAATCCGCACAATTTAAGCTGACAATAAACCACACATGTCCAACCCAAATTAAACGAAGATACGGATAGTTATGTGAAAGAAAGAAGAAGAGAAAAAGGAACCTAAAATAACGTAAGTCTCATAATCACAGCGGAACAATATATAATATAATATCAATGACTTTTACAAAAGAGAAACTACAGTATACATACATCAAATTAGAGTACATAATAACCAATCATCAGTCTGGACAGTTATAACAACCTATCCTCACAATACTAATGATTTCAACAACAATACAGCGAAAAAATAAATGAATATGAGAATATGTCTGGAAGACCTCCAACTCGTCACCTGAGCTCCAATGCATCCAAAACAATATGTAAATATGTTTGGTCTGACCCGAGCATTATAATATATAACACCTGAGACAGTCTGGTAAACTAGCATGATAAACACATCTGGTTGGATTTTCAAAATTATCAAACTCTTTTCAAAATAAAGGTATCTCATAAGACCATGCCACACATATACAAGGACAGGTTTTTACCTTACCATAAACAAAAAAAATTATTTAGAAAATCCAGTGATATTTTAATAATGTCCAGAAATTTAAAGTAAATATATAAAATAGCCAAAATGCTTCCATCTCACGTTTCCACATAATTGGGCACAGCTTAGTCTGTAAAGCTCGTATTGGAGAATGGATTCCATATTATGACAATGTAAGGAACTACCTTCCGATGGTACATCTCTAGATAAAATGCACTGGGATCTGACAAGAACATCTTATATCCCTACCACATAGGGCTAGCCTACCATTTGACAAGGAGTACGAATATTTCTAACATCCCCCTACTCGGTGGTCCAAAACTAACGGCTACGGATGCTGCAATCACCCATAGTTGTTAATCCTCGACAACCAAACACGGCGGTGACAGATACACTAATACACAGACCATAAGAATGTGGAAAAAATTTAACAAATTATAAACACATTCCACATTCCATTCAAACCATTTCATGTTCATTACATAATCCCACAAACGTTAACCACGTTCAAAAAAATATAATTACCACACATACGCCAAAAGCGACATATGAAGATCCCCTTGGTTGATCAGAGTATATATTAAGGCTAATAAGTCTGCCATTACATCCAAAATAAACAGTGGAAAAAATAACTTTAAATAACTCACTGCCTCCTGCACGCCTCTGGAAGCTTTATTCGTCTAAGAAGAGAAGCCAAAAACCCTTAACCTCAAACTACTCAAAATCAAGTGAGTATCCGAGAGTTTAGGAGGAAAACAAAAACTTCGAGTCAGACATAAAGCCCGGTATGAATAATAATCTAACATCTCTATCCATTTAGATATCTAGTATGACCACGCCGCATAACGGAATGGGTTTCCCCTCATCCTAAAACCTTTTCAAAACCATACACTGTGCCCT
The DNA here is from genome assembly GCA_030765085.1 of Allium cepa. Lineage (NCBI taxonomy): Eukaryota > Viridiplantae > Streptophyta > Magnoliopsida > Asparagales > Amaryllidaceae > Allium > Allium cepa. Next base: position 474,516,324 of record CM060932.1, read on the forward strand.
TGCATCCACAATGGTTAAAAACATAGCATTTCAAAAATATAGTGATGAAATGTATACACAAACATTTTGGATTTCCCATCCTCAGTTTAATCGACTCCCTATCATATATATATATTCTAGGGTCAATATTAACCTACTAATTTTCATGGGTTTACTAATAACCTTTTTGGAATTCATGGACACCCTGTCCTATTTCAGAGTTTACATGGGATCACTAAGAACCTATAGGCCCCTGCCAATTTACTTAATTAATTCATGGATTCCCCTGAACCTATTGGTCATTTCAATAACTCATCTTATATCCTAGTTTTCATAGGTTGACTGGGAACCTATGGATTATTCCAGTAACTCCCTTCTTATCCAAGTTTTCATGGGTTGTCTAGTAACCTACTGATGCCTCCAATATCTTCTTTCTTATCCTAGTTTTCATGGGTTGAGTAGGAACCTTTTGGCTGATGTCAATACTTAATCCGGATATAGTTTCATTGGTTCGCTACAAACCAATTGGCCTCTGCCAGCCGTCTTTAATACATAGTTTTTATAGGTTTACTATGAACCTGTTGGTTACCCCAATAACTTCATAATCATAGTTTTTATGGGTTTACTATGAACCTATCTCCCGAACAACTTCAAGGTCTAGGCATCCTATATTTTGGCCTCCCTGACTCCCTGTATGCAATTCTATTCATTTAAGAATTTAATCAATTTATATTCACTACTGGGTTAACCTACTAGTTTTTTTACCCGCTTTGTCCCCAAAATATAGTTATGGGTCCTTTACCATGCGAATATGTTCATATTTGAAGAAGAATACATAACAACTTATAATACCACTCCTATGGGTTTAAAGTCCTTGAAATGCTTTTCATATGAAACATAATTAATCCCTTTAAACTATAATTTTATCAAGGTGATACTTCTTCAATTTGTATACCTAAAGTCATTGCAAAACCCCTTTATTTTGCCATAGGTTTTACCTATAAAAATGAGTTTGGGTTATAAAACTTTTTGACACCTTCGAAACCTAGCTTTGGACCTCATAGAATGACCTCCTTCGAAAGCATTAAAATCTATCTTCAAAACTTTCGGCTCCTTCCTTTCAAATACTTTAAAACATTCCTGTCAAAACCGTTCGACCATGTTAAAGTATTATCATATAGGTATAGAAGCATAGCTTCAAAACCATTCAAAACTACTCCTTTAGAAACCATTGAAGGTTACCCTTTGAAACCAATACCTTTCAAAGCCATTAGGTTCATAATTAAAATAACATTTTCGGGTCAAAGTGAACATAAGTGAAAGAAATTCTTTCAAAATCATTCTTTATTTCAAAAAGTATTGGAGAATCTTGATTGCGTCGAAACCATCCTTTTGAAAGCATTAAAACATCCGAGTAAAACAATTAAAGGTTGGCTTCGAAACCCCTTCCAAAACCATTGTCGTCGAAACCCCAAATCATTTTGAAAGCGGTGGGAAGTGGATTATATTTATAAAAAAAATAGTACCTTTCAACAGCATTGATGTCTTCAATACCATCGAAAGGTGTCTAATCACAAAAGGGTTTCAACTTGGTCGAAACTACCCCTTCCGAAAGCTTTAAGAGAAATCTAAGTAACTCCTCCGGAAGCTACTATTTTGAAACAAAGGCGAAAGCTCTCCTTCAAAACCTTCTCTAGAAGTACCATTTTAAAACCATTGGTTTCGACTACTTCGAAACCCTTTTTGTAAACAAGCAAGCGCTTTTCTTTTAAAAAAAAAAACAAAGGAACCAACCCCTTCAGAGGCTACATTTCGACACCTTACCTTCCGCCTTTCTCCAATCTACTACATACCATCTAAATGATATCATGTGTATTTGTTTCATGGTAAAGGGTTTTGACTAGGTCGGAGGCGGAAGCTCTAGGTCGAATGGTCCTTCTAAAGAAAATGGAAACTACTTTTATGAATAAAAGGCTATTTTTACCAAATAAAGTAAACTTTTTATAACAAATTTGCCCATATGCAAACACTTGATATGTTACATTTAACTTTCCAATTATTTTGCTAATATTTATCGCATTTTCTCAAATCTAAAAATTAAACAACATTTAACAAATAAGCCCTTCCTATTAACAAAACATTTAAATCAATTAGGTCCTCCTCTCAAAATAATTTAATTTCTATACTAAACACTTAGTAAAAAACCCCAAAACTTCCAAAAATTCACTTCAATCATGTTGCCTACAATATTAAAATTTTAGACCCAAATCCTTAATATAATTTTGGAAATAAATTAACAAACCCAAATAACCATATTTTCCTTTGAAAATTCATAACTAATTCTCCTCGACTTGGAAAATTATAAAAATTGAAACTCAACTCCAAAATCGTGTTTTCCATAACATAAAAATTTTCCATGGCATTTAGAAATCATCAAATCTCAGTTTTACTCTAAAACCGTGCATATCTCCTTGTAAACAATCTTGTTTATACTAAATAATTTATAAATCAAGCATATCATCATCCAGTATATCATAAAAATGAATTTACCCTTAAATCCGAAAACATATGATTATAAAACAAAAAACAGGGATGTAGTGATTATTATTCCCCTCAGGTTGGATAAGGAAATTGGAGATTGTTTGAGATTGATTTCTTCTAGCTTGAGTCTAAGCTTTTAATTTTATTTTCCCTTCTTCTCTTCTTCCTAATTGTCGGCTCCTATTCTTTCTTACGTTTTAAATTTTTTCTTATGTTAAAATAAAACGTGTATGGCTAAGGGAAAATAGTATAAGGGTGGAGAATATGGGCAGCAAATGACCCTAATGCCCCTGTGATTAATTAGTCAACAATTAACCATTTATAAGTTGATTTATTTTAAATAAGTACGACCACTATATTTATTTACCAATCTCAATCTCCTTATCACTTTACATTATTCTATTTAATTTATTCTAATTAAATCTACTAAATAATGTTATCAAAATTAGGGGTGTTACTGGCTCCCCTCCTTAAAGAATTTCGCCCTCGAAATTCAGTAAGGACTAACTAGCAAACATGACAATCATTTGTAACAACTCATAATGTCCGTACTAGCCTAACTAACTAGCAACTAATCTATATAAATCTAATATAAACATACCATCAAAGCAGATCAGGATAAGCATCTGAAATCCTGTCCTTTGTCTCCCAAGTAAAGTCCTTCCCGTTATCGCTCCATTAAACTTTCACCAACTTGACTGTCTTGGTCCTCGGTCTTTTCTCATCTCTCGCTACAACCCGAACTGGTTGTCTAACAATGGTCAAATCAAGCTCTACTACCAAGTCCTCCAACTCCATCTAAGGAATAGTAATCTCTTGATCATGTACAAACTTGCGAAAACGGGACACATGAAATACATTATGGACATATGCCAAACTGCTCGACAACTCTACCCTGTACGCGAGCTTTCCAATCCTTTCTTAAATCCGTAATGGACCAACATATCTCGGGGTTAACTTTACCGACTTCCCAAGTCGTACCATGCTCTTCATCGGGGATACAATAAAGAAAACCCGGTCTCCCACTGAGAACTCTAGTTCTTTACGCCTCTTTTCTTTGTAACTCATATGTCTAAATTGAGCTTCCTTCATCCATCCTCCGATTAACTCAATCTTTTATGACGCCTCTCTAACCAAATCTAGACCTAAGACCAATCTGTCTCCTGTCTCTAACCAACATGCAAGGGATTTGCATGGCCTTCCATACAAAGCTTCAAAAGGCGCCATTCCTATGCTAGTCTGATAACTATTTTTATAGAAAAAATCAATCAAATGTAGGTGATCCTCCCAAGATCTACCAAAGTACAATACCCAAGCTCTCAATAAATCCTCGAGTACTTTGTTGGCTCACTCGGTCTTCCCATCCGTCTGTGGGTGATAAGCTGTACTTATCTCGAGCTTGGTACCTAATACCTCTTATAGACTCTTCCAAAATTTGCTAGTGAATAATGCATCTCTGTCGCCGACTATACTACAACGAATCCCATGAAGTCTAACTACGTTATTCATGAACAACTTTGCTAAAACAAGTGCCGTCCTGGTAGACTTGACTGGAATGAAATGGGCACTCTTTATCAATCTGTCCATAATATCTCATATGCTGTCATTTTCCTTATTCGACCTTGGCAACCCATCTATAAAATCCATGGATATCAAATCCTATTTCCATACTGGAATCTCTAAAGGCTGAAGCAACCCACTCGTCTTTTGATGTTCGACATTCACTTGTTGAAAGTTTACACACTTCCTAACCCACAAGCCAACATTCCTCTTCATGCCTTCCCAATAGAAGCTCCTCTTCATATCTTGATACATCTTGGTCCCTCCAAGATGAATCGTAAACTTGGATCGATGACATTCCTCAAGAACTTCTCCTTAAGTTTCCTACATCCAGAACACCCCTTCTTTCTCAACCATCCTATTTGGTCAAAAACAATTCTTTATATCATCGATCTCCGATCCTACCTCAAGCCTTTTAATCCTCTCAACTAAAACTGGATCTTCTCTCTACTTAGAAGTTATCCTCTTGATCAGCACCGGCCGAACTTCTAAACAGGACGACATGGCAATCCCCTAACTAGAAATAGCAGTAGATCTTAACCGTATATCGCAACTGGTCAAAGCTTCAAGATCCTTCCATTCTGCGAACATAGCAAACACCACGTTCTGATGTTTTCTACTAAGAGCACTGCTACCATATTTCCTTTCCCAGGAGTATACTTTATATCGAAATCATAAGCAGCCAAAAACTCCAACCGCCTTTGCTGCCTCATATTCAACTCCTTCTGAGAGAATAAATACCCTAAAGACTTATGTTCAGTATACAACTCAAATTTATCACGTAAGAGATAGTGTCTCCAAATCTTCATGGCAAGAATCACCGTAGCTAACTCCAAATCATGAGTAGGGCATCTTACTTCGTGCGGTCTAAGCTGTTTGGATGTGTAGGTAATAACTTAATCCTTCTTCATCAATACAGCTCCTGATACAATTCCATATGCATCAGTGTATACTACCAACCCTTCGTTTCCATCTGGAAATACAAACAAGGGAGCATTGGTCAACAAATGCTTTAACTTAAGGAACCCTTCCACACATTTTTCGGATCAATCAAACTTCACATCTTTCCTGGTCAACTTCATCAAACGTGCCGCTATCCCTGAGAAATCCATAATAAATCTCTGGTAATAGCCACCAAGTCCAAGAAAACTTCTGATCTCGGTTACAATCTCTGACCTCTTCCAATTGTTCACAGCTTTGATCTTATCTGGATCGATTGACAACCCTTTCTCTGAAACTAGATGACCAATAAACTTAACCTCTTTCTTCCAAAAATGACACTTGAAAAACTTCACTTTTAGCTGATCCTGCCTTAGCATCTCAAGCACAACTCTAAATTGATTCTCATGCTCCCTTTCATCTTTAAAATATACTAAAATGTCATCAATGAACACCAACACGAACCTATCCATGTGCTCTCGGAAAACTCTGTCCATCAAATCTAAAAACAAATCATATGCATTTGTCAATCCAGTTGGCATTACTAACCACTCGTACAAACCATATCTAGTTCGAAATGTTCAAAGGAATGTTGTCCACCGCTCTCAACTGATGGAATCTTGTCGCCAAATCCATTTGGGAAAACTTCTTGGCTCCACTTAACTAATCAAACAGATCATCTATCCTCGGCAGAGGGTACCTATTATTGATCGTCCTTTTTTAACTTACGATAGTCGATGCACATCCTTAAAAACCTATATGGTTTCTTCATGAATATTGCAGCCGCTCTCCAAGGCGAACTGCTTGGTCTAATAAAAAAATTTCTCGAAGATCCACTAGCTACACCTTCAGTTCCTTCATCTCTGTCAGTGTCATCCTGCTAGATGGTCTACTGATAGGTTCAGCTCCTGGCATAAGATCTATCCAAAACTCAACAGCTCAATTCAATGGTAGCCTTCTGATTGGCTCAAAGACATCTGCAAAATCTCTTGCGATTCAAACAAGACTTATGTCTTATCCCACTTTCATTGCAATTAACAAAGCACAACTCTAGTCAGAATTTTTTACCGAGAACATAATTCGATTATGACTATTAGGGTGTCTTAGAGATATCTCCCCATCTTTCAAAATATCCTGGCCTCGTACCTTCTCAACCAATCCATACCCAAAATAATTTTGAAATCTATGAAATCCTAAACATACAAACTGCATGCAAACTTATGAATTAACAAATCAAGTTCTAACTGGTCACATCTCATCCCCAAAGTTGCATACCCTCCTATTGGGTTCATCACCCTTAAGGAAGTAATAAGGTATGCGGGTTCTATGCATAGCCTATTAACCAAATACTAGTATATAAATGAATGTGATGCACCAGTATCCAATAGTACCCTAATTGGTATACTCTGAATCAAAAGTGTACCTTCCATCACGGTTTTCCTTTTCTCTATTGTAGTAGGCCTAAAATAAGATGGAGGTCTAATAGCACAAATCTTCCTCTGTCCGCCCTGACTAGCTCTGGACAGTAGTTCTTGTAATGCCCAACCTAGTCGCAGTTGAAGCATTTCCCATTCTTCTTCGCTGTAGGCTTCTTCTCCTTTCTTGTCCGGTATTCATGAGCATTATGTCCCTTCTTATCACACTTGAAACACACCATATTAGCTTTTGCCTTCTTGGTAGCCTCCCTTTTCTGGTCTCCTTTCTTCTTAAAGCATTTCCTCTTCTTTCCCTGAGGAAATTGGGACTCAACTGGCTTCTTCCTAGCAGAAACAGCAAGCATCTCTTCATGGCGAATAACCATCTCCACTACCACATTACATGGTTCTATGGCATAAGTGATGATCATTCTAGCAAGCTCTAGTCTCAGTCCTCGAATAATTCTTTCATTCCTTCTGATGTTGGTGTCTACAATAGCATATCCATATCGAGATAGCTCATCAAATTTAGCAGCATGCACGATTACTGACATATATCCCTGCACAAGGTCCATAAACTTTCTCATCAATGCTGACTTGGCAACTTTAGATAAGAACCTCCACTCAAATCTCCTTTTGAAATCAGCCAAAGTCAGTTCTTCCTTCTGAACTCCGACTGTCACACTATTCAACCAGTGAAGAGCTACCCCTTGTAACTGCCTAGAGCTAGCCTTCTCTGTTCCCTATCATGCAAGCCTCGATCAGTAAAGATCCTCTTATACCTCAATAGTCAATTCTCAACTTCGATAGCATCCTCTGTTCCTACAGACGGCTTTCCACCCATACTAGTGTGGACCCTGCTTAGCGTATCATAATTATATCCAACTGGAGCTATAGGATTAGCTCCTGCAACATTACCAATAGCTCCGGCTTGCAAAAGATTGGCCAACAACGGATACACCATCCCGCATCTACTGGAAGATTTCCAACACCTACGTTGGCTTCAGCATTTGGATTAGCATTAGCCTGCCGACCTTAGTAAATTTGCATACTTCCACATCCCTTTTCTCGTAAATTTGCATATGAGCCTTAGTAAGATACCGAAGAATGGTCCAAGAGAGAGAGGAATATGTACTTAGATATATACCTATATATCAAATACAAATTTGTTACTATAGCGTGAACCCAAGTCCTGATCATATTTCTATTTTATTTTTTCTTTTAAAGTTTCATAGACCTATGCTCTGATACCAACATGTAACATCCCCCTACTCTGAGGTCCAAAACTAATTGATGTGGATGTTGTAGTCATCCATAGTTATTAATTCTTGATGACCAAACACAATAACGGTAGATACATTGATACACAGATCACAAGAGTATGGAAAATTTTAATGAATTTAAAATACATTTCAACATTCCATTCAAACCATTTAGTGTTCATTACATAATCCCACAAATGTTAACCACATTCAAAAAATATAATTATTACACGTACACTAAGAGCGACATATGTAGATGCCTCTTGGTTGATTGGAGTACATAATAAGGCTAATAAGTCTGCCTTTACAGCCAAAATACACTGTGGAAAAAGATAACTCTAAATAACTAATTGCTGCTTGCACGGCTCCTGAAGCTTTATTCGTCTAAGAAGAGAACCTAGAAACCCAAAACCTCAAACTACTCAAAATCAATCGAGTACCCGAGATTTTAATAGGAAAACAAAAACATCAAAGTAGACATAAAGCCTGGTATAAATAATAATCTAACATCTATATCCATTTAGATATCTAGTAAGACCACGCCGCTTAACGGAATGGGTTTCTCCTTACTAGTATCCTAAAGCCTTTTCAAAACCATAAACCATGCATCAGTCCTTGAGATGATGGTTTTGATGACAACAACCTTAGGACTTGTTATAAAATATAAATACTAACGTTACAGTTTAGATATATATGTATATGTAGGATATAAACATGCAGGTACCAAGAATGAAGATTGTACATTATAGAGATTCAAGATTGAAGACTGATGAGTATCAAGATATCAAGAGTTCAAGATTTCAATAGTACAAGATAAATATTGAGTCTAGAATTATTTTAAAATTTCTTGAAAGCACTAACATCTTTATTTAAAATTTATTTGTGGACTGGAATTCACTTCGAGCCTTTCAAAGGGATGGAACCCACGACAATATCTAGTGGAACATATAGTGGTCCTATTTTGATATCCACTAATTTTATAAAAATGCTTTCAAAAATACATCTCTTGTTTTTTTAAAATGTTTTCGAAACTTTCTTTTCAAAAAGACATCTCTCTTGGTTTTAAATATTTTAGCCTCAAAACTATCTTTATCATTTTTTATTTTTTTATTTCAAAATTATCCTTGTTTTTAAACCATCTCTTGTTTTAAATATTTAGCTTTTAAATATTTTAGATCACTTTATAGATTAAGAATATATGTATTAAAAGTTACTTTTATATGTTTAAACTATATTCAAATATATTTACAGAGTTTAGAAATTGTTTTGACAAATTATAGAAACCAATTTTAATAAGAAAATCAAAACATCAATTTTTCCTAGAGCATGTCGACATCCCTCAACACCTCATGTCTACATGGTGCCCGTTAAATTCAAAATTCAATATTTCAAAAGAAGCGTCTATTAGTCATAACCTTTTACGAAATTATATGACTGTTGATCTCCTATAAATATCAGTAGTTCTAAATGAATTTTTAATCAGATTTAACTTGTTTTCTCTCCTCTGCATCTTCCACATTTATTTAAAAAGAATCCCAAACTATACTCTGTTGAAATACCAAGTGAATCAAACTTGATTATCTCTTGTTTGATTCTCTGCCACTCTCTCCATAAGATCTTAGTGCTATTCAGAATTATAGGATCTTTTGTAAATCAAACTGTTGATTAAAATGTGCGGTTGAGCCTTGAAATCGATTGGGTGTGATTATAGCCTCGAAAATTAATTAGGCGATCTTATAGCCTCATTAAATCAAGAGAGTTGCCTTGAACTCGAATACAAAAGGGTGTACCTCGTAGCCTTAAAACAAAGGGTGTAATTTGGAAGATTATTTTGAAAAGAAATCCATACGATTGTGCGGGACTGGATATAGGGTAACTCTGAACCAGTATAAAATCCTGGTGTGTTCTTTCCTTTACTGCTTTTATTTAGTATTTTCTTCTGTGTCTGATTCTGTGATTATATCTGTGTTTGTGAATTGCATTTGTTGGTGATTAAATTACATAAATTTCAAAAAGAATTAGAAAATCCATAAAACACTATTCACCCCCCTCTAGTGTTATTCCAGCCTTAAGATCCGTAATCCGCATTTCTAACATTTGGTATCAGAGCATTGGTTGTCAAAGTTTTCAAAATATGAATGTTGAAAAAGTTTTTAATGTGGCTAATTTGGAGATTTTGTTAACACTAGTTTAAAACTATTCAAATCATCATTGTCTCATAAGTCTGCATATAGTTATTTTAGAAAATCAAGTTATCTACCGAGTTCGTATTCTGTGCAGAAAGGAAAATATTATATGGCTTTTGAAAAATCAACACTCAGTGGACACATTGTGCAAATCAAGAAGAATAAGTGGATACTTGTTGGTGGATGTTCAAGACACATGACAGGTAATCCAGATATGCTGAATGATATTATCTATAAAGATGAAGGATTGGTTAATTTTGGAGACAACTCAAAAGGATATGTGATTGGCATCGGCAATGTTGGTAACTCTAAAACTCCTACTATTTCTAATGTTTTATTAGTTAAGTATCTGAAACATAATCTGCTTAGCATTAGTCAACTTTGCGATAAACGATACAAAATTAAATTTGAAAAAGATAAGTGTCACATCGAAGATAATAATTCAAATATTACATTTGAAGGAATTAGGAAGAAAAATATTTATATTCTTCGAATGAAAATCTCAAATAATAATCTATGTCTTTTGGCTAATACAAGTGACCCTTGAATTTGGCATAAAAGATTTGGGCATTTTAATTTTAAACTCTTATCTAGACTTTCTAAACTTGATCAAGTAAGAGGTCTTCCTAGAATGAATTTTAAAATAGATAGTATATGTGATGCTTGTCAATTAGGAAAACTTAGGAAGAGTTCTTTCAAATTAAAAGATACGATTTCAACTTCAAAACCTCTTGAGTTACTTCATCTAGATTTGTTTAGTCCATCTCAAATTCAATCAATAAATCACAATAAACATGTCTTTATAACTATAGACGATTATTCCAGGTTTATATGGACAATTTTTAGGAAACATAAAAGTGATACTTTTGATTCATTTAAATTTTTTACAAAAAGACTTCAAAACCAACTTTCTTTAAAAATTATAAGTATTCGTAGTGATCACGGTGGGGAATTTGAAAATGAAAATCTTGGGAGATTCTGCAATTAAAAGGGAATAACTCATAATTTCTCTTTTCTAAGAACTCCACAATAAAATGGAGTGGTAGAATGTAAAAATAGGACAATTCAAGAGTGTGCTAGAATAATGCTTTCAGATAGTAATTTACCAAAACATTTTTGGGCTTAGCAGTCACTACAACTTGCTACATTTTGAATAGAATATTAAATGGATCGTTAACTGGTAAAACACCTTATGAACTTCTTTACAAGAAGAAACCAAAGATATCTTATTTTATAATTTTTGGAAGTAAATTTTTTATTCTAAACACAAAAGACAATTTGGATAAATTTGATCCTAATTTCGATAAAGGAATCTTTATCGAATATTCTAACAGAAGTAAAGTATACAGAGTTTTCAATTTAAGAACTAATACCATTGAAGAAACAATGCATGTTTCATTTGATGAAAATTTCAAAGATGTTGAACAAATTAATGATGAAGAAGATTTTGCTACTCTAAATAATGAATCAATTGAAACAAGTAATGAACTTATTCATCCAAATAAAAAGATTAAGCTTTTAAAAGATTATCCTATAGAAAATATACTAGAAAATAATGAATCTGTTGTTAGAACTAGAAATCAACTAAATAACATGAGTAATGTAGCTTTTATATCATCAGTTGAGCCTAAAAATCCAAAGGAAGCATCGTCTGATGATTCATGGATTCTGGCTATGCAAGAAGAACTGAATCAATTCACAAGAAATGATGTTTGGGAACTTGTTCCTAGACCCGAGGATAAAACTATAATAGGAACTAAATGGGTTAAAATAAAATGAATGAACTAGGTGAGATCGTTAGAAATAAAGCTCGATTAGTCGGACAAGGTTATTTTCAAGAAGAAGGAATAGATTTTGATGAAACCTTTGCACCCGTACAAAGATTAGAAGCCATTGGAATTCTACTTGCTTTCGCAAACTATAATGATTTTAAATTATTTCAAATGGATGTTAAAAGTGCTTTTCTAAATGGATTTCTGAAAGAGCAAGTTTATGTTGAATAACCTCCACTCTTTGAAGATGAAAAATTTCAAAACCATATTTTCAAACTTAAGAAAGCTCTATATAGTCTAAAACAAGCTCCTAGAACATGGTATGACAGACTAAGATCTTTTTCATTACAATCAAATTTTGAAATTGGTAAAGTAGATAATACTCTTTTTATTAAAAGAAATAAAAATGATATCCAACTAGTACAAGTTTTTGTAGATGATATTATTTTTGGTTCAACTAATCATGAAATGAATAAAGAATTTTCTAAAATAATGACAAAAGAGTTTGTGATGAGTCATATGGGTGAACTTACTTTCTTCTTAGGTTACAAATAAAACAATTAGATAATGGTATTTTTATTAGACCGGAAAAATATGTTAGGGATCTAGTTAGTAAATTTGGTATGACTACTGCGAGTGGAAAACCCACTCCCATGGCAACCAATGAAGATTTAAATAAAGAAGATCTTTCAAAAGATGTAAATCAAAAAGTATATATGGGAATGATTAGATCACTACTCTATATCACTGTGAGTAAACCTGATATCATGCATAGTGTTTGTCTCTGTGCAAGATACCAATCTCAACCCAAAGAGACTCGCTTAAAAGCTATGAAATGTATCATAGGATATGTTAAACATACTTTTGACTATGGTTTATTTTACCCTAAAAATGATTCATTTGATTTAATCTATTATTGTGATGCTGACTATGTTGGTTGCAAATCTGACCAAAAAGTACAAGTGGAACTTGTCATTTTGGGGCATTCTCTGGTTTCATGGTTTAGTAAAAAGTAAAACACTGTTTCTTTATCAATAACTGAAGCAGAATATATCTCTGCTGCTTTGGCTTGCTCCTAAGTCATTTATATGCAACAAACCTTAAAAGATTATGGATTAACAATTTCAAAATCACCAATTTATTATGATAGTACTAGTGCAATAAATTTATCTAAAAATCCTACTCATCATGCTAGGACTAAACATATTGATATCATACATCACTTTCTCAGAGATAATATAAGTAAAGAGATTATTTCTCTTGAATTTATCAACTCCGAGAATCAAAATGCTGATATTTTAACCAATCCCTCAAATCAACCTATATTCATTAAGTTAAGAAGAGAACTAGGCATTTGTTCAATAACTAAGATATAGAAAATATATATAGTAATATATATTTTTAAGAAACAAAGATATACAAGAAAATCAAATTTTTCATAGGGATGTCGATATACCTCTACCATTTATGTCGACATACAATGGCAAAATTTGAAAATTTGATTTTCCCTCTAAAATTAGTTTGGTGGTTATATAAACCTATGTATTTCGAATTTTTCTGTCTTCTTACTTCTCCTTCTTTGTATTAAACTTTTGAAAATTAAAACTAATGGCCTCCTTCATAAATCAAACCAAAATGACATCATTTCTTTCCTTCTCCTCATTCTGGTCCATTTCAACGTACTACAGTGGCACGTGTGATAAAGATGAAGAGCCTTTGAAGGATGCCATGCAAATGTTGACTGAACTTTAAGTAGTGCAAATAAGGATGGGAAAAGAACAAGAAAAGCAAGGCAAAATTCTTCAGAATGTGCAAAAATTCTAAATGGATAATCATGACAATTCTACTGTGATTGAAGAAGATTCTCCCAATATTCAAGTGCATAACCCCTTAGAGCACAGCGAAGAGGAAGAAGAAGAAAAGGAACCTATGGAAGAAGACGACAACGTGATCTGCATAGGTGAAGTCTGTTTTGACAAAGATGAGAATTTGGTTGAATAACGTGGAAATTTTTGTTTCCATTATCTAAATTGTTCGATTCACAAATCTCTAATTGTCAAAAACTCTCATTAGTAGTGTTATTCTATAATTTATGTACTTAAATATATTTGTGTGTTTTTGTTCCATATATACATGTAAATATGACATCATATATAATAAAAATATGTGTTTCACTTATTATACTTCCTTATTAGTATATAGTTTTGATTGTATTAGATTAAGGGGGAGTTATATTAGTTTGGGATTAGTTTTTGCTGATGACAAAGGGAGAGAAATATAAAATAGAATTGTTAGAGTAGTCAGGCACAGATTAAGGAGGAGTTATTAGTTTTAGGGAGAGTTATAGTGAATGTGAAGTATATTTTATAAACATAGGTTGTCATCGTCAAAAAGGGGGAGATTGTTAGTCCTTGAGATGATGGTTTTGATGACCACAACCTTAGGAATTGTCATAAAATATAAATACTAACATTATAGTTTAGATATCTATGTATATGCAGGATATAAACATGCAGGTACCAAAAATGAAGACTGTATAATATAGAGTTTCAAGATTGAAGACTCATGAGTATCAAGATATCAAGAGTTCAAGATTTCAAGAGTACAAGATATTGAGTCTAGAATTATGTTAAAACTTCTTGAAAGCACTTACATCTTTATTCGAAATTTATTCGTGGAGTGGAATCCACTTCGAGCCTGTTAAAGGGATGGAACCCTAGTAGGATGGTACCCACGACAATATCTAGTGGAACATATAGTGGTCCTATTTTGATATCCACTAATTTTATAAAAATGCTTTTCAAAAATATATCTCTTGTTTTTTTAAAATGTTTTCAAAACTTTCTTTTCAAACAGACATCTCTCTTGGTTTAAAATATTTTAGCCTCAAAACTATCTTTATCATTTTTCATATATTTTGATTTCAAAATTATCCTTGTTTTTAAACCATCTCTTGTTTTAAATATTTTAAATAACTTTATAGATTAAGATTATATATATTAAAAATTACTTTTATATGTTTATATTCAAATATCTTTACAAAGTTTAAAAATTGTTTTGAAAAATTATAGAAACCAATTTTAATAAGAAAATCAAAACATCAATTTTGCCTAGAGCATGTCGACATCACTCAACCCCCTTGTCGACATGGTGTCCATTAAATTCAAATTTCAAAATTACAAAAGAAGCGTCTATTTGTCGTATCCTTTCACGAAAAGATATGGATGTTGATCTCCTATAAATACCAGTAGTTCTAAACGAATTTTTAATCAGATTTAACTTGTTTTCTCTCCTCTACATCTTCCTCCTTTCAAAATAATATAATTTCCATACTAGCCCACTTTGTAAAAATCCCCAAAAATTCTAGAAATTCACATTAATCATGTTGCCTAACATACAAAAATTTCAGACCCAAACCTTAACATAATTTTCAAAATAAATTTATAAACCCAAATAACCATATTTTCCTTTGAAAATTCATAACTAATTCTCCTTGGCTTGGAAAATTATAAAAATTAAAACCAAACTCCTAAATCATGTTTTCCATAACATATAATTTTTTCATAGCATTTAGAGATCATTAAATCTTGGTTTTACTCTAAAATGTGCACATCTCCTTTTAAATAATCTTGTTTAAACTAAATAATTTATGAATCAAGCATATCATCATCCAATATCATAAAAACGAATTTACCCTTAAATCTGAAATCATATGATTGTAAAACTAAAAATAGAGATGCAGTGATTATTATTCACCTTAGGTTGGATAAGTAAATCAGAGATTGTTTGAGATTGATTTCTTCTAGCTTGAATCTAAGCTTTTAATTTGATTTTCCCTTCTTCTCTTCTTCCTAATAGCCGGCTCCTTTTCTTTCTGACGTTTTAAAATTTTTATTATGTTAAAAATAAACGTATAGCTAAGGGAAAATAGTATAAGGGTGGAGAATGTGGGTGGCAAATGACCCTAATGCCTGTATGATTAATTAGCTAACACTTAACCATTTATAAGTTCATTTATTTTAAATAAGCATAGCCACTATATTATTTACCAATCTCAATCTCTTTATCACTCTACATTATTTTAATTAAATCTCCTGAATAATGTTATCGAAATTAGGGGTGTTACAATATGATCACCCCTTTCGTTAATGGGCCCTGAAGTATACATGGGTAGATAGTAATCGATCTAGATGTAGAATGACCATACCCTAATGGGAGTGACCCACTTGCACCTACTGCATGCCCCATTTTTGTCATTTCTAGGTTGATGAGGCTCGAGGCTATGTTTTACCTTTAAATAGATTCCCACTTGGAATTCTAACACTGCCCTCTAGGTAGTAATGCAATTCCAGCATTCATTCATATAAGTTCGTTCTCGGACTGGTCGAATTCAAAGGCACCACTTCTACAACATCCATTTTGGGAATCACCTTCAGAATTAGTAGCAAGTAGTCATTACTCTTTAAAAATTCCATTTCAATTATCTTTAAGATATTCCAATTCGAAACACTTATGCTGGTTCGAAGTGGTTTTGAATAACATATCCGATCCCGGTTTCTCTAAAACAACATTCGATAATTTTCGATAAAATCAACCCCAGTTCTTTTGGAAATAAATAATCAAAAATAAAAGCGGAGATCGTCTCCTAACAGTTAGTAGACGTTTTTCCTTACATTGTCCTAGCAGAACGAAAAAAGATTTATACGCACAATACAACATCATCGGAGATGACTGTGCCATATAACTCATGCATTTCTCCAAGATATTTCCAAAGTTACATTACAGGTCTTATCCGATAGTCGGTTATTTAACTATCGAACAAACAACATTAAAATCAGGGATTTAATTCCATAAGGAAAAACCATCATTGCTTAAGCACATAAGCAATTATTTGCCTCTTAATTAACCCTTTCATTAATTGAAATCAATTTTGTAAATTACATGAATAAAAATACCTTTACAAAGATATACCCGCAAATTCTTATATTTTTGATACTTGGAAAAATATCTACATATTTATCTCAACTGTATATGTATATTCACAGAATGGAGGAAGATTTCCTTTTCACAAATTTCTTGAATAATTTATGAATCCCTTAATAAATCTCTAAACGCGTTTTTAACCCCATTCATTAGTCTTTGAAATTATTTATAAAACTCCCTTTTATACATTCCTAAAATCATTTGTAAACCCTTTATGAATCCATAAAACAATTTATCAACTACTTTATAAATCTATAAACCCATTTCTAAATCACTTTATAAATATCCAAGACCATTTATAAAACTCTTTTTGCCCTTTAACTATTCTTCCTTTAAATTTTCCAAACCATTCTATAAGATTTCTCTTATAAAACCTACATCTGTTTATAAAACTTTATTTGTAAATCTTGAAAACATTTATAAATAAGTTCTAATCATTTACTTTAAAACACTATTATACATAATAATAAACGTTATAAATAAATAATATTTAACTTCAAAACTTCTTAAAAATAATAATTAATAATTTTAAAACATTCTTAATAAAACAATAATAATTTATATTCAACATTACTATAAATAATAATTAGTTTCAAACCATATTAATAATTTAACTAAATAACTTTTCAAAATATTAAAATATTGATAAATAACTTTAAAAAAATATTCATATAAATAAACAAGGTTTAAAACATAAATATATTTCCTTGATAAAAATCCATACTTAAAATTCAACATAATCATTTCCATATTTATAAAACTATATTTATAAATCTCTTTCTATTTTATAACATATCATTTAACATCACCAAATCTATCCTCACTTTCAATTTCCAAAATAGAAGCGACTATTATTTTAAAACAACATCCCATCTTGTTATAAATCCACAATTATGACTTATTTTTCCTAATTTATCCAATGATAAAAGTTTCCATTTTTTTAATAAACACCGTTTATAAATCTATCCAAATACGATTTTACAAATTCTTCACTTTGTTTGTAAAATGCCACATTTATAATTTATCATATTTATAAATATACACATTTATAAATAAATCATAATATATGTTATATATATATCACTTTATATGAAACGGTCAATAAACATTAATACCAAAATATTTTATCTTCCTTTTAAAACTGTATCCCTTTATTATAAAAAACAGACTTATTTTTAAAAATCTTTATTTACAGTTCATAAATCTCTATTTAATATATTTTATAAAACTATTGATTTATAGTATTTGAAAATCAACTTTTTTACTTTAAACTAAATTTCTTCTTTAAAAAAATTTTATAAAATAATTATTAACACAAATAAATTTTCGAAATCACTTAAAATCCTTTTTATAAACTAGATCTTCACTTTATAGTATTTCAAAATACTAAAAAATATGGCTCAGTGTTACTATAGCAATAAATAGGGAAATCATCCATGTCATCAGATATGGCATCCAACACATCATATATCAAAATAACGAAAAATAAAATCAACAGTGTGAGAAGTCCAGTTGGATCCCTCCAACACATCCCCTTATATCACATATAGTATATAATCAAATAATATAAATCAATCGCTTTGAGGCGGGAACGTATAAAAAGGGTCGTCTGCTCTTACACAGGAACGTAATAGGGTCTCATCCGCTCCAAGGACAAGAATATATTCAAACCAATAAATAAAATAGTAAATCATCCAAACAGTCAATAAACAATCAATAATAAAATTATCCAAACTTATATAAACATATATGTAGGCCAGAGATGAGTTAACTCACTTTGATTGTAGTAGTCACCAAGCACTCCGATTTGGATCAAAATTGAGTAAGCGTTCAATTTTAGTCCAATTTCCTATGAGCTCAAAATCCATCCAATCTAACTCCATCACGTAGTATGCGCTGATCTGATCGCAACGCAACTTATCGCGTTCAATTTGGACCTCTTATGAAAAGTTATGAATTAATGAACGTTGACATTATTTAGATTATAATTAACAAATTAACTTTTGAACTCCTTATTACCTTCCCTCCCTTTTCTCACTCATTCGTTCTCCAGCCGCATAAATGAAATTCGACGACACAATTCATCATTCCGCCTTCGCCTCCAAAGCCACGTCAGCATGCCGCATCACCATGCAAGGGCACCCTGCCTCTACTGCACCTCCAGCTAGCTGCATGTGCCTTTAGTTCGCCCTCGATCGCTAGAAAATGACCCAGCGCCACCACTATTGGCGACTAGATTCTGGCCACTTCCAGCCACCATAGCCCATCTCCACCATTGATCGAGTCCATAATGTCATGCTCTTAAAGTTTGTAGTTGAAGTCATTGGACAATTCGACCTCTAGAGGCCTGTCGCTTGTTGATCGTCGGATGGAGGGAAGTTTGAAATGGAGGCTGAGGGTTTGTTAGATAAGGGTTTGCAAATGAAGGAATATGATGGCCTTATATAGAAAATTTAGGAAACGCTATTCACTTTCGAAATTTACGAACTCCAATCGAGGCGTACCGCCGGACGTCCTATATTTAATACACCTGCCCGAACACAATGGAACTAGTGTCAAAACCCAATTCCATCATATACAGAAGTGAGCTTTCAAAATCGAATTATATTAATCTACACTTTTCGAACTCGTAGACCAAATGATACGTTTGATTTCCAAAAACTCTGATGGTATACTATAATTCTCTATTACAGATCCAATGGAACCGGTTTCGTCAATATCCGAGATAGTGCCCTGGAAGACCATTTTCACACGTTAATTAAAACCAGTTATTTCAAAATCAATTTAATCACTTTTAATTTCAATTTAAATAGAATTTAAACCAGCTTTAGAAATTATTTTTATCCATGTTAAACTCAAGAATCAATTATAATAGCAATTCCAAATATTAAATTTGACAATCTAATTAGCAAATAAACCGCTATACTTGAAATTCAAGTTATTCAACTTATAAAATTAAATTTTCAATATTTAAAATCAATTAAGTATTTCAAATTCGAATGACTGAAATTCTTGGTCGTTACATATATCCTCAAAAGAACCATGTTCCCAAACTGTTCAATCGAGTGCCCGAGAATTGTCGTGATACAAATAGAGAAGGATAAAATGCGGGTTAAACATAAAGCTTGGCATGAGGTGAACTATTTCAACATATTGTATATCAAAGTTATATACATATAAAATAGGAAACCACTAAAGGACAGCCGATCCTCTTTACAAACATGGTTTAGAAGTAATCCGAACTTCCTATATATACATATAAAGTAAACTCATTCCAAAGGATAGGGAATTATACTTTACCCTACTCTTCTCCTATATCCCTAAGGTCAGTCCATTGTAAATATAATGACGTGACTATAAACTGGCATGCACAATAATGAAATTTCAGTCACATACTAATATATGAGTGTACTTTCAATACTACACTTTCTTAACACTACTGGGGATAGAACATCCTAGTCTACTTCTGCCGCTGACAAGTAAATAATACAAACATATAGGAACTTCATGAACCGTACCACTCACTATCTATTGTGAATCGTCTAATAAAATGAAACATCATAACTCGCCTTAAATATAATACTTATTAACCGCCTACTATAACGATCCAAATTCCAGCATTCGAATCGACATCTGTACTTTTACATCGTACTTGAATGCCGCAGATTCGACTGTTCAAATCCGAGTCGCCGAAGCTTATAACACAATTAAGTAATCATAACAGCAGAGCGGAAGAAAAAGAAATGAATATCATATACAACCAATGATACAATATCCAGAATGATACAACAATGATATATATATATGATACAAGAAATATCAAAGACAAGATAACAATGCTATAGCGAAAAAAAACAATATGATATAGCAGCGGAAAACGAATAGCCAAGAGATAACTCCAATCCAATGTTCCAAATCTAAGGCTCCAAACCACAAGCTCGAACCACCATCATGTTTCATCAAGATCAGCAAGTTTCGTCCACCAAAGACTCCAATATCCAAGATCTCCAAAGAATACCAAAGAGAAAGCTAGAAGCTACTGAATCAATATCTATATCTGAAAAACCCAACTCTAGACTGCCCGTGTGGAAAATAGTGGGCACCTAGAGTTTAGGAAAGGAACAATAAACTCTGGGTCAGTCATAGGACTGGTATGAGCAAACGGAAACATTTTATCTTTAAAACAAACAAAAGAATTTAAATTTTGAAATCCGCAATGCTTTTGGAAAATGAAACTACCATAAGGCCTCCCGCCACACACACAATGCAAACGCAGACTTGGGGAAGATTTCTCCTTATGATAGTCAAATATGCTTGATACGTGAAAATTCTTTGATATTATTACTATAAGTGAAAAGTGTGCAAAAACATTTCGAAAGTACAATATTAATCCTAGCCAGCATACGTACCATTATAGTATGCCTACTATAGCTACCATGTTAGATGGCAGGTTCTACAACAAAAACCGTACAAGGCGCGTATTGGTGATTGGATTTCCAACAAATGGTCAGGCTAAGGAACTTCCTGGGCCACATGGGTACGCCTCTGGAGGGACGCCCCGAGAACCTAACCGGATCTCTGCCAACACAAGGCTGGGTTACCTCTGTAATTAGGTAACTACTACACGAGTATGCCATCCCCCGGTCGTAACCAACCTTTATCTGAGCGCTCGATACCAACAACCACAAAGTAATGTATTTGTAGTAACCTCATAGGTTTAGTATCTGGGCTCCATACCATGATATCACCTCTATCCAGATGGAAATGAACATACCCTCAGGGGGAGCTAACCCTAAATAACATTGCCGCATCTTTCCTGTTTCGACCATTCCAGGTTGTGAAGTTCGAAGAAGTCTCGTCCACAAAGCTACGCTTTTTACAAAAGCCATGCTTTGATCAACAAATTATCAGGAGCACTTCATATGCCACATTACCAAATTGGGAATGTATTACTGTTAACCATCAATTACATAACCTCTGAGCTCGTACGTCTCAGAGAAGGGTGTTAAGCTAAGAGAATAAATTATCCGCCATCAAACAGAAATGTATTTGATAGAAATCGGTTTTACATCTCAAGGTGTAATGTCAGACACACATCCATACAAGTCTGTTTCGGGTTCGAACAGAACCGAAGGCACTTCCGAAGAAGCCCTTGCTGATCCGAAAATCCACAATCTCGATCGTACTTCCCATCACTTATGGAATCTCTATACCGTAGCTACTCGGTGCAGAGACAATCGATAGGTGATCCTATCGTTCTCGCAAATACCTGGTCTTCACCATCGGTCTTCGAATGCTATCCATAACGACGTATCATTATTCGGAATGGGTTATATGACACAAGGTCCTCTCCCGGCTAAACCGAATAGTGAGCGCAATATTTAAAACCATATGGATAATGGGTTTTCAGTTAAGTCACAACTTTAAAACCAAAACTTTCATTCAAATGGTTAAAACAAATTACCATTTCCAATCCTTTAAACAAAAGATTCATTTCAAAAACCTTCAATGGTTTAAACAATTTCTACATTTAAATCTTTTAAACAAAAGATTCAATTTTCAAGATCCCCTTATAATTTAAAACAAAATTCATCAATCTTTGACAAAGATTCATTCATAGACTTTCAAAACAATTCCTTTTCACATTGGATTAATTCATCCAGTCTTTAAATCAAAGACTCATGTTATCGTTTTCAAAACAATTCCCGTTTCAATCTTATAAAAGATACTCTATTTAAAATCTTCTTTGATTTCAAAATAGGGTTCAACTATCTCTCACGAAGATATAGCTTTAAAAATCATTCCATTTCAAATTTGAAATCATAATTTGTATAACCTTTTTACTTCATAAATACCAAATGTAGAATTCAATTTCAGATATTGAATTCAAATTTAAATCCAATGATTTAAATTTCAATCTTCCTTTAGTTATTCAAAATAACTTTCATTTTTAAAACACCTTTTCAAAAGTTTATCACTTTAAACCCAATTCATTTACAAAAACATTTGAATTAAAAATTCAAATTCAAAACTATTTTAAAAATATGTGACTTAATCCATTTCCACGTGTAACCCATATTGGTGTGTGTATATTGTAGTCCAAGGGTTTAACACAATAGTGCACAGCATCAATCATCACAGATATAACAATATCAATAAGCGGTATAACTCATAACGCTTATCTTCATTTATAGATCACAAATAAAATAAATTTATAAATCACAAAGATTCATCATTACAATTCGATGTGGGTTTTGGATAACCAACTGGAAATCCGACTCCCTGTCTCATCGAATTTCAAA
The DNA here is from genome assembly GCA_030765085.1 of Allium cepa. NCBI lineage: Eukaryota > Viridiplantae > Streptophyta > Magnoliopsida > Asparagales > Amaryllidaceae > Allium > Allium cepa. Next base: position 474,539,263 of record CM060932.1, read on the forward strand.
TGTCGTTTAACGGATCAAAAGGGTTTTGTATATTCATATAACAATATATTCATCATAGATATAAAAGCTTGGCACAAAGCATTACATAGCATCACATCACAAATCAAATATATCAATCCATACACAGCGTTCAATAAAAATCAAACATCTTCAATTAAGATGAATAAATTGTGTGGGTTAAATTAATTTACCACATAATGAATTTCATAAATTTTCTTCAATCAATGATCAATTATCATTGATTACAATTGATTCAATCTTAATCACCTTCATTAAGTAATCAATTTATCTTTAATTAATTACATAAATTAATTGTCCTTTAATTATTAAGTAATTACCTCTTAATTACCTATTTATTAAATAAATTAACTTTTAATTAATTATCCATAATTAATTATCTTAATTATTTAAAACATTAATTAATTGCCCTTTTATTAGCTACATAAATCAATTACCTTAAGATTAATAAATGATCTTTTAATCAATCAAAACTTTAATTAATTAATCCTTGATTGTAATTAATTGAATCTTAATTCTAATTATTTATCCTTAATTGGTTATTATTAATTTAAACCACTATAATGGATTAACCACATAATCACTTATTCTTCAAAGTAATTAACCACTAATATTTGATTAATCAAACATTAGTCTTTAATTATCTACCTTTAATCTCTTTCACTAAGTAATTATTAATTTTTATTTAATCATGCATTAATCTCCTGATTTATTGGCTTGAATTATTAATCAATTGCTTTAATTACTTTCATTAAGTAATTCACCTCAACTAATAATTTTCCATTTAACGAATATGTTAACTTAACTTTGAAAGTTACTCAACCATTTAAAACATCATTTATAATAATTTTTCTTAATTATTAATAAATTAATCTTAATTACTAATCATTAATTACTTGACTATCATTAACGATATGAATTAACTTACTTTTAAGTTAAAAATTTAAAACATTTGATTTTTTATTTCTAAATCACCTATTTAGTTTCATTTAAAATAACTTATTAAAATATAAGTTTAAAACTTAATTGTTTTTAATCTTTTATTTCAAAAAAATCAAATTTATACCTTTTATCTTAGTAATAAAATCATCATTTATAAAGAAACAATTTTTAGAAATTTATTTTTTTACTAATCTGCTATAGTTCAAAACTTGGACATTTTAACACGAGTAACCCAAATAACCCGAGTGAAAACCCGAGATAAACTTCCACATACTCGAGCACAACTTCGAGCTTTCCCAGAAATTGACCCGAGTGCCCAAAATTTTTGATTTAAAATTTTTCTAAGTATTTTGCTTAACACCAAAATCCTACTCAAGTTCGACTTCGAGTCGAATGCCTGTACCCTCATGTTTGAACCCGAGACGTCCTCTTCTTCCACCATTCTTCTTCTCCCCTTCCCAATTCCTGTAACTAACAGGCACAATGACACACGTATACATGCACCGATGATCCTCTCACCTCTGATCATCACCGAGGTCACCACCAAGTCGACTACGATCTCCTCATCCCAAACAGCAACCCAGAAATTCAAAGTTGGCCACAAATCGAAATCGAACATTTTCATTTCCCTCCCGGAACCCAAACCTTCTCGTGCTTCCATCTTCGATCTACGTAGGCCATGTGCCTTCCCCTGAAGCTGCGCCATGGTCTCAAACTTCGATCCCACCCCTACTAGCCCATACCGATGCACTGTGGAGATTACAGTAATCCATCTTCTAACTTCCATCAAAACTAGGTTAAAAACCTAAATCGTCATCGATCGTTCGCCACGGCGAATGGTAGATTCTCTGGTTATTTTTCTGATGACCCTCGATGCTCCTACCTCCTATAACCCTGATCACGAGGATCATTACCTCTTCGTTTGACGAGGATTGATAAAAATGTCTTTCCGATTCAATTTGCAAATTTGCCCTTAAACCAATAAAAATTATAATTTTTAATTATAAAATAGATCATATCAATGAATCAACTCATCATTTAAGTTAAATTTTGTCATGCCTTTTTAAATTTGATTGTGATTTTTTTTATCCTCGGTGGGAATTTCTGCCATTTTTCACTTAAAAAACATTTTTTTTAATTAAGATCTTGGTTCACTAAAACAATTTCATTCAGACATCCAATTCTTGATTTAGGATCCTGTCTCTAGCCAATTACACAAGATCAGATATATATCTATATGTATATATACACCAGAATAACAAACATGCACTGGCACATTCAAAACATACAGGCATATTGACAATCATTCCATAACATCCTTTTAAGCATCAATACAATATCAAAGAGTATAAGCAAATAAAAGTGGGTTCGATCACCTGCACTTCAAAAGACGGAGAGCAGTTTCAAAGAAGAATGAAATCCTGGCAATCCTTTTTCTTTAATTTTTTTTAAGCTTTTATCTGCAATTTGTGTAGAAACTTTGCTTATTCTTGCTGCATTTACTCATTTAGTTCACCACTAACAACCATTTAAATTTTACTTACAGTTTCGAATTGTCGTCATACACAGGGAAGTTTTCTTCCTGCAGTTTTGAAAAGCAGAAGATTGTTTTGCCTTGATCTTGATTTATTTTCCTGTAATTGATTGGATGTTGTTGTCTTACATCCTTTCTTCATTAGAGATTTAAGGTTCAAGCTCAAATTTCAAAAGAAAGTTACTTGGCTTTTCAATTAATTCCAAAAATCAAAGAAAACTGCACTGCCTTGCCTTTACAAGTTAATCTGCAGTTTAATTTAAATTTGTTGTTAAAGTATGACTTCAAACTCATAATTTTATTAACTACAAAATTTTAAAAACTTACCTGAGAACATGCTACAGTTTTGAGGCTCTAGAAATCACTTCAGTTTTAGCTTTTGAATTGAAGAAGAAAATAGGCAGTTTTCTAATTCTATATTGATTTCCAGGTTGAGGTTTTGAATTTAAACTTGCTTCTTTTTCTGAATTTCACTACATGCCTCAATTCAGGTTGATCTTGATTTATGTTTGAGATGAATTCAAGTTGTTTTAATTTACTGATTTGGAGCTTTGTTTTGCAGTTTTGTCTCAGGTTTGAGAAAACAGAAAATAGCCTGTGTATATTTTCTTTTCATATATGTTAAAAAAAGGAAAAATTAATTTCATAAGAAAACTTAAATGCCACTTGTAACATTCATTTACACTTGTGCTTTAGTGATGTTCCTTATCAGACATTTGTAAAATTTTGTATATTTATGTTTATGTCCTTTGTTCAATAAATCTTAAAAATTTAGTTTTAAATCCTTGCTTCATTTTATTTTTACAAATCATGTTCATGTTTTATTATTTATTATTTTGGAAGATATATATAAATATTTTAAACTTTGTATTAATTCTTTTTACATACATATACACCTTCTAATTTTGGATCTAAGTTTCAAGTTTTTATTTTCAATCTTTTTTTATAAAACACATATTTTATTTACAATTTAATAACACATGATTTCAAATCAAACTATCAAATCCTATTCAAGATGAACTATTATGTTTAAATGTTTTAATGTTTTAAATACATTCACAAACCTTTATTCAAATGTGTATATTATTATTATTATTTTTATTAAAAGAAACACCATTAAACCTTTTTGTTAAACTTAGATATTGTATATATATACACATGTAATTATACTTACATAATCTTTCAAAAGAAAATTTTATTTAAGATAAAGTTATACATTGATAAATAAACCTCTGTTTATCACTCTAATAAATTTACCTTTAATTAATTTCATAAATTAATTCTTTTGAAATTAATAATAATTTTTAATTACTTACAATCCAATTATTAAAACAATTCAAAGATATTTAACTTTAAGCATTTTAAATCTTCTTGTAAATACTTATTCTTAAATTTCAAAATAGAGTCTGTTTATAATCCAATTTATTTATTTATTCTAGAATTTTCAAATTAATTCATAATTAAATTCACAATTTAATTTTCAAAATTAAATAAATTGTCAAATTAAAATTGTACAAAATTCGGGAATGTTACACCTACTATGTGATATACTCGCCAATCAATGGCAGGTGGAGTCCTTAGGACCTAACGCACGATCAACTTTCCATTGACTGCCCACTTAAGAATAAACTAGAATAAGTCAGTTTCAAAATGTACCAAAGACATCAAGTCGCATCACAATTCAATGGACTGCTATAGATCTCATCTTAACCCCTATTATAGGAATGGGTGATATATGATGTATTCTAGACAGTTGTCGCCATCTCTCCATGAACATGCTACGAGATCTCGCATGCAAGTCATATCGTTCTCCTAGGGTATCGTGGATGATCTGCGTAACCACTAAATATCATAATATATGGATAAGTATATCCATACAATGTGCTTTCGGTGATTTGAATTAGTCCACTGAGACATTTAGAACATATCGTCTCTTAAACATACATATCAAGCAACATGAATTAATATATAATTCTAGTCATGTCTGTTGAGTCATTCTATCATTTTGTCCCATAGATTATGTCTTTTTCATTAAGTGAATACATCATACAAGTTCCACCTTATTCTAAGCATCCCTTCCTTTATTCGAAATCGCATGAGGGCCTTGCCTTGTTTTTCACCGAATATGATGGTTCCAAGTCCTCATAGTGGTTTCCCAAAGCTTATACACCAAGTATTGGAAGGATCAAATCAATATTGGGGTGCAAATCACCTTCGACTTGGGCCTATTTTCCATTTAAAACAATGACTAGTCATTAACCAAACGTCGTCTTGACTAAATTCGTTACATTGTCATGCTACCTAACTCATTACTCGATCCTTAGCAACTAAATTACAATCTGTTAACCAAGTTTTTGACCAAGCATAAACCGATATAAGTTAGAAGATTCAAACGAGGAAGAAATGACTCAAAAATTGGCAAACATTCTTAAATGAAGTAAAGAAACATCTTAGAGAAAATTCAATCAAAAATACATTAACCACACATGTCGGTACCGATGATCACGTCGTCGAAGACATTTTTTGGCTTAGTATTTCCCACTAAAATTGTATATGAGTCATTTTCTACCTATTTCATGCATGCTTAAGAAATTTGGACGAAAAATACACTAAGGAGAAAGGTTATCACCGACCTCTTTAGGTATTTGGAGAGAGGTAATGACGACTTTTTTTTGACTACTCCATAGGTGTCATGACTTCTTGGGACACCTCTATATGGAATTAGAAAAGTGCTGCAAAAGAGTACAAGTTATTTCGAGCTAAGGAAAAAAAGTCAATATCGATGCCGTAGGCAAAAGGCTGATACTGAGCTGTTTTAGAGAGAGGTAGGTATCGACTATTTTCGGATGATCAACGATAGTTGGAAATAACATAGGGAAACTCAAAAGCAAGTAGCACGAAGAATGGAAAAGAGTTCGGCAAGCTTGGAGCAACACCAAAATGTCTTTACTGACATGATCTTGTCTTCCACCAAAATATTTAGACAAGTCGGCTGGTCCTAAGATACTTTGCTCCAACTCTTCTTCTAGAACAATACAACTCCTACTCCTATAAATACAAACCATAGAGCAACCAAAAGATGACTGGAATCTACCATCACTATGTAGAAGATCTGTTCCTTCTTCAATTCTTTCCTCTATGCAATGTTACCAAGACAACTCCACTAGGCTATTTAGGACTTAGAACTCGTCTAACCCCTTTACTAGTGACTCATTCACTCTCAAACCCCTTGTAATCTAAAGAAAACTATAAGCAATAAAGCTATAAAGTGACAATAGGCCAAAGATTGCCAAACCGCTATATAAAATCTTTTGTCTCTCTTTCTTTTTTTCTGTTTCTTTCTTTTACTTTTGCTATAATCTACTAGATCTAGGTCTCACAGGTTTCCTATAACCTATTCTTGGGTGTTAGTCAATTTTTGGCATTAAAATTTTGGTGCTTTCATTGAGAAACTAAATCCAGACTTAGATCTAGTTCTTTATTTTGGATTAGATAGATCCAAAAGTTCTAGTTGAAGAATTTGAAATTTTACTATTCTCATAGCTCCTAGAAAGGAGAATATGCATCTGGAAGATATGTAGGAGTAGAGTTGTTGGTGATGAAGCAAACACCCACCAAACTGATGTAAATAATGGAAATCTACCACCATGATCTTCTATTCAGCAAGAAGTTGTCACTAGAGGAGCTCTTAATTAGATGACCAATGATCGTAATCGGAAATTTACTGAAGGTCAAAAGGCTCTCATGGATAAGATGGACGTGTTGCTAACTTTGCAGCTGCTAACAACAACAAGGACTAGAAGGGAAACTTGTCCAACGATAAAACTGGAAAATTCCTCTATTTCTAGCCTAAACAGGGGGAGATGGTGCAATGCTTGTTTCTGAATTTGATGATGAGTTACAAGATAATGAAGATGATTTTTAACTAAATAATAAAGGAAATACTGCTTATATCCAAATAACCTTAGCTGAACCAACCCTATGACAATGGAACACTGCGGGAATAGTTATCCCAAAGACTGGAGAACATAAACGTCAACTGACTAGCCGAGCCCGTTTGTAAAGCCAAACATTCGATGTAGCCCCTGGTAGTTGCCCTAAGAAATTTTGTGCCGGCAAGGAATAAATAGCTGAAAAGGTTAGTTAAGGAGAGCAAATGTAGGAAAAACAAAAAATGGGGTTTCGCACCATGTCGGACTCCATATAATGAGAATATGTTAAGGGAGAATACCCTAAAAAATTCATTACACTAATAATGGCATCTTATAACGGACCATCGACCCTGGGCAACACTTGTTTAACTATGAATGGCACACGGATGGAGCACGTGCTACCGATGATGTTCGTTGGAGCTGTTTCCCTATCTTTTTGGAAGGTTTCGCTTCTATGTCGTTTATTGGACTTGCTTCGAATTCTGTCTCTACTTTTGATGAGTTGGCTAAGAAGTCCTTGAAATGGTTTAAGAAGTCCTTGGAATGGTTCAGACTCCACATTGTACAACCAAAAGATGTTTTGTCATTATCAGTCTTTTCACAAGGACCCGAGGAGTCTCTAAAAGGGTTCTTGAACTTCTTCAATGTTATCGAAGTAAGAAACCCGAAAGGCTAATCAGTTCCTATGGTTGGAAAAAGCAAGATTGGCTGAAGGAAAGGTCGATGATGAACATCCAGAGGAAAAAATCCAACACAGCATCGTAGTAAATGTTGGGAACTCTGGTTTTCAGGAGAAAAGAAGTCAAAACTTCGGTAATAGGCATAACGCGAATGCAAAGCATCTGAAACACTTCAGATTGGAAGATTACACCCCTTTGAATGACACACCAGAGAATACATATCTCGCCACTCAAGGAACTGAGAAATATAAGAAGCCGCCAAGGAGGGAAGAGACGGAACAAGATAAATGTTATGGGAAGTACCATCGCTTCCACGAAACCAATGGGCATGACACTAATGAAAGCTGACATCTGAGGAATCTGATCGAAGAGCTAATAAGGAAAAACAAGCTCCAGCAATGGGTTAAGAAACCATAGAATGGTGAAGAAACTTCAAGATCCTAGGGTCTACCTGATCGAGAAAAATTGCCTTGACCTAGCGGAAAGGGGCTAATTGAGCTAATGAAAGACTGGTAGGAATTTAACTTTCAAGATAGTCGGTCACCCAGGAATGAAGCATCAACCTAAAAATATTTCATTTATCTTTATTTAGTTTCCTTTCGTAGATAAGCCATCCTGGGACACTGGGGGTATTGTAAATAGGAAGGATTTTTCTTTTCTTCCATTTCATCAATAAAGTTGGCTTCTTGAACCATCATGTTCTCACAAGCAAGACTTCTATGCTGCACAACTGGCAACATAGCTGAGAAAACGCTCCTCGTCCCTCAAATGATGGACGGGGAGTGTGGACTCACTAACCCCCGGATCGACATCGTGTCGATCCCAAACCTTCTAAGAACTGGCATTGTCCTAAGACTGCCAATGTCAAGAAGGTCCAAACTACAGAATCGAAGAGTCGTATTGATCTCAAACCTTCTGAGATCCAGTGTTGTCCTAAGGCTATCAATATCGGGAAGGTCCAAACTTCCGGATCGATGGTCGTATCGATCCCCAGCCTTCTAAGAACTGACGTTTGTCTTAAGACTCTTATCATTGAGAAAATCCAAATTGCCAGATCGACGGGTTGTATTGATCCCATACCTTCTAAACTGGCATTATCCTAAGGCTGTCAACTTTGGAAGGTCCAAACAACTGAGTCAACTGGGAAAATTGACTCAATCACCGATCGATGGGAAAAATTGATCTTGGACTTCTGAAAACTGGTGTTTTCTTGACAACCTCGGGAAAGCCCTCAATCTCCTAAAGCCCAGTGTTTCTTCAGCAACATTGGGAAACTTAATATTTCCTAAAGCCTCAGTGTTGCTCCGACAACATTAGGGAACTTACTATTTCTTAAAGCCGTGGTGTTGCTCCGACAACATTAGGAAACTTACTATTTCCCAAAGTCTCGGTGTTGCTTCGGTGACATCGAGAAACTTACTATTTCCCAAAGCCTCGGTATTGCTCCGGCTAAATCGAGAAACTTTCTGTTCCTTAAAAGCTTAAGTGTTGCTCTGGAGACATCAAAAAACTTTCTATCTTCCTAAATATCGATGTTGCCCCCAACAACCCTGAGAAGACTGCTTTGCCTCCTAGGCATTGACATTGTCCCGGCAACATCGAGAAATCAAGACCGTCGTATTAAGAGAATCGAACTCCTTAGATTCGGCATCTTCCAAAGGTAGGCAATGACAGGAAGAACTTACCATCACCCCGAGACAGGCGATAGAAGGCATTCCCAAAATCAAATCGTTAATGCAGCAGTTTTCAAAAACATAAATAGGTGCTAGACTGGGTTCTCAAACTCTAACCTACAAGAATCCAGCAATGCTCGAAGACCTGCAATGTATGGAGGAAATAACTTGTCTTTTAGGAAATTTATGTCGCTCAAACACTAACAACATCAGAAAGGATAATCCTCAATTGTCATAGATTAGCTATGGCACGGACGTTAGTCGCACTTGGAATAATCAACCACGTAGAGGTCGATTAGGTACTTTGACTCCTACTTGCGGCAAACCACTTGTTGTTCGAAGACGGATAACGACAAGGAGACAACGCTTGGAATCGAGCATATAAACCATCGATTCTCAAAGATTGAAACCAAAAAATAAGGCGGATAACTACAATGAAGCTATTGTCCTAGTAGAATGCATATAGTCTAGATCAAGAAAGGTTAATTATCATAGATTTAAGGTAAGCACAACCGAACGATACCGACCATGCTTAGGATGGGAAGAGTGCAGCCGCAACAGGGACAATATAACAAATCGAACCATAATTTCTATTTTTTTAGATGTGCCCAAAGTTTGGCACTTGGGAATAACTAGTTTAACAAATGGAAGTCAGATCGCAACATAAATCGATCGAAGGAAATGACTTAAAAATTGGCAAGCACTGTTAGATGGAGTAAAGAAACATCTTGGAGAAAATTCATCAACCACACAAGTTGGTATCGACATGATCATGTCATCGAAGACATTTTTTGGCTTAGTATTTCCCACACAAATTTTACAGGAGCATTGTCTACCTTTCCCATGTGTTCTTAAGAAATTTGGATGAAAACACACTATAAGGAGATAGCTCACTACCGACCTCCTTAGGCAGTTGGAGAAAGGTAATGGCGACTTATTTTGACAACTCCGTAGATGTCACGACTTCTTGAGACATCTCCATATGGAACTAAAAGAGTGTTGAAAAATAGTACAAGTCATTTTGAGATAAGAAAAAAAAGTTACTACCAACCTTTTAGGAAAAAAGGATGATAATGAGCTGTTTTAGAGAGAGGTAGGTACCGACTTGTTTTGGATGATCAACGATCGATGGAAACAACAACCAACTCAAAAAAAGTAACATGAAGAAAGCAAAAGAGTTTAACAAGTTTGGAGCAATACAATGTGACTTCACCGACGTGATCATGTCTTCCACTAAAATGTTTAGACAAGTCGGTGAGTCTCGAGATTTTTCACTCCTTTGAGCCGACATTTTGACTCTGGTCCAACTCTTCTTCTGGCCCAATACGACTACTACCCTTTAAATACAAACCATAGAGCAATCAAAAGAGGGCTGGATTCTTCCATCACTATGCAGAATCTTTATCTCTTCTTCAACTCTTTCCTCTATACAATAGTAACCAAGGCAGCTCCTCTAGGAAATTCTAAGACTTAGAACTTGTCTAATCCCTGTACCAGTGACTCATTCTCTCTCAAACCCCTTGTAATCTCAAGAAAACACTATCACATCTGTAAGCAACAAAGCTATAAATGGACGTAGGCCAAAAACTTTCGAACCATTATAAACTCTTGTGTGTCTCCATCTTATTTCTAATTATTTTCTTTTAATTTTATTTTTATCTGCTAGATCTATGTCTCACAGGTTTCCTATAACCTATTCTTAGGTTTTGATCCATTTTTGATGTTAACACAATCTATGACATTTCTGCCCTTTAATTAGCTCGTCTAGATATATTTCTTGAGTATTAGATTTAACTAAATATATTTCTAAGAGCTTACATTGAACATATACATACTACATATAGACCAATTCATATTCTTTCTTGTAGATTTCACATTCAACTTATATAATTGCTTTATATAATCCATACATACATTCGATACAATTATATCGAATAATCAACCAATTCACACCATTAAGTAATTCCTATAAATCCTAACATCTAGTTGAACCAAATGCATCTTACTTGAGTAATTAATTTGACGGTTATGTTATTTGTTCATTTACTCAAATCATATCTAGTTCGTATTATTTTGTAGAAGTCTCAAACTTGTTTTGTAAAATAATACACTTGCCTATCAATTGTTATATAGCTTAATTTCATTAAAAAATAAAATTAATTCAACTATCAATAAGGCATCAAAATAATATATAGCTCTTGTATATAATTTCTCTATATGTGTATACATATATATCATAAACATTTCTTAGAATCCATAGTTAATAAATCATGCTATAAGAATATTTGATATTTTATTAACTTAATCAAACCTTATTAAATAATACAATGATTCTTTTGTATTTTCTAACTTCTTGAATCATCTTTATAGAAATTCACTAGTTAGTTAATTATTGATGTACACTATAATAAACAAATATCAGGCCAGCTTAATTTCAAAGCCATTATAATATAAGTTTATCCTGCCTAAGATATTTTTTTAGTCTTATAGCTTATTTTGAGGTTATACTACTAACTTTACATTGGTAATAAAATGTATATAATAATATCTCTATATTAGTATAACTATAAAATTATGTTTAATTGAGTTATAACCATGTTATAAATTAGTATCAACTCCATTGAACTCGATTCAATACAAATAGAACATAGTATCTATATATACAGGATCTTAATTAATTATCCCGTATGTTGATAATAAAACATATAATAATATTTCTATCATTGATATAACTATAAATTAGATTTTAATTAATTTATAACCATGTTATAAATTAATATCAACTCCATCCAACTCTATTCAATATGAATAAAACAAACACACATACATGTATACAATGTCATAACTAATTATCCTAAATCTCAACTCAAACAAATCCAATCAAATGGGAAAAAATTACTTATATCAATTGTTCCATGTCTTTTTGGTAATATTTTTCACTATATATATTACGAGGATTAATACTGAAATATAAATTCAAAGTTATAGTTCCACTCACCTAAGCTGTAAATTCCCAAGTGTTTGAATCTAGTCCAATCTCATCCTATATCATAGATAATCTTACTATGAGTGCAACGACGAAGACCGCGTCTCGATTGGACCTCGTATGTAAGAGTTACGAATTTTATTAAGAAATAAGATAATTGGTATATTTATTAACCTTAAATAATTAATCATCTCACCTTGCTTAATCCTTCTCCCCTAAAATTGTTATGCATACATGTACACGAACCCAATAACGCAACTTCTCTCTTTGGTTTTCCCTTCTATACTTAACGAATAGACGCATTGCCAACTCTATCGTGTCACACTTTGCGTGCTCTTTATGACAGACCCTACCAAGTCATGCTCGACTCCCTTATACAAAATGTAACCTAACAACCACTTATAGACCTCATTTTGTCACATTCATCTGCATGTGGTTTGAGCTCCTACAGTCGCTGCCAATTGATGTGCATCACAGATAGAAGAACAATGGTGCTCTTAGTTTTGATCAACTCCGCCTTGATCAATGACAAACCCCAACCCTAGCTTCATGGCCACAAATGTTAACCTTGGCGAAGCACCATCACACCCCTCAATGTCTACATAGATGAGAAGCTCTCCTCTCTAAAAGTCAAATAGATCTGGTCTCACCATCTAACATGGCCCAATGATCTCAATTTAATTACAGGATGAGGAGACACTATTTTGTTTACTAATGCAGAGATAATTTGATGAAGTAGGGAAGATATTCTGATGGAAAGGGGTGTATATATACGCTAATATACATATTATATAATTTCCAAAATAAATCACCACATATTTCGATCTCATACAATCTCACAGAACATCAAGTCGCCATAAAACTTGTCGGCACACATCTCCTCATTTTTTCGATCTCAATTGTACGAATTTAATTGCTATATAGACGGTGCTACAGAATGATAACTTCACATATCTTGTGGTCATTTTTCCATCAATTACCTGATTCCAAAAATTCTTCGAACATATGTCTCATAATGAAGTCATTATCCAAGAAACATAAGACATCCATCGAGATCCCATTGGACCCGACTATGCACATATTTTTATAAAGTACGTATAACAATACATAAATCTTAGAATTGGCTTCAAATATAGTGATATTTATACAAATTTTAATTCGCAATGTCGATCCTAACTCAACGAAAGTGATCTTGAGTCCTAATTCGATTATACAGAATAGATTTTGGAACTTTAATTATATAATAATATAATATTTAAATTAATTATTTAAATATCTAGTCGTTAAAAAATGCATGTCGGTACAATCTCATTATAAAGATGTGTAAGGGTCTTCAAATTGGAATGTGCTATGAATCTTAAGTAGCCAAGACGTACTCTGTTTATGATTAATCACATTGTTTAACGATCATATTGTTACAATCATAGTTTGGTACATATTGAACTACGTAAAGTGAAACACTATTCAAGAGAAGATTCATCTCCTTTATTATAGAAGGTTAACTACACAATAATTAATAGTCAACTTAAAGTCAGAATTTTAGGCCAAAGTAGACCAGTTAATAGATAAATGTTATTGAATTGAACCAAGGATGTTATTATAAACCGAGGATCGAGTTCACAATAGAGAGCCCACATATCCTGTTGTTAATTAATTTCTAAGTTCGACTAATCTAAAATTAATTTATAAACATTATAAATTAATAATAAAATTAATACAAAGCTGAATTGAATTTTTTTGGCAATATAGTTATTTATTTATAGCTTGAATATTTATTAAAATGATGTTTAAATGTTATATTGATTTAATTAAGGAAGAGGCTTAAATAATTAGTTAAACAATTGATTTAATTGTTAAATCAATTAAGCCTAAAGTATGGAAGCCTAGATTTAGGGGGATTGCTATAGCATAAGAGAGGAGTGTGAAAGATTTTGTCTTCACATCATGAGAGACTTGCACTAGATTTTTGGGATCTAAATGGCTATAAATAGCCACACCCTTCATAGTCTATATGGATAGGAAAAACACTAAACCTAGCCTCCATCGTTCGAATATAGGTAATACCTTGTAAACAAAGTTGCATCCTATGGTCAAGGAGAAAGAATTAGAACTTTAGAGAAGGAAATCACTATCAACCTAGGTGTTGGTAATTGGCAAGATCTCAACAAGGTGAATAAAGGAACCAATCCAGTCAGAAGTGGGTAAAATAAGTAGATTTCAAAAGAAAAATTAAATGTCTAGATCTATTATTCATATAACGTCTAAAGAGATTTTAGATCAAATCTAAAGCACTTTGAATAAAATCTTTATTTTATTTATTTTTTTTACAAATGGTTTTTATTAATATGTATGAATATTATTTTATAAGTGTACCAAATACACTAATATGTGTAATATTCAAGTGTAACAAATATGAAGTGTACTCCAACTACTCGCGACTACTCGGCACCCTCCAAGCAGCATACCACCTTCACGAAGTCTACTCTGACTACTCGTGAGGAATATTAACAGCCCGAGTTTTTGATAATATTATTTAGAATACTTAATTAGTTAAATTAAGTAAAATAATGTATTGATTAGAGGATTAAGATTTGATTTTAATTAGGGGTAGCCGAGCCATTTAACAATGAATTAAAATCAGAGTTAAATTGAAATAGAGAAGGGATAAAATAAGAAAGAGGACATTCCTATATCCACCAACCCTTGGTCGTGTATTAGAATACACGTTCATTTCATTTTGAAAATTTTAAAATAAGAGACCGGCCACTGTTATCAAGGAAAATGAGAAAAAGATAGAAGAAAAGCTAGGAATAAGCTTAAGCAAATCAAATCTATTCATGTCTTAATTTCTTTAATCATAAAAGCTAAGTTGAATAATGTTTACATCTCGGTTTTGTTTGTGTTTTTAGTTTTTGGATGAATGCCGAATATTTTGCAATGATTTTCCATGTTTTTGATTGATGGAATGTTTATATATAATTGTTGATGATTTATACATGTTCATATTGGTTTTATGATATGTTTTAAGGTAAAAACCCTATAAAATGACATCGTTATGCCTTGTGAATTTTTATGAAGATTACAAATAATATTATTGAGATGGGTTTTAATTTTTAGAATTTTTTGAATTAATTTAGATTTTATATGAATTTTCTAATAAAGAGAATGATATTTTGGGTTATAAATTATTTACCGGTAAATAATAAATGGTTAGGGTCTAAAATTTTTATATGTTAGAAAAAATATTAAAAGATATTTTTTGTAATTTTTCTAGATTTTCCTAAATATTTTGATGGGTGTATAAAATTATTTAAGGTATGAGACCGAAATGTTTTATATATTTTAAAAGGAGAAATGGGCTTTTTTGCAAATTATTTGAATTTGTTAATTCTGGAAAATCGTAGTGCTTTTGAAAAGGTATTACAGCAACCAATCAAATTTAGACAAACAAGGCAGGTTAGGTACAAAAGTAATAGTTTGAAAGTATAAAAAATAGGTTTTTCACTGTTTTGTCTCTGTTGGCACCAGGTTCCGCCTCCAATACATTCGAAACCAATGCATATGGTATCAGGCAACTAGTACATAATGAATTAGACGTGGGCGAAAGGTACAGGGTCGAAACCATGGGGTTCCGAAAGGGTTGAAGCTTTGCTTTGATTTTAAAAAGAATTGCACATGTTTGCTTTCGACTTGGTTGGGTTTTGACCAGGTCAAATGGTTTATAAGATAATGTTTTCGATTGGGTTGTACTTTTATTTTCAAATGAATGCTTTCGACTAAGTCGAAACACCTAGCTGCCGCCATTTTACCTTTCGACCCAGATGGTTTCGAAGTGGATGTTTTGTTTTCTAAAAACTTAGCCACTTCTCCAATACTTTCGAAGGAATGGTTTCGACACACCCACTTCATTACTGAGGAAATGGTTTTGAAATAGATGCTTTTGACTAAAATGATTTAAAGACCCTTTTTCTCAGATTGAAGAATAACCCAAATTGGTTTCAAAAGAGTAAGATTTGAAGCGTTTCGAAAGGTGTTTTTCCACATGTTTTAAATTGAACCCAAGTGCTTTCGAAAGGTTTAGATTTAATGCTTTCGAAAGGGTTTAAAAGAGGTTTCGAAGGGGTGGTTCCCTAGGGTTTCGAAGGAGTTGAATGGTGGTTTTTCTGATCATTTCGAAAGGGTTAAAGGAAAAGGTTTTTTCCAAAGGTTTCGGAAAGAAATGTTTAAAGATTGAAAAAATAGGATGTTCTAGAGTTTATATAGCTTTCGAAAGGAAGGATTTTCAAAAGCTTCGAAAGGGTTTTGAGAATGGTTTCGAAAGGAAGGTTTGGCCTTTCGGACTAAATAAATAAAAAAAATTACTTTGTTTTGAGGGGTTACCTTCAATGGTTTCGAATTGGTGGTTTAGAGGCTTAAACAAAGGTTTTGAATATATTTAACAGGCAGAATAGCCTAAGTGTTTTCAAGTTAAAAAGGACTTTAACTTATTTTAAAAGGATGGATAATCCTTATTAAAATTCGTCAACATTATTTTGAGTAAAGTATATATTTCATGGAAAAATAGCTTAGAGTAAAGCTAAATATGAATTTTCCTTGTATATGTACGACTTAAAGGGTTAAATCATTTTGAAAAGGTTTTTCAAGGAAAATTTAAAGGGTAGTTAACCCTAAGAGAATGACTCAAGTTAAAGACCGGATAGGACTTATGTAAGGTCGCGCTATACGCTCATTAGCTATTAGCTTCTAGCTAATTTAGTCTAGAATTCTAGTGTGTAGTGCTTAGTCACATGTACAAATAAAATGTTGGCTACACACAGAATGGAATATTTATGCGAAGAGGTAGGTTTTTGGTAAGCCACAAAACCATCAGGATCAGCTGACCCATGGAATTGTAAGTTAAGGAAAGACCCTAACGAAGTTTTTTCTAACAATTTTTTAAACCATTTAATACTGTATCTGATAGGCCCGAGTCAGCCAAAGGGGCAGTTTTCCCAATTTGAGGACAGTTAGTCTAGATTGCGGACAGTTGGTCTAGTTTACGGGCAGTCAACTAAGATATCGCAAGATAGTCCATTTATAACCTGTTTTAAGCATAATGGACATTGTTATTATTATTATTATCAGTTTGATTAACCGGTTTGGTTGTAGGAAAGGACTTGCAAAATATATGTTTTAAAGAGTATATTAGTGAGGAGGAACCCTTCCGCTAAGCGATGTGGTCTCACTAAATATTAGGAAACTGAGGTATAAAAGAATTATTCACACTAGGCTTTATGTCTGAATCGTAGTTTTTGCTTCCCCTTAACTCTCGGGTGCTTAAAAAATTGATTGAGTAGGCTGAGGGTTGTGGTTTTCAGGTTTTGTTGTTTTGGTGAATAAAGCTTCCAAAGACGATCAGGTGGCTGACGGATAGCTATATGGGAATCACATTTTTTTTTTACACTGCGTATATTAAGTCATATACAACTATATTGATTCTAATCAACCAAGGGGGCATCGTCATATATTGCGCTTGGTGTATTTTGTAAACGATATATTTAATCATTGCTTGGGAAACTTAAGGGATTATGTAACATGGATATGAATTATTATTTTAAAGTGTAATCAGTAAAATATTGCTTTGAAATCTATGGTATTGTTCATATTCATGTGCTTCTGATATTATGGATACCATTAGCATTGCTTTATTTTGTCACCTGAACTTAATACTATGGATGACTACAGCATTTGTAGCACTTAGCTTTTGGCCTCCAGATATGAGATGTTACAAATTAGTATCAAAGTATAGGTTTATGAAAAAATTTAAACTAAAAATGGTTTTAAGCATAATCCTAAGGAATTAGAGTAAGATTGCGGTATGGGATAACTCTATAATAATGTACTTGTATTTGCTACATATAAGTATACGCTTTATCTCTAGTCTCCTATTTTTGTTAGGATGTATTTTTCTGTATCTCATGAGGTTTGAATACAGATATGGATGGTAGAAGAGGAAGAATTAACCCAGGAGGGGAGGTCACCGAAGGGAATCCAGATCTAATGTGAGGAGAGGTCAAGGTCAGGCATAAGCAGAGAATGTGGGTGCTGGAGTCTCGTAAGCTGGAATGGAAGCTATGTATCAGTTTTTCGTGAATTTGGTGCTGGCGGAGTTGCTGTTGGAGTAATGGGAGAAAGGGTTCAGGAGGCTCCAGCTGTCAAAAATTATGTTGCTCTAAGCAGAGATTATATTAGGCTTGGTGGGAAGCCATTTATTGGAACGGAAGATGCCATTGAAGTGGAGAATTGGTTGTTGCGTTGTGAGGGAATCTTTACGGACTTGGGGCTCAATGATGAGCAGAATAGGAGGTTAGCATCAAGATAGCTTCAGGAAGTTGCTTTGTTCAGGTGGAATAGTGTGTCTGTGGCAGTGGATGAAGAGGCTATGATATAGGCAGAGTTCAAAAGGAGTTTCCAAGAGAGATTCATGTCGGCGATGGCATAGTCTACATTGATCCGAGAGTTTGCTGGGCTAGAACAAGAAGAGACTAATGTTCTGGAGTATGGCGAGATATGGTTATGTCGCTGTTGATATAATGATGAAGAGGAATGAGAAGTTCATCAGGGGTTGAAGCCTGAGTGAGCTAAGGCTACATTACCCCATATTAGAGATCCTTCTAATGTTGTTGTAGAGATGGCCTTGCAACATGAGAAGATTCTTGATTCTCTAGAGAAGAGTAAGGCTATGGAGGTCTTGGTTGAGCAGGGCCATAAGAGGAATTTATTTCCTAAGAAAGGTGCTTAGAAGGGTGGAGCAGCTAAGAAAGGGAAGTCTGAAACTATTTGCTTCAAGTGCGATAAGAAGGGGTGCTTTCCTAATGCATGTCATGCTGGGAAGGCAAAGGAAGCAACTGGGAGGAAGAATGTCAGGTGCTTCAACCGTGACTAGATAGGGTACTATAAGAACCAGTGCAAGGAGCCCGCTAAGGACGGAAAGTGCAAAGTGTATGCATTGAAGCCTGCTACTTTGAAGCCGACAGCTCAGGAGAAGGGAAAGGAAGTTTTGGGCGGTACGTTTCAGATTCATGGTATGTCTGTTAGCATTCTATTTGATACCGGTGCATCACATTCTTTTATATCTAGATTTTTGATAGATAAGCTTAACCTAAAACCCTCATATTTAGTTACTTCCTTACGGGTTGCGAATCCAATAGGAGGGTATGCAACTCTAGGGTTAAGGTGTGACCAGTTAGAGTTTGACATGTTAGGTCATACTTTTGTTTGTAGTTTGCATGTGTTTGATTTTGTGGGGTTTGGAATTATTTTTGGTATGGACTGGTTAAGTGGGTACGATGATAGCATATTTTTCCAAGATAGGAAAATATCTCTTAGACACCCTGATTGTAGTAATTGGATTGTTTATACCATAGAAGGTTCTAGCAGTGAGATGTATGCTTTGTCGGGTTTTATGGAATCGGATGATGAGTTGAGTCGAGTTTTCATGGTTAGAGAATTCGTAGGTGTTTTTGAGCCTGTAGTTGGATTGCCAACGAAACGAGCCATTGAGTTTCAAATACATTTGTTCTAGGAGCAAAACCAGTGAGTAGGTCGCCGAGTAGGATGACCCCTTAAGAGATGAGGGAGTTCAAGGTGCGGTTTGTGAATTTAGAAGGCAAGAGCTTTATCAGGCCGAGTAGTGCCTTGGGGATCAGCCGCAGTGTTTGCTAAGAAGCCGGATGGATCGTTAAGGTTATATATCGGTTATTGTAAGTTGAATGAGAGGATGATAAAGAATCGATATCCATTTTTGAGGATTGACGATTTGGTCGACCAATTGAGTGGTGCTACGGTATACTCACAGTTGGATTTGACAGCATGTTCCACTAGCCCAGGGTAGCAAAGGATAATATATCTTTGAAGGCGTTTAGGACTTGATATGAGTTGAATGAATGGTTAGTTATGACGTTCGGATTGACTAATGCGCCAGCTTTCTTTGTAGATTTGATGAACCGGGTTTTCAAGAGCACTTGGATAGGTTTTTTATTGGTTTTCATAGATGATATCTTGATATACTCGAAGGAAAAAACAGAGCATGAAGTTCATCTTAGAGTGGTGCTTGAGACGCTGAGGCAGGATCAGCTGAGTACCAAGTTTTCGACGTGTCATTTCTGGAAGTAGAAAGTGAGGTTCCTTGGTCATGTAGTCTTAGAGGAGGGTTGTCAGTGGATCCGACTAAGACTGAGGCAGTGAATAGTTGGAAGAGACCCTAGAGAGTGACGAAGATAAAGAGTTTCCTTAGGTTGGCTAGTTATTTCGAAGGTTTATTAAGGATTTTTCACGGATAGCGGCACCGATGACCAAGCTAACAAGAAAGGACGTAAAGTTTGTATGGACCGATAAGTGTGAGGAAGCATTCCAAAATTTGAAACACTTATTGATCCATGCACCTGTGTTGATTATTCCAGAAGGGAATCGGGATTTGGTGGTTTATACGAATGTGTGTGGAACAGGATTAGAAGTTATGCTGATGTAGAGGGCTAAAGTGATTTCCTATTCTTCTAGACTTCTTAGGCTGCATGAGGTCAGGTATCCAACGCATGATTCGGAATTGGCTTCAGTTATTTTTGCTATGATGGTGTGGCGACATTACCTCTTGAGGAGAGGTTTGAGTTATAGATAGGTCATAAGTCGTTGAGTATTTGTTCTCTCAGAAGAAGCTGAGTATGAGACAACAGAGGTGGTTAGAGTTTATCGGTGCTTATGATTTTGGGATTGAGTACACACCAAGGAAAGGCTACAAGGTTGCAGATTCACTTAGCAGGAAACATCGAAATGCAGTGTTAGCAGTGATTGCTGAGTGGAAAGATTTGGAGGCAATAGCAGATTGCAGAGTGCAATGGGCATCCGAGGCTAGGTCTAGTTGACATATAGTTGTATTATCTTATTTGGAAGTTCGACCGGTGATTATCGAAAGGATTTCTTCTAAACAGATGGAATAACCGATGTTAGCTGAACGGATCAGGAAGTTAAGAGATGGAACCAAGAGCGATAACTTGAAAGATTTCAGTCTTGACCAGAATGAGAGGTTGAGAAATAAAGGAAGGTTATGTGTTCCGAGTGTAGGAAACATAAGGAAAGAAGTCTTGGAGGAATGCCATCGTTCGAAGTTCTCTATTCACCCAGGAGGTACTAAGATGTATCAGGATATGAAGAGGAGTTTCTTCTGGGAAGGAACAAAGCGGGTTATTGGTTTGTGTATAAACTAATGCTTGATTTACCAACAGGCAAAGGCCAAACACCAAAATCCAAGTGGGTTGCTTCTGCCATTAGATATGATGGTATGGAAATGAGATTCTATTTCTATGGATTTTATTGATGGGTCACCAAGGCCGAACAGAGGAAATGATAGTATATGGATCATAGTGGACAGATTGACTAAGAGTGCCCATTTCTAGTTAAGTCAACCAGAATGGAACTTGTTTTAGCGAAGTTGTTTAAAAAGAATGTTGTTAGACTGCATGGAATTCCTAGTACAATAGTAAGCGACAGAAATTCCCTATTCACTAGCGAGTTTTAGAAGTGTCCACTGGAAGTTTTAGGAACCAAACTCAAGATGAGTACCGCTTACCATCTGCAGACGGATGGGTGAACGGAAGGGGTTAATAAGATCTTAGAAGATTTGTTAAGAGCTTATGTTCTAGATTTCGGTGGACCATAGGAAGACCATCTGCATTTAGTCGAGTTTTTGTATAACAACAGTTATCAAACTAGTATTGGGATTGCACTGTTTGAAGCTTTGTATGGAAGGCCATGCAAATCTCCCGTTTGTTGGTCAGAGACAAAGGTAGGTAAGTTCTTGGTTCAAATTTAGTCAGAGAGGCTATAGAAAAGATTGAGGTCATTCGAGCTAGAATGAAGGAGGCTCGGTCTAGGAAGAAGAGTTATGTAGACAAGAGATGGAAAGATTTAGAGTTCTCAGTTGGAGAACGGGTATTAGCCATAAAATCTACATAAGAGCATATGTATGAAAGAAGGTTAGTAAGATTGAGGTTTCATTGAAGAAACAGGCCAAGACTTCATAAAGGTCGTAAGATGATGTTTCGATGGCATTAAGTAGGCACCGAAGGAGTCGAAGGCACCAATTACTCATACAGTGCAAAGGCTTTCGACCCAGTTGAAAACAGATAAACCCTTCCACTACTTTCATCCTTTCGACATAGATAGTTACACCTGATTTCGAGTGAGTTGTCGATTGATTCCATCTCAGTCATATCTTATCCTGACTAAACAAGCAAGGACAGCTTTGCAACCCCTTTCAAAGGTAATAGATGATGTTCTCTCGCTTACATACAAAACCTTTCAAAGTCAAAGGTTTTGTCCCTAACACAACCTTTCCCAAAGCATATACAATCCTTTCGAATCGGTCGACGCCCATAATTTTAAGAGAAGGTTCCTCCCCAGTCCTAAAGCATGCACTCAAAGGCTACACAACCTCCTTAAAACCATTGGCGCTTGAATATCTTCGAAACCATTGTGAACGACCTATCGACATTGTCGACATCTTCAACTTATTTCCAACAACAACAAGAAAGAAAAAGGTGCATTCAGGAACATTTTGAAGTGTCGAAACATGCTGTGGAGAAAATAGTATTTAGAGATCAACAAAGGCAAAAGGACAATAAATGCCCCTTTCGACTCGGTCGGAAGGTCTTGGAAAGGATAAAGGATTCGAAAGAGTAAACCAAGAAGAACGAAAGAATGCCTTCCGACAACATCAAAAGGGGTCATGGCCTTTCTACTAAGTCAGAAGGCTTGAGGTGACATATAAAAAGGGGTCCTTCAGACGCAGTTGAAAGCAAAGGCGCAGTAGGGGGCCGACTTGCATCTATAAATAAGACTCAAGGGGTCCAGTTTTGGGGATTGAATTATAGAATCCTGAATTCATTTTCCTTACTGTACTTTCTTAGTGATAATTGTATTCTCAAGAAAACCTAAATCAAATTAGGGAAAAAAATCTCAATATCTTGTAACTCATTTTGGATTATGAATAAAAAGGAGATAGTTTGATCATTAAGGATATTGGCGACGAGGAAGATCATTTAGATCATTAGCGAGACTAATGATCCATTGCACATGATTCTAACCTATTATAATTATCCTCTTTTGTCTATGCAATGTATAAGAACGATTTGGATATTTCTGATCAAAACACATCATCATCGGAACTTGCATTTGACGGCGGAAACCAAAGTGATGATGGGATTTCGACCATGTTAATGTCAAAAGATTTGGAAAAACTAATTCAATTTTATACAAGGAAAACCAAGTGACTTGTAGTCAATAATAGGCTAAGACTATATCAAAAGGGAAAAACACCTTTCGGCCTAATCAAATGGGTTGTTCTCAAAAGGAATCTTAGTTTCTTATTGACTTGCAATCATGTGAAGAGGAACTCGTTCGAAGGGGATCAACCCTTTGAGATGTTAGTGACCCTCGTGAAGGGGTTCCACAGCAAGAGTAGCGAAACTATAGAGTTGAAAGCAACTGTGGCATACTAACTAAGCAAATATCCCTTTTTCGACACAATTGAAAGGTTCTGAACATAACCTTTCGACGTGGTCAGAAGGAACAAGAATAAGTATAGGTTTTTGCTTTTGGCTCACCTAGAGGATAGGGTTCAATCAGATGTTTTTCTTTAAATCGTATCCCAAGGTTAACTCTATGAAGCCTATTGACTAAGTCAACCTGGTTAAAAGGAAGGGATAACTTTATTAATCCTTTCAATTAAGTTACCCTGGTCTAGAGATGGAACAATCACCTTAAATCCTTTTGACTATGTCAATCTAGAAAAAAGGTGTTCTTCCAAAGGAATGGATCCATTAAATGATTTGGTTTCGCTTGAATTCAACTATCTTATGAATAGCATTTGGTATGCAGAAAAGAAACCTTGTTAACATTTGGGCGCTAGAAGTAGGGCCCCGAACCTCTAACCTTGTGGCTGTATATAGACTAATTGTGGCTCATTTCTTTTGCATAGGAAAAATTAGGTCCAGATGTTTAAGTGGAATTGAAGAGGAAGTTGTTCACACCACAACTTTGGAAGAGAATATAGTTCCATCTTTTAATCTTGATGGGGCTGTTCCTTGGCAAACTTCATCACCAGTGCCACAAGATGAGAATACAACTAAAATCAAGCGCTTGGAACAACTGCTGCAGGAGAAGCAGGAGCTAATAAAGATGGCCTTATCTCAAAAATCTTCAAAGACTCCAAGACAAACTCAAGGAGAAGAAGTGATCACTCCTGGAGGAATCTATAAACTAATTCCAATGAGAATAAAGACAAAGCGAATCTAACGTCCTTAAAGAAGAAGGGACTTTCTCAATCGAAAGCTAATCATCAGGAAAGAGTTCTAGAAAAATCAATGGAACAATCTAGGATTTCTACATCAAAAGAATATTTCTCAGATTAGATAAACTATGGAAATGTCGAAGCTTATCTGAAAGATGCCGCTGAGAAGGCTATTAAAGATGCTTTGAATTCCAAGGGTAAAAGAACAATGGATGAAAACGTCAATGACAATAAGAGGGTGCCGCCTTTCACCGGTGAAATCATGGCTACAGTAATAACACCATATGTAAAAATCCCGTCCATGAAATATCATGGGGTCATAGACCCCAATGATCATCTTATGGCTTTTAACAGTCAGATGGACTTGTATAATGCATCTGAAGTTGTCAGATGCCCATTGTGACTAGTCACTCTCCAAGAAGCAGCAGTAAAATGGTACATGCAATATAGGGAAAAGATCATATACTCCAAGAAACAATTTTCTTACAAGTTCTCAGCCCAATTCTGTATCTGTAAAGATCCTACTACCGATTATATAGTATTGGAAGATATGAAATAAAGGCAGGGAGAGTCTTTGGGGGAATATTTGAAAAGGTTCAACGCTGAGGCCTTAAAGGCCAAGGATATGAACGATCGTGATAAGCTTATAGCTATCCATTCTAGCTTGATTGATAATACCTCTTTCTCAAAGTAGCTTTTTATTAATGGCTGTAAAGATATACAAGACTTTCACTTTCAAGCTGACAAGTTCATTCGGATGGATGAACTTTACCATGCCAAGAAGAAAACAATTCCCAAGAAGGAAGGGGGCAGATTTGAGCAGGACCGTGGCCACAAATGGACAAAATGGGAAGAACCAGTTGCTAGCACATTTGCCTAAAACAAGCTGCCGTCTTATATGTATGCTATAGCTAAGGAAAAAGTCAATTTTCGAATCTCCTTCAAAGCCAAGAAAAATCCTGAACGGAGGAAAGGAGGAGACTGTTGCACTTATCACAAAGCTAATGGCCACAAAACTGATGAGAGTAGAGTTTTGGCCGGAATTATCCAAAAGCTAATCCGAGAAGGTCATTTAAAGAGTTTGTTCAAGATCAGCAGAAAGCCCAGCGAACAGAGAATGCTCCACAGAAGCACCCAGGTAACGCAGTGAAAGTGTTAGAAGATGAGGACCCCTTAAGCTTAAGCCCACCAATCAGCAGGATTGATGTAATCCATGGTAGGTCGCATCCAATAGGAAACAGTAAGGGGGCAAGAAACAGACACACTAAAGAGGCTAAAGAAGGGATCTATTCTATTCAAGAAGAGCCCCCAACGAGAAACCCACGACTTAAAATCCAAATGCCCAATCTGGTAGTCACTTCGAAAGAGCTACGCAAAGGGGTCCATCATCCTCATAATGACCCTCTCAGGATTACTGCACAAATTAGGTTATCTATTGTCTCCAAGATTCTGGTCGACAGAGGCAACGCAATTAATGTCATTT
This sequence comes from Allium cepa, assembly GCA_030765085.1. Taxonomy (NCBI): domain Eukaryota; kingdom Viridiplantae; phylum Streptophyta; class Magnoliopsida; order Asparagales; family Amaryllidaceae; genus Allium; species Allium cepa. The sequence continues at coordinate 474,564,836 of CM060932.1, forward strand.
TTAAACATGCCTTCGATCAAATGAACATCATTGAGCATAAGTTAGAGCCGAGCACAGGAGCCCCTATTTGGGTTCAACAATAAAGGGTCGACTCCAATGGGGCAGATAAAGTTGCTCGTACGGATGGGAGTGCCGCCAACTTGCTGAACATTTGAAACTATTTTTGTGATAATCGACCAACCTTCCTACTACAACACCTTCTTTGGCAGGCCAAACCTAGATGATATTGATGCTTTTGTCTCCCCAAAGTACCTCATGGTAAAATTCCTAACAAAGCGAGACTGGGGCACTGTACGAGGTGGACAATTTAGCACCCGAGAAATGTTCTTTGCTACACTTGATCACATACAAAAGGGATCATTCTAGTTATTTTGATTCTTCTACTGTTTTAGAACCTTCAGATGATGGACTTTCGCATCCAACATTCAAAGCAAAGATTAGTATTAAAAAGTCTAACAGACCTATGTATCAAAGGTACATCCTTGTCGGAAGCAAGAGAAAGATAATTGACGCTTACCCAACAGAGCAGGGTCCTATAGTCACAGAATTCGACTATCGAGGTGAAACAGAGAGGATAAAACCCATAGAAGATCTTGAGGGAGCCTAGATTCAGATGATGTTTCTAAAATACTCAAGTGGGAAAGGATCTTGATAGTGAGTTAAAGAAGGACTTGATTCAGTTCCTCGAGGTCAACAAGGATGTGTTTGCCTGGTCATATTCTGATATGGTGGGAATTGATCTGACTGTCATTCGCCGCGTCCTTAATATCAAACCAGGAGCAACCCCCGTAAGGCAGAAAAAGAGACAATTGGACAAAGTACTATCAGATGCTTCAAAGGAAGAGGTTGTGTAACGTCCCGCCTTTTTGTACATTTTAAATCGACGATAATCCACACATGTCAGACTCAAACCATACAAAAGGGCGAATTGTTATTGGTGTAAATAAGAAAAGGAAGAAAGAAAAAAAACAAAACATAATCTTGCAACGGGATGACAAAATATAATAATCAAATAACAGTTCATGAAGCTATTTTACAAAACATTTGATTATTCAAATACAATATAGAATCAGAGTTACACATACCAGAGAATAATAAATAACAATGCAGCGGAACGGTATGAATGTAGTGGAATAATAAAATAAATAATAGTAATTCAATCTTCGTCTTCGTCCTCCAAAAATAAAATCTTTGAATCCTGAAATGCTCAGACTGACCCGAGCGAATTGAAAAGACAAAACACTCGAGTCAGAACTAAAAGATCTTATTTAAGTTAAATCAACGGTAAATAATATGAGTGGAACGGCGTCAGAGATGTTTACGGGATTTGACATCTCCTATCCAGTGTCAAACATGAGTGCAGTAACTTAAGAGATGTTTAGGATTTACGTCTCCTAAGGATCCGTTAAACTATTTACTATGTAATAATATTTTTCTATTATAATAATGTCTAATAGTAAAATAAAATTACTTTAAAATAGCGTTAAGGAGTGACCCAATATTCCCCTTAACACATAAATAGTGTCAATAGTCTATACAGTACCGTAATACCCCTTGATTGGGAGGCTACCAGAGGATACTCTATTGGTATGACACAAATCAAACTCGTACAAGGCGCGCTAGGGTAGGTGACACGGCACAACTAGGCAATGCCAGGGTAGATATACCAATTACGCTTCCGGACCGGTGGTAACGCATAGTAGCTACTACCGCCCACCTCGAGTGTAACGTCCCAGTATTTTCAACCACTCGCATCCGCACATGTCGGACTTGAATTGTTCAAAATACTGCGTTGTAGAATAAATTTGGCAAAACTCAGAATATACAGTAAATAAATCACAGAATCACATACACAGATATCAGAATCTCGCAGCGGAAATTAAAATTTAGTGGTTCATGAAGCCACTGATACATCTTTACAAAACAGAACTTACATTGTCTATAATCCTCAATACAAATTTTAACATACACAGATAGAGAGTCTTCAAAGTCTTGAATTCCAGAAAGGATAAAGGCTGAAACAACTTCCAATAGCACGAATGATCTATTGAGTGTCCTAGCTACGGAGAAGAAACTGAAGCTGCAACTCAGGCTGACCCGAGCGTACAATAAAACAAAACACTCGAGTCAGGACATACATACTTATATAATGTAAGCTAAATCAAGTGTACTGTAATATATAACAAGTAACTCAAAGGATGCCTGGGACCGCCCATCCTCTAAGGATCCGTTAAACTATTTACTATGTAGTATATTGCGCTATTATAATAGTGTCTATTTATAAAGTAAACATACTTATTTCTTAGCATTAAGGGGTTACCCATATAGCCCTTAACACGTAATAGTCCCAGTAGTCCATCCAATATCATAGCTCCTCCTACTCGGGAAGCAACTAGAGGATACCACACGGGCTACGGGAGAAAACCAAACTCGTACAAGGCTCGATATGGTAGGTGACACGGCACAACTAGGCAATGCCAGGGTAGATATACCAATTGCTATCCGGACCGGTGGTAACGCGAAGCCGCAGCAACCGCCCACCTCGAACAACACTCCCAAATCAAAGGGTGCACCCAAACAATCACATAAGCAATAGAATGGTATACGAAGAAGTGCGTTCGATCAGAGGAGCTACCTCATTAATCCGAGAATCGCTCCTGTTTTAGCCACCTTATGCCAACTCACGGGAGTCGGGTCCACGTATATACCTTTCAAGAAACCGTCACCACCAACCTACTTCATTCTGGAATCTCCACCGCGTACACGGTTAGTCAAAGTGGTTTTCGGTATCGACAGAGAGTATGTCCATATCCGATCCCGGTCTCTTTGCCAACCCTTCGTTATTATAACCCGTGGTTATTTAAAAACAGTTTATACTTTAAATCAGAATAAACATTTCCATTTCAAAACTATAGATACGATATCATTTTAAAACCCAAAACAATAGGATATCGTTATATTCAAATATAATTCTTTCCAAAACCATACTGTTTATAATATCTGGAGACCAAATATTTGAATTATATCTTCAAAGGATAATGTTTTGGAAACTTTACTTAAATCCATAACTCCCAAACACAATGGTTTGGACATTCAACGGTATATATATAAATGGGTTAACTTTATGGTTACTTTGTAAAGAAGATAATTTACATAGCTTCACAAATATATTTCTTTATTTAAAGTTTAACCAAAATTTAAATATCCCTTTATGTTCCCAAAACCATTTCAATTTTTATATATATCCAATTGGAGTATTTACTATTCAAAACTTAGTTTGGGTTTTATTCTTTCACAAATCAATGTTTTATATTTTTAGTCTTGAATATTCCCATAATTTCCATAAATAAAACTCCAAATTTTAACCATTAAATTTTTCCCAAAATTTACTTAATACCAGAATATTTATCTTTAATTTATTTAGGAAAATACAGTTATAAATATTATGTCTTAAGTTTTCCAAAACTTAAGGTAAAATAAAATTTATCAAATTCCATAAATTTTAGAGCAATCAAATTCTAGATTCCATAGCACTTAGGAAATGCTACCTAAAGTTATGGGTAAAACTAGTCCAATTTCAAAAGACAGCATTTAAATGCTGTAATAGATTGTTTAACTTGATAAATATTTCCAAATATAACCTATTTATTTATTCATTTATTAACTGAAATCTTATTCTTTCAAAATCCCGATTTACCAAATAAGTTATATTCCATAAATTTATTCAAATATTTATTTATTTCTTTATTTATAACTTATTAAAAATCAATATAAATTCCTTTAAAGATATAAATCAAATATTTAACTTCCAAAATGATTTTAAATATTTCAGAAAATATTATAAGGACCACGGGCCTGTATATAGTTTTCTAGCCTAGGTCAAGTGGTACGGATGTATATCATTTCAACCCGTAATTTACAAATACCCCGGGTTCTATCATTTCAAACCCGCAATCCCAAGTTCAACAGTTTAGCAGTTAACAGCATAATTTAATAATAATCATTTAGGCCTATCATTTCAGCCCATACAAACTAAATTTAACAGGGAACTGGCAGTGGTGATTTTAAGCAGTAGATAACAAAGTATAATATAACTGCAGAAATAATATAACAGATAAATAACTGATGTGGTGTCAATTTAAATGGGGTCCATCATGCTATATTACACTACAGACAGATAATAGTGACATACAATTTTACACATACACTTGCAATAATTTACTAAAATATAAATACGTATGTCTGGTGAGAAATACTCACCTGGACGATGCAGAAAAATTGAATTTCAAAACGGCAATTCACCGGTAAAGACCGACAGAAAATAACGATCAAATATCTTCTGATGTCGCCTAGATTCAAATCTAGAACAAATTCAAATATTTTGAAACGCGACTTTAGAATTTATGGTCAAGGAAAAATTTAGAATAGAACAAGAATATGTTTGCTTTGCTCGACCACTTCACCGTGTAACGTGACCAAAATATTCCTAAATAAGTGAATCGTGCCAACACAAAACTTTACGACAAAATCTTTCCTAAAACTACTGTGGCAAAATGTTGAATACACTCGTGCACAAAATATTTCTTCTTTTCCTCATGTACGATGACATGGCTACGTGCATGCACGCATATCACCTCACTGCTGCCTAACATCTTCAATCTTAGATTCACATTTTCCAGACTCAAGCTTGCATGCACACTCCCTATCTTCCAGTTTCACAATATTTTTCAGCTGCTTGAGTTTAGTCCCTTTTTAAATCTGGACTTAGCTTCATCTATCCAAACCAATTTCAGCCTATACCCAGACCTTGCCTGACATGCACATGCTTCATTGAATCAAAACTCTTCTTTCTTTCTATCAAAAATCAGTGCATTCATTCCTAAGTACATATGCAGACTCACTTCAGTCTAACTTCCAGGCAAAACTTTACCAAGCAAAAGAAACTCAACTACCCGAGTCACCACCCAAATCTCCCCGAGCCATCTTCATCAATGCTTCGAGTCAGTTACGAAATAACTTCGGGAAATTATGGAAACACTGAAACTTCACCCCACTTTTACTTCCCACCTGACTACTTCTATCATCAGTCATGCACCCTACTCATATCAGTTTCTACATGCACACTTGATAACACTATGTACAGCTTATTGCAAGTCTGGATATGCACAGACTTCTTTAGAATACAAATGCAAGCTGACATTTTCTACCAGCTCACACTACCTTATACAACACCACCTGCCTAACATCCCTCTGCCAAATCTAGTCCCATTCCCATTACAGTTCAATCTTATACTAATGTGCATAAATTCCCAACTACTTCCACTAAGCACTGCATCTCTTAAACAACCACTACTCTCCTACAATATATTAGATATACTATGCAAAAGTAATTCATGAAATTTCCAGACCATCCCTACCTAAGCCCCTATATATGTTTACACATAGTTTACATCATGGCTTTACAAAAATGCAGAAGTCCCTATCCTACCTTTACTACCCTGAGTCACGAACATGCTTTCCCTCATCACCACACTTATACCCCTCACTTCCTTCGGCCACTTCAGTCTTAATAAGTCAATCAGGTCTGGGCTTGATTATCATATCCGAAAAGGCAAGTCTTGCTGATAAGCACGTGCACAGGTGCACAGCTCCCAATATGCAACTACTCTGCAACATCCTCTGCTTTGAGCAACATTTACTAACCTACCTATATCAAGCCTTAACAACTCCAGCTTCTACTAAAACAAATCCAGTCAGTGGTGAGATCTTCAGACTAGGCTCGGTCATCATAACAAATGTAAGCCCTCTGAAACAACCTGTGCACTAGTGGTATGTAAAACCACTTCCACTCACAGCCTTCCACTCTTAACAATGTATATATATCCACTTAAGTGTCCTAACTTAGTGCATGACAACTGATATGAATATGTACCCAGGTGTATCACCTAAAATATGCACAGTATTGTTCATGGACAGTCTATGTTTGGGAAAAGTACATGGATAAAATAAAAACTACTGTGCATCTAAAATTTGTCTATTATAAAAAGCAAAGAAATAAAATACTACTCTTTCCTATTTATGCCTATTACTTATGCATGCACGCACTATATTTGAACTGCCTATACCAAGAGGGTCTTTTAAAAATAGTTTACCATGTTTGCTTATTTGAAAGGAAAAACTGGAAACCAATATACATAAAATTTCTTCAACTGGAAATGCAGACTTTACCCTTAATTTATCTCACTAGACTTTCCTAGACATATATGTGAACTATTTTAGACCCAGATCTTCACTACTTGTATCCATCTCCTACTCACATCCCATACTCTCAGGTTCATGGCAAGCATGGTAAAATAAAATGGAATGGCCGAGCAAGGCATCTAGGAAAGGAAAACAAAGGGACTGAAGAAGAAAAAGGTATTTACCTGATCTGGAGCTCTGCAAAAGGAGATGGAAATGATGCAGAGAACATTTGATAGGCAAATGTATTTATAGGGAAAAGTTTCAGAAGGCCGAGAGACTACTCCTCTAATGGAGCACAGCAAATTGAAAGCACATTCATTCTCTTGAATGTAGGCTGGTATACGCGTGGTTAAAGCAAGCTCTTAATTTATTTTTATGTGCGTGATTAGAGGAAGATATAAAGAGAAGGCCGAGAGTTTCATATGTACAATGCACAAATGGAAATGAATGCTTCCGTTTCTTATTTTGCGAATTTTGCTAATTGCGTGATCAAAGGAAGAAAAGCAATGCCTATTAACTACATATTTGATTTCACCATTTATACCAGTAAATAATTGTTTGGTTTAACATCTTCCAGATTAATGCACATTTCAGTTTTCTTTTTGATAATTGCTGGTACACGTGGTTAAAGAAATAAACCAGGAGAGTTATCAATGCGTGATGCTTGGCAAAATAAATTTTCCAGTTTATAAAACTTGATTACCCTATTTTATACCATTTAATTGGTTGAGTGTTTTTTTTTGGAAATCAATTGAAAAAGCTTTCACTCAACAAGGCAAAAGAAATAACTATTACATACATATTTGCTTGATCATGTTCGAGAGTTTTCAGTTGATAAAGTGGAAGGCTAAGATATGTTTTACGTTATATTTTTAATAGATGTGATACCTGGCGAGATCAGGGGAAGAGAAAAGATGTATCAGTTTTATGTTGAATGTTGACTCATATGATTTCTCTTCAGTTATAAATATAAATGCGTGATTATAGGTTGATGACTGATGAAGCAGAGCAAAGGTTGATAATACGTTACTTAGAGCTTGCGTGATTTATGGATTATCAATTTTTGAATTCAACAGTTTCTCACGTATTGATAGCATGAGTAAAAGATGATGATTCATTTATATTTACATAAGTTTTGATTTGTATCAAATGTATGAACTGGCCAAACTTAAGGCAAAGCAAAAAAAAAAAAAACGTATGCAATGAATATATGTCTGGTTTTAATGTTTGTTCGTTACTTTGTGTCCATCTCATTTCATATATACATTTTGATTTTTTTAGTTTTGAAAACAATAAATGAAATGGTAAATATTTATGTTGGCTATAAGAGTGGAAAACGTATACAAGTTTATTGAAAATCAGACTGTTAGTTAACAGAGTACCGGTTGCTATAAAGTTACTGACTGATATTTTTCTTCAAATTAATATGAAAATATGATTTTTACACTACGTTAAACAGACGCAGTCTAAAACATCAAAAATTTCTGTAAAAATATCATTTTAGAAACACACGTTTTATTACGTTGCTTATACCCTAAAATTGACGCGTCTTTTGAACGCGAAATTCAACTGTTCCAACATAGCTTAAAAATTCACAGTTATTATTAGATTTTATTGGCATATGCAATTTTATAAAATATATCTTCAAATTAAATAATTAAACTATATCTTTAAACACAATTTATATAAAATATCTTAAAAATTAAATAATTAAAATAAAATAAAATAGCTAAAAATTAGGGTTGTTACACTCTCCCCCACTTAAGAACTTTTCGTCCTCGAAAAGGAACGAAAAAGAGAAACAACAGGAAGATAAGCTAGATAAACAAGTACCATAAACGAATAGTTCCGGTATTTGAAGCACGAAGAAGATCCTTAGAATCGGATTATACCCTTTTCAGTTTGACAGTCATGCTCTGGGTGCTCAGCGGTGCTCAGGTCCCGATGGGTAACAAAGATTTCAAAGATTATAGAAAGATTTCTAAACAGACTGGAATAAGCAATAGCCTTCCCAATCCGTAGCAGATAGGGAAACCAAGGATACTCGAAGATAGTTTGAAAACAAAGTAAGATAATAACTTTGAAATCATAATGCCTTTGAAATCATAATACTTTGAAAGTCTTTTAAAATCTATAGATATTATTTGGAAATCATATTACTAAAATCATATTACTATCAAAATAATCCTCATTTATATCTTTCAGTTTCAATGCCAAATAATATTCATATCAAAGTTTAAATATTCCTGAGTTCATTTATCCAATTATAAGAATTTCAAAACAAATTTTTATTGTTAGAGACAGCAGCACTTATAATATGCTATAGTAGATATGATAGCACTCCTAATCAGTTTATTATTGCATTTAATTCTTAATTTTAACAAATAACCTAACACTTTGTTTGAAATACCTATTTTAATAAATAAGATATTCCTTCTCGAAATTTCCAATGGAAAACCAATTCTCAATTTATCAAAATTTAGTGATATTGAAATATGTCTTAACTATTTAAATCATAATTATCTATTTTCAAGACATGTCTATTTCATAAATAGAATATTTATTATAGCAAATATAACAATCAAATTTCTTTTCATAATATTTTCCTTGGACATTAATTAACTATGATTTTAAGATAAACAATCCTTATTACAAAACATTCCTTCCAAATATATTTTTCTTATCTCTATATTACCTTTATTTATCTTTTTTTTTATATAACTAAAATTTAAGTGTATAACATTAATTATAACCACTCAAATTTTATTTATAACCTCCTTTTTATATTGTATATTATCCAGATTCATTTTTCACTTTTGAAAATCAAGGTAAGTTATATTGAAATGAAATTTCTTAAGATAAAATTTTAAGAATTAAATTTCTGATTCCCCTCAAACCATATAGAGATAAATAAATATATATACGTAATATGTCAATCAATTTTAAATTATATATCTATATATATTAAATCATACTTAAGAAATTCAAATCAATTAAAAACTCAAGGAAATACTGTAGCCAGACTACAGGATGGTCTTTTCCCTTCGAAACTCGAAAATGAATGTCGATGATGCTGCAGTCATCACCGAAATTATTTTCCAGCGACAAAGAGGAAAGCACTAATTTTAAAATTTCTTTGGAAACAAATTTCTATAAAAATACTCTAAATAATATATCCTTTAAAACTTTTTAAACCCAAGGTTTGAAATCATCAGAAATTGAATTCTCAAGTTCTTGTTTTAGATTCATTTCTGTTTCTAAATTAATTTATATCCATTGTTTATATTCAAATTTTTATTCTATCTTACAAAACCATAAATAAAATCAAAACTATTATCTTTTTGACAACTAGTTAAATTAATTATAAAATTCTGAAAATCATACTTATATATAATATTAGATTTTATTTTCAAATATAGGAATAAAATTTTCGAAACAAGGATAGAGACTCAAATTTGATGGACTCAAATCAAATAGAATTCAAGATAAATGGAAATCAGAAAGACTGATGATTTAATATCAAAATAAGGAACTGGGTGAGTTTATATGAATCGCGGACAACCTTGACCTAGTTATCCGTGACTTAAAGAGTCGGATCGATGTGATTGGGTTAAATCTATATTTGATCTGAAGAGATAGAGTTCGGAATAACCGAAGATACTGGCATATAACCCGAGGATAAATATAAATCTCCGGTGAATCAATGCTAATGGTAAAGGAGTTTCACCCCTTTATTAGAATAATGGCGAAACCGCCAATTCACTATAAAGATCATCCGAGGTGGAGTTATGGGGCACTCCAAAATCTAAAGTAGATGAAAAAAATGAGGGACACGAATGAACCTTGGAACCACAGGGAATGTTCCAAAATTCGAAAAGGAAGAGATTCAAACTCGGATGAATATGATTCCACAAATCAATTTACCATATATTCTAAGTTTTGCCTAGAGCCAAAGCTCTGATACCAGCTGTAACGTCCCAGTATTTTCAACCACTCGCATCCGCACATGTCGGACTTGAATTGTTCAAAATACTGCGTTGTAGAATAAATTTGGCAAAACTCAGAATATACAGTAAATAAATCACAGAATCACATACACAGATATCAGAATCTCGCAGCGGAAATTAAAATTTAGTGGTTCATGAAGCCACTGATACATCTTTACAAAACAGAACTTACATTGTCTATAATCCTCAATACAAATTTTAACATACACAGATAGAGAGTCTTCAAAGTCTTGAATTCCAGAAAGGATAAAGGCTGAAACAACTTCCAATAGCACGAATGATCTATTGAGTGTCCTAGCTACGGAGAAGAAACTGAAGCTGCAACTCAGGCTGACCCGAGCGTACAATAAAACAAAACACTCGAGTCAGGACATACATACTTATATAATGTAAGCTAAATCAAGTGTACTGTAATATATAACAAGTAACTCAAAGGATGCCTGGGACCGCCCATCCTCTAAGGATCCGTTAAACTATTTACTATGTAGTATATTGCGCTATTATAATAGTGTCTATTTATAAAGTAAACATACTTATTTCTTAGCATTAAGGGGTTACCCATATAGCCCTTAACACGTAATAGTCCCAGTAGTCCATCCAATATCATAGCTCCTCCTACTCGGGAAGCAACTAGAGGATACCACACGGGCTACGGGAGAAAACCAAACTCGTACAAGGCTCGATATGGTAGGTGACACGGCACAACTAGGCAATGCCAGGGTAGATATACCAATTGCTATCCGGACCGGTGGTAACGCGAAGCCGCAGCAACCGCCCACCTCGAACAACACTCCTAAATCAAAGGGTGCACCCAAACAATCACATAAGCAATAGAATGGTATACGAAGAAGTGCGTTCGATCAGAGGAGCTACCTCATTAATCCGAGAATCGCTCCTGTTTTAGCCACCTTATGCCAACTCACGGGAGTCGGGTCCACGTATATACCTTTCAAGAAACCGTCACCACCAACCTACTTCATTCTGGAATCTCCACCGCGTACACGGTTAGTCAAAGTGGTTTTCGGTATCGACAGAGAGTATGTCCATATCCGATCCCGGTCTCTTTGCCAACCCTTCGTTATTATAACCCGTGGTTATTTAAAAACAGTTTATACTTTAAATCAGAATAAACATTTCCATTTCAAAACTATAGATACGATATCATTTTAAAACCCAAAACAATAGGATATCGTTATATTCAAATATAATTCTTTCCAAAACCATACTGTTTATAATATCTGGAGACCAAATATTTGAATTATATCTTCAAAGGATAATGTTTTGGAAACTTTACTTAAATCCATAACTCCCAAACACAATGGTTTGGACATTCAACGGTATATATATAAATGGGTTAACTTTATGGTTACTTTGTAAAGAAGATAATTTACATAGCTTCACAAATATATTTCTTTATTTAAAGTTTAACCAAAATTTAAATATCCCTTTATGTTCCCAAAACCATTTCAATTTTTATATATATCCAATTGGAGTATTTACTATTCAAAACTTAGTTTGGGTTTTATTCTTTCACAAATCAATGTTTTATATTTTTAGTCTTGAATATTCCCATAATTTCCATAAATAAAACTCCAAATTTTAACCATTAAATTTTTCCCAAAATTTACTTAATACCAGAATATTTATCTTTAATTTATTTAGGAAAATACAGTTATAAATATTATGTCTTAAGTTTTCCAAAACTTAAGGTAAAATAAAATTTATCAAATTCCATAAATTTTAGAGCAATCAAATTCTAGATTCCATAGCACTTAGGAAATGCTACCTAAAGTTATGGGTAAAACTAGTCCAATTTCAAAAGACAGCATTTAAATGCTGTAATAGATTGTTTAACTTGATAAATATTTCCAAATATAACCTATTTATTTATTCATTTATTAACTGAAATCTTATTCTTTCAAAATCCCGATTTACCAAATAAGTTATATTCCATAAATTTATTCAAATATTTATTTATTTCTTTATTTATAACTTATTAAAAATCAATATAAATTCCTTTAAAGATATAAATCAAATATTTAACTTCCAAAATGATTTTAAATATTTCAGAAAATATTATAAGGACCACGGGCCTGTATATAGTTTTCTAGCCTAGGTCAAGTGGTACGGATGTATATCATTTCAACCCGTAATTTACAAATACCCCGGGTTCTATCATTTCAAACCCGCAATCCCAAGTTCAACAGTTTAGCAGTTAACAGCATAATTTAATAATAATCATTTAGGCCTATCATTTCAGCCCATACAAACTAAATTTAACAGGGAACTGGCAGTGGTGATTTTAAGCAGTAGATAACAAAGTATAATATAACTGCAGAAATAATATAACAGATAAATAACTGATGTGGTGTCAATTTAAATGGGGTCCATCATGCTATATTACACTACAGACAGATAATAGTGACATACAATTTTACACATACACTTGCAATAATTTACTAAAATATAAATACGTATGTCTGGTGAGAAATACTCACCTGGACGATGCAGAAAAATTGAATTTCAAAACGGCAATTCACCGGTAAAGACCGACAGAAAATAACGATCAAATATCTTCTGATGTCGCCTAGATTCAAATCTAGAACAAATTCAAATATTTTGAAACGCGACTTTAGAATTTATGGTCAAGGAAAAATTTAGAATAGAACAAGAATATGTTTGCTTTGCTCGACCACTTCACCGTGTAACGTGACCAAAATATTCCTAAATAAGTGAATCGTGCCAACACAAAACTTTACGACAAAATCTTTCCTAAAACTACTGTGGCAAAATGTTGAATACACTCGTGCACAAAATATTTCTTCTTTTCCTCATGTACGATGACATGGCTACGTGCATGCACGCATATCACCTCACTGCTGCCTAACATCTTCAATCTTAGATTCACATTTTCCAGACTCAAGCTTGCATGCACACTCCCTATCTTCCAGTTTCACAATATTTTTCAGCTGCTTGAGTTTAGTCCCTTTTTAAATCTGGACTTAGCTTCATCTATCCAAACCAATTTCAGCCTATACCCAGACCTTGCCTGACATGCACATGCTTCATTGAATCAAAACTCTTCTTTCTTTCTATCAAAAATCAGTGCATTCATTCCTAAGTACATATGCAGACTCACTTCAGTCTAACTTCCAGGCAAAACTTTACCAAGCAAAAGAAACTCAACTACCCGAGTCACCACCCAAATCTCCCCGAGCCATCTTCATCAATGCTTCGAGTCAGTTACGAAATAACTTCGGGAAATTATGGAAACACTGAAACTTCACCCCACTTTTACTTCCCACCTGACTACTTCTATCATCAGTCATGCACCCTACTCATATCAGTTTCTACATGCACACTTGATAACACTATGTACAGCTTATTGCAAGTCTGGATATGCACAGACTTCTTTAGAATACAAATGCAAGCTGACATTTTCTACCAGCTCACACTACCTTATACAACACCACCTGCCTAACATCCCTCTGCCAAATCTAGTCCCATTCCCATTACAGTTCAATCTTATACTAATGTGCATAAATTCCCAACTACTTCCACTAAGCACTGCATCTCTTAAACAACCACTACTCTCCTACAATATATTAGATATACTATGCAAAAGTAATTCATGAAATTTCCAGACCATCCCTACCTAAGCCCCTATATATGTTTACACATAGTTTACATCATGGCTTTACAAAAATGCAGAAGTCCCTATCCTACCTTTACTACCCTGAGTCACGAACATGCTTTCCCTCATCACCACACTTATACCCCTCACTTCCTTCGGCCACTTCAGTCTTAATAAGTCAATCAGGTCTGGGCTTGATTATCATATCCGAAAAGGCAAGTCTTGCTGATAAGCACGTGCACAGGTGCACAGCTCCCAATATGCAACTACTCTGCAACATCCTCTGCTTTGAGCAACATTTACTAACCTACCTATATCAAGCCTTAACAACTCCAGCTTCTACTAAAACAAATCCAGTCAGTGGTGAGATCTTCAGACTAGGCTCGGTCATCATAACAAATGTAAGCCCTCTGAAACAACCTGTGCACTAGTGGTATGTAAAACCACTTCCACTCACAGCCTTCCACTCTTAACAATGTATATATATCCACTTAAGTGTCCTAACTTAGTGCATGACAACTGATATGAATATGTACCCAGGTGTATCACCTAAAATATGCACAGTATTGTTCATGGACAGTCTATGTTTGGGAAAAGTACATGGATAAAATAAAAACTACTGTGCATCTAAAATTTGTCTATTATAAAAAGCAAAGAAATAAAATACTACTCTTTCCTATTTATGCCTATTACTTATGCATGCACGCACTATATTTGAACTGCCTATACCAAGAGGGTCTTTTAAAAATAGTTTACCATGTTTGCTTATTTGAAAGGAAAAACTGGAAACCAATATACATAAAATTTCTTCAACTGGAAATGCAGACTTTACCCTTAATTTATCTCACTAGACTTTCCTAGACATATATGTGAACTATTTTAGACCCAGATCTTCACTACTTGTATCCATCTCCTACTCACATCCCATACTCTCAGGTTCATGGCAAGCATGGTAAAATAAAATGGAATGGCCGAGCAAGGCATCTAGGAAAGGAAAACAAAGGGACTGAAGAAGAAAAAGGTATTTACCTGATCTGGAGCTCTGCAAAAGGAGATGGAAATGATGCAGAGAACATTTGATAGGCAAATGTATTTATAGGGAAAAGTTTCAGAAGGCCGAGAGACTACTCCTCTAATGGAGCACAGCAAATTGAAAGCACATTCATTCTCTTGAATGTAGGCTGGTATACGCGTGGTTAAAGCAAGCTCTTAATTTATTTTTATGTGCGTGATTAGAGGAAGATATAAAGAGAAGGCCGAGAGTTTCATATGTACAATGCACAAATGGAAATGAATGCTTCCGTTTCTTATTTTGCGAATTTTGCTAATTGCGTGATCAAAGGAAGAAAAGCAATGCCTATTAACTACATATTTGATTTCACCATTTATACCAGTAAATAATTGTTTGGTTTAACATCTTCCAGATTAATGCACATTTCAGTTTTCTTTTTGATAATTGCTGGTACACGTGGTTAAAGAAATAAACCAGGAGAGTTATCAATGCGTGATGCTTGGCAAAATAAATTTTCCAGTTTATAAAACTTGATTACCCTATTTTATACCATTTAATTGGTTGAGTGTTTTTTTTGGAAATCAATTGAAAAAGCTTTCACTCAATAAGGCAAAAGAAATAACTATTACATACATATTTGCTTGATCATGTTCGAGAGTTTTCAGTTGATAAAGTGGAAGGCTAAGATATGTTTTACGTTATATTTTTAATAGATGTGATACCTGGCGAGATCAGGGGAAGAGAAAAGATGTATCAGTTTTATGTTGAATGTTGACTCATATGATTTCTCTTCAGTTATAAATATAAATGCGTGATTATAGGTTGATGACTGATGAAGCAGAGCAAAGGTTGATAATACGTTACTTAGAGCTTGCGTGATTTATGGATTATCAATTTTTGAATTCAACAGTTTCTCACGTATTGATAGCATGAGTAAAAGATGATGATTCATTTATATTTACATAAGTTTTGATTTGTATCAAATGTATGAACTGGCCAAACTTAAGGCAAAGCAAAAAAAAAAAAACGTATGCAATGAATATATGTCTGGTTTTAATGTTTGTTCGTTACTTTGTGTCCATCTCATTTCATATATACATTTTGATTTTTTTAGTTTTGAAAACAATAAATGAAATGGTAAATATTTATGTTGGCTATAAGAGTGGAAAACGTATACAAGTTTATTGAAAATCAGACTGTTAGTTAACAGAGTACCGGTTGCTATAAAGTTACTGACTGATATTTTTCTTCAAATTAATATGAAAATATGATTTTTACACTACGTTAAACAGACGCAGTCTAAAACATCAAAAATTTCTGTAAAAATATCATTTTAGAAACACACGTTTTATTACGTTGCTTATACCCTAAAATTGACGCGTCTTTTGAACGCGAAATTCAACTGTTCCAACATAGCTTAAAAATTCACAGTTATTATTAGATTTTATTGGCATATGCAATTTTATAAAATATATCTTCAAATTAAATAATTAAACTATATCTTTAAACACAATTTATATAAAATATCTTAAAAATTAAATAATTAAAATAAAATAAAATAGCTAAAAATTAGGGTTGTTACATCGAGCCACACCCCCAAAATCAAAAGGGCCCAAATCAATCACAGAGTAATAGAATGGTATCGAAGGAGTGTGTCCGATAAAAGGTGCTACCTTCTTAGCCCGTCAATCGCTCCTGTTTTAGCCACCTTATGCCAACTCATGGGAGTCGGGTCCACGTATATACCTTAAAGGAACGCCACCACTATCCTACTTCATTTTTAAATCTGCACCACGTACACAGTTGTTAAAGTGGTTTTCGAAGTTGGAAGAGAGTATGACAACTTCCGATCCCAGTCTCTTCAACAACCAAATATTATTATAACACCGCGGTCATTTCAAAATAATTATACTACAAAACCAGAATATAATATCCATTTCAAAACCATATAAATACGATATCATTTACATTTCAAAACCAAATCAATATGATATCATTTTTATAAAAACACAAATCAATATAATATCCTTTTAAATTTTAAATATATCCCTCCAAAAATCATAGCACTTTCAACGTGATAACACTTCGAAATCAAACACTTGAAATATAACACTTTCAAATCATAATCCTTTGAAACTCAAACTTTGAAACATAACTACACCACTTAAATGGCTTAAATATTAAATTACTTTGCATAATAAATAGCTTCTTCAATTTCACAAATCAATCCCAAATATAGATTTGAACCCCCAAATAAACCGTTTCAATTTCTATATATTTCAAAGCTTTAAATGTTCCACCATTTCAAAAATAATTCTTTGATAATTCCATATATATCAAATTCAATTACTATTATTTAGATTTGAAATGTTTACTTAATAAATCCAATATCATTTAAATAAAACTTTTAGACTTCAAATAACTGGATATTCTTCCAATTTATTTAACTTGATATATTCATTTAAATCAACTTGATATCCCTTTAAATCACTCTAAACAAAATCAAGTTATAAAAATCATACCCTTTAAAATCTCAATTTTATTTAAATTTCAAATCAAAGTTATTCGAGCATAATTCTTAAATAATTTGGTTCAAATCAATTTCGCACTTATCTTCCATCCTTAATTTTTTTATTTAGGTCATTATAAACTCTATATACAATATAATTCAAACAGATACTTAACCATATTATAAAAAAACAATCAAACTTTATTATTTAACTTATTTTATATTTCAAATTTTTTTATACATAGCTCAAAATCAATAATAAAATAACATTTATATAACATCTAAAATCAATATTTATATAACCCATATATTCCTTTACAAAGCCGTAGAAATCATTTCAAAATATTTTTATATACAGACCACAGTGTCTGTATATAATTTTCTACCCTATGATCAAGTGATACGGATATTTATCATTTCAATCCGTAATTTAAAGATAAATAAGGTTATTTATCATTTCAAACCACAATCCCAAATGAAATAAAAATCCATTACCATTTGTAGTTTATAACAATATAAAGTACAACATCCATTCTTCCAATATCAATCACACATCCATTACAATCATCATCCAAAACAATCAATCAATATCAATATATAACTTATAATAGATAACAGGTATTTAACAGGCAGTTATATTCAATAATAAACTAAATAACGATTTAATTTGAATTAATGTAATTAACTGAGATGATGATTAAAAATATACGAAATAGTCATAAATAAATTCATAATCACAACATAAATTAAATTTAACAAACATAAGAAATTTTAGAAGTTGTGAGTGGGTTAGAACACTCACCTTTCGAATCTAAATTGAATTTAAATTCAATTTAAACCCTAAATTTGAACAGTCTCCAAATTCGTCCAAACAAGCGTCAAAAAGTCCAGAATTTCAATACGATCCTAACGGAGAAAACCGCGCATGAAACAGACCTCGTATGCGAAAGTTATATACATTAGAACATTAATGATTTGAAATTTAAAATAAATAAAACAAAACAAAGAGCATCATCCACTCACAAACACGTCAACAACACTGTTCGACTTTGTCCAGGCTCGCTACCACGTTCGCACACAACCAAATCAGGCCGTTACCGCGTGATCGCATCGCCGTCGCACCTGCCTGAGGCGCCGTCCCCACCTGCATGAGCCTCCTCTCGAGCCTCGTGACGAACGCCACTGCCCTCGCCTTGGTATGTGAACAGCCGCCGCCATTAAAATATAAACCCTAATCCAATTTTTCCACATGATCAAGCCGTCAAATCATCTTACGAACCCTACCGATGCACCCCCTCGTCACTCTCTTCCATACGGTATCAACGATTTGACGATCCGACGAAGTCCATCAAGACGTAACGAACGGCCGTGACTAGTTCTTCAATTTTTGGATAAATAGAGGTTCAAATTGAAAAACAAATTACGGATTTGAGATGCGCTTATCGTAAGCTTTCCGACGATATAAAATATGATATAGTTTGAAGAGTTTAAATTTTGAAATTGAAATTTGAATTGGAATTGAACTAAGGAGTTTTAGGGTTTTCAGTCATTGGAAAGAGGAGGAAAAGAAATTTATGTACGTATAGAAGTGAGAAATGGAAAGATTGCTAGGGTTTATATCTGGATATATATAGGTAGAGCTGAAAATAGAGGAACGGATACGATTGATTCAAACGTTAAACGATAAATGGCCCAAAATGCCCGTTCTGACTTCGGAACGAAATTGGGTCAATCCATATATTAAAATAGATGTTTTTGAATATTTAAAAATCAATGGAACAGGTTTCAAGTCCAAATTCTATTGTATGAAGAAGTTATTCTAAAATCAAGTTATTACAGATTGATTTTAATTAGATTGATTTCTAGGCGTTTCGAGTCCATATGATCAAATTACAAGTCCGATCGATACGAAACTTGAAATCCTGTAATAACTCACAGTTACGGATCCGATGAAACTGGTTTCGTCGAAATCTGAGTTAGTGGCCAAAATGGCTATTTTCCAGTTAATTAAATAAATTAATTAAATCACTTTCTCAACTTCAATTGCATAATTAACAAATCTTATCATTTTCCATTTCTTAAACAATTATAGTAATTTAAAAAAAATTATATATCAATTTAAGGTTGATTAATCCATCAATTGTAGTGTTTATTTTCAATTTCATTACATTCAAAAATTATAAATTAAAACTACCAAAATCCATTTATTAAATTTTTAAACCTGGTTATTCAAATCTTTTATCACAATAAGGATGCAACTAAAATTGGTTCATGATTTATTACATTAAAATCTTCAAATTTCATCTTAATTTCCCATTAACGTAATATCTAAGTATTTAATTCCATTTATTTGCAGTAAACCCAATCACTATAATTTAAATTCAAATAAATTAATATATCTTTATTTCCATTCTTTAAATCAACCAATTGTCATATTATAAATGGAATTGACATTATTTTCAGATATTATCTTAATTTACATTAACATAGTATTTAATTACATTTATTAAATTTTAATTTCCAATTTACTAAATACAATCAATTATAACCTTACAATTGTTTCAATTAATTGGGATTACACTAATTATTTTTGTCAACTTGCATTAACATTATTACCTTACAACATTTTATTTCTTCCAATATTAAATAAGAAGATTCATTAAATTAACAAATTTAATTATCGAAATTTTACGGGTCGTTACAGGTTGATAGACTCTTTAAGAATGGGTTAACCTGGGAGAATATTATCATAAATGGTTAACTAATTTTGGTAAAGAAGTGAAATGGAAAATGGAGAACGTGCATTGATTACACGGACCTAAACAAATCATGCCCAAAGGATTGCTTTCCGCTACAACGGATAGATCAGTTAGTAGATACAACAAGTGAACAAAAATTGTTATCCCTCATGGATGCTTATTCAAGGTATAACCAGATACCGATGTTCAAACCAGATGAGGATTATACCAGGTTCATAACTGAATGGGGAATTTATTACTATAGGGCAATGCCTTTGGACTAAAGAATGCAGGGGCTACCTATCAAAGATTAGTTAACCGAATGTTCAAGGAACAAATTGGCAGAAACATGGAAGTTTATGTTGATGATATGTTGGTAAAATCTATCGAGCCTGAGAATCATCTTAAGGATCTAGAGGAAATGTTCAAATATTGTGGAAGTATCAAATGAAATTGAACCCGCAAAAGTGTTCTTTTTTAGTCCACTATGGAAAGTTCTTAAGCTACTTAGTAAGTGCTCAAGGGATTGAAGCAAGTCCTTACCAAATTCAAACTATAAAGGACAAGGCCGAACTTAAAACCAAAAAGGAAGTAATGAGCTTAAATGGAAGGGTAGCTACCCTTAGCGTGTTTATCTTAAAAGCTACTGATAAATGTATATCATTCTTCAATCTAGTTAAGAAAAAGAAAAACTTCGAATGAGGAGAGGATTGCATGCCATTTGGAAAAACCACTGATACTTTCAAGTCCCGAGAGTGGGGAAATATTGTACCTATACATGGCAGTATCAGAACATGCAGTTAACTCGGTACTCATTAGAGAAGATAATGGAGCACAGCTTCTGGTATACTACATAAGCAGGTGATTAAAGGATGTAGAGATTCGATACCCAGTTATAGAAAAATTAGCCTATTGCTTGATTCTCACAGCTCGAAAACACAGGGCATACTTTTAGGCACACTCGATCAAGGTATTGACTAACTTTCCTCTTAAGCAAGTTTCTAGCAAACCCGAAACTTCTGGAAGATTGGTAAAATGGAGGATTGAACTCAATCAATACGACATAGAATTTCAACCACAAGTTGCAATAAAAGGGCAGGCATTGGTAGACTTTGTTAATGAGTGCACTAGCTTTATTGAGGAACGATTGGAAAAAAAAGAAAGATCAAAAGCCTATGTTTCAATTATTCATGGATGGGCATCAAATGAACAAGGGGCTGAGGCAGGTCATATAATCATAACCATATATGGACATCGTTTACACTATGCCATGAAATTAGGATTTCCCGCTACCAATAATGTGGCAAAATACGAGTCATTTATAGCAGGATTAACCTTAGCACTAAAACTAAAATTCCACGACAACAGATCTTTAGTGACTCTCAACTAATGGTGAATCAAGTAAAACAGATATATCAAACAAAGGATCGTAAGCTATCCTTATATATGACGAAGATACTACAAATGCTTGCTTTGTTTGGGGACTTTTCGATAAATCAAGTTCCAAGGGCAAAATATTCATATGCAGACTCCTTAGCAAAATTAGCCAGCTCAAGAGGAGCCCTAGAGTTACGAATTGTCCTAGTCGAATATCAGGAAAGGACAAATATTGAAAAGGAAACATCAAAATAAGGGAAGGAATTGTTAGTTATGATGAGGTCTCAAGCCAAGTCTCAAGGGAGAGAGAAAGGAGAAATTTGTAAAGAATTAACAAATGGAAAAGTGGATCAATCAAGGTCAAGTAGCACATATGATGATACCTGGATGTTACCTATTGTTAAGTACCTAGTTAAAGGAACACTCCTATCCAATAAAGGAGAAAAGTAAGAAAAATAGGAGGCAACTCCTACCTTTATGATGATGGATGGAATCCTCTATAAAAAAGGATATGCTCTTCCCTACCTAAGATGTGTCAGCATGAATGATGGAATGAAATTAATGAATGAAGCACACGAAGGGTTTTGTGGAGACCATTCAAGTGGGATGAAACTGGCAAAGAAAATATGAGGCAGGGATTTTACTGGCCATATATGGTAAGCCAAGACACAGAATATGTGAGAAGATGCGAAAAGTGTCAAAAAATTTCAAAGATACCCGGATTTCCCCCAAGTCAATTAACTCCAATTATAAGTTCATGGCCTTTTGATGTATGGGCAAATTGACCTAATTGGCTCATTACCAATCTTAAAGGGTAGGGCAAAATATGTTGTGGTTGCCATCGACTATTTCACTAAATGGGTTGAAGCGGAGCCACTTCCGATAATTACTTATAGGAAGGTACTCAGATTTGTTATCAAGAACATCATAACTAGGTTTGGAATTTCCTAGAAGATAATCTATGACAATGGGACACAATTTGAGAGCGAAGAATTCTCCCACTTCTGCCACAGTAATGGGATTATTAGAAGTTTTTCATCTATCGCACATCCAAAAGCTAATGGAGCAGTTGAGGCTACAAATAAAACCATAAAGGCAAATGTAAAAAAGCGACAAAATAGGGCAAAAGGAAATTGGGAAGAAGAGTTGCCACTTGTGTTATGGGCTTACCGAACGTCTACTAAGGCAACAACAGAACATACCCCTTACTTTTTAACTTATTGCTATGAGGTGATGCTACCAATCAAGACTGATCTACCCTCACATCAAAGGATTGCCTACGTCCTCGATAAAAATCTAGAGCTATAAAAAGAATCATTAGACTTGATACACGAATTAAGAGACGAAGCAATGGTAAGAAATGCCGAATATCAGAGAAAAATCTCAAAGTAGTACAATTCAAGAGTAAGAATTCGATCATTTCAAGAGGGGAATTTGGTACTCCGTAGAGTAATGGAAAATAGAATGAATCCTACAGATGGACCCCTGGGACCAAACTGGGAGGGACCATTAGTTGTTTGCAAAGTAATCCCATTGGGAGCCCACAAATTATGCCGCCGAGATGGCAATATGGCGCCTCGAAAATGGAATGTTGAGCATTTAAGGCATATTTTCCAAAGATGAATCAATAAAGAGTTACTTTCTATAAAGAGAAAATCTACATAGTTTGGGAGGGAAATGCTCCTTATATTTGGATACTACCTAAGATGATAGCCTACCTAAGATGGTGGAAAAGCCTCTGTCCGTGCCGAGATGGCTAGGGCAGTGGATCTCCTGGAGGAAAGGCGGGTAAGCCTTTAGCAACGCCATAAGATGTGACGACCGCCCATGACTCCCGCACCAAAACAAGGAAATAATGCGCTGAAAGGCGTGCCAGGCAGCCATGGGTGACCGTCAAGGGTAGAATAAACATCGCAGAATCTATCGCATAACTCACAGCGCATGGATAAAATACAATAGAGAAATATATGTATAGTGAAGCTTCATAACAGAATATCATCAAATAAGCATCTTAGAAGTTTGATACAATCATCAGAACAGTCAATACATCAAAACCTCACTACAAAGCACTCAAAGTATATACAGCGGAACACCCAGTACATAATATGAAATAATATGCAAAAGCCTCCTGCTCGTCTTCGTCATCATCAACGTAGATCTCCAAGAACAGCACTTGCCACCTGCTACCTAGTCTGCCCATCCCAACATGGATGAACAGCCCAAGGTAATAAGAGGAGACATAAAACCTTGAGTCAGACAAAGTCTTAGTGAGCAGTAAATCAACTATCAAATATACCAAAGAGAATAAGGGATAAAAGGAATAGGAACCAAACCATCCCACTCCGCCTCTTTCTACAGTGATAGCCCCCAGACACACACTAAGGAGAAGCAAGCATAACATGGCAGACAATTAAAGTAAAGCAATAATCATTCGAGTCAAGGTCGATGTTTTCCAAATACAAACCCCCAAGGCCTAAACCAAGATCAGATAAGCACCCGGAAAACACCGCTCTTGAGACCGAATGATGATACAACCAAACGTCCAAACATCCATGACTCTGGCTATCACTGTTATCATTTCCTTGATTTCACCGTTAGTTGAATGACCACCTGTCAAGGGCTAATGGTAACCCCGGTTCTAGACATAACTCTGCACGTCGTCGCAGCCCGTGCCTAGGAATTTTCGCAACTACCCAGAGTACTAGCACGTCGTCGCAGCCCGTGCTTGGAACGTCGTCGCAGCCCGTTCCAACGTACTCTTGCTTTGAGCATGCTAGAACCTTCAACAACGATGAGATCTCAGCCTCCTAGTCATCCTCCTCGACGACTATTTCCATACTAGCTCAAGCGCCTCTCAAGCTATCCATTATCAACCAACTCGCATCGCATCATCGAGTTATCAACATGCTTGGAATGATCCCGTCTGGATTAAACCAAGGCTATCTCACATCATGCTTTGCTTTATTGCATCATAGCAAAGTCTCATCTCAACATCATGGCTTGCCTCATCGCATCATGGCAAAGTCCCATCTCGACATCATCTAATCCATACATATGAGCTTCAACATCCGCTTCATATGCCACAAGCAGCTTTCCTTATTCAAGAGCCTTTCCACTTAGCTTTTGAATCATCATCAACCAACTTGATCAAATCAAGCTATATATCAACTAATCAATCAAATCAAACATTAATCCAAGCAATCAATCATTCAAACAAAATCTAAATAAATAATTACAATGATAATGGCAATTTCGTAAATAAATGAGCATAGATCTAACATACATGAATCATGGGTTTTTAGCATAGATCTAACAAATATAAATCATGGGTTTTTATCTCTACAACTTGGTGAATGAACTTGCATAAGTAAACATCTTCATAAGTAATGGATCTACACTTGGATCTAAGGAAAAATGCATAAAATCACTATCTACAACACTCCAACAATCTACCAATCCAATATACTCCTTCGGGTCCGCGTGAGAGATAACCACCACTCACCGAATCACCCAAACACTTCAAAAACTATCAACTTCAGATCTGGACAGCGAAGATTCAAGCTTGATTCGTCGAAATCCCGCTTGAAACGATGAAATCTAGCTTGGTTGGATGAAGATCTTCAACTTTGGCTCTTGGATCTTCGATCTTGATCTTCGATCTTGGATGGATGTTAGAACTAGATTAGAGTGGAGAAAAGAAGATGTAGAAATGTTGTAGTCGAGCTCTCAAAATGGCAGCACTTCGTCGCTTCAAAATCCGGTGCCAAAAAGTGAGCCAAAGCCCTCTATTTATAGGCTGAAAAACCCTTAACTCGACGGCCTCTAACTCGGCCGCGACCTAGCCTAAGTCGTTCGCGACTTAGTGACCTATCCTAACTCGTTCGCGACTTAGCGACCTAGCCTAAGTCGCTCGCGAGTTAACAGACCACTCCTATGACCCATCCAAGCGCGCGACCTAACCCACACGCGACACAACGACCTAAGCCCCCAACGACTCATCAGCAAAGCCGACCTATCATACTACGACTTATCAAAGCACACGAGACACGACTCATCGATCCAACGACTCAACGACCTAACGGGTTACGACTTACGACTCATCGAGCCTGCCGACCTATCCTCTCTAGCGACCTAACTATCACTACTAACTCGTAAACGAGTTACGAGATACGACCTATCTTACCTAGCGACCTAACACTAACCCTTAGGTCGCTCAACGACCTAACTTAGGTCGTTACCCCTATAGGTCGTTCACGACCTATCTCCTAACTCGCTAACACACAAACTCGTTAGCCCTTAGATCGGTGGAGACCTTAAGTCGCTGGTCCTTAACTCGGCAAAACCCTATAAGTCGCTAACTTACTTAGGTCGGTCAAAGCCTTAACCCGGTCATATCTACTAACTCGTCCCAGCCTTGAGTCGTAACTCGCTAACTCGGCAGCTTCCTTGACTCGGCCATACTTCCTAACTTGCTAACGACTCAACATACTAACTCGTTAACACATTAGGTCGCTCACCACTCCTCAACGACCTAACATCCAAACGACCTAACCCCTTAGGTCATCAACCCCACTAACTCGTCCATCCCCTAAGTCGCTATCTAACTCATTAACTCGTAACTCGCGAAGACCACTAACCTGTTAACTCGCTCCAACACTAACTCGAGTTAACTTTCCAATCTAACTTCCTCGCGACTCAAACAACATACGAGTTATCCTCCCCTACGACTTAGGTTAAGGACGACTTATCAACACTAACGACCTAGAATTCTACGATATATCGACACGTAAAATACGGGTCGTTACATTCTCTCCCCCTTAGGAATTTCGCCCCGAAATTCCAAGCAAACAACAGCAACCAAAACTATTCCGCATGCCTACCATCCATAGCAATCAACAAACCATGCATCCAATTCTAGCCTAGCATGCGGAATTCTAAGGTTAGAACAAGGTACAAATTCATGAGATGTCACGACACCTTAGGGCCATACCTCGAAGAGTTCGGGATGAGCTGCCTTCATCCTCTCTTCCTCCTCCCACGTACAGTCGTTAACATCATCACTCCATTGTATCTTGAGCAACGTAATCGTCTTCCTCCTAAGCTGTTTCGTATCGGTTTCAACAATACGAAGCGGCTTACAAGGTCTTCTAACAACTGGATCAACCTCCAAATCTTCACAGCTATCAGCTGAAACCACTGTTCTCGAGTCATGCACATACTTCCGTAGATAAGATACATGAAAGACATTGTGCACACCCGCCATCTTCTCCGGTAACTCCAATCTATAAGCGAGCTTCCAATTCGCTCGATAATCGGGAATGGTCTAACAAATCTCGGAGTTAACTTTCCTTTCTTCCCGAATCTAATAACATTCTTCAGTGGAGAAATCTTCACAAAAACCATATCACCTACGACGAATTCCAAATCCTTACGACGATTATTGGCATAACTTTTCTGACGATCTTGGGCTGCCTTCATTCGTTGCCGAATGATCCCTATACAATCTGAAGTCTGTCGAATCATCTCTGGCCCAAGTACCAATTTTTCTCCAGTTTCCAACCAATATGTCGGAGAGTTACACGGTCTTCCATACAGTGCTTCATATGATGCCATACCAATACTTGACTGATAACTGTTATTATATGCAAATTCCACCAAATGAAGGTGATCTTCCCATGATCCTCCGAAGTCCAAAACACAAGCTCTGAGAAGATCTTCCAAAACTCGGTTGACTCTCTCAGTCTGACCATCTGTTTGAGGGTGATAAGCTGTACTCAAACACAACTTAGTTCCCAAAACTTCCTGGAAGCTCTTCCAAAATCCACTAGTGAACAATGGGTCTCGATCGCTCACTATACTCTTCGAAATACCATGGAATCGAACTATCCACTTAACATACAACTCAGCCAACTTCGATGCAGTCCTAGTTGATCGAACAGGAATGAATCTTGCACTCTTGGTCAACCGATCTACTATGACCCAAATCCCTTCATTTCCTGCTTTTGTTCTAGGTAGACCATCGATAAAATCCATCGATATTTGCTCCCACTTCCATGTAGGAACTTCCAACGGCCGAAGCAATCGACTTGTCTTCTTCTGTTCAGCTTTTACCAACTGACAGTTCATACATTTGGAAATAAAATTTCCAACGTCCTTCTTCATACTTTCCCAGTAATAGGTTCTCTTCATATCCCGATACATCTTATTTCCTCCTGGATGAATTGTCAACTTCGAGTGATGACTTTCCTTCAGAACTTCATCTCTCAATTTATCTATATCGGGAATAACTAGTCGTCCTTGCTTCCGAAGCCAACCCTCTCGATCGACCTCGAATCCTTTATCCTTCTCTGGTTCCAATCCAGATTCCAAATCACGGATAATCTTGACAAGCTTATCGTCTCGCTTTTGACTCTCGCCACTCCTTTCCACAAGAGTAGGTCTTATCGATAAGTTTGCCAACATTTCAGGTTCCAATTCACATCTAGGCCTGAAGTCAAATCCAGCTAAATACTCGAGACTCTTCCATTCCGAAAACATGGCTCCCAATCCTGCATGTCTTCGACTCAACGCATCAGCTACTGCGTTACCTTTTCCCGGAGTATAAGCTATACCAAAATCATATGATGCTAAAAACTCTAGCCATCGTTGCTGTCGAAGATTCAAATCCTTTTGGGAGAACAGATACTTCAACGACTTATGATCTGTAAACAACTCGAATCTAACTCCCAATAGATAATGTCTCCACATCTTCAAAGCAAAAACAGTTGCCGCTAACTCCAAATCATGAGTCGGGTAATTCCTTTCATGCGGCTTCAGTTGTCGACTTGCATATGCAACAACTTTATTCTTCTGCATTAGTACTGCTCC
The DNA here is from genome assembly GCA_030765085.1 of Allium cepa. Taxonomy (NCBI): domain Eukaryota; kingdom Viridiplantae; phylum Streptophyta; class Magnoliopsida; order Asparagales; family Amaryllidaceae; genus Allium; species Allium cepa. The sequence goes on from CM060932.1 coordinate 474,593,223, forward strand.
AAGTCCAGTACCACATGCATCGGTGTAAACCACCATCTCATCATTCCCACTTGGAATAGTCAAAACAGGAGTACTCGTCAGTCGCTCCTTCAGGATTACGAAAGCTTGCTCACACTTATCATCCCATCTGAACACTTGGTTCTTTTTCGTCAATCCTGTTAACGGTGCGGCTATCTTGGAAAAGTCTTTGATAAACCGTCGATAATATCCAGCTAATCCAATAAAACTTCTCACATCAGATGCATTCTTAGGTCTAACCCAATCCTGGATCGCTGCCACCTTAGCGGGATCAACCGCTATTCCATTTCCAGAGATAACATGGCCTAAGAATCTCACTTCACTCTTCCAGAAGTGACACTTCGAAAACTTAGCCTTCAGCTGATGCTTCCGTAAGATTTCCAAAACAATACGCAAGTGCATCTTGTGCTCTTCCTCAGTTCTGGAATAAATCAGAATATCATCCACGAACACAAGCACGAACTTATTCAACTGATCTCTGAACACTCTATTCATAAGATCCACAAAATATGCTGGCGCGTTAGTCAATCCAAACGGCATTACCAGCCACTCATAAAAACCGGATGGTGTCCTAAAAGCAGTCTTCGGCACACTATCCTTTGCCACTCTCAACTGGTGAAATCCCATTGCCAAATCCATCTGAGAAAACACCTTAGCATTGTGAAGCTGATCAAACAAGTCATCTATTATCGGCAATGGATACTTGTTCTTCTTAGTCACCTTATTCAGCTCACGATAATCCACACACAACCTCAACGATCCATCCGCTTTGGTTGCGAACACGACTGGTGCACCCCATTCGGACACACTACGCCGAATGAATCCTTTCCGTAAAAGGTCATCAACTTGCACCTTCAACTCTTGTTGTTCCCTAGGCACCATCCGCCTAAGAGGCATCACAATGGGTCTGGCTCCCTCAACTAGATCAATACGAAACTCGATCTCTCTATGCGGCGGTAACCCTTTGACCTCGTCAAAGACATCCTCGAATCCATTCACGATAGGCACCGATGACAGTCCATCCCGTGGAACAATCAGCGAATACATGAAGCTCATGAAGACGCCTTCCTCATGCTTACATCGTATCACAACCTTTCGCCCTTCCACATTCCCGACTGTCACCTCCAGCCTCTCATAATCAATCCTTGCCGCATACTTCCTAAGCCAGTCCATACCCAAAATAATTCCGAACCCCGCAAAGTTCAGAACAAAACAATCACAAACAAAAGAGCAATCATGACTCGACACAACTAGACCACGGCATATCATACACAAACATGACGAACCCCCAACTGGATTAGTCACAACCAATGGCCTATCAACAATATCCGGTTCCAAACCTAACCGGCCTACAAGATCATCACAAACAGAAGAATGCGACGCTCCAGTATCAAACAACACTCTAACTGGAACACCACAAATGGAAAGAGTACCTTGAACCACCACACTCTTCCCTTTCTCTTCAGCAGTAAGAGCTTTTGAAAACGACGGCACAGCTCCCAAAGCATAAGCTTGCACAATTTGTCTGTCCTTCCTCAGTTCTGGACAATCTTTCCTGAAATGCCCTGGCTTGTCACAGTTGTGGCATTTTGTCGGCGCCTTTGGATTCCTACAATCCTTAGAGAGATGGCCCTTCTGCTGGCAATTATAGTAAGTCATTTCGTCCCTCGGCTTCTTCTGGCCATCCTTACCCTTCTGTTGCTGTTGCTTCCTCTTCTTGTTTCCACCCTTTTGTGGCTTAAACCCTTCCTTGGTTACAGCAACAACAGAACTCTCCCTAGGAAACAAACTCTCATGCCTGAGAGCTTTCTCCACAAGCTTCTCAAACGGATCGTCCAGATGATCCACCAACTGTCTTCCAAGATAAGCATCCAAACCGGTCACAAACTTCTCATTCTTCTGATAGGGATAATCAATATACAATCTGGCATACTTGGACAAAGCTTCAAACTCAGAAACATACTCAAGAACTGATCTTCCACCTTGCTTGAGTTCCACAAACTTCTTAAACAAGACAGATTTCTGAGCCGTAGAGATGAACTTAGCTTCAAATCTAGCTTGGAATTGCTCCCAAGTAATCTCCTCCTCCGGAGTATCAATGGTGATAGAATTCCACCAATCCGAAGCTCTCCCTTGAAGTTGCCTTGATGCAAGCTTCCTCTTAGTTGCATCCTCGATTCCCAAATCACCAAAGATCCTCCTACAAGCATCAATCCATCTCTGTACTTCAATAGTTGATTCCATTCCCAAGAAAACCTTTCCCCCAAGAGAAGTATAGTCCTTACAAAGCTTAGAAAAATCCACCGGTCTTGGAGCTTGAACTTGAACTCCAACATCTACTGATGACCCCGAAGCTGGTATCCTCCTCATAATTGAAGTCATCATGGCCTCAAACATAGGAGCATAATCAGCAGCTTCCCTAGAAGCACGACCTTCCCTAGCAGCTGGTCTCCCCCTTCGACTCATCCTTAATATCTACAAAAAGGAATGACTTAGAACACCTTGAGAAACAACTGCATAAGGAGTTCAAATCCTTCTAAACTACTAATATAGTAATCATTCATCAAAATACAATTACGTCTCTCATACGTAGTTACGTCAGCAAGCGTTGGCTAAAATCGATTAACCAAAGCCCTGATACCAAATGTGACGACCGCCCATGACTCCCGCACCAAAACAAGGAAATAATGCGCTGAAAGGCGTGCCAGGCAGCCATGGGTGACCGTCAAGGGTAGAATAAACATCGCAGAATCTATCGCATAACTCACGGTGCATGGATAAAATACAATAGAGAAATATATGTATAGTGAAGCTTCATAACAGAATATCATCAAATAAGCATCTTAGAAGTTTGATACAATCATCAGAACAGTCAATACATCAAAACCTCACTACAAATCACTCAAAGTATATACAGCGGAACACCCAGTACATAATATGAAATAATATGCAAAAGCCTCCTGCTCGTCTTCGTCATCATCAACGTAGATCTCCAAGAACAGCACCTGTCACATGCTACCTAGTGTGCCCATCGCAACATGGATGAACAGCCCAAGGTAATAAGAGGAGACATAAAACCTTGAGTCAGACAAAGTCTTAGTGAGCAGTAAATCAACTATCAAACATACCAAAGAGCATGAGGGATAAAAGGAATAGGAACCAAACCATCCCACTCCGCCTCTTTCTACAGTGATAGCCCCCAGACACACACTAAGGAGAAGCAAGCATAACATGGCAGACAATTAAAGTAAAGCAATAATCATTCGAGTCAAGGTCGATGTTTTCCAAATACAAACCCCCAAGGCCTAAACCAAGATCAGATAAGCACCCGGAAAACACCGCTCTTGAGACCGAATGATGATACAACCAAACGTCCAAACATCCATGACTCTGGCTATCACTGTTATCATTTCCTTGATTTCACCGTTAGTTGAATGACCACCTGTCAAGGGCTAATGGTAACCCCGGTTCTAGACATAACTCCGCACGTCGTCGCAGCCCGTGCCTAGGAATTTTCGCAACTACCCAGAGTACTAGCACGTCGTCGCAGCCTGTGCTTGGAACGTCGTCGCAGCCCGTTCCAACGTACTCTTGCTTTGAGCATGCTAGAACCTTCAACAACGATGAGATCTCAGCCTCCTAGTCATCCTCCTCGACGACTATTTCCATACTAGCTCAAGCGCCTCTCAAGCTATCCATTATCAACCAACTCGCATCGCATCATCGAGTTATCAACATGCTTGGGATGATCCCGTCTGGATTAAACCAAGGCTATCTCACATCATGCTTCGCTTTATTGCATCATAGCAAAGTCTCATCTCAACATCATGGCTTGCCTCATCGCATCATGGCAAAGTCCCATCTTGACATCATCTAATCCATACATATGAGCTTCAACATCCGCTTCATATGCCACAAGCAGCTTTCCTTATTCAAGAGCCTTTCCACTTAGCTTTTGAATCATCATCAACCAACTTGATCAAATCAAGCTATATATCAACTAATCAATCAAATCAAACATTAATCCAAGCAATCAATCATTCAAACAAGATCTAAATAAACAATTACAATGATAATGGCAATTTCGTAAATAAATGAGCATAGATCTAACATACATGAATCATGGGTTTTTAGCATAGATCTAACAAATATAAATCATGGGTTTTTATCTCTACAACTTGGTGAATGAACTTGCATAAGTAAACATCTTCATAAGTAATGGATCTACACTTGGATCGAAGGAAAAATGCATAAAATCACTATCTACAACACTCCAACAATCCACCAATCCAATATACTCCTTTGGGTCCGCGTGAGAGATAACCACCACTCACCGAATCACCCAAACACTTCAAAAACTATCAACTTCAGATCTGGACAGCGAAGATTCAAGCTTGATTCGTCGAAATCCCGCTTGAAACGATGAAATCTAGCTTGGTTGGATGAAGATCTTCAACTTTGGCTCTTGGATCTTCGATCTTGATCTTCGATCTTGGATGGATGTTAGAACTAGATTAGAGTGGAGAAAAGAAGATGAAGAAATGTTGTAGTCGAGCTCTCAAAATGGCAGCACTTCGTCGCTTCAAAATCCGGTGCCAAAAAGTGAGCCAAAGCCCTCTATTTATAGGCTGAAAAACCCTTAACTCGACCGCCTCTAACTCGGCCGCGACCTAGCCTAAGTCGTTCGCGACTTAGTGACCTATCCTAACTCGTTCGCGACTTAGCGACCTAGCCTAAGTCGCTCGCGAGTTAACAGACCACTCCTATGACCCATCCAAGCGCGCGACCTAACCCACACGCGACACAACGACCTAAGCCCCCAACGACTCATCAGCAAAGCCGACCTATCATACTACGACTTATCAAAGCACACGAGACACGACTCATCGATCCAACGACTCAATGACCTAACGGGTTACGACTTACGACTCATCGAGCCTGCCGACCTATCCTCCCTAGCGACCCAACTATCACTACTAACTCGTAAACGAGTTACGAGATACGACCTATCTTACCTAGCGACCTAACACTAACCCTTAGGTCGCTCAACGACCTAACTTAGGTCGTTACCCCTATAGGTCATTCACGACCTATCTCCTAACTCGCTAACACACAAACTCGTTAGCCCTTAGATCGGTGGAGACCTTAAGTCGCTGGTCCTTAACTCGGCAAAACCCTATAAGTCGCTAACTTACTTAGGTCGGTCAAAGCCTTAACCCGGTCATATCTACTAACTCGTCCCAGCCTTGAGTCGTAACTCGCTAACTCGGCAGCTTCCTTGACTCGGCCATACTTCCTAACTTGCTAACGACTCAACATACTAACTCGTTAACACATTAGGTCGCTCACCACTCCTCAACGACCTAACATCCAAACGACCTAACCCCTTAGGTCGTCAACCCCACTAACTCGTCCATCCCCTAAGTCGCTATCTAACTCATTAACTCGTAACTCGCGAAGACCACTAACCTGTTAACTCGCTCCAACACTAAATCAAGTTAACTTTCCAATCTAACTTCCTCGCGACTCAAACAACGTACGAGTTATCCTCCCCTACGACTTAGGTTAAGGATGACTTATCAACACTAACGACCTAGAATTCTACGATATATCGACACGTAAAATACGGGTCGTTACAGAAATGCTCCTTATATTTGGATACTACCTAAGATGATAGCCTACCTAAGACGGTGGAAAAGCCTCTGTCCGTGCCGAGATGGCTAGGGCAGTGGATCTCCTGGAGGAAAGGCGGGTAAGCCTTTAGCAACGCCATAAGATGGCCAGGTTAAAGCACCAGACAAGCACTTAGCTGCGCCTCTGGTCAGGTCAAGACACCTCCTGGAGGGAGGATGGAGTATTCCTTTATCCATGCCATAAGATGGCAAGCGTAAAGCGTCGAACAAGCCTTTATCTACGCCTCAAAAAGGCCAGTGTAAGGCACTTCCTAGAGGGAGGATGGAGTAAGCCTTTATCCGCGCCATAAGATGGACAGGATAAAGCATCGAACACTACGCCATAAATGGCCTTCTGCAACACAAAAAAATGTTGGGTCAGGCCCAAAAAATGTTGCCATAGGTCTATGGCAACACTTTTCTGGTGATGCAATTTTTGCCGTTGCCTTAGACCTCAAAGGCAACATTTTGGCTATCTAAGGCAACATAAGTAATATTGTTGCAATAGAACCCTATTTGGGTCTATAGCAACATCCATATGTGTCTGTAGCAACATTCCAAAATGTTGCTATAGATATTAACTTTCTGAACTTGTGGGGCCCACAATGTAGAGCATATTTGATTTTTTAATAGAAATAAATATTTATTTAATAAAATGCTATTGCACAGAATTTGATATTCAAAAAGTAATTTATTTAAATAAATATTTTATTTCAACATTTGAAATAGTACAAATTCCTGACTCCACTATTTTACAATTCAATGATATATAACACTGATATTCACATATACAGAGATTCCTCACTACATCACTCAGTTCACTCATTACATATGCAGTTTCAATTTATACAGACACCGACATTGACAAATATATGACGAGCCAAGTGCCGAGCTGAAGGCGAGCCGAGTAGCGGGTCCAGTCTTCAAGCTCAAGCACATTTGATTTGACTTTGTCTTCAAGCTTGTATCCAGCTGTCCAGTCTTCAATACCTGTCACATATAATTCAAAAGCAGTAATCTGAAAAATAATATTTAACTCGAACAGAAAATGAAAATATTTTTGTTATATTATTTGCCTCAGGTATTTGGGTTGTTTCTTTTCATATTTTTTTCTAACAGGGACCAAATATTTGCACGGACAACCTGTGAATGCACAAGTCAGCTGTTCACAAGTGCATAAGCCAAACATGAATGCAACACATGGATACAAGACAGTATGGAAGACAGCAAGCAACAGTTCAGGCAAAAATGCACAAAGGAGAAGCATTTATGTACTGGAGTTTTAGAAATGTACTGGAGTTGAAGCATTTATAAATTATAGATGTTATTTCTAATTCTGTATTTAAAACCCAAGTTGAAGCAATTATTAATTAAAAAAAATTCTATGAAGTATAATACTTCAAAGACCAAATTGGATTGCTCACTGAAATAATCATGTATATAACATAAAGGAAATTACTTGCTGAAAATAACTAAATAATATTATTAGTTACCTTTGCGTGATGAGAATTTGGGTTTCCGTTTGCGCCATCACAGCATGAGCCGGAGTCCCACACATAGGATGAAGCAACACATCCAGCCCAGTAAAGACGCTTAACCAAAGTCCACAATCTTCAGATTACCTATGATATTGATAAGGCAAGAGCTAAATAGCATAAAATTTAGAAATCTTCCCAATTTTTATGCTATTCAACTATGCCTCATCAATATCATTTAGACCTTGTACCATAGTGACAACATCTATGATTGATGTAAACGCACCTGTGTTAAAACTTATAATTCAGATTTTACCAAATTGGGATTATTAGTCGTAAACGCACCTGTGTTAACATCTATATTCATTCACCAAAAATATCATAGGTTCAGTCTCCACAGTCCAAGCCACTTGAGCACAGCAAACACACAATAGAAAAAAACATATTTTTTATTACTCAACTGTATGGTGAACTGAATAGCAATGTAAAGATTTTTGATGTTAGTATACATATTTTTTAACAATAGCGCAATTGTACAATAGTGATATAATAAAAAACAAGATGGGTTTTATAACAAGTTTCCAAACAAAATGGTTTGTTAAAACTATTTTTTATCATTTTAACAAGTGTTTTGAGAAATAAATCAAATAGCAGTAGATAAAACTTTATCATTCAATTCATCAGTTATCTTTACTTTTAGTGGAAATATTTGACAGAAAACAACAGAGTATTCATACTTGTAAACTAGTCCTTCATTTTTGACAATGTTACACATGCAACCATCTTTTGTTACTGTATCAGCTGTAGTGGACAAATGATTCATGGCCAAAGATATGGGTTTCAAAAACACAGCCGGCCTACAAAAGCACCAAGCAGTAGCACATGGTAATCCCAGATTTAAAACCATGATAGTAATCAAAAAATTTGATTTTCATAAACATTAAAATAAGCTTACATCAAATCCTCGTAGGACATAGTTGCTGTAATACCATGATAGTAATCACAATGAAATCATTAAATAACATTTAAATTCTTTCTTTTGAAATAATATCCGAATTACTTAATCATTAACTCACAATTCAGCACCTTATAGCAAATAAAATTAAAAGGAGAAATAGGAACAGCAAAAGTAGGGAATGAAAATACCTTAGAGAAGTTAGTACGATTTCTAGGCAAAATCGAATCGCGATTCTTCGTTCCCGGTTCGAGCTTCCAAACATCACGTTTCTGTTCGAAATTCCTTCCAGGCAAAATCGATTTCGTGCTTTGAATTCGTGAAACCCAGCTTGCAATCGAATCAGTTGAGGAGGAGACTACATCGAGCGGTGGAGGGTGATTTGCGAAGGAGGATGACTTGCGATGGAGCACTGGAGCGAGCCGGAGCCTGGATCGAAGCGAAATCGGGAACCCCTAAATCGAAGCCCTAATCAAAATCGACAGAGAAGAAAGAAAATAAAAAGTTACTTGCGGAGACTTTTTTTTCTTCGCGGCTCTAAAAGATCAAGGAGTGGTGTTCGGATTGATGAGGTGTCACGTTCTCCAACGTAGGATTTGCCTTAGTAGATTGACGTGGATCGGTGCGAAAGATATGCAAAGGTCTGCTGTAGCAACACTATAAAAAAAATTGCATCAATTACACTTGTTTAGCTAGAGCAACACATTTTTATGGCTAATGCAACATCAAAAATTCAACGTTGCATTAGGACTAAAATTGTACAGCTATCGCAACATTTTACCTAGCAACACCTTGCAAAAATGTTGTAGAAGGCCATCTATGGAGTAGTGGAATAAGCCCATGTCGACATCGCAAAAGGGCCAGGGCCAGGACAGGGCGCCTCCTGGAGGGAAGTCGGGGAAGTCCTTGGTTCCAGTCTCTAAGATGAGCCTAACCAAGAGCACCAGACAACAATGGACCAAGACGTCTACGACAAAGAAGAGGCTCATTCAACAATGGACTAAGATATCCAAGCCCAAATAGCGGCTCATTCAACAACGTGCTAAGATGTCCAAGCCCAAAGAAAGGCTCAATCAACAACAGACTGAGATGTCCAAGCCCAAGAAGAGGCCTATTAAACCATGGACTAAGATGTCCAAGCCTAAGAAGAGGCTCATTTTATAATGGACTGAGACGTCCAAGCCCAAGAGGAGGCACATTCAGCAATTAACTAAGATGTTCAAGCCTAAGAAGAGGCATTTCCAATTGTAAGCACAAGTGGCAACTAGACAAATTACTTTGATATAAGACCTGAAGGGTTCACACACCAAAGGACAATAACAGAGCTCCAATTATAAATACCTGAATATAGGTTTCAGCATTTTCATTTCTAAGCATCATCAATTAATACCCGAATCTGGTTTTGTGTCACTATCTTTCACCAATCATCTTAATATACCTGAATCTGGGTATCGATACAATTACTTATTTGAGCTCTAGTTTGGACGTGAAGTTTGAATAATGGATTTCTACTTGTCTATCATTAATACTCGAATCTAGGTATTGGAACATTATTAATCACCTACAGTTTTTATACTCGAATCTGGGTTTCGAGACTATTATTTTATTTCGCCTTAATTCCCTAATTTAGTACTGTGGCTCCTATTATGAGGAAAATTCCAATTGTTCTTTGGCTGTCTAACATATGTCCTAATCTTGGAAAAGGATTTCTTTCTTAACAAAAACTACTATGGAGGTATGCTCACACAATATATGTCCTAATCTTGGCTAAAGATTCTCTTTACAAAGATAATTGTCTGACATATGCCCTGATCTGGGCTCAAAACTTGATATGAAGGCAATATTTACTAATTTCAATCTAATTTACCATAAAACCCGAATCTGGGTATAGAAGTGACATATAGAGGACTATTTTTGGAAATTGTTATCTAGATGTCACATCATCAAGTTCCAAGCTTGACAAATTAATATCCTAATCTGGGCCAAATTTCATTATTTCCTAATCTATATCAAGTCCCAAGCCGGAGGAATCATGTAAAGAAAGTTGATTTTTTATAACTCTAAATGATGATCACCAACATCCGAATGAAGGCTTCAGAATCATTCAAATTTCTGAGAAAATTTCCAAATACATATTGAAATGGATGACAACTCATAGCCCCTATTTGTGGTCACACGCTATTTTCCAAAAAGGAATTCATAAACTATATCAATTTTATGCATTAGTTCCTAATTGCACGTCTCATATCCAATGAGTCGAGATTATGATCAATTATATCTCCAAATACAAAAGCATTAATATGTTGATCTATTACTAAACATGCACATATATATATATATATATGTATGTATGTATGTATGTATGTATGTATATGATAATGAGCTAACGACACCGAGAATCACTAACTTTGAATTTTGCAGGAAAAATAAAGTTATGAAGAATGAGAGAGTTATGAAATTTTTGTCCTAAAGAACAAAAGCTTCTTTCATACGGCGAGGGAGGGGGCAAAATATTAGCCATAAAATCTACTTAAGAACAGAAGTATGAAAGAAGGTTAGTAAGATTAAGGTTCGATGAAGAAACGGGCCAAGACTTCATAAAGGTCGTAAGAGGATGTTTTGAAGGCATTAAGCAGGTGTTGAAGGAGTCGAAGGCACCAACTACTCATAAATTGCAAAGGCTTTCGACCCACATGGAAACAGATAAACCCTTCCGCTACTTTTAACCTTTTGACATAGATAAACAAGGACGCTTCAGAACCCCTTTCGAAGGCAATGGATGATGACCACTCGCTTACATGCCAAACGTTTCAAAGTCATAGGTTTCACCCCTAACACAACCTTCCCGAAAGCATATACAAGATATAAGCCTTTCGAAAAGGTCAAGGCCCATAACTTTAAGAGAAGGGTCCGCCCCTTTCCTAAAGCATGCACTCAAAGGCTACACAACCTCGTTAAAACCATTGGCACTTGAATATCTTCAAAACCAGTATGAACGACCTATCAACAATGTCGAAATCTTCAACATATTTCCAATAACAACAAGAAGGGAGATGGTGCATTCAGGAAATTTTTCGATGGTGTCGAAAGGTGCTATAGAGAAAATAGTATTCGAAGATCAACAAAGACGAAAGGATAATAAATGCCCCTTTCGACTCAGTCGAAAGGTCTTGGAAAGGATAAAGGGGTCGAAAGAATAAACCAAGAAGAACAAAAGGACGCCTTCCAACAACATCGAAAGGGTTCATGGCCTTTCAACTAAGTCAAAAGGCTTGAGGTGGCATATAAAAAGGGGTCCTTCCGACCTAGTTGAAAGCAAAGGTGGGGAAGGGGGCCGACCTGCATCTACAAATAAGACCCAAGAGGTCTAGTTTTGGGGATAGAATTCTGGAATCCTGAATTCATTTTCCTTACTCTATTTTCTTAGTGATAATTGTATTCTCAAGAAACCTTAAATCAAATTAGGGAGAAAAAGATCAATATCTTGTAACTCATTTTGGATTATGAATAAAAAAGGGAGATGGTTTGATCATTAAGGATATTGACGACGAGGAAGATCATTTAGATCATTAGCTAGAGTAATGATCCATTGCACATGATTCTAACCTATTTTCATTATCTCCTTTTGTTTATGCAATGTATAAGACTGATTTGGATATTTTCGATCGAAACACGTCATTATCGAAACTTGCATTTGACGTCGGAAACCAAAGTGATGACAGAGTTTTGACCATGTTAATCTCAAGAGACTTGGAAATACCTAAATCAATCTTGTACATGGAAAACCAAGTGATTTGTAATCAATAATAGGCTAAGACTGTACCGAAAGGGAAAACCCCGTTCGACCTGATTGAAAGGGTTGTTCTCGAAAGGAATCTTAGTTTCTTATTGACTAGCAATCATATGAAGAGGAACTCATTCAAAGGGGATCAACCCTTTGAGACGTCAGTGACCCTTTCGAATGGGTTCCACAGCAAGAGTAGCGAAACTATAGAGTTAAAAGAAACTGTGTCATACTAACTAAGCAAGTATCCCCTTTTCGACACAATCGAAAGGTCCGAAATGTAACCTTTCGACGTGGTCAGAAGGAATGAAGAACAAGTATAGGTAATTGCTTTTGACCCGCCTAGAAGATAAGGTTCAATTGGATGTTGTTCTTTAAATCGTATCTCAATGTTAACTCCGTGAAGCCTATTGACTAAGTCAACTTGGTTGAAAGGAAGGGAAAACTTTGTTAATCCTTTCGATTAAATTAACCTGGTCAAGAGATGGAACAATCACCTTAAATCCTTTCGACTATGTCAATCTAGTCGAAAGGTGTTCTTCCAAAGGAAGGGATCCATTTAATGATTTGGTTTCGCTTGAATTCAACTATCTTACGAATAGCATTGGGGATGTTGATAAGAAATCTTGTTAACACCAGGTTTTCGTCAAAGTATCACCGATAAAGGGTGTGACTGGATTTGGAAAATCAGGAAAGTTAGCACTGATATTCGTTAGAGCTTTTCCTATTGTTGAAAGGATAGGGAAACTCGCATATAGAGTTGAGTTACCGAGCAGTTTAACAGAAGCCTACGATGTTTTTCATGTTTTTCATCTAAGAAAGTGTGTTAGAGATCCGAAAACTACTATTGCACCAACTGTGCTAGATGATTTAGTGGTAGTATCAGATTTGACTATAGTGAGGAAGCCTATTCGTATTGTTGTGAGAGATGAGAAGAGACTTAGAGCCAAGACAGTCAGATTAGTCAAGGTCCAGTGGAGTGACGATGACATAGACTATACTTAGGAGGTTGAAAGTAGGATTACAGATACTTATCCTAACTTGTTTGATGGTATGTTTTACTATCTTGTTTGATTTATTGAGTACCTTATTGTAATTTGGAGGATGAAATTCCTTAAGGAGAAGACTCTGTAACACCCCAGATTTTCGGCAACATTGTTTAGAATATTTAATTGGTTAAATTAAAAAAAATGTGTTGATTAGGGGATTGAGATTTGATTTTAATTAGGGGTAGCTATGCTATTTAACAATGAATTAAAATAAGAGTTAAATTGAAATGGAGGAGGAGTAAAATAGGAAAGAGGCCATTCCTATATCCTCCAAACCTTGGCCGTGTATTAGAATACACATTCATTTCATTTTAGCATTTTTAAAACAAGAGGTCGGCCACCATTAACAAGGAAAAAGGGAAAAAGATAGAAGAAAAGCTAGGAAGAAGCTTAAGCAAATCAAATCTATTCATATCCTAATCTCTTTAATCACAAAGGCTAAGGTGAATAATGTTTAAATCTCATTTTTGATTGTGTTTTCGGTATTTAGATGAATGCCAAATATTTTGCAATCGTTTGCCATGTTATTGAATGATGGAATGTTTATATATACTTGTTGATGATTTATACATGTTCATATTAATTTATGATATGATTTAAGGTGAAAACCCTATGAAATGACATCTTTATGCCTTATGAATTTTTATAATGATCAGAAATAATATACTGGAGATGTGTTTCAATTTTCAAAATTTTTGGAATTAATGTGGATTTTATATGAATTTTCTAATAAAGAAAATGATATTTGGGGTTATAAATTATTTAAGGGTAAATAATAAATGGTTAGGGTCTGAAATTTTATATGTTAGAAAACATATAAAAGAGATTTTTTGGAATTTTTCTAGATTTTTCCTAAGTGTTTTGATGGATGTATAAAATTATTTAAGGTATGGGACTTAAATGTTTTATACATTTTAAAAAGAGAAAGGGGCTTTTTTGCAAATTATTTGAATTTGTTAATTCTAGAAAATAGCAGCACTTTTGAAAAAGTATTATGACAACCAATCAGATTTAGACAAATAAGGCAGGTTAAGTACAAAAGAAATAGTTTAAAAATACAAATAAATAGGTTTTTCACTATTTCTTCTCTATCGACACCAGGTTCGGCCTCCATGATATCGCCTTCGACACTGTCGAAACCAATGCATATGGTATCAGGCAACTGGTACGTAATGAATTGGATGTGGACGAAAGGTATAAGGACAAAACCATGGGGTTCCGAAAGGGTTAAAGCTTTGCTTTGATTTTAAAGAGAAATACGCATGCTTGCTTTCGACTTGGCTGGATTTTGACCAGGTCAAATGGTTTATAAGATAATTGTTTCGATTGGGTTGCACTTTTGTTTTTTAATGAATGCTTTCGACCAAGTTGAAACACCTAGCTGCCGCCTTTTTACCTTTAGACCTAGATAGTTTTGAATGGGATGTTTTGTTTTCTAAAAACTTAGCCACTTCTCCAATACTTTCGAAGGGACAGTTTCGATGCCATCACTTTATTACTTAGGAAATGGTTTCGAAACAGATGCTTTCGAAACAGATATGAGTATATTGACTCTGATCAACCAAGCGGGCATCATTATATGTCTCTTTTGGCGTATTTTGTAAATGATTTATTTAATCATTGCTCAGGAAACGTTAAGGGATTATGTAACATGGATATGAATTATTAATTTGAAATGTAATCAACAAAATATCGTTTTGAAAATCTGTGATTTTTTTCATATTCATGTGCTTCTAATATTATGGATATCATTAGCATTGCTGTATTTTTTCACCAGTTAATACTATGGATGACTACAGCATCTGTAGAGCTTTGTTTTTGGCCTCCAAAAATGGGATGTTATAGAATATTATGATGGGTCATAGACTAAACTCCTCCTTGTTTGGTATCTTTTGGTTGCCTAGTTTATTTTTTGTTATGTCTTTGCATTTGTAGTTTTGTCTAACATTTGGTGTAGCATTTTTGTTGTATGATGACGTTATATGATTTTGTGTTTAGTTTTGATATTTTGTTGTTCATTGTGTGATGTTCATAGTGCGATGTTCTATTGTTCATTTTGTAATATGCATCTTAGAGTATTATAGTTTATTTTTTCTAATTTTTTGATGGTAAATGGGTGAAATATCTGAACATATGCATATACCGTGGAGGAGTATAAAAATACATCATGCACATATTCAAGGGGCATTGCATTCCTATTAGCATCAATATAACATTCCTTGCATGAATACACGTATGATTGTCATCATCAATAAGGGGGAGAATGTTGGAGCAAGATTTCTCAAATTTTTGTAATGACAACTGCATACATCGGTCTTAGTAGGAAAACAAGAGATATGACATCACAAAGCTAAGAATAAGTGGAAGATTAAGTGCTACATTTCCAGAGTATCGTCAAAGGAAGAACACTTGACGACCGTAAATATGTGAGTTAGTTTTATTTAGAAATATATTATCAAACTCACAAGAATTGCTTCTTAGTATTCCAAAGCCTTAAAGTACTTTAAAATAATTTTTAATATTTTTTGAAGCTTATTTAATACTTTTAAAAGCCTCGTCTTAAGCTTCAGATTCCTATAAAACAAACATAAACCAATGGACCGGTGTGAACCCACCAATGCACGCGTTTTATTCAGGATTTTGAAGCCGTAAAAAGATTCTTTCTTTTCTGAAGGGTCACATTCCTTCGTCCTTCTTTTGTCATGATGCTGCTTTTAGACTTTAATCATAAATATTACAACTCTTTTTCATGCCTTTTGATTTCTATAAACAGATTATGATTTCAAAGAGGAATTACACTTTTCTTTCTAATTTTCAATTCTGATTTCTAGACCCTAGTTTATCAAAAGTTGTCAAACCAGTGAACATTCAAATGCACTATCATTTTTTTATTTCTACTTCCTAATACTCCTGCGCATTCAACTATAAAATGATTCTTGTGAGTTAAAGGATCATTGTACTATATTCAGCAAATCAGTGTATTCAAACATGACTATTGCCAAAATCTACTTTTGTATCGCATTTATAGAAAGACTTATTTAGTAGCCCAGGCATTGTATAGACCCATTCCTCTGGATGAAGTATGTGTGTTGATGAGTAAAAATCAACAGTAGAGGTTCTAGGACTGGACATAGGACAATGGTCTAAATCTGTACAAAAATTATGATGTGCAAGTCTTTTTACTTTCTTTAGTTTATTTCCAGTTAGCTCTTTAATATATTTATACACGTACATTAATAGCTTAGTCATGTATACATGATCCACTAGACTTCAAGTTACATGTACAAGACGAACTTAGGAATTTGATCGCTGAAATGTTAGCTTTATCAGTTTACATAAGGAAAAACTTCTTGATAACCTTAATTATTAATGATATCCAATGCATTCTAGTAAAGGGTTCGGTGTGGTCACATAGTAAGAGTTTCCTTTGAATGGTTTAACTATTTTGGAAAGTAAAGCGAATGTTTGAGAGTGAATGTTACTTAAGTACAATTAGGATGAAGAGGGTGAATGATTTCACCTTTGCTTCATGAACAGTCATTGAAAATGAGAATTATATAAAATACTAAAAGATACTTAATATGGAATGAGATGTGGAGTTTATTCTAAATATATTTACATATGGAAAAATGTTTTCTATTAAATTTATTTCTTCGGTTCAAGATGTTTGATCTAAGATCTCAATTATAAATTAGTTACAGTGTAAAAATAAAATTCCATAATAAGTGGCTGAACGTACCATCATATTTCATATTTTATTATGGTAATGCGGAAATAGTGGGAGCATACCATATAATACTTCTTAATGGACACATCAAGTTATGAAACTGTTTTCGTAAACATGCCAAATACCATTATGAAGTAATAATTGTTTTCGATATTGACTGAAAATAGACAGTTTTATTTCAATATGAATATTATGGATATTTATTATAAGATAAAAATATAATGATGGTATTTGAAAATTGTTAATGAGATTTTTCGTCTCAGAAATACTATAGCCATCTTACCTCTATACCCATACTACTCAAGAGTATTACTAGGTAATACTATCAGATAGCACAGAGAATAATGCTATATGGGGTGCACATGTGACTATTTCCTTGAGCTAACATTGATACGCATTTAAATATTAAATTTAACTCACCACAAAATGTACACGGTATCGGGAAAAAGCCTTGAGCACATATGCATCAAGGATATAACAATATATGATATACAGTAAATAATAAAGAGTACAGGGTCGGAATCTCAGTCATAATATATAATATACAATATACAATGCATGTCCAGGATACAACACAAAAATATACATACATGAAGCATATCATATATAGCAAGCAATTAAATTGTATAACTAGCCATTACTATAACTAGTAAACACAAGCTGGTCTCATCATCCCTTTACCTGAAATGTCTCGGACTAACTCGAGTATTATATAAATAATACACGGTTCAGACTACATCTAAATCATGGAATTATACATATTTACATAAATGAAAATTATATGCATGCAATGATAATGACATTATATTGGAACACCTCTAAATGAAAGTCATTAATCAAAGCGTACACAAAGATGCCATCATCCATATAAAATCGCATTAAATATTATCCAATCGAAACAATAACAACTAGGTGAACCGTCTATATCTAGAAATCATCATTCAAATCTAGAAATTGTCGATAAAGAGATATCACCACATATAATTAGGCTAACTCATAGCTTGCCCAAATATATCACGCGATATTAATAAACGATCCTTAGTATCAATATAAATAATCATCCATAGCAAAAACATAGTAGTGGTGACATATGCCAGAGAAAGTTATAATTGGCGACACATGCCTATGAAAATATAGTTGGAGACACGCACCTATAAAGAATGATTGGCGACACACGCCTATGAAATATAAATAAGCAACACATGCCAATGAATAGTAGTGGGCGACACATGCCAATGAGAAAGATATTTAGCAACATACGCCTTAAAAGGATATGGGGATTGATCGTACTCTGGATATAGTCTCAGGTATAATCACAGCTCATCGTCTTATGAAGAAGTATAAGTATATGTTTATATCACATGCACCAGAACCAAACGGGAGATTGACAGACACACTTGCTCTAGGAGACTACACGCATAATTGGGAAACATAACACAAGTGTTCATCCAACGTGGCACTTATAGTTTTGGTTACCTCGACAGCCATCGTGACTTATATCCACCAGTGTGCTCAACTGAGCGAGAACTCGATCACGATCCTAAACACACCCCCTAAATGGTAATAGACTGTTGGCATAGGTGAGACGATAGGGGCAGCATATCGACGGCACATAGCTCTATAATTTCCGACACATAACCATGAATATTGCCGATACATTGCTAAAACATTGCTGACATACGACTATAAGATGTTATAGATCGGTGGTTCTACCACTACGATCATGCCACTAGGATGGATACTAGCCAATCTGGTTCACTCCCCTACTATAAAGGAAGTTGGACAGTGAATAGACAACTACTGAATATATGTATAATACCTAACAAATAGCTACAAATTCGTACCAACACGCATTATGATATGTATGCCAAAAAACGACTAAATACATGACTCAGTGCCTATTAGATATAACAAATGCCCATTTGACTGCCATCCATGAGCAAAGGATAATTGAATAAATAACATAACGACGTCCTATACCACCATGTGTTACTAGTCCATTTATTCAGTGCTTATTAATCGGGTTTTTAACCCGACAGAATTCAACAGGAGCTAGAACACCTACGTCAAGTCAAAACAACTCAAGAGTTAACCAAAAGGACCGGAAGAAGAAGCTAAGAAAGACCCAAGAGGAAAGATACAAAATTAGGCTAAGGTAATGAATCGCTGGTGATCCATAAGGATTGCTCATCCATCCCTAAAGTTCTTGCATCATGAACCAATATCTTTTCTAAGGACGTCTGCCAAGTTTCACGATATTCCAAACAAGCTAGTTTAAGAAGTGAGCATTCACCTAATTCCACTCATAGTTCAATGCAAACTGTACATGAATCACCATCAAAACAAGGAAACTTGTTATGAAATTACATGGATAGCATCTACATAAAGAAAGAAGCACGATCCATGTGAAATGTTCTAAAAATTCTTTATATACATGGATCGCTAGCGATCCATCGGGTTAGATCGATTCGCTGTGAACTTTTTGGAGCATCTTCATACCATCAAGTATAGGCTTTTGGCAAAGCGGCATAGCCCAATAGCTCTCAAATTCCTATAAATACTCACCTTTCTGCAAAATAAAAGGGATCTTGTGGACTAGCTGCTGGAACTCTGTAGAGATTATTCTTCACTCTTCTCCTCCCATACAATAGTAATCTGGTGGTTCATTATGATTCTCTAGTGAACTCTTGCGACTTGATCTAACTTCGAAGATTCAATCATATTGTAATCCGATTCACCTTGTAACAGTAGTCAGTTAATAGAAAGTTATAAAGTGGACGTAGGCTTCATTAACAACCGAACCACTATAAAAATCTTCTTGTCTTTTTTACTGTTTTGGTTCTTTTTACATTTATTTTCTATATTATTGCTTGTAAGAACTCGGCTGGTGCTTTCACAATCATTCTAGGGTGTTGATCCATTTTTTGAGTTAACATTTTGGAGCTTTCACTGAGAACCTAGCCCAGGCTTAGATCTAGCAATCTACTTTCGATTAGATATGTTCCGAAGTTAGATCCTCAATCTCTACTTAGATAATTTGCTGTTGAGAATCAATGGCATAGGGAACAAAGAAAACTACCTCCAAAAGATATGTAGTAGCTGCCATTGCTAGAGAAGAAACATATCCTCAGAAAATTGAAGTTAACAACCCCAACAACCTACTATTAGGAGCTAACTCTGGAGTTCAAGTTCCAGGATCCTCCATACAGCATGAAGTTTTGACTAAGGGAGAATTGAACAAGATGGTTGATGAAATTAACCAAAAAATAGAAAATAGCCAAAAGGCTCTTACAGAAAAGATAGATGTTCTCTTAGCGCGCCAATCACTAACTCCTTCTGAACAGTGCCTGAAGCCGTGGCTGCTACGGAGCAAAAGCATTCTTTTATTTCTGGCTTGAACGGAAGAAACAAAAGGCAAAAGAAAAATGAAGTAACAGGTGGAGCTCCAAGAATCATGGCGGAAGAAAATGTTAGCACTATACCCACTACAAATGCACCTACTACGAACCCGAACTTAGGGGTGAAAACCCCACAGGGAGATATAACGATGGCTCTCTCCGGCTCTGAAGATGACTAACAATTTAAGGAAAACAAACTGGATGAAAATGCTAATGTGAAAAATGCTAGAAGAAGATCTAAAACCCGGCACCATAATGCTGAGCAATGGATGAGAAACTGTTACTCAATCGGTACTCCCGAAGGCCGGAGAATTAAGAAGATGTGGCACAAACCAGGATCGATTACAAGGCCAAGCTCTCATGGTATATTTTGACCACTCCCAATTGACCAGCTTCCAAACCCATCATGGAGCTTCCATCATCGAATCACGAATAGTTGTCGTCGAAAATAATCAAAAAGCATCAAAATAATCTTCGAAAAACTCACCTTATGGTTGACTCAAAGTCAAACTCAGGTAATTTCTTATTTGACTCGAAGCAGATTCTGGAAGTCCTGACTTAAATTCAAACTCAGGTAATCACCCATTTGACTCGAAGCAAGTCTAGGAAATTATGGCTCAAAATCGGACTCGGGAAAATCTATGATTTTCTCTAAGCAAATATGCAAATTACTCCAAGCACCGTTCGTCACCAATCTAGCACTTCAAATTATGTGACTCCAAGCGAACCATGTACTGATTCCAAGTAAACGGAAAATTTTCTCGAGTCAGACTCTAAGTAAAATACAATCGATCCATCAATGTCGGTCCATCTTTTTTGCCTATAACTCGAACATACGAATCCCAAATGCTATGAAATTTGGAATGCAACCTTATGGGGCTTTCCTTGTCGCCCTAGACTGATCTCGGCTAGTTTGAAATTTTTTGGGGATCATCCCAGATCCAAGTCCTCATCCTAAGTGATTGGCCATTTAATCGGCATTTCAAATCATTCAAGCATAGGACAATCATGTATATATCATTCTCAAGCACTATAAACAAACGTAACTTGAAAACAGACTGAATTTACAACGATTAGAGCATCTTCCTTAATTGAAACCCATTCACCAAAGTCGTACGACTAGCTTATGGATGAAACGAGGGCGATAGATGCAGCCGACTACAAGGCCCTCAAGAATTATTAAAGGATTAAACAACCTTCTACCCAGGAAGAATTTTATAGGAAGGCAAGACAATTCTAGAGACTAGAGGTAGTGCAATTGCCAAAATAAAAACCAGGCAATTTGCCAAATAACATACCAAATGGTGAAGGAGCTAAAGGATTTCAGAGACCTCCTACCTAAGCAAGGTCATTAAGACCCAGTAGAAAAACACTCCGGTAAACAGACAAAATCAGACGAAAAGATGATTATCAAATAACACTCTGCTAGCTAACTACTAAAGAATGGGGCAGCAACCTAAAACTGTGCCTTCTCATCCATCCAGTCTACTTTCCTTTTCCAAATTAGCCATACTAGGTCATTGAGGGAATTACAAATAGCACGGCAAAAGAAATGCTCCAATGCCCTCGATGAGTCATGTTGATTCTCCTTCGGAGAATCAGCATCGCTTTGGTGCATCGAGAAGGCTTGTCCAAAGGATCGTTGAACAAATATATATTGCCCCTAATCTCTAGGAACTGATAAAACTGTGTTCCCGCAAGCCGAATCCTAAAAATTTATCTTGAAATCGATGAATCATCATTGTAAGACTGCTTGGCCGTCGGGCACACTACCCAAAACTCTTCTTGGAGTCGATGAATTATCGCTCCAAGGCTGTCTGGTCGTCGGACATCAACCAAAATTTCTCTTGAAGTTGATGAATCATCACTTTTAGACTGTCGGGTCATCGGAAGTAGGACCTAAAACTTTTCTTGGAGTCGATGAATTATCATTCCAATGCCTTCTGGTTGCTTGACATCCGATCAAAATTCCTCTTGAAATCAATGAATCATAGCTTTAAGATCGCGGGGCCATTGGACACATGACCCAAAACTCTTCTTAGAGTCGATGAATAATCACTTTAGGGCCATCTAGTCACTGGACATCCAACCAAAATCCCTCTCGGAATCGATAAATTATTGTTCCATGGTCGTCTGATCGTTGGACATCCGAATACAAAAACTTCTTCACGAACTTAAGCGTCATGAAGGACCTTCACAAACTAAAGTGTCGTGGAGGGGAACCGGTATATTAGCAATCATCTGATCCAAAAATCCTTTAGAAACTATAGCATCATGAAGGCCAATAGGAAGATCAGCAGTCATCTCATCCCGAATTGCCCGAAGCCATTGAAGTCATGCTCTAGGGCCAAGAGTCGATAATCACATCGATCACTCTACAAAATTAACAGAATTACTTCCAACGACCAATGAGACAAAAGTGCTTAATTCCAGAGCTTCAAAGTCGCTCAAAGAAACTATGCCAAAACTGAATCGACCTTGTTCTCAATCGGAGTCTGACTCAAATCAAGCCAAGATTCGGCACCTCGGACAACCAAGTATCTCTCCCTAATATATAAGTCTCTGAAGATAAAGTCTTTTCCATACTTTAATCGTATAGAAGACACCATTGCATCCATTAAATAGAGTGTAACTAAATGGGTTATGGATAAACCTGGGATATAGTTTAAGCATGCGAATAAACCTTCGGCATGGGGGCACCACAAATACTTGAATAACTACAAGGAAAGCCAAGAATAATCATACCACAGTTCTGTTATGTCCGATCGAGAATTCTGGCATCTCACAACTACAGACTTAACGACTTAGCTAGTTCAAAAAACGAAAATGAAGCATAGTGCTCGCTTTCTTCTTCCTAACTCCTCCTTTACCATCCTTGGTGACCATTTCCTTCACCTCTTAGACTGTACACCAGTTGAAGACCAATTATCTTTAAGGCAGTTTGGACCAAAAACTAAGAGGCTTGCCCAGAACACCCACAATCTCTTTCTTCATAACCAATGCGGTCGGCTGTAGATCTCTCCACCATGGCATGTCTTCTCGAAATACAGAAGGATCGCCCAAGCCAGAGTTACCCAATCCAAAAACCACTTATCTCATAGAACTGACGAGATTGCATACTGGCGAAATGAAATCGTTGGATTGATGGGAAAACTTGATCCTTAGCTTATGTGAACTGGTATCGCTCCTCCAGCACGGGGAAGGCTTAAACCATTATGCGCATCCCATAAACCCTACACTCCCATGTGTGTGTATTTGTATATATTGTAGATAGAATATCTTTGATTTGAATTTAATAGATAAAAATCATGTTTTCAAATTCTAATATTTTGGTAATTTAGAAACCCTGATTGAATTTAAAATAAAACTTTTCACTGCTATTTAAAAAGTTAATTATATAGTTTTAAAATATTTAAGGTAAATGTTTAATTTTCTAAAGTATATCATAGCTTTAGTTTAAATTTAAATAAGATTAATAAAAAGGTTTGAAATGTTTTCTTTTTAAACTTTTCTTGAAATCAAGATAGTTGTATATGTAAATAAATATAACATAACATATGATTTATATACAAAAAATAAGTAATTAACGCAATAATGAATTTAAACATTTGTAATTTAGGATATCATGCATGGCAACAAGTGGCAATCTTGTTTTTATTTTATTTTAAAAATATAATTAATGTGTAGAAAATCAAGGTTAGAGCTGTATTCATTTTTGTGAAACCAGACTTTCTTCTCTAAAAAATATATAGAAACCAAACAACAATTTTCAAGCTGAAACCTGATCAAAGCCAAAGCAAAGAAAAAAAATCAAATTTCCAGTAGCAAATCAACCCAACAAAGATTAAGTTTTACATCAAATACTAGATCAAACATCAGCTTCAACATCAAACAAGTTTTCAGATCTGATAAAGTGTTGTTCTTTGTTTTTCAAACCCTGGAAGCAACTTAATTCAAACATCAGTTTCTAACTTCTCTGTCTAACATTTTAGAAGGTGAGTTAACACTTTACTTTAAAAAAATTAAATCTAGATGAATGCTTAATACTTGGAAAATAGATTTTAAAGTTAAGTTGTTTCATGGATGATCTAACTGATTTATGGTTGAATAATCATACTGTTAGTGTGTACATATCTGAGTATATTCTCCTGTGAACACATGTTCAAGAACAAAACATATTAATTTAATTTCTTTTCGCATATAAAATTTTTAGGCCTAGATCTTTAAGGATGAAATGATTGTATCGGGACATCCTTTTATTAAGATAAATTCAAGTGTATGTGTGGATTATTTATTTTAAAATTTATAAATAACAGAGGATATCTAAATGGGTTGAAAATCGACCATGCTAATTTCAAAACTTGGTTATATAATCTGAAACGAGGATCAAAATGAGGAATTTTGATCTACAAACCTGGATTTTTAGGTTTAGATTCGTGGAGTAATTATGGTTTGATCGATTTTGGTACTTTGGCCGAATTCTGCCGATCGGGACAGCATTGAAGGTTGGGCTTGATGTCAGAGTTGGCTGGGAAGATGGTGGTCGTAGGAAAAATAGGCAGATGATTTATCGGTGGACGTGGTGGCCAGGGATGGTCAGAGTAGGGTTTAAAACCCGGTTGTGGGTGTCCACGTTGTCTCGAATTCGTTTGACGGTTATGGTGAATCGGAGGCTATCGCAAGAGAGGGGCTCAATTTTTCATGTCAAGGTGAAGCTTTGGTATGATCGGTGATAGTTCTCGATGATGGGATCGTTGGTGGATGATTGTTTTTATCGAAATGTTGGGTTTTCGTCTTTTTCCCGTAGGTGATGGATTGCTCGATTTCATTTCGGATTTTCTCATGCGAAGTTGGGTAGCTGGGTTGAACGAGAAGGTCCGTGTTGACTTCACGGAAGCGTCGGCGGCGCTGGGTGATCCTCCGGCGAAGTGTGCACGTGCATGCAAGATTGCTTGTATTAGTGGGAAGCTTGATGTTCTGGGCCATTAAGGAAGAAGGGTTGGTCTTCGGGTGGAATGTTGTTTTGCACGATGTAGTTCACGAGTGAATTGGGATAGAATTCGAAAGCATCTCGGGTTAAATTGTGAGTTTGTGTACCTAGTTTCCAGTTCAAATTAATCCAGGATTTAAATTAATAATAGAATGACAGAAGGAAGCAACAGACTCGGGTAAAGGATCGATATTATTCGGGTTTAATCCGAAGTAAATCTTACTCAAATTTTCAAGTTTAAAAATTAAATAAGTTTATAAATTCAAAATAGAATCTAGTTTTGAACCCTTTCTTAAAATTTATTCCTTTATAGTATAAATGTCTTAAATGATTGTTTAAGGATACTATAATTTGTTTAACTTAAATTTGTTAAGTTAAAAGTCTTAAGTTATTTTTAAACTCTAATTAAATGGTTTAATCGAGTAAGATAATTATAGGATAAATGATTTATCTTATGATTAATTAAATCCGTAGATGATTAAGGACTAATTAAATTAATAAAGAATTTAAGAGTAACTAATTTATTTAATAAATTAATGATTTTCAGGGTAGTTAACTAATTATGAATTAATTGATTAGAGATTTGATTAATTCATAATTAAGGATAAATTAATTAATTAATTATAGTTTAATTTCTTAAATGGTAATTACTTAATGTAAGTAATTAAGGATTAGTTATTAAGGGTTAATTAATCTAGTTATTAATTAGAGGATAATTAATTAATAAAATTTAAGGTTAATTATTGGGATTAGTTAACCAATGGGGTAATTACTTGATGAAAGTAATTAATTTAATGTAAATTACATAAGGAAAGTAATTAAGAATTAATTACTTAGTGTGATTAATTAAGGATTGATAGATTAAGGAAATTAATCAAGGGTTAACTAATTAATGAAGTGTGATTTATTAAGGGATAATTAATCAATGTAAGTAATTATAGGATGATTAATTTGAGAAATTAATTAAGAATAAATGTAATAAATCATTGTTAATTACTTATCGTAATTTAAGATAATTAATCTAGGATGATTAATTAAGATGGATAATTAAAAGATGAATACATAATTGATTTGTAATTAATTGATGGTTAAGTAAAGGTAATCTAAGTGATTAAAGATTTGTAATTAATTTAACTAGAGATAAATTAAATTAATTTTGGAAATGATCCATCTTGCTTATGAATGATATTTGAATGCCTTGGATTATTTGTTATTCCTGGTATGTGATTGTGATGCTTTGTGAAATGAAATGTTTTCGTAATATGATATGTTGGGTTGAACAAAGATAATGTGGTTATCTATGATGAATTGATGTGTAAAAGTGACATCCAGTATTCAAAATTTAATCACTTAAATAATTGGGATAGGATGACATTGGATTCGAAGAGACCGGAGTCGGGTGTTAGTTAATACCCGAAATCACATCGATTCTTATGGATTGATATGTGAAATCAATAGGCTGAAAGGAAATGATTTAAGTGAATTGGACCATTTAATCTAGTTTTGGTACTTAGAAATTGATGTGTGAAATAAGTAATGTCTATAACAAATTGTGAATTTGTATATTGATACGAGTTACCCCGGGTTTTATGTATCGGTAGACAAGTGGCAATCTTGTTTTTATTTTATTTTAAAAATATAATTAATGTGTAGAAAATCAAGGTTAGAGCTGTATTCATTTTTGTGAAACCAGACTTTCTTCTCTAAAAAAATATAGAAATCAAACAATAATTTTCAAGCTGAAACCTGGTCAAAGCCAAAGCAAAGAAAAAAAATCAAATTTCCAGTAGCAAATCAACCCAACAAAGATTAAGTTTTACATCAAATACTAGATCAAACATCAGCTTCAACATCAAACAAGTTTTCAGATCTGATAAAGTGATGTTCTTTGTTTTTCAAACCCTAGAAGCAACTCAATTCAAACATTAGTTTCTAACTTCTCTGTCTAACATTTTAGAAGGTGAGTTAACACTTTACTTTAAAAACTTTAAATCTGGATGAATGCTTGATAGTTGGAAAAAGGATTTTAAAGTTAAGTTGTTGCATGGATGATCTAACTAATTTATGGTTGAATAATCATACTGTTTGTGTGTACATATCTGAGTATATTCTACTGTGAACACAAGTTCAAGAAAAAAACATATTAATTTAATTTCTTTTCGCATATTAAATTTTTAGGCCTAGATCTTTAGGATGAAATGATTGTATCGGGACAACATTTTTTTAAGATAAATTCAAGTGTATATGTGGATTATTTATTTTAAAATTTATAAATAACAGAGGATATCTAAATGGGTTAAAAATCGACCCTGTTAATTTCAGAAGTTGGTTATATAATCTGAAACGAGGATCAAAATGAGGAATTTTGATCTACAAATATGGATTTTTAGGTTTAGATTCGTGGAGTAATTTTGGTTTGATCGATTTTGGTATTTTGGTCGAATTTTGTCGATCAAAATAGCATTGAAGGTTAGGCTTGATGTCAGAGTTGGCTGGGAAGATGGTGGTCGTAGGAAAAATAGGCAGATAATTTATCAGTGGACGTGGTGGCCAGGGATGGTCAAGTAGGGTTTAAAACCCGGTAGTGGGTGTCGACATTGTCTCGAATTCGTATGATGGCTATGGTGAATCGGAGGCTATCGCAAGGGAGGTGTTCGATTTTTCGTGTCAAGGTGAAGCTTTGGTGTGATCGACGATAGTTCTCGATAATGGGATTGTCACGACCCGTCTTCCACTACCCAGAAAGACGCATCATGAATTAAGAAAGAAAGGGATAGAAAGAGAAAAGAAAGAAGAGAAAGAAGAAACAACACTAGAATCTCAACAGTGGAACGAATAAATTATATTAATAACATAAGTATTTACATAATATACAATTCCAATCAGAGATACACAGCATACACATCACATATACTAGACAGTTATAAACACCTGTCTAGTATTTACAACTCAATACAAACACAACACAGAGATAACACAGCGGAAAACTATATCTATACGCAGAAGCCTCCTGCTCCATTGCTCCTCCATTATTCGTCAAAGCTAACCTGAATCCCTTGGCTACTCGTAAAAATTTGAGTACCCAAGAGTTTAAGAAAACAAAGATAAACTTCGGGTCAGACATGGGTCTGGTGTGAGTAACAGGTTAAGGTTGTTTAACTTTA
Source organism: Allium cepa (assembly GCA_030765085.1). Taxonomy (NCBI): domain Eukaryota; kingdom Viridiplantae; phylum Streptophyta; class Magnoliopsida; order Asparagales; family Amaryllidaceae; genus Allium; species Allium cepa. The sequence continues at coordinate 474,621,455 of CM060932.1, forward strand.
AAAACCTTTGAAAAGAAAGGTATCACGTAAGACTTCCCACACATAAACATGGAAAAGTTTTTACCTTACGCTAACCAAAACATTTGATAGGAAATCCGATGATATTATAATAGTGTCTAGGGTTTTCAAGTAGAATACAGAAATAGCTGAAATTGTTACATTTATTAAATTCCAGCTACATAGGTATACAAACAAAACCGTTGGCACTTATTGGATTGTGGATTCCATACAATGGCAGGGCTACTGGGGTACCGCCCGTCACAGTACGTGGCCTAGATCACCGTACCGAGGAGTACTCCCACTCCCCTACAACACAAGGCCGGACTCGTTCCTTACTAAACAGTTCCGAACAAGACAACCCCGCAGTTGTTTGCAACCAACTGCCCACACAACCGAATATAAAGGGACTTCTAGACAGGGATCAATCTCGCTCTCCAGTGGGAGCTACCCACGAAGCCTTGCTGCACCTCCCCTGTTTTAGCCATTCCCGGTTGATGAGGCTTGAGGCTACGATTACCTTTATATGACTTAACAATTAGAATGCTCATTGTCCACCTGACGATGTTCTGAAAGCATTCAATCCATACAAGTTCATTCTGGGTTCGAACGAAACCGAAGGCATTATCTCGTTACACCCATTTTGGAATCACCCTCAGAGTTAACGACAATAACCCTTGCACTCTAAACCACCATCTCAAATCTATAAGCACTATTCCGTCAACTCATTACGGAATCACCCACAGAGTTATACTGACGCATAGCCCTTACACCTCGAGTCTTCACAAAGCTCCATTTGGATTTACGACCTGACGTTATTTGGAATCGATGTGGTTTTCGGATATCCAAATATGGAAACATGATCCCGGTCTCATCGAAAACCAAAGCATGTCTTTTAGGGCTAAGTTGTTTTAAAGGTTTTAAAACAATTTAATTCAATATTATCTATATACACACAGATAGATAATTTACAACATCATAATAGATAATCAATATTAACATCACCTCAGATAATCTATATTATCAACTCAAACAGATAAATCATATTATCAACTCAATGCAACCATAACATCCAAATCACACAACAACATTTATCTCATAACTGAGATCTCAACCATTCAGGGTAATAAATATCAATCATCATTAATAAGAAAAGACTAATCAATCCAATCTATAATTAATTTAAAATGAATTAAATTAATTACTTCTTCCTTAAATTAATTTAAAATAAATTAAATTAATTTCTCATCCATATAAATCTTGCTTACACATCAATTAATTATTCTTAACAAATTACCCTAATTAATCATCTTGATTAATTATCCTTTAATTACATTCAAGTAATTAATTTCTAATTAATTTCACAAATTAATTAATCCAAACCAAACCTGTAATTAACCTGTAATTACTTCATTAATTAATCTTTAATTAATTAGCTAATACCTTCATTGATTAATTTTCTTAATTAATAAATCCTTAATCATATCATTAATTATATAAATTAATGATCTCAAATTATTTTAAATAACTCCATTAATTATCAAAACCTATATTAATTACACTAAGTAATTAATTATTAATTACTTACTTAAGTAATTATTCAACATACTAATTGCATATTAATTACACAAGTAATTAATTCCAAAACTCCTCTATTAAATTACATCCCGAAATTTATTTACTTCACTAAGTAATTTTCCATTTGTAATTACTTCTCAAATCAATCAATGATTAATTTAAATTAATCAAACTTAATTAATTAACTTAATTAATCAAAACTTAATTAACTACAAGTCAGTAATTAATTTCCTTAATTACTTTCACTAAGCAATTATACTTAAATAATTCTCAAATGATTATCTTAAATTAATTAATCAAATTAATTATTAAAATTAATTACATTAATCAATTATAAAATAATATCAAGTTAATGACCTTCATTAACTAGTAACAAATCTTTAATTACTTTTTCAAAGTAATTAATTGAATTAATCAATATTTATTTAAAGAAACTCATTAATTAATTTCTAATTTTTAAATTAATCAAGTGATAATTAAAAACTTAGTTAATTATTAATTACTTGATTAATAATTTCAATCCATTAATGAAATAATCAAATCTTATTTAAATTAATTCCTATGTCATACTTTAAATCAAATTTAGTTAACTTACTTAAACTTTTAATTAATTAAATAACCCTAAATTATTTAATTAATATCCTAATTATTAATTAATTAAATTGATTAAAATCTTAATTACCTTGATTAATTAATAAATCATTAAGTTCAAAACAACTTAATGATAATCATTAATTCCATTAATGATTTAATTATCATTACCAAAGAAATTTAAAAACAACTTGCTTTTAAATTTCTTAAATTCCATTTTAAATTAAAATTTAAAATGAAATCAAACTTAACAAGATTTTAAATATCTAAAATCTCTTTAGTTCTCATTTTAAAGAATCATTTACCTCTTAAAGCAAATTTAGAAAAATCATTTAACTTTAGCCTATATTCAATTAAATTTAAAATATCTTAAATATTTCAAATGACATTTAAACATTTAAATTCAAATCTTATTTACATTACAACCAAAAATTTAAATTCATGCTTCAGGTTTAAATTCAAAGATTAAAATTTAAATCTCTATTTTAAATCTTCATTTCAGATTTTATAAAATACTCAAACTAAAATATATCATTTGAATTTATCAACCAATTTTCTTTGAAACTTTCAGATTCAAATTCAAATTTTAATCCAGGATTTCAAATTCAGATTTAACTCAGAATTTAAATCTTGTTTTAAAAACTTATTTTCAGATTTAAAAATCACTAATATAAAATCTGTGCAGATTTTATTACTAATTTAAATACTTTATATTATTCAGCAAATTTGTTAAAATCTGGAATTCAAACTTATTTGAATTTATAGTTTAAATCTTACTTTAGGTTTATATTTAAACTTGCTTTACTATTTTTAAATTTGGTTTTAAAATTCAAAAAAACAGAATCTGTTTCAGGCTACAGGAAGAAAACTGCAATCTTGTTTATTCAAACCTGAAATTCAAATCTACTTAAATTCATGTTTTAATCTTGCTTTAGTTTAGATTTAAACTTGCCTAGCCTATTTTTTTTTAGTTTTAAAATTTTAAAACCTGAAGCAAATCTGGTTACAGACTCAAAATACTGCAACTACAAATACCCGAGACAAAAGCTATATTACTTCGAGTCTCCCCCTATCTTAACTTCGAGCAAATACAGGAATGACCCGAGAACACAACTTCACCATACTTCAGCAACTAAAACTTCTCCATATAACCACTGTGCGCATGCACATTGCCAAGACCATCTTCCCGATCATCAGAGATGATCATCCCATCCACCAACCACCCTTGAGCCCACCTGAACACCTAAGCATCAGAGAATCCCCATATCCCAAAATTCAACAGAACAGTTTTTTTTTCTTTATTTTTTTAAAACCTAGAACGACCTATACCCCAAAACTCCTCAAACCTGTCAACGACAGTTTCACTTCCCTCTGACCATCGATGAAGTTGAAACTCCAGCCACTACTTTGTCAGGGACCCATCTACCTTTCCACTAAACAGCTCAACACTCGATCATGCATAGAGGCAGAAATGGTCGAATTAAAGACTTGATAAAAATCAAGGGTTACAGGGCAATCTCCTAATCCACTGCCAACGAAATGAACTATACCCAAATTTTGGGTCTAACAGTAATGAACCAATCAAACTAAACTTATAATGTTTGATTCTTCTCCTAACAATCATGAACTGGTCTAAGTTTTGAATTTGTATATCTGAATTACTGAATTTACAAGTTAAAATTTTCACAATGACCTGAGTTTCCCCTTTAATCTGATTTCCAGTGCATGTTTAAATTTTCTATTTAAGTTAAAATAAAATTTGTAATTAGTTTAAAGTTAAACAACAAATATTGTTTTAAATCTTAAATCTTAAAAATTTATAGATAAAACAAAATGAATTTGAATATGAAACTGGATTGATAATTTTGGTTCAGGGATGATATGCAGGCAATTCATATTCAACAAAAATCACACATCATAAATGCATAGAAAATTTCCAATATAAATACAAAAACAACTTATTTAAACATATTTAAACAACTAGATTTAACTAAAGATTTTTAAAGAAGTGTTACTCACTATTTTTTTTCCAGAAAGACAGAGCCATCATGATTCAAGAAAAGCCTTTGATTTCAGATAACACTCAGGCAGGCAGGCTTGAAGTTTTTAAAACTCTGACCCAATTTTAGATGCATGCAGTGATTTCATAACTGTAGTTTGATGCTGGTGAGTTTCAGAGATGCAGCTATATGCAGGACTGATTTTCCAGAGGTGAAATGCAAAGAAATCTTCAGGTTGTAAAATGCATACACCTTAAAGCTTTTGATTTACAGAAATTTCCAAAGTTGCAAGTGCAGGTTTTGATTGTGAGGGATTTCAGATTTTTAGAGATTACATGCAGGAATTTATTTTTTTAAGGTTAATCTTCTTTGAGGAATTCAGATTTTTAGATGCAATGTTCTCTTGATTTGCTTAGCTTTGGTTTGAAAAGAGAAAGAGGAAAAAAAATGAAAAGTTTATAAGGCTGAAATTACTTTAATCAAAATGAAGAAAAATGAAATGACACTTGTCTTAATGAATTAACATTTGTCAACTTGCTTTATTCATTACTTAACACATGTATTTGATTTGTTTAAGACTTAACACTTGTCTTGTTTAATTAAGTTATATATTTAAATGTTTATATAGGTTTTTCTTTAGTTTATTTTATGTATGAATGAATATGTATGATTTTCTTATTTAAAAGTAAATGTAAATAAAACAATTTATAATTTAAGACTTATACAAATGTTTTAAAGAATCAATTAATTTGAGTTTCAAAAACAATTTCAAATCAAATTAAATTTTGAAATCGAAATCGAAATTAAAATCAATTTATTCAATTTAAAAATGAAGACTCTATTTCCCTTTTTTAATTCTTCTTTTTTTTTTTTTTTTTTTTTTTGGCATAGCCAGCGGGGTTAACTGGACCCCTACCAGTTTTATTGCAAAGAACAATAAAAAAGTACATTAGAAAGAGATAAATAAAAAAACAGGAAAATACAATGAAAATGCTAGGATGAGAAGCAAATCAAGTCCAGGCATCAATCAAGAAGAATAGAATATTTATTAACATAGCTTAAAATAACAATTAACAAATTTTATATGATTTATAAAGAAATTATAAATCACTTTTATATTTAAATGAATTTAAATCATATGTTATCTTATATTTAAACTCATAAAATATTCTCAATTTATATTTAATCAAATATTTTAAAAAGAAATAAAATCAACTTTTATTTAAATTTAAAACAAAAATTAAACTAAGACAAATTTTAAACAATTACATTTATTATCAAACCATATAGTTATTAATTTTAAATAGATTTTAAAAGCTTAATATTAATTAAAACAAAATTTCCTAATTACTCAATATTTATTAGAATTTAAAACAAACTTCATTTATTTATTATCATGTAAATTAAATTCCAAACAAAGTTAAACTATAATATATGTACAAATATATACACATTATACTTTAAACATTTATTTTAGCATTTAAAAAGATAAAATCACAAATTATATATTTATTTAAATATGATTATTAAACCAAAACATATTTTATTAATCAATATTATCAATATCAATTTAATTTTATATCAAGATTATTAAATTGATATTGTCTAAAATTCTGGGATATCACATTCCTTCCCCCTTAAAAGAATTTCGTCCCTGAAATTTAAAACAAAGGTAATTTAATAACCTATTTTAGATTTTTAATTTTAAAACCAAGCATACCAAACATATGCTAACATCCATAGCAATCAATTCAACCAATCAAACAAAATTAACTGTCCAGACAAAATCCTGGATAGAGTTTCCTCGAGTTTCCCCAGTAAACACCGGGTTACTCGCTCTATAAAACCCAAACAATCAACATCACTAAACTACAGAACTCCTATTCTTCTAGATCTATAACTGAACAAGACACAGACTATAGACAAGTCTGACTCAACATCCAAAATCTCCCAAAACAGCTCATTCCAAAACCAGAAATAGATCATACACGTACTTCCTTAGAGATATGTGAAACACAACGAATTCCAGTTGTCCAAACTGGCAATTCAATCCAGATAATCAAACACTTATCCAAAAAAGAACACAGAAGAAATCCAAAGTATCTCAGAGCTAGCTTACCCAACCTGTAACAACCCGCATATTTATCGATTTTATATTTAAATATTTTATTTAAATATTTTATCGTTAGTCGGATTTTAGTCCGAAAAGCTACTTTTTGCATACGGTAGAATTAGGACTCGGGACCACTCCCATTGAGTTTAAAATGCCGTTTGCGACTTTTTTGAGTATAAGCTTCGATATGTTTGGAGAAAGTTGATTTTTGCTACTTTTTACTTTGGGTTTGGTTTTTGGGCTCAGCCCTATGTTAACTTATACTCCAAAACTGAACCACTCTCCCCATTCTCCCTCACTTCTTTCTCTTTTCAGTTTTCTTAGCATTAATGGTGGGAGAGATTGGAAATTAAAAACTCCAAAACCCTAGTTTCTCTTGCAAATCAAATTCCAAGCTCCAAACTCAAGAAGAACCCATTGGTAAGCTTCTCTTCTTCTTCTCCAACTTATTCTCTTACCAATTTCAGAAATTCCTAAACCTAATTTTGGGAATGTTCTTGTTTTTGAGCTTAGATTCAAGCTCAATTGGGTTGTGTTGAAGAGAGGGTGATTCTCCATTTTCTTTCAAGCTTCTTCTTGTTTGATTTTGTGAAAAGGTGAGATTTTAATCTCACATCTAAGTCTATGAATTATCTTCGAATGTTAGGTATGAATTCCTAACACTTATTCGTGTGCATTTGCTTTTGGTTTGGATTGAATTGGTGTATATTCCAATTTTTGGTGTTTTGAGTTCAATTCGTTAAAAATCCTAACTTCTATGTTTGAACATGTTTTTGGTGATGCATCGAGGAGCATATAGGGCCGGGTAGTCGATTGGCATAAACCCTTAGCGTCGTTGCTCAAGAGAATGAAATTTGGACGAGGTTGGAGCTCATTACTATGGGCTGGGAAGAGGCTGGCAACAGGTCCGGTCGACCGAGCTCCCTGAGTCGGCCGACCGACCTGCTGCCGAGTGCATAGGCACTCCTCTGTTTAAGGCTCGGTCGACCGACTCAGGGAGTCCGGTCGACCGATCTGCTGTTAATTGCTAGATTAGCCTATTTTGCTAATCCGTTTGAATATCCAACTTTAATCGATTCGTGTTGTCTCCCTTTTGTTGTTGTCATTTATTATCGACTTAGATGACCTTTTCTTTGGGAATTTTAGATATATCCACTTTGATGGATTTTATATCGATTTCTTTGGATTTTATTCACGTTTTCGAATGTGAATCTTAGTGATTGATTGTTCCTACAATCTTCTTTGTGATTTGTCACTTTAAAAATATAAAGGTTTTCTATACTAGTAGTAAATATCAAAACTCTTTCCTCAAACGATTTCAATACTATTTTAATACCAAATTCGTTTATAAACCCGTTTTCCAATCTATTAGTATATATAAACCTTTACCTCACTCGTATGAGAAATCTAATTAAACGACTTAGTAAAACAAGTGGTATGAAACGCTTGCGTTCACTTTGTTGGTTAATTCTTGGACTTGTTCGATTGAAACCCTTGTGACAATTTTCTAGTGGAAATCTACAGTTTGTTCGTAAATATTTAAGTTAAGCAAGTGGTTATGGGACATGAAGCTAAACTCATATATTTACTAGCTTAGTGTAATTGACACTTCTCGTTGATCATGACGATCATCTTTGTGATTTAGACTAGCAATGTGCGATGTCTCTTTGTCTGCGAGGGAGACCAAACCCCGTTTTGTGGAGTTTCGACTCAATTTGTGATGGGGTAGCAACCCATGGTCTTCGGGCAGTTTGTGGAGCTTCGGCTCAATTTGTGATGGTTAGCGACCATGGAATTAGCGTTCCGTTTATGATACACGTGTTGGTGAGCTTTATGCTCCCGTTTGTGATAGGCCTCCCCCCTTTGTGATTTCTGGATTTCTTGAGATGATTTCTAGAATTTGTGTTTCACCAATTTTTCATGATTTCCATTGATAAGCCTTATCGATATTTGTGCGTTGGTGAATTTGTGTGCCATTGACTTTAGTGATTTCTGGATTTCTTGTGTAGTCTTCTGGAATTTGTGCATCATTGACTTTTGTGATTGACATTGATATTATCGTCAATATTTATGGTACGGTGAATGAAATAAGGAGTATGACGTTTCTTTGATTCTTGTGTAGATTTGGTGACATTGATTAATCTCTTGATGATTATCAACTAAGTATATATATATATCACAGCTTGGCATTGTGATTATTATGTGTTTAGTCATATCTCTTATTCTATATCGTTTCATCTGATATTTATTGTTAGACTGATCCGTTTATTATTTTCTTATTAAATAATACTCGGGTCAGACCGAGATGTTACAAGTGCTTCTGCTTGACTTCTCATCCGGGATTAACTCCTTGACTTTTGGGTTAACTACTTAGATTAGTAGTTATTTTGTTGTATACATTTGAGATATAGACTCCTTAATGTATACTTATTCTTTTGTGTAGTTCGTGTAACTATTCTTTTGTGATATTGTGGATCTTTCTGACCACTACTCTGATGTACACTTTTATGTGTAGTATTCATATCTTATTCTGCCTTTGTGATATGAATTTTCTGTGACTGATTTATGTTATGTTTATTCCTATATTTGTTTTCCGAAGATATTTATAGCCACTGTGTAGTAGCTTTGAGTTTGTGTCGGTATGTCGGATTTCCTCTGGATAAAGCATTGCATGTTATACTATCTGACATATCGGTGCTCGCGCAAAGAAATTACACGGATGGTCGCTCCTCAACAGCCTTATTCTCCGTGCTAGTTGACAGCATTCACCGTAATGTTCTTGGCTAGCGTGGGTATAGAGGTGGGGCGTTACAGCTTGGTATCAGAGCCAAACTTCGGAACAATATGGAATATTATAACAAGGATCATCGTCCTAAGTCCATCTTAGGAGTCGTGCTTTAGGATTTAATTCGAGTCTTTGTACCGATTCATCCTATTTTCCTTATGATTCCTTGTTTATCTATCAAGATTGCTTGATATTCAATTTGGTGAATAACCTTTTTATTCTTCTTCTTTCTTTCTAAAGGAAGAGAAATGTCTAGACCAGGCCGCCCCAGAGCCGTGCCATCTAGCACTCCACCCCAGGATGGAGTTTTTATGACTGCTCAACAGCTTCTTGATTTAGTGACGAATGCTCAAGCAGCTGGAGCTAACCCGGAACCTACTCACCCAAAGTCGGGATTTGCACGCTTGTGCAGCGATTACACTAATTTGGGTGGGGAGCCATTCAAAGGTTCTGAAACTGTTATTGAAGTGCAGGCTTGGCTAAGGTCATGCGATCGAATCTTTTCTCGCATGAATCTTATTGACCTTCACCGAGTTCAGGTGGCCTCTAGTATGCTCCGAGAAAGAGCATTGGACTGGTACGAGCTTCTTATTTCTGAGATTAATGAAGCGGATCTCACTTGGGAGAAATTCCGAGAACGCTTCGAGTTAAAATTCGTACCAGAAGCTGAGAAAGTGACATTGGCTCGACGATTTATGGACCTTGTTTAAGGTGAGTCCTCCGTGAGTGATCACGTCGCCTCTTTCGAGTCGCTTTCCAAATATGGGGTTGAATACATCAACACCCCTTTAAAGAAGAACCAGAGGTTCGTCTATGGCTTAAACAAAAGTCTCAAGAAGCCATTACTTCTAAAATTAGAAGTTTCTTTCGACCAACTCGTTGATGTCGCTCTTCGTCTTGAAGAGGCGGATAAGGAGAATGATGTTGAAGTGGTGGGTTCCAAACGAGACTTCAACAACAAGAAGAGGCCAAACAAATTCAAAGGCCCTTATCCAAATAAGAAAGGGAAGCAAGCAACCTCCGTGGCAAAGACTTCTTCCTTTGGTCGTGGGGAATGCTATAATTGTGGTTCGAAGGACCATTATGCGAACAAGTGCCCAAAGTCTCTCTCTTGTCGCTACTGCAAAGTTCCCGGTCATGTTATATCTTCATGCCCCAAGCTTCAGGGCAAGAAGGAGGGAAATCTTAATGTTGTTCAAGCCCCTGGCAACACATCTCGTGGCCAAGGTATTTCTCATTCTATTCTAGATGGAATTATTTTATTTCGTGATCATCCTATTCGAGTTCTTTTTGATACGGGTGCGTCCCATTCTTTTATATCAAAAGAACTTGTTGATACTTTTTCTTTGGATGTTTTGTGTTTGATGACTTCTTTGAGAATTGCGAATTCGGTTGGTGGATCCGCAACAATCAGTTTATTGTGTAAAGATGTCGAGATTATTTTGTGTGATTTTTCTTTCCGAGCCGATTTGCATGTCATGCGTTATTTAGGCTTTGGAATGAATTTGGGAATGGATTGGCTTAACCGTTATGAAGCTCATATCCTATTTCCTGAGCGACTATTCATCTTCGACATCCTCAATCTGTTAATCAGGTTTCTGTTATTCTTAAAGATTCAGATTCTGCTTTGGTTGCATCTTTATATTCTTTAAATCCTCGTGATGACGATGATGATGATGAGGGTGATATTATTTCTCTTATTCACGTCGTTTGTGAATTTTCCGACATATTCGAGCCCGTTTTAGGATTACCACCTAAGCGAGCAATTGAGTTCAGAATTAATCTTATTCCTGGAGCTCAACCTATCACTCGTCCTCCTTATCGTATGTCCAATAAAGAAAACGAGGAGATGCGTAAACAATTATCTGAATTGGAAACGAAGCAATTTATTCGCTCTAGTTCCTCGCCTTGGGGAGCTTCAGCTATTTTTGTGAAGAAATCCGATGGTACACTTAGGCTTTGCGTTGACTACCGCAAGCTTAATGATCTTACTATCAAAAATAAATATCCTTTACTTCGGATTGATGATTTATTTGACCAACTTAGTGGTGCTAGAGTCTTTTCACAATTGGACTTGGCTACCGGTTTTCATCAGCTTCGTATTGTAGAGGATAGCATTCCTTTGACATCGTTCCGTACTCGTTATGGATCTTATGAATGGCTTGTGATTCCATTTGGGTTAACGAATGCCCCGGCTTATTTCGTTGACTTAATGAATCGAGATTTTAAAGACTTCCTCGACCGGTTTGTTCTCATCTTTATTGATGATATTCTTGTGTATTCTAAAACCGAGGAAGAGCATGAAAAACATCTTCGGATTGTGTTGGAAACTCTTAGGAGTAACCAATTAAGGGCAAAATTTTCTAAGTGCCACTTTTGGCAATCTCGTGTGAAGTTTCTCGGTCATGTTATTTCCGAATCCGGAATCTCCGTGGATCCTTCAAAGATCGAAGCGATCCAAGATTGGAAGAGACCGAAGAGTGTGACAGAGATTCGTAGTTTTCTCGGATTGGCGGGTTATTACCGGCGTTTTATCAAAGACTTTTCTAAGATTGCCGTGCCTCTCACTAGCTTAACGAAGAAAGGTGTTAAGTACATTTGGTCGGACAAATGTGAAGCTTCTTTTCAGAAACTAAAAGAACTTCTTTCTGATGCTCCTATTCTCGTTATTCCCGAGGGGAATCAAGATTTCGTTGTTTATACCGATGCTAGTCGTGTTGGTTTGGGCGCCGTTCTTATGCAAAAAGAACGTGTTATTGCTTATGCTTCTAGGCAATTAAAGCCTGCTGAGACTAGATATGCCACTCATGATTTAGAGCTCGCGGCTATTGTTTTTGCTCTTCGGATTTGGCGTCATTATCTTTTAGGAGAGAAATTTGTTCTATATACCGATCATAAGTCCTTGAAGTATTTATTCTCTCAAAAGGAACTTAATTTGCGTCAACAGCGTTGGCTCGAATTTCTTGCACCATATGATCTTGATATTTTTTATACTCCCGGTAAGGGTAATCGTGTCGCCGATGCTCTTAGCCGTAAACAAAAAGCTATTGTTTCTATGATGATATCCGAATGGAACGATCTCGATATCTTATCCACTTGTGAGATTCGAGAGCGTGTTCCCGATTTATGTTCATCTCTTACTTTATGTAGCCTTGAGGCTCATCCTTCTCTTTTAGACCGCATTCTTGAAGCTCAAGGGTTAGATCCTGAATTGGCTCTTCTTGGCCAAAATATTAGGGATAAAATTGATATTTGACGCAGCGGATAATTCAAACAAAACTTCAATCGATGAAATGTAGCAATCGGTGAGTTGAAGATACCAAAATGCCCAAGTTCGTTGATCCAAAGATACCGAACTCTAGCTATCTCAAACACGTTGATAGCGCACTATACCGTGTTCAAAGATCTACGATTCTTCGCACGTTGATCTAGCGCACTAGATTCCGTGAATCGGCTTCAACAAACGTGGATTCGAGCGCACTCGAATGACGTAAGTGGAGATAGGAGATTACACTCAACTACCAATTGGTATGAAAGCACAAAGCTAACAAAAGAGAAATTTTATTCAAAATCAACCACCTTCAAAATGTACAACACACGCGTATTTATAGAGTTTTCTTACAACACAGCCATAAGTCGTGACCGACTCATGAAACCCCCCGACTCATCATAAGTCGTTAACGACTTAGCTACACACCATACCCACGACTCATCAAACTATACAAATTACACGACTCAAACTCTCTCCGACTCAACACAGATCGTGAGCGACTCACGACTCATACACACATAACCGACTCATAAGCCAACGTCTCAAAATAAAGACAAACGACTCAAGACTCATATCACAGTACACGACTCAAGAAAAATACAACCGACTCATCATACAAAGCGACTCAACATACGCAGTTACACGACTCACGAATCATACTAGGTCGGCAACGACCTACGACTCAGTATAAGTCGGTAGCGACTTAAAGAAGGCCTTCCAAACTCCATACGACTCTCCTCTGTGCGACTCAAATCTTCCAACGACTCAGTTAAGTCATGCCCCACTTCCTCCGACTCAAGGCTTTCCCAAGACGGTGCTCTCCCTTGCTTTATGATGAGTCGTAGACGACTCATGAACGTGTTGTTAGGTCGGAACATTTTCCCCTGAACTTGGTTAAGTCGCAAACGACTCAAGTGCACTGTCTTGTTATCTCCCCCTTGTAACTCCCTAAGTCGGAAACGACTCATCCCTTTGTTGAGTCGTGGACGACTCATCAAGTCTTTATTAGGTCGTAACATCTTCTCCTGATCTTGGTTAACTCGTCTACGACTCAAGCCCTCTTCGTTAAGTCGTATACGACTCAAATCTGCCTCCTTGATACAGCTTGAATTGTTGTTAACTCGGACCTTGTTATCCCGTGCCCCATTAAGTCGGAAACGACTCATCCCTGTGTTGAGTCGTGGATGACTCATCAAACTCGAATTCCTCCAAGCTTTGTTAAACCGGCACCGACTCATGCTCCCCCTATCTCGTGACCGACTCATCAAGCATGCACGTTTCACGCTTGTGTACGACTCACGGGTTAAATTCGAAGCTCCTTGACTCGTGCACGATTGAATATGGTTTAACTTCTGAATTCCTATATGCCTTGCTGCATCATCCTCCCCTGGTTGAGAAAAATTCGACCTCGAATTTGCAAATTCTTTCTCATCAAAATGTTCATCTCCATGATACGGAATTAAGTGTTTAACGTTAAAAACATCAGAAGTATAAACATCATCTGGTAATTGTAATCGATAAGCATTCTCATTAATCCTCTTCAAAACTTCAACAGGACCAATTTTCCGCGCCTTTAACTTGTTATAAGCACCTACTGGAAAACGATCCTTTGTTAACACAGCATAAACCAAATCACCTTCTTTAAATTCAACATTTCGTCGTTTCGAATCTGCAAACTTCTTATATTTCTCATTCGATTTCTCCAATCGTTCCTGAACGATTTTATGACATTCATTCAGCTCATCAACAAAATCAGCAGCTCGTTTAACTGTTCCTTTCGACGGTGGTACTACTGCTAAATCCAACGGTCCCCTGGGTAAATTTGAATAAACAATCTGAAACGGACTGAATCCTGTGCTTCGATTTACTGCATGATTGTGAGCAAATTCTGCCTGGCATAGCTTCAGGTCCCAACTTCTCAAATTATCCTGTACAAGACAACGCAACAAATTACCCAATGACCTGTTAACAACTTCCGTCTGCCCATCGGTTTGTGGATGATAAGCACTGCTGAAATTCAACTTCGTTCCCACCATTTTCCACAAACTCAGCCAAAAGTGACTCAGAAAACGAGTATCTCGATCAGAAACAATAGATTCTGGCAATCCATGAAGTCGATAAATCTCCTTGAAAAATAACTGTGCTACTCGAACTGCATCTGCTGTCTTCTTGCAAGCAACAAAATGTGCCATCTTTGAAAACCTGTCCACTACAACAAATATCGAATCATTTCCCCTTTGAGTTCTCGGCAAACCCAAAACGAAATCCATGCTAATATCAACCCATGGCTTAGATGGTACTGGTAATGGCATATACAACCCTGCATTCGTTGCTGTTCCTTTTGAAACTTGGCAAATATGACATCGCTCCACAAATCTCTCAACTTCTTTTCTCATCGATGGCCAAAAGTAAGATTGCGAAATCAACTGTAAAGTACGATCACGGCCCACATGTCCTTCCTCGTGCAATTCCTTCACAATTTTCATCCTCAAACTACAATCCGGAATACATAATCGACTTCCTTTAAACAGAAAACCATCAACCAACATGAATTCATCGGTAATCCCATCCTTCACTTTTTCAACATATTTCACAAAGTAAGGATCTTCTTCAAGCATCTCTGGCAACATTTCAAACCCCGTCACTTCAATCTTCATTGTCGTTAGTAAATGACTCCTCCTACTTAAAGCATCAGCTACTCGATTCGTCACCCCTGATTTGTGCTTAACGACAAAAGTAAACTGCTGCAGATAAGCAATCCATGATGCATGTCTCGCTGAAATTTTATCCTGTCCCTGTAAATGTTTCAAAGCTTCGTGATCAGTGTACAGAACAAATTCCTTCTGAAATAAGTAATGTCTCCAATGCTTAACAGCCTGAACAACAGCATAAAATTCAACGTCATATGTACTGTATCTCATCTTTGCCCCTGATAACTTTTCGCTGAAATAAGCAACTGGCTTCCCATTCTGACTCAGAACTCCTCCAATACCAACCTTCGAAGCATCCGTATGCAATTCAAATAACAACTGAAAATTAGGTAGAACAAGAATTGGTGCAGACGTCAACAATTCCTTGATCTTCTCAAAGGCAACCCCTGCTTCCTCTGACCACACAAACTGTTTACCCTTCATGCAATCAGTCACTGGAGCCATCACGCTACTGAAGTGTGGAATGAATCTTCGGTAGAATGACGCTAGCCCATGAAAACTTCTCACTTCTGTAATTGTCTTTGGCTGTGGCCAATTCCTGACTGCTTCAACTTTGCTCTGGTCAACTTGGATTCCTTCCCCTGAAACAACATAACCCAGGAATAAAACAGTAGGTGTCATAAACACACATTTCTTTGTAGCAGCATAAAATTGTTCTTCTCGAAGTATAAGCAACACTTCCCTCAGATGTAGAACATGCTCCTCTGTACTCCTGCTATAAATCAGAATATCATCGAAATAAACCACAACGAATTTCCCAATGAATGGTCGAAAGATTTGATTCATCACCCGCATGAATGTACTAGGCGCATTAGACAAACCAAATGGCATAACCAACCATTCGTACAACCCCTCTCTAGTTTTGAAAGCTGTCTTCCATTCGTCCCCAGGTCTGATACGAATCTGATGATAACCACTTTTCAAATCAATCTTCGAGAATATAGTTGCCCCACTCAGCTGATCCAGTAAATCATCCAACCTCGGCATAGGAAATCTATAACGAACAGTGATCTTATTCAAAGCCCTACTATCAGTGCACATCCTCCAAGTTCCGTCCTTCTTTGGTACTAACAATGCAGGCACAGCACATGGACTCAAACTTTCCTGAATACGACCCTGCTCAAGCAACTCTTCCACCTGCCTCCGTAACTCCTCATGTTCCTTCGGACTCATTCTGTAATGTGGTCGGTGTGGTAACACTGCTCCTGGAACAAGATCAATCTGATGCTGAATGTCTCTAAGTGGTGGTAACTCCTTTGGTAACTCATCTGGAAAGACATCTTCAAATTCTTTCAAAACAGGCTTTACTTCTTCTGGAATCTCAACTTCTTCACTACTCTCTCTCCCAATCAAAAGAAACACTTCAGGTTCTTCTTCGACTTCCTTGACAAACTCCTTCAAAGTCAACAGAGTTTTCAATTCTTCAATCTCTTCTAGCTTGCTCTCCTTCTGTTGCTGTCTCTTGGGAACCAAAGTGATCTTAGTACCCTCGAACATGAAACTGTAACTGTTGGCACGACCGTCATGCTGTACTGCTCTGTCAAACTGCCATGGTCTGCCCAACAATAAGTGACAAACATCCATATCTACGACATCACACCAAATTTCGTCCTTGTACTTCTTCCCAATCGAAAAATTAACACAAGCTCTTCGACATACTTTCACTTCACCTCCCTTCCTTAACCATGCTAGCTTGTACGGTTTCGGATGTTTCTCGGTCTTCAAGTTCAACTTTCTAACTGCCTCTGAAGAAATAATATTATCACAACTTCCCGCATCAATAACGAACTTGCAGACTTTCCCCAGAATAGTGCATGTCGATTGAAAAATATTGCTTCTCAGCCAACTACATTCCTCCTCTTGCTTTGGTGTCAAACAACTTCTCCTCAACATAAGATTACATCCTTCATCACCCGACACTTCTTCTTCTTCCTCAACATAAGGTACATTTGAATACTCTGCCTCCTCACCATCATCTGCTTCAACCTCTGCAACCATGGTTCTCTTCTTTGGCTTCGGACACTCATTGCTTTTATGCCCCAACTCTTGACAATTATAACATTTGAAAACAGTACTAGCCTTCGCCTTCTCAACCTCCTTCACCACTGGCTTTGAAACTGGTTTAGGAACATGAGAACTTCCACCAACACCCTTCACTGGATTATTAGAGTTAGTAAACACACCTCCTCCACGCCTTCCTTGTTTCTCCCAAGCCAATGCTTTTTGATGTGCTTCTGCAACGGATCTAGGATCAAACATATTAACCATATCCTGGATCTGCATTCTCAAACCTCCAATGAATCTAGCAGTCAGCTGTTCTTCTGTCTCCATTATATCGTTTCTGGCAATGAGTTGGTAGAATTCATCAGCATAATCACTAACAGATTTAGTCCCCTGCCTCAGATTCTGCAACCTTTGGTACATAAGTGATTGGTAGTTGTAAGGTAAGAAAGTAGATCTCATCAACTTCTTCATCTTCTCCCAAGATTCTATCTTTGACTTCCCCATCCGTTCTCGAGTAAGTTTAGTTTGCTGCCACCATGCCAATGCTCTCCCCCTCAGCCTTGTAGCAACTAACTTCACCCTTCGACTCTCCGGCACCTCCTTGAAATCAAAGATTTCCTCCACATTAGACAACCAATCAAGAAACTCCTCAGCAACCATCCCGCCTTTAAACTCCGGAATCTCCATCTTCATACCCGACTCCCAACGACGATCATCCTCAACATCCCGATAAGAATTCCGAACTTGGTCTCGATCTCGATAATGAATACTTGCTCTATCACCTTCTTCAACAAAATCAAAAGTACGCCTACATCGATCTCGACCAATGTCATCCCTTCGTTCATGCATGCTTCTTTGACTATGTCTCTCCTCATCTCTATATGCTTCATGGTCAAATTCACGTTGACTCCTTCTCTCTTCATGTACATAGTCATGATGATCTCTTCGTGATGAAATTGATGTTTCTCTTCTATCTCTACATGAATGTGGTGATACCCTCCTCGCTTCCGTAACCGATGGCGAAACTCGGTTTCCTCCATGGTTCGAGTTTGGTGATCTCCTCCTTTGATTCAAGTCATTCATCAATCTCTCCAATTTACCAATGCCTTCATCGAATTTATCATTAATACGTTGTTCCATAAGTTCAGCTTCTTCTCTACGATACAAAGCTTCAACGTTTTGATGTCGGTTAGCTCTCCTTGGTGGCATGGTTGTAAACTTCACAAGACTTCAAAAATTTAACACAAGACTTCAAGACTTCCAACAACAAGTCACGGCTCAATATGACTCGGCTCCTATGTCTCGGCAAAGCTTTATATACGACTCAACCCAACTCGGTTCAAGTTAGGTCGGCTCTCCCTTGGATCGGCACACTTAGCTCGGCAAAGAATGTACACTTCACAAAAGTTTGCCTTGACTTATCTCGGCAATACAATGTCTCGGCTACAAGTTGACTCGGCAAGACTTGCTCCAACACTCTTTGGCTCGGCTCAAAGTATACACGGCCTCACTTCTTTCCTTGGCGCGCAAACACCAATTCAAACCCCAAACAAAGTCCCACTCCTCGATCCAAAATGCAATGGATCAAACACCCCAACTTTGTTGCAACTTCACTATGAACACAACGAACAACTTCAAACTTCAAAAACTTCAAAAACTTGGCTCCAAGAATCAAACTTAGCTATGATTGGCTAAGTATGGCTCTGATACCAAACTGACGCAGCGGATAATTCAAACAAAACTTCAATCGATGAAATGTAGCAATCGGTGAGTTGAAGATACCAAAATGCCCAAGTTCGTTGATCCAAAGATACCGAACTCTAGCTATCTCAAACACGTTGATAGCGCACTATACCGTGTTCAAAGATCTACGATTCTTCGCACGTTGATCTAGCGCACTAGATTCCGTGAATCGGCTTCAACAAACGTGGATTCGAGCGCACTCGAATGACGTAAGTGGAGATAGGAGATTACACTCAACTACCAATTGGTATGAAAGCACAAAGCTAACAAAAGAGAAATTTTATTCAAAATCAACCACCTTCAAAATGTACAACACACGCGTATTTATAGAGTTTTCTTACAACACAGCCATAAGTCGTGACCGACTCATGAAACCCCCCGACTCATCATAAGTCGTTAACGACTTAGCTACACACCATACCCACGACTCATCAAACTATACAAATTACACGACTCAAACTCTCTCCGACTCAACACAGATCGTGAGCGACTCACGACTCATACACACATAACCGACTCATAAGCCAACGTCTCAAAATAAAGACAAACGACTCAAGACTCATATCACAGTACACGACTCAAGAAAAATACAACCGACTCATCATACAAAGCGACTCAACATACGCAGTTACACGACTCACGAATCATACTAGGTCGGCAACGACCTACGACTCAGTATAAGTCGGTAGCGACTTAAAGAAGGCCTTCCAAACTCCATACGACTCTCCTCTGTGCGACTCAAATCTTCCAACGACTCAGTTAAGTCATGCCCCACTTCCTCCGACTCAAGGCTTTCCCAAGACGGTGCTCTCCCTTGCTTTATGATGAGTCGTAGACGACTCATGAACGTGTTGTTAGGTCGGAACATTTTCCCCTGAACTTGGTTAAGTCGCAAACGACTCAAGTGCACTGTCTTGTTATCTCCCCCTTGTAACTCCCTAAGTCGGAAACGACTCATCCCTTTGTTGAGTCGTGGACGACTCATCAAGTCTTTATTAGGTCGTAACATCTTCTCCTGATCTTGGTTAACTCGTCTACGACTCAAGCCCTCTTCGTTAAGTCGTATACGACTCAAATCTGCCTCCTTGATACAGCTTGAATTGTTGTTAACTCGGACCTTGTTATCCCGTGCCCCATTAAGTCGGAAACGACTCATCCCTGTGTTGAGTCGTGGATGACTCATCAAACTCGAATTCCTCCAAGCTTTGTTAAACCGGCACCGACTCATGCTCCCCCTATCTCGTGACCGACTCATCAAGCATGCACGTTTCACGCTTGTGTACGACTCACGGGTTAAATTCGAAGCTCCTTGACTCGTGCACGATTGAATATGGTTTAACTTCTGAATTCCTATATGCCTTGCTGCATCAATATTGAAGGATTGAAAGACTTTGATATTGATTCTCGTGGCGGCATTCGGAAATTTGGTAGACTTGTCGTGCCAAATATTGGTGATCTTCGTAAAGATATTTTGGAAGATTCTCATCATTCTAAATTTACCATTCATCCCGTTAGTAGTAAAATGTACGCGGATATGAAGCGACTTTATTATTGGGAGGGAATGAAACTCGATATTGCTAACTTCGTTAAGCGTTGCATGACTTGCCAACTCGTTAAGGCCGAACATCAAAGGCCCGGTGGGCTATTGCAACCTTTAGAAATTCCAATTTGGAAGTGGGACCAGATTTCCATGGATTTTATTGATGGCCTTCCCCGTTCTCGTTCGGGTCATGATAGCTTATGGGTGATTGTTGATAGACTTACTAAATCCGCCCATTTTATTCCCGTTCGGTCTAACCGAACCGTACCTCTTTTGGCCAAACTTTGTATTAAAGAAATTGTTAAATTGCATGGAGTTCCTACTTCTATAGTTAGTGATCGTGATCCATTGTTTACTAGTGGATTTTGGAAGAGTCTTCAAAAAGATTTGGGAACGAAGCTTAATTTTAGCACCGCTTATCACCCCCAGTCCGATGGACAAACGGAGCGTGTGAATCAAACTCTTGAAGATCTTCTTCGTGCATGTGTTCTTGATTTTGGTGGAAGTT
Source organism: Allium cepa (assembly GCA_030765085.1). Classification (NCBI taxonomy): domain Eukaryota; kingdom Viridiplantae; phylum Streptophyta; class Magnoliopsida; order Asparagales; family Amaryllidaceae; genus Allium; species Allium cepa. The sequence goes on from CM060932.1 coordinate 474,642,296, forward strand.
GGGAAGATCATATTTCTCTTGTCGAATTTTCCTATAATAATAGCTTCCAATCTAGTATTGGTATGGCACCTTTTGAGGCACTCTATGGTAGGCCTTGCCGATCTCCTTCTTGTTGGCTTGAGGCCGGTGAGAAGCTGGTTTTAGGTCCAGATTTTATTCGTGATTCCACGGAAAAGATTGATCTTATTCGTCATAGAATGAAAGAAGCCCAGAGTAGACAAAAATCCTATGCCGATAATCGGAGAAGGAAGTTAGAATTTTCTGTGGGAGATCTTGTGTTCATTCGTGTTTCACCTATGAAAGGTGTTGTACGTTTCAGTCGATCGGGAAAGTTAGCGCCTCGATATATTGGGCCATTTCATATCACTGAACGTATTGGTTCTGTGGCTTATCGCCTTTTATTACCGGCTCAATTTTCTGCTATCCATGACGTGTTTCACGTTTCTCAACTTCGGAAATGTCTTCGAGATTCCGATTCTGCTCTTGAGCCCGGTGTTGTGGAAGAGATTGAAGTTTCGCCTAATTTAACTTATGAGCAACATCCTATTCGTGTTATTGCTTCGGAGGTCAAGCGACTTCGAAATAAAGATGTTCCGCTTGTTAAAGTTCAATGGTCTTCAAATCCTAAGGATTGTTCTTGGGAATCTAGAGAGTACATCGAGCGAACACATCCGGACTTACTTTCTCGTGCTCTTTGAGGTGAACTTCTTATTTCAAATTTCTTTTGTGTTGAATATGCTTTTATGGTTATTATTTTATGTTCTCTTCTTAAATATTGCGAGGACGCAATTTCTTTAAGGAGGGGAGTCTGTAACAACCAGTATATTTATCGATTTTATATTTAAATATTTTATCGTTAGTCGGATTTTAGTCCGAAAAGCTACTTTTTGCATACGGTCGAATTAGGACTCGGGACCACTCCCATTGAGTTTAAAATGCCGTTTGCGACTTTTTTGAGTATAAGCTTCGATATGTTTGGAGAAAGTTGATTTTTGCTACTTTTTACTTTGGGTTTGGTTTTTGGGCTCAGCCCTATGTTAACTTATACTCCAAAACTGAACCACTCTCCCCATTCTCCCTCACTTCTTTCTCTTTTCAGTTTTCTTAGCATTAATGGTGGGAGAGATTGGAAATTAAAAACTCCAAAACCCTAGTTTCTCTTGCAAATCAAATTCCAAGCTCCAAACTCAAGAAGAACCCATTGGTAAGCTTCTCTTCTTCTTCTCCAACTTATTCTCTTACCAGTTTCAGAAATTCCTAAACCTAATTTTGGGAATGTTCTTGTTTTTGAGCTTAGATTCAAGCTCAATTGGGTTGTGTTGAAGAGAGGGTGATTCTCCATTTGCTTTCAAGCTTCTTCTTGTTTGATTTTGTGAAAAGGTGAGATTTTAATCTCACATCTAAGTCTATGAATTATCTTCGAATGTTAGGTATGAATTCCTAAAACTTATTCGTATGCATTTGCTTTTGGTTTGGATTGAATTGGTGTATATTCCAATTTTTGGTGTTTTGAGTTCAATTCGTTAAAAATCCTAACTTCTATGTTTGAACATGTTTTTGGTGATGCATCGAGGAGCATATAGGGCCGGGTAGTCGATTGGCATAAACCCTTAGCGCCGTTGCTCGAGAGAATAAAATTTGGACGAGGTTGGAGCTCATTACTATGGGCTGGGAAGAGGCTGGCAACAGGTCCGGTCGACCGAGCTCCCTGAGTCTGCCGACCGACCTGCTGCCGAGTGCATAGGCACTCCTCTGTTTAAGGCTCGGTCGACCGACTCAGGGAGTCCGGTCGACCGACCTGCTGTTAATTGCCAGATTAGCCTATTTTGCTAATCCGTTTGAATATCCAACTTTAATCGATTCGTGTTGTCTCCCTTTTGTTGTTGTCATTTATTATCGACTTAGATGACTTTTTCTTTGGGAATTTTAGATATATCCACTTTGATGGATTTTATATCGATTTCTTTGGATTTTATTCACGTTTTCGAATGTGAATCTTAGTGATTGATTGTTCCTACAATCTTCTTTGTGATTTGTCACTTTAAAAATATAAAGGTTTTCTATACTAGTAGTAAATATCAAAACTCTTTCCTCAAACGATTTCAATACTATTTTAATACCAAATTCGTTTATAAAACCGTTTTCCAATCTATTAGTATATATAAACCTTTACCTCACTCGTATGAGAAATCTAATTAAACGACTTAGTAAAACAAGTGGTATGAAACGCTTGCGTTCACTTTGTTGGTTAATTCTTGGACTTGTTCGATTGAAACCCTTGTGACAATTTTCTAGTGGAAATCTACAGTTTGTTCGTAAATATTTAAGTTAAGCAAGTGGTTATGGGACATGAAGCTAAACTCATATATTTACTAGCTTAGTGTAATTGACACTTCTCGTTGATCATGACGATCATATTTGTGATTTAGACTAGCAATGTGCGATGTCTCTTTGTCTGCGAGGGAGACCAAACCCCGTTTTGTGGAGTTTCGACTCAATTTGTGATGGGGTAGCAACCCATGGTCTTCGGGCCGTTTGTGGAGCTTCGGCTCAATTTGTGATGGTTAGCGACCATGGAATTAGCGTTCCGTTTGTGATACACGTGTTGGTGAGCTTTATGCTCCCATTTGTGATAGGCCTCCTCCCTTTGTGATTTCTGGATTTCTTGAGATGATTTCTAGAATTTGTGTTTCACCAATTTTTCGTGATTTCCATTGATAAGCCTTATCGATATTTGTGCATTGGTGAATTTGTGTGTCATTGACTTTAGTGATTTCTGGATTTCTTGTGTAGTCTTCTGGAATTTGTGCGTCATTGACTTTTGTGATTGACATTGATATTATCGTCAATATTTATGGTATGGTGAACGAAATAAGGAGTATGACGTTTCTTTGATTCTTGTGTAGATTTGGTGACATTGATTAATCTCTTGATGATTATCAACTAAGTATATATATATATATATATATATATATATATATCACAGCTTGGCATTGTGATTATTATGTGTTTAGTCATATCTCTTATTCTATATCGTTTCATCTGATATTTATAGTTAGACTGATCTGTTTATTATTTTCTTATTAAATAATACTCGGGTCAGACCGAGATGTTACAGGTGCTTCTGCTTGACTTCTCATCCGGGATTAACTCCTTGACTTTTGGGTTAACTACTTAGATTAGTAGTTATTTTGTTGTATACATTTGAGATATAGACTCCTTAATGTATACTTATTCTTTTGTGTAGTTCGTGTAACTATTCTTTTGTGATATTGTGGATCTTTCTGACCACTACTCTGATGTACACTTTTATGTGTAGTATTCATATCTTATTCCGCCTTTGTGATATGAATTTTCTGTGACTGATTTATGTTATGTTTATTCCTATATTTGTTTTCCGAAGATATGTATAGCCACTGTGTAGTAGGTTTGAGTTTGTGTCGGTATGTCGGATTTCCTCTGGATAAAGCATTGCATGTTATACTATCTGACATATCGGTGCTCGCGCAAAGAAATTACACGGATAGTCGCTCCTCAACAGCCTTATTCTCCGTGCTAGTTGACAGCATTCACCGTAATGTTCTTGGCTAGCGTGGGTATAGAGGTGGGGCGTTACACAACCTTACCAAAATTTTATAGCTCCTAAAAACTGAGAAAACTTATCCAAAATCAGATCTCTGACTGCCTATCTCTTACCTAATCAGCTCAATCCTTGCTGATGTCTCAAGAAACAAACTAGACCAATCCCATCAGAATGATCCTCCACGATCAATCAAGATCAAGAACAACTCCACTCACAACTATCAAAATAAACAAACTTCTCCTATCCGGAAAAGAAAAGAAGATGCACTCCCAAACTGCTTCCGCTGCACAACTCTGATCTGGAGCAGAAAATAATGCTGATGAAGAACACAAGCACAACTGGACAGCAAAACCAAGAAGATCTCTAATAACCAAGAGAAAATTCAGAATTTCCTCAAATCCTGAGTTGCTTCAACAAATTCCATCTTAAGAAACCAACCCTCAATTAGTTGAACCACCGGTACCGCTAAATCTCTAGATGAAGACAAACTCTGACTTCTCTGAAAATATTCAGAAAAATCTCCAACAATCCAAGAGAATACTCAATCATCGCAAGTCACTTTTGCGATCAACTCAATCTAATTCCAGAGAAAACTGTTCTCTCTAAACCAATCAGAACAGCTTATGCTGGTCTTGCCAACCCATCGAAGAAATGGATTCTACTCCACTGCTTCTGAGCTCCATCTCCAGAAAACAGATAAGCCTGAAAATTCTGCCGACACACAGAACACTCCGAGCTGCACTGCCGACACCAATACCAAAGAATCCTCAATCCAAAGCTCTTTGAGAAACTCGGACTTCAAACCACACAAAACACCCTGCTGAACTCAGCCACAACACCGCAGCAAACTCACTTTCTTAAACTTGTTCCAAAGAAATTATCTTCGAAAACATCCATAGTTGCTGCATCTCATCACGCAGCTACTACTTCCCTGAGATATCAAGATATCATCACTCGCTTCTGTTCAGCCAACGGATCCAAACTCTACTCATCCAACTTTAAAGATAAACTCCGAACCTTAACAGGTTACCTTCAGAGATCAATGAAGTCCTTGCACCATTTCAAAACTCACTCGAGACGTTATTAGGTCTACAGTCTCGACAAATACACTTCCAACCTAACATACAAACTCCAACCAATGGCAGTCGTGTTATACACACCACTACCTCACTCTACCTTTATAACTTATATTGGAAAACCCGAACAGGTAACCCAATCGATAGGTATAAATAAATATATATATATACATATATATATAATAAAAATTACAAATACGCTCTCTCAAGATAGACACCACTCCAGAGCCTAGGTATTCACTCAGCCTAATACTCTGATACCAACTGTCACGACCCGTCTTCCACTACCCAGAAAGACGCATCATGAATTAAGAAAGAAAGGGATAGAAAGAGAAAAGAAAGAAGAGAAAGAAGAAACAACACTAGAATCTCAACAGCGGAACGAATAAATTATATTAATAACATAAGTATTTACATAATATACAATTCCAATCAGAGATACACAGCATACACATCACATATACTACACAGTTATAAACACCTGTCTAGTATTTACAACTCAATACAAACATAACACAGAGATAACACAGCGGAAAACTATATCTATACGCAGAAGCCTCCTGCTCCATTGCTCCTCCATTATTCATCAAAGCTAACATGAATCCCTTGGCTACTCGTAAAAATTTGAGTACCCAAGAGTTTAAGAAAACAAAGATAAACTCCGGGTCAGACATGGGTCTGGTGTGAGTAACAGGTTAAGGTTGCTTAACTTTAAAAACCTTTGAAAAGAAAGGTATCACATAAGACTTCCCACACATAAACATGGAAAAGTTTTTACCTTACGCTAACCAAAACATTTGATAGGAAATCCGATGATATTATAATAGTGTCTAGGGTTTTCAAGTAAAATACAGAAATAGCTGAAATTGTTACATTTATTAAATTCCAGCTACATAGGTATACAAACAAAACCGTTGGCACTTATTGGATTGTGGATTCCATACAATGGCAGGGCTACTGGGGTACCGCCCGTCACAGTACGTGGCCTAGATCACCGTACCGAGGAGTACTCCCACTACCCTGCAACACAAGGCCGGACCCGTTCCTTACTGAACAGTTTCGAACAAGACAACCCAGCAGTTGTTTGCAACCAACTGCCCACAAAGCCAAATATAAAGGGACTTCTAGACAGGGATCAATCTCGCTCTCCAGTGGGAGCTACCCACGAAGCCTTGCTGCACCTCCCCTGTTTTAGCCATTCCCGGTTGATGAGGCTTGAGGCTACGATTACCTTTATAGGACTTAACACTTAGAATGCTCATCGTCCACCTGACGATGTTCTGAAAGCATTCAATCCATACAAGTTCGTTCCGGTTTCGAACGAAACCGAAGGCATTATCTCGTTACACTCATTTTGGAATCACCCTCAGAGTTAACGACAATAACCCTTGCACTCTAAACCACCATCCCGAACCTATAAGCACTATTCCATCAACTCATTACGGAATCACCCACAGAGTTATACTGACGTATAGCCCTTACACCTCGAGTCTTCACAAAGCTCCATTTGGATTTACGACCTGACGTTATTTGGAATCGATGTGGTATTCGGATATCCAAATATGGAAACCCGATCCCGGTCTCATCGAAAACCAAAGCGTGTCTTTTAGGGCCAAGTTGTTTTAAAGGTTTTAAAACAATTTAATTCAATATTATCTATATACACACAGATAGATAATTTACAACATCATAATAGATAATCAATATTAACATCACCTCAGATAATCTATATTATCAACTCAAAAGGATAAATCATATTATCAACTCAATGCAACCATAACATCCAAATCACACAACAACATTTATCTCATAACTGAGATCTCAACCATTTAGGGTAATAAATATCAATCATCATTCATAAGCAAAGACTAATCAATCCAATCTATAATTAATTTAAAATGAATTAAATTAATTACTTCTTCCTTAAATTAATTTAATATAAATTAAATTAATTTCTCATCCATATAAATCTTGCTTACACATCAATTAATTATTCTTAACAAATTACCCTAATTAATCATATTGATTAATTATTCTTTAATTACATTCAAGTAATTAATTTCTAATTAATTTCACAAATTAATTAATCCAAACCAAACCTGTAATTAACCTATAATTACTTCATTAATTAATCCTTAATTAATTAGCTAATACCTTCATTGATTAATTTTCTTAATTAATAAATCCTTAATCATATCATTAATTATATAAATTAATGATCTCAAATTATTTTAAATAACTCCATTAATTATCAAAACTTATATTAATTACACTAAGTAATTAATTATGAATTACTTACTTAAGTAATTATTCAACATACTAATTGCATATTAATTACACAAGTAATTAATTCCAAAACTCCTCTATTAAATTACATCCCGAAATTTATTTACTTCACTAAGTAATTTTCCATTTGTAATTACTTCTCAAATCAATCAATGATTAATTTAAATTAATTAAACTTAATTAATTAACTTAATTAATCAAAACTTAATTAATTACAAGTCTACTTTCACTAAGTAATTATACTTAAATAATTCTCAAATGATTATCTTAAATTAATTAATCAAATTAATTATTAAAATTAATTACATTAATTAATAATAAAATAATATCAAGTTAATGACCTTCAGTAACTAGTAACAAATCTTTAATTAATTTTTCAAAGTAATTAGTTGAATTAATCAATATTTATTTAAAGAAACTCATTAATTAATTTCTAATTTTTAAATTAATCAAGTGATAATTAAAAACTTAGTTAATTATTAATTACTTGATTAAAATTTTCAATCCATTAATTAAATAATCAAATCTTACGTAAATTAATTCCTAAGTCATACTTTAAATCAAATTTAGTTAACTTACTTAAACTTTTAATTAATTAAATAACCCTAAATTATTTAATTAATATCCTAATTATTAATTAATTAAATTTATTAAAATCTTAATTACCTTGATTAATTAATAAATCATTAAGTTCAAAACAACTTAATGATAATCATTGATTCCATTAATGATTTAATTATCATTATCAAAGAAATTTAAAAACAACTTGCTTTTAAATTTCTTAAATTCCATTTTAAATTAAAATTTAAAATGAAATCAAACTTAACAAGATTTTAAATATTTAAAATCTCTTTAGTTCTCATTTTAAAGAATCATTTACCTCTTAAAGCAAATTTAGAAAAATCATTTAACTTTAGCCTATATTCAATTAAATTTAAAATATCTTAAATATTTGAAATGACATTTAAACATTTAAATTCAAATCTTATTTACATTACAACCAAAAATTCAAATTCATGCTTCAGGTTTAAATTCAAAGATTAAAATTTAAATCTCTGTTTTAAATCTTCATTTCAGATTTTATAAAATACTCAAACTAAAATATATCATTTGAATTTATCAACCAATTTTCTTTGAAACTTTCAGATTCAAATTCAAATATGAATCCAGGATTTCAAATTCAGATTTAACTCAGAATTTAAATCTTGTTTTAAAAACTTATTTTCAGATTTAAAAATCACTAATATAAAATCTGTGCAGATTTTATTATTAATTTAAATACTTTATATTATTCAGCAAATTTGTTAAAATCTGGAATTCAAACTTATTTGAATTTATAGTTTAAATCTTACTTTAGGTTTATATTTAAACTTGATTTACTATTTTTAAATTTGGTTTTAAAATTCAAAGAAAACAGAATCTGTTTCAGGCTACAGGAACAAAACAGCAATCTTGTTTATTCAAACCTGAAATTCAAATGAAAAGTTTATAAGGCTGAAATTACTTTAATCAAAATGAAGAAAAATGTAATGACACTTGTCTTAATGAATTAACATTTGTCAACTTGCTTTATTCATTACTTAACACATGTATTTGATTTGTTTAAGACTTAACACTTGTCTTGTTTAATTAAGTTATATATTTAAATGTTTATATAGGTTTTTCTTTAGTTTATTTTATGTATGAATGAATATGTATGATTTTCTTATTTAAAAGTAAATGTAAATAAAACAATTTATAATTTAAGACTTATACAAATGTTTTAAAGAATCAATTAATTTGAGTTTCAAAAACAATTTCAAATCAAATTAAATTTTGAAATCAAAATTAAAATCAATTTATTCAATTTAAAAATGAAGACTCTATTTCCCTTTTTTAATTCTTCTTTATATTTAAGAAAAATAGAATATTTATTAATATAGCTTAGAATAACAATTAACAAATTTTATATGATTTATAAAGAAATTATAAATCACTTTTATATTTAAATCATATGTTATCTTATATTTAAACTCATAAAATATTCTCAATTTATATTTAATCAAATATTTTAAAAAGAAATAAAATCAACTTTTATTTAAATTTAAAACAAAAATTAAACTAAGACAAATTTTAAACAATTACATTTATTATCAAACCATATAGTTATTAATTTTAAATAGATTTTAAAAGCTTAATATTAATTAAAACAAAATTTCCTAATTACTCAATATTTATTAGAATTTAAAAACAAACTTCATTTATTTATTATCATGTAAATTAAATTCCAAACAAAGTTAAACTATAATATATATACAAATATATACACATTATAATTTAAACATTTATTTTAGCATTTAAAAAGATAAAATCACAAATTAAATATTTATTTAAATATGATTATTAAACCAAAACATATTTTATTAATCAATATTATCAATATCAATTTAATTTTATATCAAGATTATTAAATTGATATTTTTTAAAATTCCGGGATATCACAGGGATCGTCGATGGATGATTGTTTTTATCGGAATGTTAGGTTTTCGTCTTGTTCCCGTAGGTGATGGAATGCTCGATTTCTTTTTGGATTTTCTCATGCGAAGTTGGGTAGCTGGGTTGAACGAGAAGGTCTGTGTTGACTTCACGAAAATGTCGACGGCGCTGGGTGATCCTCCGGCGAAGTATGCATGTGCACGCAAGATTGCTTGTATTAGTGGGAAGCTTGATGTTCTGGGCCATTGAGGAAGAAGGGTTGGTCTTCGGGTGGAATGTTGTTTTGCACGATGTAGTTCACGAGTGAATGGGGATAGAATTCGAAAGCATCTCGGGTTAAATTGTGAGTTTGTGTACCTGGTTTGCAGTTCAAATTAATCCATGTTTTAAATTGATAATAGAATAATAGAAGGAAGGGACAGACTCGGGTAAAGGATCGATATTATTCGGGTTTGATCCGAAGTAAATCTTGCTCAAATTATCAAGTTTAAAAATCAAATAAGTTTATAAATTCAAAACTGAATCTAGTTTTGAACCCTTTCTTAAAATTTATTCCTTTATAGTATAAATGTCTTAAATGATTGTTTAAGGATACTATAATTTGTTTAACTTAAATTTGTTAAGTTAAAAGTCTTAAGTTATTTTAAAACTCTAATTAAATGGTTTAATTGAGTAAGATAATTATAGGATAAATGGTTTATCTTATGATTAATTAAATCCTTGGATGATTAAGGACTAATTAAATTAATAAAGAATTTAAGAGTAACTAATTTATTTAATGAATTAATGATTTCCAGGGTATTTAACTAATTATGAATTAATTGATTAGAGATTTGATTAATTCATAATTAAGGATAAATTAATTAAGTAATTGAGTTTAATTGCTTAAATGGTAACTACTTAATGTAAGTAATTAAGGATTAGTTATTAAGGGTTAATTAATCTAATTATTAATTAGAGGATATTAATTAATAAAATTTAAGGTTAATTATTGGGAATAGTTAACCAATGGGGTAATTACTTGATGAAAGTAATTAATTTAATGTAAATTACTTAAGGAAAGTAATTAAGAATTAATTACTTAGTGTCATTAATTAAGTATTGATAGATTAAGAAAATTAATCAACGGTTAGCTAATTAATAAAGTGTGATTAATTAAGGGATAATTAATCAATGTAAGTAATTATAGGATAATTAATTTAAGAAATTAATTAAGGATAAATGTAATAAATCATTGTTAATTACTTATCGTAATTTAAGATAATTAATCTAGGATGATTAATTAAGATGGATAATTAAAAGATGATTGATTAATTGATTTGTAATTAATTAATGTTAAGTAAAGGTAATCTAAATGATTAAAGATTTGAAATTAATTTAATTAGAGATAAATTAAATTAATTTTAGGAATGATCCACCTTGCTTATGAATGATATTTAAATGCCTTGGATTATTTGTTATTCCTGGTATGTGATTGTGATGCTTTGTGAAATGAAATATTTTTGTAATATGATATGTTGGGTTGAACAAGATAATGTGGTTATCTATGATGAATTGCTGTATAAAAGTGACATCCAGTATTCAAAATTTAATCACTTAAATAATTGGGATAGGATGACATTGGATTCGAAGAGACCGGAGTCGGGTATTAGTTAATACCCGAAACCATTTCGATTCTTATTGATTGATATGTGAAATCAATAGGCTGGAAGGAAATGATTTAAGTGAATTAGACCATTTAATCTAGTTTTGGTACTTAGAAATTGATGTGTGAAATAAGTAATGTCTATAACAAATTGTGAATTTGTATATTGATACGAGTTACCCGGGTTTTATGTAAGTTTATGCTGTTTTATTCCATGTTAGATAGGTTTACTCACGCTGGTTTCCAGCCTGACCCGGGTGTTACTTTGATGTAATGCTCGGGTCAGACCGAGTATTACTGATTTTCAGGTAAGGACGTTCAGGAGCTCAGGAGGCGAGCTGGATGGCAGGAATGTATGGAGGGTTTTCGCTGTGATATTGTAATATCTGAGACATGATTGTATCTGTCTAGTGTTTGTGTTTTTGTGTAACTCTGATGTATGAAAGTGTAATGTGATAAGTACAGTTTTTCTTTGTATAACTGGTATTGGGTATTATATTTTATCCGCTGTGAATGTGAGATGTTGGTGATTCTGTTCTTCTTTTCTTCTATCTCTTTTCCTCTTTTCCTAACTATCTGGAATTTTCGGGATCGAAAATTTGGGGTCGTTATAGAAACTAAAAGCGCATTTGGTACAGTGGTAAAGGTGCATGTTGACTTCCTTAGTGACCTGGGATGAAGTCCCGTTGTCGCCCAAAATCTAGAGTAATGTTATTCTTAGCTGGTTCGTTTCCAATGATTTTTGAACATATTTCAGCTTTACTTCTGACTTGTAGCGGCTTCCCATTCGCTCCAATGATGTAGTAGGATGGGATGTCTAAATTTTATTGGTTGAGTGATGTGTATAGGCTAGAATGGATAACCATTAGGTGTATGAAAGAACCAGATTTAATCTAAAATAATCTACTGGATTATATTCACTCAAAAAATCTATAAATAAACCATCTAACCTAAACCTAATCTCTTATTCAGTCGTCGCCACAATTCTATAGTAAAATTAGTGTGTATTATTCTTCCTCCGTTTCTTTACTAAATAAAAAAATCTCTACCAAATTAAATTTTCTATATATGTTCAAGCAATTTGGGGAATTTAGAAGAATCAAATGAAGAAATATTAAAAGCAAAGCTTTTTCAAATTTATGCAAGCTGCCAGGTGAGTGGGAATTAATATGAAATAGAAAAACAAAGTGGTTCAATTTCAGTTCTTTTCTGGCACGATGATATGAATTAATTTCTATTATTAATTGAGAATAGATGTAAATTATTATAACTTCTTCTTCTTCTTCCACTTCTCAAATATAATTCATGTTTGGTTCAAAATATGTGACATATAAATTTTCTATTCACTTTTTATTGCAAAAATAAGATTGAAATTTATGTGAATTATCTATCTTCTTCTTCTTCCACTTCTCAATTCTAATTCATGTTTGGGTTGAAATTTGGAATAAAAAAATTGTTATTCACGTTTCATGGCATAAATAAGAAAGGTTTAATTAAATTAAATTAGAATTGTTATTCAATTTCTAATGGTAAACAGGTTAGTTGAATAAATTCAGAATATGTTACTTGAATAAAATTATGTTTTTGATTGATACAATTACATAATTTTGAATATGGTTTTGAAACAAAATTGGGAAGTCTAATTGGTATAATTGTTTGTTTCATATGTGGCCTAAAAATGTAAAAGTGGAATTTTGTGTAATTAAATGTTTTGTGGCTATTGGATAAAAAATTTGTACATATTAAATCTCTAAAAGGAGAACGTAAATTAGGGTGGCAAAAATGTAAATTTAGTGAACCCTAAAGGCTAGCGTAAATCTGTAACAAAATGGCATAAAAATTACAAACAAACCATACGGGCTGAACGGACGTCAAATTGAAATACCATTTATGTAAGAAAAAAGGAAATTTTGTAATAACCAAATCAGATGTAAAAATGGCCTAAAGCAGATTAAAGGAAATAAATAGTATGTAAATTGTAACGGTAAGATTAATTAATCTAGAAGCGATTTGGTAGGCAGGCCTTGTAAAGGTCTAGATAGGTGTTTCATGCAGTTAAGACCAAAATATAGTTTTGGTTGTACTTACTAGGAGCGGGAAAATAAGTTCGCAAGAATGTTTGTTACCTTTCATAGTTTGCTAGTACGTAGGATAGATAGCATTCACAATCGTAGGCTTCCTCAAGCAGATCGACGTGAATAGAACAGGATAGGGGTGCTCCGACGTAGGCTTCTTTAGGCAGATCGTTGAAGGATTTTGCGCAGATGACCTAGCTGCGAGCGCTCATTCGGAGGACCGGCACTTTCGATAGAGGCAAGTCCACATTGGTGATCGAGGAGACAGAAGGATAGGAGTCCATTTTGGTGGAGCCTGAGCGCAACTTCAAGGTCCTGCGAGGTTTTTTGAGTCGGCGCTGGTTAGTCATAAGAGGCATTTAGTCACAGTGCACAGGTGAAAAGCATGACTTTCACGTCATATCGCATGGATAGGTAAGGACAGCAAGTTCGACAGGCCGATTGACGTTTAGTATTACTTCATGGTTGACTTCCCTATAGTGACCATGGACTTTGGCTAATTAGGAACTGTATCTAAGAAGGGTTCACTGCATTATATTATTCACTCTCTACGATATCCGGTGAAGACCTCAAATTAAACTGTTTTATTCTTTCTGCTTCATTTTGTTTCTCATTTACAAGACTTTATGTCTGACCCATTCCAATTTTTTCTATTTTCCCCAAATCACAGGAGGGCAGGTCTAGGTTGTAGTTCTTTGCAGCTTGGAGGGTCATTGATGCAGTTGTTATCTTTAGCTTTTGTTTATTTTGTTTCATATACTTCGTTTCTCTTTCCCGTACTTTACTCTATATATGGGGACCTATATTGTGAACTTTGTTATGTTTTATGTTTTGGTGGAGACTACTTGTTACTTTTGGTTTTAGAAATAAATTTGGGATAATGTTGTTTTTAATGAAGTTGTTTTGCTATTAATATATAATTAGTGAAATTTTTCTTCTTCTGTAATATTTAATCAATTTATGTTATTGCCTTAGTCTATGTGCTATGTTATGGATTTTTATTTCACCCGACGACCCGTGCTTCTAGTCATGTCCGATTTTCGAGGTGCCTAAATGTGCGGGGTGTCACAGTTGGTATCAGAGCTAAGGTTTCGATAATCTTAAAAATGTTTTAAAAATGTAAAGGTTTTCGAATAATTTTTAAAGGATATTCCAAATAATACTTTTAAAGGTATGTGTATATATTTTAGCGAAAAAGGAAATTTTAGAAATGGGTGCCTCATATCTCTTCCTCCCTATCTATTGAACTATTTATGGAGTACCCAATCCCATCTTTTTAATATCCACGGATAGAAATGTCTAAACTACAAGATATCCCCAAAGTTCCAGGCCTTAATATGCCTGCTTTGTTCAGACGTTATTTGCAAGCAACTACACGAACAGAGCCACCAGCTAGGGATGCTGCTCCGACGGAAGGGGCTCCAGGTTGTCCACTATGCATTCTCGATTTTCTTAAGTTATGCAAGGACTACACCATCTTAGGAGGCAAGCCGTTTCTTGGCACCAAGTCATATACGGAGGCGATAGCTTGGATCCATAGTTGTGAGTGGATATTTTGACTTATAAGATTGGAGGACTTGGCTCGGAGGTAATTGGCGTCATGGAAGTTGCAAGGAGAGGCTCATTGTTGGTGGGAGATTGTGGAGGCTAAGGCTGATAATTTGACTTGGGCGAATTTTCGTAGTAGGTTCGAGAGGAAATTCTTATTGCATGTTGAAGAGGGAGTGCAGCTAAAGAAATTTATATAGCTTAAGCAAGGGGATATGACAGTTAAGGAATGTGTTAATCAATTCAATGAGCTTGCCAGATTTGACTAGACCCAATTAGTACTCAAGGCGCTGAAGTTTGCTAAGGTTTTGAGTCATCCACTACAGAGTTTGGCTGTGAGCTACATTTCAATGGGAGCCACTTTTGAAGGATTGGTAGATATGGATTTACTTATTGATACTGAGAAGAAAAGAGATGTGGAGTAGAAGAGAGATGGCATGAAGCTGTGGAAAGGAAAGAGGAGAGAAGGAGGAGGGTCAGGTGGAAAAAGGATAGTTCCAAGGAAGGACTGGAAGTGCAATACTTATGGGAAGCCAGGTCATCTTACTAAGGATTGTAAATGGGAAGGAGAGCAACTGAGACTGAGATGTTGTCTTTGTGATTAAGTGGGGCATATGAAAAAGGACTGTCCGTCAAAGCCCAAGGACAGTTCACAGACACCTTCACAGCCTGCTCAGGCTTATGCTTTAGAGGCAGCTCCTTCCTCTAGTACTCTTTCGTTTGTGGACAAAGGAAAAAAGGTGATCATCGAAGGTGTGTTATTTATCTTTTATTTTCCTATTTGTGATTCTGGAGCTTCGCACTTTTTTATATCTAGTACTCTAGGATAGGGTCTTGGTCTTGATGCTTGCTTAGTGACCGACTCGATAGTAGTATCAAATCCTATAGGAGGATCGGTCTGTTTGTCCATGTTATGTTGGGATTTGAAATTGTTTATTTTAGGGGTTGAGTTTGACTGTAGTGCCTTTGTATTGGCCTTTTCTGGGTTTGGGTTGATTCTTGGTATGGATTGGCTATCCATGTATGGTGGTGTTCTTGATTGCGATAAGAGGATAGTGAGGTTAGGCACTTGTAGTGGACGTACCGTGGAGATATCTTATGATCCTAGAGGATCAGTCATGTTGAGCTACCTTTATTCTCTTGACTTATCACCCGATAGTTTGAGTTCAGTACCCATTGTTAGAGACTTTCCAAATGTTTTCGAGGAGTTTGCTGGCCTTCCACCTCGAAGAGAGATCGAGTTCAAGATTTATCTTGTCGATAATGCCAAACTGGTTTCTTTACGGTAAGGCATACAGCTCCTAAGGAATGTTGTGAGTTAAGCAAGCAGATTGGAGAGCTTTTGGAGAAGGGCTTCATTCATAGGAGCATTTCTGAGTAGGGAGCACCCAACGTCTTTGCCACTAAGACGGATGGCTCTCTCAGGCTTTGCGTGTATTATAGGGAGCTTAATAAGCTGACAAAGAAGAATCCTTATCCTCTTCCCCGTATAGACGATCTCATTGACTAGCTAGTAGGAGCCAAGGTATTTTCTTAGCTCGATTTGGCCATGGGATTTCATTAGTTGCTTGTGGCGGAGGATATCATCGAGAAGATTGCATTTAGGACTCCGGATGGGTTATTTAAGTGGTTAGTCATGCCAATTGGACTAACCAATGCTCCAGCATATTTTGTGGACCTAATGAGTCGAGTATTTTGCAAATCGTTGAACAAGTTTGTGGTGGTGTTCGTCGATGACATTTTGGTTTATTCGTGAAGAAAGGAGGAGCATACTATTCATTTGGAAGAAGTGCTTAGGACCCTGCGAGCACATAAGTTGATGGCGAAGATCTCCAGGTGCCATTTTTTGAGGACACATCGTTTCGGAGGATGGACTTGTAGTAGATCTGCCGAAAGTGGCAACAGTACAGGATTGGAAGACCTCTAAGAATGCAACGGACATAAGGAGTTTCATTGGTCTTGCGGACTACTAGAGGAAGTTCATTAAGGACTTCGCTAGGATATCAGCTCCACTTACCCGCCATACCAAGAAGAACTAATATTTTGTTTGGGATGCCAAATGTGAGGATGCCTTTGGTCGATTGAAGGAAGCTTTGGCTACCATGCCCATATTGGTAATACAGATGGAACCAAGCCTTTCTTAGTTTATACAGATGCTTGTGGTGCAGGGCAAGGGCAGTACTAATGCAAGACGGTAGGGTAGTGTGCTATGTGAATAGACAGTTGAAAACGCATGATAAGAACTACCCGACGCATGATCTTGAGTTTGCAGCTATAGTTTTTGCTCTCAAGTCTTGGAGGCACTATCTCTTCGGGGAAAGATTTAAGCTTTTCACATATCATAAGTCTTTGAAGTATCTATTCTCTCAAAAAGACTTGAATTTGAGACAGCAAAGATGGATGGAACTTTTATCCTCTTATGACTTTGAGATTTCCTATACCCCTGGAAAGGTTAATGTAGTGGCAGATGCGTTGAGTAAACGCAAAGTGGTTTTAAGTCCTCTTTTTTTTGGAATGGAAGGATTAGGAGTACACCGCAACCTTTGATTTTAGACCTCCATCGGATTTAGCTCCGGGATTGTTAGCAACCCTTGATGCCCAGCCTACTTTGACGGAGTAGATTGGAGTAAGGCAAGGTGAGGACGAAGAGTTAAAGGACATTTTAGATAAGCCTGATAGAGGAGAGTCATCACCACATCTTAGGCACTACACCATGGACACTAGGGGATGGCTTATGTTTGTACCAAAATTGGGCACAACACTCTTTGGATGTGTTTGAAGTGATAAAATAAAGAAAAAAAATCTAAAATGAGGCAGATCTAACGAACACACCAATCAACAGATAAGAAAAAAAATGTAGAAACGCACAAATTTAGAGTGATTCGGCATAATGCCTATGTCCACTACAAAATGATTGATGTTAATTGAATTTGGCTTGCTAATTACAAGAGATTACAATAGTAAAACTAAAGGGTAGTAGTGATTTCGCAGAGTATCAGTGTAGAGAAGCCAAAAAATCATTTTCTGGAGGCATTGGAGTGCTATTTATAGGCGTAGACTGGAAAAATCTGACTTAGATATCGGAATACTCCTTCTCACACGTTGGCAGGAAAACATGATCGATCCGAGGTAGATTGGGGTCAATCCCTAATCGATATGTGTACATTTCGTGTCGATCATAAACACCTCCATTTGGCCCAAGATCGATCAAGGACATTCTTGAGGTGGTATGCAATCTCATGTGAAAATTTGATAGCATTTGGACTAGTAGATTTTGAGTTATGATCGATCAACTTTTGGATTTGCAAAAGGCTTATGTCTTCGTATCGATCCGTGAACAGATCAATCAATTCGTATCGATCAACTGATGTTGACTTGGAGCGATAAGCCAGGGCAGATCCATCTTTTATGCCGCGTGACTGTTTCCTCCTCTTCTTCATGTTTTCTTCATATCGTTCTCAAGAATTTCTCTTTGTATTGGTCAGGGGAACTTTTTTCGTATTGATGCTTCGTGCTCCATTTCGTATTGATGATTTATAGATTATTTCGCATTGATTATGCGTAGTCGCTCCGTATCAATTGTCCTTGGTTTGTTTCGTATCGATAGAAGATGATAACTTCGTATCGATTTGTGGTTGATCGATACGAAACATTTTTGTACGGTGGATCGATACGAACTGGATTCATGTGTTACTGCTAACGGATATGAAGAGTGTCATCATGGGTGGATATGAACATGATGGATACAAACGAAGTTGATTCCCTTGATTGTAATCAAGCATACGAACTTTGATTGACCTAAAATTTGGAACTTGGCTTTAATAGCTTTGGTGTCGTGACATATCAATTATAGCACGATCTGAACTCGGATCAAGTTTGCCAGTATCTATAGCAGACCTATGTATAACCGATCTTTGGGATGGACTGTCTTTGGTTCCCAGTCAATTCCTTGGTGTCACGGCCTTGCCAAAAGGCGGGATCCCCTAAAGTACGTCTTATGTGAACATCGTATGCTTTGAAAAGCTACAGTCTTTAATCTGAAAAGTTCAATCCGATTCGTTGAGTAGTCATAGCTTTTTCATCAAAGGTGTGACGTTTGATTGACTTTCAGTAATATAAATGCTGAACTGTTGGCTCCAATAATTATGCAGTGCATAGTTGTAACCGAGTGTCGAGTGCTAGTAACTTGTCATTCACTGTTGTGATTGTCATAAGGTGAGCATTCAATTCCTGTAAATTTATAAAATTGAATGGTAGTCCGTCATACATGCACATACGCTAACCCGACTCCCATTCACATTTGCAAGTTCATGAGTCATTGTTAAGTTGTTTTTATCGAGTTTCATGTTGATCCTTTCCTGAATCGACGTGAAATTCGAGTTGTAACAACGCTTGATGGTTGTCTAGTGTATCCTTTCGTATCGATCCTCTCCTAGATCGATTCGAGGAATTGAAAATTTATCTTCGTATCGATGGCAGTCGATACGAATTAGTTGGTCTTTTAAAAAAATTTGTATCAATGGCCATAAATTTTTGTGGGCTTCAAAGCAATGGATACGAAGTTATCATTTCGTATCGATGAGTCTCTAATGGGTTCGAACGGTTAAGTTTATGTACACGAAAGGCTTCATTTCAATTTAGCCGTGGATGGATACGAACGAGGTTCTCGAGCCAATGGCCAATGGACACGAATAGGTCATTTTGCATCGGTTATGGTGTAGATCTTCAATCGGCCAGTTTATACTGGGAGACGTATTGACATCTGCCATCCATATATATACACGATTTTGTACTTAATAAAAGTTTACTTGCTCATTCTTCTGCCACCTTCGTATCGATAGAAAAGATCAAGAAATAGAAATTGCCTTCATCCCCAAACCAATACAACTCTTTAATCCCTAGTAACAACGCCTTTCTTTAGGTAATTAGCCAACGAATTCGCGTTGAAAACGATGTAACTCGAGATTCAACACCATTCCATTCATATTCACGGCCGAGTTGGTGAAGGGGAGGCCAAAGATGGTTGGAGTAAGGTCGAGGAAGGAGGTGATGGTTTCTTTTTTGCTTGAGTTTATCGGAGAAGATGAAGTTAGATGGATATGTAGCCACTCGTATCGAACTTCGATCAAGGGATGCAATTCTTGTCAACCTGGATATAGTAGAACTTCATATCGAATGAATGAAGCGTTTCATATCGGTAGATGAATGGCTCTCATATCGATCAACTAATGATGGCCTTTTTATCGATCCATAGGGATATGAAATCCAGGGTCCAGTGATCGATATGAAGCAAAGGGAATTTCACACCAATACGAAACGATTTTCTTATGATCGATATGCAGCATCGTTCAACGATCGATACGAATCATTGCCTCCTTTGACGGATACGAACTATGCTCTTGGTGATCGATATGAATGATGCTTTTGGTGATCAATCCAATACCAAACTTTGATGGATACGAAATCTCTACACACTCGAACGTTTGACCCCGACGAGCACATATTTGACTGCCTTTCGAAGGTGGTCGATGGAAATATGACTTAACAAAATTAAATGGACTTTAACTGGGATCGATCTCCGAAGTCTAAATGGCACGGTTGTGACGGTCAGCGACGACGGTCACTCGGGTTGAATTTTGAAGTCTTGTCGTCGAACGTCTTTCAAATCCTGTAGAATTTTCTTAAGTAATATGTAGCACTGCACTGCACAACACATTCATGCACTTCACACTAGGTAAAATACGGGTTTATTGTCGTCTAACGATGATTTTTACTGAGTTCAATGGCTATGGAACCCGGAAGTTCGCAATCATAGGATGTCCAGAGTCCACCCCTTCTCGCAATTGAAATGTTGGTTATTACAGCCGATGTAATTAGCCTTGCTCCAGAGGAATTGTCAGGAGCGGTCTCTATTGCACACCCACGGGATTCCGTTCCTTCCAATATTTTCGAAGATATGCTGGGTAGGATTTTCTTAAGGCATGGGCTGCCAATAAAGAATGTCTTATTACCAAGGCCAGAGGATAGAGCTCACACTCCTTCGGAAAAGTACACAGCATGTAATAGATTTATGTGTGTAGCTGGGACACTTCATCCTTTTAACCATTCATCCGAGAAGTTCTACTTTTCTTGAGGATAGCTCCGTCTCAGCTGCACCCAAATGGATATGCCTTACTCAGCAGTCTTTTTGTCATCTTCATGCAACACCTTTTTCAATCCCCAACTCCAAAGTAAGTCAAATATTTGTTTAACATAAGGAGCTAAGGAGATAATCCTTCCTTCACTTTCATAGAGGCGGTTAGGAACTGTCGGATCATGGTTGGGGCTTGGAGCAAGCTGATCGATTTCAATACCGAATGGTTCTATGTTCGATGTCCATCGGGATTCGCCAGACAGTTAGCAAGACATATCCCTAGCCTCCTTATTGATTAACCGGATATCGGCAGTTGATGTAGAGTCTAACATTTTCTTTCTTTTACATCTTCAATTCCACGACTTGAAGGTGCGCAGTTTAAGGAGATAGTAAGAGTTCTTCAAGAGGTACCCACCGAATACAGAGAGATTGACGAAGTCCTTACGGATGAGAATCTGGTTGTCGTTGGACTAATTGACAAAGATCAAAGCATTGGACTCGCACGAGTTCTTAGGATGGCCCCGATGAGGCAAGCTCAACGGAGAGCCCCCGAGATAGTAATTACTGAACAAGGCGGTGATGAGAATATGACTACTGGAGATGAGCCCGCAGGTGGGCCTTCGCGAAGTCCTTGATCTTTAGTGCGGAAGAGAAGTGGCAGGTCAACTGCTCGAAAATATGTAAGGCGCAAAACCGTCATAGTCTCTTTTCCTGCTACTATTCAAGAGATTCCTCCCTCGCAAATGGGGATCTCCTTTGCAGGATTGGCAGAGATCCACATTCCAGATGACTTGCCTCTGCACCAAGATACCGGATTAGAGGGGCTTCAAAGCGCCTTAGACATAGGGGAGCTAACTCCTCCGAATACAGCTATTATAACTTATTGGTTGGGGGTGCACATGCATACACACACTTTATGATACCACATAGTTTCTACTCATAAGCTTTTCATCTCTTGAGATTAAAAACTCTGTTTCTCATTTTAGTTTACAGATATGATGTTGAGGCGGGAATCTACGCTTGGTAGTCTCCATTCTACGCGGTGTTCATCTAGCTCATATTCCGAGACTCCCAGACATGAGGCCAATAGAGAATGCGATCGTGTCTACTCTATTCAAGAGAGGGAGTGCTATAAGAGGGAAAGGATAGGGAGAGGGAGAAGGAGAGGCAGTATAGGCGCCATTCTCGGTCGCGCTCTCCGCCACCTGGAGGTCTAACTCAACCTTCTAGTTCTGGCAAACAACCCTCAAAATCTTCACGCCAAGTACCACCTTTTCAAACTTCAACACCCGACGAACAACGTCGAAGGATCGAAACTAAGATCCCATTACCATCAAACAAGCCGTTATAGAACCCACCGGGAAGGGGCGATTAGAATCGCTAAGTTGAAAAAGGATTTCCCAAATGTCTGCTTCGACGGCTTCATATTACCTACAAATCTCAAACGAATTCCAAACGACGCAGAACAAATGATGCATGACTATATATATATGATGTTTATGGCTAGTATCGGGAATGGATGAAGACCGCGGAGAAGCTTCGGCGGTGGCCTTCAAGCGAGCGAAGCAATTGAGAAACTGGGAACCAATATCGCTCAAAAGGACCGTATAGTACAAGTACTCACTGCTGAGAACAACACCGTGAGAAACTTAGAAACAGAGGCCTTGAAGAAAGTCGATGAGGTGAACAATAAGATTGAACAGATGAGACAAGAGCGCCTAACTTTGGTCGATGACATGGGCCATAGAAATACCACCGTCACAGCTGAGAGAGATAATGCGCTCAAGGAGCTCTATAAGCTTAAGGCGAAGTATGTTGAGGTCGTCAAAGAAAAGGACGACACTAATAAGGCTGCCCAAGAGGCATGTGATCAAGCTGTGGAAACTTAGGAGTGAGCGGGATGTGGCTGTACTAAAGGTGCAGGAAGCCGAGGCTAGGGTTGAGATTGAGGCCAGAGCGGTAGAGGCCAGGCTGGAGGGCAACATTGAGGATCTCCTCATCACATATAATGTCAATGTTCTAAAGCATTAAAATCTGAGCTGGCTCGAAGATTACCCATCGCATATATATAATGTTTGGTGCTGCTTGGTGCTTCTTGGTTAAATATGAAAAGCAGAGCATCATACTTAATCCATCGATGAGTTCGAATTGGAGAACCAGATGTTGATTGAGGACAAGAGAAGAGTTCTCCATGATGCCACTATCATATTTGAAAAAGATAGACTCATCACACAGCATCTGGAAGCTAGAGAGGGTTCTGGCATTGAGAATCATGATACAAGCTCTGAAATTCTATGCCAACCCAGGCCGAATCTACTCCTGGAGTTGATCCTCTATCTATGCCTTCTTACAACACTGATCAACCGCAATTGTCTCTAGCTAGCAAGAACGTCCTTATAGCCACTCTGGCTCCACCCGCGAGCCAATATGAGGAAGGTATTCTGAACACTTCTTGAATTTGTTTCGAGTTTGGAGTATTATTAGACGAAGTCGCTAATATTTTTTCTTATCTTCATCTAGCGATAGAATCTACAACTGCTGTGCCGCCTGCAACCCAAATGCAGCATCATGAGTAGGTGGTCTTTATGACGGAGGCAACCACAACAAGGACCACTACACTAACTGAGGGAGTGTAGGGGAGTGCTTTTATTTTTGTCGAACAGATGATGGAAGAGCTCCTAAGTCATCAAAGTGACCCACTTACTGACCCGCCATTCGTCATGGCTGAAGGCACGTTCACAGCCAGCTCTTTGGGCCCAACTAGCAGCATCCCTGTGGACACTAACACAATTCATGAGGAAGGGATAATGGCAGAAATTATCGCCGAGATGGAAGCCGCCGCATAGGCCAATGGTATTGGAGGTGATACGGTGCGTCCTGGCCTAGCTCCTCTATGAATGATTTCTCTCGGTGATACTGATGTCGATACCAGCATGACTCTCTCTTCTTCCCACCTCGAGAGTGTTCCTATTCCTTCGACTTGGTATTCAAGAAGTATTCCAATTCTCGTGAGTTCGGAGGAAAAGTTTACCTCAATTCCCCCGGCTGGAGACCAACCACCAAAAGGCAAAGGCTCGAAGAGGCACCCGAGTGGTAGCTCCAGTGGGTCAACGCCGAGGAAGAAGAAGAAACCGAGGGAGTAGACATGTCTTCTTGCTCCCTTTTTTGGTAGATAGATAGGAATTTCTTTTTTTCTTCCTGTAGGCCATGTATAGATGCGGGTTCTGCCTCTACTAGTAGGATTTTTTGGCATAGACTTCTTGTATCTATTTTTCTTTTAAAGGATAAATAAAATAAAATTTCCTTTAGCTCGTTGTGCAATTCCGAGTTTATTTGTTTAAGAGTTGCATCATCCAAGTTTTCTTTCAACACGCTTGTGAAGTACAAGTCTCTGGATCAGACTTGTGCTCGATTGTTAAGTTCCAGAGTCACGGTTTTGGGTCATAACTGAATGTCAAATCAAGTCCCAATAATGCACTGTCTTAATCAGTAGCTGGTACTTGAGTTTTACCCCCAGTCTCGGGGATAAATTGAAGTGGTCGGCTGCCAGTCGCTTTCCACCTTCGATAAATCGAGCTTAACTTAGTCGGAACGAAGTTGAAACAAGACTAGTTTGAGTGGTTGGATCATACTCGCTCATTTATTGGTAATCGCATCCACACTTTGAGGATTGCACTTGTGCGTCGGTGGTTGGTCGCATCCATTAATGTTTAAAGATATGTCCGCGCTTCAGGGAATTAAGTTATTTTACGGGTGGTCAGCCACACCCGTTTGATGTTTAGAATTTCGTTCGCACTCTAGGGACTTAGACTGATTTGTGGGTGATCAATCACACCCAACTTGTGTTTATATTCCGTTTTGCACTTTGGAGACTCGAAGTTGTCTCACGGGCGGTCGGTTCACACCCGGTTTGTGTTTATAATCCAGATCATGCTTTAGAGACTTAGAGTTAGTCGATGGGTTGTCGATTTCACCCATTTTGATATTTATACTCCAGTTCGCTCTCTGGGAATCTAGAGTTGATCAACAAACGACTGATCACATCCGTTTTGAGTTTTAGGATTTCGTTCGCACTCTAGGAATGATAGATTCATCAGGATCATGGATGGTCGGGCCACATCCACCCTCAGTTAATAAGTGAGGTCGTTAGACGGATGGATCCATCCTCCTCTGACTTGGACTAAACATGGGCAAATTCATTAGGTGTATGGATCCTCCTCTTCAAGCCCACATCCATAAGTTTATACTCCAACTTGCACTTTGGGAGTCGGAGTTAGTTAGAGGATTTTTGTGTATCGATCCTTTTTGGCATCAATGTGATGGCTCTCACCCAAGCTCAAGTTTCACTTAATGAGTGACCGGTCATATCATAGCCACTCCCTATTTTAGTAAATCCCACCGTAGGATGGAACTTAGCTCTCCGTGCATTGTGATGATCGTATGACACATTTTAAGAATCACTGCTCTTTCTCGAAGAGATGGCATTTTATTGCTGAAATAAGAAAGTATGGAAAAGTCAGTTGCCTTATTACAAGTTCAAATTTTGAAATGCATAAACAAATTGCAAATGAAAAGCGGATTAAATGAATAAATAAAGCCTATTATCTGTAGTAGCGATGAAGAATCTCACTATTCCAAGCTCTCGGCAAAGTGAGACCACCAATAGTTGATAATTTAAATATGCCATCTTCGAGTCTTCGTTCAATAACATACGGCCCCTCCCACATGGGTTTCATATGCGAAGGGACCGGGTAAATTCTCTTGAGGACGAGGTCGCAAAGTTCAAAAGTTTAGGGTTGAACCTTAGCATTGTACAATTGGGAGACTCGACATCGGTACGGCTACCTATAGATCAGCCTCTTCACGGTTCTCATCCAGTAATTCCAAAGACTCAGCATGTAATATAGCAATTGTCTTTGGATCATAATAACTAACATGATGAGAAGGTACTTCCAATTCAACTGGAATGACGGTTTCTGAGCTATAGGAAATTTAAAATGGAGTGTGGCCGGTCGCGGCCTTGTGGGTTGTTCGATATGCCCATAGGGCCATAGGAAGTTCATCGACCCATTTTGCCCTGGCCTTTTCCAATCTTTTCTTCGGGGTGGAATTTATAAATTTGTTAACGGCTTTGACCTGTCCATTCGCTTGAGGGTGTGCAACTACAGAGAACTTCTAGACATGGAATTGCTGACAAAAATTCTTGAACTCGACACTATCGAATTGGGCTCCATTGTCAGTGATGATGGTATGTGGGAGACCAAACCGATAGACAATGTTGCATACCACAAAGTTGATCACTTTCTTCATTGTGATAGTGGCAAGGGGCTCGGCTTCTGGCCATTTGGTGAAGTAATCAACTACAACGATGGCGTACTTCGGCCACCTTTAGTCAGAGGTTGAGACCCAACAATATCGATGCCCAGTATTGTGAACGGCCATGGACTGACCATTTGAGTTATTTCAATAGGTGGGTCTTTGTAAATCCGAGCATGTTTCCGACATCTGTCACATTTCTTGGCGTAATTTGATGCGTCGCGATTGATAGTCGGCCAATAATAATCATATTGGAGTACTTTCTTAGCAAGAGCTTGCCCCCCAGTATGATCTCCATATTCTCCTTCATGCACATCATGTAATAGTCATTTGATTTCATCATGGCCGATACACCGGAGTAAAGGAACAGAGTACCTTTTTCTATACGTGTCTCCATTCTGAATAGTGAACTGCGAAGCCTTTTGAAGAACTTGTCTTTTCTCACTTCTACGCTCTGGCAGGGTCCCATGCTCGAGATAGTTCTTGAATGCAGTTATCCATGATTCCTTATTGGGTACGGCTTCAAATACTCAGTCGGTCTCCATTTGATCAATACTCAGGGAAGATAATGTCTCAACTGGAACGAGTCCCATCTGTGATGCCTCACCGATGCTGGCTAGCTTTGCCAAGGAATCGGCCTTCTAATTGTGTTCTCAAGGTATGCAATAGATAGCATAATAATCGAACTAATTCAATATTTCCTGGGCTCGAGCAAGACAAGTAGCCAGTCTCCAGTCTATAGCCTGGTATTCCCCCCGAACTTGGCATACGACCAATTGTGAATTGTAGTAAATCTCCATAGTCATAATTCTTAAATTTCTAGCAAGCCTTAATCCAGCGAGCAGGGATTTGTATTCTGCCTCATTGTTGGTTGCACAGAAATCAAAGCATAGTATATAGACCGGCCTTCAGGAGTTTCAAGCACAACCCCAGCGCCTGAGCAGCAATCATTTGATGCACCATCAGTATGTAGCTTTCCAGACATATTTAGGAGATTCACTAGTTTTGGGAAAGTCCTCCGAGATTATGAATTCGGCTACGAAGTCTACAAGGACTTTTCCTTGAATAGCTCGCCTTGGTGTGTGAGTGACGTTGAACCGACTCAGCTCGATATTCCACTTGAGTAACCTACCAGATGTCTCAGGCCACATAAGGACATGTTGTAATGGCTGGTTAGTGTATATGGTGATAGGATGAGCCTGGAAATATGGGCGAAGCTTCCTCGAGGCAATGATAAGATAGTAAGCCAACTTCTCCAACTTCGGATAATTTCTCTTCGCTCCGATTAGTCGTTGCTGATGTAATAGACTGGCTGTTGTATCCGATCCTCCTCCCAAACTAAAGTAGCACTGATTGTGTTTTCTGACACCGCCAAGTAGATGTACAATATCTTGTGATCATTAGGTTTTGACAGAATGGGTGGTGTGGATAAGTGTTGAACCAATGCTCGGAATGCACCCTCACACTTTGTAGTCCATTCAAAGTTCTACTTCCCTTTTCTAAATGGATCGAAGAAGGGAATGCATTTGTCGGTGGATTTTGAATTGAACCTGCTCAGCACTTCTACTTCCCATTGAGGCTTTGAACTTCCTTTATAGTCCTCAGAGTCTAAAGATTTCTAACTGCCTAGATTTTCTCAGGATTGGCTTCGATTCCCCGAGCATTAATGATGATTCCAAGGAATTTTCCAAACGCGGCCCCAAAGCGACACTTCAACGGGTTGAGTTTCATTCTATACTCTTAAAGGACGTTGAACATCATTTCCAGGCCTTGGATATGATTGGTGGAGAATCGTGACTTTACGAGCATGTTGTCCACATATACCTCCTTAGTTTTTTCGATTTGGTTAGTGAACATTCGGTTGACGAGTCTTTGATAGGTTGCGCCGGCGTTCTTAAGTCCG
Organism: Allium cepa; assembly: GCA_030765085.1. Taxonomy (NCBI): domain Eukaryota; kingdom Viridiplantae; phylum Streptophyta; class Magnoliopsida; order Asparagales; family Amaryllidaceae; genus Allium; species Allium cepa. The sequence continues at coordinate 474,670,336 of CM060932.1, forward strand.
AACGACATCACTTTATTACAGTAGAGCCCTAGATCGGTAACAAAGCTGGTATGTATTACCCTGCCTTTTGGTCAAGGCCAAGATAACAACAAATTGGCTGGAAAGGATGGATATCAGGATTGGAAATCGATTAGAAACAAGGCTATGAGCAAATACCATCAAAATTGGACCAAGTTTCGATAAAGGTGGGATCGATTTGGAATGAAGGACAAGGCTAGGAGAGGCTACATTTCGAATTTCAGGTCAATTGAAGTTTGTATGCTCGAGTTATGGATGGTTCAAGGTTCATGGAAACTGGTTCGTATCGATCACATGACAATATGGATATGGGAAGGGTGCTTTGCTTTAGATCGATGGCTTTCGTATCATGAGATGTTCATCGATTTGAATGGACATGGTAAAAGGAAGGCGGCATGCTTCATATTGATCAAGGTAGGGATTGATATGAAGGATGAGGCAGCTGGATGGATACGAAGTCATATAACTCCGACTAGATATTCAGATCGATGCAAGAGTGGGAATAGAGCATGGATACGAAGCGACACTCAAAGGATTTTGGGAAGGCATTTCGTGTCGATTAATCATAGATAGATACGAATTGATTGATGGATGCGAACAAGGTGACAGAAAGCATTTCATACCAACCTATAAGTGATCGATACGAAGGGATGTAGGCCTGTCAATAGATACCCAAAAAATCCGAAATCCATCCAGATCGGCATTCGAAGAAACGAATATTATTCTATATCTGAAAAGCGAATAGGATATCTGATATCTGAAAAGAAAATCGGATGCAGATGCGGATATGGGCATATCCATACCTGAAAAACATCTATCCAATCCGAAATTAATTTTACAATTATTATTATAATTATTATTACTGTTTAAAGAGAATTATAAATTGAAATCAAAATTTATTAGCCACAACCATTGGATTCCATATCCAAGGCCAAAGTATCTTCACACACAATGAAACCCTAATCACACAGCCTTCTCACGTATTCATTACTTCATTTACAATTTCACAGCCACACTGTCTAAAAATCCCTAAATCTCTAATCGAATCGCACACGTCTCGTCTCGCTTTCGCGCTTCGTCTCAACCTCGTCGCGTAGCCAAGCACGCAAGCCTCTTACCATCAATCTGCATCATAGCTCTGGCTTCTCAAATCACGCACCACAAATTGCACACCCCAAATCACACTCTCTGGTACTTCTAAAATTACAAATAATATTTGCTATTTTTCCCTTTCATCGCATTGATTATATAATAATACCATATTAGAGTTTCTGTCATAGTCGTATCCATCATTACATGCTTTTTTGTTGCTGTTTTTAGAATACTTAATTTTCATTTCTGAAACAAATTAAACTTTGGTATACTAATTTATGATAAACATAATAAGTATAGTAAACTAATAATTAGTTCAACCCATTATGAGGTAGTGATTGTTTTTTTGGTAGCAAGAATTATGTAATAATAATCAGTTTAGAGGATTTGTACGTGTTTTTATGGATTAAGCGGTTAGAATCTAGAAATCTTCTTCTATATACAGCGTTTCCCAGTCAAGTTGTTGCTTTTTTCGCTCTTTTCTAATTACTTGTCTTAATTTTTTGCTTTCATAATTTACCCAGATTATAGTAGGAATATAATAGCATATAAACAAACTTCAGTTTGCCTATTGATATGAAGATTAAATGACATCAATATCAAAATTATAGGGGAAGAAAAAGGAAAATTTTAAACTATATTTGATCCTTAATGTTTGATGAGTGAAGACCTAAACCCAGTTAGTTTATTATACGAAATAACTCTATATTTGAAATAAGAGATTTAGTATATGTCAGGGTTATGTATTGGTTGTTATAATATGTTCATCATTTCATTGGTCTTAAAACTCCATTGTGTTCATAAGCAAAGAAAGATATAGATCAGAAACTTAATTGAACAATGGAGAAGAAAAGTATAATTAAATGACAAAATTGATAAGTTTATTCACTAATATTTACTATATTATGGTTCTAGTACTAATGATTTTTGCAGTATCAACGTGCTTAAAAAAAATTGAATGCTTAAGATAGGAATATTTATATGCATGTAGATGCTAGTTAGTCGCATAATTATGTTGTAATTTTTCAGGAAATATTTGACTAAAAGGCAGTAAGCACCGATGGTGTGTAATCTAAGCAGCTAATCAAGAGTTAGCATCCAAGCATTATAAGCTCTTCCTTCTATTCCCATCAGTTAGGTAATTTAATCTCTTTGATCTTTGATCCTTTTATGACCAAATGCAGTTTTTTTATTATTTTTCTCCTTTTGGTTTTCTTAAGTAGTATAGAGCCTGACTGTGTCAGTGTGTACTATACTTATTACATGACGTAAGGATTGAAATTGCATGGGTTGAATTAGCGGATCAAAGTTAATCATAATAAGTAGAATAAACTAATAATAAGTATAACAAACTTTGATCTGCTAATTTGTCGATGTTATACATAACGTTTCCACTTGCCAGTAGATATTTTCATGGGAATGCTTTTAAATTTGAACACTACAGTTACACTAATATATAGTAAACTGATAGCTTGTTCTATGAATAATTGCAGACTTTTAAGAATGGAAAATACATCTTAAAGTAGTAGCAGTAAATCTGTTGTATGTGCTACATCAAATGCTTGTGTCAAATATACCATAGTTGTGCTAGAAATCATGGTCACTAGTGTGCCACCAACTCAAAATATTCCAGCTAATGAAGAAATATCTGCACCATTGAATATAAAACCCTTAAAATTCGAGGTATGGAAAGATTTTGATAGAGAAGTGTTAGAGGGTAGTAATTGTTTTAAGGCAACTTGTAAACATTGTTTAAGGATATTCAATGGAGCCAATTTACTGGGACAACACATTTGAAAAATCATATAAAAGTTTGTCCCAAAAATACAATCAATAAAAGATTATCTGGACAACAACTTTTGACTACTAAAAAGCCCCCCAATAAACCATTCAAATCACCTAGTTTGAAGTTTGATCAAAATAAGACTCGTATGTGTTTTGCTCGTATATGATTGCCAAACATGATTATCCATTCAATATGACTGAGCATGTTTACTTCCAAAAATTTATTAAGAGTATTAATCCAACCATTAAGCTCTATTCTAGAAATACAATTCGTTGTGATGTGTTGAAACTTTATGCTGATATGAGAACTGAATTACAACAGATGTTTGATAGATTGTCTACTCATGTTAGTCTTACTACTGATTTATGGACATCTCTACACACTGGACTTGCACATAGTGCTGCTCTTAAAACAAAACTATTGCATTGGAATTTGGATAAGAAATTATTTTCAATTACTATCGATAACACATCTAATAATGATGTTATGATCAGAGATCTCAAGAAATGGTTAGATGGCAAATGGGTCTTGATTTCAAATGGTGATTTGTTTCATATGTGTTGTTGCACTCATGTCTTGAATTTAATTATGCAAGATGAGTTAAAAGCCATACATGGTCTTATTATAAAGATAAGAGAAAGTGTTAATTTCACAAAGTCTTCACAGTCTGGAAAAAAATTGGGAAAGCGCATTGGCTCTAACTAGATTAGTTGGAAAAGGTGTTTCTTATGATGTTTCAACTCGATGGAACTTAACATACCTTATGCTTGAAAGTGCTATTGAAGTGTTCTCGTGTTTGAGCGATTAGTTGAGTTAACTTCAGATTATATAAGTTTGCCTTCTAGAGAAGATGGAAAATGGGAAAAGAAATTAGTGAATGTTTGAAATCTTTTATGATGTAACTCTTAAATTTTAAGGTGTTGAATTTCCAACGGAGAATTTGTATTTTAAAAGCGTGTGTGATATTTATTAAAGTATTACTAGCTGGGAGCTAAGTGAGCATGATTATATTTGTTCCATGGCACAAATGATGAGAGTTGAATTTGAGAAACATTGGAAGACTTGCAATTTAATGATGAGTATTGGAATGGTTTTCGATCCTCGTTATAGAATGGCTTACATTGACTTTTTCTATGAATTGATTTATGGGGAAGATGCACAAGTTCATGTTAGGAAAATCAATGATTGTTTGAAATCTCTTTTCTATTTATATGAAGAAGAAAGTGCATCCTATAAAAATGTAGCTTCTTCTTCTCGTGCATTGGATGATAATGTAAATCATGGTTTAAAAATGAGAACAAAAATGGATCTTAAGTGGAAGAATTATAGGGAAAAAATTAGAAGTTTGCAAATTTCAAAGACCGAGCTTGACAAGTATTTGGAAGATGAATTATTGTCGGTGGATGTGGATGATGACAACTTTGATATTTTAATGGCGTGGAAAACGAATTGTCCTACATTTCCTACTCTTGCAAAGATTGCTCATGATATTTTACCTATTCCTATTTCTACCGTAGCATCCGAATCATTGTTAAGTAGCAATGGTAGATTGATTACCAAAAATAGGTCCTCATTATCTCTTAACATAGTGGAAACATTGAGTTGTATTAAGGATTGCTTACCATCGGACATAGGTTAGTTGTTATTTACATACTAAAATTATTTTAGAATTTTAAACATTTAATATAATCAGTCTTTTTATTTAACAAGTAAAGATATAGAGCTTGTAGATGAAGCATCAGCCCTACCATAACTTATCCATCGCACAAGGTAAAAATATAGAGTTTTTTTTTCATTTATGTGATGCTGCTGCAGCAACAACGTAAAGTGCTTGGCACAGCTGCAAGCAGCAGCACTTTCTGGTAGCAGCACCTCCTGCTGCTGCTATAGCACCTCTTGCTGCTGTAGCAGCACCAAGTGCAACTGCTCAATAGCTGCTTTCTGACAGCAGCACCAAGCGTAGCAGCTGTAGCACCAAGCGCAACAGCACTTGGTACTACTGCTGCAGCACTAGCAGCAGCACTTGCAATGCAAAATACAATATGAGTGAAGTTTGATTTATTGGATCAAATTTTTGCTATGTTTTGTTTTATAGGATCGTGTGGAAAGCTCATGAGTTTGAAGATAGAACAAAGAATTGGATGTTTATTCTTCACTTTCGTCGGATGCTTATTCGTCACCTTAGCTATGTTTATTTAGGTTTTATGATTAATTATTTAAATTATATAAGCTAATTAATTATGCATTTTGTAACTCTATTATGGTTTTTGTGGATTGTTTGTTGTTAATTTGAAAACTAAAGTATATTAATTTGTCGATTGATTGTTATTTGAATGCTAAGAATTGTAATTTTTTGTCAAAATTTTCATTATATCATAATTCTCAATCTAGTTTTTGGATGCGGATTTTCGGACATTTTCGATTATTCGGAAATATCCGCATCCTCATTTCGGATGCGGATATTTTCGAATATCCAAAAATATCGGTGGATGAGGATACAGATGCTTATTTTTGAATATCCATAGATATCGGATGCGGATGAGGATGTAGGTTTTAATTTTCGAATACGGATGCGGATATAGCCATATTCACATTCGTTTGCACTGTTGACAGGCCTAAAGGGATGGAGCTTGGATCAATACGAAAAGTATGGATACGAACATGACTTAGATTGGTACAAAGTGATGGATATAAGGCAATGTAATATGATGAGTACGAACATCATGGACTTGAATGTGGCTTGGATGGATATGGAAAAGGGTCGGTTGGTGGATACGAAGAAGCACATGCCGATGGACGCGAAGCATGAATACAAGGTAGTGGAGTTAGTCAAGCAATAAAGCGCTCAACATGGACATAGGCATGGAACTTGGATCGAAGCAAAGGCCACGGTTATGGAAATGGGAACTGATGGGTACTTGGATGAAGGATGCGAATTATGATGGATACGAAGGCGATCGATGTCAATTGATCGATACGATGAGGTATCAATACGAACTAGTATCGATACGAGCTCAGCAGCACACCAAAAACCAATACTTGCATCGATCATAACTCAACATCTACAAGTCCAAATGCTACAAAATTTCCACAATGGCTTCCTTATGCATTCAAGAAGGTTCATGATCGATCTCAACTTAACTGGACCATGTTTGGATCGAAACAAATTGTACATGGATCGATCCAAAATCACCCTAGATCGATCGTGTGAGCCCATCTGCGCAAGAGAAGAGGTATTCCAAGTTTTTAGGCAAATATTTTCAGATCTACACCTATAAATAGTAGTCCTATGGCAACTAAAAGGGGATCTTCTTCTTCTTCTTTCCTAGGCTAAGCTCTGCTATTTTGTTTATTGATTTCTAAGGCTTGTAATTGTAATTACAATATAAAAGGAAAAAAAGGATTGAGTCAAAGTGGATGTAGGCCGGAGCTAGCCGAACCACTATAAACCTTGTATCTTTCTTACTTTATTACTTTCTTACATTTTAATTTTTCTATTTCTCCATTTTTATTCGCTACATTACCTAAATCTGATATCTGTGCTAAGAAATTAAGGATTTGTGTTTATACACTCGTGCTTTCACTACTTCTGGGGTTTATGATCAATTCTGGCGCAACACTTTAGTGCTTTCACCAAGAAGGACTACCATCTGCTACACCAGACTTGGAGTTCAGATTTGGAAAGCTAACAGATCAAACCTAGAAGGAACCATAGCCAAGAAATCAACAAGGAGGCAGAGAATGGAAAGGAGTTAGCGCGAAGGAAGTCAGAAGGCTTCCTCAGGAGCTAATCAAGCCTCGATCTTCATCACTAGAGATATGATAGAAGTGATGTTGAAAAGGCAGGAAGATATGATACAAAACCTACTCCGATAGGTTGGGCAAGCTGGAGTGCAAAGCCAAGGGGATGGAATTGCAGGGAATGTTGGAATCGAAGATCACAGAGCTGAAGCAAACAGTATACAGGATAGAGCAGGACCATCAGGAGCAGCCCCCGAGCTAGGGGAATACCCATGATCATGTTAACCCAATTCCAAATAGGGTTCGGGGGAATACTATGCAGTTTGGCGTCGATAGAGGAATGAATGCTCGTCCAAGAGAATAGATCTCAGGATTCCCTCAATGAACTCGGGGAGCAGTTTGGAGGCAACAGGCAAAGGTTACCACTTGATGAAAATGACAAGTTGGCAAACACGATCAGACGGGCTATGAGGGAAGGACTAGTGAATAGAGACCTAGAGGACATGAATAGGAGCCCCTTCGCTTCTACAATTAGGCAAGCTAGGAATCCACCAGACTTCAGACTACCACGCTGGAGATGTATAATGGGAGAACGGATCTCATTCTTCACTTGACGAGGTACATGAGGCACATGGAAGTGCTGGGGGCATCAGAGGAAGTCATGGCCTGGTGCTTCCCTTTGTATTTGATTGATGTAGCAGCACTATGGTTCAGACAACTAGAAAGCGGTTCAATTGGCACTTGGATGGAGTTGATTTAGAAGTTTATAAGGCAATTTCAGGTCCACATCATGAGATCCAAAAATGTGATGACTTTGACATCGATGAAGCAGTGGAAGGGAGAATCACTTAAGGATTCTTAACCAGATCCAATGCAGCAGTGGCTTCGGTGGATCGACTCGATCCATCGATGATTTTGATAGCAGCAGTCTCAAGAGTTGTGGATGATTTCGATTTTAAGATACCATTGGAACGGGATCCACTGATGGATTTCGGGCAGTTTTATCATGAAGCAGAAAGGTTTATGTAGTAGGAAGATGCGAAGGCTGAAAGAGAGGGGAGAGAGGCTGAAGTTTATGTGGTAAAAGGTGGAGGTTCATCGAGGAAGGATCTAAGCAAGGACGATAAAGGCAAAAGAAAAGTGGATGATAACCGTAACACATAAAAATGACAATGAAGGGAATCGAAGTTCTCTTCTTACACTGATTTTGTTAAAACTCCGGGAAAGATTTACTTGTATACTCGAGGGTGTCTCCAGTATCGAAGGATGGCAAAAAGGGAACCCTTTGAATATGAACAGGCATCAGAAAAGCATTACCTATTCCATGAGTTAGACGTGCATAGCACAAACGACTGTAGGCATTTGAAGGATATCATTGAGAAGCATGTGAGGAATAGTCATTTGTAGCAGTATGTAAGGAATCGATTTGTGGCAATAGAGCAGGAGCAGCCATCGCCCACCTCAAGTGAAGATGGCACTGGATCTAGGCATCGTCATCAGCTTGTTATCAACTGAAGGGATTTATGGATTTAAATAAGTAGTAAACCCCAAAGTGATGCGGCTAAGTCACTTATACTTATACCGGGTCAAGGACGATCCCTAGGCATGCTCTAAGATGATGATAAACCATGATGCTCGGGTTTATGAAATCTTGTTTTCTTTCTATTTACAGGGGACTCTAGTTTTTTTCTTGGTACTATGGACATTTGATTTTATTGGTTGTACGGACTTTTATATTTTCAATTGGACTTTGTGTTGATTGGATTTGGATTAATGTAATAACTAATATAGGTTTCGCGGTTATGGTCCGGATCGGAGAGATGGGGCAGTAATCGCAAGTTACGAGTCCCTTCGTCGGAGAGCAATGGAATGAACTCGAACACAATACAAAAGTCCTCGACGGGAGGGTCGAGGCCGAATAATATAAAAGTCCTTGACTGAAGAGCCAAGGTCGGAGAGTATAAAAGTCCACGACTGGAGAGTCGAGGCTAGAGAATATGAAAGTCCTCGACAGGAGAGTCGAGGTCGAAGAATATAAAATGACCCGAAGAGGTCCTAGCTTTGGATTTGGATCCGACGAGGTTCGGACTTGGATAAAATGACCCGACGAGGTTTATGGATTCGAATTTAGACCCGGAGAGGTTGTGGATTCAGATTTCGGCTTTGAAGGGCCAAGGATTGGCCGTGGACCCGGAGTGGTCCCTGATTTAGATAAGGGCCGGAAGCGGTCCCGGATTTGGATATCGACCCAGAGAGGTCCTAGATTCGATTATTGGTTATTGGATATGGATGGATCAGAACTCGGCTGTCGGGTTCCGATGGATATGAAATTGGCTAAGGATTTGGATAATGGATTCAGAATCGGATATTGGCTTGGAGTGGTCGTGGATTCGGATAAGGATACGGCTACGACACTTGATAGGGTGGCTTGGTAATATATTAAATTATGGATCGGATAAAATGTCTATGGATGGAATGTGGACTTTGGATGTCGGATTTAAAGCTATTCAAAACATGCCTTCCTACAGCAAGACATGTTTTGGGGGAGAAATGTTACCCCGCCATTTGGTCAAGGTCGGGAAACCAACAAATTGGTTGGAAATGATGGATATCAGGATTGGAGATCGGTTGGAAACAAGGCTATGAGCGATACCGTCAAAATTGGACCGAGTTTCAATCAATGTGGGATCGATTAGGAATGATGGACAAGGCTAGGAGAGGCTACGTTTCAAATTTCAGGTCAATCAGAGTTCGTATGCTCGAGTTATGGATGGATCAAGGTTCATGGAAACTGGTTCGTATCGGTATGGTTTGTATCGATCACATGACAGTATGGATATAGGAAGGGTGCTTTGCTTCGGATCGATGGCTTTCATATCGATGCGATGTACATTGATTTGGATTCACATGGCAGAAGGAAGGTGCCATGCTTCGTTTCGATAAAGGTAGGGATCGATACAAAGGATGAACCAGCTGGATGGTTACGAAGTCATATAACTTTGACTAAATATTCGAATCGATGCAAGAGTGGGAATAGAGCGTGGAAACGAAGCGACAATCGAAGGATTTTGGAAAAACATTTTGTATCGATCAAACGCAGATCGATACAAATTGATTGATGGATGCGAACAAGGCGGCAGGAAGCATTTCGTATCGATCTATAAGTGATCGATACAAAGGGATGGAACTACGAAGAGTATGGATACGAAAATGACTTAGATCGATACGAGGTGATGGACATAAAGCAATGTGATATGATGAGTATGAACAACATGGACTTGAATGTGGCTTGGATGGATACGAAAAAGGGTCGGTCGATAGATACGAAGAAGCACATGCCGATGGATGTGAAGCATGGATACGAGGTTGTGGAGTTGGTCAAGAGATGAAGCGCTCAACATGGATGTAGGCGTGGAACTCGGATCGATGCGAAGGCCACGGCTATGGAAATAGGGATCAATGGATAAGTGGATGATGGATACAAAGGCGATCGATGTCAATTGATCGATACGAAAAGGTATCAATACGAACTAGTATCGATACGAGCTTAACAGCATACCAAAAAACAAACTTGCATCGATCATAACTCAACACCTACAAGTCCAATTGCTACAAAATTTTCACAAGGGCTTCCTTATTCATTCAAGAAGATTCGTGATTGATCTCAACTCGATTGGACCATGTTTGGATCGATACGAATTGTACATGGATCGATCCAAAATCACCCTAGATCGATCATGTGGGCCCACCTGCGCAAGAGAATAGGTATTCTAGGTTTTGAGTCGGATATTTTCAGATCTACACCTGTAAATAGCAGTCCTATGGCAACTAAAAAGGGGATCCTCTTCTCCTTCTTTCCTAGGCTAAACTTTGTCATTTTGTTTACTGATTTCAAAGGCTTGTAATTGTAATTACAGTATAAATGAAATAAAAGGATTGATTTAAAGTGACTAGGCCGAAGCTAGCCGAACTACTATAAACCTTGTGTCTTTCTTACTTTTTTACATTTTAATTTTGCTATTTCTTCATTTTTATTCTCTACATTATCTGATTCTGATGTCTTTGTTAAGATATTAACGATTTGTGTCTATACACTGGTGCTTTCACTACTCTGGGTTTTATAACCAATTTTGGCACAAATAGTATGCTCTTGATCAGATAGGTGCGTGTAGCCAGAATATGCATCCATGAAGGATAAGAGTTCATGTCCAGCCGTAGAATCTACAATCTGATCAATTCGGGGAAGTGGAAAACTATCTTTAGGGCAGGCTTTATTCAAGTCTAAGTAGCCAAAGCATGTTCTCCATTTCCCATTAGGTTTCCCGACAAGTACAGGGTTAGACACCCATTCTGGATATAACACATCTCGAATAAACCCATTCGACCTGATTTTATCTACCTCTTCCTTTAGGGCGACAGATCTCTCTGGATCTATATCACGCCTATTTTGCTTGACCGAAACATGCCACGGTTCAATATTCAATGTGTGGCTTGCGATGTTCGATGAGATTTCACACATGTCGGAGTGCGTCCAGGCAAATACGTCGATGTTTGCACGGAGAAATTCAACCAATTCCTCCTTCGTCTGTTGGCTTAGTTGAGATCCAATCTTTATCATTCTAGAATTGTCATCATTATCGATCAGAACATCGATCGTCAGCTCTGCCGGAGAAGCCTGACTGTCTTTGACTTCGTCATCGCTTTTCAATGTCTTTTGCGTCAAGATCTCTTGGTAATTGGTTGTGGTGCTCGAGCCTTTTCCCAGGTATTAACTATCAATTATCCGCAAAGCGGACGTAGAGAGATAACTCTGCGCCCTTTCCCTTCTCTTTTCATCGTGCCTCCTACAGCTCAACAACATAACAGGCCTGTCCAATATCCTGGTCTCTCAGAACGACTCCGACTCCATTTTCGGTGGGGAATTTCAAAGTTAGACAGGCGATTGCGTCCCTGAACTCAGCTAGGGCCGGTTGGCCTAATAAAGCGTTGTATGGTGAGTCAATATCCAACACAATAAACTGCAATATCCGGACTCTCCGACGCTCTTCAACTCCTAACTTCACTGGTAGCTCCACCATCCTAATGGGTATAGTCGCACTCCCATTGAAGCCATAAATACGAGAATGACAAGGCTTTAAATCTTTCACATCCATCTTCATTTGATCATAGGCTCGCTTAAAGAGTATGTTCACTGAACTTCCACTGTCCACTCAGATCATCTTCATCCATGCAGGACCTATTTGAGCTGAAATAACTAGTGGTTCAATGGTAGGGGCTTCGACTTTGTTGGCATCCTTGTCTCGAAATACGATGTCGTTTTTCATCGTTTTCTATTGTGTGGCCGGAGCTCCATCTTCCAAGTTACTACAACCTTTGAAGCTCGCATGCCTAATAGAGCTGACATACGACTCCGTTTCCCTCCAGCTCTGATCCGCTAAATGAGGACCACCACTAACAGTGTTAATCACTAACCTTCCGTCGGTACGTGTGGGCACCTCTGGTCTAACCTGATTCGGTATTTGATTTTTATTTGATGGGCCTGCACCTCCATCGTATGGCGCCCGAACGAACTGCTCCAACTTTCTTTCTCGGTTCAACTTCTCGATAATATCCTGTAGATGATGACAATCGTTCGTGTTGTGGCCTTATATATCGTGAAATCTGCAAAACTTCCCAGTTTGAATCTGTTTCTCCAACGATTGCTCCAGAGTAGGTTTCTTATATTAGACAATATTACAAGTTTTCAAGTACACATTTTCCAGAGATGTATTTAAAAGAGTATAGGTGTCAAACATGGAGCTCGACGTCACGGTCCGCAATTCTGATCCTACTTCCTACCCTGATTTCCATCACCTTTCTGCGGATTCTACTTGTTCTATATATTTAACTGCACCTTTCTGAAACTCTCCCCGGTTTGTTTCATAGCGACATTGCTTTGGATTTCTTCCATACTGGGCCTTGTGTCATCATTTTTCCTATACTATTTCGCATCCTCTCTTCTCAATAACTGAGCTACCTTGGAATAGAAATGGTCCAATGAGGTAGGGGATTTTCCAGCTAACCAGTTGCAAAATTCGAAATCGGGATCGATTCCCTTAGTCGTGCCATAACAAGGAATTGTCATTAGGGTTACTAATCTCAGCGCATGCAGCGTGGAACCGCTCCGGGTATTGTCTAAGTGTCTCTCCAGGAGCTTGAGTGACACTGGACAAGGTATTAACATCTTTAGGCCTTGTGATGTGCATGTGAAACTGATCGACAAACTTTGTTTCCAACTGGTAGAAACATGAAATTGATCGGGGTGGTAGGTTAGTAAACCACATAGTCGCGACACCCTCTAGGTAGATTAGGAAACTTCGGCATTTGATCGCATCATCAGCCCGTGCGGCATTCATCTATCATTCATACTTTAAATGTGATGGTTAGGATCAGAGCACCCTTCATAAATAGATACGGTTGGCATTCTGAATCGTCGAGGTGGTTCATCGTAGAGGATGTCATCGATGAAAGGGGTATGACTCTGGGAGATTCCCCAGTCGTCATTGGTGAGGCCTTGGCTTTCACGGATAATCTGATGGATCATTATTGAGATGTCTGCCATCTGGACATTCTGGGCATGTTGAGCCAAGGTTTGGTCGGGTTCCACAATGGGAGGATGGGCCAGGCGCGGTCGACGGTCCATATCTCGCCTCCTTGGTTCTAGGTCTTCAAGAACATAAGGCTTAGGAGTATAATCACACTTGCGATGGTTCAGATCTGTTCGGTTCCAAGTGTCAACTCCCAACTCAACAGCAGCGGCAGCAGCGCGGTTGTCAGTAGTGTGATATGAAACCTTCCCTTCTCGGGAGAAGGGTCCGATTTGGTGGTTGGTTGATGGACCAACTCTCTGTTGCCCAAGATTCAAAGTGCGCTGATATCTGATAGCTTATGTATAGCTTCAGTCCAGCCATGGGCACATGGATCTATGATTGTAATCAGAAGAAGCTAAACTTTCAGTAGATGAGTAGGAAACCTGATCCCTTCTGGATCTCCTTCGTCTTTCATGGTTTAGCCGATTGGTAAACTCCGCGTTGGCATGGAGCTGCTGGATAAGGTGCTGGCGGCTTTGAGTCAGCTCCTACATCAGTAACTGGAACTCCTCCCTGGTGACAGGGCCTTGTGGATCCAAAGGTCATGCAGTGTTATAGTCTGTAGAGGGAAGTTGTGTGGGGTTCTGCCTATCCCCTCCTTTATGATCTGCAGCCGTTGAGGTAGTCTTGGTAGCAAGCATAGTGAACAGCAAAGTTCTCTCCTAGACTTAGTGCAAATCTGAATAGGATGGAAGAACTTCTAAGCTTGAGATCTGGATCTTCTCCTTAGATTATTGCAATCCAATATTGAAAGTAGATCTATTGAACAGGAGAAAAGCTGGGTTTTCTCAGTGAAAGCACCAAAGTGTTTGTACCAAAAATTAGCATAACACTCTTCGGATGTGTTTGAAGAGATAAAATGAAGAAAGTAAATGTAAAATGAGGCAGATCTAACAAACACACCAATCAACAAATAAAAAAATGCAGAAACAAACAAATTTAGAGTGGTTCGGTGTATTGCCTATGTGCACTATGAAATGATTGATGCTTATTGAATTTGATTTGCTGATTACAAGAGATTACAACAGTACAACAGAAGTATAGTAGTGATTTCGGCAGAGTATCGGCATAGAGAAACCAAAAGTCCCCTTTCTGGGGGCATTGGGAAACTATTTATATGCGTAGGCTGGAAAAATTTGACTTAGATCCTGGAATACTCCTGCTCACATGCGGGTGGGCCCACGTGATTGATCCGAGGTAGATTGGGATCGATCCTTGATCGATACATGTATATTTCATATCGATCAAAAACACCTCCATTTGGCCCGAGATCGATCGAGTACATTCTTGAGATGGTACGCAAGCTCCTGTAAAAATTTGGTAGCATTTGGACTTGTAAATTTTGAGTTATGATCGATCCAATTTTTGATTTGCAAAAGGCTGACGTCTTTGTTTAGATCTATGACCGGATCGATCAATTCGTATCCATCAACTAATGGTGACTTGGAGCGATAAGCTAGGGTAGATCCATCTTTTATGTCGCATGACCACTTCCTCCTCTCCTTTATGTTTTCTTCGTATCGTTCTCAAGAATTAATCTTCTATCGGTCTAGGCAACTCTTTTCGTATCGATGCTTCGTGCTCCATTTTATATCGATGATTTATAGATTGCTTCGTATCGATTATACGAAGCTACTCCATATCGATTGTCCTTGATTTGTTTCATATCGATAAAAGATGGTAACTTTGTATCAATCTATGGCTGATCGATACGAAACATTCTGGGCGATGGATCGATACGAACTGGATTCATGTATTATTGCCAATGGATACAAAGACCGTCATCTTGGGTGGATACAAACATGATGGATACGAACGAAGTTGATTCCCTTTACTATAATCGATCCATATCTTGAGCGTACGAACTCCGATTGACCTGAAATTTGAAACGTTGGCTTTAATAGCTTTGGTTACCGTGACATATCAATTGTAGTGTGATCCGAACTTGTACCAAATTTGCCAGTATCCATAGCGGATCTATGTATAGCCAATCGTCGTGATGGACTATCTTTGGTTCCCTGTCAATTCCTTGATGTCATGGCCTCGCCAAAAGGCGGGATAACAACATAAAAGTGATGGTAGACTTTGTGTTCCCCTTAGTGAGGATTTATTAGATGTGGTGTTGGCCGAGTCACATTATTCTAGGATGATAGTGCATCCCCGGTGGTGATAAGATGTACCGAGATATGAAGAGGGCATTGATGTGCACGTAAATGTGCATTTACCACCATATTTATTCTATTTAAATTAAATAAATGATCATATTGGGTATTTTAACTTTTTTTAACCAAAATCCATATTAATTCCAAATTATCACATATCCATCTTTATATAGGAGCAAAACAGTCGTTTGTGTGTATATATTTCTTTGAGAAAAAATAATTGGAAATTTATATATATGTGTGTAGGAATTTGAACTCAAATAGAAGTAGTTTCATGAAGACACATGCATGCACAAATGAATATAAAGTAATGAAGATGGAAATAATTCAAAGTGAAGAACATGGAGGACCCCACCAACCCACCTACCTTAATGTACAAATTAGAGGCTAATGCACATGCTTATGAAATTAATGATTTCATATACACTTAAATGATGATTAGTAGAAGCTAATGATTACTTGTCTCCACATTTTATCAAGGGTAGTTTGGGCATTCTTAGGGTTTCATGCTTATATAAATAACCCATTATGTTCATATAACCCTTTTCTTCCTTTGTCTCTCTTAGTTTTAGTTTAGGCTCAAAAATAAATCAATATCTCTTCTTTCTTTTCATGGCTATTTAGCCATTTATTTCTTCTTTTCATATAATTTTTTTATGCAATTTAATACATGTTCTTTTCCTTTTCTTGTTTATTTCCTTTCATGTTGTAGTGTAGATTTACATTCATGCAAAGTAGATTAGTTTTAATTCTTGTTAATTAACTTCTCTTTTCCATTAGCTTTCATTTTCCTTTCATGTTGCTAGCTACATTTGTTAATCAAATGACAAATATGAGAGGCTAAACCCCTTCAATATAGGGGTAATGAATTTCTCTAATTATGTAGCTTCAACTATTTGTTGATACATGCTCTCTTTTTGTGCTTAATGATGATGATAGAAATGGTTTACTAGTTGTTTTTGCTTTGAATTTGATAGCCTATATTGTTGAAACTAAATAGGTTATGCTTAAACAAACACTAACACTAATTGCCTCTTCATTAAAATATGATTATGACAAAAGAAAGTGATTTGAAATTAAAATTTGATGGTTTATATTTCTAATCAATAGTTAAAAGGCCATACTTAAAATAGATTTCATTTTCATTGTCAAGTTTCATGGAAGTTAGTAAGTGTTTTAAGGGATGTGTTATAATTTGATGGCTTATGTTGGCTAATCAATAGCACAAATATGTTATACTTATGATAAACACATCAATTAAAGTACTAATGACCATAAAAGAGAGATCATGATTTCATATATGTTGAACTACATGAGTGGATTTATTCCCTAAATTGTCACTCAACTCTTATATTTGCTTCTCTTTTCTTTTAATTAGTTAATTTTCTAATTCTCTAGCTTAACTTTCATTCGACTTTGATTTAATTTGATTGAATAGAATTTTAAAATCTACAATTCCCTACGAATCGACCCGTATTCGCCACGTACTACGATAGTACGCCGTGCGCTTGCGGTTATTTTAATTATAAAATCCGTTTGGCTATTTTCTAGTTCATAGACATTTAGCCGTGCAAACAAGTTTTTGGCGTCGTTGCTGAGAAATTTGTTCTGATTTTGATTTTCTATTCTTCGAATTATTTTTGTTTAATTTTTGTGTGATTTTATTTCATGTGTGTTTGCATTTAAAAAAAAAAATTGTGTATTTGTTTGATTTTTGTATGCATTGTTTGTGTCTTTATTGTTCTAGTTTCCTTTTCCATTTGCATATACATTTCTATTAAAAAAAAGCACACACAATTTCAAAAAAAATATTTTATTTCATTTTTTCATTTGCATTTTCCATTCACATTTTACATTTTTATTTACATTGCTTAAAAAAACATTGCATTGCCTCCCTCAAACACACTTCTCTGTTTATCGTTCATCAGACATCAACCTATAGCTCGATTCAACTCGACCATCATATCTTACACTCCAGTCAACAACCCACAAACTTCAACATACTCATTTACCCTGTCACAAACAGTAAACCACTTCTGCAACCTTTTATAACCATCGTTGTTCCTCTGCTCAAGACTGATACCATCCATATCCCAACACTTCTCCCTACTTCTGTCTACTACTGGCCTTCACCACTTCTTCCCTTCTTAATATCTCCATCCACTTCTCGACTTAATATCTCCATCCACTTCTCGACAACTCGACAACAATCAATACTCCACTCGGTACTTCCCCATTGCAAGTGCAGCCTTTGTCAATGTTTGCACAAAAAATGGACAAACACCTCCAAGTCGTATTATTTAGTTGATTATATGTGATTTTCAATGATTTTAGATGAGTATGTAAATATGAGAAAGGTAGGGGCTGAAATGTAAAAGACACACAGATTTATAGTGGTTCGGCCAGAATGTGCCTACGTCCACTTTATATGTTATTATCTTCTTTCTTTCAGGTTACAAGTACAATGCGTTGTATACAAGTGTATGAAAGTAGTTTGAAAGTTCCTTCCTTGCTTGAGCTCTCAAACTTGTCTGCCATTGTTGTACCCCTGCCCCTCTATTTATAGAGTGAGGTTGAGGGCAGGGGCCTTGGAAGCATATAGCTGCTGGTGGGCCCGGGCTGAAGCAATCTGGACTGGCAATCTTCTGGTTCGGCAAGGCTTCATTCGGCTATGAGCTTGGACCGGTGGTAGGTGTGCATGTGGACCGGCAGGGGAAAGGAGAGGGTTGGTTCGGTGCTTGCCTGGTCCGGTGGTAGGAGTGTGAGAATGTGGACCGGTAGTCGTTTGGTCCGGTTATGTAGGTGGTTTGGTGGTGGTGGTCCGGCTGTAGCAGGGGAGTTGGTTCGGCTACCGGATGGGCATGCCGAATGGCACTTGAGATTTGCCCGAATATGGTTGGTCCGGCTACCGGATGATCATGCCGAATGGACCCTTGTCCTTGCTGGATGGAGAGTGGGTCGCGACTCCGGGTGAAACCAATGCTTCTTAGTCTCGAGGTCTTCTGGGTGAGAATTCGCCCAACATTTGCCCCCCAAAGTGGGGCGCGTGCTTGCACGTGTCGCGCTTTGTTTCCCGGTGATAGAAAGGCTTGTTTTGTAACGCCATGGGCTGGACGTTCGTATCCTGCTGATGTCCTGCAAAGGAATTTACAGTTTTAGTGTGGTTTCAAATAACGACCGTTCGTGGTCGGAATATCTGAGATGAAGTGAACTGTGTCGCTCGGGACGAGCAAGTGTGCCCCGAAGGGGCTTAGCATCGTCGATGCCAGGTTCACGTTAGAGTGGGTCCCTGGGTCGTTTGCCAAGGTGGTTTATCGCCAGCTCAGAGCATGCCTAGGGATCGTTCGCGACCCCGTACATGTGTAAGTAGCTTAGCCATTCTCTAATTATCAGAGTCAAATATTCGTCTAACCGATGGGCTTAAAACAGGGGTGCCAAAGTGTGAATTCTCATGGCGACGGGGTTAATAGCCATTCAGAGCGTGCCTATGGACCATTCGCGGTCGCGTACACGTGTAAATGATTAACCCACGTTGGTGAGAGATTCACGACTTATCCGTTGTTATCATATTCTTTATTTTATTAGTAAGATCTGGAGTTCGGGACTTATCTGAGTGAGGCGCCCTGCGTGCCCCCTAGTTCCTGGTCTTGGACGGTAGAAAGAGAGTTCCATTCAGTTCTTGGTTGGTCCGGCTATTCTCATTCGGCTTATAGTGGTCCGGTATTATTGGTCTGGTTGGGCAAAATGTTTGGTTCGGTGGTTGTGAATTCGCCTATATATAGAGGCCGTACCCCCTTGTTTTTCTTTACCGAACGAGTAGAGCCGAACCATATTGAGCACCGGACCAGTTAAGTACCGGATCAAACAAATACCGAATCGATCAAGCGCCGGACCAATCTAGTACCGAACCAGGTATGTTCCCTTTTGCCGAATACATACGAAAGTTCTCATTTTACCGAATGGGACTATGGCCTTGGGGCCGAACGAGATGGGAACCGAAGGCGATGGTAACCGAATGAGATGGAAACCGAATGAGATGGAAACCGAATGAGATGGAAACCGAATGAGATGGAAACCGAATGAACTTGTGAACTTGAAAACTCTAGTTTGCGAATGAAGTCCCACACTTGCACGCATTTGTTTGTTTACTTTTCTATGTTCCTTGTCCTAATGCCTTGCTTTCCTTGTGTTGCAGAAAATGTCTCGCAAAGCGGAAACACGATCAGACAGAAAAAAGTCTCGAGGCACAGGGGAACCTTCTTCTTCCTTGCCCCCAGTCCAACCAGGATCCGGGCAACATCGACCCATCCCGAGGTCTCTAGTGGATGGATATGGTCCACAGGAACTTTTGATCTCTCCTCCGGATTGCTTTCCCAGCTCCCTAAAGGAGGAGCAACTTGACGTCATATCCCGTTCCTTCGGGATAGATAGGGCCCTTATGCTGCTGCCGGGAGATGGAGTGATGCCATATAATCCTCCCGAGGGCTACTTCGCTTTTAGCAGATACCATTGTATGTGCGGTGCTATCCCCCCTATCAACGCTTGGATTATTAGCTTCACCACATATTTGAAGGTGGCTCCCTTCCAGCTTCAGCCTAATTCTTATGCCATCCTGGTGAGCCTCTTTGTTATCTTCCAGAGGAGGTACGGGCGTCCTCCTTCTAACCGGGAAATTCGATACTTGTACAACCTGAGAGGCTATAAGAAGGGGTCTCCGTATATTAGTCTGGAAGCGGCCGTGCCCTTCAAACCAGTCCTGGACCTATATTCCAAGTTTACCATGTTCAAGAAAGAGTGGTTCTTCATCAAGGACGATGCTGTTTCTTTCCGCCTTTTCACTTCTGGCTGTAAGATGGATTTCATTTATATTTTCCATGTTTTGACTGTAGTGTTTTTTTTTTTTTTGACATGCTTCTATTTCTGGCTAGCGACAGGTGGTATTGCAGTCGTGGAGGACGATTCCTTAGTGCGAATGGCTGCTGAACTAAAGGCTATTCCGGCACGGGACCGGTCGGCCTCTTTCTTGATCAGGAACGCAACCCTCTTGGAGTATAACTTGATCTTACCGCGCCAGTCCGTGGTTAAGCAAAGGGATACGGCTGAGGAGAGGGCTGCTAAAGCTAAGGAGGGGGCTACGGTAAAGAGCGGTAAGAGGGAGCCTTTCGCAGCGCGTCCTGCGGTTGGGGGGAAGAAACTGAAGAAGTCTGATGGCCCTTCTCCAAGCACTTGCCCGACTGTCCCGGAGGAGGAAGGTGTGGAAGAGGAAGAAGGAGGCGAAGTTGGAGAAGGGTCGGAAGGTGGAGGAGATGGCGACGGTCAAGGTGGTAGTGGTGTTGCCGCTCTAACCTCTGAGCAAGACCTCGAACTGGATGAGGCTCTCCGTCGGGCCTTCGGGGAGTCGGAGGGAGAGTCGGAAACGGAGAAGGAAAAGGAGAAAGAAACGGAGAAGGCAAAAGAAACCGGCAAAGCTGTGGCTTCAGCTAGGGTGACTCCGGCGACGCAAGGTGAACTTTTGTCTTCTGCCGATTCCATTTTCGATAGGGATTTAGAAATTTTTTACGGTTCACTTCCGTCCTGGAATGAGATCCAGGACTTATTGCAGTTTCCCACTCCTCCGCCGGGTTTGTATAATAGATGTGTCTCCTCACTTTTCTTTCTTTTTAACTTAGCACATTTTTTGAATTGCGGATTATTGTATGTTCGTAACACTTGTTCTTTATTCCAGGGGCAGGCCAGGCGGGTAAAACGTCGGATGTTCGACACCGCCTTGAACAATTTAAGTCGAGGAGAGCTTCCGCGAAACCTTCTACTGATCGCACTGGGGACGTAGTCAAGTACCGCCCTCTTCTTGGGGTCATCGAAGAGGGCATTCAGAAAAGGAAGCGGAGCCGTTCCTTATTTGAGTCTTCTTCTGCTTCGCAGCTTCCTACTCTGCCTCCCCCTACTCAGCCTCCTTGTGATACTACGGAGGAGAGCACGGAGCCCTGCCCCCCTCCTCCTCCTTCCAAGAGTTCTACTGTCATTCATATAAGGCGTCCCGATGTGCCTCGCCCCGTGCCTCGTGACCCTTTTGCCGTTCATCCTGATTTAGACCCAAGTTTTCGGGACATTTCATTCGATGAGACCACGGGCGAGCACCTACTTCCCCGCAACCCCATGGTAAGAGTGTTGGACGAGGCCAAATCTTTAGATCTTGATTTACTTACTACACGGGTAGTCACCATGGGGGATGAGGCCAAGGCTAATATCGACCGGGTGGCCGTAGAGACCAAGAAGTTAATGGAGCATCATGCTAAGTTGGTCAAGGCCGGGGAAGAGATCGGGAGTGCTAACATTCGGTTGAGGTTAAAGGTTGCCGATCAGGCCAAGCAACTCGCCGACCAAGCCATCCAGATTTCCCAGCATGAGGAAGCCTCCAAGCGTCTGAAAGAGACCATGGAGAAGGCCAGTAGGGCGGAATTACGGAAGATGGAGGTCGCTTGCAGGGAACGGATTAACGTAGCTATCGCCACGGTGGATGAGGTTCGAAATGCGGATCTCGAGCGGGTAGAGGAGTTGTCAGGGAGGCTCGAGGCTGCGGAGATGGCTCAGGCCGAGTTGAAGGAGGAGCTGGAGGAGATGAGGAGGTCCCTCAAGTTGAAGGAGGAGGAAATGAGAAGGTCACTCCAGGCTGACTGCTTGAGATACCAATCAGAGAGGGACGTCGCCGTCGCTAAGTTGCAAGCTTCCGAGGCTCGGGTGAGGGAGTTTGAGGAAAATGAGGGGATGATGGATGAGATGCTTCAGGATATGTACTTCCATACTTGGAAAGAGGGCGGCTTGTCTTGGATGGACGATTACCCTCGGGTCATGGCCAAGGTGTATCTCCAGGCTTTAGAGGAGGCCAGGGTGAACGCGGGTAAGGAAGGCGGAGAGGCTTTCAACTTGAGTGCGGTTACTGCTCAGTTCTCAAAGGAGGAGCAAGCGGCGGTGAAGGAGGGGATGCGGCTGCTTGCTGCGGAGGAAGCGGGCGTGCAGTTGGATGATGAGGATCAATCGGCGGATGCTGGTGAGTTATTCTTTTCCCTTTCTTTTCTTTCCGTGTTTTCATAACTTGATCGTTCGTTTAATGAATTCCTCTTCCGATCTGGACAGGTGGGACTTCAGATCCACATGCTGGGGGTTCTGATCCTGCGGCTAAGTAGGCTGGGGGAGTTGGTGATGGAGTGTGGATGCATCTGCCATCTTTTTGTTTCTTTTTTATCACTGTTCATGTTAGTCTTTGATATGCAACTGTAATAAAATTATTTGCAAAGAATAACTTCGTGTGATCTTATAATATAAGCTGATTTTGTCATGTTTAAATGTTGTTGCTATCTTTATGTGCTGTGTGAGAAGTATAATTATGTATATGCCTGTGATTCCACTTGTGTTTGATGTTAAGTTTTTGCTTGAAATATAATTTCACGTTTTGCAATGTCAGTGTATGAATAAGTTATAGTTACGCATTTATGTACAAGAGAAGAGAGTACCGCCCTTTATGTTTTATTCGCAGGCGTTAGCTTTGAGTGTCTTGTGTAACTGTTCACGGGTATAGCCGAGCGCCCTGCTACCCAGCACGCAGGCTTAGAGCCTCATGAGTGAATGCTTCCTATTTGGTTTCCTGTACTTTAGAGTTTGTTATACATGATAGGAGAAAAATATTTAAATGGAATGGAAATATAGTAAAAGTAAAACTTCCAGTCACGGAAGGCCGTCGATGTGCTTAAGTTCGTGGCAAACGGGTTTTGTAGTCACTTTCCCTAGCTGTGGGTCTTGGAGACATTTGTCACCCATCTTACGCCTCCGCGGGGAGTTTTCTTTTTTACCACAGCCGCACTTAAGACACATCGGAGCCGAGATCGCGCACGGTAACTACCCGAACCATTATGGTCCGTAATCGTGAGTATTATTCGATTTACCGTGGCCGGCTAGCGTGGGTGCCGTTGGCCGTGAACTACCCCTGGCTGGCCACACCTTATGTTGGGGCTTAAAGTAGGTTCACGGTTACCGACGAGCCGAACGCCGTAATGAGCTGCCATCGGCTATAGTCGGCCTTTATGATGACTTATAATCGGCTCATTACAGTTGGCTTTGAGGGCAGGCGCGCAATGAGTTAACCCGCAGCAGAGGGATGCTGGAGCAAAAGAGTCTCATTGGCGAGTGCATAGAATCGTAGCGTACCTGTTAGGCCTAGTCCAGATGAGGCCGCGGTGCGTCTTGAGTGGAGGTGCCATAGGATTTTGTTCAACAGAAAGGGATAAAACTTAACAAGTAGCCAAGACATAAAGGAACAAGTTAAAAAGAGACAAGATTTTTTAAAGTGGTTCGGCATGAAAATGCCTACGTCCACTGATTCTCTTTGTTAATTCACTTCATATGGGCAGTACAAGTTAAGAAAAGTTCGACGGAGGTGTCGGATGTTCCATGCCCTCTGGAACACCTCTCCGTCCACTGTTGACAAAATGTAAGCTCCGTTGTGGAGATCTTTGTGAATTACATATGGTCCGTCCCAGATGGGGTCCAGTGCCCCGGGGCGTGGAAAGATTCGCCTGAGGACAAGATCTCCTTCTTGTAAGCTGCGATGCTTGACTTTGGAATTGTATAGTGCTGCCACTTTTTGTCTGTGAGCTGCTGCTTTGAGTGCTGCATCATTCCTCCTTTCCTCAATCAGATCCAAAGACATGAGGAGGAGTTCTTCGTTTTCTTCTGGGTTGTAGTGGATCCTACGGTGAGAAGGCACAATAGTCTCAACTGGGAGCATTGCCTCCGATCCATATGCCAAAGAGAAAGGAGTATGTCCCGTTGCTGTTCTGAAAGATGTGCGGTATGCCCATAGTGCCGTAGGAAGTTCGTCCACCCAAGCGCCTTTTGACTTTTCAAGTTTCTTCTTGATTAGGGTTTTGAGAATTTTGTTGACAGCTTCAACTTGTCCGTTTGCCTGAGGGTAAGCTACTGATGAGAAGCTTTTATGAATTCCATGCTCTTGGCACCAGTCGGCAAACTCTTCGCTGTCAAATTGGAGTCCGTTGTCTGATACGATCTTGAGGGGGACTCCATACCTGCACAGAATGTTTTTGATCAAGAAGTTGATAATTTTTGCTGAAGATATTTTATTTAAAGGTTCCGCTTCCACCCATTTGGTGAAATAATCGACTGCCACTATAGCATATTTGGCTCCGCCTCGGCCCGTTGGCAGTTCGCCAATTAAGTCAATTCCCCATACAGCAAAGGGCCAAGGGCTGATCATTTGAGTAATTTCGTTTGTGGGCAGTCGAGGGATCTTGGCGAACTTCTGACATCTGTCGCATTTCTTAACGAAGTCTAGGGTATCTTTGTTTAGTGTGGGCCAGTAATATCCATATCGGAGTATCTTTCTTGCCAAAGTCTGTCCTCCAGTGTGATCTCCGCATCCTCCCTGATGGATGTTTGTTAATATCTCCTTGGCTTCCCTTCCGGCGACGCATCTTAATAAGGGGCTAGAGAAGCCACGTCGGTAGAGGATGCCTTCTTGTATTGTGTAGTGGGGAACTTTTCTCAAGATCTTCTTGGCTTCGTCACGCCTGTCGGGTAGTATGCCATCTTGCAAATATTTCCGGATAGGAGTCATCCAGGTTCCTTCTTCGATTGCAGTTATCAGATTTACTTGTTCGAAACTTGGGGCTAGCTGCCTTGAGATTGCTGGTGCTCCGGGAATGGTGCTGTCCTTCATACTAGCTTGCTTTGCAAGTTCATCTGCCTCTTGGTTTTCTTCTCGAGGAATGTGTTTGATTAGATAATGGTCCAATTGATCGAGCAGCAGTTTGGTTTTCTTTAGGTATGCTGTGAGTCGTTCTCCTCGAGTCTGGAATTCTCCTAGTACCTGGTTTACGATAAGCTGAGAATCACTATGAATACATAAGGAATTGATTCCAATTTCTAGGGCCAGTTCCAATCCCGCTATTACTGCTTCATATTCAGCATCGTTGTTAGTGGCCGTGAACTCCAATCTCAATGCATAGTACAACTTTCTTCCCCTGGGGGTGATGATCACAATACCTGCCCCCGAGCCTTGTTCGTTCGATGCTCCGTCTACAAAGAGGTTCCACTTGATGTTTTTTGCTACTTCAGATTGTTCCTCGCCTTCGTTGATAGTGAATTCGGCAATGAAATCAGCCATGGCTTGTCCTTTGATAGCGGTACGAGGATGGTAGGTGATATCATACTGACGTAGTTCGATGCACCATTTGAGGAGTCGCCCAGAAGTGTCAGGACGATGGAGCACTTGTCTCAGTGGTTGATCGGTTAGAACCCTGATGGAGTGAGACTGGAAGTAGTGGCGCAGTTTTCGTGACGCGATCAATAAACAATATGCTAATTTCTCAAGTTTAGGATATCTGGCCTCTGCCCCTGTAAATCTCTTACTTACAAAGTAAACCGGGCGTTGTGTGCGGTCTTCTTCTCTTACCAAGGCGGCGCTTAGAGCATGAGATGATACAGCGAGGTATAGGTATAACACTTCACCTTCATTTGGAGTTGAGAGTACTGGTGGTCTCTGAAGGTGTTCGATGAGGTTGAGGAAGGCTTTTAAGCATTCGTCGGTCCACTCGAACCTCCCTTTGTCTTTCTTGAGTGCTTCGAAGAAAGGGACACACTTGTCAGTTGCCTTGGAAATGAATCTGCTTAGGGCGGCCACCTTTCCGTTTAGGCTCTGCATTTCTTTTCGAGTGGAAGGTATCCTTATTTCTTTTAAAGCTCGGATTTGTTCAGGGTTTGCTTCGATTCCTCTGGCGTGGACGATAAATCCTAAGAATTTTCCCGAAGATACTCCGAAGGAGCACTTTAGAGGATTCAGCTTCATTCCATATCGGCGAAGTACTTGAAACATCTCGCCCAGGTGGCTTACATGGTCGTCGGCTTTCCTGGACTTTACCAACATGTCATCCACATACACTTCCATAGTTCGTCCTATTAGTTCCGCGAACATCTTGTTGACGAGGCGCTGATAGGTAGCTCCAGCATTTTTGAGTCCAAAAGGCATGACTTTGTAACAATATAGTCCGCGGTCGGTGATGAAGCTAGTGTGGTCCTGATCGGGAGCGTGCATGGGGATCTGGTTATATCCGGAGTATGCATCCATAAAAGATAGGAGTTCGTGCCCAGCTGTGCTGTCCACGAGTTGGTCAATTCGGGGAAGTGGGAAGCAGTCTTTCGGGCAAGCGTCATTCAGATTGGAGAAGTCAATACATGTTCGCCACTTTCCATTGGCCTTTTTTACTAGCACTGGGTTAGCGATCCATTCTGGGTAGATGGCTTCCCGTATGAAGCCATTAGCAAGTAGATTTTTTACTTCCTCATCAAGGGCTGCTGATCGCTCTGCCCCCATGCTCCTCTTTTTCTGCTTTACTGGTACCTTGGTGGGATCGATGTTCAACATGTGGCATGCTACGTCTGGGGAGATTCCTGTCATATCGGCATGGGTCCACGCAAATACATCTAAGTTGTGGCGGAGAAAGTCAATGAGTTGATCCTTCAATTCCGTTTTCAGCTGAGATCCGATTTTTAATAGTCTACTTGAATCATGCTTATCTACCGATACGAATTCCATAGCCTCTGCAGGCTCGGCGGTAGCCTCCTCCTCATTATCCCTGGGGTCTAGTTCATTGAAGGGATCGCTTGTGTATCGAAGAGGAGGGGCTTTCTTTAGTTGCTATGCCTCCAAGCTTTTCATGCAGAGAGTAGTCTCTGCATCTTTTCCTTTATTCTTTCTGCGGTTATTGCGAAGTTCAGTTACGTAGCAGTCTCGGGCAGCACCTTGATCTCCTTCTACTTCTCCTATTCCGTTGTCTGTTGGAAATTTCATTTTCAGGCACCAGGGGGCTAATACAATCTGAAAGTCAGACAAGGCTGGTCTTCCCAAGAAAGCGTTGTAAGCCGAGTGGTTTTCTATTAGTACGAACGTTTGTTTTCGCACAACGGAGCGGGGATGACTTCCTATTTCGACGAAGAGGTCAAGTTGCCCGAGGGGCATTTTTGCATCTCCAGTGAAACCGTGCAGTGGTTTGTCACAGGGGGATACATCCTTCATTGATAACTTCATTTTGTCGAAAGCATGTCTGAATAGGATATTTACGGAGCTTCCTGTGTCTATTAGAATCCGAAAAACTTTAGCTGGACCGAACCAGGCAGAGATGACCATAGGATCCATATGTGGGTACTGTCTTCCTTCCAAATCACGCCTACTGAATATGATGTCGTCGTTCTCTTTTCGTTTCGGGTGGCGTTCTTCCGTGATGGAGTTAACATAGCCTTCTGCATTTCTAAGCGACTTGCCGTACCTTTCCATCTCTGCCCAACTTCTGTCGGCGATGTGTGGTCCTCCTGAGATGGTAAGGACCACTATCTTCTCTTGACTAGAGCCACTGGTGTTGTGATTGTTGCGATTCCCTCCGCCTACTTCTGGGAGGGGTTGCTTTGAGTTCTCATTGGCAGGAGTTGGAGTCCTGTTCTGACTTTTCACATAACGTTCCAGTCTTCTTCTTCTAATGTGTTCTTCGATCAAGTCCCGAAGATGGTGGCATTCATTGGTGTCATGTCCGTGGGATTCGTGGAAGCGACAGAACTTTCCGGACTTGAGTGCGTTATCTGATTCTTTCTTGTGCGGGGGGCGCTTGTATCCGAGTTCGCCCTGAGTGGCTAGGTAGATGTTTTCGATTGTTTCATTCAAAGGAGTGTAGGAGTCAAATCTTGGCCCTGGTCGATATTGGCGCTTCTCAACCTTTCTGCCCCCAGCATTGTCTCTAGATTCATTTCTTCGAGCGTCCTTAGCTGCAGTGGGAACCTTGTCCTGAACTATCTTGCCTTGTTGCCCTGACTGCCTCTCCGTAGCAGCGTCTTCAAGTCTCATATACTTTCCTGCTTCATGGAAGAAATCAGGCAAGGTAGCTGGTTTTTCCTTAGTTAATCTTCTGGCAAACTTGGTGTCTGGATGTACACCACTACAGAGGGCCATTAGAGTGAGTTTTTCATCGGCATCTTGAACTGCTGCCGCTGCGGCGTTGAACCGTGTTAGATATTGTTGCAGCGTCTCTCCGGATTTCTGTTTGACATTGGATAGAGAATAAGCATCCTTGGGTTGTTCCACATGGATGCGGAACTGGCTAATAAACCTTTCTTTTAACATCTCCCATGAGCTGATGGATCCTTGGGGTAGATGGCAGAACCAGGAGGTAGCTAGATCTGATAGGAATAGCGGAAAGCATTTACATAATACTCCTTCTGTTGCTCCACTCATGAGCATATGCTGGGTGTATCTCTGCAGGTGTACGATGGGGTCGGAAGTTCCTTTGTAAGGTTCCATGGTTGGCATTTTCCATTCCCGGGGAGTGATGGCAGTTTCGATATTTCGGGTAAAGGGACTGGTGACCCTAGCGCCTATTCCCCGGTCCCTTTGCTCCCGTTGGACACATTCTCTGAATAATCGTGCCATCCGCTCGTCAGAACTTGGAGCGGACAAAAATGAGCTCGGTTCTTCCCTGCGGGATCTATCTCGTCCAGATGACCTGTAGGGATGGTACAGTCTATCACCTCTAGCATTATCCAGTGGTTGTCTTTGGCTGCTTGGATGCACGCTAGGACCAGCTACAGTTGCCCCCTGCCTTGATCTTCCCCTGTGGGGTTCTGTTTCGAGCACATCCATGGGGTCAACTTCGGGCTGGGTTCTAGCTCGGCTCCGTTCAGCGGGGTTTCTATGATTAGGTGGCATGACTGGCTCAGCTACATCCGACCCTCGCCTGGTGCCTCCCCCGCTAGGTTCGGTTCCAAGAGCTTCCTCGAGTCGGAATTCGGGCTGAGTCCGGGCGCGGCCCCTATCATCGTTTTTCCTGTTGATAGCTTGTTCGAAGAGTGAAGACCTTTGTTGCCTCCGGGATCCTCCGGATTGGGATTCACCCCATGATTCAGTGTTGCGGTTGGACTCTTCAGCATCCCTTAAGCGTGTCATGAGTTGGTCCACCAAAGTTTCTTGTTGGGATGTGAAGCGGTTAGTTACTTCAGCCACAACCCTGTCCAGATCTGCCCTAGTGATTGGTTGTTCCGTTGCGGGACCAGTTGGATTTTCCTGATTTTCATCTGGTACTGCTGTTGAAGTGGGCTGATCTGTGATTGCTGGATCTGGAAGGCTGCTAGTTGCGATGTTCTTTCCTTTGTTAACATCCCTTCTCTGTTTGGAAGGCATGATTTCTAAGCAACGAGTGATGTTGTTAGGAAGAAGGTTGAGTGGGAGAAGATGAAGCTTGAGTTCAGTTCTCAGTGAAAGCACCAAAAATGTTTGCACAAAAAATGGACAAACACCTCCAAGTCGTATTATTTAGTTGATTATATGTGATTTTCAATGATTTTAGATGAGTATGTAAATATGAGAAAGGTAGGGGCTGAAATGTAAAAGACACACAGATTTATAGTGGTTCGGCCAGAATGTGCCTACGTCCACTTTATATGTTATTATCTTCTTTCTTTCAGGTTACAAGTACAATGCGTTGTATACAAGTGTATGAAAGTAGTTTGAAAGTTCCTTCCTTGCTTGAGCTCTCAAACTTGTCTGCCATTGTTGTACCCCTGCCCCTCTATTTATAGAGTGAGGTTGAGGGCAGGGGCCTTGGAAGCATATAGCTGCTGGTGGGCCCGGGCTGAAGCAATCTGGACTGGCAATCTTCTGGTTCGGCAAGGCTTCATTCGGCTATGAGCTTGGACCGGTGGTAGGTGTGCATGTGGACCGGCAGGGGAAAGGAGAGGGTTGGTTCGGTGCTTGCCTGGTCCGGTGGTAGGAGTGTGAGAATGTGGACCGGTAGTCGTTTGGTCCGGTTATGTAGGTGGTTTGGTGGTGGTGGTCCGGCTGTAGCAGGGGAGTTGGTTCGGCTACCGGATGGGCATGCCGAATGGCACTTGAGATTTGCCCGAATATGGTTGGTCCGGCTACCGGATGATCATGCCGAATGGACCCTTGTCCTTGCTGGATGGAGAGTGGGTCGCGACTCCGGGTGAAACCAATGCTTCTTAGTCTCGAGGTCTTCTGGGTGAGAATTCGCCCAACAGTCAACATTTCTACATTCCTCATACAGCAGCCATTCCATCTTCTACACATAGCCCCTTTTACAACTAAACATCATCACATACAAACTGCCTCAAACATCCCACTTCATATCTGCTGTACTTTGACTTGACCATCCTCAACCACTGGAATACCAGACATTCACTGTCTGTCCCCCTGTAACCTTCCCCTCCAATACATTTTCCTTCCAAAACCATTGCAACATACAACAGCCTCATCACATACAATACAACAACCAACATCCTGTCACAATCATCAACTTCTCATACATCCACCCATATCAACCTCTTCACTGACCCACCTCCACCAGCAATGCCACTACCACCATCTGCCTCAACATCCAGTCATCAACTTGCTTCCACCACCAGACTCCGCGCCGTTGCCATCCCTTACTTCCTCTGCCAGTTCAAACTATCACAAAACTGCTGCCATCGCCTTGTCATCTCAAAACTGTCATTCATACAAACATCGCCTTCGATTTGGTCCACCTCCTCACCGTAATCCAATCACCGCCACGAACCCGTGCCCTTCACTGCATCTAAATCCCAAACCACTGCACTGACACATTGCAGTTCAAAAAAAAACTTCCATCCACCGGTTCCTCCTCCCCTAAACCAAAATTTTCCACCGCAACTTACCATCTCCTCTTCCTACAGCTACAACTACAAACGTTGACACGCTCAAACAAACAATCAGACCATCTCCTCTGAACAATTGACATACCACCAAAATAACCCTGCGCACCACCAAAATCACCGCATCCAAAATTTGACTCCACTGACAATCACTCCACAAACAACCCGCCACTCCACTGACAATCACTCCAGACTCGTGGTGTCGTTGCCTGACTCGTGACAAAAAACCTAAATACAAGTCATCTGACTCGCATCGAAATCCATATCGAGCACAATCGCCAAATCGACAACTACACCTCAAGTGAAACGGCTCGTTTTGTAAATTTGATTTGTAAATTCGATTAAATTAGTGCGAGGTTTTGGAGATTTAAGAAATTGATGACCTGCTCGCGTGAATGTGTTTGATTTATTTGATCCTGTTTTATTTCAGTAAGATAAAGGGAATCTGTATACTGTATACCGTGTTTATATGAGTTTGGGCTGAGCCCTAGAGTTTAAAAAAAAAGGGCTTTTTTTTTGTTAAAGCTTTCCTTTTTTAAAATTTATTTCAAATTAAAAAAAAATTGTTGAATTTGCTTGTTTTTTTTTGTTGTGGTCATTTTTCTTTTTGATTTTGGTTTTGTTTCTTCATACAAAAAAAAAAAAAACAAGTATTTTAGTTCCTTTTGTTTTGGCTTTCACTTCTTTTAGTTTTATATTATAGGGGTTATTCGACACAGGGAAGAAGTTGCAAAAAAATTTAGTCTCGGGAGCAACAAGTTTGTTTTTTAGTTTGAAGGACACTCTGTAGTGTAAATCATAGAATGATAGATGCAGCTATCATTTTCTGTTTACACTATAACGTATCCTTCGGACTAAAAAACAAACTTACTGTCCCTGAGACTAAATTTTTTTGTAACTATTTCCTTATGCCTATTTTCCTGTATATTATATATATATATATATATATATATATATATAACTTTCATATATCTTATTTTTAATTTAAGTTTGCCAAAACAGAATTTCAGAAGAAGACTGCCAAAAAAACTTGCTGCTCTGCTTGCCAAATAAACTGCTTGCTTAAAAAAAATTTGCCAATAAATCCCTTGTTTTAATTTTGCATTGTTGGTTGCTTGCATTTGAAAAAAAAACAAAAATCCATTCTTAATTGCACTATTAATACACATTTAATTTCTGCTTTGCATTTCATCTTAGAATTTGTTAATAACAATGGTTAGACAACGATAGCACTTAATTGTATGTCAACAATTTGTCTTCTTTGAACAACTTAATTTCTTGGTGTCTAGGCTATGGCAGAGCAATAACAATTTATAAATATTACGGTGATTCGTAAATATTATAGTGGTCATTTCTTTGGAGGTACATAAACCTTCGGCTGCATTGCTACTGTGATTCGTGGTGCACCGATAAATCCTGTTCGTTACCTGGCTGAGAACTATCTTGTTTATCTAAGACAATGTGTGATTATACAATTTAGGGTTAACTAGGATAAATCATTTGTAATTAACCATTGGATTCACATAGTTGCATTAGCTCATGCATATTCTAAAACAAAACAAAATTCAAAATCCAAAACTAAAAAAATTGTAAATATTTCTTCTCCTTTGAAATTTTTTAAATCTTTTTTCTTTGAAATTTCAAAAATCCAAAAAAATTTAGAAAAACCAAAATTCAAAAAAAAAATTATAAAACCATTTCAAAAACAAAGAAAAAATTTGAAAAACAAAACAAAAGAAAAATCAATTTCCCCTTGAAAAATAAATTCCATTTGTAAATATTTTTCGTAACAAAAAAACAAACCAAAAACATTCTTAAAAATGTCTGAATTTTCATATTCACATGAATTTTACGACAGTGTGAAAATCAATATAATCCATATAATTTCACTTCAAATTATTATGGATATTTCAACAACAACTATTGTTTAAACAATTCGAATTTTGAACCACAAAATTTTCAAAATGATGACCAACGTTCAAATCCTGAAAATAACATTTCATCTTTACTTGAAATCGCTACACAACAAAATCAAATGATAAATGAGTTGTGTAATTCATATTTGTGTAATAACTCGAGTTAAGTTTTCAAAATAATCAAAATTTGAATTCACTTCAAAATTAAAACGATTTCGAGTATAGCCCATGCCAATTCAATTTTGAACTCCAAAATGAATTTCAAAATCAAAACGAAATTGTGATCCACTTTTCAAATAATTTTGACAATGGGAATAATCTTGACTAAGATACGAGTGAAAATTTTGTTCTCAACAAATCCAAATCGAAAATTCTCAAGTTAATAGCTACAAATTAGATTTTGTTGAACAAATGAACGAAATTTACGATGGTCACATGGATTCGTTGTTTGAAACTTACATGAAACAACGTGAACAACAAAACCAAATCCCAACATGTGACGAGTTAAGTAATAATCCATCTTTTACCCAAATTGACGATTTTCGAATAACAACTTTTGAAATTTAAAATAATATTCTTAATGCAGTTATTGAAAACATGGTAATTGAGTTCGATTTCAATTCTTTTGAGGGTGTGGAACCAAATTTAAAATTCGATCTTCCTTTTCTCGATTTCGAAAATTTGAATACAACAACTTTGGATTTTGAACTTGAGACATGTAATAAAGTTGTTGATAATCCAATAAAGGAAGACGAATTTAACGAACACGAATTTTATGGAATTTTCGAAGACGAGTTGTTAAATCGTGAAGGTGTAGATTTAAATCACCATTTTGATTTTGAAATCAATAATTTTGAAGAAGTTTTCAATGACAAATTTGAACTTCAATTTGGTGAAAATAAACTTGAATTTCAACCAATTATTTTATCGACCCCACATCGACAATAAAACAACTCGTACGATATTTAATAAAACGACATTCGTTTTTCCAAATCAACGTTCAACTTTCAAATCTTTTATGGTTTGGTTTTTCGAGCTTAAGCTGTGTCTCGCATACTTGACGAGCAAATGAATCGGTCTTTGGAAGACCATTTCGTTTACTTTTTAACAATATATTTTCTGATGCTATGTAAATACATTTCATTTTCATGTAAATAATAATAAACATTCATTTTAGTTGGGTTGACTATGAGGACACAGTCAAAATCAAGTGTGGGGGGAGACTCGTCTTCTTTTTTATTTTTCATAATTAATTTTTCATTTTTTCTTCCAAAACTCAAAAAAATATCAAAATATTGAAATACAAAAAAAATTCAAGCATTTTGATTTATTTTTAAAGAAACACTATAGGATAAATATATGGTTTTGGTTTATTAAATTAAAATTTTTGAAAATTTATTTGTCTTAACAAAAATAAAAATGAAGTTTGATTACAAATAACGATAGTTTAACTAGTATATGGGAAGGTTCACACGTGATAATTATGAATATATCCCAATTGTAAATCTTTGTTTTAAAAAGTGGTTGATTTTAAGTAAAGGATATAACATTTTTTTGTCTTCTAATTTAAGTGGTGCTAAGATTATTTTACAAAACTCTCTCTTCCAAAAAAAATTGAAAAAAAAACATGAAAAAAAAACAAAACATTTGTATATATGTCAATACTTTCTATTAACACCTACAGTCGACTGGCGTACACACTTGTGTGTACACTCGCAATGCTCTGTACCTTTCTCACGTAATCCCGAAAGACAGTTCTCACGTAATCCCGAAAGACAGTGCACGATCGGTATATCTGGCCTCAGTTTATCCGAGCTAGGTGTATATATAAAAAAATTCTTTTTAATAACGCCTACAGTCTATAGGTGTTCACACTCGTGTGTACACTCGCCACGCTCTATATTCCCTTCACATAAGTCAGCGAGGCAGTGCATGGATAATATATCTATCCTCGGGTTATTTGAGTTAGGCATATGTAAATATTGTAAATATCAATAAAATTTCAAAAAAATAAGAGAGAGTAAGCAAATGAAATCCAAGCACTATTTTAACTTATTGATTTGACTTGTTATTGAAAAAATGAATATACCACCTTGATAAACTTTGATAATCAACTAAGGATCCATTTCATAGTTACACTTTGTTATCAACCGAAACAACGAGTTAAACTATAGTCTATTTGTTATGATAACTTTGTTTTTGTTGGAAACTTTGACAAGTAAATGACTTAAATGTCAAGATAACAACCAAAACCTATATTTAACTTATTTATGTAGATTTAAAAATAAATCTTTCATTTGTAAATATTTCAAAAATACGCATTCATCTCTTTGTAAATAAATCTTTTTGTAAATATTTTCATCCTACATTTGGATTTTGTGGGTAGTATCCACTGAAAACCCTCACGAGCAACACTAGCCCTACTAGGGACACCTAGAGGTTTAACGGCTTGTTGCATATGCTCAATGCAATCGTGCTCCCTACAAAAGCAGATTTATCTTTATTTTTCTTTATTCGAGGACGAATAAAAAGATAAGTGTCGGGGTATTTGATGTGCATGTAAATGTGCATATTTTACCACAATATGTATTTTATTTAAATTAAATAAATGATCATATTGGGTATTTTAACTTGTTTTAACCAAAATCCATATTAATTCAAATTTGTCACATATCCATCTTTATATAGGAGCAAAACGATTATTTATGTGCATATATTTCTTTGAGAAAAATTAATTGAAAATTTATATATACTTGTGTAGGAATTTGATCTCAAATAGGAGTGGTTTCATGAAGACACATGCATGCACAAATGAACACAAAGGAATGAATATGGAAATAATTCAAAGTGAAGAACACGGAGGACCCCATCTACTATGACGCCCCACCTCTATACCCATGCTAGCCAAGGACACTACGGAGCAATGCCGTCAACTAGCACGGAGAGTAAGGCTGTTGAGGAGCGACCATCTGTGTAATTGCTTTGTGCGAGTACCGATATGCCAGATAAAATATAACTTGCATTCTTTTCAAGAGGAAATCCGACATACTGACACAAACTCAAAGCTACTACACAGTGGCTATAATGTCTTCGGAAACGAATATAGAAATAACATAACACAAATCAGTCACAGATAATTCAAATCACAAAGGCAGAAATAGATATGAATATATATATATATAACACATTAAAGTGTTCATCAGAGTAGTGGTTTAAAAGATCCACAATGACACAAAAGAATAGCAACATGTGCTATACAAAAGAATAAGTACACAACTATGAGTCTATATCTCAAATGTATACAACAAAAACTACTAATCTAAGTAGTTAGCCAAAAGTCAGAGTAATGAACCCCTGGGGAGAAGTTAAGCAGAAGCACCTGAAACATCTCGGTCTAACCCGAGTATTATTTATAAGAAAATAATAAACGGATCAGTCTAGCTATAAATATCAGATAAAATGATATAGAAT
This sequence comes from Allium cepa, assembly GCA_030765085.1. Lineage (NCBI taxonomy): Eukaryota > Viridiplantae > Streptophyta > Magnoliopsida > Asparagales > Amaryllidaceae > Allium > Allium cepa. Next base: position 474,706,892 of record CM060932.1, read on the forward strand.
AAGAGATATGACATAACATATGATAACTATAAAGCCATACTGTGATAAGTATGCAATTGAAAATCAACAAGAGATTAATCAATATCACAAGAATCTTCTCAAAGATCAAAAGGAATGTCATACTCCTTATTTCATTCACCAAGCCACAAATATTGCCAACATATAAATGCCAATCATAAAATTGGTGAAACACAAATTCTAGAAATCATCAATAGAAATCCAGAAATCACAAAAAGGTAGAGGCCTATCACAAAACGGGAGCATGAAAACTCACCAACACGTGTATCACAAACGGGACGCTATCCCATGGTCGCTAACCACAGAGCCGGTCCAACGACGTAGTACAATATCGGTACGCCCGAGGAACCTGAAACTCGAATAGATCGGAACATCGACGTAGTACAACGGTACGTCCAATGAACCGAACTCCATAAAAGAATATGGGTCGCTAGCCCACAAGAATTGAGTCGAAACTCCAAATATAAATAGGTCATTAGCCTATAATAAAAATGAGACGAAACTCAATAAAACGAGGTACTTTCCCTTACGTGGACAAAGAAACATAGCATATTGCTAGTCATAATCACAAAAATGATCATCGTCGATCATCAAGAAGTGTCAATTACACTAAGCTAGTAAATATATGAGCTTAGCTTCATGTCTCATAACCACTAGCTTAACTTAAATATTTACAAACAAATTGTAGATCTCCGCTAGAAAATTATCACAAGAGATTCAATCGAACAAGTCCAAAATTTAACCAATGAAATAAACGCAAGCGTTTCATACCACTCGTTTTACTAAGCCGTTTAATTAGATTTCTCATACGTGTGAGGAAAAGGTTTATATATACTAATAGATTGGAAAACGGTTTTAATAAATGAGCTTTGTATTGAAATAGTGTTGAAATCGTTTTGTTGAAAGAGTTTTGATATTTACTACTAGTATAGAAACCTTTATATTTTTAAAGTGACAAATCACAAAAATGATTGTAAAACAATCAATCACCGAAATTCACATTCGAAGACGTGAATAAAATCCAAAATAATCGATATCAAATCCATCAAAATGGATATTTTGAAAATTCCCAAAGAAAATGTCATCAAATTCGATAATAAATGATAACAACAAAAGGGAAACAACACTAATCGATTTAAAGTTGGAAATTCAACAAAATAGACAATATAGGCAAAATTGGCAAATAGGAGCAGGTCGGTCAACCGGACTCCCTGAGTCGGTTGACTGAACCAAAGATGGAAGTGCACGGGTAGCAGGTCGGTCGACCGGACCCTGAGCTCGATCGGTCGGAGCCTGTAACCTGTACTACCAAAACAGAGGCAGGAAGTGCTCGGGTAGCAGGTCGGTCGGCCGGCTACAGAGCTCGGTCGGCCGAACCCTGTTGCCAGCACTCCCATGCCTATCTAATGAATGCCAATCCCTTCTGAATTGCAATCGGTCAAGCAACGGCACTAAGGATTTACGCCATCGACTACCCGGCCATATAAGCTCTTCGATTCATCACCAAAAACATGATCAAAACATCAAAGTTAGGATTTTTAAAGAATTGAACTCAAAACACTAAAAATTGGAATATTCACCAAATCAATCCAAACCAAAGGCAATTACACAAGAATAAGTGTCAGGAATTCATACCTAACAATCGAAGATAATTATAAGCATAGATGTGAGATAAAAATCTCACCTTTGAACCCAAAAACAATGAATGAGAAGCTTGAAAACAAAGGAGGATCAACCACTCTTCAATCCCAACTCAAGAAGCTTGATTCTAAGCTTAAAAGAGAAACATTTCCCAAATTAGGTTTAGAAATTTCTGAAATTCAAGAGAGAAGGAGTTGGAGAAGATGAAGAGAAGGCTTACCAATGGGTTCTCTTGAATTTGGAGCTAGAAGTTGGATTTGCTAATGAAGACTAGGGCTTGGAGTTTTAATTTCCTCTTCCACTCACCATTAATCTCTTTAGAAATGAAAAGTAGAGGAAGAGGGAGTGAATGAAGAGGGGGTTTCAGTTTGGGGTATTAAGTTGGCTAGTGGGCTGAACCCAACCCAAAGCCCTAAGTGAAAAAATGGCAAAAATTAACTTACTCCAAACATATCGAAGCTTATACTCAAAAAGGTTACAAACGGCATTTTGAACTCAATGGAAGGGGTCTCGAGTCCCAATTCGACTGTTTGCTAAAAGTAGGTTTTCGGACTAAAATCCGACTAACGATGAAATATTTAAATAAAATATTTAAATAAAATATTTAAATATTCGAATCGTAAAATATGCGGGTTGTTACAGACTCCCCTCCTTAAAGAAATTGCGTCCTCGCAATATTTAAGGAGAAAAATATATAGTAACGACCATGAAAGCATATTCAACACAAAAGAAATTTGAAATAAAAAGTTCACCTCAAAGAGCATGAGAAAGTAAGTCTGGATGTGTTCGCTCGATGAACTCTCTAGATTCCCAAGAGCAATCCTTAGGATTTGAGGACCATTGAACTTTAACAAGCAAAACATCTTTATTTCGAAGGCATTTGACTTCCGAAGCAATAATACGAATAGGATGCTGCTCAAAAGTTAAATTAGGCGAAACTTCAATTTCTTCCACAACACCGGGCTCAAGAATAGAATCGGAATCTCGAAGACATTTCCGTAATTGAGAAACGTGAAACACGTCATGAATAGCAGAAAACTGAGCCGGTAATAAAAGGCGATAAGCCATGGAACCAACACATTTAGTGATAGGAAATGGCCCGCGCTAATTTTCCCGATCGACTGAAACGTACAACACCCTTCATAGGTGAAACACGAATAAATACAAGATCTCCAATAGAAAATTCTAATTTACTTCTTCGTTTATCGGCATAGGATTTCTGTCTACTCCGGGCTTCTTTCATCCTATGACGAATAAAATTAATCTTCTCTGTGGAATCCCGGATAAAATCTGGACCTAAAACCAGCTTCTCACCAGCCTCAAGCCAACAAGAAGGAGAACGACATGGCCTTTCATAGAGTGCCTCAAAAGGAGCCATACCAATACTAGATTGGAAGCTATTATTATAGGAAAACTCAACAAGAGAAATATGATCTTCCCAACTTCCACCAAAATCAAGAACACATGCACGAAGAAGATCTTCAAGAGTTTGATTCACACGCTCAGTTTGTCCATCGGACTGAGGATGATAAGCGGTGCTAAAATTAAGCTTCGTTCCCAAAGATTTTTGAAGACTCTTTCAAAATCCACTAGTAAACAATGGATCACGATCGCTAACAATAGAAGTAGGAACTCCATGTAATTTAACAATTTCTTTGATAAAAAGTTTGGCCAAGAGAGGAACGGTTCGGTTAGACCGAACGGGAATAAAATGGGCAGATTTAGTAAGTCTATCAACTATAACCCATAAGCTATCATGACCCGAACGAGAACGGGGAAGGCCGTCAATAAAATCCATGGAAGTTTGATCCCACTTCCAAATTGGAACATCTAAAGGTTGCAATAACCCACTGGGCCTTCGATGTTCGGCCTTGACAAGTTGGCAAGTCATGTAACACTTAATAAAGTTAGCAATATCAGATTTTATTCCCTCCCAATAATAAAGTCGCTTCATATCCGCGTACATTTTACTACTACCGGATGAATGGTAAATTTGGAACGATGAGAATCTTCTAAAATGTCTTTACGAAGATCACTAATATTTGGCACAATAAGTCTGCCAAATTTTCGAATGCCGCCACGAGAATCGATACCAAAGTCTTTCAAACCTTCAATATCAATTTTATCCTTAATATTTTGGTCAAGAAGACCCAATTCGGGATCTAGCCTTTGAGCTTCAAGAATGCGGTATAAAAGAGAAGGATGAGCCTCAAGACTACATAAAACAAGAGATGAACATAAATCGAAAATACGATCTCGAATCTCACAAGTGGATAAAACCTCGAGATCACTCCATTCGGATATCATCATGGAAACAACCGCTTGTTGCTTGCGGCTAGTGCATCGGCAACACGATTTCCCTTTCCGGGAGTATAAAGAATATCAAGATCATAAGCTGCAAGAAATTCGAGCCAACGTTGTTGACGCAAATTAATTTCCTTTTGAGAAAATAGATACTTCAAGGATTTATGATCGGTGTAAAGAATAAATTTTTCTCCCAAAAGATAATGACGCCAAATACGAAGGGCGAAAACAATAGCCGCGAGCTCTAAATCATGAGTGGCATATCTAGTCTCAGCAGGCTTCAATTGCCTAGAAGCATAAGCAATAACACGTTCTCTTTGCATAAGAACGACACCCAAACCAACGCGACTAGCATCGGTATTAACAACGAAATCTTGATTCCCCTCAGGAATAACAAGAATAGGAGCATCAGAAAGGAGTTCTTTTAATTTCTGAAAAGAAGCTTCACATTTGTCCGACCAAATGTATTTAACACCTTTCTTTGTCAAACTAGTAAGAGGCATGGAAATTTTTGAAAAGTCCTTTATGAAACGGCGGTAATAACCTGCCAATCCAAGGAAGCTACGGATCTCCGTCACACTCTCCGGTCTCTTCCAATTATGAATCGCTTCAATCTTTGAAGGATCCACGGAAATTGCGGATTCGGAAATAATATGACCGAGAAACTTCACACGAGATTGCCAAAAGTGTCATTTAGAAAATTTTGCTTTCAATTGATTGCTCCTAAGAGTTTCCAACACAATCCGAAGATGCTTTTCATGCTCCTCCTCGGTTTTTGAATACACAAGAATATCATCAATGAAGATGAGAACAAACCGATCGAGGAAGTCTTTGAAAACTCTATTCATAAGGTCAACGAAATAAGTCGGAGCATTCGTTAAACCAAATGGCATAACAAGCCATTCATAAGATCCATATCGAGTGCGGAACGAAGTCAAAGGAATGCTATCCTCTGCAATACGAAGCTGATGGAAACCAGTAGCTAAGTCTAATTGTAAAAAGACTCTAGCACCACTAAGTTGATCGAATAGATCATCAATCCGAGGTAAAGGATATTTGTTCTTTATTTTAAGATCATTAAGCTTGCGGTAGTCAACGCAAAGCCTAAGTATACCATCGGATTTCTTCATAAAAATAGCCGAAGCTCCCCAAGGCGAGGAACTAGAGCGAATAAATTGCTTCGTCTCCAATTCGGATAATTGATTGCGCATCTCCTCATTTTCTTTATTGGACATACGATAAGGAGGACGAGTGATAAGTTGAGCTCCAGGGTTGAGATTAATTCTGAACTTAATTGCTCGCTTAGGTGGTAATCCTAAAACGGGCTCAAATATGTCGAAAAATTCACGGACAATGTGAATAAGAGAAATAATATCTTCCTCATCATCATTATCGCTATCATGAGGATTTAAAGAATATAAGGATGCAACCAAGCTGGAATCTGAATCTTTAAGATCAATATAAATCTGCTTAACAGATTGAGGATGTCGAAGACGAATAGTCCGCTCAGGACATAGGATATGAGCTTCATAACGGTTAAGCCAATCCATTCCCAAAATCATTCCAAAGCCTAAGTAACGCATGACATGCAAATCGGCTTGGAAAGAAAAATCACACAAAATAATCTCGACATCTTTACAAAGCAAACTAATCGTTGCGGATCCACCAACCGGATTCGCAATTCTCAAAGAAGTCATTAAAGCAACAACACTTAAAGAAAAAGTATCAACAAGTTCCTTTGATATAAAAGAATGGGATGCACCCGTATCAAAAAGGACTTGAATAGGTTGATCACGAAATATAATAATGCCATCAAGGATAGAATGAGACATACCTTGATTACGAGATGTGTTGCCAGGGGCTCGAGCAACATTAAGCTTTCCCTCCTTCTTGCCTTGAAGTTTGGAGCATGTAGATAAAAGATGACCCGAACTTTTGCAATAGCGACAAAAGAGAGGTTTCGGACATCTATTGGCATAATGGTCCTTAGAACCACAGTTGTAGCATTGCCCACCACTTGGGGTAGAAGTCTTAGTTGCCGGAGAGACTTACTTCCCTTTCTTATTGGGATAAGGACCTTTGAATTTGTTAGGCCTTTTCTTGTTGTTGTTGACGTTTGGTTTGGCACCCACCACTTCAACATCATTTTCCCTATCCGCCTCTTCAAGGCGAAGAGCGATGTCAATGAGTTGGTCAAAAGAAACTTCTAATTTTAGAAGTAATGGCTTCTTGAGATTTTTATTCAAGCCATAAACAAATCTCTGATTCTTCTTCAACGGGGTGTTTATGTACTCGACCCCATATTTAGAAAGCGACTCGAAGGATGCGACATAATCTGTCACAGAAGATTCACCTTGAACAAGGTCTACAAAACGGCGAGCCAAAGTCACCTTCTCAGCTTCTGGCACAAATTATAATTCGAAGCGCTCTTGGAATTTCTCCCAAGTAAGATCCGCTTCAATAATTTCAGAAATCAGAAGCTCATACCAGTTTAATGCCCTTTCTTGGAGCATACTAGAAGCCACCTGAACTCGGGGAAGATCAATAAGATTCATGCGAGAAAAGATTCGATCGCATGCTCTTAGCCAAGCCTGGAATTCGATAATAGTTTCAGAACCTTTGAATGGCTTCCCATCCAAATTGGTATAATCGTTGCACAAGCGTGCAAATCCAGACTTAGGGTGAGTAGGTTCCGGATTAGAACTGGCTGCTTGAGCATTCTTTACTAGATCAAGAAGCTGCTGGGAAGACATAAAAACTCCATCTTGGGAAGTAGCACTAGATTGACCGGCGCTGGGACGGCTAGGTCTAACCATTTCTCGTCCTTTAGAAATAAAGAAAGAAGAAGAAAATTGTTATTCACCAAATGAATATCAAGCAATCTTGATAGATAAAACAAGGAATCATAAAGAAAATAGGATGAATCGGTACGAAGGCATGAATTAAATCCTAAGGCACGACTCCTAAGAAGGACTTAGGACGATGATCCTTGTTAAATTATTCTACATTGTTCCAAAGTTTGGCTCTGATACCAAGCTGTGACGCCCCACCTCTATACCCACGCTAGCCAAGGACACTACGGACTAATGCCGTCAACTAGCACGGAGAATAAGGCTGTTGAGGAGCGACCATCTGTATAATTGCTTTGTGCGAGTACCGATATGCCAGATAAAATATAACTTGCATTCTTTTCAAGAGGAAATCCGACATACTGACACAAACTCAAAGCTACTGCACAGTGGCTATAATGTCTTCGGAAACGAATATAGAAATAACATAACACAAATCAGTCACAGATAATTCATATCACAAAGGCGGAAATAGATATGAATATATATATAACACATTAAAGTGTTCATCAGAGTAGTGGTCTAAAAGATCCACAATGACACAAAAGAATAGCAACATGTGCTATACAAAAGAATAAGTACACAACTATGAGTCTATATCTCAAATGTATACAACAAAAACTACTAATCTAAGTAATTAGCCAAAAGTTAGAGTAATGAACCCTGGGGAGAAGTTAAGCAGAAGCACCTGAAACATCTCGATCTGACCCGAGTATTATTTATAAGAAAATAATAAACGGATCAGTCTAGCTATAAATATCAGATAAAATGATATAGAATAAGAGATATGACATAACATATGATAACTATAAAGCCATACTGTGATAAGTATGCAATTGAAAACCAATAAGAGATTAATCAATATCACAAGAATCTTCTCAAAGATCAAAAGGAATGTCATACTCCTTATTTCATTCACCAAGCCACAAATATTGACAACATATAAATGCCAATCATAAAATTGGTGAAACACAAATTCTAGAAATCATCAATAGAAATCCAGAAATCACAAAAGGGGGAGGCCTATCAGAAAACGGGAGCATGAAAACTCACCAACACGTGTATCACAAACGGGACGCTATCCCATTGTCGCTAACCATAGAGCCGGTCCAACAACGTAGTACAATATCGGTACACCCGAGGAACCTGAAACTCGAATAGATCGGAACATCGACGTAGTACAACGGTACGTCCAATGAACCAAACTCCACAAAAGAATATGGGTCGCTAGCCCACAAGAATTGAGTTGAAACTCCAAATATAAATAGGTAATTAGCCTATAATAAAAATGAGACGAAACTCAATAAAACGAGGTACTGTCCCCTACGTGGACAAAGAAACATAGCATATTGCTAGTCATAATCACAAAAATGATCATCTTCGATCATTAAGAAGTGTCAATTACGCTAAGCTAGTAAATATATGAGCTTAGCTTCATGTCCCATAACCACTAGCTTAACTTAAATATTTACAAACAAATTGCAGATCTCCACTAGAAAATTGTCATAAGAGATTCAATCGAACAAGTCCAAGAATTAACCAACGAAGTAAACGCAAGCGTTTCATACCACTCGTTTTACTAAGCCGTTTAATTAGATTTCTCATACGAGTGAGGAAAAGGTTTGTATATACTAATAGATTGGAAAACGGTTTTAATAAATGAGCTTTGTATTGAAATAGTGTTGAAATCGTTTTGATGAAAGAGTTTTGATATTTACTACTAGTATAGAAACCTTTATATTTTTAAAGTGACAAATAACAAAAATGATTGTAAAACAACCAATCACCGAAATTCACATTCGAAGACGTGAATAAAATCCAAAGAAATCGATATCAAATCCATCAAAATGGATATTTTGAAAATTCCCAAAGAAAATGTCATCAAAGTCGATAATAAATGATAACAACAAAAGGGAAACAACACGAATCGATTTAAAGTTGGAAATTCAACAAAATAGACAATATAGGCAAAATTGGCAAATAGGAGCAGGTCGGTCAACCGGACTCCCTGAGTCGGTTGACTGAACCAAAAGTGGAAGTGCATGGGTAGCAGGTCGGTCGACCAGACCCTGAGCTCGGTCGGCCGGAGCCTGTAACCTGCACTACCAAAATAGAGGCAGGAAGTGCTCGGGTAGCAGGTCGGTCGGCCGGCTACAGAGCTCGGTCGGCCGGACCCTGTTGCCAGCACTCCCATGCCTATCTAATGAATGTCAATCCCTTCCGAATTGCAATCGGTCGAGCAACTGCACTAAGGATTTACGCCATCGACTACCCGGCCATATAAGCTCTTCGATTCATCACCAAAAACATGATCAAAACATCAAAGTTAGGATTTTTAAAGAATTAAACTCAAAACACTAAAAATTGGAATATTCACCAAATCAATCCAAACCAAAGGCAATTACACAAGAATAAGTGTCAGGAATTCATACCTAACAATCGAAGATAATTATAAGCATAGATGTGAGATAAAAATCTCACCTTTGAACCCAAAAACAATGAATGAGAAGCTTGAAAACAAAGGAGGATCAACCACTCTTCAATCCCAACCCAAGAAGCTTGATTCTAAGCTTAAAAGAGAAACATTTCCCAAATTAGGTTTAGGAATTTCTGAAATTCAAGAGAGAAGGAGTTGGAGAAGATGAAGAGAAGGCTTACCAATGGGTTCTCTTAAATTTGGAGCTAGAAGTTGGATTTGCTAATGAATACTAGGGCTTGGATTTTTAATTTCCTCTTCCACTCACCATTAATCTCTTTAGAACTAAAAAGTAGAGGAAGAGGGAATGAATGAAGAGGGGGTTTCAGTTTGGGGTATTAAGTTGGCTAGTGGGCTGAACCCAACCCAAAGCCCTAAGTGAAAAAGTGGCAAAAATCAACTTACTCCAAACATATCGAAGCTTATACTCAAAAAGGTTGCAAACGGCATTTTGAACTCAATGGAAGGGGTCTCGAGTCCCAATTCGAGTGTTTGCTAAAAGTAGGTTTTCGGAGTAAAATCCGACTAACGATTAAATATTTAAATAAAATATTTAAATATTCGAATCGTAAAATATGCGGGTTGTTACACCTACCCACCTACCTTAATGTACAAATTAGAGGCTAATTCACATGCTTATGGAATTAATGTCTTCATGTACACTTAAATGATGGTTAGTCGAAACTAATGATTACTTGGCCTCCACACCTTCTGAAGGGTAGTTTGGGCATTCTCCAAATTATGGATTAGGGTTTCATGCTTGTATAAATAACCCATTATGTACATGTAACCTTTTTCTTCCTTAGTCTCTCTTAGTTTTAGTTTAGGCTCCAAAATAAATCAGGATCTCTTCTTTCTTTTCATGGCTACTTAGCCATTTATTTCTTCTTTTCATGTAATTTTTTTCGTGTGATTTAATACATGTTCTTTTCCTTTTCTTGTTTATTTCATTTCATGTTGTAGTGTAGATTTACATTTATGCAAAGTAGATTAGTTTTAATTCTTGTTAATTAGCTTCTCTTTTCCATTAGCTTTCGTTTTCCTTTCTTTTTTCTTTTATGTTGCTAGCTACATTTGTTAATCAAATGACAAATATGATAGGCTAAACCCCTTCAATTTAGGGGTATTAAAGCTCTCTAATTATGTAGCTTCAACTATTTGTTAATTCATGCCCTCTTTTGTGCTTAATGATAATGATAGAAATGGTTTAGTAGTTGTTTTTTCTTTGAATTTGATAGCCTATATTGTTGAAACCAAATAGGCTATGCTTAAACAATCAATAACACTAATTGTCTCTTCATCAAAATATGATTATGGCAAAAGAAAGTGATTTTAAATTAAAATTTGATGGTTTATATTTCTAATCAATAGTTAATAGGCCATACTTAAAAATAGATTTCATTTTCATTTTCATTGTAAAGTTTCATGAAAGTTAGTAAGTGGTTTAAGAGATGCGTTATAGTTTGATGGCTTATGTTGGCTATCAATAGCACAATTATACAATACTTATGATAAGCACATCAATTAAATCACTAATGACCATAAAAGAGAGATCACGATTTCATACTGTTGAACTACATGATCTAAAGAGTGGATTTATTCCCTAAATTGTCACTTAACTCTTATATTTGCTTCTCTTTTCTTTTAGTAAGTTAATTTTCTAATTCTCTAGCTTAACTTTCATCCGACTTTGATTTAATTTGATTAAATATAATTTTAAAATCTACAATTTCCTACGAATCGACCCGTATTCGCCACGTACTACGATAGTACGTCGTGCGCTTGTGGTTATTTTTATTACAAAATTCATTCAGATATTTTCTAGTTCATAGATATTTAGCCGTCCAAACAGGTATTCTATTGGCTAGGCAAAGATTCCTAAGAGGCACCCCATTTTTACTACTAGAATAAAAGATTATATAAAAGGCTAGAATATCAAAATCTCTTACACAATTTTTAATTTTAAGTAGCGTCTCGTGATTCTATTAGGTATTAAATTAGATTGGATACAATGATGGGAAATAAATTTAGGGCTTGTAGAAAGGCACGAAGATACTTTGTATTTAAACTCACGAAAGGCTATGAGTTCTCAGACATAGAATCATACGCAAACCCTGGCCTCCGCATTAGAAAGACCACACCCCTGGTGTCCTCTTCCTCCCAAACTAGCTGCTCTTGCTTAACTCGTCTAGTGAGCAAGCAAACTGGTCAGAGAACAAGAGAAGGTCCGGTCGGACCAAAGTCGCGGTAGCGTTCGTGGTGGTGCTTCAGGATTCCAATGTGAAGAAGAGGGTGGCGGAGTATGTATCGAAGTGCATCATTTTCCAAAGGGTAAAGGCAGAACAAAAGAAGCCCGGAGGACAGTTGCAATCATTGGATATTCCATTATGGAAATGGGAGAGCGTCTCTATGGACTTCTTGGATGATTTACCAAGGTCATAGAGAGGGAACATGAGCATTTGGGTCGTTAGGATAAAATGACGAAGAGCGCTCATTTTATACCCATTAAGAGTAATAGGATGGAAGCTTCTTTGGAGACTCTTTATGTAAGGGAGATAGTTAGGCTTCATGGAGTTCTCGCCAACATTGTGAGCGACAGAGATCCATTATTCACCAGCGAGTTTTGGAAGAGTCTTCGACAAGCTTTAGGAATGGAATTAAATATGAGCATAACATATCACCCTCAGATAGATGGACAGATTGAGAGGGTAAATAGGGTTTTGGAAGATTTGCTCACATTATGCATCATTGATTTTGGAGGCTCTTGGGAAGACCACTTACCATTGGTGGAGTTCGCGTATAATAATAGTTATCAAGCAAGCATTGGGATGACACCGTTCGAGGCACTCTATGGCAGACCATGTAGATCACTAGCCTATTGGTAGGATACCACCGATAGGAACTTGCTTGGACCAGACTTGGTAACGGAAACTTTCGAGAAGGTGGATGTGATTCGCAAGAGGTTGAAGACAACACAAGATAAACATAAGTCATATGCCGAAAAACGACATTTAGATTTGGAGTTTAAGGTTGGAGATATGGTTTTTGTCAAGGTTTCTCCTCTGAGAAACATTAAGAGAATTGGATCAGTGGATAATGTAACGACCCGTAAATTTTCGATAATTAAAATAGCTTATTTAATAAGATTTCGTGATTTAGTGTTAGAAAAAAATTTGTAAGTCGTTGGGAATAATAATAACTAGAATGAAATGCAACAAATTTTATCTAAGTTAATTATTTATGAATTGAATGAAATCCCAAATCAATTGAAATAATATGTAGTCAAAGGTAATTGAATGAATTTGTATTGCATAGGTAATTGTGTCACTTGTTTATAAATAATAAACTTATAAGTAATTAAAAGTAACGGTGATAATTATTTAAGTTACCTATTCATTTAGTTAGTCGAATTGAATTTGTGAACCAATTGCAATTGAAATGAAAGTTTATATATTAGTTGAGTGCATTATCTCTAACTGTAGTTAAATAATAATGTGGAATTCATTTGATGTAATATAGTAAATCGACAGATAATAAAAAATTTATTTAAAAATCCAATATTGAAATCCGTCAAATATTGAACAATTAAATTGTTTAAACTTAATATTTGGAATTTATAAAATAATTTAATAATGGGAATTGAATAACCGTATAATGGAAATGTTTGTTCTATAATTTTAATTCGTTTCAAAAGTTAAATTTTTAAGTTCATTTTGAATATCTCAAAAGATAGTGATTCAAGAATAATAAAATTTGTTAAATTTAATATTACAAATGTTGAATAATTAAATTCCGAATTTGATATGATTAATTTGATATTGAAATTAAATATACGGAAATAGAGTGAATAATTGAAATTTGATTTAATATGATTCAAATTGGTTTCCAAAGTGAATGTAAGTTATATCGGGATTATAATAGAGTTGATAAGATTTTAAAATTGAAAATTATTGGATAATTGAATAACGGGTTTAATATGATTGAAAATGATTTACAAAATTTTATTTTATCATATTGGAGTTATAGTGATGTTATAGAACTTTTAAAACTGAATTTAAAATTTATTTGTGAAAATTGAATATTTTAATATTTAATTATCGATTGAAAAATAGCCAAATTTTGAATAGTCTCAGAATTGGACGAAACTAGTTCCATTGGATCCGTAATAGTTAGTTATTATCGGATTTCAATTTTCGTAGCAATCGGAGTTGTCGTTTGACCGTGGCAGCTCGAAACGCATCGAAATTGTTTTAATATTAATTTGGCGAGTTAAAATAGCCATTTTTCAAACAGTCTCGGATTTCGACGAAACAAGTTTCATCGGATCTGTAATGTCATATTATTGTAAGGTTTCAAATTTCGAGTCAATTGGATTTACCGTTTGTCCGGGGCGAGCCGAAACGCACAGAAATTTGATTAACCAATTTAATTTCAAATCGATCGTTTATTGCCGTAACTCACACATACGATCGAATTAGCTCCCGAAACCTATTCCATTGTGTCCGGAACGTTAGGTAAACCTTAGAAACGCCTGCCGGCACGCTTCGTTTGGAGTTCGAAATTTTTTCGGTGAATAGTGTTTTTGCAATTTTCTATAAAAGGACCCATCCTCTTCCATTTGCTCCAAACCCTAACTCTTTTTGACCAGCCGCCACTTTCATTTTCGAAGGCCAGAAATTGTCGAACTTCTTCCTCAATTATCTCCAAATCCGTGAAGAATTAGCAAAAACTCTCAACTACAAAGTTGTAGATCTCGACGAGATCTACAAATCCAACGGTCATGATCGTGATTGGGTCAACGGATCGTCGGAAAATTGACCACAAAGTCAACACGTTTTCACGTTTTTCGAGGCGAGATGGGAGGCCGAGCTTTGAGCTGCTCACGGCGTAGGTGGCACTGGTGATGGGCTTCGTGGTGGCACTTGCTGATCGTCATGGAAGTCGACGAGGTGGTCGGGATAATTACTTGAAAATCGGCGGCTATGGGTTCATACGCGCGTGAAAGAAACTGGAGATGGAAGAAAGGGGATGCGGCCGTGATTTGCAGTGGTGGGATGGACGGCTGTGATGGAGCTAGGGTATTAAAAAAAAGAATGTTGTAAATTATATATATAAAAATTTGTATAATGTTTAAAAATGTGTATCTTCTTCATACGAGGTCGAAAACGCACGAAACGAATTGCGTTGCAATCGTTTTGTCGAGCACTACGCTATGGAGCTGGATTGGAATCGTTTGGAGCTAGTGAAAATTTTGGCTAAAATTAAGCGCTCGTTTAATTTTATTCGAAATAAAACGCTAGAACTACATTGAAATCAAGGTGAGTGTTTTATAACGCTCACAACGTACTAAATATCTTTATGCTAGTTAAATTTGACATTATGAAGTGTTATGATTTTATTTGTCGTTGTTCGATAGAATTTAATTGTCATATAGATTGTCATTTGAATTAACCGTTGAAAATTAAGTTGGCAGTTAAATTGAAATTGAAATTGAATTGCGATTAAATTACCTGACATTGATAACTATGAAATTGCCATGAATTGTATTATCTATTGGATGATTTATTTCGATGGATGCTATTGGTTGATATTTAAATTTTTGGATGTTTATTGCTTATATATAACCTGTTATGCATACATATGACACTATGATTGATTTAAGTGATATATATTCATCCCTGACATTTAATTGAAATAAATAATTACTTGGCCATAGGATAGAAAATTATATACGGACACCGAATTGGCTAAATTAATAAAAAATTTAAATCGTCGATTTGAAATTTATTTAAATGTTTTGATTTAAAAGTTATGAATAGAAACCAATTTATGGAAATCGAATTTATTGAAAAATTGAGTTTGGAATGTTGAAATAAATTTTGGTTAAAAGAAATTTTAAATAATATAAGTCGAGACTTTGAAATTTAAAAAATTGGGATTTGATTGAATTTCGAAATTTGAATTGTGTAAAGATTTAACCTTAATTCGAGCTTTGAATATTACTAAGTAAAAGTGATATAAAAATGATATTTTGAAATCGAGCTTGGAATTGAATCGTATATTGAAATTTGGATTTAAACTTGAATATTGAGGAATAATTTGTTAAGTGTTATAAATGGATATTTTTGAAAAATCAAGCTCCAAATCGATATAAATTGAAATTGAATTAATTGAAAGTGAATATAAAATTGAATTAATTTGAAGTCAAAGTTGACATTGATTTGAATTAAAATCGAAATTGAATCGGTAAAATGGAAATTGAAATTGATTTGAATTAAAATCAAAATTGAATCGGTAAAATGGAAATTGAAATTGATTTGAATTGGGAAGTTATAATTGAAATGGATTGGTTTTGAAGCTGTTTTATTTTGTTTTCCAAATTACTCTGTTATATAAACCATTTTGAATACTTAAACTATTTTAATCTATTTTTAATCTACTTAACCCAATTTAAATTATTTTAAACTAATTTATCTATTTTAAATCCATTTTAAAGATTTTAAGTATTTTTAACTATTTTAATTATTAAACTATTTTTAAACTACTCAAAACTATTTTCTAAAATTTCAAATAGGTCAATAAGGTGAAATGTTTATGTTTAAATCTTAATGTAAATACGAATTGGTTTAAATGAAGTTGCAACCTAAATTGAAATTCGAAATGATTTTGAAATCGAAATGAGATATTGATGCGAAAATTGATTTTGAAACGAATCTTACATTTGAATAGATACGATGATATTTGAAATGGATTTGATTTTTTGAAGCGAATATGATATTTTGATATCAATTATGAATCGATTTGAAATGTAAAAGAGCCAACGGTGTAATAATACGTAGTTATTAAAGAGACCGGGATCGGATATGGACATACTCTCTGTCGATACCGAAAACCACTTTAATAACTATTATACGCGGAGTGTTGATCCAGAATGAAGTGGACGGTTTGGTGAACGCGTTGACTGAAGAAAGAGAACGATATTGGATGACCCCTGACATGACTAAAACAGGAGTCGCACCGGGCCATTGAGGTTCGCCACCTCTAGCGGACACACTTCTTCGATACCATTTCTATTACATTTGTGATTCGATTTGGGTGCACCCCTTGATTTGGGAGTGTTGTTTCGCGGTGTTGGGGTAGCTGCTGGCTATGCTCAACATCAGTCCGGATCACGCAACTACTAGTATCCTAGTTGGTATCGCCTCATGTACCTTGTCATACTGATTATCCTATTCGCGACCACTACGTTATGCTTTGTGTTATACCTATGGGGTACCCTCTGATAACCACCAGTTTACGGTGGGGCTTACGGTGCTGTATAGACTATAGCATTATAAAAATGTGTTAAGGGGGATTATGGTAACGCCTTAACGCTATTTTGATACTTTATATTACTGATAGGCATTATCTACTTAGCGTATATTACTACATAGTAGATAGTTCCACGGATCCTTGAGAGATGGAAAATCCCGTAACATCTCTTGAGTTATTGCACGCACGTTGACACTGGATAGGAGATGTCAAACCCCGTAAACATCTCCGACGCCGTTACACTCATATTTATTTACGATTGATTTAACTTTCATAAGGGTATTTTAGTCTTGACTCGAGTGTTTTGTCTTTTCATTACGCTCGGGTCAGACCTTAGTTTTTTTTTAGATTTTTGAAGATCTATTCTGGAGGATGAAGACGAAGATTTGGTATACTATTACTATTATTACCCTTTCATCGTGCCATCTGCTGCATTATTTTATTTGTTCTGTTGAATATGTATAACTCTGATAAATGTTGTATAAATAATGATCGAAGTATAGTAAACAACTTCATGAACTGTTTATTTGATTATTATATTTTATCGTTCCGCTGCAAGATTCTGTGTTGTTTCCTTTCTTTTATTTCTCTTTCCTCTTCTTTTCTTATTTACCCCAATAACCATCTGCCCTTTTGAATGGATTGGAATCGACATGTGTATTTGATCGTCGGTTTAAACTGTCAAAAAAGGCGGGTCGTTACAGTTGGTATCAGAGCTTTGGTTTAGCGATAAACCTTGGCTCTAGTGGGGAATAACTCATTGAAATGGAGGTAAACTATATGAATGAGTTGAGTGTATATGAGAGAGCGTACTTGTTATTTGATATAAAATGGTTTTATATTGTGTTAACTTTGTTCCGTTGAGTATTTATGAATTCTGGTCGATACTTGGGACGCCAAGGCGTCGATAGGAATTTCTAAACACTCGAATAGGACAAACCAACACAATATCGTTTTCGAATATATTTTATATAAAAGAATTATTTGAATATTTATTCATTTTGATTTAATTGATTGTTAGGAGATGATAATATTAGATTATTATCGTTATCGTTTGATCAGTCAATATTTAAAACAATTGATTAAATAACAATGGATTTAGGAAAATGAAATCTTGTAAACACAATTGATAATGAATATAAATGAATTTTAACTTGGATTTGGGAATTTAAATTCCGGCGTTTGAAATTGACTTACAAGAATTTGAAAAATATAATATGAGTATTATATGATAGCATAATTGAGTTGAAATTGTTTTCGAATGATTTTTTTTAATGATAAGTGTTAGATTCCCTTCTCTTGACGCTAGAAAATGATTTCGATGATGAGTGCACGCATCATCGGCGTTTATTTTCGAGAGTCCGAGTGGGGGATACCACTTAATAGCTTGTCTAAACCTTGTTTTGATTCAAATTTTATTTTATTTTGTATTCTCTATAGTATGATTTGATATATAAATTATATAAGTATATATTATTTCAAAACTTGATTTGAAATGAAACCGGGATTGGAATTCTTAAGTCCTTTAATAATTAATGATTTTTTTTATGATTGAAATGAATTTAGACTTGAATCATTAAGGAACTTCTGAATTGTGAAATGAGAAATGAACCTAAGAGCTAAGTGAAAATATCAATTGAAGTAGAAATCCTTAGAATTAGGAAATTAGGAACTTAAAATAAAATTGAAACTGTAAAACTCGCATAGTATTAAATTTCATTCTGTAGCATAGATATAACTTACCAAAATATTTAAGAAGTTCAAAAATGTTATATGAATTGTTAATTGGATAATATACAAGTATAGGTTTGAATAATAAAATATGCATTTAATTAATGGTTTGCAAATATAAATAAAAATTGTTAGTAAACAATTGGAATTTAAATTAACATTTAAGGGTGATTCACAATTATGTTAATATAAAATGGAAATACTATATGTGAATGTAAATGTGAAATTAAATTATAGTGAAATTTAAGTAATGACTTAAGAATTAATTAATTGAAAATTCAACTTTAAATGAAAAGAAGTTGTATGTTGTTTAACTACGTTCTATTTGCATAACTATAACTTACCAAATACTTAAAAGGTTTAAAATGCTAATAAGGATAAGTAGAGAAATAATATACCAGTGTGAGAATGAATAATAAAATGTGAAGATCTATTGATAGTTGTAAATATAAAAGAAATTTAAGCTGTAAAATGAATGATATATATAAGTGAATGAATAAAATTTAAAATTAATGAAAAATAAAATTGGTAAATGGAAACTAATTAAATTTGAATATAACTAAATGTCAATAAACTTGGAAGTGTATGAAATTAAAATTGACTTGGAAATGTATAATTGATTTAGTGTAGATTTTGGGATGGGTGTTAATGTTTGATATGCATTGGTTGTTAGATGGATGAAAATTGATTAAGTAGAATTCATTAGTGTTAATGTAATTGAATAAACGGGATAAAAATTTTAAAATAATTAAATTCAAATTTGAAGCAAAGTGAAATTAAATATAATTGAATTCAATTTAAATTGAAGCAAATTGACTTGAATTTAAAATGTGAATGAAACAAACTTGAATAAATCGGAAACAAATTAAATGTAAACCTATTGCATGGATGAATAAGAAAATAAATGACTTTGTGTTTATGATTGTTCTTTAGAAAATTTTAAGTTTTGATGGTTTGCACTTTGAAATAATAAAAGCAAATTTTGGGAAAAATCCAAAATTGTCCAATATATGCTAAAACGAAAACAACCATAACTTTTAAATGGCCAAACGAAATGCGACGATCTTGGACTTTTCGAAAATCTTAAAAATTATAGCACAACTTTTGTTTAGATAACTTGAGAAAATTCCTTCGTCTACTAGGTTAAAAACTTGAATGTTACTCGCTGTCCTGTGTAAAAATAAGTAAAATCAGTAGTATACACCCTTAGTTTTTTCGCCATATCTTTTGACTGGTTAATCGGATTTTGATGATCTTGCACTTTCTGGAAAGCTAAGAACTTAAGATAAAACTTTTGTGTTAGATGTTTTGTGTTTTGATGTCGTTTAGAAGGTCGAAAACGTGGGTGAACGTCGCTGACCTGCGCAATTCATTGCCCAGGCTGAGGCGTATCCTCTAAGTAAAACGGCCATAATTTTTGAAAGTATGGTCCGAATTCGATATTTTTGGACATTCCGGAAAGCCTGAAATGAATGCAACAACTTTTATTTAGATTCTGTTGCCGAATTTTATCGTTTAGGTGTCCTAAAACTAAGATTTGTTGTCCTGAAATTGGAATCTCAGTTTTGAAGCTAAATATGTTATATATATGTTGTGTAGTCTAAGTATATCGATCTATCTTTATATGCATGGTTCTAACTTAGTTACTGAGTGTTTAGTAGGTGCGGATTTCGCTTGCTTCTCATTTGGAGCTGGCTTTCGTGCTATATTAGCCGTATATGCTCGCTAACAATATATAAGGTACATATCTCGGATTACATATCGTATTTTTACACTTTTTCCCTACGGGATGCCTCATCACTTGATGAGATGTATATTTGTGATATATATACTGTGATATTTTTTTCCGATCGAGCCGCGCAAAGGAGACTCTGCCGAAATTTTCCGTAAAATCCGAGTGTTAGAAAAATTTTCAAGTTTTAAAATTTTTTATAACTTGTTTTGATTACTAACTTTTAAAGTTAGGAAGCCGTTTGGAGTAACTTAGTGGAAGTGTAGTTATGACTTTATAAATGGAATTTCATTGTTTTATAAGTGGATAATTTTGAATAAAATATATCAAATGTTGAATACTTTACTTAGTTCCTTTTCTCTTCTTTTTCCTTTTCGGGGACGAAAAGTTTTGAGTGGGGGAGAGTGTAACGACACGTAAATTTTCGATAATTAAAATAGCTTATTTAATAAGATTTCGTGATTTAGTGTTAGAAAAAAATTTGTAAGTCGTTGGGAATAATAATAACTAGAATGAAATGCAACAAATTTTATCTAAGTTAATTATTTATGAATTGAATGAAATCCCAGATCAATTGAAATAATATGTAGTCAAAGGTAATTGAATGAATTTGTATTGAATAGGTAATTGTGTCACTTGTTTATAAATAATAAACTTATAAGTAATTAAAAGTAACGGTGATAATTATTTAAGTTACCTATTCATTTAGTTAGTCGAATTGAATTTGTGAACCAATTGCAATTGAAATGAAAGTTTATATATTAGTTGAGTGCATTATCTCTAACTGTAGTTAAATAATAATGTGGAATTCATTTGATGTAATATAGTAAATCGACTGATAATAAAAATTTTATTTAAAAATCCAATATTGAAATCCGTCAAATATTGAACAATTAAATTGTTTAAACTTAATATTTGGAATTTATTGAATAATTTAATAATGGGAATTGAATAACCGTATAATGGAAATGGTTGTTCTATAATTTTAATTCGTTTCAAAAGTTAAATTTTTAAGTTCATTTTGAATATCTCAAAAGATAGTGATTCAAGAATAATAAAATTTGTTAAATTTAATATTACAAATGTTGAATAATTAAATTTCGAATTTGATATGATTAATTTGATATTGAAATTAAATATACGGAAATAGAGTGAATAATTGAAATTTGATTTAATATGATTCAAATTGGTTTCCAAAGTGAATGTAAGTTATATCGGGATTATAATAGAGTTAATAAGATTTTAAAATTGAAAATTATTGGATAATTGAATAACGGGTTTAATATGATTGAAAATGATTTACAACATTTTATTTTATCATATTGGAGTTATAGTGATGTTATAGAACTTTTAAAACTGAATTTAAAATTTATTTGTAAAAATTGAATATTTTAATATTTAATTATCGATTGAAAAATAGCCAAATTTTGAACAGTCTCAGAATTGGACGAAACTAGTTCCATTGGATCCGTAATAGTTAGTTATTATCGGATTTCAATTTTCGTAGCAATCGGAGTTGTCGTTTGACCGTGGCAGCTCGAAACGCATGGAAATTGTTTTAATATTAATTTGGCGAGTTAAAATAGCCATTTTTCAAACAGACTCGGATTTCGACGAAACTAGTTTCATCGGATCCGTAATGTCATATTATTGTAAGGTTTCAAATTTCAAGTCAATCGGATTTACCGTTTGTCCGGGGCGAGCCCAAACGCATAGAAATTTGATTAACCGATTTAATTTCAAATCGATCGTTTATTTCCGTAACTCACACATACGATCGAATTAACTTCCGAAACCTATTCCATTGTATCCGGAACGTGGGGTAACCTTAGAAACGCCTGCCGGCACGCTTCGTTTGGAGTTCGAAATTTTTTCGATGAATAGTGTTTTTGCAATTTTCTATAAAAGGACCCATCCTCTTCCATTTGCTCCAAACCCTAACTCTTTTTGACCAGCCGCCACTTTCATTTTCGAAGGCCAGAAATTATCGAACTTCCTCCTCAATTATCTCCAAATCCGTGAAGAATTAGCAAAAACTCTCAACTACAAAGTTGTAGATGTCGACGAGATCTACAAATCCAACGGTCATGATCGTGATTGGGTCAACGGATCGTCGGGATATTGATCACAAAGTCAACACGTTTTTCACGTTTTTCGAGGCGAGATGGGAGGCCGAGCTTCGAGCTGCTCACGGCGTAGGTGGCACTGGTGATGGGCTTCGTGATGGCGCTTGCTGATCGTTCTGGAAGTCGACGAGGTGGTCGTGATAATTACTTGAAAATCGGCGGCTATGGTTTCATACGCGCGTGAAAGAAACTGGAGATGGAAGAAAGGGGATGCGGCCGTGATTTGCAGTGGTGGGATGGACGGCTGTGATGGAGCTAGGGTATTAAAAAAAAGAATGTTGTAAATTATGTATATAAAAATTTGTATAATGTTTAAAAATGTGTATCTTCTTCATACGAGGTCGAAAACGCACGAAACGAATTGCGTTGCAATCGTTTTGTCGAGCACTACGCTATGGAGCTGGATTGGAATCGTTTGGAGCTAGTGAAAATTTTGGCTAAAATCAAACGCTCGTTTAATTTTATTCGAAATAAAACACTGGAACTACATTTAAATCAAGGTGAGTGTTTTATAACGCTCACAACGTACTAAATATCTTTATGCTAGTTAAATTTGACATTATGAAGTGTTATGATTTTATTTGTCGTTGTTTGATAGAATTTAATTGTCATATAGATTGTCATTTGAATTAACCGTTGAAAATTAAATTGGCAGTTAAATTGAAATTGAAATTGAATTGCGATTAAATTACCTGACATTGATAACTATGAAATTGCCATGAATTGTATTGTCTATTGGATGATTTATTTCGATGGATGCTATTGGTTGATATTTAAATGTTTGGATGTTTATTGCTTATATATAACCTGTTATGCATACATATGACACTATGATTGATTTAAGTGATATATATTCATCCCTGACATTTAATTGAAATAAATAATTACTTGGCCATAGGATAGAAAATTATATACGGACACCGAATTGGCTAAATTAATAAAAAAATTAAATCGTCGATTTGAAATTTATTTAAATGTTTTGATTTAAAAGTTATGAATAGAAACCAATTTATGGAAATCGAATTTATCGAAAAATTGAGTTTGGAATGTTGAAATAAATTTTGGTTAAAAGAAATTTTAAATAATATAAGTCGAGACTTTGAAATTTAAAAAATTAGGATTTGATTGAATTTCGAAATTTGATTTGTATAAAGATTTAACCTTAATTCGAGCTTTGAATATTACTAAGTAAAAGTGATATAAAAATGATATTTTGAAATCGAGCTTGGAATTGAATCATATATTGAAATTTAGATTTAAACTTGAATATTGAGGAATAATTTGTTAAATGTTATAAATGGATATTTTTGAAAAATCAAGCTCCAAATTGATATAAATTGAAATTGAATTAATTGAAAGTGAATATAAAATTAAATTAATTTGAAGTCAAAGTTGACATTGATTTGAATTAAAATCGAAATTGAATCGGTAAAATGGAAATTGAAATTGATTTGAATTGGGAAGTTATAATTGAAATGGATTGGTTTTGAAGCTGTTTTATTTTGTTTTCCAAATTACTCTGTTATATAAACCATTTTGAATACTTAAACTATTTTAATCTATTTTTAATCTACTTAACCCAATTTAAATTATTTTAAACTAATTTATCTATTTTAAATCCATTTTAAAGATTTTAAGTATTTTTAACTATTTTAATTATTAAACTATTTTTAAACTACTCAAAACTATTTTCTAAAATTTCAGATAGGTCAACAAGGTGAAATGTTTATGTTTAAATCTTAATGTAAATACGAATTGGTTTAAATGAAGTTGCAACCTAAATTGAAATTCGAAATGATTTTGAAATCGAAATGAGATATTGATGCGAAAATTGATTTTGAAACGAATCTTACATTTGAATAGATACGATGATATTTGAAATGGATTTGATTTTTTTGAAGCGAATATGATATTTTGATATCAATTATGAATCGATTTGAAATGTAAAAGAGCCAACGGTGTAATAATACGTAGTTTTTAAAGAGACCGGGATCGGATATGGACATACTCTCTGTCGATACCGAAAACCACTTTAATAACTATTATACGCGGAGTGTTGATCCAGAATGAAGTGGACTGTTTGGTGAACGCGTTGACTGAAGAAAGAGAACGATATTGCATGACCCCTGACATGACTAAAACAGGAGCCGCGCCGGGCCATTGAGGTTCGCCACCTCTAGCGGACACACTTCTTCAATACCATTTCTATTACATTTGTGATTCGATTTGGGTGCACCCCTTGATTTGGGAGTGTTATTTCGCGGTGTTGGGGTAGCTGCTGGCTATGCTCAACATCAGTCCGGATCACGCAACTACTAGTATCCTAGTTGGTATCGCCTTATGTACCTTGTCATACTGATTATCCTATTCGCGACCACTACGTTATGCTTTGTGTTATACCTATGGGGTACCCTCTGATAACCACCAGTTTACGGTGGGGCTTACGGTGCTGTATAGACTATGGCATTATAAAAATGTGTTAAGGGGGATTATGGTAACGCCTTAACGCTATTTTGATACTTTATATTACTGATAGGCATTATCTACTTAGCGCATATTACTACATAGTAGATAGTTCCACGGATCCTTGAGAGATGAAAAATCCCGTAACATCTCTTAAGTTATTGCACGCACGTTGACACTGGATAGGAGATGTCAAACCCCGTAAACATCTCCGACGCCGTTACACTCATATTTATTTACGATTGATTTAACTTTCATAAGGGTATTTTAGTCCTGACTCGAGTGTTTTGTCTTTTCATTACGCTCGGGTCAGACCTGAGTTTTTTTTCAGATTTTTGAAGATCTATTCTGGAGGATGAAGACGAAGATTTGGTATACTATTACTATTATTACCCTTGCATCATGCCATCTGCTACATTATTTTATTTGTTCTGTTGAATATGTATAACTCTGATAAATGTTGTATAAATAATGATCGAAGTATAGTAAACAACTTCAAGAACTGTTTATTTGATTATTATATTTTATCGTTCCGCTGCAAGATTCTGTGTTGTTTCCTTTCTTTTATTTCTCTTTCCTCTTCTTTTCTTATTTACCCCAATAACCATCTGCCCTTTTGAATGGTTTGGAATCGACATGTGTATTTGATCGTCGGTTTGAACTGTCAAAAAAGGCGGGTCGTTACAGGTAAGTTGGCACCTATATTTGTAGGACCCTTCCCTATTACCGCACGGATTGGAAAAGTGGCATACAGAGTTGATCTTCCAGATAAGTTGGTAAGAGGTCATGATGTTTTTCATGTTTCGCATATAAGGAAGTTTTTACATGATTTCGCAGTAGTAGTTGAACCCGATCAGCTAAGGGAAGTGGAGGTAAAGCGCGATTCACTTGTGCGTCGTACACCCACCCATATATTGGAACATGGTGTCAAGAGACTACGCAATAAGGAAGTTTTTCTAGTGAAGGTTCAATGGGGAGATAAACCCAAGGAGTGCATATGGGAATTTGAGGAGAGAATTCGAACATCTTATCCTTTTCTATTTGAAGGTACACTTTAAATATCAAATCTTTGATCTTTGATCTTTCCTTAGTTAGAGTCTTTTCGATAATCTTTAGGTGAAACTTATGGATGGTAGCTTGGTTATAAACATGTCATCAGGGCATGCTATGTTTGATGGATGAAAATGATTGCAAGTGGATGCCAA
This sequence comes from Allium cepa, assembly GCA_030765085.1. NCBI lineage: Eukaryota > Viridiplantae > Streptophyta > Magnoliopsida > Asparagales > Amaryllidaceae > Allium > Allium cepa. The sequence continues at coordinate 474,732,748 of CM060932.1, forward strand.
TGTTTGCAAATGGATGCAGTGCATGCACTAGATAGATATTTATTAGGACAATTGGCAAACTAGGTACACACATCTGCATATGCGTACCAGTTATCAATTACATTTGCATATGGTAGTATATATATGTGTGTGTATATATAAATGGATGTTGCATATGGATAGTGCAATTGGGTGAATAATTGAAACATACATATAGAATTATCAATTATACTAAGGTGATTGATTACATTTGGTTGCATGGCATAAGCATACTTGCATTATAGGAGGTCAACTGAATATGTAGACCAACTACCTTTTCGCATTAGGTAAGTTCGTATGCATTTCACTTTGCATAAATCATAAATTGCATTAGTTAAAAACAAGGACAATGGTAGAAATGGATGATGGTTGAGTAGATGGATGTAGTTCTTAGACGCTAGTTGTTAATTACGTTCTTCCATCTTTGGAGATTTTGGGGACGAAATTCTTTAAGGGGGGAGAATGTAACATCCCGATATTTTACGAGAAATATTATTAAAAAGAAATTAAAAGAGCATTTGGTACAGTGGTAAAGGCACATGTTGACTTCCTTAGTGACAAGGGATCAAGTCCCGTTGTCGCCCAAAATTTAGAGTGATGTTTCTTTTAGCTCGTTCGTTTCCAATGATTTTCTTATGTATTTTAGCATTGTTTCTAACATGTGGCGGCTTCCCATTCACTCCAGCGATGAATAGGATGGGATGGCAAAATTTTATTGGTTGAGTGATGTGTAAGGGCTAGAACAGATAACCATTAAGTATATGAAAGAACAAGATTTAATCTAAGATAATCTAATCGATTATATTCACTCATACAGTCTATAAATAAACCATTTAACCTAAATCTTATTTAGTCGTCGCCATAATTCTACGGTAAAATTAGTGTGTATTATTCTTCCTTCTTTTCTCTACTAAATAAACAGATCTATACCAAATTAAATTATCTATATATATCCAAGAAAATTGGTGAATTTAGAAGAATCAAAAGGAGAAAGATTTAAAGCAAAGCTTTTTCCAAATTTATGCAAGCTCAATAACCAGGTGAGTGGGAATTAATATGAAATATAAAAATAAGTAGTTCAATTCAGGTCTTTTCTATCACAATAATATGGATTAATGACAATAGATGTAAATTATTGCAACTTCTTCTTCTTCTTCCACTTCCCAAGTCAAATTCATGTTTGTTTTAAAATATGGGACATATAAATTGTTTATTCACGTTTTATGGCATAAATAAGATTGAAATTTAAGTAAATTATTATAACTTCTTCTTCTTCCATTTCTCAATTCTAATTCATATTTGGTTTGAAATTTGGAACAAATAAATTGTTATTCCATGGCATAAATAAGATAGATTTAATTAAATTGAATTAGAATTGTTGTTCAATTTCTAATGGTAGAACAGGTTAGTTGAATAAATTCAGAATATGTTACTTGGGTAAAATTGTGGTTTTGATTGATATAATAACATAACTTTGAATATGGTTTTGGAACAAAATTGGGAAGTCTAATTGGCTAATTGTTTGTTTCATATGTGGCCTAAAAATGTAGAAGTGGAATTTTGTGTAATTAAATGGTTTGTGGCTATTGGATAAAATATTCGTACAAATTAAATCTCTAAAAGGAGAACGTAAATTAGGGTGGAAATAAAATGTAAATTAAATGGACCTTAAAGGCTAGTGTAAATCTATAACAAAATGGCATAAAAATTACAGATAAACCATACGGACTAAGCGGACGTGAAATTAAAATAACATTTATGTAAGAAAAAGGGAAATTGTGAAATAACCAGATCGGATGTAAAAATTGACTAAAGCAGATTAATGGAAATAAACAGTATGTAAACTGTAACGGTAAAATTAATTAATCTGGAAGCAATTTGGTAGGTTGACCTCGTAAAGGTCTGGATAGGTGTTTCATGCAGTTAATACCAAAATATAGTTTTGATTATACATACAAGAAGCGGGATAGTAGGTTTGTTGTTACATGTCATAGGTTGCTAGTACGTAGGATAGATAGCATTCACATTCGTAGGCTTCTTCAGGTAGATCGACATTGATGGAACAGGACAAGTATGCTCTGACGTATGCTTATTTAGGCAGATCGTTGGAGGATTTTGCACAGCCGATCCAGCTGCGGGTGCTCTTTTAAAGGACCCACACTTTGGATAGGGGTAAGTCCACGTTGGTGATCGAGGAGATAAGAGGATAGGAGTCCAGTTTGGCGGAGCCTGAGCACAATTTCAAGGTCCTGCGAGGTTGTTTGAGTTGGCGTCGGTCAGACGTAAGAGGCATTTAGTTACAGTGCATGGGTGAAGAACATGACTTTCACGCCGTAGCACGTGAATAGGTAAGGACAATAGGTCCGATAGGCCGATTGACGTTTAGTATTACTGCATGGTTGACTTTCCTAGAGTGACCACGGACTTTAGCTTCTTAGGAACTGTACCTAAGAAGGGTTCACTATATTATATTATTCACCCTCTACGATATCCGAAGAAGACCTAAAATTAAACTGTTTTATTCTTCTGCTTCATTTTATTTCTCATTTGCCAGACTTTTTGTCTGACCCATTCCTATTTTTTCTATTTTCCTTAAATCATAGGAGGGAAGGTCTAGGTTGTAGTTCTTTGCAGCTTGGAAGCTCATTGGAGCGGTTGTTATCTTCAGATTTTGTTTCTTTTGTTTCATTCACTTCGTTTCTCTTTTCCGTACGTTACTCTATATATGGGGACCTATATTGTGAACTTTGTTATGTTTTATGTTTTGGTGGAGGCTACTTATTACGTTTGGTTTCAGAAATAAATTTAGGATAATGTTATTTTTAATGAAGTTATTTTGTTATTAATTTATAATTAGTGAAAGTTTTTTTCCGCTGTAATATTTTAATCATTTTATGTTGTTGCCTTAGTCTCTGTGCTATATTATGGATTTTTATTTCACCTGACCACCCGTGCTTCTAGTCATCTTCGATTTTCGGGGTGCCTGAGGTGTTGGGTGTCATAGCCGCAAAGTTAATAAACTAAGAAATCGGTAAAGAATTTTGATCTTTGACCAAAACTAATGTACAAAATGTCTAAATTCAAGACATCCAAGTCATGGGTTTCTAGAGATAGGAGTTGCGATGCCCCTTTGACTGGAGGCATCCAAGGAGCCGCCGAGAACATGAAGTCTCACATCAATTGTTCAGAATAATCAGCCTTATGGATTGAGGGGCACAAACATATTAATACATAGTCCGGATAAAAAAATCGCTCCAACTTGCAATAAAAGGAGGAACTTACCGTCGTCCGAAGATTAACGACGACGAAAGCCATTTCCAAAATCAAATCATTAGTAAACCAGTTTCCAGAGATAGAAGCAAGTGCTCGACTGAGGTCTCAAACCCCAACTTGCAGAAAACCAGCTATTAGCCAGAGAATGACAACGGTAAGGAGAGAGCAATTGAAATCGAGAAGCTAAACCATTGATTCTCGATGATTGGAACCAACGAATAAGGTTGATATCTGCAATAATGCGGTCAGTCTAACATAATGCATATGGCCTGAAACAAGCAAGGTTAAGTTTCATAGATTCAAGACAAACACTACCGGTCCGTGATCAGGATAGGAATGAGCGTTGTCGTACTGGGTGCAATGTGATGACTCGCTCCACAACTTCTAATTTTCAATAATAACTTGGAATTTGACACCTAGAAATGAAGGGTTTCGCCTAAAAATGAAGGATTTCTTAGATAGAAGTCGGATTATAACAAAAACAGGTAGGAGGAACTCTGATTTTTCGTGGATTAGAATAACCATGGAATTGGTTAAGCAATAACCCTGCATTTTCAAAAGTAACACTTGACGGTGATAAACTAGGCTAGGCAACGGAAACTCCTAGGACTCCCATCCTTTCGGAACATGTCATATCCTGAAGTTAAGTAACAATGAGAAAAACAGCCATATTGGGTTGAAAGGGATCTACTCAACTATACAGGATTGGATGAATGATTCAATCCTAACCAACATGACTTCAATAATGCCCGAAGAGAGGCAGCACTAAGAAAAGACGTCTACAATCCATTCATCGAAGTGCAAGTTTTCAAAGACTAAAACCAGTGCCCGCCTGGATTAAAAGCATTACTGGATCGGTGGAGAAAATCGATCCCAACCTCCTGAGTGTCAGTGTTGCTCCTGCAACACTAAGGCCTTTTCTCATTTCCTAATTACTGATATTTCCCCGACAATGTCGAGAAACTTCGGATTTCATATGTATCGATGTTCCCTCGGCAATGCCGGAAAACTCTCTATTTCCTAAGTACCAACATTACCCTATCAATGCCGAGAAATTTTCTATTCATATGTATCGGTGTTGCCTCGACAATGCTAGGAAAACTTTAATTTATAGGTTCGATGAGAAACACTCATCATAGTAAACAATCAATGCACTAGCTTTCGAAGATAGAATTTGGTCCTCAACTGAGATGCTACCCTTTTCTTCAGAAAACTACCATTGACTAAAAATAGGCAATAACAGGAAGACATAACCTTTCATAGGTCAGTCGGATAGTTCGACCTTTCATCATAGGAATCAGCCACTGCACAGGAATAAAACAGCACCGAAATGAAATCCCAAGATTGAAATGCTCGTTTGCTAATTTATAGAGATGAAAGTCGGTGCACAACTGAATTTCCTGAATTCAACTTAGAAAGGATTTAGATATAGTCAAAATATTGGCAGTCTTGAGGAATTGTTGCTTGGTACCAAGCAGCTAGGTTATCAATTCCTAATGACAGGAATTGGCGTATTAATAGAACTTCCTTAAAGACAACAATCAAGCAACGCATGCACAACTAAGGACATGTAGGGACAATGATGGAAGGTCAGAACTAAAACAATTGGACTTCCTCGATCCTAGAATAGGATTGAGAGATAGAACAGGGGTAATCGAGTCATTTGTCCCAAACCTCTCCATCTCTCGCAATCGTCCAAATACAGATGTTTGAAATGGCTAGTCCCTCGAGCAGGGATAGATGCACAAATAATTGATGGAAATAAATGTTGCAAAGTCCAAACATGAATATCACGAGATTGATTAGATAATGGTTCTATATCGTAAAATAGAGCATTCTCGCAAAAAAATCACCAACAAAGGAAATGAAGGAATTAATGTTCAGAAATCAACTGTCGATCATAGTCTGGTGATGACGAGAAGGACCGATGACCTACTTACGATCTAACTAGATCATTTGGTTCCAACTTATAGGAATATGCCATTACCAGAAGTTTGGTGATGCTAAGAAGAAACCCCTAAAGCGAAACTATCGATACATCAACTTTCGAAAATAGAAGCAAATGTTTGATTGAATCTTCAGCCCTACCTTCTAACATCTCATGTTATTTGAAGATTCACAACATCAAGGAAAAATCCACAGAGTTAAGTTATCCGTGCATAAGTTTCTAGAGATAGAAACTGATGCATGATTAGGGTCTCAATACTGGACTTGGAAAAATTCAATCTGGCAAAAGATGATGACAACACGTCTTTCCAGCACATTTTTCCAAAATGACATTGGATGACGATGTCAACTTGGAGAAATTCAATTGCAGTTAGAAAACAAACATCATTGAAAAAATCAGAGCTTGGAATCAAGCAGCAAAGTCCTTAGTCCCTGGAGATAGAAGTAATCATGTTGCTGTAACTTAGGCAATCGAATGTATGGACCAGGAGACCTAGTCTCTGAAAACATATAGACATAGTATTTAGAGTAATCAGCCCTATGGACTGGGCATATACACCAACACTTTGTCAAGTGAACTCAACAGATGACTGAATAGCCAAAGCCATCGCATGATAGCCTCAACACGATCAATTAAACTTCACAAAAAAGGAACTCAAAAGTAGTTGCTTTCAGAGCATACCTTATTTCCATAAAAGGCATACTCTAAAGGGGAATGTAAGTCGGGTTTTTAACCCGACAGAATTCAACAAGAGCTAAAACACTTAAGTTAAGTCAAAAAACTCAAGAATCGACGAAATAGACCAGAAGAAGGAGCTAAGAAAGACCCAAGTTACTAAAGTAGGCTAAAGTGATGGATTGCTAGCGATCCATCACCTATGGATCGCTAGTGATCCATAAGGATTTATCATGGATCCTCCAAACTTCTTGCATCAAGAACCAATATCTTTTCTAGGAATGTCTGCCAAATTTCATGATATTGTGTGGACTTTGTTGTTTCCTCTTCCCTTTTCATTTCTGTGGTGTGTTTTCTCTTTCTCTGTATTTTCTTCTCTTATTAATAAACCTAGCAAGAGCCCAGTTTAACCCCGCTTAACCTGCAAAAAAAAACAAGGCAATTCATTATGAAATTACATGGGGTGCATCTACATAAGGAAAGGAGCATGATCCAAGTAAAATGACCCAAAAATACTTTACACGGATCGCTAGCGATCCATTAGCTTAGATCATTTCTTTATGAACTTTTTGAAGCATCTTCGTACCATCAAGTATAGGCTTTTGGTAAAGAGGCCTAGCCATATAGCTCTCCAATCCCAATAAATACTCAGCTATCTGCAACATAAAGTGATCTTCTTGATAGGTTGCTGGAACTCTACAAAGATTATTCTTCGCTCTTCTCCTCCCACACAATAGTAATATCGTGGTTTATTGTGATTCTCCAATGAGCTGTTGTACTTGTGACTTGATCTAACTTTGAAGATTCAATCATATTGTAATCCAATTCAACTTGTAACAACAGTCTATTAATAGAAAATTACAAAGTGGATGTAGGCTTCATTAATAGCCGAACCACTATAAAAATCTTCTTGTCTTTTACTATTTCCGCTCCTTTTACATTTATTTTCTATGTTATTGCTCTGTAAGGATAGGGCTGGTTCTTTCGCACTCAATCCAAGCTATTGATCCATTTTTTGGGTTAACAGTGCTCATACATCACACTCGCTCCTTTAGTATTTCATATAATGAGTCCATAGAATAGCCAAAGAAATATTACAGAGTGTCCAATAATAAACTGTATTATAACTTCGTTTATTTATATTTCTCATTAAATAGAATGAAATATCACAAAATTAAGCAGAAGGATGTTATCACCGCATGAAACCACATCAACTAATCAAAATATATAATGATGAATCACTCATAACAACAAAAATAATGTGGAAGAAATAAGAAATAAGAAAAATGTTGCAAAGCTTCATTAAACAAATGCATAAAATAAATTACTTATTTTCATAATTATATTAACTTTTAAATAATTATTTAAAACTAATTATCGATTTCCTTTAAATAAATTAATAATTATGAACAGAACTTTTCTTCAATTAATTTTGTATTAAAAAATAATAAAATTTGGTAAAACATTTGTATATCAAATAAGTTTACCTTATTTATTTAACAATAATTACCAAAAGTGAAGATTAAAACACTAATCTTTCTTTATTATCTGTATATATTAGCAAAGCTAGTAGGTTTTATAGTGGACCGTCCACTTTATTACTAAAAAGTAACATTACAAAATAATACAGGAGAAAGGCAAGCAACCTAACTACTAAAAAAAAATAGCAAACTAAAAGTAGAAACCCTATCAATTCAAATAAATGAATCAATAATTTATCAATTTGTCTTAAAAAGACTTTCAATCTACAAGATTAAACAGGACTCCATGGATCTCTTACCTTCACAAAGTCTAATATTTCTTTCAGTCCATATGACATATGAATATCTTATTAAAAACCTAAGAAGCAACCCGCCTTTACTGTCTCTTCATATAGTAGCCTTAAAGATATAATCCATTCAAATTTTGAATCGGTTGAAGAGTTTTGTAAATCCAGAGTATTAAGTAGTCTCTTCCATATCAGGAAAGAAAACTGATAGGAAAAGATAATATGACTAGTGTTTTCAGGATAGTTGGAATAAATAAACATAATGAAGCTTGAATCATTACCTTATGTTTCAAGCTATATTGAGTATGAACTGCATTATTAGTTATTTTCCATAATAATATGTTTTCCTTCATGCTAGAATCAAAATACCAAACTCTAGAATACTAAGGAAAGACATGCAAGGAAGTGAAATCTGAAATAGCCTTGTATATATGAGACATGGAATGAGGTTTATCACACCATAAATTTGAATTACAAGATTGGTCATAATATAAACCATCAACCAAGGACCAAAAAGATCTGACCAAGGTGGAACTAGAGTATAGAAGCACCAATGTATTATTATTGAAGAACCCAGAAGCTACAATAAATCAGGTATTCAAGAGAGGCATCCAAGACTGCAACCAATGTATGCAGAGAAAATAAGACCCTTAGAAGACTAAGGATCGTGCCAGAAAGAAGCTTTAAGGGAATCATATAAGGAGCTCTGAAAAAAGGAAGGAAAATAGATCTCAATTTCAATATACTTCTCCAAATCCAGCTGTAGTCCACAGGAGACTGTATTGTCCAAAAGGGTTTATCTTTTATTAAATTTAACTTGGTCTATGAAGCCTAAACATTTGAGGAATCAGACAGCATCTTATTAATGAGGGAGGAAAAGGTAGCTTTACTCCAAATTTTTAATTTTAGTATTCTAAGTCCACCATATTTATATAGCAAAGCAATTTTGTTGAAAGATATAAGGATCAACTTGTTAGAATGCAGGTTTCCATGCCAATGAAATTGATTAATAGTAAAGTTGATCATGTTAATAAGTGTGAAAGGAAGAATGCAAATCCTGGCATAATATAAGCAAATGGAAATGACAATTGATTTCACAACAATTAGTTTATCAGCAAGAGATAATTTTGAGGAAGAAAAAGAAGACAACTTGTTAATAATTTTGTCATATAAAGGTAAGCATTGCCTGGTGGAAATTTTAGAAGAAAGGAGAGGGGTTCCACGATAGTTATCATTAAGATAAAGAGGTGACGGGACGATAAGAAAAGGAGACAGAATTTATCAAGTTCTGGAATACCAACAATAAGTAGATTTTATTTTGCCTTATTAATAGAAAAACCAGTGATAAAGTAGAAACTGTCCAGGATTTGAAAGCATGATAGAATTTGCATTGGGTTTAGTGAAAAGAATAAGATCATCGATAAACATTGAAGTGGAGATTATATGGGACTTGCACTTGGGATAAATATCAGTCTCTTTACAAATAACAACCTTATCGATCATTCTAGTAAAAAGTTCCATAATAGCAATGAAGAGATAATGGGAATAGGGTCTCCTTGCCAAACCTAGGTACCCTTAAAGTAACGGAAGGTGCTGGCATTCGGAGAGAGTGAATATGATGTTGTAGATATATAAGTATATATCCATGCTAGGAATGGGAGAGGAAAGTTCATAACATGGAGAATGGTGATAATGGATTTCCATTGAATTGTATCAAAAGCTATTTGGATATCAAACTTTAACGAACATCTAGGAGAAATGTTTTTCCTTAAACAACTCCTCATTAATTCCTGAGTGTGGAGAGCATTATCAACTCTATTTCTGGAAGGAAGGAAAGCATTTTTATTTGATGAGATGATAGGTGAAAGAGCTTGTTTCATTCTGCTTGCTAGGATTATAGAAATGCATTTGCAAATAACATTACAACATGCAATTGGTCAAAATTTAGTGATAGTAAAAGTTTGAGTAGATTTAAGGACCAAAGCCAATTTTGTAAAATTTATTTCAAAGAGTATTTTATTTCTTTTGAGGAAAAAATTGATAGCATTTATGACATCTTCACTAATAATGTTCCAGATAATTAAAAAAAATAAGCATTAAGCCATCACGGCCTGGGGAGCTTGAGGAATTCATGGGAAAAATGGTTTGATGTATTTATTGAGAGGTAACTTCAGTAATAAGGGGCTGTTTGGAATTATCAAAGATTGATGGCATGTTGAATTGGGTTAAAGAAGATAGAGAGAGGTTTTATACACACCATAAATATTTGTAACTCGCACCATAAAATAATTTCAAAACATTCAAATATATTAGGAAGGAGATTATGTTTATACAAATGTAATGAAACTTCTTAAATTAGTTTTACATTTTAAAAATAGTAAGAACCTTTAATATATATATATAATATTGAATAATACATTCACTTTATTTATATAATCCGAAAATATAGATTTAAATACAAAATTTTACTTTTAAACATTTGCTTGTATATTCTAAAACATTCAAGATCACTTTATGAACCAAATAGTATAAATCTTTCCATAATTTCTATAATTAGTTGCTATTTTCAAATAAATGTTTAGACTTCAAATATGTTATATTTATTTCAAGCTATAGAACACAATTCAAATTTTCACTTTGTACTCAAATTAATTAGATATAAAACATTTTCCTTTTAATTATACATATTTGAAACTCACATATTATAAAAAGAGATTTTCATATATTCAAATCATATCCAAAATCATTTAATTATTACATAAAAAGAGTTGTGTATTTTTTTAAGGTTTGTAAACTCTTTATATAGTATTTAAATAACCTTTATAATAAAATCACTTAAAATAATGTTATTATTCCAATATTATATTTTATAGAATAACAACATATTACATTTTGCCATTAAAACCATTTTAGACTTATAATGCATTATAATATAAAATTTTAAAAAAAGTGTTATAACCAAGAAAATTATATTTATATTTATAATTAAAAATATATTTGTAAATTTAAAAATAGCTAAATTTAATAAAATTTAGTAAATTATTAATAAAATAATTTTAATATAATTGTAAAACACGTAAATAATTTTTCAAAGCTTTCAATATATTTTCAAAACGAGAAAATCAATAAATCACCAAAAATATAAATTATGGAGCAAAATTTCCAAACCTGTCAATCGATCATCGTTATAAATATATATCGGTGTGACCCAAGTCAAATTCGTCGAACTCCGGCCTTCCATAAAATACACACATCGACACTTGAATATATATATATATATATATATATATATATATATATATATGTCAATTTGCAATCGGACAAAATTCCATTTGCAAATTGATATTTCCAAACGATATAATCAGCCGATTTTCCAATCAATACTCACAAGCAATCAATTCAACCAATTTTAACCAATATATCAAGCGATTTCATTCAGCTAAGCGATTAAAGAAATTATTAGGATAATTATATAAAAGAATGGATTGTAGAAATAGTAGTGAGTTTAAACTTATCGATACGTTGTTCGAGTCCAGCGATTACTCTTAACATAGTAGCTTCAGCCTACACTGACTCCACGCCTTAATTCCACCCGCTACTAGCTGACCATTGTCATTTCGAGCCTATCCATCAAAATCTACAACATGGCAACCCTACCTTGCAAACACCGTCAAATGCTCTAGTTGTCAACCTCGAAGCCCACGTTAACCACCCTCGTGCTCCCATTCATTTTGCGCACCCAGGCTCGTTCCATCTTCCCCTTCATGTCATTAACGCTGTTTTCCTGCACCTAGCCAACCGTAGTTGGTCATCTTTCTCCATTCGTGACATCAGCGATCTTGAGGATAAATGCTCCATGCTATTTTTTGCGATTTAAATTATTAGAAAAATTAGGGATGGAATGAATTGATATGGAGTTCGGGTCTTGATTTGGTACAATAAGTGCAACATCCCCCAACTTAGAGGCCCAAAACTAACGACTATGGATGCTGCAGTCATCCATAGTTATTAATCTTCGATGACCAAATACGGTGGTACTAGGTTCAATGATACACAGATCACAAGAATATGGAAAAAATTTAACAAATCAAAAACATATTTCCACATTCCATTCAAAATATTTGATGTTCATTACATTATCCCAAAAACGTCAACCACATTCGGCCATATAAAATTATTACACGTACGCCAAGAGCAACATATAAAGATGCCCCCTTGGTTGTTCATAGTATATAGTATGCCTAATAAATCTGCCTTTACATCCAAAATACACAGCGGAAAAGGTAACTCTAAATAACTAACTTCCTCCTACATGCCTCCGGAAGCTTTATTCGTCTAAGAAGAGAACTTGAAAACCCTAGATCTCAAACTACTCAAAATCAATTGAGTATCCGAGAGTTTAAGGGGAAAAAATATTTGAGTCAGACATAAAGCCAGGTATGAATAACAATTTAATATCTTAGTCCTTTTAGATATCTAGTGAAACCACGCCACTTAGTGGAACATGTTTTCCCTCACTAGTATCCTAAAACATTTATAAACCATATACCATGCTCCTGCATCCACAATGATTAAAAACATACATTTCAAAATATTATGATGATATGCATATATAAAACTAATAACCTTTTATACTACATGGACACCCTGTCCTAATTCATAGTTTTCATAGGATCATTAAGAACCTATAGGCACCTTCCAATTAACTTAATTAATTTATGGGTCCTCCTGAACCTACCGGTCATTCCAATAACTAATCTCTTATTCTAGTTTTCATGGGTTGACAAGGAACCTATGGATTTATTCAATAACTCGCTTCTTATCCTAGTTTTCATGGGTTGACTAGGAACCTACCGAAACCTCTCTTAACTTCTTCCTTATCCTAGTTTTCATGGGTTGACAAGGAACCTTTTGACTGATGTCAATTCTTAATTCTGATACAGTTTCCATGGGTTCCTACAAACCAATTGACCCCTGCCAAGCATCCTTTATACATAGTTTTCATGGGTTTACTATGAACTTGTTGGTTACTCCCAATAACTTCCTAATCATAGTTTTCATGGGTTTACTATGAACCAATCTCTCGAACAACTTCAAGGTTTAAGCATCCTATACTTTAGTCTCCCTGACTCATTAGATGCAATTCTACTCATTCAAGAGTTTCATGAAATTATATTCACTACTAGGTTAACCTAGTGGTTCTTCTACCCCTTTATCCCCAAAATACAATTATGGATTCTTTTTCATGTGAATATACTCGTATTCGAAGAAGTAAACATAACAATTTAACATTACCACTCCTGTGGGATTTAATTAGCCCCTTTAACTGATATTTTTATCAAGGCAACACTTCTTCAAATTTACATACTTAAAGTCATTTCAAACTCCTTCATTTAGCCATAGGTTTTCCTTTAAAATTGGAGTTTGGGTTTTATAACCTTTCGACACCTTCGAAACTTTTCTTTTTACCTCATATGATGACCTCCTTCGAAAGCATAAAAAGCCATCTTTAAAATACGAGCCTCCCGCCTTTCGAATACTTTAAAAAATATCTTTCGAAGCCTTTCGACCACGTTAAAGTATTATCATGTAAGTGTAGAATCATAGCTTTGAAACCATTTGAAAGTACCCTTTTGAAACTAATGAAGGTTACCGTTCAAAACCATTAAAGTTTCCCTTTCGAAACCATTGGGTTTATACTTAAAATATTGTTTTGGGTCAAAGTGAACTTGGGTTAAAGCATCTCTTTCGAAACCATTCTTTAATTCAAAAAGTATTGGGGAAGTTTGATGGTGTCGAAAACGTCCTTTTGAATGCTTTAAAACATTAGGAAAAAACAATTGAAGGTTAGCTTCGGAACCCCTTCTGAAACCATTGCCTTCGAAACCCTTAACCCCTTTCAAAGCATTGGGAAGTGGCTTACATTTATAAAAACAACAGCACCTTTTGACAGCATTGATGTCTTTAATACCATCGGAAGGCATCAAACCATAAAAGGTTTCCAATCTGGTCGGAACTACCCCTTCCAAAAGCTTTAAACAAAACCTAAGTAACTCCTTGGATAGTTACTTTTTTAAAACAAAGGCGGTAGCTCTCTTTCGAAAGCTTCTTTTGAAATACCTTTTGCAACCATAGGTTTCAACTAAGCCGAAACCCCTTTATAAATAGGCAAGCTCTTTTCTTGCAAACCGCATAAACAAAGGAACCAACCCCTTCGAAAGCTACCCTTCGACACCCTACCTTCCGCTTTTCTCTAACCCACTACGTACCATCAGAACAATACCATGTGTATTGGTTTACTAGTTTCAACCTAGAAGGTTTCGAATAGGTTGAGGGCAGATGCTCTAGGTCGAAAGGTCTTCCTAAAGAAGGCAGAACCCATTTTTTAAGCAAAAGGTTGTTTTTACAAATAAAGTAAAAAGTTTATAACAAACTCGCCTACTTGTAAACATTTGATTGGCTATCTTAAACTTTCAAATATGGCCAATATTTGCCGCATTTTCTCAGATCCAAAAACATAATAATTTTTAATAATTAAGCCCTTTCTTTTAACAAAACAATTAAATCATTTAGGTCCTCATTTCAAAATAATTTAATTTCCATACTAAATCACTTAGTAAAATTCCCCAAAAATTCCAGAAATTCACTTGGATCATGTTATCTAACATATCAAAATTTCAAAACTAAATTCTCAATATATTTTCCAAAATAAATTTATAAACCCTAATAACCATATTTTCCTTTGAAAATTCATAACTAATTCTCCATGGCATGGAAAATTACAAAAATTGAAACCCAACTCCAAAATCATGTTTTCCATAACACAGAATTTTCCCATGGCATGAAAAAATTAGTTGATCTCGGTTTTACCTTAAAACCATGCATATCTCCTTTAAACAACCTTGTTTAAACCATATAAATTATAAATCAAGCATATCATCATTCAACATATCATAAAATTAATTTATCTCTTAAATCCGAAAATATATGATTATAAAACCAAAATAGAGATGTAGTGATTATTATTCACTTTAGATTGGATAAGGAAATTGAAGATTGATCAAGGTTGATTTCTTTTAGCTTGAATCCTAAGTTTTACTTTTATTTTCTCCTCTCTTCTTTCTTCCTAATGGTCGGCCTTGCTCTTTCTTCTTATGGTTATAATTTGCTTGTGATAAAATGAACATGTATAACCAAGGGAAATTAGTGTAAGGGTAAGAACATGGGCGAAAATTTACCCTAAATCCATTATGTTTATTTTAGCTAACACTTAACCATTTACAAGTTCATTTAATTAAATAAGCACGGCCGCTGCATGTTTATTAATCAACCTCAATCTCCTTATCTACATTATTCTATTTAAGTTACTCTAATTAAATTTCTTGAATAATGTTATTAAAAGTTAGGGGTGTTACAGGCTCCTCTCCATAAAGAATTTCATCCTCGAAATTCAGAAGGACTAAATACTAAACATAGCAATCATCTGTAACGATTCCTAACAACCATACTAGTCTGCCTAACTAGGAAATATCTATATAAATCTAACACAGACGTACCATCAAAGTAGATAAGAATAAGCATCTCGAATCATGTCCTCTATCTTTCAAGCACAGTCCTTCTCGTTGTCGCTCCACTGAAGTTTCAGAACTTGACTGTCTTGGTCTTCAATCTTTTCTCACCTCTCGCTAAACCCGAACCAGTTGTCTAACAAAAGTCAAATCAGGCTCTATTACCAAATCCTCCAACTCTGTCTAAGGAATAGTAGCCTTTGGATCATGCATATACTTGCAAAGATGAGACACATGGAAAACGTTATGGACACCTACTAAACTGCTTGGCAACTCTGCTCTATACGTGAGCTTTCCAATCCTTTCTATAATATGAAACGGACCAACATATCTCGGGGTTAACTTTTTCGACTTCCCAAACTTTACCACACCCTTTATTGGTGATAATTTAATGAAAACATGTCTCCTGCTGAGAACTCTAGGTCTTTACGCCTTTTATCTGCGTAACTCTTCTATCTGGAATGAGCTTCCTTCATCCGTCCTTGGATTAGCTCAATCTTTTCCGACATCTCTCTAACCAAATCCTAATCTAAAACCAATATGTCTTAAGTCTCCTACCAATATACTGGTGATTTGCATAGCATTCCATATAAAACTTCAAAAGGCACAGTTCCTATACTAGTTTGATAACTATTATTATAGGAAAGCTCAATCAGATGTAGGTGATCCTCCCAAGATCCACCAAAGTCCCATACATAAGCTCTTAACAAATCCTCGAGCACCTTATTAACTCTCTTTGTCCGCCTATCCATCTGTGGGTGATATGCTGTATTCATCTTGAGCTTAGTGCCTAACACATCCTATAGACTCTTCTAGAATTCACTAGTGAATAAAGCATCTCTGTCGCTGACTATGCTACTAGGAACTCCATAGAGTCTAACTATGTTCTTCATGAACAATACCACCAAAACTGGTGTCATCCTGGTCGACTTTACTGGAATGAAATGGGCACTCTTGGTCAACCTGTCCACAATCACCCACATACTCTTATTTCCTCTCCTAGACCATGGCAGCCCATCTATGAAATCCATGAATATCGAATGCTATTTCCATATAGGAATCTCTATAGGCTGAAGTAACCCACTTTGCTTCTGATGTTCGGCCTTCGCTTGTTAACAGTTAACACGCTGCCTAACCCACAAGCCAACATCCCTCTTCATGCCCTACCAATATAAGCTCCTCTTCATATCTTGATACATCTTGGTACCTCCAGGATGAATCATAAATTTCGATCGATGAAATTCCTCCAGAACTTCCCTCCTTAAGTTCTCTACATCTGGATCGCATGATTGTCCCTTCTTTCTCAACCATCCTCTTTGGTCAGGACTAAATTCCTTTAGGTCATCAATCTCTGATCCTATCTTAAGCCTTCTGATCCTCCCGGCTAAAACTGGATCGTCTTTCTGCTTAGAAGTTGTCCTTTCGATCAATACCAGTCAAACTTCTAAACAAGATAACATGGCAGTACCCTGACTAGAACTAGTAATAGGTCTCACCTACACACCACAACTGACCAAGATTTCTATATCCTTTCATTTTACCAACATCGCTAACACCACATTCTGATGTTTTCTACGGAGAGCATCTACTACCTTATTTCCTTTTCCAAGAGTGTACTCTATACCAAAATCATAAGCCGCCAAAAATTCCAACCACCTTTGCTACCTCATATTCAACTACTTCTGAGAGAACAAATGCCTTAACGACTTATGATCAGTATACGGTTCAAATCTCTCTCCTAAGAGATAATGCCGACAAATCTTCAAGGCAAAGATTACTGCAGCCAACTCTAAGTCATGAGTAGGATTCATACTTCATGCGGTCTAAGCTGCCTAGATGCATAAGCAATTCCTTTGCTCTTCTACATCAACACTACTCCTAATTCAATCTCACCATGCTTCAGTGTATATTACGAACCCTTGGTTATCATCTGGAACTACTAAAACTAGAGCATTGGTCAACAAATGTTTTAACTTTAGGAACCCTTCCTCACGTTTGTTAGACAAAACAAACTTCATATCTTTCCTGGTCAACTTCGTCAAGGGTGCTGCTATCTGCAAGAAATCATTAATGAATCACCGGTAATAGCCAGCAAGTCCTAGAAACTTTTGATCTCGGTTACCGTCTCTGGTCTCTTCCAATTGTCCACAGCTTCGATCTTATTTGGAACGACTAACAATCCTTTCTTTGAAAGCACATGACTAAGAAACTTAACCTCTTTCTTCCAAAATTGACACTTGGAAAACTTCGCCTTTAGCTGATTCTGCCTCAGCGTCTCTTGCACAACTCTAAAATGATCTTCATGCTCTTTCTCATCCTTAGATTATACCAAAATTTCATCTATAAACACTAACACGGATCTATCTATATACTCTCGGAAGACTCGGTTCATCAAATCAACAAAGAAGGTAGGTGCATTTGTTAATCTAAATGGCATCACCAACCACTCATACGAACAATACCTAGTCTAAAATACAGTCAAAGGAATACTATCCTCTGCCATTCGCCACTGATGGAACCCCATCGCCAAATCTGATTGGGAGAACACTTTAGCTCCACTCAACTGATCAAACAGATCATCTATCTTCGGTAGAGGGTACCTATTCTTGATCTTCATTTCGTTTAACTTATGATAGTCGATGCACATTCTTAATAACTCATCTGGTTTCTTCACGAATACTTCAACTACTCCCTAAGTCGAACTGCTTGGCGTAATAAAATTCCTTTCCTCCAGATCCACATAGTTGCACCTTCAATTACTTCATCTCCGTCGCTGTCATCCTGCAAGGTTGTCTACTGACAGGTTCAGCTCCTGGTACAAGATCTATCCAAAATTCAACAGCTCGTCTTGGTGGTAACCTCATAACCGGCTCAAAGAAATCTGCAAATTCTTTTGCCACCCGAAACTGACTTAACTCTTCTCCAAACTCCATGGCACTTAACAAAGCACAAACACTCTTATTGGAATTCTCCACTGAGAAAATGATCCGGTTATGACTATCTCGGTGTCTCAATTATATTTCCCTATCCTGGAAAAATATCCTGCCTCATACTTACCCAACCAATCCATACTCAAAATCATCCCGAAATCTACGAAATCAAAAAAATGCAGACTGCATGCAAACTCATGACCTAACAAATCAAGTTCTAACTAGTCACATCTCATCCCTAGAGTTGCATAACCTCCTATTGGATTCGCATCCCTCAAGGGTAATGTATATGGGTTCTATGCATAACCTATCGACCAAATATTGTGATATAAATGAATGTGATGCACCAGTATGAAATAGTACCCTAACTGGTATACTCTGAATCAAAAGCATACATTCTATCACAGTTTTCCCTTTCTCTGCCGAAGTAGGCCTAAAAGAAGATGGTGGTCCAATAACAAAAACCTTTTCTCTGTCCGCCTTGATTGGCTCTAGACACTTATTCTTATAATGCCCAACTTGGTAGCAGTTGAAGCATTTCACATTCTTCTTCTCTACAGGCTTCTTCCATTTTCCCATCCAGCACTCGTAAGCACAATGACCTTTCTTATCACACTTGAAGCACACCATACCAACCTTTGCCTTCTTGGCAGCCTCCCTTTTCTGGGCTCCCTTCTTCTTAAAGAATTTCCTTTCCTTCCCCTGGGGACTCTTAGATTCATCCGGTTTATCCCTGGCTGAAATAACAAGCATCTCCTCATGGTGAATGGCCATCTCCACCACCACATTACAAGGCTCGATGACATGAGTCATAGTCATTCCACCTAGTTTTGGCCTTAGTCCACAAATAAATCTCTCACTCATCCTGGTATCAGTATCAACCAATGCATATCCATATCGAGACGGCTCATCAAACATAGTAGTGTACTCGATCACTGACATATCTCCTTGAACAAGATCCCTGAACTTCCTCATCAATGCCAACTTAGCAACCTCAGATAAGAACCTCTGCTCAAACCTTCTTCTAAAATTAGCACATATTAGTTCTTCCTCTGGAACTCTGGTTGTCACATTGTTCCACCAATGAAGCACCAATCCCTACAACTGCTTAGAGGCCAGCCTTCTCTTTTCTCCATCTTCCAAGCCTAAATCAGCAAAAATCCTCTCACAGCTCAGCGGCCAATTCTCAACTTCAACAGCATCCTCCATTCCCATGAACAGCTTTCCACCTAAACTGATATAGTCCCTGCTCAACTTAGCATAGTTATTCCCAACCGGAGCCACAGGATTACCTCCTCCAACATTATTGTAATGGCCTGCAATTTTCAATAATTAAGAATAGTTGATTTAATAGAGTTTTGAGATTTAATGTTGGAAGACATAAAAATTTATGATTTAATAATAAGAATATAATTGGAATGAAAAGTAATAATATTAATTTAAGGTAATTGATGGCTGCTTTAAATGAAATTCCAATTAATTGAAATGATTAAAAAGTTATAATTGGTTATAGATTATAAATTAATGGTAATATTGTGTGTATTAATTGATAATTGGATTAAAAGAGTAATTGATAATTTAAATGTTAAGTTATTAATGAAATAATATGTAATAAATAGTAATTGAATAAAATTAGTGTAGCGTGAGTTGTTATAACATTTATTTGTAAATAATAAACTTACAAATGTTATTAAATGTAGAAATGGTGACAATTGTTATTTGTTACCAATTTATTTAATCAATTATAATTAAATGAAATTAAATGTTACGTAAAATGTGTTAAGACGATAACTGTAAAAGGTGAATGTAATAAAATGTATAGAAATGTTAATTATATTCATAAGGCAATAATTGATGTAATAAAAAGAGTGAAACAAGGATAAATTATTTATTGGAATTTAAACTATAATAAAATTGAAAAAAATTCAATGTAATTGAAATATTGCAACCAATATGGTAAAAGATGATAATTGTAGAATATTAGTGTAATAAGATATAAACAAATGTTAACTATATCTATATAGCAATAACCGATTGAATAAAAATACTGAAATCAAATTTAATCAATTTATTGGAATTAAATTATATATAATTGGATTTAATTTTAGTTGAAACTGAAAACTGTAATGAATGTAATATTTAACTCCGGATTGATATGTGAATTTGTTTTAAATTAGTGTAAGCGTCAAGATAATCAAAATGATAAAAATTGTTAGTGATTAAATTTTAAATTAAAAAGTGATTTAATTAATTAATATTAATTTATTTAATTAACGTGAAAATAGCTATTTAGACCGCTGTCTCGGATTTCAACGAAACTAGTTTCATCTGATCCGTAACAGTGAATTATTATAGGATTTCAAGTTTCGTAGCGATCGGACTTGTCGATTGATCGAATGGGCTCGAAACGCGTAGAAATCAATTTACGGAAATCAATTTAAAAAAACCTAATTTTGAAGCTAACTTCATCATATGGCGGAATTAGGACTTGAAACCTGTTACAACGAGTTTAAAAATATTGAAAAAAACATCTATTTTGATAAATGGGACGATCCACTTTCATTTTGGAAGTGAAACGGGCTTTTCGGGTCATTATTGTCAGTTCGAACCAATTTGATATGTTATTCATTTTTATTGGGCTTTGTTAATATAAATATTCTTATTTTCCCAAACCCTAGCAGTCATTTTCTTATTCTGTACATACATCAACTTCTGTCTATCTCCTTCTTTTCAATTTCAGAAAAAAGTTCAAAGTTTAAACCCTACAATTCAATCTCTAAACTAATTTCAAAAATCAAACTCCTCCAAACCATATCAAATTATATACCAATTCAAAGCTCTCGATGAGCGTAATCATCTAATGCAATTCTTTTCTCAATTCGATGCACATTTTAATCAGAAAATAAGAATGAACCTCAGTCGTCCATATTAGGGTTTCGATTATTTAACGGTGGATCTTAGTCCTGGAGTCGATCGGGTGGCGTTCGTTCGCCTTGGAATGGTCAGAGATCGTCGTGGTAGGACAGAACACGTAGGCGATGGTGGTGGTGGAAGGCATAACCGGAGGCGGTCGAACTTGGCTAAGGGGTGCAGCCAGTGACGAGGTGCTCGTGGGTGGTCTCGGGTCTCGATGCAGGTGGACGTGGCAGCGACGAAAATTGGGTTTATCGTGGCGGCTCCATTCCTGTGCGTGCAGGAGGAAGCGATTAGGTTTGAATGCCTAGAATGTGTTGCTGACGTGGTACATTCTGATTATATATATATATATATATATATGCATGTATGTATGTATGTAAAGGTTAAAATCTCAATCGTGTAACTTCAAATTTTAATATATTTCGCATACCAGGTCGAATTCACGTGTGGTTTACTCCGCTCGGATAATATCAAAATTCTGGACATTATGAAACCAATTTTATTTAGTTGATTTGAAAAAAAACTGAACATGGTCTAGATGTGTTGAAATAAAAGAAATGACTAAATGTTGATAGTAATTTAAATTTAACTATTTTAATATAAATTGTTTAAAGATTTATTAATTTAAAAACCTTGGTTGTTAAAATTTTCAACTATTAAATTATTTCAAACTATTCTACCTATTTAAACTATATTAAACTATTTTAATTTATATTTAAACCATTTAAACTATTTAAAGAATTTGGGAGCTAATTTAAAGTATTTTAAACTATTTTGAAGTATTTCAAACCAATTTAAAGTATTTTAAAGTATTTAAACTATTTTAATATTATAAACTATTTTTATCCATTTTAAACTATTCAAACCAATTAAACTATATATTTAAAGTATTTTAACCATTTAAAATCTAATTTAAACTATTTAACTATTTTAAAACTATTTTAAATTATCTAAAATATTTCTAAATTTAAAATTAGGTAAAGTCGAGGTGTTTATACTTTAAACCTTAATTTAAAGGCGAATCTGGTTTTGAAAGTGAACCAATATATTTGAGTAAATATGATGATCTTGAAAAGAGGATTTAACCTATATTTTCGATATGGTTTTGAAAGTGAATATGATTTCAAAAGTGATATGGTTTAAATTGAATATAATATTTTGATATCAGTTATGAAACGGCTTTAGAAATGTAAAAGAACCATCCGGTGTGAAATAAGTGTTTGGTTATTAAAGAGACCGGGATCGGATATTATCATACCCTCTACCAATACGGAAAAACACTTTTAACAACTGTGTATGTGTTGGAGATTCTAGAAATGAAGCAGGATGGTTTGGCGAATGATTCTGTATGAGGTATTTACGTGACTCTGAATCTCGTGAGTCAGCTTAAATGTGACTAAAATAGGAGCAATACCGGGCCAAGTGAGGTCGAACCTCCGATCGGGCATATTTCTTCGATACCATATTATTACTTTGTGATTGATTTGGTGGCCACCCCTCAATTTTGATTATGTGAGTATGTCCAAGATGGGCATTAGTAGCTGTTATGTGTTACCACCAGTCCGGGAGTGCAATTGATATATCTACCCTGGCATTGCCTCGAGTGCCATATTCACATGCCGTATCGCGCCTTCTGCGAGTTTGTTTTGTACCATACTTATGAAGTGCCCTCTAGGTAAACCACACGGAGGAGCTTACGGTATTGTATAGACTATGGGAATATACTAAATGTGTTAAGGGGGATATGGATAATGCCTTAATGCTATTTTACTATTTTACTTTACTGTAGACACTATTATAATAGCGTATTGTATTATGTATGTAGATAGTTTAACGAATCCTTAGGAGATGTAAATCCTGAACATCTCTTAAGTTATTGCACTCACGTTGGCACTGGATAGGAGATGTCAAAACCTGTAAACATCTCCGATGTCATTACACTCATATTTATTTACTATTGATTTAACTTATATAAGATCTTTTAGTTCTGACTCGAATTTTTTTCCTTTTCAATTTGCTTGGGTCAGTCTGAGCTTTTTAGTTTATTGAAAACTACTTTGGGAGGATGAAGATGAAGATTTTGTACTATTAGAATTTATTATAATTATTCCACTGCATCATGTTGTTCCGCTGCATTTATTTATTATTTATTCATATTGTATGTAACTCTTATCTATCTGGTAATAGTTTAATCAAAAATTATTTGTAAACAGGTTCATGAACTATTTATTTGATTATTATATTTTATCATTATGCTACGCGATTTTGTATTTGTCTCCTTTCTTTCTTTTCTTTTCTTATTTACCTATAACAATCTGCCCTTTTGAATGGTTGGAGTTTGACGTGTGTGGTTTATCATCGATTTAAACTGTCCAAAAAGGCAGGTCGTTACAGTTGGTATCAAAGCGAGGTTTAACAATGACCTTAGCTTTATGGGGTCTGACTCTTTAGAGATAGGGTAGCAATACCCTAGAATGAGTCGTAGAGTGTATATATATGAGGGAGCATATTTGTTACTGTTACAAAAGGTTTTGTATTGTGTTAATTTGTTTCATTTTTTATTTATAAACTCTGCTCGATGCATAGGATGCTATGACATCGATAGGGATTTCTAAGCACTTAATAGGGCAGACCGATGCAATATTTGTTTTTGAAATATAGATAAATGAAATAATTTTTTCTATTAGATATTTTGTATGTAAATTAATAATTTTATAAATGATATATTTGGATGTAATATGTTATTCGATAGAAAGTCAAAATTTTATAAACATTTGTTGAAAAATGATATTGTAGATAAAGTAAATATTAATTGAAAGTTGAGAACCGAAGTTCCAAGATTTTTGAAATTTCTTTCAAAAGGTTTTGGATTATAATATTAGTATTATTTAGAAGTATTTTTCGATATAAATATTTCAACGTGATTTGGAAGGAAGTTTTAAAAAGAATTTAAAGGAATAAGTTCTGTACTCCCTTGTTAATCGTCGAAAAATAATTTCGATGATGAGTGCATGCATTATCGACGTTCATTTTCGAGTTTCAAAGGAGGGAGACTACTGTAGTAGTTTATTACACATCTGTTTTGATGAATAAAACCTTAACTTTGAATTTCTAAATATGATTTGATCTACAAAGGATATATATATATATATATATATATATATATATATGTATATATATATAATTTTCTAAGTGACTAAAATGAACCCAGAGTTTAGTTCTTAAATTATCTGATAATTAGTAGTTTTCAATTATTGAAATGAATGAAATCTTAATTATTTTAATAATTGAAAGTTTCTTGAATGAAGAAAAATATAAATAATTAGATGCTAAGTGATTAATGGTATATATAAGGAATTGGAAACTTGTAAACTTAAGAACAATGAAATTTTAAAAGATGAATTATTGAACTTTGAAGAAAATGAACAAGATGAACTTGTGTAACTTTTACTCTCATTCTTAAAACATATATATAACTCACCACAATGTTAAAAGTTGCAATGTCAATAAGAATATGTAATTGAATATTATGCAAGTAAAACTTAAATAATGAAAATGTTCAATGTAATTATGCTTAAAGGTAGAATTAAGCTGTATAAGCTTATTGCAAACCTAAGTAAATCATTTGAATGCTACTAATTAAAGTAATAAAAAAGGTGAACACTGTAAGTAGATAATTACAAACTTAATTTAATGTTAATGTCGTTTATAATTAAAATGAATTTACGTTAATTGAATGGTTATAACTTCAAAAAGCATTGAAATGATTTAGAAATGGATTTAATATTCAGTAATACAATATATGGAAGAATGAATGTGAAGGAGAAAAAAATGAAATGGAAATAACTTATGTAAGCAATGAATGTGAAGTAATGAAAAGAAAAATAGTAATGTACAAATGAATGGAAAATGAATTTTGTAAGTGATAAATGTAAAGAAATTAAACAAGTATTGTATGAACAAATGTAAATGAACATTGAATAATGTGAAAAAGAAAGAGTAATAAGAATAAAACTTAAATATTATTTGAAATTATTATTTGTTCGACTTATGGATTGGTTGGGAAAGAATACTTCTATTATTTAGGATGTATAAATGATCTATTAAGTTTTATCTAAGACTGTTGAGTCTATAGTATACTTAGTAGTTTATTTATCATTTTATACGATTTAAAGTTTCTGAACTCGAATAAACCATTTGTTTTGGTTGCAATGGATGGATTATTGTTTACTTTGTTGAAATGATGTTTGTACTGATTTTTCTTCTTTTATTAGCTGAAAAAAACTTAAAATATTTCTTTATATATAATTATTAACTCTTTTGGATTATATAAGTGAAATGCAGGTTATGGAAGCAATTGCAACTGCTTTTGATTTCATAAAATAAGCGTTGTTTGCTCGACAAATAGGTACGTTTTCGTATTACGATTTTCAAGCAGTATTATATATTATTTTCCCGTGATTTGGGATATTTTATTTTGAAAAATATGATATATATATATATATATATTGTTATTATTGATATTATTATTTCTTTCAGACCTCTCCGTCCGAAGGAGACTCTACCAAAAATATTCGTGGATTTTAGACTAAGAAAATTTTGTGAAATGTTTTCCAAACTTTTGTTAACTTAAATATAAAGGATTTAATTATTATAAATTGATATGTTTTATTTAAATTATTTAATTATGTAAATTAATTGTTTATCAATTTAATATTTTGAATAAGATATATTGATTACTTAATTCCTTCTTTTTCCTTTTTTTTCCTTTTCGATGACGAAAAGTTTTGAATAGGGGAGAGTGTAATGACCTGTAATTTACGATAATTAAGAATAGTTGATTTAATAAAGTTTTGTTATTTAATGTTGGAAGAAATAAAAATTTGTGACTTAATAATATAAATATAACTGGAATGAAATGTAATAGTATTAATTTAAGGTAATTGATGGCTACTTTAAATGAAATTCCAATTAATTGAAATGATTAAAAAGTTATAATTGTTTATAGATTGTAATTTATTATTATAATAATGTGCGTATTAATTGATAACTGGATTAAAAGAGTAATTGATAATTTAAATGCTGAGTTATTAATGAAATAATGTGTGGTAAATTGTAATTGAATAAAATTAGCGTAGTGTGAGTTGTTATAACATTTATTTGTAAATAATAAACTTACAAATGTTATTAAATGTAGAAATTGTGACAATTGTTATTTATTGCCAATTTATTCAGTCAATTATAATTAAATGAAATTAAATGTGTTAAGACGATAGCTATAAAAGGTGAATGCAATAAAATGTATAGAAATGTTAATTATATTCATAAGGCAATAATTGATGTAATAATAAGAGTGAAACAAGGATAAATTATTTATGGTATTTCAATCATAATAAAATTAACAAAAATTCATTGTAACTGAAATATTGCAACCAATATAGTAAAAGATGATAATTGTAGAATATTAGTGAAATAAGATATAAATAAATGTTAATTATGTATATAGAGTAATAATTGATTGAATAAAAAGATTGAAATTAAATTTAATCAATTTATTAAAATTAAATTATATTTAGTTGGATTTAATTTCAGCTAAAATGAACACTGTAATTAGTGAAATACTTAACACTGGATTGATATGTAAATTTGTTGTAAATTAGTGTAAGTTTCAAGGTAATCAAAATGATAAAAATTGTTAGTGATTAAATTTCAAATTAAAAAGTGATTTAATTAATTTAATATTAATTTATCTATTTAATGTGAAAATAGCCATTTTGGCCACTCTTTCGAATTTCGATGAAACCTGTTTCATCAGATCTATAACGGTTAATTATTGTAAGATTTCAAGTTTCGTAGCGAACGGACATGTCGTTTGATCGTATAGGCTCAAAACGCGTAGAAATCAATTTATGGAAACCAATTTAAAATAAGTTGATTTTAAAGCTACCTTATTCATATGATGGAATTAGGACTTGAAACTTTTTCCATTGAGTTTAAAAATATCGAAAATATCTATTTCGATATATGGAATGACCCATTTTCGTTTCGAAAGCAAAACAGGCTTTTCGGGTCGTTATTGTCAATTCGAACCAATTCGATATGTTATTCATTTTTATTGGGCTTTGTTAATATAAGTAGTCTTGTTTCCCCAAACGCTAGCAGTTATTTTCTAATTCTGTACATACACCAACTCCCGTCTATCTCCTTCTTTTCAGTGGCAGAAACCAATTCAAAGTCCAAACCCTACAATTCAATCTCCAAACCAATTTCAAAAATCAAACTCCTCCAAGCCATATCAAATTATAAACTGATTTGAAGCTCCCGACGAGCGTAATCCTCTATTGCAATTTTTTTCTCAATTCGATGCATAGTTTGATCAGAACTAAGGACGAACCTTAGCCGTCCATATTAGGGTTTTGATTATTTAATGGCGGATCTTAGTCCTGGAATCGATGGGTGGCATGGTCTGGTAGAGAGTGTCGAGACAAGTCGATCGATGGCCTTCGTTCGCCTTGGAGTGGTCAAAGATCGTCGTGGTGGGCCAGAACACGTAGGTGGCGGCGGTGGTGGAAGGCATGACCGGAAGCGGTCGAACTTGGCCAGGGTTGCGGCTAGAGACGAGGTGCTCATGGGTGGTCTGGGATCTCAATGCAGGTGGACGTGGCAGCGACAGAAATATGGTTTATAGTGGCAGCTCCGTTCATGTGCGTGCTGGAGGAAGCGATTAAGGTTAAGCGCCTGGAACGTGTTGCCGACGTGGTACATTTTGATTTGTTTTTTCTATTTATATAAAGGTTAAAATTTCAATCGTGTAACTTCAAATTTAATATCTTTCGCATATAAGGTCGGATTCACATGCGGTTTGTTCAACTGGGATCGTATTGAAATTCCAAACATTATGAAACTGGCTTGGAAAAATTCTGAGACTGTTGGCCTTATTTTGGATTTCAAATTGATTTAATTTTAAAGATGAGTGTTTTGACCCACCCATAACTACTAAATCATCTTATGATAGTTAAGAAAAATTTATAATTTGATTATAAGTTGATTGATTGCTGTTTGGAATACTTAAATCGTCAGTCTAGTTAATTTGAATTTATTTTGAATTTAATTTTCATTTAATTTAACTTTGAATTTAAATTTCCAATTAAATACTTGTTAATGATAAACATTTATTTGTTGAACTTATTGGTTGACTTGGATGATGATTGTGATGGATTTCTAATTGTTAATATTCGATGACTGGATGCTATATTTTATATTGTTATAACATTGCAAGTTCGCTATGGGTTGAAATGATATATACCCGAACGATCTATAGATTAGGGAAAAATCGTTATGTGTTGAAATGATAGACTCGAGCGATTTTATGGATTTTGAAATTAACTCGGGATTGCGGATTGAAATGATATATATATATATATATATATATCCATAAATTTAAATATTTGCAGATTGAAATGATAAATATCTGTATCACTTGATAATATAGTAGAAAATTATATACAGACACCGGATTGGTTAAATTAAATGATTTTAATTTTTAAATTTTGATTTAGGTTAAATTAAAATTTGAAATAAAATCTAGTTTATAAAAACTGAATTATTTTCGAAATTCCAAGCTTTAAATGTTGAAATGGAATTGATTTAATGAATTGTTTAAAGAATTAAATGGAAGTTCAAAGTTTGATTTTTGAAGCATAAATGAAATTTACCGAAATTGAGCCATTGAAATTATTTGAATACAACTTGGAAATCAATTTAATCTGAAGTGGTTTAAAATTGATAATTCAAACATAGATTTGAAATTGATATTGACCGAAGGTTAAATAAAACTTGAATTCGAAAAACTGGACATGGTCCAGATATGTTGAAATAAAAAAAAGGCTAAATGTTGATATTAATTTAAATTTAATTATTTTTGTGATAACCCGAATTTTGGAATATCTATTAATTGATAATTAACTGGGTTAATTAATAGAAATACTGATTTTTAGATTGAACAAATAAATCTAATAAAAAATAAATATGTTTATATCTGGATAAATATTTATTTGATAATATCCTAATATAATTATTTAGAATGGGCAAAATTATTATTTTCAAATAAAATTTAATATGTGTTTGTTTAAATATATATATATGAGTTGATTTTAAATTAAATTTGAATTTGAGAACTGAGATTCAAAAAAATAAATAGGATTTGTGTTATTTATAAATAAATTGTGATTTGGAATTTGGATTTGAAATTCAAATAAATATATTGGAAATGGTACTTGTAATAAATAGTTGTATATTTAAAGAACATCATTTAATAAAAACATAATATATATATATATATATATATATAATTAAAAACTTAATGCATAATTTATAAAATATAATACATATGTTAATATAAGAAATATGGTTTATGACATTTGTAAAAAAATAATATAAACACATGCAAAAAAATACAAGTGTTAATTTATGAAATAATGTTAATAACAAATGTAAGATGATAAACAAATGCAATTGACAAATGTTAATAAGTTAAACAAGTGTCACCATGTTATTTTTATTTTCTTTTATTTTTAAACAAATCCTAATTAAGCCTATATAAACATCCACCTCTTCTCTTCATTCTTTTTTCTATCTTCGTCTTTCAAACAAAGAAAACTCAAACCCTGTAATACAAATATACAAACCAGAAACCACAAGAAAATCAAAATTTAGAAACCTGTAAACAAATTCTCTAACCAGAAAATTATCAATCAAGCTCAACCTGTAATCAAAAGCCTCAATCTTCTCAGTTTTCAAAGCTAAATCTTCTCAACAACTAGCTTCAGATTTTCAAGGATTTCCAGTACAAACAAAAGCAAAGCCATGTGAAAAATGAAAGCAAAACCGAGAATAAAATGAAAAAAAAACTGAAGCCTGTAAGAAAGCAGATCATTCTTAAAACAACAAGAACATATTTCAAAACTTCAAAAGCTGTTCCCTGTCTTCAAACACAGGTGAGTAAAACCAACCTATTAAACTAGAATCTATTGAGATATCTGGATATTTGTGATTAATACTTGAATTTTAATGATGATAAGTTCTTGCATGGATGTAAATATTATTGTATATATATAAGGGACGGTTTGGCATAGGTCCTTAATAAGTTTCAAAATACACAAAAACCCCGGTAAAAAAAGTTTGTAAATTAGGTCCTTAGAATTAAAATATGAATAATGACATACACTTTTGAAATTATTCAGCGAATAATATTAGACATTTATGCAATTATATCAAAAAATTGCAGACATTTTCATAATTATTCACCAAAAAATTACGAAAATTTCTGCAATTTTTTCAAAAAGTTGCGGAAGATTCTGCAATTATTCACCAAAAAAATTGCAGAAATTTAGCAATTATTCACCGAAAAATTTGCATAAATTTATGCATCTTTTGGATATAATTGCATAAATGTCCGCAATTATTCGGTGAATAATTACATAACTATATGCAATTACTTAGTAACTTAATTCTAGGGACCTAATTTACATACTTATTTTTACTGGGGGGACTTGAGCTTAATATTCACTATATATAATTATATGTGGAGATAGACGTGCATGTTTGGGAACAGGGAAGGGATACTTCTATTCATAATTTTTAGGTTTTAAAAACCTGACCTAAAATCCATAACATCCCACCAAAACAAAATTTGACTTTAATTTCTAAATGAAAAGTATTGGTATGGGTATAGCTTCATTTTTAAAAATAGATTCAAGGGAAAATATTGGATAAATATTTTTAAAATGGAAATATACAGTGGAAATCAAAATAGGTTAGAAATTGATCAGGCTTATTTCAGTTTTTGAATATATAATCTAATACGTAGTGCAAAGTGATGAATTTAGGAAGAAAAATTATGATTTTTAGGTAAGCAATTTGGGAGGAATTGCATGTTGAACGACAGTTGGATTTTGGCTGTTTTCTGGTGATCGGGTGTATCGGGAAGATCGGGGTTCATGATAGAGGTGGCTTGTGGGTCAAGGGTGATGGAAAAAATGTCATGTAAATTTTCTCCAACCTATGGTGGCCGGGCGTGGCAGAGCTAGGGTTTTAGACCCAGATTTTGTCGATGTAGTTTAAGTGGGTAGTGCGATGGCGAGGCGGCATCGAGTTGGACTAGGATAGGGGGAAAAGGAAGATAGGGTATTGGTGTAGCTCCAGGCTTGACGACAAGAATTCCAGTGATCAGAATTGGGTGGCGCCAGGTGGATTGGGTGATCAGGTTTACTGTCTGATGGGTTCGAATGTGTACGTTTTTGATGGGGTAATGTTTTCAGGATTCTGGGTTGTGGAAACTGACGACGATGATGTTGTCAATATGATGGTGGTGGCGGTGATGACCAGAGAGTCACCGTCGATCTGCGCACATGCACGATGGATTGGGTGTGTCAGAGTTTGGTTTGGGAAAAAGGACTTCATCTCAAAATTGATTTCAGGGTAGTAGCATGGTGGCTCGAGTTGGGCTTCGGGTCTTTGCGTGTGTGTTTGTAAACAATTTTAAACTTAAACTATAACTAAGTTTTAAAAAAAAGGGAAGTTTTTCTCGAGGGCGACTCGGAATGGGTTACGGGTTGAACTCGAAGTAAAGGGTTTAACAGTTTTTTTTAAATGTAAATAAAGGTAGTTTTAAAACTTTAAGTAATCAAGTTTAACTGATTTTAAAAATTTATTTCTTTGTTTAATAATGTTATTAATATTGGTTTTAGAAGTTATATGACATGTTTTACTTAAATTAAGTCGATTCTTAAGTTTATTTTAATTTTAATTAAAGTATGTAATTAAGAAGTTAATTTAAAAGGTAAAATGATTTTAATTTATATGTTGACGAAAATTAAGCGGTTAATAAAGATAAATGGGTTATCTTTAAGTTAATCAAGGACTTTGGTGATTAAAGATTAATTATGTAAGTAATTGAAGATTAATTACTTAAACGATAATTATTTAATGTAAGTAATTAAAGGGAAATTACTTAGTGGAAGTATTTAAGGATTAATTACTTAGTGTAACTAATTGAAGGATAGATTAATTAAGGAAATTAATTAAAGGATTTGTTAATTAATGAATGTGATAAATTAAAAGGTAATTAATCAATATAAGTGATTATAGGATAATTAATTGAGAAATTAATTAAGGATAAATGTAATTAATGTATATAGGTGAAGGTTAAATAATTTGTGTAATTAATTAAAGGATAATTAATTAATGTAATTAAGATGATAATTAAGAATAATTAATTGGTTTGTAATTAATTAATTGATTTAGTAAGCAGGATTTAAAAGGTGATTGAAGTAATTAATTTAATTTGTTTAAATTAATTAGAAATGGTGTGACAAATTAATCTTGCTTATGGATGATTGAATGATATTGTATGTCTTAGAATCTCTAATAAGTGATTTGTGATGCTATGTGATATGATATGTTTGGACTGAACTAAGATAATATGGTTTGTCTATCTGTGATAAATGGCTAGGTAGATATGTAATTCTGGATATAAATGGAATTGTTTAAAACTAAAACAACTTTGTTTTTAAGATGAGATTGAATTCGAAGAGAACGGGGTCGGGTATCAGTACACACCCGAAACCACTTCGATTTGGAATCTACAATAATTCTTTATGGATTTGATTTTGGAATAATTAGACGGGAAAGGAATAAATGATGTAAATTTGGTCATTTAATCTGAGTAATAATACTTAGATATGATTGTAAGGTGTGTATTTGACTTCGGCAAGTTACGAACTCATTGTGAGATACGAGTTACCCCGGGTTTTAAGTAGGTTTTATTCATTGTATTTCATGTTAGATGGGTTTACTCACACTGGTTTCCAGCCCAACCGGGGTGTTGCTTTGATGTAATGCTAGGGTCAGACCGAGTATTATAGATTTTCATGTTAGGGCGTTCTGGAGCTCAAGAGACGAGCTGGATGGCAGGAACGTATGGAGTTTACCACTGTGCATTTGAGTTGGTATAATATTAGTCTGGGACAAGTGTACAACTGTCCAGTTTATGTATAAATGGTTGTAACTCTGATGAAATGTATGTAATCTAACAATTACATCTTTTTTTTGTAAATGCTATTATTTGATATTATATTTGATCCACTACGAAATGTGAGATTCCGTGTTTTGTTTTCTTCTACCTTCTTTCTTATTTTCTCTAATAATCTATAATTTTCGGAGTCGAAAATTCCGGGTCGTTATAATTTTAATATAAGTTGTTTAAAGATAAAAACCCTTATTTCTATGATTTTCAACTATTGAACTATTCTATAAACTATATTAAACTTTTTTAATCTATATTTAAACCATTTAAAGTATTTAAAGTATTTTTAAACCAATTTATACTATTTTAAACTATTTTAAAGTACTTTTAAACAAATTTAAAGTATTTTAAAGTATTTAAACTATTTATAAATTATTTTTATCTATTTTTAACTATTAAAACCAATTAAACAATATTTAAAGTATTTTAACCATTTAAAATATAATTTAAACTACTTAACTATTTTAAAACTATTTTAAATTATCTAAACTATTTCTAAATTTCAGATTGGGAAAAGTTGAGGCGTTTATATTTAAATCCTTGATTTAAAGGCGAATCTGGTTTTGAAAGTGAATCAATATAATTGAGTAAATATGATGACCTTGAAAAGAGGATTTAACTTATATTTCCGATATGGTTTTGGAAGTGAATATGAATTTGAAAGTGATATGGTTTAAATTGAATATGATATTTTGATATCAGTTGAGAAACGGTTTTGGAAATGTAAAAGAACCATCCGGTGTGAAATAAGTTTTTGGTTGTTAAAGGGACCGGGATTGGATATTGTCATACTCTCTGCCAATACTGAAAACCACTTTAACAACTGTGTACATGATGGAGATTCCAGAAATAAAGCAGGATGGTTTGGCGGACGATTCTGTATGAGGTATTTACATGACCCTATCTCCCGTCACTACGCTATAAATGGCCTTCTACAACACAAAAAAAATGTTGGCTCAGGCCCAAAAATGTTGCCATAGGTCTATGGCAACACTTTTAGGGTGATGCAATTTTTGCCGTTGCCTTAGACTTCAAAGGCAACATTTTGACTATCTAAGGCAACATAAGTAATATTGTTGCAATAGAACCATATTTGGGTCTATGGCAACACCCATAGGTATCTGTAACAACATTCCAAAAATGTTGCTATAGATATTAACTTTCTGAAGTTGTGGGGCCCATATCTTATGGAGCCCACAATGTGGGGCCTACGACCCAACTGGGTCCATCCCTATGGCAACACCTTGAATAACTATTGCAACATTATTTTAAGCAACATTTATAACCCGGTGGCAACACTATTATGAAGCTACTACAACACTATTCTGGAAAACATTTGCATA
Source organism: Allium cepa (assembly GCA_030765085.1). Classification (NCBI taxonomy): domain Eukaryota; kingdom Viridiplantae; phylum Streptophyta; class Magnoliopsida; order Asparagales; family Amaryllidaceae; genus Allium; species Allium cepa. The sequence goes on from CM060932.1 coordinate 474,767,272, forward strand.
ATACACAGTACAATATCACATAAAACACTTGCATAATACACAACATAATACACAGTACAGATAATAATTCATACAGCAGTACACATCACAATTCATGTCAGTTACCCCAAAATATCCAGTTACCCCAAAATACTACAAAGCTACCCCAAAATATCCGGTACACATAACAATTCATAAATTAGACTTAAGAGCTGGTGTGACGCCCCACCTCTATACCCACGCTAGCCAAGAACACTCCGGAGTAGTGCTGTCAACTAGCACGGAGAATAAGGCTGTTGAGGAGCGACCATCCATGTAATTGCTTATCACACGGTGGCTATAAATAATCTTCGGAAACAAACATAGAAATAATCGTATTACAAATCAGTCACAGATATCCATATCACAAAGGCGGAAGAAGATATGAATATATAACTAACACATGAAAGTGTACATCAGAGTAGTGGTCAGTAAGATCCACGATAATACAAAAGAATAGCAACACGTGCTATACAAAAGAATACAACTATGAGTCTATATCTCAAGTGTATACAACAAAAACTGCTAATCTAAACAGTTAGCCAAAAGTCAGAGTGATGAATCCCTGGGAAGACGAACGACAAAATGCAAAAAGGGGCCGCCATTAATTTCCTTCGTTTATTTTGCTTAGGGGTTTTTTTTTTAAAAACAAAATAAAGGGGAACGGGTTAAAGAATGAAGAGAGGGGAACGGGTTAAAGGGGATGTGATTATTTAATTGTCGTGACCCAAAAAGGAACGGGCCAAAACAAAATTTTTAAGCCCGTTAAAAATTCTTAAACAAATTATAAAAGAAATTTAATTCAAATTTAAAATTTTCAAATAGAAATTTGTGTCAATATTAATCGTTTAAATTGTTGATTATAATTGATGCAAAATACCGGGTTGTTAGAGACTCCCCTCCTTAAAGAAATTGCGTCCACGCAATCCTAAGGAATAAATGGACAAAAGGTAACAACCATAAGAGCATGAGAAGGTAAGCTTTTAATTTCATAAAAGAAATTCCCAAATTCTCAACAAAGTTTGATTATCAAATAGATAATCAGAATAAAGAAATCTTAAAACAGCAAAATCAGCAAATCTAATTATCAACAAAGATAATTAGAAAACACAAATATCTAACTATCAAAAACGATAATCAGGAATTACCTCAACGGTAATCAAATTCCAAATCAGCAAATATTCAATCATCAAAACGATAATCAAATCTTGAATCACAAATATTTAATTATCACAAACGATAATTAAATCTCAAATATCTAATTATCACAAGCGATAATCAAGAACAATAAATATCTGATTATCAAAAATGATAAATCAGAAATCACAAACATCCGATTATCAAAACGATAATCAGAAATTACCACAACGGTAATCAAATTTCAAATCATAAATATTTAATTATCACAATTGATAATTAAATCTCAAATTGCAAATGTTTAATTATCACAAACGATAATTAAACCACAAATATCTAATTATCACAAACGATAATTAGAAACAATAAATATCTGATTATCAAAAACGATAAATCAGAAATCACAAACATCCGATTATCAAAACGATAATCAGAAATTACCATAACAGTAATCAAATTTTAAATCACAAATTTTTCAATTAACGAGTCCGAAACTAACCGAAATAGCAAACGCACAAGACCCATAACCACGAGTTTTACTAAATCGTTTAATTCACTTCATCGTTTCCTTGAAAGTGCAAAATTGTGTATTTTAAATAAATAACATTTTACGTTCTCAAACGGACAAGTCCGGAATTAAGCAAATCAGTAAAAGAAAGGGGTCATAGTCCTCGATTTTTCTGAAACGTTTAAATCGCTTCCTCATTCTTTTGAAAGCGTAAACTGTAAAAATTTTGAAAACCATTTTATTTATAAAATTACAATTTACATTCTCAAACGAACAAGTCCGGAATTAAGCGAATCAGCAAAAGAAAGGGGTCATAGTCCTCGATTTTATTGAAACGTTTAATTCGCTTCCTCATTCTTTTGAAAGCGCAAATCGTAAAAATTTTGAAAACAATTTGGATTTATATTTTGAAACCATTTTTAAAACACGTGATTAAAACAGCGACATCAGTAGCAACTTCGATAAGTGGATTTTCATTCATCAAAAGTGTCACAAGAATCTTCTCAAAGATAGAAAGGGGTATCATACCCTAAACTCGTATTCATAACAAGTCAATATCACACGAATTCACCAATGCACAAAAGTTGATAAAACTTATCAATAGAAATCACAAAAATTGGTGAAGCACAAATTCTAGAAATCTACACAAGAAATCCAGAAATCACAATATGAGAGTATGAAAACTCGAACGGAGTATGAAAACTCGAACGGAGTATGAAAACTCGAACGGAGTATGAAAACTCGAACCGGAGTATGAAAACTCGAACGGAGTATGAAAACTCGAACGGAGTATGAAAACTCGAACGGAGTATGAAAACTCGAACCGGAGTATGAAAACTCGAACGGAGTATGAAAACTCGAACGGAGTATGAAAACTCGAACGGAGTATGAAAACTCGTCAGCACATGTAAAGCAAAGCGAGAACGGGAGCACGGAATCTCACCTACACGTGAGCATGAAAATCACCAACACGTGCAACGCAAAGCGAGAACGGGAGCACGGAATCTCACCTACACGTGAGCATGAAAATCACCAACACGTGCAACGCAAAGCGAGAACGGGAGCACGGAATCTCACCTACACGTGAGCATGAAAATCACCAACACGTGCAACGCATAACATAAAATATCCATAATAACATACGACTGTAAGTATGCAAATAATGATCAACAGGAGATCAACCGATAAGAGATAATCAATATCACAAGATCTTCTCAAAGATCCAAAGAGGTATCATACCTCAAATTTGTACTCATGACAAATCAATAACATATGAATTCACCAGTACACAAAAATAGGTGAAGCATAAAATTTCCAGAAATCAACATAAGGAATCTAGAAATCACAGAAAAAAGGAAAGAGGCCTATCACATGACGGTCCGAAGACCAAGGGGAGCTACCCCACATGTGTGAATGGAATCACACAGATTGAGGTCAAGACTAACCAAAAAACAGAAAGGTATGTGTGAATGGAATCACACAAGTGGTGTCTAGTCTGACCATCAGAACGATCATCATGATCAACGAGGAGTGTCAATTACACTAAGCATGTGTGAATGGAATCACACAGATTGAGGTCAAGACTAACCAAAAAGCAGAAAGGTATGTGTGAATGGAATCACACAAGTGGTGACTAGTCTAACCTCGCAAATAAAAAGACATAGCACAATTGCTAGTCTAATTCATAAAGCGATCATCAAGATCAACGAGAAGTGTCAATTACACTAAGCTAGTAAATATAAAAGTTTAGCTTCATGTCCCATAACCACTTGCTTAACTTAAATATTTACGAACAAACTGTAAATCTTCACTAATAAAATTGTCACAAGAGATTCAATCGAATAAGTCCAAGAATTAACCGGCGAAGTAAACGCAAGCGTTATATACCACTCGTTTTACTAAGTCATTTAATTAGATTTCTCATACGAGTGAGGTAAAGGTTAGTATATACTAATAGATTGGAAAACGGTTTAGAAAAAGAGTTTTGTAGTAAAATAGTTTTGAAATCGTTTGGAGAAAAGGGTTTTGATATTTACTACTAGTATAGAAAACCTTTAAATTATTTTTTTAAAGTGACAAATCACAAAAATTATTGTAGGAACAATCAAGCACAAGAATTCACATACAAAGATGTGAATAGAATCCAAAGAAATCGATACTGTATCCATCAAAAGGAATGCTCACAAAAATCCCGAAGAAAATATTATCAAAGTTGCTAATAAATGGTAGCAACAAATCGGGGAATTAACAAGAATCGATTAAATTTGGAAAAACAAAGCAGAACGAGCATAAATGCATAAATGACTTCAACGAAAATGAAAATCAAGTCAATGTCGAAGTCAACAATTAATGGCCCTAATAGAGTACAAAACGATTCAACATCATCATAAAAGGACTCAACGGCAAACGAAATCAGAGTCTTGGAAATCACGAATTTAGAAATTTCTCAAAAACAAAGTGACCGAAGTCGAATGGAATTCAAGCAGAGGAAAACATAAAATATCAAGTTCGGAATCGCTGAGATTCGAACAAAATCAATCATCGGCTAAATCAAATCAAAGCCGAAAACACAAGAATCAAAATCAAATGCATATGAATAAGCGTTAGGAATTCATACCTAACAATCAAAGACAATCATATGCAAATACGAGAGATTAAACGTCGACAAATAGTTGTAACATATGTTCCATCCAAGTTATGTTTTATATTTGTTCTAAACCCCAAGCTCTGATACCAAGCTGTGACGCCCCACCTCTATACCCACGCTAGCCAAGAACACTCCGGAGTAGTGCTGTCAACTAGCACGGAGAATAAGGCTGTTGAGGAGCGACCATCCATGTAATTGCTTATCACACGGTGGCTATAAATAATCTTCGGAAACAAACATAGAAATAATCATATTACAAATCAGTCACAGATATCCATATCACAAAGGCGGAAGAAGATATGAATATATAACTAACACATGAAAGTGTACATCAGAGTAGTGGTCAGTAAGATCCACGATAATACAAAAGAATAGCAACACGTGCTATACAAAAGAATACAACTATGAGTCTATATCTCAAGTGTATACAACAAAAACTGCTAATCTAAACAGTTAGCCAAAAGTCAGAGTGATGAATCCCTGGGAAGACGAACGACAAAATGCAAAAAGGGGCCGCCATTAATTTCCTTCGTTTATTTTGCTTAGGGTTTTTTTTTAAAAATAAAAATAAAGGGGAACGGGTTAAAGAATGAAGAGTGGGGAACGGGTTAAAGGGGATGTGATTATTTAATTGTCGTGACCCAAAAAGGAACGGGCCAAAACAAAATTTTTAAGCCCGTTAAAAATTCTTAAACAAATTATAAAAGAAATTTAATTCAAATTTAAAATTTTCAAATAGAAATTTGTGTCAATATTAATCGTTTAAATTGTTGATTATAATTGATGCAAAATACCGGGTTGTTACAGCTGGTGTCTCCAGTCAGATTATCAGTCTCACTGGACATGATTGTGGAAGTTAGATCCTCTACATTGATGTTCATCTCCGGGTTGGCATCACCTAATTTCTTAAGCACCCTAGCCAAATTCTCTTGTACCATCTGATTTACCTTGGATTCTAGCTGTGCTTCCATTTCTTCGACAAGCCTTTGCCTTAAGTCATTTATGTAAGCATTTGTTAGGGCCTCGATTGATTGTTTTGCACATTTTGCACGCCTCCCTATAAGCAAAGGACGACCCTGTGATTTTCCATTCGAAATTACCGTTTCAACGGTATTTCCTCCTTCTCCACCGGCCATTGCCTTTTGAACTAAGTTCTACAAAATAAAGCCACATCAAAATTGCCCTACAGTAAATGCAGAGAATGCAGCAAATGCTTACATATGGATTGTGTACAGCAAATGCAGAGAAAGCCACATTTTGGAAAATAATTTGTTTATGTGCATGTAATTAGAAAATAATTTGTAACATATATACTAGTAAAAACTGGAAAACAATTCCGTCGACAGCCAGCTACGGCTTCGTCATCTGGATTCTGAGGCTTCAAACGGCCATTCATTTTATTTATGCACATATGTGTATTACTATAGACATATATTTTTATATAAACCTAGTCAGTAATCCCTTTAACCAAATTCATTTCTTCGTTTCCAGTTTTTGTGTCATTTCTAGCCAAACGCAAAAGCAAGTCCTCTTCATTCGACTAGAAATGGAAAAAAATGGCTGAGTCAAATACTATTTTTTTATAAGGATTTTTTTATAAGGAATGAACGAAAATGAAAGCAAAATAAACTTTTTTTGTCTTTTTTTGAAAGAAGGAAGAATGAAAGTTAAAAACAAAGGAAACGAAAGCAAATATTTTTTTAATGAAACCAAAACAACTTGTTCTTTTCTAAATTAAAAATCTAAATTAAAGAAAACTGAAAATCAAAAAAATTCTAGAAAATAAAATAATTTTTTGTACACAAACTTACAAAACAGCCCCAGCGCGGATAAAATCAATTAGCAATATGCAATGAAATTTCGCAATCTATAATTTGGCAACCAAATTAAAAAAAATTGAGTAAACCAAATTCCCAAATTATAACACCATACGAAATCACACCTATCTCGAATTCAATTCCAAGTAGAAATCGAATTGTGGGGGTGGAGTTAGTAATGGAGTAGCAGATGCGTATGTGATGGAGGTGGTTTTGGGAGGTATAGGTTGATTTTGCGATTTGTGCTGGAGCAGTGGCGTTTTGATGTGGTGTTCGATGTTCGTTGGTTGTTTGTAGACGATTGCTTACAGTGGGAATGAAAGCAAAATAAACTTTTTTTTTGATTTTTTTTGAAGGAAGGAGAAAACATACATGGGAACGTTGGAAATACAGGTTGATTTACATTGGAAATACAGGTTGTTCGTCATAGAATCTAATCTGCATAGTTTGACCCACTCCGAATGAAATTTGTTGTGGAAGAGGATTAGCTTATCTTTGAAGTTGAACTGAATTGTAATATTGTAGTGCCTGGTAAGCAAAAAATTATAACTTTAGAATCAATGTAGTTAGCAAAACAACACTTGAAATATGAATGAAAGGGAAATTGAAATGTTATCAGCTAGTAAATAATGCAGTGGTTAGTCCAAAGGAGGATCCATCTTCCTCGATTTGCAGAAAACAGACAAACAACCAAAAATATATTTTATGTAGGCCTGGAATGAAATAGAACTTATACTGGATATAGTTTAAACAATTATATGTAGAAATCAGTAAGCGAACAAATAGTGGTTACACATGTGGTTTTATAGAAGGTTATCACATATGACCCTAGTATAATTTCTCTGAATATGCATGCTTACTTAAAAAGCAACATTTGATACAAAATATTTACATATGCACATAGTTTTATGTTAGTGAACCAATGATATCAATATAAACTTTACTGAAAAGTTCAAAAAAATTGACACTTTATGCTAATTACTTGAAACATCGTGAATCATTTTACAGGCATGGCACGTAAATTTGTTAGCATCGCTTCTATGTTCATATATGCACCTTAATATTGTTTCAATCATATTCCATCTCAAATTTTCTTATAGCTACATCTATCCCTCTTCCAATATGCCAGCCATCTATCAGTTTCAGGCATTATCAACCTTGGAAATAATTAATATAATAATAGATTTCGTGCAGAATACCAAAAGTTAATAGTGTTAAAACTCACAACTATGTTCTCTACCAAATACCAATTTAAAAGTTTGTCAATTATAATTTTTTCATTAAGATCGAATATTGATCATTCTTGTCCGAAGTTAAAAGACCGACTGTGTTAGAAGATTCCAGAAAGCATCGAGAAGCCAAATCTGACCATAAAAGTTTTAATTACATGATACATTTGCTTAAACTCCTATCAATAGGTCAATCGATTAGCATTTATAGGATACTTTGATTCATTTTCACGTATAGCGATATAACAATGCATAAATTATTTTCAAAGGGAAGCATCATAATTTATTCAACATTATAAAATGCCCCAAAACTAACTCATGAACGAAAAGCCCAACACATGCAAACCAATTGGCCTGCATATTTCTTACTTACAGGTTGTAACCTCCTTTGATCTATCCACACTCTAAGATATTAAGCATGTATTTGTTATTATATATGTTTTATTCAAGAACGTCAAATTATGCACTTGTTATTATACGCGTTACTTTTAAAAGCGAATGTTCTTGATTATGGATATTTTAAATGGTTTTCTCTATCGGTAATGTATACTACAATTATTATCAATGGTCCATTACACTAGTGCACTACTTTTAACCCTTTATATGCAATAAGATTACATTCAATTTGCAAAAAAGATAATCTACAATGAGAAAAATTTTAAAGCATGAAAGTATACACACACGTTACAATGTGGATCTTTTGAAAAAATAATTTACCATTTAAATATAGATACACTGTAATTAATTTTACAATTATGAATCATATTTCAGAAATGTTGTTAAGAAGTGCATATAATTTTTTATTATGACAAAAGATCATGACTTTGTAGCCAAAGCAAGATGCTAGATTTTTATTTGTTGATAAATTGATTTGTTGTTTTCAGTTTTTCCGAAATTTGAATAAACTCTGAAAGTAATAAAACTTGATATTGAAAAAGCAAAATCAGTTTTGTGATATTTTTCCTATAACTTCATTCAATTAAAAAATAAGCTGGAGTGGTAATATTATGCTTTGATGTTTTATTTGTCTGGGTTGATACCAAACTTGAAGGTGGAATAAAACTTTCAAGATAGCCCAAATCTTTACAAGTATCTACTTATACAACAATCAACAAGAACATTAGCAAAGAAATAAACTTGGTTCTCCTATAAATGCTCCTAAAGCTTTGAAAGCAATAAAATTCAATTTAATTTTTTCCTTCGGTTGCTTTCTGACATGGATCAAGAAAGTACTGTGCTAATATGAAAGCACTCTTTCAAACAATTTATTATTTTCATCTTCGTATGGACCTATACCACCAAATTCCAAAAAATTCACCCAAATTAATTTCCACGTGCAGTGGAGTCCTCCAGCCTAATCAGTCCATGCGCCGTTGATATCGACGGTTAAAGAATAACGCGCTGTTGATGTCGAGCGTTATTGAAGTTGTGTGTCGTCGAAGGCATGTAGAAGAATGGAACACCACGAGAAGGAATAGATGAGCCGTCGTTGATGTTGAACATCGTTGAAGTCGCTTGAATCGCCGTCGATGTCGAGCGTAGTTGATTTCGCTAAGCCGCCTGCGAGAAACCCTAGCGAAATTGAAGCCCTAAAGTGATGTGAACAATGCTTGAACCCCCAAATCGAAGCGAAATCGCTGAACAAAGCTTGAACCCCCAAATCGAAGCCCTAATCGAACCGAAATCGATGAACCCCAAATTAAGAATGTTCGCTTGAACCTTTGTAAGAAGACAGAGAAGAATGGAAATAAAAAATTATTTGCGGGGACTTTTTTTCTTCGCTGCTCTAAAAGATCAAGGAGTGGTGTTCGGATTGATGAGGTGTCACGTTCTCCAACATAGGATTTGCCTTGGTAGAATGGCGTGGATCGGTGCGAAAGATATGCAAAGGTCTGCTATAGCAACACTATAAAAAAATGTTGCATCAATTACACTTGTTTAGCTAGAGCAACACATTTTTATGGCTAAGGCAACACCAAAAATTCAACGTTGCAGTAGGACCAAAATTGTATAGCTATCGCAACATTTTACCAGGCAACACCTTGCAAAAATGTTGCAGAAGGCCATCTATGGCGTAGTGCGTGAGTCAGCTTAGGTGTGACTAAAACAGGAGCTATACCGGGCCAAGCGAGGTCGCACCTCCGATTGGGCACGTTTCTTCGACATCATACTATTACTTTGTGATTGATTTGGTGGCCACCCTCTATTTTTATTATGGGATTGTGTCTAAGGTAGGAGTAGTAGTTGATATGCGTTACCACCAGTCCGGTAGTGCTATTGGTATATCTACCCTGGCATTGCCTGTCGTGTTCACATGTAGTATCGCGCCTTCTACGAGTTTGTTTTGTACCATACATATGTAGTACCCTCTGTGTGACGTCCCACCTCTATACCCACGCTAGCCAAGAACACTACGGAGTAATGCCGTCAACTAGCACGGAGAATAAGGTTGTGGAGGAGCGACCATCCGTGTAATTTCTTTGTGCGAGCACCGATATGTCAGATTGTATAGCATGCATTTCATTTAAGGAGGAAATCCGACATACCAATACAACTCAAAGCTACTACACATTGGCTATATGTAATCTTCGGAAACAAATATAGAAATAAACATAACACAAATCAGTCACAGATATCCATATCACAAAGGCGGAAGAAGATATGAATATATCACATGAAAGTGTACATCAGAGTAGTGGTCAGAAAGATCCACAATAACACAAAAGAATAGCAACATGTGCTATACAAAAGAATACATCTATGAGTCGATATCTTAAATGTATACGACAAAAACTACTAATCTAAGTAGTTAGCCAAAAGTCAGAGTAATAGATCCCTGTGGAGAGTCAAGCAGAAGCACCTGTAACATCTCGGTCTGACCCGAGTATTATTTAATAAGAAAATAATAAACGGATCAGTCTAGCTACAAATATCAGATGGCATGATACAGAATAAGAGACATGGCATAAACGTATAATAAACATCATGGCATACTACTGTAAGTATGTAAATGATAATCAACAAGAGATTAATCAATATCACAAGAATCTTCTCATAGATCCAAATCCACAAAAAGGTAATGACACACGAATTCACCAATGCACAAAAATTGATAAAACTTATTAATGAAAATCACGAAAATTGGTGAAGCACAAATTCCAGAAATCAACACACGAAATCCAGAAATCACAAAAAAGGGGAGGCCTATCACAAGAACGGGAGCATGAAAGATCACCAACACGTGTATCACACAAACGAGACGCTATCTCATGGTAGCTAACCATTAATTTTGAGCCGAGGCTCCACACGAACGGCCCGAAGACCATGGGGCACTACCCCACATATGTGAGTCGAAACATCACACAAACGGGGTTTAGTCTCCCTCGTAGACAAAGATACATCGCACAATTGCTAGTCTAAAACACAAAAATGATCGTCGATGATCATCAAGAAGTGTCAATTACACTAAGTCAGTAAATATATGAGTTTAGCTTCATGTCCCATAACCACTTGGTTAACTTAAATATTTGCGAACAAACTGTAGATCAAGGAAATTGTAACAAGAGGTTCAATCGAACAAGTCCAAGAATTAACCGACGAAGTAAACGCAAGCGTTTCATACCACTTGTTCTACTAAGCCGTTTAATTAGATTTCTCATCCGAGTGAGGTAAAGGCTTGTATATACTAATAGATTGGAAAACGGTTTAGGAAAAGAGTTTTGGTATTTACTACTAGTATTGAAACCTTTATATTTTTAAAGTGACAAGTCACAAAACTGATCGTAGAAACGAATCAATTCACAAAAATTCACATACGAAGATGTGAATAAAATCCAAAGGAATCAATATCAAATCCATCAAAATAGGAATACATCTGCAAGATAACATAGTTCAACACGGTAAATTGGCGCAACCTAATCATGGCGCGACCTAACACGGTCGAGCTAAGCATTGGTGCGACATAACAGGGGGAGCGACCTAACGAGGTCGAACTAAGGAGTTAACGGCTTAAGGCTACGGCCCAACATGACCGACCTAATGTGGCCGAGCAATATGCAATGGAACGACCTAACTAGGCGAGCGACCTAAGGGAAAGACAGGTCGAACGACCTAAGGATAAGGAGGGTCGAGCGACCTAAGGGGAAAGTGGGGCCGAGCGACTTTACATACTCGAACGACCTAAATGGTGGTAAGCAATCAACAGGTGCGAGTTATATATATAGGCCGAGCGACTTATGGCTGCGGCCTAACATGGCCGAGCAACGACCTAAATATTCGAGTGACCTAAGGGTTCTCGAGACTTTATGATGTCGAACGACCTAAGTCCTACGCGACCTAAGGAGTGCAACGAGCTAAAGGGTGCGAACGACCTAGCATAGCCGAGCGACCTAACTCATGGACGACCTAAAAGCGGTAGAACGACCTATGGGCAAACGAGCTATATGCAGGCCGAGGCTTTTCCAATGGCAGTGCGACCTAGGCCCAGAATTTGGCAAAAACACTAAAAATTGGAGTTTTTCGCCAATCCAATCCAAACCAAATGCAAATGTACATGCTAAAGTGATAGGAATTCATTCCCAACAATCCAAGATAGTTATAGACAAGAATGTGAGATAAAAATCTCACCTTTTCACAACTTAAATGAAAAATCAAGCTTGATAGCAAAAGAAGAAGCAATCCCACTTCAATCTCAACACAAGGAGCTTGAATCAATGGCTTCTCTCTAGATTTGGAGTTGGATGATGGATTTGCAAGAGAATTTGAGCTTGGAATTTTAATTTCCCATTCCACTCACCATTTTTGATGAAGCTTTAGTGTTAGGAAATTTATGAAGGAATGAAGAGAAGAGGGAGTGGAGGTTGGGTCTAATAGGCAAAGTCCAAACTAAAGTCCAAAGTGAAAAAGTACTGAAATTCCACCAACTCCAAACATATCGAAGTTTATACCTAAAAAGATTGTAAACGGCGTTTTAAACTCAATGGAAGTGATCTCGAGTCCAAATTCGACTGTATGCAAAATGTAGCCTTTCGGGCTAAAATCCGACCAATGATAAAATATTTAAATATAAAATCGATAAATATGCGGGTTGTTACACTCTGGGTAAACCTCACGGAAGAGCTTACGGTACCGTATAGACTATGGGAATATATAAAATGTATTAAGCGGGTATGGGTAGTGCCTTAACGCTATTTTACTATTATACTTTACTGTAGACACTATTATAATAACGTATTGTGCTACGTATATAGATAGTTTAACGGATCCTTTGAAGAAGTAAATCCCAAACGTCTCTTAAGCTATTGCACTCACGTTGGCACTGGATAGGAGATGTCAAACCCCGTAAATATCTCCGATGTCGTTACACTCATATTTATTTACTATTGATTTAACTTACATAAGATCTTTTAGTTCTGACTCGAGTTTTTTATCTTTTTAATTTGCTGGGTCAGTTTGAGCTTTTTAGTTTATCGAAGACTGATTTTTGGAGGATGAAGGCGAAGATTTTATACTATTAGTATTTATTATATTTATTCCACTACATCATGTTTTCCGATGCATTTATTTATTATTTATTTTTATTGTATGTAACTATGATCTGTATGGTAATACTATAATCAATGATTATTTGTAAACAGCTTCATGAACTATTTATTTGATTATTATATTATCATTCCGCTGCAAGATTCTGTATTTGTTTCCTTTCTTTCTCTGTTTTTCTTATTTACCCCCACAACAATATTCCCTTTTGAATGGTTTGAGTATGATGTATATGGTTTATCTTCGACTTAAACCATCCAAAAAGGCCGGTCTTTATAATTATTGGCTACTCTTGCTTGCAAAAGATTAGCCAACAAATGATACACCATTCCTACATCTACTGGCGGATTTCTAGAACCTACATTGGCTTCAGCATTTGGACTAGCATTAGCCTGTTGACCCTGATTCCTCCTGGTATTAGGTCGAGAATTTTAGTTGTTTGTGGTGCTTCCTCTACCTAGATTTCCTCTTACGTTTCCTTCTTCCATACCCTCTTTCTCATAAATATGCACACGAGCCTTAGTATGATACAGAAAAACGATCTAAGAGAGAGGGGAACATGTACTTATATCTATATACACCTATATATCAAATACAAGTAAGTTATTATAACTTTTACCCAAACCCCAATCATATTTTCAAAATCTTCGGATTATGTTTCAAAAACTTTAAGGTTTTATGTTTCTTTTAACCTAATCTCGATACCAACTTGTAACATCCCCCCTACTTGGAGTCCTGAAACTAACGGCTACGAATGCTATATTCATCCATCCTCAGCGACCAAATCCAGCGGTGAAAGGTTCATTGATACACAGATCGTAAGAATATAGAAAAAATTTAACAAATCAAAAACACATTTCCACGTTCCATTCAAAACATTTGATGTTCATTAAATAATCTAAAAAACATTAACCACGTTTAGCAATATATAATTATTACACACACGCCAAGAGCAATATATAAAGATGCTTCCTTGATTGATCATAACATATAATAAGCTAATAAATTTTCCTTTACATCCAAAATACACAGCGAAAGGTAAATCTAAATGACTAACTACCTCCTACATGACTTCGAAAGCTTTATTCGTCTAAGAAGAGAACCTAAAAACACTAAACCTCAAACTACTCAAAATCAATTGAGTACCCGAGAGTTTATGGGGAAAACAAAAACTTCGAGTTAGACATAAAGCCGGGTATAAAGAATAATCTAACATCTCAATCCTTTTAGATATCCAGTGAGACCATGCCGTTTAGCGGAACGGATTTTCCCCTCACTAGTATCCTAAAATATTTATAAACCATATATTATGTTCCTACATCCACAATTGTTAAAAACATACATTTCAAATATTATGATGATATTCATATGTAAAACATTTTGGATTTCCCGTCTTCGGTTTAAGTTGATAACCCATCATAATTATAGTTTTTAGGGTCACTATTAACCTATTAGTTTCCATTGGTTTACTAATAACCTTTCATACTACATGGACACCCTATCCCATGGGTCCTCTTGAACCTATTAGTCATTTCAATAACTAATCCCGTATCCTAGTTTACATGGGTTGACTGGGAGCTAATGGGTTTATCCAGTAACTCACTTCTTATCCCAATTTTCATGGGTTGACTAGGAACCTACCGATATCTCCCCTAACTTCTTTCTTATCCTAGTTTTCATGGGTTGACTAGGATCCTTTTGATTGATGTCAATTCTTAATTCGGGTATAGTTTCCATGGGTTCGCTGCAGACCAATTGGCCCTTGCCAACCATCCTTTATACGTAGTTTTCATGGGTTTACTATGAACCGTTGGTTACTCCCAATAACTTCCTAATATAGTTTTCATGGGTTTACTATGAGCCTATCTTCTGGACAACTTCAAAGGTTTAAACATCCTATACTTTGGTCTCCCTGACTCATTGGATGCAATGCTACTCATTCTGGAGTTTAATCATATTATATTCACTACTGGGTTAACCTAGTTGGTTCTTCTACCCCCTTTATCCTCAAAATACAGTTATGTGTTCTTTATTATGTGAATATACTCATTCAAAGAAGTAATATAACAATTTAACAATACCACTACTATGGGTTTTAGGTCCTTGAAATACATTTCATATAAACATAGTTAATCCCTTTAACCTATACTTTTATCAAGGCAACTCTTCAAATTTACATACTCAAAGTCGTTTCAAAAGTCCTTTATTTAGCCATAGGTTTTGCATTAAAATTGGAGTTTGGGTTTTAAAACCTTTCGACACCTTCGAAACTTTGCTTTCGACCTCATAGGATGACCTCCTTCGTATACATATAAATACATCTTTAAAATACGAGGCTCCTGCCTTTCAAATACTTTAAAACATCTCTTTCGTAACCTTTCGACCATGTTAAAATATTATCGTATAAGTGTAGAAGCATAGCATCGAAACCATTTGACAGTTGCCTTTCGAAACCAATGAAGGTTACCCTTCGAAACAATTGAATGTCCCCCTTTCAAAAACATTGGGTTTATACTTAAAAAATCATTTTGGGTCAAAGTGAACTTAGGCGAAAGCATCTCTTTCGAAACCATTCTTTAATTCAAAAAGTATTGGGGAAGTTAGATGGTGTCAAAACCATCCTTTTGAAAGCTTTAAAACATCTGGGTAAAACAATTAAAGTTAGCTTCGGTACCTCTTTCAAAACCATTGCCTTCAAACACCTAGCCCATTTCGAAAGCATTACGAAGCAGCTTACATCTATAAAAATAGCAACACCATTCGACAGCATTGATGTCTTCGATACCATAGGAAGGCATCAAACCATAGAAGGGTTCCAACCTGGTCGGAACTACCCCTTCCGAAAGCTTTAAACAAAACCTAAGTAACTCCTTTGAAAGCTACTTCTTTAATACAAAGGCTGCAGCTATTTTTCAAAAGCATCTTTTGAAAAACCTTTTGTAACCATAGGTTTCGACTGAGCCGAAACCCCTTTATAAACAGGCAAGCGCTTTTCTTTCAAAACTACACAAACTAACCCCTTCGAAAGCTACCCTTCAGCATTCTACCTTCCGCCTTTCTCCAATCCACTACGTATCATCGGAATGATACCATGTGTATTGGTTTACTAGTTTCAACCAAGAAGGTTTCGACTAGGTTGGGGGCGGAAGCTCTGGGTTCAAAGGTCTTCCTAAAGAAGGCGGAACCCCCATTTTTAAGGAAAAAATGCCGTTTTTACCAAATAAAGTAAACTTTTTATAACAGGCTTGCCTACTTGTAAATATTTGATTGGCTATCCTAAACTTTTAAATAATTTGGCTAATATTTGCCGCATTTTTTCATATCCAAAAACATGATAGTTTTTAACAACTAAGCCCTTCCGTTTAACAAAACAATTAAATCATTTAGGTCCTCGTTTCAAAATAATTTAATTTCCATATTAAATCACTTAGTAAAAATCCTTAAAAATTCTATAAATTCACTTGGATCATGTTATCTAACATATCATAATTTCAGACCCAAATTCTTAATATACTTTCCAAAATAAATATATAAACTCAAGTAACTATATTTTCCTTTGAAAATTCATAACTAATTCTTCGTGACATGGAAAATTATAAACACTAAAACCCAACTCCAAAACCATGTTTTCCATAACAATTTTTTTATGGCATTGAAAAATCATTTGATCTCTGCTTTACCCTAAAACCATTCATTTCTCCTTTAAACAACCTTGTTTAAACCATATAAATTATAAATCAAGCATATCATCATTCAACATATCATAAAACGAATTTATCTCCTAAATTCGAAACTATATGATTATAAAACCAAAATAGAAATGTAGTGACTATTATTCACCTTAGATTGGATAAGCAAATTAAAGATTGATTGAAATTGATTGAGATTGATTTCTTCTAGTTTGAATCCTAAGCTTTACTTTGATTTTCTCCTCTCTTCTTTCTTTCGAATGGCCGGCTTTGCTCTTTCTTCTTATAGTTATAATTTTGCTTGTGATAAAATGAACGTGTATGACTAAGGCGAATTAGTATAAAGGTGAGAACATGGGCGACAATTCACCCTAAAGCGTTTATGTTTATTTTAGCTAACTCTTAACCATTTATAAGTTTAGTCAACTAAATAAGCACGGCCACTACATACGTATTAATCAACCTTAATCTCCTTATCTACATTATTCTATTAATTTACTCTAATTAAATTTCCTAAATAATGTCATTAAAAATTAGGGGTGTTACAATAAGGGAAGTTGGGTTTCTAGAGAAATGGAGAAGTTTGAATGGACCTGGCCTTTGCTTTTGGTCCCTAACTTAAATCAATTAGCTTTCTTTTCTCTTTCTTTTAACAACTCTATTAATTTATTTCCTTTGCATTTAAATTTGAATTCAATCACACCTTGTTTTACAATTTATATTTGAATAGTTATCTGATATCATTTATTATAATACATATTTATTTTTACTATTTTTAATCACATCAAAAACTATTTACACTATAAAAATATATTTTATATTTATCCAGAAAGAACTTGTTAATTTAATTTAATTTATCACAACAAAATATTTTATTAAATAGAGTTTAATTAACTAAAATTTATTTTCAAAACATTAATTATCAAACATCGAATTCGAACAATTTTATTTTAATTAAATTTATTTACTTATGCAACGTAGAAAGAAGAATTTTTACAAACTACCTCTTATGAATATTGCATCCTCGCAATTTCTTATAAAGAGATGTTATACAACTTATGACCCGACTTTCTTTGTATTTACACTCTTGTATCAACTTAACTACTCAATCCTCTATGTAGCTATTTCTTTAATTTCTCTTATCCTAAGCTACGATTAAATAGATTCAGTTCCATGACTTTCTATTATCGTATGTGATATAATTTGTGAAAATATTCTAAGTGTCATATTTTTCGAAAAAATTCAATAGAGTCTCCTTTGTATGGAGTGCGCTTCGAAAAATCAAAACACAATATACACAATAAATGTACAACCCAATCAATGGAGCATCTCGGAACATAGGGCAACAACATAATATTAAATTATATATCAATATTACATAAAAATGTACCTTTCTATTTAGCGTTTGAACTTGTTTCTTTTCTACAACATGAGCGAAAAATGAGCTATCACTACAAATTAATCCCGGTAGGCTCCAAATGTACCTATTCTTAATTTCAAATTCAAATATTAGTAACATATAAAGAGTTATAAAAGCACGCATTCATTAGAAATAAAAGCAACATAACTTTCTTTTTTAAACCATTTTGTATCCAAATTTCAATGGTCAAATCAATTAAATTAAATAATGGTTCCAATGAACAAGTTATTACGTAGTTAGTTAATATTTCAAAGCAACTTTTGGATTGCGAAAATACGGATTACAACTTGAGTTAGGGAGATTTTACTAAAGATAAGCAAATCATGTTATATATATATATATATATATATATATATATCTGTGTTTGCATGCGCGTGGGTCCACCTATTAAATTCACATTTCAACTTAGAAAATTTCCAAATTTTGCAGAACACTTTAAACAGAAGTTGTTTCTTATGTTCTAGATTTCCACAATGAGTAAGATTGTTTAAATTGGATAAACCGCCTAAAAGTTATGGTCAAATGAAAATTTCACATATTAAAGATGATACGCATTCGGGCCAAAAATGTTAAACCATTTAAACATGTTTTAATTCTTCCAAATGTCAAAATATCGAAAAGCAACGAACATGAAAGTTGCTCCGTATTAAAAATATCTTTAAAATGAAAGAAGATTCACTAAAATTGTAGAAAACAATCAAAATTTATTAGAATACTTTCAAATGTTAAATTTCAATGTAAATCCTTCAGTTATTCAAAACAACTTTCTGCCATAGCTAACTTCGAAATAAAATTTTCAAAACCTCAAGACTCATGAATTAATAATACTATGCTAAGGTTATTTAAGCTCATAATAAAAATAAAATAATCCATTAATTTTGACTACTTAAACGTGTTGTTATTCAATGAAGAAAAAGAAAAGTGTAAAGTATCATGCTTGCTTGAAGTAGTTATGTGTTTATTTTACCTTCAAAAGCTTGCTTCCATTATATACTTAGTAGATAATAGAAAGGTAAAGCTATAATTAATGTTACTTAAATTTACACTTTAAATAACCTCATAATTTTCTTCACCTTAAGTTGCACTTAAAATTGCGGATTATGAAAATGGAACTTCAAATAACTACTTCCTTTTCTTTTCAATATGATTCACCTATCTTTACATAATATATATTTTCCAAAATAGAATTTAAAATATATAACTTTTCTCATAACTTCTTCACAAAGTTTCTTAATAAGTAGATAGCATGTTTATTGTAACATCCCGCCTTTTCGCACGCTTTAAACAGACACACGTGCCAATTCAAACCATACGGAAGGGCGGACTGTTATGGGATAAATAAGAAAAACAGAGAAGAAATAAAATAAAATAGAATCTCACATAAAATATAATAATCAAATATACGGTTCATGAAGCTGTATTACAAAACCTTTTATTTTATTTACACAATACATATCAGAGTGCACATACCAGAGATTAATAAATAAATGCAGCGGAATTAAATGGTGCAGTGCAATAATATAGTAGATAATAGTAATACAAATCTTCGTCTTCGTCCTCCAGAGCTAAATCTTGAAATCCTGAAACGCTCAGACTGACCCGAGCGAATTGAAAAGATAAAACACTCGATTCAGAACTAAAAGATCTTATGTGAGTTAAATTAACGGAAATAAATATGAGTGCAGTAACTCAAAAGATGCTCGGGATTTACATCTCTTAAGGATCCGTTAAACTATTTACTATGTAGTATATTTCGCTATTATAATAGTGTCCAATCGTAAAATAAACTTACTTTTAAATAGCGTTAAGGCTTTACATTTTCCACCTTAACACAAATAATGCCAATAGTCTATACAGTGCCTGCATATCTCCTGATCGAGAGACTACGAGAAGACACTCCATAGGTACGACACAAATAGAAACTCGTAGTAAAGGCTCGGTATGGTAGGTGACACGGCACAACTAGGCAATGCCAGGGTAGATATACCAATTGCTATCTGGGCTGATGGAAACGCGTAGCCGCAGCTACCGCCCACCTCGAACAAACTCCCCCAAAAATCAAAGTAAAAGTGGCCACTGAATCAATCCAAAGTCAAAGTATAATATCGAAGAGGAGTGCCCGATCAGAGGAATGACCTCATTGGCCCGAGAATCGCTCCTGTTTTAGCCACCTTATGCCAACTCACGGGAGTCGGGTCCACGTATTTACCTTGCAGGAAACGCCTCCACCAACCTACTTCATTCTGGAATCTCCACCGCGTACACGGTTGTTAAAGTGGTTTTTGGAGTTGGCAGAGAGTATGACAACTTCCGATCCCGGTCTCTTCAACAACCAAACGTTATTATAACACCGCGGTCCTTTAAAATAATTTATACTTTTAAAACCAGAATATAATATCCATTTCAAAACCATATAAAAATGATATCATTTCCTTTTAAAACCCAAAACAATATGATATCATCTTTATTTTCCAATATATTCTTTCCAAAAATCATAGTGGTTTCAAAGTAAAATATTTAGAAATCAAAACTCTTGAATATAATATTTCCAAATTATACTACCTTGAAAGCCATAACTTTAAAACAAATTCCATCTCTCAAATGGTTAAATATTAAATTACTTTTATAAAACAAAATAGCTTCTTTACGTTTCACAAATCAATTCCAAATATCGATTTAAACTTCCAAATACCATTTTAAATTTTTACGTTTCAAAGCTTTAAATATTACACCATTTCAAAAACAAACTCATTTGACCATCCCATATATATCAAATTCAATTACTTATTATTTAGAATTGAAATGTTTACTTAATGAATTCAATATACTTTAAGTAAAACTTATAACTTCACATAATTGGATAATCTTTCAATTTATTAAACTTGATATATTCATTTAAATCAACCTGATATTCATTCAAATCACTTTACACAAAAATCAAGTTACAAATATCATATCCTTTAAAAATTCTAACTTTTCATTTAGTTTCAATTTAACTTAATATTCATCTTCCAACCTTATACTCTTTTAAGTCATTAAAACTCCAGAAATTTAATTTTAAATAAATTCTTAATCGTATTTGATCTCGAAAATCAACTTTATTTTATACTTCAAATCAAATTTATACAAAGCTTAAAAACCGGAAATTACTATATATAAATAACCTTTATCAATAACCAAATCAATATCCCATAAACCATATATATAGCTTTACAAAACCATAGAAAATCATTTCAAAAATAATTTTATATATATACCGCGGTGCTGTATAAAATTTTCTACCCTATGGTCAAGTGATACGGATGTTTATCATTTCAATCCGCAATTTAAAATAAAAATGCGGTTGTATATCATTTCAAACCGCAATCCCGAATGAAATGAAAATGCATGATGACTTGCAGTTTATACAATATAAATATATCATCCATTCATCCAAATATCACTCATCAACCATTTATTTGCAATCATCATCCAATTTAAACAATCATCGATATAGAGCATATAAATTATACAGGTAATAAATAACATGTATTAACTAACAGTTTATATTCAATAATAAATTTAACAACTGTTAAACTAGCAGTTCATATGCAAAATAAATATAAATTTAACTGGCAGTTAATATGAAATAAAAATTTAACATAACTATGACTGGCAGTTAATATGCAAATAAATAAATTCTAACTGTCAAATTTATATGCAATAAATAAAATAAATTAACATTTAAATTAAATAAATGCGATTTAACTAAGATGATGAATAAAACATGCCAAATGAACATAAATAAATTTCTACTCATATCTTAAGTCAAATTAACAAACATAAGGAATTCTAGAAGTTGTGAGTGGGTTAAAACACTCACATTTTGAATTTAAATCGAATTTAAATCCGATTTAAACCCAAAAATTGCACAGTCTCCAAATCTGTCCAAACCAGCGTTAACAGATCCGAAATTAAATTTCGATCCTACCAAAAAAAATCGCACGTAAATCGGAGTTCGTATGTGATTCAAAAATCAAATTAAACAAACTCACACAAAAAATGGCCACGTCACCAATACCTCATCTCTCTCCTACAGTATTCACGCGTCTTTATCTACAGGGTATCGAACCCTAGACCAAACGAGCCGCCACCCATTTATCCACCCTCGTCGATGATCCTGCCACCGCACCCTGATCGATCTTCACCAACGTGAAGACCACCACCGGCTGCACCTACCAAGGCCGAGCGGCCTCCCCTGGCTCCCCAAACCGTGCTCGCCGCCGCCCCTAATTATCCCCAAATCACGGCGAATTTTGCCCATCTTGAGCCAAGCGACTATGAGATCCGTGACCTGCACTCCACCATCTTCCCAACGCCACCTTCCGATCGTCGATTGGGCAATGATCCACCGTTGAAAATTTTAAACCCTAGAATGGACGGTCGGAAATGATTCTGAAATTATGGACAAATGATGCATCCAATTGAAAAACAAACACCACCAGTAGATTCTTGTCGATGAAATCTACAACATATATTTTTTTGAGAATTTTCTGACGACTTTTAATTTTTAGCTTTGGATCTGATTTGAATTTTGAATTTGGATCTAGAATTGTTTGTTGCCATTGAAGAACAGGAGTACAGAAGTTCCTATACGTATAGAAATGAGGAGTAGAGGCTGCTGGGGTTTATAACAGCCTATTTATAGACAAACTGCAATAGAATAGGTGGGCACGAATTATAAACGCGCTAACCGATAGTTGGCCCAAAAAGCCCGTTCTGACCCCAGAACGAAATTGGATAAACCCATATATCAAAATAGGTATTTTAAAATATTCTGAACACGATGGAAAAAGTTTCACGTCCAAATTCCATCGTATGAAGAAGTTATGTTGAAAACAATATTTTCAAATTGATTTCAATTAAATCGATTTCAAGTCGTTTCGCGTTCGTACGATCAAACGACAAGTCCGATCGCTACGAAACTTGAAACCCTACAATAATTCACTATTACGGATCCAATGAAACTGGTTTCGTCGAAATCCGATTCCGTGACCAAAATGGCTATTTTTATATTAATTTAATAAATTAAAAATTAGTTAATTAAATCAAATTTCCCATTTCACTTCGATAATTGACGATTCTTAACATCATAAATTTTCAATCATCTTTACTAGCTTAAACAAAATTTAACTGTCGAATTAAAATCTATAAATTCTCAAATTTCATTAAATTCACCAATTATAAATTAAATTTCCAATAATTTAATTAAATTTACTTTCCATATATTTTTGTCAAATAGATAAATTTATCATTGTATTTATACTTCATTGCGTAAATCTCTCCAATTTCATCTAAATTTATATTTGCATAATATCTAAATATTAAATTTCAAATATTACTTCATTATCGTTAATGTAATAAATATATTTTTAATTATTGCAATTGATTATCCGTTATAACTTAATATACTAAATAGATGGTTCATCTTAAATACTTGTTCTCATTAACGTTTTATTTCTACTTACAAATTAATGCAATTATTACATATTCCTCCCTTAGTAAAAAAAAAACTTCCTATTTCCATCTTTATTTCCAATTAACGTAAAATGTTATATTCAATTCCCATAAATTTCAATAGATTCAAGTTATCATATTTTCAATCCAAATGAATAAATAAAGCTTGATTCCCGTTTAAATATTCAACTCATTTGATTGCAATTAACCTTTTTTCATAAATTAAATTCCGATATATTAATAAACTTTATTTCTATTCTTCTTTATACATAAATCATCATATTATGAAGACACTTACGTTATTCCTCATTAATCCCTTTAATTTATTTAACGTAACATTTAATTTATATTTACTGTAATGCTTTCCGATTTAATTGAAGGAACTAAGTACATAACTTATAATAGTCGTGGTAAAACTATTAATCCCACATTTATAAGTATATCCTCATCCGTTATACCTATTAATTAAATAAATTCCACTTTTAAGTCCGTTTAAATTTATTAATAAATATCCATTTACCTTTCCCATCAAATTTGAATTCCCTCAAATTAATATAACCAATCAATTTCCATTCACACTTTATTAAAAACCTAAAATTTGCAATCCATTATCTTGTATTAAGGTCATCCAATTTTTATTTATTATTATAGCTTACAATTTATACACATTCATTGATTGATTTCTATTTGCCCTTTTATATTCCATTATAAATATATGCACACATACAAATTAAGACTCTAAATCCAATTAATTATTCCTTTTACATCAACCATCACTTATGAATAATTAGCGTTTCCTATTTATTTTGTCACATTCACTTATGTTCGCTTTATGAATAAATTGGTATTCCCTTTTACCCATTAATTACTAACTTTAATTATTGCAATTTATTTAACTAACATAAATTTTTGAATCTATTTCCAAATTTTTACATTTCGATTTATTAACACCTTACAATAGTTAATAAAAAGGGATTGTACTAAATAAAATTTATTTTCATTGATGAATTCAATACTTGCCTTTATCTACTTATTTCTAACCTTATATCCAATTGCAACCATTTCCACTATTACAAGTAATTGCAATATATAATTTAATTTGTAAATTTTAATTACCTTTGATACATCAAATTTCAACATTCTCTTTTATATAAATAAATAAGATTTTCATCCCTTTCTAAATTAAATTAAAATCCTATTAATTTAATTCATTTTAAACATCGAATTTACTCGGGTCGTTACATTTATTTTATTTTTCCATATAAAATATATGCTCAATTCAAAACAAGTAAATATGGTAGTCCGTAAATTAGTTTACATTAAACTATACAACATTGCTATGCCATTTGTTTTAGTAATTCATCTCGTCAATTGGCTGCAATATTGACTACCTAGGATAATATGACAATATTGCTTTATCAATGATACGAACCCTCACACTAATATCCAATGGCTGCACGCATTATTTATGAATATTTAAATCTAGAAATTTTAATATTCTCCATTTTCTTAGAAAATATATACTTCATAAAAATAAAACAAAATTCCAAATAAAATATTTCTTTTACTATTTATAAAATACATGCCAGATTAACTTGTATAAGCATTTAGGAATCTCAACGATAATGCTGATCAGGTGTATCGACTAAAACTCTTAAATCACTCTATGAACAAACTACTACTAGAACAAATTACTTAAATATTTCCAATCATTTTATAAAATAAACTTCGTATTTTATTAATTATTTGCTTATTAAATAAGCATACTTATTTTAAAAATTCTTATATACATTCAATTCAAAAAAACATTAATAACATTATAAATCATCATACATCTATAGTATCAATCAAGCATTCTATTAACTTAATTTAATTTCTCTTTTATCAAAAAAGTATCCCCTCACAGTTTCCATTTATATAAGAAACTGTTGGCTTCTATTAATATTGACCCTGTTCAGATTCAAGTGGGTTTATAAATATTTAAGTGATTATTCCGACACAATTTTCGCATTCTAGACTAGGCAAAATGAAAAAAATCGATTCAACCAAACATACATCAAACAATCAAACTAACAAATTTGGGTGGCCATGTTGCATCAGTAAATCGTGTCACATTGCAACAGACTTGCTACTATAGCTACTCCTTAGTCTGTCTAATCCATTGTCGTGTTACATTTTTTCTTACACATATCATTATGCAAGTGGTCGTGCTTCTTGTATGTGATCAGAGACGACGTTTCACTTTTCAAGAGATTTGCCTAATTTTTCATGAATATCCACTTTTATCACTACTATTTAGCGATCTTGATTAGAAGCATCTTTTGAATTGAAGGGTTGAGATCTTTTAACTTAAATGGTACTTATTACCTCTTTCTTCTCCTATATCGCGTTTACTTACTCACCAAAAGGAGAGAAAAGAAAGAAATTAGCAATTTTTGGCTTTTACCTTACTTTCTTTTCATCAAGCTTCGATCATCGTTAATCTATAAGATTTTATTTTCATTTCTCTTCTTCTCTAACTTTTCTATATTTGATTTAATGAAATTTCTAGTTTAAACTAGTATATGTTTCCACTTTTTTATTTTGGGAAGATCGCTTCTAGTGTTTTATTTGCTTATTGCTCGATCCTCAAATTGTTCGTACAACTTTATGCGCTATGTTGAAGAAAGGGAAAGATGCAAAGAGATCCAGGGTTGATTTGATTGTGTTAGAAGACCTACTCAAGAAACAGAAAATTGATCCTTCTTCTTTTGAAGCTATCCTACCTGCTCTACTTCAGGTGTTTGCTATTAGTGCGTTTCAAACTTCTTCTCACTTCCCACCTATCTCGAATAAGGGCGCCATCAATGACTTGATTAAACAATGGGTTGCCTTCTCATTGATGTTGTGATTGGCTCGCCCCTACTTTGTTGGTGTCTCTCTTCTGCTAATTGAAACATTTTTTCTAGCTTTCATTGTGGTATTTTTCATGTAAGTTTGTTGTTTATCCATTAGTTGACTTAATTTAGTGGAAACTCGGAAGCATTTCTTATGTTTCATTATGTCGTCATATTCACGGTACAACCTTTGCAATGAGGTTGCATAAACAACTCTTGGACCTAGAAGTGGCGACGGATAGGGATCAGGTGGAGATTACTCAACTGAAATTGGACATTGAGGCAAGAGCATGGAGGGAAAGGGATGCTAAAACATGATTAAAGAAGATCACCAAACAAATTGACGGTGTTAACGGGAAACTTAAGGAAGCCGATCAGCATGTAGCCAACAAGAGAAAAAGGTTAGTGGGTGGATAGAGATAGCAAGGGAGTTTAAGAAGAAACTCGTTGAGATGGAGAAAGATCATGATTCCACCACTTTCAATGTTCTATACGAGATCTATGCTTAGGTGAAAAGGCATTTTTATTCTGGGTCAGCCTGATGAGATGGATGCAAAGGTTAATTTGGATTTTCTTGGTGATCCAAAAGCCATAATAGATGTTTTGGATTACTGTAGAAGGAAGTGATCCCGAGATCATAGAGGGACTCTTGATTCCGCTTCTTAAGCGATCAGGTGGAGATGGAGCTTGATGGTTCTGATGTAGAGAAAAACTCGAGTAATGCAAAAGCGTGATCTGGACTTATTCTGTAGGGATCTTCTCATAATGCAGTAATAAATGTTTGACCATTCTTGCTATCTTTTTGTTTTGTTTTCATCTTGGTTGTACCATCTTATATTTTATGTATTGATGTAACGTCCCGGTATTTCGTACCATTCGCATCCACACCTGTCGGACTTGAATTGCTCAAAATATCAGATTGTTAATTTAAAATTTGGCAAAACTCAGGATGTATAGTAAATAAATCACAAAATCACAGGCATAGAGTATTTCAATAATAAGCAGCAGAATGGATAAATAGTAGTTCATGAAGCTACTATACAAACATTAGAGTTAGAAATAAAATACAGTAGAATATCTCAAATATAATGAAGTCTCAAATACAAATAGATGGCATCTCTAAACAAATCAACTGAAAAAGATGAAAGTTGAATCAATAGTTGGATCTCCAAGTGAAGCTCCAAACTCCAAAGGTGAGTCTCAAATGCTGTATCACTCAGTCTGACCCGGATGTAAAGCAAAACACAAAATACTCAAGTCGGGATTAACATTCTTATATCAATAAATCCAACTCAAGTGAAATATCAACTAAAATATAAGTAACTCAAAGTATGTTTGGAATAACCATCCTCTAAGGATCCGTGGAACTATCTACTATGCCGTAATATATGCTACTACAATATGTCTATAGTAAAAGATATTAAAATAACGTTATGGCATTACCCATATTCCTTTATCACATTTTATATATCCCCATAGTCTATACAATGCCATATGTTCCTCCGTAAACTGGAGGTTTACCCAGAGGACATCACATAGGTACGGTACAAAACAAACTCGTAGAAGGTGCGATAGGGCATGCGAAAAGGCACTCGAGGTAATGCCAGGGTAGATATACCGTTTGCGGATCCGGACTGGTGGTAACGCATAGCAGCTACTACCGTCCACCTCGTGACACACTCCCAAATCAAAAGGGTGCACCCAATCAATCACAAAAGCAATAGAATGGTATCGAAGAAATGTGCCCGATTGGAGGAATGACCTCACTTGGCCCGGCAAGGCTCCTGTTTTAGCCGCATCAGGCTGACTCACAGGAGTCAGGGTCATGTAAATACCATATAGATCCATGACCAAACCAGCCTACTTCGTTCTGGAATCTCCACCACGTACACAGTTGTTAAAGTGGTTTTCGGTATTGGCATAGAGTATGACAATATCTGATCCCGGTCCCTTTAACAACCGATCGTTATTATAACACCGCAGTCATTTTAAAATAGTTTATACTTCAAAACCAAAATATCATTTTCCATTTTCAAATATATCCATTTCCAAAAATCATGTCACTTTTAAAGTTATAACACTTTCGAAACCAAAACACTTGAAACTATAACACTTGGGAAATCATAACACTTTGAAATCATAATACTTTGGAAACCATAACTTTGAAATCATATCTTCCACCACTTAAATTGTTTAGATATTAATAATAATATATAATAAAATAGTTTTATAAAATAGTTTATATAAAAATCGTTTATTAAAATGGTTTATATTAAAATAGCTTATATTAAAATAATTTATAAAGTAAAAACATTTTAAAATAGTTTATAAAATAAAACAGTTTCCTCAAATTTCACAAATCGATTCCAATCAACTCGAATTCCAAAATTCCAATTTAATTCAATCTCAATTCTTCAACTTCGATTCAATTTGGTTTCTCAATAAATCATTTAAAATTATATCGATTTTAAATATAGATTTGAACCAAAAAATAAACCATTTGAAATTCAATATATTTCAAAGCTTTAATATTCAAACATTTTCAAAATTAGATTTGATAATTTCATATATCTCAAAATTTAACTTCGTTATTATTTAGTTTCGAAATGTTTACTTAATAAATCCAATATCATTTAAATAAAACCTCAAATTACAAATAAACTAGATATTTCCATCAATATATCTAAACTTGAAATATTCATTTAATTACCTTAAACCAAAAATCATGTTATAAAATCATATCCTTTAAAATCTCCATTTCAATATGTTTCAAACCGATTTAGTTAAATAAAATTATTAATTAAATACAGTTTCAAATAAATTCAAATTTATCTTTCCAACCTTATTTATAAAAATCATTATAAATCTATCTTAAAATAAAATTTCAAAACTAACTTATAACCTAAAAATTTTCAAACATATTTTAAAAATCTAAAATTTAAATCCTTATAAAATAACAGATATATATAATATCTTAAAATCAATATTTATTTAAACCAAAATATTTATTTCATGTTAGCGCCAAAATTGATCACTAACACCCAAATGTAAATGAAAGCACCAACTAATGGTCACAGATAACAGATAGAATATATGTAGAGAGTAATAATATGAAGAACGGTCGAAATTAAAATGAAAGTAGTAAAAAATACAGATTTTATAGTGGTTCGGCTAACTCTGGCCTACGTCCACTCTAGAAGTTTCCTTTTTATTGATGTTCGAATCAATTACAGTTACAAACTAATAGAGTAACCTTTAGGCTTAGAAAATAAAAGGTTAGAGAGTGGAGAGAAGAAGATCCCCCATCTAGAGACCCACATATTGTATTTATAGGCAAAACCAGGTTGTTGGGCCTCCTGGGTAGTTTGGGCCCACCAAGGCCATAGCCGAACCCAACTTCATTATGCCGATCGAGCCTGAGGAATTGGTATGCCGACCAAGTGGAGGTGTGCCAATCGAGGGGTGGTATGCCAATCGAGGGGAGGTGTGCCGATCGAGGGGAGGTATACCGATGGTGGGGAGGTATACCGAACGAGGAGAGGTGTGTCGACCGAAGGGAGGTGTGCCAAACGAGGGGATGCATACCGAACGAGGGGAGGTATGCCGAACGAGGAAAGGTATGCCGATCGAGGGGAGGTGTGTCGGACGAGGGGAGGTATGCCGACCGAGGGGAGGTATGCCGACCGAGGGGAGGTATGCCGATCGAGGGGAGGTATGCCGAATGAGGGGAGGTATGCCGAACGGAGCTTAACTTCCAGACCGAGCCGTGCAACCCCCCCATTTCTTGACCAAACGACATATCCAAGTGAACTTCATTCTTTTTAACCGAATCCATCCTATTCCATCCTCGATAATCGTGAAGTTGGTTGGGTTGAGTTCGCCTGTTCATGGCCTTGGCTAAAGGCGGGTTAACATTTCAAAACCTTGGAAATCATTTTTTTTTAAAATATATATACTTATATATATAGACCAATGGTGTCCGTATATAATTTTCTATCCTATGGTCAAATGATACAGATATTTATCATTTCAATCCGCAATTTAAATATCTACGGGTATATATATTTTCAACCCGCAATTCCAAATTCAATGTAAATGAAAATCGCTTGGGTTTATCATTTCAACTCATAACGATTTTCTCCTATTCTATAGATCGTTCGGGTGTGTATCATTTCACCCCATAGGGAATTCTATACTAACAAAGAACTTGCAGAGTGAGAATATATATGATAAAATATAGCATATAACAATAGGCATATATCATCAGTGATTAGACAAGATATAAGCAACATGACAGGGTGTCATATCCCACAGGTGAACAGTTACATGTAATAGCATATAAATAGCAATGTAAATAACTAACAACAGCATATTTCAATTGTCGTTTTAAATTGAAATCAAATTTAATAAATATATGAATGTTAATCGTGAGTGATTGCTCACCTTTTGAGGCTAGAGAGATATTCGACAATGAAATGGGTTACTTATCCAGGCACGAATTCCAAAGCAAATCAGGATCTGTACGAATTTGATAACAAAGATGGTAGATGGGAAAATGATGAGAACTAATCAGAATCAGTTTTGATATAAACTAAAAATAGATACATTATTATTATTTCCTTAAAATCAATATTTTAATTTAAAACACTATTAATAATATATATATATATATATATATATATATATATTATTTCAAATCCTTACATTTTAAACACATTTTATATTTAAACCTTAATTTATCTATGAACACCAAACTCTTGTATATTTATATATATAGGCAAATCTATGGGCTAGCATATATACTTATATACATACTATAATTAAAATCAAAATATTTACATATATGGACTCAAACGGATTTCATAAACTGCTATGAACTTATATACAAATTGTACTTAAAACCATTATTTATTTTTGGAATTAATATGAATACCAATATTATAAAGTACATAAACTAACATATTATTAACTAACCTGCATATAAAACCCAAAAAGAAAAAATATCTTTAATACAATAGATTATACATTTTATATAACAGATCTTATATAAAATATACATATTTTTAAAATTTATATTATTATAACATACTCTAAAATCACTATAGAAGTAAGATAGTTCCAAAACAAAACTTTAATATATATATATAAACACTAACCGAATATATTCTATAACGTATCCTTATTAAATAACCTATTACATTATATATATAAACTATAAAAATCCAAAACTGTAAACTATGCATATTTTTATACTTTCATACACATACAGTAAATATAGAGTAACCCACATGTTTTATATACTGCTTACAAATAATAATGTATACCCCGAAACATGGTTATATATATAACATATAATAGACGCAGTTCTAAAGCTTGCTTTATCTCTAAAATCGACTTATATGTAGATACACTTATATATATAAACCCATGTGGAATGAAATGAAACGGCTTAAGATATTATTATCATATATACTACTCTATATATATATATATATACTTACCATAAACCAAGCTCTAACTGTAAACCCATATGATACTATAACTTATTATAAACTGCCTAAACTATGTATACATATACTAACAGATAATATCTCTACTAATAATAATGAGAATTCAACAAACTATTTTCAACCGTGTCTTTTGGGATTTTCGAAAATACGCTTTTATTCGACCTTCGTCCTTTCGTTCATTCCGCTTCACATCTCGCATCTATCATCACTTTGAAAAAACCCTAATTACCAAATTGTTACTTAGCTCATAGTCGATGATTGGCTGTACACGGAAAACATATGCCCTCCCTCATCGTCGAAGCTATCTGTAGCAAGAAACAAGAACCGCCGCACCGCGTCATGCTTTCCAATCGCACTACCTTTACATTTTCCATGGAAAGACTGTTTTTCCACAAATGGGTCATGCTGATGCTGATGTTGATACTGATCCGTATCTACTATTGTTCTTCATTTCAAATTTTCGCACTCCAGTTACAAATCCAATAATATTTTGTAACAAAGAAAAAACTGAACGAATCCACCATCTTACCTAAAGGGTCTGTAGTCTCTCTTTCCCCAATTTCAACTTAGTTGAACTCATTTCCATTTTGGATCTAATTCTCAAAATTATTTTTGCTTATTTAGTTCTGATTCCGACTTGCTATACCTCTAACTCAGATTCAACGAAATTATTTCCAAGCACGGGTTTCATCATCTCAATGATTACTCACTCACTGCACAAGAATAGTTTAACTTTCATTTTTAGATTGATCTCGATCTTCAACTGACATGCAACTACTCTTATTCCAGGATGTATTAATGTCAGCCAATTTGTAAAACGTTTTCCCTCCATAATAAACCTCATCATTTTCATTCACTTGTTAATACAACTGGTGCAGGTATTTGTTCTATTGGTTTAAATTTTTAACAACTTGATTTGTACATATTGTCATTGAAATTTCATAGGTTAATGTATAAAACATTGTTTGACTTCCACTACTTGGTTACTTCTTGAAAAAACAATCATATTTGCAGATCTATTCAACAAGATTGTGTGTAATTCCCCCATCTGTCAACTTCGTCCCAATATTATTGTTAGCTTTGACATATTTAAACGATTTTTTCTTCTTCACAAATTGGAATTATTTTGTGCAGTTAGCCAATGCCTATTCACCCTGTAATGTAAGTCAAATTCGTATCAGTTTTCCAAGCTTTTCTATTATCATGTGGTAATTGTGATATCCCAAAATTTTGGGCAATATCAATTTAATAATGTGTATTAAAATTTAAATTGTTGATAATTTTTGTTAATAAATTTGAATTGATTTAACAATCTTCTTTTGATAAATATTTAATTGGTAGATTTTATCTTTTAAAAAGCTAATAAAATGCTTTCTATCTATAATGTATGTATATATATATGCATATATTATAAATAAATAAGCTTTGGTTTGAAATTTAATAAATAAAATCTTGTTTTTAAATTCTAATATTTTGGTAATTTGATTTAATTTAAATATTAAGCTTTTCAAAGCTAGTTAATAAATAAACTATATGGTTTTAAATATTTAAGATAAATATTAATTGTTTAAATTATATCTTAGCTTAAGTTTAAATTAAAATAAATGGTTTATTTTATTTTCTTTTTAAATATAGCCTAATAAATATGATTTGAAATATATATAAGTTTAAAATACAATTTTGAAAGTGAAACCTTAATTCATTTAAGTAAGATAAGTAATAAGTAATTTATAATCTCTTTTATAAATTATTTGAATATGATTAATGTGTTATTTTCAAACAATATTGGTAAATGTATAAATATAAATAGATTTTAATATGTATAGAATTGCTATTTTTTAAATGGAACATGTTGTTATAAATTGGCTTTAAATTGGATTTTTGAATTTAAGTTGGATTTGAATTTGAATTAATTTTGAAATTCAAAAGTTAAATATTTTAAAACGTTTTGGATTTTAGAATATTTGTATAAACTTTTATTTATGTATATAATTGGTTTTAATTACCTATGCATATATAAATGATAAAGTACTTATTAACTAATTAATTAAGTATATACTTATATTAAACATTTAAAATTAATACTAAATACTAAAAAGACAAGTGTTGTTATATTAAGGTCCTATAATAACATGTGTAATAAAATGAATAAATGTATATGACAAATGTAAAGATTTAATACAAGTGTCATTTTGTTTTTAATTTTTCTTTTATTTCTTTTAAATAAATCATTTATACTTATAAAACATGTTTTCTTCTTTCTCATTTCTCTTTTAATCTTCATTTTTCAAAAGCTAAGAAAAGAAGTTTCAGCTGAAAATTTATTCAAAACAAATCAGTAACCAAATTGCCTCAAACCAAAAATCATGTTCAAATCAAAATCTGGAAGTTCTCCTCAAACTAAAATTTAATCAAAGCCAGCATGTTTTAAATCCTAAAGCATCTGCATTTTTCCAAATCTGAGAACAAAACATGCAAAGCATTTTCAATTCAAAGGCTTGCACTTTTTCAAACCTGAAATCAAATGATCAACCTATAAACAAATTCTCAAATCAAATTGCAAACCAAAACCAGTAGTTCATTCTCTTCGATCTGTTCAAGCCTGTGCGTTCTTTTTCAACTTGAAATCTAAGCAAGTAAAATCTAAAGCAAGATCAAGCCTGCATGCAAATCTAAACAGCAAGCAACATTAAGTTTTAAAGCAAACAAGAAGCTAGGATCATTTCAGTTTAAAGTTTTCAAAGGCAAATGACATTTCCAGCAACTTCAAATTTGGTGCTCTGTTCATCATCATAAATCTGGTGAGTAACATCACAATTTAAATGGTTTAAGTATATAATTATGTTGCATGTTCATCTCTAAAAAAATGTGTTTGTGAATATATTTATAAGTATAGCTCTGTGTTTATGTATGAATATATTGGTGTGCATGCTGTGTATCTGTATTCTTCTTCTCTGATTCTAGTTCCAGGCTCAAGATCAAATCAAAATCCACTTGCTCTTGATCCAATCTGTGTTAGTACTTAAGTCTTGAACAAAGTATGTTTGTTATATCATAGATTTAAGTTTAAAAATTTGTTTAAGTGAAAACAATTTGAATTGTCTTTGAAAATATTAAACAACACAGCAATTCAAGAATAAGTTAAAAATCAATTACCTTGATTCTTTGATTCAGGAATCTGAATCAAATTCTAAACCTAAAACTTGATTTTTGAAACGAAAATTATGATTTTTAGTATGGGAATTTGAGAGCATTTCTGGTTTAACCATAAATTGGAATTTGAGGAAATTCTGATTATCCCGTTAGTTGGAAGGCCGTGGTTCTTTCTTGAGGAATAAGAGTTGTCAGTGACTAAAGGAAAAATGGTGGAAGTGGTGGCAGATCACGGTGGTGGCGGCGGCGACTGTTTTGAGTTTCTAAACCTAGTTTGGGCTGGGTTAAGGGTTTGTGATCATCTCGGTATCTCTGTGTGATTGAGTGCTATAAGATTTGAGGGGATGATAGTTTCGATGCTGAAGAAAGTTTGGCCGGAGTCGTTGGTGCTCTGATGATCGAAGGGATGAGTTCGATCAGTTTCCAGGTTGAAGTGTGGTTCCAAGTTATCATTCCAGGTTTGGGTTGAAGGCCTCGAATTCGATTTCAAGATTTGGAAGACGTTCTGTTGAACGTATTTGGGTGTTTGGGTAGTTGTTGACGTGGGGAGATCATTGGCGATGATCTGAGACGGTCGGCGGCACCATGCACGTACACGGTGCACTTTCTTTGGTTCTGTTGTGTTTGGTCTGGGAAGGATTGTGTGGTCTCGAGTTTTACTCGAAGTGTTGTGATGATTTGCTCGATGCATCATGGGTTTTGACTCGAAGTCAAACGATGGTGGCTTGGGTTAAAATTTTGTTACAGGTTTTAAGAAAACCTGTAGTGTTTTGTTTTAAAATTTAAAACCGAAGTTTAAAATGAAAAGTAAAGTTCTAAACAAGTTTAAATCTAAGTTTTATATCTGGTTCAAGTTAGTTTGAATCTCAGTTTTAAAAATAAAATAAAGTTTTTAAATTTAAATTGTTTTAACTACTTTAAAATGGTTAAATGGTTTGAATTTTAAAAACGAAGTTTAAAATGTAAGTAGGTTTTAAAATCTAAGTTAAATCTGGAATCAAGAATTAATCTGTATTCCAGTTTTTGAATTAAAGGAAGTTTTAAAATTTGAATTGTTTTAAATAGCTTGAGTGTTAAAGTGTATTTTTGAATTGATTTGAATTTAAAATGAAATTGGTTTTTAAAATTCTTTTAAGCTTCTTTATAAGACAAAAATTTCTTTAACTTGTGAAATGAAAAGGTTTTTAAATTGTTTTCAACTTTGTTTAAGTTAAATTGGTATTCATTTTAAATCTTAAATTTAAAATGAAATTTGAAAATAAATTTAAAAGTAAATTTAAAGCAAATCGTTTTAAATACTATGTTAATGATAATTTAATCATTAATAAGAATAATGTTTTTCTTAAAGTTAATTAGGATTTAATGACTTGAAATTCATTAAATTATTACGTTAATTAAAATAGATAATTTAATTAATTAATTAATTAATTAATGATTTTGATTAATTAAATAAGTAATTAAAGGTTTAAAATAAGTAATTAATAAGATTAATTAATTAAGGAAAAATTAAATTGTAATTAAGGATTATTAATCAGAATATTAATTAATGATTAAGAATTAATTAATGAAGTAATTAAGAATTAATTAAGTTACAGTTAACACCTAATTAATTAAATAATTAGAGGTTAATTAATGGGTTATTAAAGATTAATTAATTTTTAATTAATAATAATTAACGTAAGTTTAATTACTTAAGAAAAGTAATCAAAGAATTGTTAATAGTTAATGAAGGTCATTAACTTGAGATTATTTAACAATTAATTAATTTGATTAATTTTAATAATTAAATAGATTAATTAGTTAAAGATAATCATTTATGAAATGGTTTAAGTATAATTACTCAATGGAAGTACTAAGGAATTAATTACTAAAAGTAATTAATTAAGTTTATTGTGATTTATTTAAGTTAATTAATTAAGTTTAATTAATTTAATCACTTGATAGTTTGTTAAGGGTAAATTACTTAATGTAAGTAATGCAGTATAATTTCTTAGTGAAGTAATTAATGGTAATTAATGGATGTAATTAATAGAACATGATTTAAGAATGAAAGTAATTTGGATTAGATTACTTTGTATAATTAATCAAGGGATTAATTAAAGAAAATTATTAAGGAGTAATTAATTTATTTAATGAAGTAATTAATGGTAGTTAATTACTGAAGGTGATTAATCAAGAGTGATTAATAATTATGGTTTAATTAAGATTAATTACTTAATGAAATTAATTTAAATAAGATAATTAATTAAATGTAATTAAGGATCATTAATTAGTATAATTAATGATGTAATTATTGATTAATTAAGATTAATTAATTAATGATAAGTGATTAAAAGAGTGATTAATTAGTGTAATTAATTTAATGTAATTAATTATAGTTAATTAATTAATGAAGTAATTAAAGGTTAATTACTATAAGTGGTTAAGAATAATTAATTTATGAAATTAATTAAAGGATAATTACTTGAATGTAATTAAAGGATAATTAATCAAGGGTGATTAATTAAGGTGGATAATTAAAGAATGATTAATTAATTGATTTGTAATTAATTAATGGTTGTGTAAGCAAGATTTATATGATGAAAGTAATTAATTTAATTTACTTTAAATTAATTAGAGATGGAAGTAATTAATTTAATTCACTTTAAATTAATTATGGATGGTAATTAATCCTTTCTTATGTATGGATGGATGATATTAGTTGCCTTGAATGGTTTGAAATCTCATATATGAGATAAGTAATGCTGTGTGATATGGATGCTTTGGTTGCATTGTGATGATGATATGAATTATCTATTTGTGATGATAATGTGGATTATCTATTATGATGATAATGTTGATTATCTATTGTGATATGTGAATTATCTATCTGTGTGTATATAGATAATGAAATTGAATTGTTTTAACCTTTAAAACAGCTTGGACCTAAAAGATGGCTTTTTGGATTTCGATGAGACCAGGATCGGGTTTCCAGATTTGGATATCCGAAAACCACATCGATCCAAATTAACGATAGGTCATGAATCTCAAGTGAAGATGAAGATTCAGAGTGCAAGGGTTATGGTCGTTAATTTTGATGGTGATTCCAAAATGAGTGTAAGGAGATAATGCCTTCAGTTTCGTTCGAACCCGGAACGAACTTGTATGAATTGAATGCTTTCAGAACATCGTCAGGTGGACGATGTTCTGTGACGGGCGGTACCCCAGTAGCCCTGCCATCGTATGGAATCCGAACTCCAATAAGTGCCGTACATTTTAGTTGTGGCCAACTATGTTGGAACGTGAGATGTAAGCATTCCAGCTATTTCTGTATTTTACTTGAAAACCCTAGGCACTATTATAATATCACCGGATTTCCTATCAAATGTTTTGGTTAGCGTAAGGTAAAAACTTACCCATGTTTATGTGTGGGGAGTCTTACGCGATACCTTTTGTTTTCAAAGGTTTTTCAAAGTTAAGCAACCTTAACTTGTTACTCACACCATACCAATGTCTGACCCGGAGTTTATTTCTATTTTTCTTAAACTCTTGGGTACTCAAATTTTTACGAGTAGCCAAGGGACTCAGGTTAGCTTTGATGAATTATGGAGGAGCAATGGAGCAGGAGGCTTCAGCGTTGTAGATATTTATATTATTCCGCTGTGATTGGTATCTCTGTATTGTATTGAGTTGTAATAACTAGACAGATGTTTATAACTGTCTAGTATGTGTTGTATAAGCTGTGTAACTCTGATTGATGTTGTATATTATGTAATACTTATGTTATTAATGTAATTTATTGGTTTCGCTGTTGAGATTCTGATGTTGTTTCTTCATTCTTCTCTATCTTTTCTCTTTTCTATCCCTTTCTTTCTTATTAATGAGGCGTCATTCTGTGGAGAGAATGGCGGGTCATTACAGTAATTAACTTTCCTTTTGATTTGGTTGTTCTTCTTAATAATATTCAAACTTCAATTTGTTGGCCTTTTCTACAAGGTAGACAATCGTTCCTTACATAAGTTCAACACTTTGGTAAATTATCCTTTCAACCTAGCATTTTGATGAAGAAGAACCGGATACCAATAGTGCATAATTGTACATATAAACTTTCGGTAAGCATATAACAGTATAAGGGACTGATGAATGTTTAGTTGTTAGCATAAGACATATTTCATAAGGCAATTAACTAATAAGTTAACCTATGTTTGTCACATTCTTTATACAATATTTGGTGAGGACATTTTGTGTAAAAATTCTGGAACTAATTACTATGGTCGATCTGACTTAATGACCTAACTATAAATGAGCTAGCTATAGAGGTATTCAAAATAAAGGATTCAATCCAATATGCATAAATTTGTTGTTTGAATGTTTTTTTCTTCCATAATGTTTATCTGTCAATCCAAGCTCAACCAATAATCTTCTATCTTTATTGCTATAACTCAATGCATATCAAGCATGATTATGATTATCTACACTATAGAGAAGACTTCCTAGATTATACGATATTTTTTGCAACGTCTACTTCGCATAGTAAATATTGGTCCCCTACCTCCATTTATTATATGTTTGTGATTTTCATGCTAATTCTATTGGTAGCTCTTAGATGAGTATCTTATAATACTCTTTGAAATTTTAAATGTCATATACTTGGAAAATAAAACATGAAGGAGAAAAAAATGATGTATTAGTAAATGTTTCTTATTCATTTAGTTTAATGTTTCCTTGATATACATCTCACTACACCGATTTATTTTACCAACGGTGTGACGCTACTTGAAATTTTGGGCAGCTTGTGATGTATAGTAACTAATTATTAAAGTGGAAGCGTTTTAACGGCTACTATCTTAAGAAACTAAAATATTCAAAAGAATAAAACATGGGTGGTGCTCTTTATCTTGAACAAGAATTTATGATTTCAATTAAACTTCATTAAAATGATATTTTGGTGATTGTCTTTCTTGCGAACATTTTTCTTATAACAATGTTTATATGAAGCTAATCCCATTTAAAATAAATAAATAAATAAATTAGAGAACAAAACTGGTTAAGTCTCTTTCAACTAGAAGGATATGTAATGGTGTAACCTATTAAATTTTGGCAACACGACATAGAGAAATTGAAGTGGTCGGAAGTAGCTTGGTGATGGAGAAAACGGTTCGCAAATCGAAGCTCGAAGGAGGAAGATATGGCGATGAAAGGAGAGTGTTATGGTCAGCATCAGTCAACAGACGTCTGTCATAAAGTGATAAACGTCTATGATTGTAGGGTTTGGAACCCGAGAGTTTGGACAGACATATATCACTTTATGAAGACATCTGTTACTTTACGAAAATGGGTGGAACGTGAAAAGTTAGAAACATAAAATTATTTTAATTAGTGGGAGAAATTTGGAGCGAGAGTGGTAAATTTTGGTACTTTTCCCTTATCTTTATCTTTACTACTAATAAAGAAAACTCTATAAACTGATTTTAACCGTGTCATTTTGAAATACCAAAATTGCCCTTCTATCCCTTTTTCTTTCATGCGCTATTAGCATCACATCGTCTTCTTTCACATCTGCTTCCTATCGCGTTCTATTCTTTGCACATCATCCTCCCCTAAACTAAAAAACCTAAAAAGACTTGCATCGTCCTCCCCTAAAATAAATAAATCTAAAAGGCCGGATCCTAACCTCGCCATAGGCAAACGTTGCGTTGCTTCCACATCTAACCCAACTCACGATCCATCATCTTCCCCAACCGCCTTCTCCCAGGACCGACCTATGGTTGCTTATGCTTCGCTCGGATCCCAACCTCATCGTAGACAAACGTTGCGCTGCTTTCACATCCAACCCAACTCACGATCCATCGTCTTTCTCAACCACCTCTTCTTTACGGTCAGTCTGCTTCTATGAGCTAGCGTTCCTTTAGTACTTCTCCAATTTTAGTGTGATTATGGTTAGTCTAACAAACCATCATCCAATGCTTATTAACACTTATTGCTAACCACTTAGCGCCTGAACTTATATTGTTGTTTTTATAACTTGTTACTTATTCTTACTTTGATTCAAAAGCAGTTTGGACTTTTTAGCCTCCTTTTCTTATATTAGCTCATTATACCGACTTTGGAATTTTATTTTAGTATCCTTCGGAATCTAATTTTAGTAGCATTTGTACAACTGCTTTCTCATATTCCAGCCGAACCAATTAACCATGGTGTATGTTTAGCTGGCTGTTATATTTCGTGCTTTTTATATTTTATTTGTTTGTCCAATTTTATTGTATGTCGTGTTAATTGGGATTTTGCATCGACTGTTTCTATTTATGTACTGTATGTGTTGTATTAATTTGAAGTTACATCAACATCTGATATGGTATTTGTGATCGCCATAAATGTTCCTTTATCATTTACATAGAAATGCGTGAACAGTATATCATTTAGATAGAACATGATGTGAGTTCTAAGCATCTAAGGCTCATGTAGTCCAACTATTATGGTAGCATAGTAAGTTTAAAAAATAAAGTCCCAAGCTAACAAGGAATCATTGTGATAACCCTGATTTTTTTTAGGGTAATTTTATGATTCAATTCAGTTTATGATTGTTTAATAATTGGAAAAATAGGAATAAAAACTTGATGCCAATGAATGGTTAAAAAAAAAGGGTATGAACTGGTGCACTAGATAGTGCATACACATACACATATTTTCTACAATATAAAATAGGCAGAAATTAATTTGTAAGTTAGAATAAATAAATTTCAAATACATAGGAATGCAGACATGATTATTGCAGAC
This sequence comes from Allium cepa, assembly GCA_030765085.1. Taxonomy (NCBI): domain Eukaryota; kingdom Viridiplantae; phylum Streptophyta; class Magnoliopsida; order Asparagales; family Amaryllidaceae; genus Allium; species Allium cepa. Next base: position 474,809,066 of record CM060932.1, read on the forward strand.
ATAAATATGTCTTTAAAGCAAGTTTAGTATAAAGAAAATAAAGTATGTAGTCTAGAATAAACATATGCAGAAGATAGTAAGTATTTAAATAAATATGTTTACATATGATATGCAGGAGCATAAGAAAGCACTACTGGTAGGAGACAAGATTTGCATGGAAATAGTATGAATCTTTAATAAAACACTTTAGCTAATTTCATTAATTCTTTTGCTTGAAAAAAAAATGTAAGTCATGCATATAACATGACCCAAGGTAAGATAAAAGAAATAGGGTATATTTTCTGGAAAAAAATAACAAGGACCACTTACCCATTTTCTCTATAAAAAAAATGAGAAGCAGATCATAGTTGATGGGGCAAAACTGACATTGGGTAATTTTCTAAAACCCTAGTGGTAGCCAGGGTCTAGTATAAGAAGGCTTAAGGGTAGTGAGATCTGTCACTATTTTTAAAACAGAAAAAAATATATAGCAATAGAAATATAAACAAGAGAGCATTGTCCATTAGAGTTAAGAGGAAGTGGAAGATCAAAGGGAAAGGAAGGCTTAGGAAAAGGAGTTAAGGTGAGTAACCTCACTGAAAACATTGCTAATAAGCAATAAGTCCTGAATATTGAGGCAGCTTGACTAAATTTATATTTTTATTTGTTTGCAAGCTATGTTGTTTTTATGATTTGGTAACTTTCACTTGCTTTATGATCTGTTTAAATGAAAACCCTTTTATATTGATTTACCCAGAGTGAAATCGCTAGGGATTTAATGTTTAAATATGTCCTTCTGTGTTATGATTTAACTGTGAGATGAAGTAGTTAGTATGGATTTTCTTTATATATATTTGCTAGTTTAAAACCTAGGATACTTAATATGGATATATGGTCTAAAAATGAAGGAGGATATTGGGCAGCAACATTGTGTTGTTGCTTATGTCTCATATCAACAACAAATGAAAATATAGGGGTGCAATGTATACATGTGCTAAGCCTCTACATTCCATGAACTATCCAATAAAATACTTGTGATTTAGTCAGATTTGAGGACCTACATAGATCTGATTGAATCAGAGGTAGAAAGAAACCAACAGAAAAGTTTATCTATGGCCATATGTTTGTATTAGGATCTATTGAAATTCATAAAAAAAAATAACATGTTTAAGAAATCACCTCTGTTGCTATGGAAAGGTGCTTGCTAGTGAAAACATGATTTGTTAACCTCTGGATGTATGTATGGGACTGAATGTTTTCTTCATTGCTTGAATATGAGATGCAGAGAGGTATTAACACAGTATTAAAAGAAAAGGGGGAGTGACACTTAGTAACTTAACTAAGGATTTGGGATCTTAGGGCTACAAATATAGCTTGGCAAGGTGAACATTGCAAGCTTACACATGGTATGATTATACCCAGGGGCCTGAGTGTGCTGGGTTAACAGTGAATATGCCCCAGACAGTGTGTGATTTAATAAAAGGGAAAGTAGCTAAAGACCATAAAAACAAAATACAGGATATTGAACATTAGTAACAAGTTCATGTGAAGGCTTGGGTAAATTTCCTGATGGCCAGAAAAATCTGTAGATGAGGAATGATGATTTAATTGATAATTGTGTTGACTATCTGATGGTATTCTATGGATGAATTCTATGTTGGTTTTCTCTGTAACAAATCATTAAAATTATATATCATTTTGTGTACACTAATGAACATGCACAGGTTACCCAGAAATATGCATAAGAGCAATATTGCATTCTTCTATCTATTTTGTAGTTATTTGAATATGAGAAAAGTTATATAAAATTTATGTTTTCAGTTAGATTACTCATACCAGGCATTAGTCTGACCCATGTGTGTGTTGATGCACTATTGGGTGTCTCATATTTTATGGAGCAGTCCATAGTGATTGTGCAGGTAAATAGGTATTTCATGGATCAAGCTTGGATGTTTAACTGCTTAGAGATTTTGGGATGTTATGTTTAAAGAATTATTGAAGTTAAATTTGATGTTTATGTTGAATTTTGTCAATCTGCTTAGTTTAAGTTTGCTTGAGAAGCCAATGTTTTGCTATACTGTTCTATAAATATTAAACTTATATGTATCAGCTGAAACTCTTGTGTCTTGACTTACCAATGTGTTGTCTAGTAATGAAGTCTTTAAAATTTTAAACTGATCAACTTATGATGATAAATGATCTGAGATCATAAGAATGTATCGATTGAAGGAATAACCAAATATTTAACTTTAAAAACTTATGTTTAAATTGATATAAAAATCTGGCAGAAGAAAGGGTTTTGAGTTGCTTTAAAAATGGTCTAAAAAGAATGATATGCTCTTTGTTTTAGAATAAATGCAAAATAGATATGGCTAACCTAACCACATTATTGAGTCTGGATTGAGCCAGCACTGAAGAAAAAAAATGAATGAGCACCTGAAATTTCCTAGAGACACACACATGCTCAAGTAAGGATACAGTTTATACAATAATAAGATTATGGAAATAAATACAAAATGCTAAGCCTAGAAACCTGAAACCAAAAATCAATCAATGATTTAAGTATGCCTAGAAATTTGATTTCTAGAAATTATATTGCTATGTGGGAAGTTATTATTAATAACTTTCAGCAGATTTCTACTTATAAATTTTTATACTCTGATTCAAGTAGAAATTAACTTATATATCTTCATATATGTAAGTTTAAGTTGAATTCAAACAAACCAATATTTATTGGCAGAAAAATCCTGAAAAGGAGAAAATAAGAGAGATGATTTTCTCAATTTAGATGACCACTTTACATATGCAAAAAAAAAAATTAAGGAAAAGAAAGTGGGTCATTTCATTTAGTATCAGAGCTATGTTGTTAAACAACATAGCAAAATTTTGTATGAACTTGTTTGCATTGGTGTATGATGTGTTGATTGCTTTACATACTTTTTTTTCTGTTAGTACATATATTACTAATATCTATTATAACTAAATAAGGATAAATTGAAGTAAATTAATTTATAGAGGAATAGGCAAAATGAACTAACTTAAGTGTTATATCCATAGAACTATGGTGAGACCTAGACAATAAGATGTAGGACCAAGTGAACCACCTATGATGAATATGCAAGAATTTATGAGAGTCCTAAGGGATGGAGTAGGCAACAGGCAAGAAAATCCACATGAAGAGCTTTCCAAACTTCTCAAGACCTTTACCAATCTTGGAGGCAAAACTTTTGATGGGACAGAGGGGATCATGGGAGTTCAAAACTGGCTTAGAATTTTGGACAGAATTTTTACAGATATGCAAGTTGAAGACCAAAAGAAGAGGCAAATAGCATCTAGACAACTGAGAGGAGCAGCTTTGGACTGGTGGGAAGTTATCATAGCTGGGAGACCTGAAGGAGAAGTGACATGGAATCAATTTAAGGAAATGTTGGAAGGAAGGTTTGTGCCTGCATCAGCTAAAGAATCTTTGCTAGAGGAATTCATTAAATTAAGGCAGGGGACTATGAGTGTTACTAAGTATACACAGAAGTTTGAATCACTAGCAAAATATGGTGCAGTGCTTATCACAACCAGAGAAGCTAAAAATGGCAGATGCATTCAAGGGCTGAATGCTAGCCTTAGTAGAGCTATGTTGCCATATAAGGACGGGACATTTGATCAAGTTTTGGATCTGACTCTGAGTATTGAACAACATGATAAAGCCAGGGAAAATTTCAGAGCACTAAGGAATAATCAAAATAAGAAAGGAAAGGGTAAGTTTCACCCTTATGATAAAAAGAAAACAGATGTAACTTCCACCAAAAAATCAGAAGAAGTCAAAACTGCTGAGGTTAAGAAGAAAATCACTTGCTATAATTGTGGACAAGAGGGACACATGAAAAATAGGTGTACAAATCCTAAACCAGCATCCTTAAAATGTCACCAGTGTGGAAAGGAAGGTCACATAAGGAGGAACTGTCCAGAGTTTAAGCAAGGAAAAGTGAGTACTTTGGAGGTGAAAGGCAAAGCAACAGAAGGACCAAATGTTGAGAATCATGGCCAAGTTGAAGGTACTTTGCTTATTCACTCAATACCTTTTACAGTAGTGTATGATACTGGGGCTATACACTCTTTAATTTCTCATGATATTGCACAACAATTAAAATTGAATTGTATGATTGTTGATAGGCCATTGCTTATTAAAAGTCCTTTAGGTAATTCCTGTGTTTTGGGTATGATGTGTATGCAACTGGGATTGAATATAGGGGGATATGTGTTCAATGCAGACCTATATGTGTTGCAATATCCAGGCATAGGAGTTATTTTAGGAGTTGATTGGTTAAGAAAATATAGGGCTGTTATAAATATGGAGACCTCCACCATATCATTGAAAACTTCTGAAGGAAAAAGGATAGTTGTTCTTTGTGAAGTAAATAAGAACAGAAATATAGTTACTCTTGCTAACTTATCTAGTGAGAAGCATATGCCAACGTTAGAAGAAATTCCTATAGTAAATGAATATGTTGATGTGTTTGATGAAGTTAGAGGAGTTTCAAACCATAGACCAGTAGAGTTTTCAATTAAACTAATTCCAGGAGCTAACCCAGTGGTTAAGAGGCCAACTAGAATGGGGCCTAAAGAATTGATAGAACTGAAGAAACAATTGGTTGAACTAGAAGAAAAAGGCTTCATCAGACCCAGTAGCTCATCATGGGGAGCACCAGTGGTTTTTGTTAAGAAGCAAGATGGATCTCTCAGACTATGTATTGATTACAGAGAGTTAAATAAAGTTACAGTTAAAAACAAATACCCCTTACCAAGAATTGACGATCTTTTTGATCAATTAAGTGGTGCAAAAATATTCTCCAGACTTGATTTAGCTTCAGGATTTCATCAAATGAAAGTAGAAGAGGAAAGCATTAAATATACAGCTTTTAATACTAGGTATGGACTTTATGAATTTTTAGTGATGCCCTTTGGCTTGACAAATGCTCCCTCTTACTTTGTTGATTTGATGAATAGAATTTTTAGAAAATACTTAGATAAATTTGCATTGATATTTATTGATGATATCTTAATTTATTCCAAGACAGTTGAAGAGCATGAGAATCATTTGCATATAGACTACAGAAATTGAGGCAAGAAAATTTGAAGGCAAAATTTTCAAAATGTACATTTTGGCAGAATGAGGTAAACTTTCTAGGACATGTGATATCAGAAAAAGGTATATCTGTAGATCCCAATAAGGTAATTGCAGTTCAAGCCTGGAAAAAACCTACTTGTGTTACAGAGGTCAGATCTTTTATGGGGATGGCTTAGAAGGTTTATAAAAGATTTTGCCAAGATTTCAATTCCATTAACTAGGTTGACAAGGAAGAATCAGGTATTTGCTTGGACTGAGGAATGTGAGAAAGCCTTTGGGAAGTTGAAGGAGGCACTAATACAAGCTCCAATACTAAAAGTACCTAAAGGAAATGAAAATTTGGTAATATATACTGATGCAAGTGGACAAGGACTTGGGGCAGTATTGATGCAACAACATCAAGTGATAGCTTACGCCTCTAGACAGTTAAAACCCAGTGAAATAAAGTATGCTACACATGACCTTGAATTGGCTGCTATAGTATATGCTCTTAAATTATGGAGACATTATTTGTTAGGGGCAAAATTTGAAGTTTACACAGACCATAAGTCACTTAAATATTTGTTTACACAAAAAGAATTAAACATGAGGCAACAAAGGTGGGTTGAACTACTAGCCTCATAAGATTTTGAAATATTGTATACACCTGGCAAGGCTAATAAAGTAGCAGATGCTTTAAGTAGACAGCATGTTAAGGTAGCTAGGTTAATGATAGAAGAGTTTAATACTCTATCACTATTGATTGACTCAGAAGTAGAAAGTGAAGGTGTAGAAAGTATGAGCATATGCAGTGAGAATGTAGAGATGGGAAAGTTAAGTTTTGTTATTTTGGGGTCAGAATTAAAAACTAAAGTTGAAAAGCTACAATACCAAGATTCATCTTTACTTGAGAAGAAAACTCAGATATTAAATGGAGAGATAGTGGAAGGTTTTCGGTTGAATGATCAGGGCCATTTGAAGAAAGGAAGAAGAATATGCGTTTCTGCCATTGATGAATTGAAGCAAGAAATATTGCATGCTTATCATAAAAGTAAATATACCATACATCCAGGAAGCACAAGAATGTATCATAACCTCAAAAGAGATTATTGGTGGAAAGGTATGAAAAGTGCAGTGGCAACTTATGTGTCTAAGTGCATGGTTTGTCAACAGGTAAAAGCTGAATACCAAAGACCTTCAGGGATGCTTCAACCTTTACAAATACCACAGTGGGAATGGGAAGATATATCAATGGATTTCATTGATGGTTTGCCAAAAACTAGGAGGGGAAATGATAGTATTTGGGTTGTAGTAGATAGGCTAACTAAATCAGCTCACTTCATACCTGTAAAATCAGAAAGGAATGCATGCACATTAGCTCAATTATTTATTAAGGAAGTAGTTAGGTTGCATGGAATACCAAAAACTATAGTAAGTGATAGAGATACCATCTTCACTTCAAAATTTTGGCAAAGTTTTCACAAAGCAATGGGGACTGATCTATGCTTGAGTACAGCATATCACCCTCAATCTGATGGTCAAACAAAAATTGTGAATAAATTGCTTGAAGACATGTTGAGGGCATGTATATTGGATTGGGGACGAAACTGGGAAGATCACATATTTCTGGCAGAGTTTGCATATAACAACAGTTATCACAGTAGCATAGGCATGGCACCCTTTGAAGTACTCTATGGTAGGCCATGTTTATCACCTTCAAGTTGGATTGAATCTGGGGAGAAGGTGGTCTTAGGACCAGAAAATGTAAAAGAAGTTTCTGAAAAGATAGCTTTGATTAGAAAAAGAATTGCTTCTTCCCAAGATAGGCAAAAGAAATATGCAGATCAGAAGAGAAAGGCAGTACAATATAATGTAGGAGATTTTGTATTTGTTAAAATATCACCTATGAAGAAGGTTCTAAGGTTTGGGAAACAAGGGAAGTTAATTCCCAGATACATAGGACCATATAAAATTTCAGAAAGAATTGGAAATGTAGCCTATAAGTTAGAATTGCCAGAGGAGATGAGGGCAATGCATGATGTTTTTCATGTATCTCAGTTAAGGAGATGGATTCATGATGCAGAGACAATCTTGGAATCCACTAGGGACGTGCAGATAGATCCCAGAATGGTTTATGAAAAAGAGCCAGTACGTATTGTTGCAAGAGAAATTAAGAAATTAAGGAATAAAGAAATTAAATTGGTGAAAGTGCAGTGGAGCCTTGACCCAAATGATGCAACATGGGAAGTGGAAGATAAAATCAGAAGTGATTATCCAAAATTGTTTGACTGAATAAAAGGTATAACACATATATGTTGATAAATACTTTGATTAAATATGTAGTGTGAATTTTGTTTTAAATTTACACAGAGTTTAACTAAGAGGTTAGTTTGAAAATGATTGATTTTCTGGATTGAAAATACTTAAGTTAAGTATGAAAGAATTGTGGGACACGATTCCTAAAAGGAGGGGTATATGTGATAACCCTGATTTTTTTAGGGTAATTTTATGATTCAATTTAGTTTATGATTGTTTAATAATTGGAAAAATAGGAATAAAAACTTGTTGCCAATGAATGGTTAAAAAAAGGGTATGAACTGGTGCACTAGATAGTGCATACACATACACATATTTTCTACAATATAAAATAGGCAGAAATTAATTTGTAAGTTAGAATAAATAAATTTCAAATACATAGGCATGCAGACATGATTATTGCAGACATAAATATGTCTTTAAAGCAAGTTTAGTATAAAGAAAATAAAGTATGTAGTCTAGAATAAACATATGCAGAAGATAGTAAGTATTTAAATAAATAAATAAATATGTTTACATATGATATGCAGGAGCATAAGAAAGCACTGCTGGTAGGAGACAAGATTTGCATGGAAATAGTATGAATCTTTAATAAAACACTTTAGCTAATTTCAGTAATTCTTTTGCTTGAAAAAAAATGTAAGTCATGCATATAACATGACCCGAGGTAAGATAAAAGAAATAGGGTATATTTTCTGGAAAAAAATAACAAGGACCACTTACCCATTTTCTCTAAAAAAAATGAGAAGCAGATCATAGTTGATGGGGCAAAACTGACATTGGGTAATTTTCTAAAACCCTAGTGGTAGCCAGGGTCTAGTATAAGAAGGCTTAAGGGTAGTGAGATCTGTCACTATTTTTAAAACAGAAAAAAATATATAGCAATAGAAATATAAACAAGAGAGCATTGTCCATTAGAGTTAAGAGGAAGTGGAAGATCAAAGGGAAAGGAAGGCTTAGGAAAAGGAGTTAAGGTGAGTAACCTCACTGAAAACATTGGTAATAAGCAATAAGTCCTGAATATTGAGGCAGCTTGACTAAATTTATATTTTTATTTGTTTGCAAGCTATGTTGTTTTTTTGATTTGGTAACTTTCACTTGCTTTATGATCTGTTTAAATGAAAACCCTTTTATATTGATTTACCCAGAGTGAAATCGCTAGGGATTTAATGTTTAAATATGTCCTTCTGTGTTATGATTTAACTGTGAGATGAAGTAGTGAGTATGGATTTTCTTTATATATATTTGCTAGTTTAAAACCTAGGATACTTAATATGGATATATGGTCTAAAAATGAAGGAGGATATTGGGCAGCAACATTGTGTTGTTGCTTATGTCTCATATCAACAACAAATGAAAATATAGGGGTGCAATGTATACATGTGCTGAGCCTCTACATTCCATGAACTATCCAATAAAATACTTGTGATTTAGTCAGATTTGAGGACCTACATAGATCTGATTGAATCAGAGGTAGAAAGAAACCAACAGAAAAGTTTATCTATGGCCATATGTTTGTATTAGGATCTATTGAAATTCATAAAAAAAAAATAACATGTTTAAGAAATCACCTCTGTTGCTATGGAAAGGTGCTTGCTAGTGAAAACATGATTTGTTAACCTCTGGATGTATGTATGGGACTGAATGTTTTCTTCATTGCTTGAATATGAGATGCAGAGAGGTATTAACACAGTATTAAAAGAAAAGGGGGAGTGACACTTAGTAACTTAACTAAGGATTTGGGATCTTAGGGCTACAAATATAGCTTGGCAAGGTGAACATTGCAAGCTTACACATGGTATGATTATACCCAGGGGCCTGAGTGTGCTGGGTTAACAGTGAATATGCCCCAGACAGTGTGTGATTTAATAAAAGGGAAAGTAGCTAAAGACCATAAAAACAAAATACAGGATATTGAACATTAGTACCAAGTTCATGTGAAGGCTTGGGTAAAATTCCTGATGGCCAGAAAAATCTGTAGATGAGGAATGATGATTTAATTGATAATTGTGTTGACTATCTGATGGTATTCTATGGATGAATTCTATGTTGGTTTTCTCTGTAACAAATCATTAAAATTATATATCATTTTGTGTACACTAATGAACATGCACAGGTTACCCAGAAATATGCATAAGAGCAATATTGCATTCTTCTAACTATTTTGTAGTTATTTGAATATGAGAAAAGTTATATAAAATTTATGTTTTCAGTTAGATTACTCATACCAGGCATTAGTCTGACCCATGTGTGTGTTGATGGACTATTGGGTGTCTCATATTTTATGGGGCAGTCCATAGTGATTGTGCAGGTAAATAGGTATTTCATGGATCAAGCTTGGATGTTTAACTGCTTAGAGATTTTGGGATGTTATGTTTAAAGAATTATTGAAGTTAAATTTGATGTTTATGTTGAATTTTGTCAATCTGCTTAGTTTAAGTTTGCTTGAGAAGCCAATGTTTTGCTATACTGTTTTGTAAATATTAAACTTATATGTATGTGCTGAAACTCTTGTGTCTTGACTTACCAATGTGTTGCCTAGTAATGAAGTCTTTAAATTTTTAAACTGATCAACTTATGATGATAAATGATCTGAGATCATAAGAATGTATTGAGTGAAGGAATAACCAAATATTTAACTTTAAAAACTTATGTTTAAATTGATATAAAAATCTGGCAGAAGAAAGGGTTTTGAGTTGCTTTAAAAATGGTCTAAAAAGAATGATATGCTCTTTGTTTTAGAATAAATGCAAAATAGATATGGCTAACCTAACCACATTATTGAGTCTGGATTGAGCCAGCACTGAAAAAAAAATGAGTGAGCACCTGAAATTTCCTAGAGACACACACATGCTCAAGCAAGGATACAGTTTATACAATAATAAGATTATGGAAATAAATACAAAATGCTAAGCCTAGAAACCTGAAACCAAAATTCAAGCAATGATTTAAGTATGCCTAGAAATTTGATTTCTAGAAATTATATTGCTATGTGGGAAGTTATTATTAATAACTTTCAGCAGATTTCTACTTATAAATTTTATACTCTGATTCAAGTATAAATTAACTTATATATCTTCATATATGTAAGTTTAAGTTGAATTCAAACAAACCAATATTTATTGGCAGAAAGATCCTGAAAAGGAGAAAATAAGAGAGAAGATTTTCTCAATTTAGATGACCACTTTACATATGCAAAAAAAAAATTTAAGGAAAAGAAAGTGGGTCATTTCAATCATGGTACCTTGGCCCCTTTTACAAAGTGGTAAGTTTTCTGGAGGCATATTGTAATTTAATGAATGCAAATCAATAGCGTATTAACACACAATTAAAGCCGAGTGTTTTATTATTATTTAGAAAAATGAAATATGATGCTTTATATTCAACATATTTCTACTACCCGAACTTTGCTAATGTAACCGCATGTATTCAAATGCTTCCCTCAAATTGAGTTTGTAAACAAGATTTTGTTAGTCTTCCCCATGCATGATCAGTATAACATCTGATGAGTTCATGGCATTCTAAAATAAACCTATCAATAATATAATTCCTATGAGACAAAACTTGTACTTTGCTTATGTATATTAAAACTAATTGGAGACATATTACTGTAAGTGTCGATCATAGAACATAAAAATATAATTTAACACCTAAATGCCCTAAATAATCAATATTAGTTATTTCGATCTTCGTGGAGTTATGGCATATTATGGCCATTTAACCTCTTCAATAGCAATGCATCATGCTTAGGTATGTTGTTGGGTAGAAGGAAAAAGTGATTAGGAAAGACTGTTAGCGTTGGTTCTGCCTTGGACTTCTCTTTGCATTTCATTTTGGGACACCAAGCTTTCATAATCGTCATTATGTCTTCTATGGTGATATCCTTATCTGTCTTATCCTTCTTGATTGATTTTTGTATAATTTTTTGTTTATGGTGTAGCAACTTTATTTTGGCCGTGGTTTATTTACGATGTAGACATAACATATTATTATGCACATATAAACATTAACTAATATATGTCAAATATCATCGATGTCAACTGTACAGTCATTTATCAAACACTTGACCTACCAAACATACATACTGCTAGGATGATGAATCCTATTTTCTAATCCCAAGAACAAGTAGATCTCATATGATAGTGCACTTAACAAGTAGGAGAAACCGTTCATGCTCCACAAAATTGGTTTATCCTTGACAGGATAGCAATGCTTCATCATAATATAAAAAGCATAAACTGCTAAAACATATATGTGCATACATACAGTTAGCATTTGCGTTCCATTATGTATTTTTTGGTGCAGTTAGTATATGCCCAAGGAGAAATATCAGAGAAGATGATGTGCTAAGTTTGGACTATTTCCAGAGTTGTCTACGTATATCTACAAATCACAAGGCATCCAAAATCATGACTGTGTGAAATATCACCCAAAAAATTACTAAAATGAAATGACTAATTGAGCTTGAACTCAGGTAATTATGTAAAATCGTTCTAATTGAGCTTCTTTCCCAAAGTGCCTAAGCTTAAAGGAACATGCAAAGTGAACTGAAACGACTAAATTAGCTCTTTGAAATTCAGCTAACTTTTTGTGTCATTTAAAATCATGCCTTCATTTTATGTAAAAAGCATCAAATATAAAATAAATACTACTACACAAATTCAGGTGAGAAAAGAAGCCAAGCTTTATATCTTTTCATTTTATATATGAGATAGTTACCAATGTAACAACAAATTACTAAAGATTAACAATATTTATGGCCCGAATGATTTTACCTGACGCTCTTAAGTTATTGAACGATTCACAAGTTATTATTATGTTCAAGACCTTGGATTAAAATATAAATCCAAAAAATGCTTACTACTGAATTCAATTGCTCATATCACTAGTTTTAAAATTATATCCTACAATCCTATAATACAGTTCTATGAGTGGGATTACTTTTGAAATAAGGATTTTTGGTGTATAATTTCATTACAGTGTATATTTTATAATTGCATAAAAATTGGAATGAAGAAAATTTTAAGTTGGTAGAAGAATTAATTTCCTACACTAATAAATCTCCCTTTTCCATCAATATGAAACTATTAACAATATTTATGGCCCGATTGATTTTACATCAACATAGTACAACACTTCTAACTTAAAAAATAAAAAAAATACTTTTCCAGCTGAACCAGAATCTCCTTGCGAGTTTTTTATATAAATATATTTATATAAATATATTTGCAACTTTAAATGTAATTCTAGCATGGTCATGAATTTTAGTTCGACTAACCATTTTAAAAGAAAGAACATATCAACAGCTTTAAATATAAATATAAATTGAACTTCAAATCAAGTGCTTTGCTTATATAATCTAGTGCTTTGCTTTTATATGTTTTGTGTCTCTATGGTGTTATGTTCAATTCTGCAAACTTCGACCATTCAGTTGTGTATTATTATTTTCATATTGTCTTTAAACACCAAATTTATGAGATTACCTTACTTGTTTATATTCCTATCTCAACGTCTCTTCATTTTTAATATTAATAATAATTTATGCTTCAAGGATGTTAACTCGGTGCCTATGAACACATAGCCAAATATCTTATTGGTTAGTTTCTTTTAGATTTTGCTCGAACATGTGGAAATTTAACATCAAAACATAAGACAAAATTTAATTGGCGAATAAGTACTGTGGTTTGAAATTAGAATATGATGGACATATCTAATGTCTTAAGCTTGCTACCATATGAAGTTTTCATGAGCGGTATGTTCTTCTATGTATAACTCAAATGATAATTGGAAGAAAAATCGAACAAAAACATGGTGTTGAATCAAAATTTATGAAGATTTATTGAAGTTCAATTTGTGATATACAAGTGCAGTTGTAATTTACAGGGACCAGCAAGAGAAATCTTTCAAGTAACAGGAAGAATTATAGGAACTGGATCTTCTTTTTCTGCTTCCAACACCACTGCTGCAGTTCCTACACCAGTTGCTTCTCCCATTTCAATTGATGCGTATAAACCGACAACTTCGGTGCAGTTTCGTTTAGTTGATGGTTCCCGCACTATAGGACGCTTCAACACTGACCATACTGTAGGGCACATTAGGTTCTGCATCAACAGTTATTCTGCAAGCAATGGAAGAGCTGTACCAGCTAGGTATACACTGTAGATAGTTGGGTTTTCTCCTAAACCGCTTATCGATGGTACTTAAACTATTGAATAAGCCGGCCTTGCTAACTCGGTTATCATTCAGAAACTCTGAATTCATGTTAAGTTTCAACAGAGCCACTGCTAGGTTAATAATACATTTATTTGAAACTGGAAACAATCTGCGAACGTTATATACTTCGCTGTGACAATGCCTTTTATTTACAATACCATTATTTGCTTTGCTTGGAATTGGTTTTGAAGTTGCAAATATAAAAGCAAAGCAAAACTGCATAGTGATATTTTATGTATGTATTTTGGCAGAAAGTGTTGAATTTATAACTCCTGCTTATTGTGAATTATGCATGCATTGCAATAGTTAAGGTGTCCCCTGCCTCCTTCCTGTGTTTCTATGTGCTTTATGAAATATAAGGAGGACCGCTAAACGTTGTTTGGATTGTGAAAAAACTCACATTTTTTTGAAAAGAATTTTTTTTCGATGAAAGTAATAATAATGCTTTCAAAAGGGGTTGAACCACTAGGTTAATACTACTATCAGTTATTATGCACATTTAATGCATAAATTATGACATAATAAATCAAAATATTGCCCTTGGTCCAACGTGTTGCAAATAAAACATTTATCTTTCTCCATAAAACAACCAGTTCATACTTTTGATTTCTTTTGTTAACATCTGCAACCTGAAAAGACAGCTTATATACAACACCTTAGGCAACTATTTCCATTTCTCCATGAAGCATTTTAACGAAGATAAGAATTTCCTTGGCTCCTCATATAAAATTCTTAATACATGCAACCACTGCTATATCTACTAAATAGTTTAATTCACACTGTTGAATTAATACATGCACATTATAATTAGATGTAGGCCCACCTGGGCGTGCGTATATACTCGTATATATAATATAGCTTATGCATATCTACAAACCATATAAAATAGCAACACATACCATATATATATATAATATTTTTAGAAAATCAATAATATAAACCATCTCACATTTATTCACTGACCATATATATATATATATATAGCTTAGGGAAGCAAAGAGGAGCACGACAGTCAAGGGCTCGGAGGTGGTTGCTAGTTGAAGTTGGAGGCTAAGGCTCAGCGGTGATGTGGTGCTTTAGAGGGAGGGTATCGACATGCGATCTCGGCAATACAATTGGGATCGAGGAATTCAAGGCAGAGGAGGAGGGAGAGGCGAGCAAGATTGTGATGGGCGGTTGATGTTTGGAGGAAGTGGCATGGTGCGTGGTGGAGGCATGGCCGAGATTTTGTGGGGAAAGAGGCATGGCGTTCAGTTTGAAGGGGGTGGGTTCTGTAGTGGTCATGGTGGGAGCAAGGCGAAACGCAAGCGGGAAAATGAAAAATATAGGAAGGGAAGGCGATTCTCATTCACAGGAAAATGATATACGAAGGCTTCAATGCAATTGAAAGAGTTGGTAAATGGAACTCTTGCTTTATATATAAGTTATGTTTAGTATAAATTTTTATAAGCTCGGCTAGAATTTTGGAGAAGAGGAATAAGATACAAAGGAGAAGAAGGGTAAACGTACCTTTCTCCAGTGAATAGCGGGCAAGGTGAAAACAAAATATATAAAACGAACGAATGGAAACGGTTAGGCTTTGTTTCGGCTGAAAAGTTATTAAAGCAATTTATTATTATGGTTCGGGCTGCATATTTCAAATTTGAAAAGCAAAGGAAAGCTAACGGTCACAATTTGTGGTACTGACACGATGCACCGTTTTATTATTTCCATCGCGTACCGGACCTCAAAATACAGAAGTAAATATACCATAGTGATCAGCATGATGAGATGATCAAAACGGTACACAGATGTCTGTTCCATGACCAAACTATCAAAAGTCGATATTCGGTACCGAAAAAGCTGCAAATCTGTTGAAATAAGATAAAAGAAGCAATAACGGTTCAAATTTGGGAAAACGAAAGATGATGTCTCACTCAAAAGATGATTTACGAATTTATTGTATAAAAGAATCCAGCTTTGGAAAACATTTTACTATAATCAATTCTTAACTGATTTGAACTGAAATAGAGTTTCACAAGAAAATAAACTTCCATATTATAAATTGAAAATTTATCATTTGCTATGTTTAATTAGACGTATTCCAAATACTAAATTTTTATTTCAAAATTTTATTATTTAAATTTCAAAACGTTCAGCTAATTATGTAAATAAAACCATTGAAATTTACGGGTTGTTATAATTGACACGACGATTTTATAAGATGTTGGTGATTCGTCTTATTGTATTTTATCTTGTTTTACTATGCATGATAATGTATTTTGAACTTATGTTCTACTACCTTCTAGGTAAGAGAGGTAGAAATTGAGAAAACTTTATGGCTAATGTCTTATGAGGGAGGTAGCTTAGCTTAACACTTAAGGAAATGTATCGAGTGTCTTGAAAAGTAAGCTATGGAGAGGTTATCAACAAAAATAAAACTTGTACATAGAAAGGAAAGTGAGCTTGAAAGAGAGAGTCTTAAGTGTTTTTGTATAGGATCACCCAGGTCATCCATGAGAGAGAAGCGCTTGTGACTTTGTACTACATAGATGAGGCATGTAACGACCCATCCTGGAATAGGTCTAAATTTCGACCCAGAAAAGGCTCATCGAAACTTAGATTCATTCTAAAGTAAGCTGTTGGTAGAACTAAGAAAATAATAGTATGGGGCCATAACTAAACTTTCATATTTTAAGGCGGATGGAACAAAATATAATAGAAAAGTGTACTCATTTATTTTAAAACCATAAAAATGCCATAAGATAAAATTCCATAAAAATCATAACATAATAATGGTTACATGAGTACACATAAAAGCAAGTAATAATAACAAATACAACCACAAGCCAAGCTTCTCCATCTCTAAGCATTATCACCACCATCACTCCATCCTTAACCTGTGTTGTAATGTGGAGGGATTCAGAACAATAAGTGTTTGTTGAATAAAAACCTCGAGTCTTATCTTTTGAGTACTTGGGCAGTATATTTCAAAATAAGAGTATGTCTATGAACATAAAATAATTAAAATCATTTAATACTTCTTTATAAGGAAAGGAGGGGGGTCCAACTACTTAATACCTTCCATTCAAGAAGTAGATCCCATATCCTAATCATACTCATAAATAGCAACTCATGTGAGAGATGGTACCCAAGCCACTTAATACTTCCTAGTGGAAAATAGGCAGACTCCATTATTTATGGCCTAATTTCAAAGGCATGCTCCTCAATGGTTCTATCTAGCTAACATCACATGGAATCACATAGGCCACTTAAAAATAGGTAGACCCCATCATTTAAGGCCTAATTCTAAAAGGGACCCTTGTAAAAGATACCACCTAACGTAACCCCTTAGTCATTTAATACTTCATCTGAGAAAAAAGGCGGGTCCAACCACTTAATACCTCAAGCCTCGAAGCAGACCCTTCGTCTTATGGCCCATACCCATAATCAAATCTCACATTAGTCCTCTATTTGTAGGAATTAGTAGCCATATTAGCTGGGCAGATTTCCTCTACAGATTTTGGAACTAACCTTGCATGATTATAAATATTTATCATAAGGATATCTCACATCAATAAAAGTTTACATAACTACCAATAGCCTCAAAGTGAAGGGCACACTTTCGTCAGTTAACTCTATTTACCTTGCATCCCTGTGACTTAGCCAAAAATACATACTCTCCGTATATATATAAACACTCATCTCACCGTTTCATAAATAAGATCTTATATGGAATCTTCCTTATTACACCTTAAGTTAATAATTAAGCTATATAAAGTTTCCCCCTATTTTCGCCTCAAAATCGATTACCTTCCTAATGAGGGAAATAAATGTAAATAAATACTTAATTAACTACGTCATATAAGCAATAGTTATAGGATAATTATGTAAATAGAAATAAATAAATATTCACGATTAATAAGTTCTCAACGCATGGATTTTACGCTCTAAAATAGCGTTAATGTAAATTCCCCACTCAATTATTATTACAAGTCCGTTTTCTTCAATTTCTCAAGGTTTCATGGAATTCAAATGTCCAAAACGTGGAATAAATATTCATGGTCAAAACTCCAATAACAGACTTGTAAATAAAATAGAAACTCAATTTATTACACTTCAATGGAATATCTTAAACAATAAGAATTGCAATCTAAACTCCATATCCTATTCAATTCCTCTTTTTACAAAGAAATAGATATGAATAAGTGGTATAAACTACGAATAGAATTCACAATCTAAGCCCTTTATTTTATTGAAGGATCAAAATTTGACCCAACGAAGAAGGAGAAGTGGAATAGACTATGAAATTAACAAAAATTAAACAAATGAAACAAATTCCATCAAAATATTAATATAAACAAATAAGGATCTCAACATAGAATTCATATTTCGAAATAAAAAGGAATTTTGAGGGATTTTTTATCATATTTTTGGAATCCCAAAATCCCTAATGCATATTCAAATTCAAAAAGGAATACACTAAACAATTGCTGAAAAGAAATACTAAGGTTTCCACTCACACATTAGCCTTAGCTTTACTCAAATGGATTTGTAGCCTTCAAATCTCTTCCAGAATCTCTCTATTTTGGTATACACACAATAGGGAAGAGGTATATATTCATTAGATTCAAAATAATCGGAAAAGGATAGAATAAGAAGAGATTGGAGGAAGAAGAAGCGAATAGGAAATATATTGAATCCTTACCTGAAATCTCTATGGAGTTTTTAAACTTAATAGAGAGATAATAATGGCAGAGTTTCCTCGTATTCTCCAAAATAATATGAATAAAAGTGGAGAGGATGGGGTTCTATTTATAGGAGTTGAAATGCATCAGAACCATATGATGAAAGTATGTAGGAAATGGGTAAATCTGGAGCATATAACTGAATAAAACATAACGTAAAACCCTAGCCGTCATTGGCAACTGCCGTTGCCAAGTGGACAACCACCTTTGGGTGACCGGTTGATCGCTACAATCGACCGTTGACCTATTCAGGTCGACCGGTTGACAATCGATCTTTTATTCAAGGGCGTTTATTTTTGTTTCCGTTGAATATTATTTTATTCCCTAATTAGCTTTTTAATCATTAAGCATTAATTAATCATTTATTTAGCCCCCATGCTAAGTTTGGAAATTTAAATCTTAAATTTGATTTCTCATCTGAATTTGAATTCAAACTACATTAATTTAATTTGGAAAACTTCGAATGCTCATAACTTCTTTGTTTAAGCTTTGTTTTCAGCGTATTATATATGGAAATAGATTAGAATTTCTCTACAAATGCAATGGATTAACTTTCTTGGTCAAATTTTAATTTTTATATATTTCCATATTCAACACTTATCACATTTAATTTAGTTACTCCATTTATTTATAGTTTATTTTACAGGGTGTTACTGGGCTCTTTACTAAAGAATGAGCCCCTTTCGTTATAGCATCCTCATTTATTATGGTTCAAGAATAGATTTAGTCATTAGCAAGTGTAGTGTTTTTCTCTGTATCTTCCACCCTTAATTGAATAAGACAGTTTCCTTGTTGTATAAGTACTTCATATTATTATGTATTTTTATATATTAGATTAATTTGGTTTTACTGTTCATTGGTTTTCTTCTTGATTACCTCATATATATATATATATATATATATATATATATATATATATATATATATCTTTTAGATTGCACTCACCTCTCAAAGCGAGGCTATTCAAACTAACTTTCCTAAGAGTATTTGTCCCTCGTGCCCCCTTCATACACCTTATTTAAAAGATGCAGCTTCTTCATTTATCATTGAAGGCTATTAAACCTAGGAAAAAGAACTTGAAGCTGCTACGTAGATCTTATTAGGGAATAAGGGTTTATTATTGATGAAGCTTGAAACGAATTACATGTTCATTATGATAAACAAATGCGAAAGTTGGAAGAGTCTAAATAAGCAGCATGCCTGCATCACTAAGTAATGTTAAGAGATAGTTTAATTGGAAGATAAACTCAGGTCTACCGAAAATTGCATTATTGGATTGCAGGAATTGCTAAAAGACGTAAAGAGCTATTGCAGGGTTATTTATATAGTCAAGATCAAGAACTTTAAAAAGAAAATGATAAACTGTCTCAGTAAGTCGCTATCAAACTATCCATAGAGGATGATCCTAATACCTTAAGCGGCTTCTGAATCTTCTCCGGGTATGGATAAGGATGATGTTTCTCAATGGAAGAAGCGTTTTATGGCATATTACTAGGATAAAGTTGATGATTTGAAATCATTTTATAAAAAATAACTGAAAGATTCAAGTACTTGCGTGAAGATAGAGAAGTGCTCTTCTGCTTACAACTTGTTTGACCATTTCCAAAGATAACTACTAAGACAAAAGTTGAGATCTTAAACGATTTTAATGTGTGCGCCGTACAACTATTGAGCAGTATTAACTGCATAAGGATCAAACATTATGCTTAGATCCGCTAACCTTGGCTTTCTCTTCCTCCCATCCTGCCTCCCTTACATATGCACAGTCTAATTTGGTTCATAATCTTAAGGGTAAAAGCTTAAGCGTGTTGCGGTAGAAATTTCTCGAAAACGTGCAAATCGATGTCTTCATGTGTGATAACCCGGATTTTTGGACAGCTGTTAATTTGTAATTAACAGGTTTTGATTATTAAAAACACTGATTTAATAATTGAACAAATAAATATGATAATAAATTTATAGGAAATGTATATAGATGAATTAGAACTATAATAAATGATAAATTATAAATATCGGGATAAATATTCATTGATAATCTCCTAATATAATTATTGAAATTTGATGATATTTGTTTAATGATTTTCTTTTATAATCATTCATTTTAATAGAATTCATCTTTTATTAATAGATATATGGAAAACTTATCATATGTATCTATTCTATTTTCATACATATATTTATGGTTTATAAGTAAAACTTGGATTTTAAAAATTCAAAATAATATCTTGAGAATGTGATAATTTATTAATGTATAAGTTAATATGAAAATTATGTCTTAAAGGTTATATAAGTGCAAATTTAGGGAAAGAATGAATATAAATTTATAATATATATATATATATATGAAAAATAGAAAACACTAATGATAAAATTAAGTTCATAGTTTAAGTTTAAAAGGGACTTAACAAAGACTAATAATTTCTTTAAATAAATATACAAGTTGTATATGTATAAAGGTATTAGAAAGAAAAATATATATATAAATTTTTACAAAATTTACAAGTGCAAACATTTAAAATAGGCATTTGAACATTTGTAAGCTAAAGATTACATGAAAAGACAAGTGGCAAGTTGATTACATTTAAAGAAATTAAAAACAAAAATATAGGCTGCTCATTTTTTTTCTCTCCACACTTTTATTCAAAAGAAAATTTTCTTCATCTAAAAATCCTGTAAACAAATTTTCAAAATAGAAAGCAAAGCCTCTAAAACATTTTTACAATCTGCAGCTAAGTCAATCATCAACAAGCAAATTCAATAAGAGTTCAACAACCCAGATCAGTTAGCTAATCAAGTAACAAGATCAAAGAAAAAGAATTGCAGTTTTTCCCATCTCAGGCCTTCTCTGATTTCACTAAAGGTGAGTAGCTAAATCTTTTAAGTCCGAAAATCTTTAGCAAAACTGTAGATAAGTAAAAGTTTCTAAAGGTAACCAACATTCCTTTTAGTATTTCCTGGAAGTAAAAAAAAAGTACTTATGCCTGGATCTGAATGTTGTTGCCTGAACAAGGTGTTGTCTTATCTTCTATGTTCAAAAATTTAACAGTGAGTAAACATTTATGTTAAAAACAGTTTTAAATCAAAATTTTACTTGACGCCTGTGATGAAGTATATGGGATGTTATAGTAAAATTGTATGAATATTCTTTGCTCTGCGAATATGGATATTTATACATGTATGCAAATATTTGAAGTCTGGGACGGTTTGTGTTCAAACAACAGAACAAAATCAAAAGGAAAAAGAATCAAACATACTGTTACACTCAAATTTAATCTAAATTCTTTTGGGTAAAATGATGATGGTGGTATAATATAAATTTTAAAAATAGATTAAGGGATTTGTATTAATTAATTATCTCAAGAGTTATATGGAAAAAAAGTGAACTGTAAATTTGGACAAAGAAATCAGATGTCTTGAATTCATGAATTGAATCCATGATTAAATTCGTGGTAATGAATGCTGAATTTAGGAATTTAAAAAATAAATTCTAGTCAAGTATTTAGCGAGTTATCTCGAGATGGACGCGATTTGGAAATTCAAAGGATTCTGAAGATCGACGTGATCGAATTGGTTGTCGTTTGGCCTGGAGATGGCCAATGTGGTGGGGTTCTTTGGAAAAATGGCGGTGGATTTTTATAGTGTTTGTAGTGGCCAGGGGAGGTTGAACTAGGGTTTTCCAGTGAGTTTGGGTCGTGATTGTTGTCGAGGCAATGGCGTAGGCTACGGAAGACCGAAGATGATCGCGACAAGGGGAGATCGACGCTGGAGGTCGAAGCGAGGTTTTAGTCAAGGTGGCATGGTTCTAGGTAGGTAGGATCGTCGGTGGTTAATGAATTACCGATTATGTTTTTGGTTCCAGTCGACCTTAAGTGCTCGATTTTGGTTTGGTTTTACTGGGCGATGGAAATTTATGGTATGGATCATCACTGACTTGCCTGAGGTCATAGTACCTACCGGAGCAGCGGCGACGCCGTGTGCACGTGCACGAAAGTTTCGTATGTGTCAGAGCTTGGTTCGAGAAGAGTCTTCATCTCGAAGTCAACATCGGGTTTTTTATAGTGGTGACTCGAGTTGGGCTTCGGGTTCGCGTATGTAGTTTTTACAGTTTTGTCTTTAACCAAGTTCTGTATAAAAAAAAAAGAAGAGGAAGGGAGGTTTCTTTTAGGGGAACTCGGGATGACTATGGGTTGAACCCGTAATTTAACAGTTTTAATGAATAAGTAAGGATTGTGATTAACTCAGAGTAATCAAGTTAACTGTTTTTCATTTAAAGTTTATTATCTTTGTATAATAATGTTATTAATCTTAGTTTAAGAAGTTGTATAATAAGTTTTACTTAAATTAAATCGATTCTTGAAGTTTATTTAAACTTACTTATGTAATTAAGGAGTTAATTTATGTGTTAACAAAGATTAAGTGAATAAATGGGTTATCTTTAAAGTAAGCCAAAGACCTTGGTGATTAAAGATTAATAAAAATTAAGGAATAAATGGGAATTAAATTTATTAAGGATTAATAAATTAATTATTAAGGGTGGTGAATTAATTAAATAAGATTAATTAATTGGAAATTAGAAATCTGTTAATATAAGTAGTTAGAGATAAATTACTTAAATATTTAATTACTTAATGTAAGTAATTAAAGGATAAATTATTAGGAGTTAATTAATTTAATTATGAATTAAGGGTTAAATTAATTAATGATTAGATGTTAGTTAATGGAGGATAATTAACCAAAAGAATAAATTTCTGAATGGAAATAATTTAGGGTAGTTTATCTAATGGGAGTAATTGAGAACTAATTACTTGGTGTAATTTATTATAGGATTTATAAATTAAGAAATTATTAATTAAGGATTTCTTAATTATAAGATTGATTGATTAATTAAGAAAATTAATTAAGGATTAGTAAATTAACGAGTGTGATAGTTAACCAATATAAGTGGTTATAAGATAAATAAATTTGAGTACTTAACTGAGGATAATTACTGTGAATGGTAAGGTTAATTAATTTGTGCAATTACTTAAACGTAATTAAGAAATAATCAACCAAAGATAATTAAAGAAGGTTGATTTAAGTGGATAGTTAAGGTATAATTAATTTATTGAATTGAAATTAATTTATGGCTGAGTAAGCAAGATGTGTAGTGATGGAGGTAACTAATTAAATCCATTAGAAATGGTACGACTAATTAACCTTGCTTTTAGATGATAGAATAGTATTGAACGCTTGGATTATTTGTTATCCCTAGTACGTGATTGTGATGTTATGAAATACGAAATGTTTTGTATTATGAAATGTTGGGTTGTATAGTGATAATGTGACTATCTACAATGAATTACTGTGTGAAAGTGACATTATATATCTAAGGTTGAATTGTTTTCACTTGAATAACATGGGTTAAAATGGTATTGAACTCGAAGAGACCGGAGTCGGGTATTAGTAAATACCCGAAACCACTTCGATTCTTTATAATTTGATGTGTGGAATCAATAGAATGAAATGGAATGATTAAAGTGAATTGGACCATTTAATCTAAGTTTTAATACTTAGAAATTGTGTGTTATGTAAGTAATGTCTATAATGACTTGTGAAGTTGTAAATTGATACAAATTACCCCGAGTTACCCGGGTTTATATGAGTTGTATACTTTTGTATTCCTTGTTAGTTGGGTTTACTCACGCTGGTTTCCAGCCTGACCCGGGTGTTACTTTGATGTAATGCTTGGGTCAGACCGAGTATTACAGATTTTCAGGTAAGGACGTTCTGGAGCTCAGGAGGCGTGCTGGAGAGCAGGAACATATGGAAAGCTTCTGATATTAATATATTATAGTATCTGAAACAGATAGATTTATCTGTTCTGTAAAGCTGTTGTAACTCTGATATAATAAAGTGTAACTTGAAAAGTACAGTTTCCTTTGTATAACTATTATTTATGTGATATTATATTTTATCCGCTGCGAATGTGAGATTCTGAGTTTGAGTTATCTGTTTCTTCTTTTCACTAACTATCTGGAAATTTCGAGATCGAAATTTTCGGGTCGTTACATTTGGTATCAGAGCGAGGTTAAGCGAGAACCTTGGCTCCGGTGGGATTACTCATTAAGGATAGGGTAAGTGGTACCCTAGAATGAGTTGAGTATATATATATATATATATATATATATATATATATATATATATGAGAGAGCGTACTTGTTATTTTCTTATATAAAGGTTTTTAAATGATTTCAAAAGTAAATGAATCATATATAAGAAATAGATTATCTGTTATATTTAGGAAATTGGTTGTAGTATTAATTAAATTAAAAGTAATAGTAAGAATTAAGTGGTAATAGAATTACAACCAAATTGAAATTAAATTAAAGACAAGTTTGAAATGGATTCAAACTGAAATTAAATCTCGAAATTAGGAAAGGTTTCAGGATAAGGATAATCAATTAATTTATGTAAAACTTTATTTTAATGAGATTAATTAATGGATAATAATTGGAAATGATAAATAAAGAGGGAGTTACTTAATGAAGTAACTAGAAGTAAGTAATTTAAGGAACAATTACTTAATGAAGGTAATTAAGAAATAAGTTAATTACCGAATGTGATTAATTGGAATTAAATAATGATGTAATTAATTTAAAGAAATAACAAATAATATTATTTAATGCATTTGAATGAAATGGTCCTATTTCAAACAAGAGTTGTTTGAAAATTTTAAAGAGAATTTGTTTTGAATTGAAACCAAAGGTGGTTTAAATTTTAAAACTTGGCTTGGTAAGCCAAGAAGTAAATATGTATATGTGTGGATATACTTAAATATCAAAGTTGGTTTGAAATAAACTCGAAATATTGAGTTTTAAATTTGGAATAAGATGTGACATCCAAAAGTGATGAGTTTTTTTTGAACTTAATAAGTGGGAAGATTATTTATGAGAAGTTCAAAATTTGAAATGGAAGTTCAAACTAGGTAAGGTTGATTGGATTAAGTGAATTGAGTTTAATTTGGGAAAAGTTAAATATGTTGGGATGTTCAACCTGATTTGTAAATTTTAGGATGAAATTAAAATTTAACTTGGGAAGTTAAATGGTTGGTTGTAATTGAGAGTTTGAGTGATCTCAAATTGGGTTTGAGATCTAGAAATTTAAAATGAATGGATGTTTTAAAATAATTAGATAATATCATCCTATTGTTGCTAAGAATCTTTAAGTTGTGAATTGGAATTGTTTAAATGAATAAGAGATGGTTTAAATTTGAAATTTGAATTAGTTCAAATTAAATTTGATTTGAATTAATTGAAATGGCGATTGAAGATGTATGAGTATAAGATTCAAATGGAAAATTTAAATTGGATTGATTTGAATAATTTGGAATTGTTTTTTTCCAGATCTTCTCCCATGCTGATTATTGTTTTTTTCTTCGTTTTTTATTGGTGCACTTTATTTTCCCTGTTTGCTTTGTTGTACGTCTGTGTGTTTGTGCTATGTTCACTGTTGTATGATTTTTCTCCCCTGTGAATTAATAAAGTGGTAGCGGAACATCCAATCCCGTCGGCTATGCCAAAAAAAAATATAATAATAATAATTTGGAATTGTAATTAAAGTTGAATAGTATAAAATTCAAATGGAATTTGAATTGAATTTGGAAAGAAATCAAGAATAATTCAACTTGATTTGAAAATGGAGTTTGAAATTGAGATTAATTCAAACTAAAGTTGAAATGAATTGAAATTGAAACTAGTTAAATTGAAATTTATTTGAATTAGTAGAATTTGACATCAAGGTTGAATAAAGTTAAATTTTGGAAAGAAAATGAGGTTAATTCAACTTGAATTGGGGTTGAATCAATTTCAATAGAAATTGAAGTTATTTAAAATTGGAATTGGGTCAATTTAAATGGTAGAGGAAATTTAAATTGAATTGATGAGAATGGAGATTGGGAAGTGATCAGTTTTGACTCTGGACTATTTTTAATATTAATTATTTTAATATAAACTTATTTTTTTCCAAGCTATTCATTATATATACAACCTTTCTTTTAAGAAAAAAGCCAAACTATCTTATACTTATTTTACAATTATTTTTGAAACTGTTTAACAATTTTCTAACTATTCTATAAACTAATTACTCTCTTACTATTATTTTGCAATTGTCTAAAATTTCTATAATTATTTTAACTATTTTCTATCTATTTTACACCGATTTTACAAAGCAGTAATTATTTTCCAACTACTTATCTATTTTTAAATATTTCAGGTTATTTTCTAAATTTAAACTGGACGGAGTTCAAACTGTTATTGGTAAAATAACCAATCGAGGTAAGAATAGAGGTGATAATCCAAATGGATTGAAACAAATTGTGAGTAAGTGAATGAAAATTAAAGTGAATATGAATAGAAAGAGAATTGATTTGGCTAATAACCAATAAAGATAAATACATAGGGTGTACGCATGTTATTCTATTCACATAGTGATTTGATCCAGATTCGAGCACAGAATTTCGAGATAGTTATATCGATCCGAGTGGGATTTTTCACTCGATTTTCGACGGCGAACCTGGATATGGATTTTTGATTGGTTCTGTATATTCTCTATCATAGTGAAGCTATGCAAGGAGAATGACGGTTTCTGATCAAGAAACCAGATCTGAGTCCGCACTAGGAAGTCAGGTGGACGATACTAGTTCGGAAGTGAAATTGTGTGATTGAGTGAGCAATCAGATTGGTATGGCGTACGAATGATATGTGTACATCGTACGGATTTTGAATGAAATTGATATTGAAGGGAGTAATCAAATTTGGATATTTGATTTTGGATAAATAAAGTTATATATCTTTGTTATATAAGATAAAACTCCCCTTGATGAATCTTTTGCCAAAAGAAAAGGGATTTTGGAAATGTTTGATGTATAAAAGGAGTTTTATACAAGTTTGAAATGATCCAAAGTTTTGGAAGATCATATGTATCCAAATATATATATATAAAGGATCATATGAGGATTTTGGAAAAAGGTTTTGGGAACCTTTAGATTTGGAAAGGCTTTTGATTTTTGGGTAAAATCAATATGAGAATTTGGAAAGCCTAGTTTGAGAATTATCGATTTTGGAATAATCGATTTTGTGTAAAGGAGCTTTGTATGGGATCATACTAGGTGTATGATTTGAAAGATACTATATATGTATAGTATAATGTTTTGATGATGGCTCTGGGGAAAAAGGCGCTCCCTTGAAATGAACTTCTCAGGAGTACCATCGGGTGGTGCTGCCTTGAGCCCCAAAAGGGGGTTCTAAAATTGATCCTGTGAGGAGTCCGGACGAAACTAGTTCCTGGGGATTTTGAGAAAAGTATACCATAGCGAAAGTCGTATGTGCCGCTGAGAGCCAACAGTTACATGGACTTTTGCTGCGACGGCAACGTAACCCAGGATGTAACTGCGACCTATGGTATAACATAGCGAAAGTCGTGTGTGCCGCTGAGAGCCAACGGTCTGTGTTTGATTTTATATCAGCAGACTGCGACCTATGTAGGAGTGGATAGGTTTCATTTCGACAGCGAAAATCAGAGGCCGCTGAGAGCCTGCAGTTACATGGACTTTTGCTGTGACGGCAACGTAACCCTGGATGTAACTGTGATCTGTTGTGTGGGTTCCATGGCGTAATCGAGGGGTCGCGGAGAGCCTGCAGTTACATGGACTTTTGCTGCGATGGCAACGTAACCCTGGAATGTAACTGTGACCATGGATGGGGGTGATGATTTCCAGAGCATTCTCACCAAAGATATTTCCTCTATTTTCAAAATGTTTTCTATATTTTCAATAAAATTATTTTCCAAGTATTTTCACTGGGTGTTGAAAATGGGTCTACTAATGTACTTATAGATTTTCAGTCCTATGCCTGATCAACGTATGACCGAATTTCTATGAGAACGAAGACAGACTTATTGAAACATCGAGTTATAAAAAGTATTTTTATAAAAATTATTTTATAATATTATGTAGATTTTAAAAGTGTTTTAAAGGTGTTTCAAAGAATAATTTTCCGATAAAAGCATTTTCATAAAATTTTGGCTTCGTTTCTTTTCGAGGACGAAAAGATTCTAAGGGGGGAGGAATGTGATAACCCGGATTTTTGGA
This sequence comes from Allium cepa, assembly GCA_030765085.1. NCBI lineage: Eukaryota > Viridiplantae > Streptophyta > Magnoliopsida > Asparagales > Amaryllidaceae > Allium > Allium cepa. Next base: position 474,837,528 of record CM060932.1, read on the forward strand.
CAGCTGTTAATTTGTAATTAACACGTTTTGATTATTAAAAACACTGATTTAATAATTGAACAAATAAATATGATAATAAATTTATAGGATATGTATATAGATGAATTAGAACTATAATAAATGATAAATTATAAATATCGGGATAAATATTCATTGATAATCTCCTAATATAATTATTGAAATTTGATGATATTTGTTTAATGATTTTCTTTCATAATCATTCATTTTAACAGAATTCATCTTTTATTAATAGATATATGGAAAACTTATCATATGTATCTATTCTATTTTCATACATATATTTATGGTTTATAAGTAAAACTTGGATTTTAAAAATTCAAAATAATATCTTGAGAATGTGATAATTTATTAATGTATAAGTTAATATGAAAATTATGTCTTAAAGGTTATATAAGTGCAAATTTAGGGAAAGAATGAATATAAATTTATAATATATATATATATATGAAAAACACAAAACACTAATGATAAAATTAAGTTCATAGTTTAAGTTTAAAAGGGACTTAACAAAGACTAATAATTTCTTTAAATAAATATACAAGTTGTATATGTATAAAGGTATTGGAAAGAAATATATATATAAATTTTTACAAAATTTACAAGTGCAAACATTTAAAATAGGCATTTGAACATTTGTAAGCTAAAGATTACATGAAAAGACAAGTGGCAAGTTGATTACATTTAAAGAAATTAAAAACAAAAATATAGGCTGCTCATTTTTTTTCTCTCTACACTTTTATTCAAAAGAAAATTTTCTTCATCTAAAAATCCTGTAAACAAATTTTCAAAATAGAAAGCAAAGCCTCTAAAACATTTTTACAATCTGCAGCTAAGTCAATCATCAACAAGCAAATTCAATAAGAGTTCAACAACCCAGATCAGTTAGCTAATCAAGTAACAAGATCAAAGAAAAAGAATTGCAGTTTTTCCCATCTCAGGCCTTCTCTGATATCACTAGAGGTGAGTAGCTAAATCTTTTAAGTCCGAAAATCTTTAGCAAAACTGTAGATAAGTAAAAGTTTCTAAAGGTAACCAACATTCTTTTTAGTATTTCCTGGAAGTAAAAAAAAAGCACTTATGCCTGGATCTGAATGTTGTTGCCTGAACAAGGTGTTGTCTTATCTTCTCTGTTCAAAAATTTAACAGTGAGTAAACATTTATGTTAAAAACAGTTTTAAATCAAAATTTTACTTGACGCCTATGATGAAGTATATGGGATGTTATAGTAAAATTTTATGAATATTCTTTGCTCTGCGAATATGGATATTTATACCTGTATGCAAATATTTGAAGTCTGGGATGGTTTGTGTTCAAACAACAGAACAAAATCAAAAGGAAAAAGAATCAAACATACTGTTACACTCAAATTTAATCTAAATTCTTTTGGGTAAAATGATGATGGTGGTATAATAAAAATTTTAAAAATAGATTAAGGAATTTGTATTAAGTAATTATCTCAAGAGTTATATGAAAAAAAAAACAGTGAACTGTAAATTTGGACAAAGAAATCAAATGTCTTGAATTCATGAATTGGATCCATGATTAGATTCGTGGTAATGAATGCTGAATTTAGGAATTTACAAAATAAATTCTAGTCAAGTATTTAGCGAGTTATCTCGAGATGGACGCGATTTAATTCAAAGGATTCTGATGATCGACGTGATCGAATTGGTTGTCGTTTGGCCTGGAGATGGCCAATGTGGTGGGGTTCTTTGGAAAAATGGTGGTGGATTTTTATAGTGTTTGTAGTGGCCAGGGGAGGTTGAACTAGGGTTTTCCAGTGAGTTTGGGTCGTGATTGTTGTCGAGGCAATGGCGTAGGCTATGGAAGACCGGAGATGATCGCCATAGGGGGAGATCGACGCTGGAGGTCGAAGCGAGGTTTTAGTCAAGGCGGCATGGTTCCAGGTAGGTAGGATCGTCGGTGGTTAATGAATTACCGATGATGTTTTTGGTTCCAATCGACCTTAAGTGCTCGATTTTGGTTTGGTTTTGCTGGGGATGACTGGGCGATGGAAATTGATGGTATGGATCATCACTGACTTGCCTGAGGTTATAGTACCTACCGGAGCAGCGGCGACGCCGTGTGCACGTGCACGAAGGTTTCGTATGTGTCAGAGCTTGGTTTGGGAAGAGTCTTCATCTCGAAGTCAACATCGGGTTTTTTATAGTGGTGACTCGAGTTAGGCTTCGGGTTCGCGTATGTAGTTTTTACAGTTTTGTCTTTAACCAAGTTCTATATAAAAAGAAAAAGAAGAAGAGGAAGGGAGGTTTCTTTTAGGGGAACTCGGGATGACTATGGGTTGAACCCGTAATTTAACAGTTTTAATGAATAAGTAAGGATTGTGATTAACTCAGAGTAATCAAGTTAACTGTTTTTCTTTTAAAGTTTATTATCTTTGTATAATAATGTTATTAATCTTAGTTTAAGAAGTTGTATAATAAGTTTTACTTAAATTAAATCGATTCTTGAAGTTTATTTAAACTTACTTATGTAATTAAGGAGTTAATTTATGTGTTAACAAAGATTAAATGAATAAATGGGTTATCTTTAAAGTAAGCCAAAGACCTTGGTGATTAAAGATTAATAAAAATTAAGGAATAAAAGGTAAATAAATTTATTAAGGATTAATAAATTAATTATTAAGGGTAGTGAATTAATTAAATAAGATTAATTAATTGGAAATTAGAAATCTGTTAATATAAGTAGTTAGAGATAAATTACTTAAATATTTAATTACTTAATGTAAGTAATTAAAGGATAAATTATTAGGAGTTAATTAATTTAATTATGAATTAAGGGTTAAATTAATTAATGATTAGATGTTAGTTAATGGAGGATAATTAACCAAAAGAATAAATTTCTGAATGGAAATAATTTAGGGTAGTTTATCTAATGGGAGTAATTGAGGACTAATTACTTGGTGTAATTTATTATAGGATTGATAAATTAAGAAATTTATTAATTAAGGATTTCTTAATTATAAGATTGATTGATTAATTAAGAAAATTAATTAAGGATTAGTAAATTAATGAGTGTGACTAATTAAGGATAGTTAACCAATATAAGTGGTTATAAGATAAATAAATTTGAGTACTTAACTGAGGATAATTACTGTGAATGGTAAGGTTAATTAATTTGTGTAATTACTTAAACGTAATCAAGAAATAATCAACAAAAGATAATTAAAGAAGGTTGATTTAAGTGGATAGTTAAGGTATAATTAATTTATTGAATTGAAATTAATTTATGGTTGAGTAAGCAAGATGTGTAGTGATGGAGGTAATTAATTAAATCCATTAGAAATGGTACGACTAATTAACCTTGCTTTTAGATGATAGAATAGTATTGAACGCTTGGATTATTTGTTATCCCTAGTATGTGATTGTGATGTTATGAAATACGAAATGTTTTGTATTATGAAATGTTGGGTTGTATAGTGATAATGTGACTATCTACAATGAATTACTGTGTGAAAGTGACATTATATATCTAAGGTTGAATTGTTTTCACTTGAATAACATGGGTTAAAATGGTATTGAACTCGAAGAGACCGGAGTCGGGTATTAGTAAATACCCGAAACCACTTCGATTCTTTATAATTTGATGTGTGGAATCAATAGAATGAAATGGAATGATTAAAGTGAATTGGACCATTTAATCTAAGTTTTAATACTTAGAAATTGATGTGTGATGTAAGTAATGTCTATAATGACTTGTGAAGTTGTAAATTGATACAAATTACCCCGAGTTACCCGGGTTTATATGAGTTGTATACTTTTGTATTCCTTGTTAGTTGGGTTTACTCACGCTGGTTTCCAGCCTGACCCGGGTGTTACTTTGATGTAATGCTCGGGTCAGACCGAGTATTACAGATTTTCAGGTAAGGACGTTCTGGAGCTCAGGAGGCGTGCTGGAGAGCAGGAACGTATGGAAAGCTTCTGATATTAATATATTATAGTATCTGAAACAGATAGATTTATCTATTCAGTAAAGCTGTTGTAACTCTGATATAATAAAGTGTAACTTGACAAGTACAGTTTCCTTTGTATAACTATTATTTATGTGATATTATATTTTATCCGCTGCGAATGTGAGATTCTGAGTTTGAGTTATCTGTTTCTTCTTCTTTCTTTTTCTTCTTTTCACTAACTATCTGGAAATTTCGGGATCGAAATTTCCGGGTCGTTACATCACGCATTTCACACCAATTTTAGGCTTGAATTTTCTTTATAATCTGCTTGACTGTGTATTTAATGAACGCCAGCTTGGTATCCAGCCAACTACGATCCCGTGTTACTTTTGTTGGCCTCTAACATCGCTCGTTAGTGGTAATTTTTGATATGGCAGGTCTTCCCCGGCCTTCCAACTCTAGAAAACACTTTGAGTTATCCCCTATGCCCGACTCTCGAAGGCAGGTTGGCGCTCAGAGGTGTTCCCATTACAAAATGGTTATCGTTAGTGATCCTTCTAATCCGGATTCAGATTGGTAATGTAATTATTGCTGATTAAGCAAATATACTTTCTTGATCGTTAAACTCAAGTTTTGGCATCCTTTTTCCATGCATGGTGTGTGAAGAGTGGGTGTGACAAAAAATAGATTGTAACCATTTTTTTCTAACTGGCAAGCCGTGTGTAGTTTCTGAGATTGTACCTGACCTGCTTGTTGTTTTATATTCCATACGTCGTCCTTTTCTATCATTTCTAATTGAATTCTAGTGCGGATACTAGTGCCTTTCAGTTCGTGCTTTCTAAAATTGTTGTATATATACTACTAATAAAGAAAATTCGTTGAACTAATTTGCTCGGTGTCCTTTTGAAGTTCCAAAGATGCCCTTACTTCCGTTTACATATTTGCGCTTAAACAAATTATCAACGTATACAATAAAACAAACAGCCCGCGTGCGAAGCATGGGCCCATACTAGTATATATTATGTGCATGACATGGTCTGCTCAATTTTTGGTGCAGATTGAGAGTACTTTTTACTAAGAATTCAAGTTGTGTATTTACAACCCTTGTTAATTCGCACGCATGGTTTTTTAAGCCATTTAATATTCTTATGTCTAGTGTGATTATTTGGTTGAAAATCCAAGTCGTGTGTGGTATAACTCAATGTTGTTTGATATGTTAGTAAAATCAACACAAAGAGAATTTTATACTAGTTTGGGCAGTCCAATATCCCTATGTCTAGTTCATTATGTTATTACTTTTCTTAATAGTTACAATATTTGTTATTTTGCTACACAAATAACACTATATATACAAAGTAAGGCCTAAGATGCTCGAAATTCCTAGTTCCTGGAACTACATTTCCATCGGCTCTTGATAATCAGTAAGCCCCATTAGATAAAACTTCTATTACAACCCACGGGCCTTCCCAATTTGGGCCCAAACCGCCATCTGTTGGGTCCTTCTTCTTAGCCATCACTCTTCGTATTACTAATTCCCCTTGGAAGAAGTTTCTCACTTTAAGCCTAACTTTGTAATTCTTTACCATCCTTCGATGGTACGCAGAAAATCTGACCGCTGCCTCATCTCTTCTTTCTTGAATAAGGTCAAGGGCAGGTTCTTTCAATTCCTTGTTCTATTCTATTTGATGGGATCTTTATGTCGACGGGGAACATTGCTTCATAGATATAGGTATAGGAAATAGGTGTGTGACCAATTGGGGATCTAGATTAGGTTCTTCAAGCCCATAGTACCAGGGATAGCTCCTCTACCCACTTCACTTTAGTCTTCTGCAGTCTTTTCTTAAGCAGTTTCTTAATGCTTTTATCTGCTGCTTCGACTTGCCCATTCGCCAATGGGTGCATGAATGAAGAGAAACTTTTTATTATCTTGTTTCTTTCACAAAGTTCTACAAACTCCTTACTCTCAAATTGGGATCCATTATCAGAAATTATTTTACGTGGGATCCCAAACCTAATAATTATAATCCTCACAACAAATATGACTATCTTCTTCACAGTAATTGTTTCTAAGGTTTCTTCTTCCACCCACTTGGTAAGATATTCTACCACCATTATGGGATACTTTTCTCCTCCCTTAGACATAGAGAATGGTGCTAACAAATCTATGCCCCATATGTCAAACGATAATGGGCAGGCTAATGGGATGAAGTCAAAGGAAGGTTGTCTTGGGATGCTGGCAAATCTTTGGCATGTGTCACATTCTCTTACATATTCCAACGCATCTTAAAGTGCGGTGGGGCCATAGTAGCCATGCCTTAGCACTTTCTTTGCTAACTTAGCTCCTCTAGAATGGTCATCGCATTAAAATCATATGCTTCGCCTAAGACTCATATTACTTCCTTTTTGGAAATGCATCAAACATAAGGGTTGGCGTACCCTGTCATGTATAATACGACATCAAAGAAGGAGAAATATGGAGCCTGATACCTATTTTTACGAGCTCCATTCTTGTTTGGGGAAGGATTCCACTTACCAAGAATTATGGGGATCGTCCATGAATTTTCCTCTATATGTAGAGGGATGGGAGTAGGTGGAGTTTGGCCTCATTTTTCAACTACTACTTGGCCTTGATCTTGTTCTACCATAGCTTCTTGTGCATTAGTTAGGACAAGTATTTGATTCGCCTCGATAATACTTGGTTCAGCTTGATGTCCTATTGGGACAACTTTCATTCCCTATGATACTTTAGTCCTAGCAAGTTTGGCTAATGTGTCCATAGAAGAATCTTCTCACGTGGGACTTCACCTATATCAAAGTGATCAAACTACTCTAGCAATCTTTTGGACAATTCTACATATTTAGTTAAGGTTAGCTCTTTCGTGTAGTGATTCCCCTGCACTTGATTTACAACTAATTCAGAGTCACTATGAATTTTAATATAGGATACTTTCAATACCTGAGGTATCCTGTAACAACCCTGGTTGGAGATTACCGTAAATATTAAATTATAATGAAGATTATAATTTAATATTGGAATTAATTGAATTAATTGGAAGAAAATGATGAATTATATTGTTTATTTGGAATAAACAATATAATATGAATAAATTTTGGGAGAACAATATAAAATAAGGTTTATTTCAAATTAAATGATTGAAGTAAATTTAAGATGAAGGAAAGATGAAGTAAACAAGTTAATTGTGATCTTTGAGTTGGAAATTGTCATTGATGGAATTTAGTAGGAGCATTAAAGGAATATTGGCAATTTATTCCAATATTCTCCTTTTATTGTAAAATAAAAGGGAAAATAAAAGTAGAAAGATTTTATTGTATTAATAGTAATAAACATATGTGTGAGATAAAGTTGTTCCTTTATTTCATTAATTTTGAATATAGAAATGCAACTATATTCAATTAACATGTACGATTTGGCGATAATGTAATTTATTGTCAAATTGCATCTTTTCTTTGTTAAATACAAAGAAAATTGTTAAATAATCGTTTAATCATCATATGCATAATGAATGTGAATTTTTGGGCTAATGAATTGTAAAAAAATAAAATAAAAATAAATTAATCACTTCATTTTGATGGTTGGAGTGATTTGGAATAATTGATGGAATTTTGTTTGGGTTGGGGAAATCATATTGGTAATTTAAAACCAATAATACATTTTATTGTAAAATAAAATGTGGGGAATAAGAAAAAAATAATCTTCTTTGAGTATATAAAAATAATAATGATGGACATGAGTGAAATAAAGTTTCTACTTTATTTCATGAATTTGAATGTAGTTAATTGACTACATTTGATTAAAATGATAATTTGTACAATATTGTGCTTGTTTGCCAATATTGTCATTTTATAATTAAATATATATATAAGAATGAGTTAATAAAATAATTAATCATGATAACTATGATTAAAAATGTGAGAAATAATTTAATAATGTCTAAACATGTATTTGTTTTGTTTTGGGTACATAACATCTTTTTATTTAACCAATTGTATTAAATTTGCAATTTATTTTGCAATTATGCGAAAATTGGATAAATTGAGTAATAAATGGAAATTTAATAACAAAATTGTTAAAACTTATGTTTTGATAATTTTATTAAAAACTAGATGACATAACGAATCCAACGCATCCAAAATCATTAAAAACGGATTAAAAATGTAGAAGTTATGAAGATTTAAGCATTGTATAAGTGTAAATTGATCAACTTCATTATTTTTGTTAAGTAATTAATTTTGGGCCTAATTACCTAACCCATACCCATTAGTCCTAATGAGAAACATCTGGAGGAAAAGTACGTTCTTCTTCTTCAATCGTATACGGCTTCTCCTCAAAACTTCTGAAACTTAAAAACAATGGCTGTCTTCTCAAACCCTAGCCATAAATAACAAAATTCTTTGCTAAATCAATAGAAATTCGGGTCTAATTCAACAAGAAGGTAATCTCCATCCTTCTCTATCTTGAATTTGAGGAGAAATCCATATTTGTTTATTGTAATTCTTGTTTTGTAATTTATCTTCTCTTGCATGCCTATTTTCAGCAATCATAGGTCCGGCAAAGGCGAATTCGAGTTGAAAGCTTCCATCTTCAAGCCTAAATCATCATCTTTTTGCTGCTAATAGGTAAGCTAAGGCTTATAGCAACTGTAAGTGAACAAATTTCAGCAGTAAATAATCTCTTGCTTGAAATATTTGGTTAGATATGTTGAATTTTACCTCTGTTCTATATTGATTGATGCTGAAAATGCCCTGTCTTTTTTTGCTCATATCTGGTTCGTCCGGTGTCGGATTGATGCCACTCTTTTTTCAGTTGTAGAGGACTGATTATAGTTTGTTCTTGTTAAATCCATTGGGTTTTGAGTCCGATTGGACCTTCTTAGTTGCTGTCAAAAATGAAAATCCGAGAGGGATTAAGCCTAGAATATTCTAGTGGCTGGTTAGTGTTTTCGCCATAACTTTTGTGTTACTTATCGGAATTTTGATTTCTTGGATGTTCTAAAATCCTTGTGAAATATTCCACAACTTTAATGCTTTCGGTTTTGACTGATTTAGAAGTTTACATAGTGGAAAATAGGCATTTTCATCGCTGTCCTGTGTTGACAGGCAGCGCAAATAATTTCTTTCTTAGTAGTATTTCGATCATAACTTCTTCGTTACTGATCGAAATATCAAAATTTATGAAGTTTTGGAAACCTGAGGCTGTTGGCTATAATTTTTTTATTTTGTGTTTTGTAGAATTTCGAAGTTTGAATGGTGGAAAATTGATGTTTTCAATGTTGGTCTGTTATGAACTGCCCCAATATTGATGTAATTGTTCGACTTTGATGATTTCATTTGCATGCTTTTGCAAGAATTTTACTACGAAATTTGATGCTAACATTTGATTCTTTTGTCCAGAAATGGACTAGTAAATTTAGAATGTGACTTGAATTTAAATTGGTTTTAAATTCGATTTAAAATTTGAATATCGGTTTTTGCTGATTAAATTGCAAATTGATGTTTTTCTGAGTTTTAAAAATCCGAATAAATTGCATAAAATCTTCTAAAATCATGGTTTGAGCAATAAATGTTTTTATACATTTTAAAGGTTTTTAAACAATTATTCTTTATTTTCTAGGCTTTCAAAAATCATTAAAATTCTTTAAATGATGGGTTTTCACTCAAAATCCTTTAGATAAATTTCTATAAATTGGTTTAAAATCCCGTTTTCTCTAGTAAAATATATTATAATTAATTTTATTTACTTATTTACTTTGATGCTTTTTCGGACGTATAAGGAAATAAATTAAACGATTTAGTAAATCCGCGAGGTATGGGACTTGAGTATTTACTTTATCGGTTAATTTCAGACTTGTACTACCGAAACGATTTTGAGGAATCATTTGATTTCCTCCTTGACGTTAACCACATTGTGGTATGAGTTTGAGATTATATTAGTCCATTTGGCTAATACGTATAGTCCGAGATCTCCTATTCGGGAGTATATACGAGATTAGGACTATATTGATGGAGATATACTTGCCAATGATATGAGGCAAGATTTTGATGGAATTTGATGAGTTTGATGTTTTTATGGAGTTTCTACTCGTCGATGATATGAGACGGGTTAGCATCTTATACCATATGCCGATGACATGAGGCGATTCTTTTGATGATGTTGATGATTTCTTAGTGTGGCACGAACTAGCGGCTAGAAAACCGCTAAGTGAGAGCGTATGGTATGGGACATACGTTACCACTTTCAGGGTTACTATCCGAGAGTTGTTGACACATTCTGGGAGAACTACCAGTACTTAGAGTCCCGATCGGGTTAAGTAATACTTGACTCGATCACTTTTGATGGCGGGGACTCAGCGGACACCGATTGGAGTGAGGTGCTCCAATCACTTTTGATGGCGGGTGTTCGGGGAGAATATAAATGACGTCATAGACCGGATTAATTCGAGATGAGGATTCTGGTCGAGAGATGGATATGGTACCATGATGGTGAGCAGTACTGGTAAATAGCACGTGCAACATGCTTTTGCATGTAATAATTGGCCAATATGAGATTTCTTTTATGAGTTATGATGATTTCGATTTCACCATTTTTGATGTGTTTACCTAGCCTTATAGATGTAAATAAGGCAAATATGATTTCTTTCAGGATTTCGGTGATTTCGAATTTTATGGATTTATACTTGGAATTTATATATGACTTGAGAGATTTATTTATTCATGGATAATGTTGGAATGTTTTCTCTTATATCATATACATGAATTCCTTCAGATTAACCCAAGTATATGTATATGCAAACCACCATAGAGACATAGTGAAGTTACTTGATATCAACCCTAGATGTTCATACCTACTTATGTTATCCCGTTGCGAAGCTCTTCTCTTTACCTTATCGTATTCCTTTCTAACGATAAGATTCAGTTGCCTGACCCGTGTGTTTATCGCTCGGGTCAGACCGAGTTGTTTCAGGTTAGCTATCAGTTTCGGGACTTTGCTTTGATGCATCTGCTTGGATATCATCCTAGCACTTTTGTGGTTTATATTTCTTTCCGCTTGACTTGATGTATTTATATTCGATTCCATGTATATAGTGTGGTCGAATAACACCTTTGTTGTATTCATATTGTATTGTACTAAACATGTATCAGTGTATATGTATATAAATGATGTTGATTACTGTTCTGTGATGTGCTTTACATTTAGTTATGGTATTTTGTTCTGATAGATCCGTTAGCCACCTATAGTTTTGGATTAAGCATTTACTGTGTATGTCGATCCATTGAGATAGAAAAGAAAAATCATAGTGCACTTATCGACGTATTCAGTAGATGTTTAAGACAAAGTTATAGATGGTCGCCCTTAACCAGCCCTATTCTCCGTTTTAGTAGACAGAATTACTCATTAATTCTCTTTACTAAGGTGGGTCTCGGGGTGGGGCGTTACAGCATGGTATCAGAGCCGTGGTCAGAACAAAGTAGAATAAACACAGAACAGTATGTATATCACAATACGTCGAAGTACAATACGAGTGAATCATTGTCCTTTATTCGAGCTTGTTTTCGAATCGTGCTTTGATTCTTTTTTGAGTTTTGGGATATGTTGAGATGGAATATGTCTAGGAATATAAATTGTATTCCATAGTATTCCATAATTGAGTTTGATGTTATCTTATCTTATGAATAATCTTATTTGGGATTATTCTATTCTTTTTTTTTGTCGATACGAGTGAGTTCGTGTCGATGGAGTTGATCGATTTCTTTGAGCATTCTTGTTGCATTCATTTGAGAGTTGTGAATCCTATTGAAGGGATCCACAATGATGGGCTCGTTGTGGGCATTCTGAGATTTTTATTTGATGTTGCTTTTGTGAGTATTTGTTTGTTACTCACAATCTTGAGATGTATCTGATTTGAGATGGACTAACTTATTTGATGTTAAGCCCGATCCTTTTGTTGTTATAGGATCCTGTATTTATTTAGGCATCCTAATTTTATTGGGTTATTATTTCTATCACTTTGAAATGTTAATGATGATTTCAAAGTTTCTGCATTCTCTCTTGAATATCGAGATGTTGATGATATATCTCGAATTCCAATCAAGGTGACTTTGTTGAGTTTTGTAAGTCCATTTGGATTTGACATCCAATCGAGAAATCGAGTGTTGAGGTAACCTTATTCCTAGCTCTTAGCTCTTTGGTTATCCTTCCACGAGGATATCCACTAAGGAATAAGGAGAGTTTCTAGATTATTCGAGTTTGATTGAGTTTATCATTCTACTTTGTTTGAGTGTTCTTTTCAGATAGTCAATCAATGTTATCCTTTAGCATTACTCCGTTTGAAGTAGTGATTCGTGGATTGTGTGCTTCTTCTCCTTCGAGAAGAATATCTTGCTTATCCTATATCTTGCTGATTTTTTTTGGAGTGGCTCGTGACATTGTAAGATTGACGAACACACTATCTCCTTTTGATGATTTTTGAGAATCGAGTATTCTGGGAAAATCTCGATGCATTCTCTTAATGTTCTTTGGTTTGATTTTTTTAAAGCTATATATATATGAGTTTTAAAAAGAGAAATAGGAGTTTTGAGATATTTTAAAAATCGAAGAATGTTTTGATAATATATTTATATGAGTAGTATTCTTTCATAGAAATAATTTTAGAGTGTTGGGTTATCCATCGAGTAGTTAAGAGTTCTGGTCGATACGCCTGATCAACGTTATCGATAGGAATCTCCTAAATGCTATGATGAGGCAACCAGACACAATGGTTTGTGTTTTAAAAATTGAGATTTCGAAAATAATATTTTGAGATTATATATTAAATTTATTTTTGAATGGTAATTGCAGCCAGTGATTTTAGAGATGAGTAACAGAGTGGCGAGGCAGTTTTGATCGTTCGGTCGACTCTTCAGCCAATGGATATATCTATTATTAGAGATTCAATGGCGAGGCAACGCCATTTATTTATTTATTTATTTATTTTGAAGTTGTAAAGATGAGAATATATGAGAATATTCTTAAGTAATACTTTATTGGAAGTATATTTTGAGATTTTTTGAACCTATATTAGATATATTGGATGTTTTAAGAGAAGAGTTACAAGAGTATTTGAAGATTGTTTTTAAAATATTTAAGTGGTTTAATAAAAAGAGTAAAGAGAATTTAAACCCTTAATTTATTTTGAGGGATATTATTACGGGTTTACAAATCTCTTTGGAAATTAATTTTGAAGTAAGAGAAGAAATTTGGACTTTTAATTTGAGTTTTAAATTACTTACAAAGTAGTATAGTAAAGAGTTTGAAAATTTTCAAATGTTAAAAATTGAGATTTAAAATTTAAAAGATGTTGGGATTTAAAAGTTCTAAATATCTTGGATTGAAAAGTAATTTAAGCTTATATCCTTATTTCTTGAGTATATTCTATCCTTGAGTTAATATCAACGACATGCCTTATCGCGGTCATTCGAGTTTGGTGGCCTTGTAAGAAGTCAATCCGTGATTTATTCATCTTGTCTATTGTGTTTATCTTGTTGTGAGGATGTACTTTCCGCATTATTATGCAGAAAATCTTATTGATAATATTCTTTATTGCTTAGAGTTTGGGTTTAAGTGAGTTTGGTCCCGACTCTATTCGTAGAGTTTTGTGAAATCAATCATTTTCGATTGATTAATTGTTGAGCATCTTATTGAGTTGTTTGTAACGACCCGTAGTTTTAAATAGTTTATTTACGTATTAAAGTGAATTTTTTTAGAAATATTAAATAATAATATTTTGAAATAAAAATTTAGTGTTTGGAATACGCATATTTAAATATAGCAAAGGGTAAATTTTCAAATAATTTCATCAAAGTTTATTTCATTATGAAATTCTATTAAATTCAGGTCAGTCGATAATTGTTGATAATAAAATATTTTTCAAACCTGAATATTTTTACACAGAAAATTTCTAAATCTCCTTCTGACTAAGACGACATTTTCCGTTTTTCCAAATTCGGACTTCTATTGCTCCGTTTATCTTAATTCTGATCAAATTAGCAGCATTTAGGTACTGATCATGGACTTTTGATCGGATGATCATACCACCGATATCTGTATACCGTTGTGAGCATCTTGTCGTGCTGATCTCAATGGTATATTCATCTCTGTGTTTTGAGGTCCGGCACGCGACGGAACCAATAAAATGTTCGTGTAACGACATCTTTTAATATTTACCGTTAACTTTGCTTTACTTTTCAAACTTCAACGTGAATCCCGAGCAATAAAATAAATTGCTTAAATAGCTGCCCAATCAATGCACAGCTGTTGCCATCCCATGCCATTTCAAAGTTTGGTACGTATAAATTTTATACGTTATAACGCATTCATTTTTTTTTATTTCCTTTGCGTTTTTTTTCCTTCTTTATTTTGTTTCCTGGTAGCCGTTAATTTTATTCACTTCCCTGCAATCACGTGTAACCTTTTCCTATTCCCCATTTCGAAAATTTTCCTTCGGTTCCACGTCTGCCGTGACCAAAGCTTTCCCAAAGAAGCTTCCATTCGACCGTTGTTTGATTTTTATGGATTCACGTGCTGACCCAAACAAATATTAATTGCTTTATTGAACCGTTGAATTTCTTTTATCTGCCTTATTTAATGTTATATATATGGCAAATAACGTGCACGTTTCACTTCCTTCTGGGTGCTCCATCCACTTTTCTCTCTGTTCTTCTTCCCCATTTTTTTCTTTTTCTTTTCAGCCTTCCCTCAAGTCCATCCATGCCGAGCATCCATAGCCATTTCACATCAACCCCACTGTTTTCTTCATCCATGTCTTCCGCGTCGGTCCCCTTCATCACCGCCGCCACCAAGTCTCTCACCCATAGCCTCCACCGTGTCCATCTTCCGCCTGTCACCATCGGCCTTCGACCCCCTAGCTACCCTCATCAGCCACTGCCCTGACAGCCGCCACGAAACCAACAACGTCTCGCCGACACCACTGACCACCGCGCAGCCTCCTCCATGCTCCGACCTGGTCCGCTCCTCCACCCGATTGCCTTCCCCCTCCGGCCAGTCAGCGACTCAGCCCACATCCTTCCTCGGCCACTGATCCAACCCACGAACCCACGGCCATAGCCTCTCGCCTCCGCCGCCTCTTCTCTTACCTATCCATCATCATACCCCGTTGCTCCTTTTTCCTTGCAACCACTCTCCGCCTCTACCTGAATCCATGCCGGCGGCAGCATCAAACCCACGCCAACGCCGACCCTGACCTCGTCCCCAGATCCGAGTTTCCTTCACCTCGACAGCAGCGTACGGCCTTCGCAGCCACCCTTCAATCTCCACTGTTTCTTAGCCGAGTAAGCCACCTTCTCAGGTCAGCTACTTCCGCTCACCGAGCTACGTTTTTCCATATATTACAGTATAATGTCCATTGTATAGGGTTACGGCATTAAGTTATAAATTGGTATTTGAGTTATAATATTTTATAAAAGGTTTGTAAAAAATTTCGGTTTGTGTTATATATTATACTGTTTTATATATAAATAAGTTTCAAAATTAAGTGTTTTATCATATAAGATTTATTATATATTGGTTTTAATAAATGTTGTTGTTTAAAATACGATATAAGTTGTATGACAATGCATATTAAGTATCATGCATATATAAGTCGTGTAGAGTATGGGTTTGGTTTCAAAAAGTAAAAGTGGGTACAGTAGGTCTATATACACATAGGTATGGGGTTGTAAAACATAAGACTAGTTGTTGACTAAGATTTTTGCTGTGCGAATATATCAATGTATAAGCGTAGTTTAGTTATAAAGGTCTGCAGTAAAATTGTTAGTCTGCATGTTGTTGTGTACAAAGCTAAGCATATACGGTTCGCATATGCATAGCCTTTACATTTAAAAAGGGTACATAAAATTAAAAGAATATTGGGTTTTACTACCAGGTGTAAAGTTACATTTATAAAAATAAATTTTAGAATGAGTCTGGAAATTGGTTTTAGGTATAGGTTAATATAACATACAAATACTTATTTCAAATTGATGTATAATGATAGTTAAATTTTATTTAGTGGGTTAGATTAAAATATTGATAGCATAGGGAATTGGTTTTATATATACATAGACTTTAATTATATTTAAGTTAAAAATTTGGCTTGAAAGTAAGTATGTATGTTTTAATTTAGAATACATCTAAATTTAGAATATGCTTTTATAAATATAGTATATATATTTACAAATTTACCTATATCAAACATCTTCGTAGAACCAGCCTGATTTGATTGCGTCTATTTCTATTATCAGCTATTTGTCGAATTCGTGCCATTTTGTTGTTTGGGATTCGTACCTGGATTTCGTAACTCAACTTCACTGCCTATCGCTCTAGCCTCGAAAGGTGAGCAATCACTCACGATTAACGTTCTTTAATTATTAAATTTGATTTCAATTGAAACGACAATTGAAATATGCTGCTGTTAGTTGTTTTTACTGTTATGACTGCTATTATCTGTATCTGTTCACCTACGACACCTGACACCATTATCGGTTAATTATTTATGTGATAATAATACAGATTGGTTGATAATTGATTGGTTGATTGATTGTTGTTTAAATTGGATGTTAATTATTATTGTTAAGTGATAAGTAGTTTGCTAGTTTGATTTGGGGTAGTATAGTTTACAAAATTAAACGGATTATATATGACGGACCTGGATTTATAAAAACCTGACCCCGCCATATGTGAATTTGATTAGTCAAATTTGACCCATTAATTGTCGTAGAAATTGATAAGTTATACTTTAAATCTTTGAACGTAGTTTGGATTAATTGTTGTAGTTTTAAACCGAAATTTAAAAAGGAACGACAAGGGAAAAACTGTAATGTAATAATCTTTAATCTACATGAAATGACAGTGTAGATTCTAGAAATAATTATACAAATAACAATGCAAATTAATACGATTATTTCGGGGTTATTTGATTTATTGGTTGAATTGTGATTGATTGTTGTTATTGCTTGTTTATTTACTTAGACACCATCCCTGTCATCACACTGCAAGTTCCCTTTGTTATGTTTGTTTCGAATTGAAATGGGTTGAAATGATAGACCCAAGCGGTCCATTTAATTAAATTGGGATTACGGGTTGAAATGCTATCCACCCGTATACACTTAGTGTACGGATTGTATCCGTAACAATTGATCATATGATAAGAAATATATGGTCTTAATAAATGTAAATTCTTAAATACATATATAAAGGGTAATGATAAATATAGAGTTAATTATATCTAGTTTAATCAAGATTTGATTAAATACATAAATTATGATAAATATTTATGTAAATTTTATTCCGGATAAAATCTTGCAATAATATTGAACAATTAAGATTTGGAGATAAATTTGGGTTATTTAAAATGGTATTTAGATAAGGATTTATTTATTTAAATCAAATTGAGATTTATCGAATGAGATATTTCACGTTTAATAAAATTAAGAAATATTGAGTAAAATGTAATTTAGGGTCACTGAAATAATATTGAATCAAATAAGGGAGGGTTCAAGACGAAATAATAATGATGAAAAAGTCGAGAATCTGTATGAAAACTGTTAAATTTAACTTGTTATATTTAAGCGATGAACTATATTGTAATTAAATGGTTTAGAGATTTGGATATGTATTTTGAACCAAGATAGTTGAATTTGTTATGTAGATAACAAACTGAATTAAGTGAAAATTTAGTTTGAACTAAATTGGAAATTTTATTTAGAAACTAGATTGGGAAAAATTTAGTTGAAATATTGAATACTTAAAGCATGAAAACGTATAAAAAAAAAAGAAAAAGGGAAATTGGGATACCAAAATCCAAATTTGGGAATTATAAAATTTAAGTGGTTATTTTAGGAAAATTTAATTGATAAAATGAGATTGAATTTAATTTGAATGGGAAGGTCGGGTTGATGTGAACGATTTGTTAAGTTAAGGAAATTGGAAGTGCTTTACCGTATACAGCATTTAATATATATAAATACTATTTTGGGAAATAAAATTATTTGAAGTGAAATTGACATTTAGGTTTGAAGTATAAATTAAGTGAATGACCACGGTGCAATAGTGTACATTTCTACCCTGTAGATAGTTCTATGGACCCTTAAAGGATGGACATCCCAAACATCCTTTAAGTTATATTGTATTTCAGTTGATATTTCATTTGAGTTGAATTTATTGATATAAGTATGTTAATCCTGACTCGAGTGTTTCGTGTTTTGCTTTACGCTCGGGTCAGACCGAGTAATCCAGCATTAGAGACTCACCTTTGGAGATTTGAGCTTCACTTGGAGATCCAACTATCGTTTCAGCTTTCAGTTTTCTAGTTGACTGGTTCAGAGAAGTCAATCGGCTCGTACTGAAGACTCTTCTGCATTCCAGAGATTCTGATGTATTTTATTTAAACTCTGATGTATATAGTAGCTTCATGAACTACTATTTTTCTATTACGCTGCATTATATTACTCTGTGTCTGTGATCTGTGATTAATTTATTTATTGTATATGTTACGTTTTGCCAAATTTTAAATTAACAATTCGGTATTTTGAATTATTCAAGTCGGACATGTATGGTTTTATTGTCGATTTGGATGGTCCAAAATAGCGGGTCGCTACAGCTGGTATCAGAGCTTTGGCTCTAGGCAAAACTTAACATATATGGTAAATTTATTTACAGAATCACTTTCGCTCGAGTTGAATCTCTTCTTTTTGACTCGATTTCCTTTGAATTTTGGAATGTCCCTTGGTTCCAAAATATATTCTGTCTCTCCCTATTTATATTCGTTTGATTCTGGAGTATCCCATAACTCCACTGAATGTTTTGTAAAGGGGGTGAGAACTCCTTTACAATCGGCATTGATTCACCGGAGATTCTGAATCCTCGGTTTATGATGCTACTATATCTAGTTATGCCGAATTCTGTATCGGGCGATCGGATGTCGATTTGCTTTAAAATTCCGCATCAATTATATCCCTGAAGTCACGGTCGACCCGGTTAAGGTCGCCCGAGATTTATAGAAGTATATCCATCTTCTATTTTGTAATTTGATTTCTCAACTTTATTGAGCCTATCTTCGAATCAGAATTTTATTTGATTAGAGTTCCTCTAATTTGAATCTCTATCTTTGTTTTGAAATCCATTCGTAAATCACCCTTGGGAAAATCGGGTATGTTTGTATTTTTGAAAATTGTTTTATATATCGAAATTATTATTTGGAAAACTATGATTTTTCTATATATAAAAAGAGAATGTTTTCAATAAGGATGATATACCTATATGTATAAAGCAAATAAGATATGTCATTCTATATAAGAGGGTTTTGAAAGAATTGAAATTTTGAAAAATATAAGAATCTGATCTATATAAAAAAAATGATTTATAACTAAATTGTTAAAATTGAAATTCGAGGATTGAATTCCGGTGTTTTGGAATTGGTTTTAAGATTTTGGAAAATATATATAAATAATACGATTTAAAAGTATTTTTCCAAATAAGAAATGTTTCAAATAAGTTCAAATGAATTCCAATAATTTGAAGAAATTTCAAAGAAGTTTTCAAGAAAAATAGAAGTCCAGAACTCACTTATGTCGCTGGAGAATAATTTCGGTGATGAGTGCACGCATTATCGACATTGATTTTCGAGTTTCAGAGTGGGAGAGAGGCCACTTTAATAGCTTCGCTATGCGAGTGATTTGTAAAGCGGTTTTTGATTTCAAATTCCGAAATATAATTTGATATTTTAGAAAGATATAAGTATATATGTGAAACAATATAAAATGAGACTGGTGTTCGGTCCTCGAGTTCCAGATTTAATAATTGATTTATTGTTGATTTTCAACTCTTGAATTGAAAATTTGATTTCCCTAACTATTTTAAATGTTCGAACACTTCCAAATCGAGATTAAATTTTCAAAACTAAGAAATTTCGAAGAGTATAAAATGTCTAATTAAGAATATAAATTTAGTTTTGAAATGTTTTGGAAAAATAGTTGAATAATGGTTTTCAAAAAGGTAAATTGGATATTTCACATAGAAATGGATAGTTTAAAGGTTTAGAAGGGATAAGTATAAAGTTGGAAACCATTTTGAGGATAATGGATTGTGAGAAAATATTGGGTTTTGAAATTTAATTGAAAATTAAAACCAGTACTTATATGATGATTTTGGAAATGAATTTGTTTGACTTGAATTATTTTAATCTGGAAACTGGGATAATTTTCTAAACCTACTATTTTGGGGAACTTTGAAGTTAGGATATCTAAGTTGGAAGAAATTTGGTGAATTCATATATGACTTTGGAACAAAATTTGATATTGAATAATTTGAAATTGAGAACCTTGTATAATTAAGCACTTGATTTGGGAAGTGGTCGGACTTATATAAAATGGATTTGTATAAGTATGGAAGTGATTTGAAATCTATTGATTTGAAAGGTACTCAATTTGGAAAGAGAATTGTATATAATCAAAGTCTATATAAGTATGATTTGATATACTGTTGATTTGGAAAGTATTCGTTTTAGAAAGGAATCCTATATATTATGGACTTTATATAAGTACGATATTTGAAAGTATTTGAAAAGGTACTATATGATATATATTTTCCAAGTAAAGATATGGAAAGTGCCTTCTGCTTGATATCCGCTTTGTGGCCACATCGTGGATTTATTCTATCGATATTATTCTCTCTGATTTTTGGTTTTCCGGATGTAATACTCGAGTGTTCCCACCGTGGCGTAACCCGCGGTTTCTTTTTCTCTCGTGAATGCACAGCGAAATTGCCTGGCTGAGTCTTGCCTAGGGGTACGGATTGTTTCCTGGGGGAACCAGGCGTAACCATTGTGTATCCTGCAATCTGTGTAGGTCGCGAATAGTAGCGCAAGTGCCTGGCTGAGTCTTGCCTGGGGGTACGGATTGTTTCCTGGGGGAACCAGGCGTAACCATTGTGTATCCTGCACCCTACTAGTCATCATGGCGTAACTCGTAGGGCTGTGAAAGCTTACGGATACGGATTGTTTCCTGGGGGAACCAGGCGTAACCATTGTGTATCTGCGAACCATGATCGGACAAAGGTTTTTGGTTTGATTGTTTTGTTCGGATCGTACTTTCCATATCTGTTTTTAAAAAGGTTTTCTAAGTATTTTCACTGGGTGTTGAAATAAGTCTCTAAGTACTTGAAGAATTCTAGCTTTGCGCCTGATCAACGCCTGGCCAGAGTCTGCAAGAACGAGGATAAACTTGTTGAAACATCGAGTTATAAAAGTATTTTCAAAAGGAAAATTTATTTCGATATAATAGTATTTTATTATAAAAGATATTATTATAAATGTATTTATTATAAAAGTATTTTCCCAACAAAGAAATTTGAATTAATATTTGAAATTTAAAATCCTTATGGTTCTAGATCAAGTATTCGTGCCCGATACTATTCCTTGCATCCACCTTATCTGCTCAGTTTAGTTATTCACCTTGATACTGTTTTCCAAATCTACCTTCCTTCCTTGTGGATTTATCCTTTAAAATATTGTCTAATTATATACTACATTGTTTAATATAAAATTTTAGTGTTATAAATATTTTGAAGTTATTAACTTTATAAAACATCTTTAAAGAAAACAATTATTTTGAAAACAATTATTAATTTAAAGTAAATGATTAATCATTGATTTATTAATAATATTTGAAAAATATCTTAAGATAAAATTTATAAAATTATGAATTATGGATTTAGTGTTTTCAATAGTCTTTGCAAATATAAGTAATAATGTAAATAGTTGTTTTCAAAGGAGTTTGAAAAGTATTATAGTATTATAGAAAATTGAATTTCAAAATGAAGTTTTTAAATAAATATTTCAAAATATTTCAAATAAAATTTATATAGTTCTAAATTAATTGTCTATCTTGTCTTTCAATATATTTTAATGCTGGTTGTTCTATTCTTCTACCTCCTTTCTTTTCGGGGACGAAAAGTTTTGAGTGGGGGAGAGTGTAACGACCCGTAGTTTTAAATAGTTTATTTACGTATTAAAGTGAAT
Source organism: Allium cepa (assembly GCA_030765085.1). Taxonomy (NCBI): domain Eukaryota; kingdom Viridiplantae; phylum Streptophyta; class Magnoliopsida; order Asparagales; family Amaryllidaceae; genus Allium; species Allium cepa. The sequence goes on from CM060932.1 coordinate 474,859,533, forward strand.
TTTTTTAGAAATATTAAATAATAATATTTTGAAATAAAAATTTAGTGTTTGGAATACGCATATTTAAATATAGCAAAGGGTAAATTTTCAAATAATTTCATCAAAGTTTATTTCATTATGAAATTCTATTAAATTCAGGTCAGTCGATAATTGTTGATAATAAAATATTTTTCAAACCTGAATATTTTTACACAGAAAATTTCTAAATCTCCTTCTGACTAAGACGACATTTTCCGTTTTTCCAAATTCGGACTTCTATTGCTCCGTTTATCTTAATTCTGATCAAATTAGCAGCATTTAGGTACTGATCATGGACTTTTGATCGGATGATCATACCACCGATATCTGTATACCGTTGTGAGCGTCTTGTCGTGCTGATCTCAATGGTATATTCATCTCTGTGTTTTGAGGTCCGGCACGCGACGGAACCAATAAAATGTTCGTGTAACGACATCTTTTAATATTTACCGTTAACTTTGCTTTACTTTTCAAACTTCAACGTGAATCCCGAGCAATAAAATAAATTGCTTAAATAGCTGCCCAATCAATGCACAGCTGTTGCCATCCCATGCCATTTCAAAGTTTGGTACGTATAAATTTTATACGTTATAACGCATTCATTTTTTTTTTTTTCCTTTGCGTTTTTTTTCCTTCTTTATTTTGTTTCCTGGTAGCCGTTAATTTTATTCACTTCCCTGCAATCACGTGTAACCTTTTCCTATTCCCCATTTCGAAAATTTTCCTTCGGTTCCACGTCTGCCGTGACCAAAGCTTTCCCAAAGAAGCTTCCATTCGACCGTTGTTTGATTTTTATGGATTCACGTGCTGACCCAAACAAATATTAATTGCTTTATTGAACCGTTGAATTTCTTTTATCTGCCTTATTTAATGTTATATATATGGCAAATAACGTGCACGTTTCACTTCCTTCTGGGTGCTCCATCCACTTTTCTCTCTGTTCTTCTTCCCCATTTTTTTCTTTTTCTTTTCAGCCTTCCCTCAAGTCCATCCATGCCGAGCATCCATAGCCATTTCACATCAACCCCACTGTTTTCTTCCTCCATGTCTTCCGCGCCGGTCCCCTTCATCACCGCCGCCACCAAGTCTCTCACCCATAGCCTCCACCGTGTCCATCTTCCGCCTGTCACCATCGGCCTTCGACCCCCTAGCTACCCTCATCAGCCACTGCCCTGACAGCCGCCACGAAACCAACAACGTCTCGCCGACACCACTGACCACCGCGCAGCCTCCTCCATGCTCCGACCTGGTCCGCTCCTCCACCCGATTGCCTTCCCCCTCCGGCCAGTCAGCGACTCAGCCCACATCCTTCCTTGGCCACTGATCCAACCCACGAACCCACGGCCATAGCCTCTCGCCTCCGCCGCCTCTTCTCTTACCTATCCATCATCATACCCCGTTGCTCCTTTTTCCTTGCAACCACTCTCCGCCTCTACCTGAATCCATGCCGGCGGCGGCATCAAACCCACGCCAACGCCGACCCTGACCTCGTCCCCAGATCCGAGTTTCCTTCACCTCGACAGCAGCGTACGGCCTTCGCAGCCACCCTTCAATCTCCACTGTTTCTTAGCCGAGTAAGCCACCTTCTCAGGTCAGCTACTTCCGCTCACCGAGCTACGTTTTTCCATATATTACAGTATAATGTCCATTGTATAGGGTTACGGCATTAAGTTATAAATTGGTATTTGAGTTATAATATTTTATAAAAGGTTTGTAAAAAATTTCGGTTTGTGTTATATATTATACTGTTTTATATATAAATAAGTTTCAAAATTAAGTGTTTTATCATATAAGATTTATTATATATTGGTTTTAATAAATGTTGTTGTTTAAAATACGATATAAGTTGTATGACAATGCATATTAAGTATCATGCATATATAAGTCGTGTAGAGTATGGGTTTGGTTTCAAAAAGTAAAAGTGGGTACAGTAGGTCTATATACACATAGGTATGGGGTTGTAAAACATAAGACTAGTTGTTGACTAAGATTTTTGCTGTGCGAATATATCAATGTATAAGCGTAGTTTAGTTATAAAGGTCTGCAGTAAAATTGTTAGTCTGCATGTTGTTGTGTACAAAGCTAAGCATATACGGTTCGCATATGCATAGCCTTTACATTTAAAAAGGGTACATAAAATTAAAAGAATATTGGGTTTTACTACCAGGTGTAAAGTTACATTTATAAAAATAAATTTTAGAATGAGTCTGGAAATTGGTTTTAGGTATAGGTTAATATAACATACAAATACTTATTTCAAATTGATGTATAATGATAGTTAAATTTTATTTAGTGGGTTAGATTAAAATATTGATAGCATAGGGAATTGGTTTTATATATACATAGACTTTAATTATATTTAAGTTAAAAATTTGGCTTGAAAGTAAGTATGTATGTTTTAATTTAGAATACATCTAAATTTAGAATATGCTTTTATAAATATAGTATATATATTTACAAATTTACCTATATCAAACATCTTCGTAGAACCAGCCTGATTTGATTGCGTCTATTTCTATTATCAGCTATTTGTCGAATTCGTGCCATTTTGTTGTTTGGGATTTGTACCTGGATTTCGTAACTCAACTTCACTGCCTATCGCTCTAGCCTCGAAAGGTGAGCAATCACTCACGATTAACGTTCTTTAATTATTAAATTTGATTTCAATTGAAACGACAATTGAAATATGCTGCTGTTAGTTGTTTTTACTGTTATGACTGCTATTATCTGTATCTGTTCACCTACGACACCTGACACCATTATCGGTTAATTATTTATGTGATAATAATACAGATTGGTTGATAATTGATTGGTTGATTGATTGTTGTTTAAATTGGATGTTAATTATTATTGTTAAGTGATAAGTAGTTTGCTAGTTTGATTTGGGGTAGTATAGTTTACAAAATTAAACGGATTATATATGACGGACCTGGATTTATAAAAACCTGACCCCGCCATATGTGAATTTGATTAGTCAAATTTGACCCATTAATTGTCGTAGAAATTGATAAGTTATACTTTAAATCTTTGAACGTAGTTTGGATTAATTGTTGTAGTTTTAAACCGAAATTTAAAAAGGAACGACAAGGGAAAAACTGTAATGTAATAATCTTTAATCTACATGAAATGACAGTGTAGATTCTAGAAATAATTATACAAATAACAATGCAAATTAATACGATTATTTCGGGGTTATTTGATTTATTGGTTGAATTGTGATTGATTGTTGTTATTGCTTGTTTATTTACTTAGACACCATCCCTGTCATCACACTGCAAGTTCCCTTTGTTATGTTTGTTTCGAATTGAAATGGGTTGAAATGATAGACCCAAGCGGTCCATTTAATTAAATTGGGATTACGGGTTGAAATGCTATCCACCCGTATACACTTAGTGTACGGATTGTATCCGTAACAATTGATCATATGATAAGAAATATATGGTCTTAATAAATGTAAATTCTTAAATACATATATAAAGGGTAATGATAAATATAGAGTTAATTATATCTAGTTTAATCAAGATTTGATTAAATACATAAATTATGATAAATATTTATGTAAATTTTATTCCGGATAAAATCTTGCAATAATATTGAACAATTAAGATTTGGAGATAAATTTGGGTTATTTAAAATGGTATTTAGATAAGGATTTATTTATTTAAATCAAATTGAGATTTATCGAATGAGATATTTCACGTTTAATAAAATTAAGAAATATTGAGTAAAATGTAATTTAGGGTCACTGAAATAATATTGAATCAAATAAGGGAGGGTTCAAGACGAAATAATAATGATGAAAAAGTCGAGAATCTGTATGAAAACTGTTAAATTTAACTTGTTATATTTAAGCGATGAACTATATTGTAATTAAATGGTTTAGAGATTTGGATATGTATTTTGAACCAAGATAGTTGAATTTGTTATGTAGATAACAAACTGAATTAAGTGAAAATTTAGTTTGAACTAAATTGGAAATTTTATTTAGAAACTAGATTGGGAAAAATTTAGTTGAAATATTGAATACTTAAAGCATGAAAACGTATAAAAAAAAAAAGAAAAAGGGAAATTGGGATACCAAAATCCAAATTTGGGAATTATAAAATTTAAGTGGTTATTTTAGGAAAATTTAATTGATAAAATGAGATTGAATTTAATTTGAATGGGAAGGTCGGGTTGATGTGAACGATTTGTTAAGTTAAGGAAATTGGAAGTGCTTTACCGTATACAGCATTTAATATATATATAAATACTATTTTGGGAAATAAAATTATTTGAAGTGAAATTGACATTTAGGTTTGAAGTATAAATTAAGTGAATGACCACGGTGCAATAGTGTACATTTCTACCCTGTAGATAGTTCTATGGACCCTTAAAGGATGGACATCCCAAACATCCTTTAAGTTATATTGTATTTCAGTTGATATTTCATTTGAGTTGAATTTATTGATATAAGTATGTTAATCCTGACTCGAGTGTTTCGTGTTTTGCTTTACGCTCGGGTCAGACCGAGTAATCCAGCATTAGAGACTCACCTTTGGAGATTTGAGCTTCACTTGGAGATCCAACTATCGTTTCAGCTTTCAGTTTTCTAGTTGACTGGTTCAGAGAAGTCAATCGGCTCGTACTGAAGACTCTTCTGCATTCCAGAGATTCTGATGTATTTTATTTAAACTCTGATGTATATAGTAGCTTCATGAACTACTATTTTTCTATTCCGCTGCATTATATTACTCTGTGTCTGTGATCTGTGATTAATTTATTTATTGTATATGTTACGTTTTGCCAAATTTTAAATTAACAATTCGGTATTTTGAATTATTCAAGTCGGACATGTATGGTTTTATTGTCGATTTGGATGGTCCAAAATAGCGGGTCGCTACATTGTTTTTCGAAGATGGGATATCTTCGAAATTCTTTCAAGTTACTTGGAAAATTCGATGGTTTGCCAATCGCTATATAAGCATTTAATGGGCCATTGGATTAACCAAGGAAGTTTTTCCTTGTTTCTCCCTACCACTCTATGTTGAGAATATGAATGGTTTGAGTTTCGAGCTTCTCTTTTATCCTTTGTCGATTGAATAAATTGTGTTGAATACAGATTTCCTCTAGAAATTGCGAGGACACAATTTTTATAAGAGGGGGAGTCTGTAACAACCCTGGTTGGAGATTACCGTAAATATTAAATTATAATGAAGATTATAATTTAATATTGGAATTAATTGAATTAATTGGAAGAAAATGATGAATTATATTGTTTATTTGGAATAAACAATATAATATGAATAAATTTTGGGAGAACAATATAAAATAAGGTTTATTTCAAATTAAATGATTGAAGTAAATTTAAGATGAAGGAAAGATGAAGTAAACAACTTAATTGTGATCTTTGAGTTGGAAATTGTCATTGATGGAATTTAGTAGGAGCATTAAAGGAATATTGGCAATTTATTCCAATATTCTCCTTTTATTGTAAAATAAAAGGGAAAATAAAAGTAGAAAGATTTTATTGTATTAATAGTAATAAACATATGTGTGAGATAAAGTTGTTCCTTTATTTCATGAATTTTGAATATAGAAATGCAACTATATTCAATTAACATGTACGATTTGGCGATAATGTAATTTATTGTCAAATTGCATCTTTTCTTTGTTAAATACAAAGAAAATTGTTAAATAATTGTTTAATCATCATATGCATAATGAATGTGAATTTTTGGGCTAATGAATTGTAAAAAAAATAAAATAAAAATAAATTAATCACTTCATTTTGATGGTTGGAGTGATTTGGAATAATTGATGGAATTTTGTTTGGGTTGGGGAAATCATATTGGTGATTTAAAACCAATAATACATTTTATTGTAAAATAAAATGTGGGGAATAAGAAAAAAATAATCTTCTTTGAGTATATAAAAATAATAATGATGGGCATGAGTGAAATAAAGTTTCTACTTTATTTCATGAATTTGAATGTAGTTAATTGACTACATTTGATTAAATTGATAATTTGTACAATATTGTGCTTGTTTGCCAATATTGTCATTTTATTAATTAAATATATATATAAGAATGAGTTAATAAAATAATTAATCATGATAACTATGATTAAAAATGTGAGAAATAATTTAATAATGTCTAAACATGTATTTGTTTTGTTTTGGGTACATAACATCTTTTTATTTAACCAATTGTATTAAATTTGCAATTTATTTTGCAATTATGGGAAAATTGGATAAATTGAGTAATAAACGGAAATTTAATAACAAAATTGTTAAAACTTATGTTTTGATAATTTTATTAAAAACTAGATGACATAACGAATCCAACGCATCCAAAATCATTAAAAACAGATTAAAAATGTAGAAGTTATGAAGATTTAAGCATTGTATAAGTGTAATTGATCAACTTCATTATTTTTGTTAAGTAATTAATTTTGGGCCTAATTACCTAACCCATACCCATTAGTCCTAATGAGAAACATCTGGAGGAAAAGTACGTTCTTCTTCTTCAATTGTATACGGCTTCTCCTCAAAACTTCTGAAACTTAAAAACAATGGCTGTCTTCTCAAACCCTAGCCATAAATAACAAAATTCTTTGCTAAATCAATAGAAATTCGGGTCTAATTCAACAAGAAGGTAATCTCCATCCTTCTCTATCTTGAATTTGAGGAGAAATCCATATTTATTTATTGTAATTCTTGTTTTGTAATTTATCTTCTCTTGCATGCCTATTTTCAGCAATCATAGGTCCGGCAAAGGCGAATTCGAGTTGAAAGCTTCCATCTTCAAGCCTAAATCATCATCTTTTTGTTGCTAATAGGTAAGCTAAGGCTTATAGCAACTGTAAGTGAACAAATTTCAGCAGTAAATAATCTCTTGCTTGAAATATTTGGTTAGATATGTTGAATTTTACCTCTGTTCTATATTGATTGATGCTGAAAATGCCCTGTCTTGTTTTGCTCATATCTGGCTCGTCCGGTGTCGGATTGATGCCACTCTTTTTTCATATTGTAGAGGACTGATTATAGTTTTTTCTTGTTAAATTTCATTGGGTTTTGAGTCCGTTTGGACCTTCTTAGTTGCTGTCAAAAATGAAAATCCGAGAGGGATTAAGCCTAGAATATTCTAGTGGTTGGTTAGTGTTTTTGCCATAACTTTTGTGTTACTTATCGGAATTTTGATTTCTTGGATGTTCTGAAATCCTTGTGAAATATTCCACAACTTTCATGCTTTCGGTTTTGACTGATTTAGAAGTTTACATAGTGGAAAATTGGCATTTTCATCGCTGTCCTGTGTTGACAGGCAGCGCAAATAATTTCTTTCTTAGTAGTATTTCGATCATAACTTCTCCGTTACTGATCGGAATATCAAATTTTATGAAGTTTTGGAAACCTGAGGCTGTTGGCTATAATTTTTGTTTTGTGTTTTGTAGAATTTCGAAGTTTGAATGGTGGAAAATTGATGTTTTCAATGTTGGTCTGTTATGAACTGCCCCAATATTGATGTAATTGTTCGACTTTGATGATTTCATTTGCATGCTTTTGCAAGAATTTTACTACGAAATTTGATGCTAACATTTGATTCTTTTGTCCATAAATGGACTAGTAAATTTAGAATGTGCTTGAATTTAAATTGGTTTTAAATTCGATTTAAATTTTGAATATCGGTTTTTGCTGATTAAATTGCAAATTGATGTTTTTCTGAGTTTTAAAAATCCGAATAAATTGCATAAAATCTTCTAAAATCATGGTTTGAGCAATAAATGTTTTATACATTTTAAAGGTTTTTAAACAATTATTCTTTATTTTCTAGGCTTTCAAAAATCATTAAAATTCTTTAAATGATGGGTTTTCACTCAAAATCCTTTAGATAAATTTCTATAAATTGGTTTAAAATCCCGTTTTCTCTAGTAAAATATATTATAATTAATTTTATTTACTTTAATTACTTTGATGCTTTTTCAGACGTATAAGGAAATAAATTAAACTATTTAGTAAATCTGCGAGGTATGGGACTTGAGTATTTACTTTATCGGTTAATTTCGGACTTGTACTACCGAAACGATTTTAAGGAATCATTTGATTTCCTCCTTGATGTTAACCACATTGTGGTATGAGTTTGAGATTATATTAGTCCATTTGGCTAATACGTATAGTCTGAGATCTCCTATTCGGGAGTATATGCGAGATTGGGACTATATTGATGGAGATATACTTGCCAATGATATGAGGCAAGATTTTGATGGAATTTGATGAGTTTGATGTTTTTATGGAGTTTCTACTCATCGATGATATGAGACGGGTTAGCATCTTATACCATATGCCGATGACATGAGGCGATTCTTTTGATGATGTTGATGATTTCTTAGTGTGGCACGAACTAGCGGCTAGAAAACCGCTAAGTGAGAGCGTATGGTATGGGACATACGTTACCACTTTCCGGGTTACTAACCGAGAGTTGTTGACACATTCTGGGAGAACTACCCGTACTTAGAGTCCCGATCGGGTTAAGTAATACTTGACTCGATCACTTTTGATGGCGGGGACTCAGCGGACATCGATTAGAGTGAGGTGCTCCAATCACTTTTGATGGCGGGTGTTCGGGGAGAATATAAATGACGTCATAGACCGGATTAATTCGAGATGAGGATTCCGGTCGAGAGATGGATATGGTACCATGATGGTGAGCAGTACTGGTAAATAGCACGTGCAACATGCTTTTGCATGTAATAATTGGCCAATATGAGATTTCTTTTATGAGTTATGATGATTTCGATTTCACCATTTTTGATGTGTTTACCTAGCCTTATAGATGTAAATAAGGCAAATATGATTTCTTTCAGGATTTCGGTGATTTCGAATTTTATGGATTTATACTTGGAATTTATATACGACTTGAGAGATTTATTTATTCATGGATAATGTTGGAATGTTTTCTCTTATATCATATACATGAATTCCTTCAGATTAACCCAAGTATATGTATATGCAAACCACCATAGAGACATAGCGAAGTTACTTGATATCAACCCTAGATGTTCATACCTACTTATGTTATCCCGTTGCGAAGCTCTTCTCTTTACCTTATCGTATTCCTTTCTAACGATAAGATTCAGTTGCCTGACCCGTGTGTTTATCGCTCGGGTCAGACCGAGTTGTTTCAGGTTAGCTATCAGTTTCGGGACTTTGCTTTGATGCATCTGCTTGGATATCATCCTAGCACTTTTGTGGTTTATATTTCTTTCCGCTTGACTCTGATGTATTTATATTCGATTCCATGTATATAGTGTGGTCGAATAACACCTTTATTGTATTCATATTGTATTGTACTAAACATGTATCAGTGTATATGTATATAAATGATGTTGATTACTGTTCTGTGATGTGCTTTACATTTAGTTATGGTATTTTGTTCTGATAGATCCGTTAGCCACCTATAGTTTTGGATTAAGCATTTACTGTGTATGTCGATCCATTGAGATAGAAAAGAAAAATCATAGTGCACTTATCGACGTATTCAGTAGATGTTTAAGACAAAGTTATGGATGGTCGCCCTTAACCAGCCCTATTCTCCGTTTTAGTAGACAGAATTACTCATTAATTCTCTTTACTAAGGTGGGTCTCGGGGTGGGGCGTTACATATCCTTAAGCATGCCAGGAGATCATCATATTTTGCCATATTACACTAGCTTTGAATCCGAGTTGCACTACTCCATGTAATTTCTACTTATCTGGGCTGATCAATACATTTCTGATACATGCCCCCTATTCATCTGATGCCACATCCACGAATAATTGCCGAAACTGTGGAGTGGACGCCTCTTCCTTAGATTGTGGCTCAGTAGATTGTATGCATTCCATAATGAAATCTACTAGTGCTTGTCCTTTGATTGCTTTTCTTAAGCGTTGGGAGATATCATATCAACTAAGCTCCATTGCCCACTTAAGCAAGCAACCTGACGTCTTTGGATTTGCAGTATTTTCTTCAACAGTTTGTTAGTGGGGAATTTGTTGGGGTGAGCTTGAAAGTATGGCCCCAATTTTCTTGTTGTAAGCAGCAAGTTGTAGGCAAACTTTTTATGACTAAGTAGTTGAGCTTTGCCTTAGACAAGCGCATATTTGTGAAATATATTGGCATCTATGTCCCTTCATCTTCCTAAACCACTTCAGTACTAGCATCTTTATCGGTTACAGCTAAATACACGTATAAGTCCTCACCTATTATTGTTTTTGATAGGGTAATCAAATGATCGTTCAAGTTTTAGAATGCGATTTGCATTCCTCGGTCCATTCGAAATTCCATCCCTTTTTCAGTTGGTCAAAGAATGGTATGCATTTATCGATTGCTTTTGAAATGAATCTTTTTAGAGTGGCTACTCTACCTTTTAGGCTCATGATATCCTTTGGCTTTTCTAGGACTTCCATCATACTTATGGAATCAATTTGCTTTGGTTTTGCTGCAATGCCATGGGCGCTTACCATGCACCTCAGAAATTTTCCCGACAAATGACAAATCTACACTTCAAGGGATTTAACTTCATGTTATATTTCCTAAAGACGATGAAGATTTCCTCCAAATCCTACACATGACTCGATGGAAATTTTGACACACCGAGCATGTCGTCCGCGTATACTTTAATGTTTTTAACAATCCGATCCAAGAAAATCATTTTAACTAATCTTTGATGGGTTCTCCAGTGTCCTTAAGTTTGAATGGCATGACCTTGTAGCAGTATAAGCCTTTGTCTGTAATAAAACTGATATGCTCTTGATCTAGCTCAAACATAACTATCTGGTTGTAACCTGAATATGCATCCATGTACAAAAGTAGTTCATGTCTACTAGTTGCATCCATTGATTGTTCAATTCTAGGTAGAGGAAAGCTATCCTTTGGGCAAGCCTTGTTGAGGTTGGTGTAGTCTATGCAACTTCTCCATTTCCCACTGGACTTCTTTACAAGAATAGGATTGACGATCCACTTTGGGTGATATATTTTCCTAATGAACCCATTTGCTTTTAGCTGTTAACTTCTTCATGCAGAGCATTACACCTTTTCTAATCTAGGGTTGTATACTTCTGCCTGATCAGATGAGGACCGGGACCGATGTTAGGTGCATAATGAATGATTGCTAGGTCTATTCCTACCATGTTTGACTGTGTTCAAGCAAAATTATCCCTTGATTTCTTAAGGAACTCTATCAATCTATTATGTTCTCTACATTGAAATTTTTTTCCTATCTTGAGAACCTTCAAACGTTCTTTAGGTCTATTTGTATATCCACGAGATTAGCTAATAACTTCAACTCTCTCCTTATCTCCTATAATCTTGGATCTATTTCACTTTCTTCTCTCACTTCGATTTGGAAGTGGCAGAGAAATCTTGTCTTTGAGCTTCTTAAAAAATACAGCGCATAGTATGAGTTATACTAATCGGTGTCGATCATGCACATATCCCCTTTTTTCCTCCTTGCTGATGTTGTGGGTGAATGATCTGTCTCAACATCAGCCTTTGTTCTTTATACCAATGCAGTTTTTAGAATTGGCTTGATTTCTTTTTCATTATCAACTTCACAATGATTAAGGTAGACAATGGAATAGTTTTAAATAATTTTATTGCTAGAATTGAAATTTACATTCTACAATTCTCTAGTTAACAATTGTTCCCCCGTAATTGACCTTATTCTTGTAGGAGTGTAGAACTTCATAAGAAAGTCTTTCTAAGACGCTACTGCCCCCATGTTAATTATTGCAGGCCTTCGCAAGAACGCATTATAAAAAGGCGGTTGATCATTGATAAAAAAGCTTGCGCATAACGATTTATGAAGAGGGCAGTCCCAACGGTAATGAGAAGACGTGTTGACAATAGGAACAGTTGTAGTTTTATTAAAGCGGTAAATTGGTTTAGGGCTCGACTTTAGTATTTTCGTTGGATTCATCATCTTGTCAAATGCAAATTTGAAAATATTGTTAATAGAGCTTCCAGAATCCACAAAGATTTTTTTCATAGTGTAATTTGAGATCAACACCATAACTATCAACCGGTCCTGATGTGGTAACAACACCCTAGCGGCATTAGGAAAAGTGAAGTCTATATCCAGAGCTGGCTTCTGCTTCACCTGGAATATGGTTCTTTGCTCTGCTTTAGCCTCTTGCACATATTTCTTTTGTGCCTTTTTCACTCTTTCCAATGAAATGTGGTCCTTCTTTAAATCAAAGCTATGAGATTAGAGGGGTTTCCTGCTAGATCTTCATTCGAATCTAAAGAGATTCCCGTTTTCTCCCCATTGCTTTCTGAAACGACCCTCACCCGACCTTCAAAAATCGGCACTGAATACGACACTCATATACAAATGCCGCAGATCCAAACGTCGAATCTAGCTCGCCGGAGCTTATAACACATTAAGTACAACACAGCGGAAGAAAAAGAACATATCAATATACAACATTTGATACAGTAACTGAGACAATATGATACAATAAATGATACAATGAATATCAATATACGTCAGAGATATGATACAAGACAATAGCAGCGGAAAGAAAGGATAACACCAGCAGCGAAACAATATCTCCAATATGGTCTTCAAGAAAGAACTCCAGTATCGGTAATCTCCATCTCCCAGGCACCAATCCAGAAATAGCTCGAATTCCCAATCAAGATGAAGTGAAGCAAGTCGATCCAAATGAGATTGCCAAATCCTAAGGCTAAAAGCTATCGAATCTACACCTATTTTTGATTATCTGAAAAACCCAACTCTAGACTGCCCGTGTGGGAAAAATTGTGGGCACCCAGAGTTTAGGAAAGGAACAATAAACTCCAGGTCAGTCATGGGACTGGTATGAGCAAACAAAATAGTTTACCTCTAAAGCAAACAACAAAGGGATTTAAAATTTAAATCCGCAATGCTTTTTAGAAAATGAAACTACCATAAGGCCTCCCACCACACACACAATGAAAACGTAGAATTGGAGGAGATTTCTCCTTATGATAGTAAAATATGCTTGATACGAGAAATTTCTTTGATATTATTACTAGTGCATAGTGTAGAAAAACTATTTCGAAAGTATAATATAAATCCTAGCCAGCATAGGCATTTCACACTTATGCCTACTATAGCTACCATGTTCAATAGCAGGTTACCACCACATTCCATGGCAGGTTATACAACTAAAACCGTACAAGGCGCGTATTGTTTTGTTTGGATTTCCAACAAATGGTCAGGCTAAGGAACTCCCTACTGCCACATGGGTACGCCTCTGGCGGGACGTCCCGAGAACCTAACCGGATCTCTGCCAACACAAGGCCGGGTTACCTCTGTAATTAGGTAACTACTACTCGAGCATGCCATCCACCGGTCCTTTGGGACCTTTATCCGAGGCGCCTCTCAACCACAAAGCAATCACAAAGGAATAGATTTGCAGTGTCCACATGAGTAAGTATCTGGGCTCCATACCATGACACCACCCTTTTCCAGACGGGAATGAGACACCCTAAAGGGAGCGACCCTCATAACCTTGCCGCATCTTTCCTGTTTCGACCATTTCCGAGGTGTGAGGTCCTGATGCAGTCTCGTCCACAAAGCTACGCTTTATACAAAAGCCATGCTTTGATCAACAAATGATACACAGCAGCACTCAGCATGCCACACTACCAAATTGGGAGTATATCACTGTTAACTATCAACTACATAACCTCTGAGCTCGTACGTCTCAGAGAAGGGTGTTAAGCTAAGAGAATAAATTCTTCGCCACCAAGCAGAAATGTATTTGATAGAGATCGGTTAAATATCTCAAAGTGTAATGTCAGACATACAACCATACAAGTCTGTTTCGGGTTCGAACAGAACCGAAGGAACTTTCGCAGAAGCCCTTGCAATCCGGGTATCCACAATCCCGATCAGACTTCCTATCACTTAAGAAATCTCTATACCGTAGCTACTCGGTGCAGAGACAATCGATAGGTTATCCTATCGTTCTCGCAAATACCCGGTCTTAAACACCGGTCTTCAAATGCAATCCATAACATCGTATCATTATTCGGAATGGGATATATGACACAAGGTCCTCTCCCGGCTAAACCGAATAATGAGCGCAATATTTAAAAATATATGGATATGGGATTTCAGTCAAATCACAACTTTTAAAATCCAAAACCTTTCTTTCAAATGGTTTAAACAAATTACCATTTCAAATCCTTTAACAAAAGGATTCGTTTCACAAAGTTCACCTAGTTTAACAAAGATCAATCCTAAGATTTCAAAACAATTTCCATTTCAATTAGAGTAACTCATTTAAACCTTTAAATTAAAGATTTAACTTATAGCTTTCAAACTATTTCCAAAGATTTATTCGTAACTAGGAAAACCATTTTCCATTTTAGACTTGAAATCCTTTTAACACAAATTGGAAGTTCATTTCTTATGTGAAAGCTTTTATTATTTGAAAACAAATAGTTTTCGTTTCAGAAAAATCCAATTGTATTTATACAAGTTAAAACCTTGGGTTAAATTTAAAGTCTCAAAACAACACTTTAAAAATGGTTTAAAACCCATATAAAGTTATATAACCTTTTTAAATCATAAATAGAATCCAATTTCAATTTTCGAATTCAAATTTAAATCAAATTTCAAAACTAAATCAAGTTATTCAAAAATAACTTTTATCTTTGAAATTCCTTTCCAAAAGCTTTTTATTTTAAACCCAATCCATTTCCAAAACTATTTGGATTCAAAATTTTAAAACTATTTCAAAAATCTGTGACTTAAACAATTTCCACGTGCAATCCATATTTTTGTGTGTATAAGTGTGGTCCAGGGGGTTTTACACAATCAAAGTGCAACACCATCAATCAGTACATATTCAAATACAGCAATATATTTGATAAGAGGTATAAACTATAACGCTTATCTTTTATTCACAGATCACAGATATATATCACAGATAATAAATTACACTAAATACAGCTTAAATCAAAACAGAGCATCATAATCAGGGATATCAAACAATTCAATCATTCAATAGAATCCAAGCATACATAGTAAGATCAGATAATTGTCTGATTAATTCAAATCAGATTAACTACTTATGAATTTCTAATCCTGGTTAATTAATATAAATTTATTACAAATCATTTTGATTAATTATTCTTTAGTCATTTATCAATTAACCTTTAGTAATGAATTAATTAACCTTTTATTAATTATCCTTTATTAATTTCACTAAGTAATTAGCTTTTATTTAATTACACAAAGTAATTATCTTCTATTTAATTATACAAGGTAACTATCTTCAATTTACTTTCATCCATAAGTTTATCTTTAAATTAATTATTCTTTATTAATCTTAAAGTAATTGCATTAAGTAATTAGTCCTTAATTATTAATTAACTAACTCTAAATTACTTTTATTAATTAATTGCATCTTAATTAATTATAATAACAAAATCATCAATTATTTAATTAATCAAGAGATAAATTACTTTTCCTAACCTTTAGAACTTGTTTAACAAATTATTTTTATCACATTATTTATTTCAACGGTTAGGATTAGTTAAATAACATTTTATCTTACTTATCCCTTTAAATTACATTATTTACTAAATATAAATAACTTTATAAAATAATGTAGACAAGCTTAAATAAATTAAATTAAATTCCTTTAAAAACATCTTACTTAAATCGTTAATTAATTCAAACTTTAATCAAGATCATCTTTTGAAAACATGGATAAAAACGTTTAAAAAGTTTGAATTTATTTTAAAGCAAAACTGTTTTATAGTGCAGACCCGAGACTGCTTCGAGTCTTCCCAGAGGCCAATTCTCGTTTGCTCCGAGTTTTCCCAAAAGTCTACTCGTGTGCTTATTTTTTTCAAACTTAAAATTTTCCTAAGTGTTACACGGCACTCACGTGAATCCACCCGAGTTAAAAATCGAGTTAACGCCCGATCCTCCCGAAGGTTGCTTCGAGTATCTTTCTTCTCCTCCCATCGCTGGTACACCAGACCTGTAGTGCATATGCACAACTGTTCCCACCACCTCTGGTCGAGGCTACGATCATCGACCAGTCAACCAACATCCACTCGGTTCATCGAAACACCCAGCAACATGAATTTACGATAAACACGCAATTTGACTATGTAAACCAAATTCAAACAAGACTGAGTCACCAATAAACGCCACGTACAACCGCCTCCGACCATCAGAGGCCGCGCGCTTCTGGTCAAAACATCGCCTGACTCCCGTGATTCGATCCCCCCCAGTGCGCAACCTTCAAGTTCCACCCCGATGATGAACGAACCAAAAATCCAACCTTTACAAAAACTAGGTTTAAAACCTAGATTGACTCAAATCTTTATCCTTGATGAATTATAAAATCATCAAGCAGTTTCTGGTAATCTACGACCCTCCAGCAAGCTTTGGTTACAATCACGAGATAAACCATCAACCCGATCACCAGAATTTAACAAAAATAGATTTTCTTTTCAACTCGCAAATCCCCCCTTAAATCAGGACTAAAAATCTTGATACTATATTTTAAAAATCATGGTTTTTGATTACAAGACAGATTATGTAAATGAATTAACAAATTATTCAAATCGAATTTGGTCATACTTTTGAATTTTACTATTGCTTTTTCAAATTTTAAAATAATTACCAAATATTTTCACTGGAAATTATTTTTGCCAATAATGTCACAATGCTATCATCACTTCTTCTATAAAAATCAAGGTCTAAGATTGATTTGTTTAGAGGATAGGAATTCATTTATAATTTTTGAGTCATGTTATATATATATATTTTTATACAATGGGTATGAATTTGAACACACCTGTAACTCTAATAGGGACCTATATATGTATATCTGAACACACTTATATCATCATAAACATGCATACATAACATAATCATACCAGCACATCAAGATTTAAAGTTTTTTAAATAAAGGAGGTTTCCTCACAACTTTTAAAACGCAAAATCTAAATCTCTAACAATCAAGATTTTGACTTAAGTTGATTTTACTGAACATTTCATTTTGTAGTGAAAATATCTTACTGATGTGTTTATAAATTTTTGTAGAACTTAGATTTTCGATTGTATAACAAACTTTTATTAAGATCCTAAAGCCAAAAATAATTTTTTTTTTTAGAAGGAGGTTTGGTTTTATGAACAGGGTTTGAAGGCTTGTAATCAACGGAGGCCAGCATATCTGTAAACCAAACATGCACACCCAAATTTATACACACAAGCACATTCACATTCATACTAGAATTTTTTTTAGTTTTAACAAAGTAGTTTGCTCACAACAAAAATAAACAGATCAGGGTTTGAGATTTGCTCACCTAATTTGGGAAGAACAGAGACAGGCTTTTGTTGTTAAATTTGTTCTTTGCTTTGCTAAATATTGATTTGGTTTGAGTTGAACATGATCTGGTCTATACTTGGTTGAAACATGCTTTGCTATTTGCCTCAAATTGAAACTGAAATACTTTGTTTTAAGATGAACTGTAGCTTTAAGATTTTGGACTTGAACTTCCAGGCTTTGGTTTGATTGCTTTCTTCGATTTTCCAGATTTGATTTTAATCTATACTTGGTTTGTATTGCAACTGAATTGATCTTCAGGTTGCAGTTTGAATCTGTTGGAGCTTCCAGATTGTTTTAAAGTTTCCAGATTTTTACTTGCCACTTTGATTTGAAGAAATGTTAGCAGTTTTTTTTTGATTTTTTTTCTTTGTGTTTAGATTTGAAATGCCCATATTTTCAGATTTGCTGAGATATCATATGATTGAATACGGGGAGATGAAAAGTTTCTATAATTTTAAATTTCATTATTTTATTCAATTAAATATGTTGGATGCCATTTGTTCATTCTCCTCTTTACATTGTAACACTTGTAAAAAAATTACTCCCTTATGTAGGTTAATTCTTTACTCCATCTCTTTGATGTATACTTAACATTTATAATTTTTCAAAGACAAAAGAAATTTTATTTTTATTTTTTTAAAATATTTTTTTATCATATTTACTTTATAAATGAATACATCTCTTTATTAATTTGTATATGCATGTATACAATGTTGAAAGAAGAATTGTTTTTAACCAATCTTTATATTATAAAAATATAAATTACACCTTAATGATTTCAAAAGCCAATTATTCTTAAAAACATTTATTTTAAATTCAAATTTCAATTCAACTTGAATTAAAATCCATTTATGTCCATTTATATATATTCATACATACACTTGCATAATTTAAATTCAACTTCAATATGTATTAAATCTTACTCATATATGCAATATACATGTATGTACAAAATTTTAAATTTAATTGACTATCCAAAACACTTATTATTTCAAAATTTTAAGCTCAAAAGAAATTTAAATTTATTTATATATGGTTTATTACTTATTTTATTTGTTTGAGATTTCTCAATATATTCCCAAATTAAATCAAAAGCTTAAAATATATTCTAAATTTTAATTGATAAATTTTTTCGATGTTACTTTTTATTAATAAGATATTAATATACAATTTCAATTCCACAGTTAAATTTAAAAATCAATGTCCAAATAAATAAATATCCTATTTAAATTTGGAAAATTCAAATTAATTTACAATTTTATTCAAAAATTTATTTTAATTATCAATTTAAATTTAATTAAAAATTGGGATCGTCACAGATTACCCCTTGAAGAAAATTCATATTCGAAATTTGCATAGGAGACAACAAAGATAAGATGAAAGATAGAGAAATATTTCTTTAGATCAAACTGAGTATTTATTCTGCATTTGGCTTACCAAATCAGAATATCAACCATATGAGAACAACTCATTCAATTATTTCACTAGATACTCGGGCCCTCCGGCCTACGAATATGCAAGGGCATTGATTAGTTCGAAGGGATAACTAATCGTTCGTAGAATATATCAGATCCCAGAGAATAGATGGACAGATTTAATCTTCCATAATTCTCAAACAGTAGACATGAATTCCAAACTCAAGTCGGAATACCCCAAAGTATATACCAATTTGTCCCTCTTCGGACTTTGATATTCACAAGAAATTACGATAGAATTCCAAATTGGGTTTTAACCGATATCGTTTTATTGATATAAATTATTTCAACTTTATATTTTAGTTAACCAATTTATTTCAATTTAAATTTCAAATTTATCAAAGTTATAAACGAAAAGCTGATAGAAATTTGATGAAGTGAATACGAAATAGTGACTTATCTACACGATTCGTAGGGCCACCATCACACCGAAGCTTCTTTCTGGAACTGCTATGAAGCAATCAAAAGAATTTGGAATCGAATCAAAGGAGATTGACCCTGTCCCCTATCTCATCCTCTTCTCGCACTCATACTTACTATCAGTGGATAGTAAGAGAATTTAGTTAGGCATTCGAATGGATATCATAGGGATATACTCATTCTAGGGTATACTTCACCCTATCTCTAATGAGTTACTTAATGTGTTATACTCCTGAGCTAAAGTTTCAACCTTCAGCTCTGATACCAAATGAAATGACCCTCACCCGACCTTCGAAAATCGGCACCGAATACGACACTCGTATTCAAATGCCGCAGATCCAAACGTCGAATCTCGTTCGCCGGAGCTTATAACACATTAAGTACAACACAGCAGAATAAAAAGAATATATCAATATACAACATTTGATAAAGTAACTGATACAATATGATACAATAGATGATACAATGAATATCAATATACATCAGAGATATGATACAAGACAATAGCAGCAGAAAGAAAGGATAACACCAGCAGCGAAATAATATCTCCAATATGGTCTTCAAGAAAGAACTCCAGTATCAGTAATCTCCATCTCCCAGGCACCAATCCAGAAATAGCTCGAATTCCCAATCAAGATGAAGTGAAGCAACTCGATCCAAATGAGATTGCCAAATCCTAAGGCTAAAAGCTATCGAATCTACACCTATTTTTGATTATCTGAAAACCCCAACTCTAGACTGCCCGTGGGAAAAATTGTGGGCATCCAGAGTTTAGGAAAGGAACAATAAACTCCAGGTCAGTCATGAGACTGGTATGAGCAAACAAAACAGTTTACCTCTAAAGCAAACAACAAAGGGATTTAAAATTTAAATCCGCAACGCTTTTTAGAAAATGAAACTACCATAAGGCCTCCCACCACACACACAATGAAAACGCAGAATTGGAGGAGATTTCTCCTTATGATAGTAAAATATGCTTGATACGAGAAATTTCTTTGATATTATTACTACTTCATAGTGTAGAAAAACTATTTTGAAAGTATAATATAAATCCTAGCCAGCATAGGCATTTCGCACTTATGTCTACTATGCTACCATGTTCAATAGCAGGTTACCACCACATTTCGTGGCAGGTTATACAACTAAAACCGTACAGGATGCGTATTGTTTAGTTTGGATTTCCAACAAATGGTCAGGCTAAGGAACTTCCTACTGCCACATGGGTACGCCTCTGGCGGGACGTCCCGATAACCTAATCGGATCTCTGCCAACACAAGGCCGGGTTACCTCTGTAACTAGGTAACTACTACTCGAGCATGCAATCCCCCGGTCCTTTGGGACCTTTATCCGAGGCGCCTCTCAACCACAAAGAAATCACAAAGGAATAGATTTGCAGTGTCCACATGAGTAAGCATCTGGGCTCCATACCATGATACCACCCTTTTCCAGAAGGGAATGACACACCCTAAAGGGAGCGACCCTCATAACCTTGCCGCATCTTTCCAGTTTCGACCATTTCCAGGGTGTGAGGTCCTGATGCAGTCTCATCCACAAAGCTACGCTTTATACAAAAGTCATGCTTTGATCAACAAATGATACACAGTAGCACTCAACATGCCACACTACCATATTGGGAGTATATCACTGGTAACTATCAACTACATAACCTCTGAGCTCGTAAGTCTCAAAGAAGGGTGTTAAGCTAAGAGAAAAATTCTCCGCCACTAAGCAGAAATGTATTTGATAGAGATCGGTTTAATATCTCAAAGTGTAATGTCAGACATACAACCATACAAGTCTGTTCCGAGTTCGAACAGAACCGAAGGCACTTCCGAAGAAGCCCTTGCAATCCGGGCATCCACAATCCCGATCGGACTTCCTATCACTTAGGAAATATCTATACCGTAGCTACTCGGTGCAGAGACAATCGATAGGTTATCCTATCATTCTCACAAATACCCGGTCTTCAACACCGGTCTTCAAATGCAATCCATAACGTCGTATCATTATTTGGAATGGGATATATGACAGAAGGTCCTCTCTCGGCTAAACCGAATAATGATCGCAATATTTAAAAATATACGGATATGGGATTTCAGTTAAGTCACAACTTTTAAAATCCTAAACCTTTCTTTCAAATGGTTTAAACAAATTACCATTTCAAATCCCTTAACAAAAGTATTCGTTTCACAAGGTTCACCTAGTTTCACAAAGATCAATCTGTAGATTTCAAAACAATTTCCATTTCAATTGGAGTAACTCATTTATACCTTTAAATTAAAGATTTAACTTATAGCTTTCAAACTGTTTCTAAAGATTTATTCGTAACTAGGAAAACCATTTTCCATTTTAGACTTGAAATCCTTTTAACACAAATTGGAAGTTCATTTCTTATGAGAAAGCTTTTATTATTTGAAAACAAACGGTTTTCGTTTCAGAAAAATCCAATTATATTTATACAAGTTAAAACCTTGGGTTAAATTTAAAGTCCCAAAGCAACACTTTAAAAATGGTTTAAAACGTATATAAAGTTATATAACCTTTTTAAATCATAAATAGAATCCAATTTCAATTTTTGAATTCAAATTTAAATCAAATTTCAAAACTAAATCAAGTTATTCAAAAATAACTTTTATCTTTGAAAGTCCTATCCAAAAGCTTTTTATTTAAAACCCAATCCATTTCCAAAACTGTTTGGATTCAAAATTTTAAAACTATTTCAAAAATCCGTGACTTAACCAATTTCCACGTGTAATCCATATTTGTGTGTGTATAAGTGTGGTCCAGGGGGTTTTACACAATCAAAGTGCAACACCATCAATCGGTACATATTCAAATACAGCACTAAATTTGATAAGCGGTATAAACTATAACGCTTCACAGATCACAGATATATATCATAGATAATAAATTACACTAAATAAAGCTTAAATCAAAACAGAGCATCACAATTAGGGATATCAAACAATTCAATCATCCAATAGAATCCAAACATACGTAAGTAAGATCAGATAATTGTCTGATTAATTCAAATCAGATTAACTACTTATGAATTTCTAATCCTGGTTAATTAATATAAATTTATAACAAATCATTTTGATTAATTATTCTTTAGTCATTTATCAATTCACCTTTAGTAATGAATTAATTAACCTTTTATTAATTATCCTTTATTAATTTCACTAAGTAATTAGCTATTATTTAATTACACAAAGTAATTATCTTCTATTTAATTATACAAGGTAATTATCTTCAATTTACTTTAATCAATAAATTTATCTTTAAATTAATTATTCTTTATTAATCTTAAATAAATTGCATTAAGTAATTAGCCCTTAATTGTTAATTAACTAACTCTTAATTACTTTTAATTAATTGCATCTTAATTAATTATAATAACAAAATCATCGATTATTTAATTAATCAAGAGATAAATTACTTTTCTTAACATTTAGAACTTGTTTAACAAATTATCTTTATCACATTATTTATTTTAACGGTTAGGAATAGTTAAATAACATTTTATCTTACTTATCCCTTTAAATTACATTATTTACTAAATATAAATAACTTTATAAAATAATGTAGACAAGATTAAATAAATTAAATTTAATTCCTTTAAAAACATCTTACTTAAATCCTTAATTAATTCAAACTTAACCAAGATCATCTTTTGAAAACATGGATTAAAATGTTTAAAAAGTTTGAATTTATTTTAAAGCAAAACTGTTTTACAGGGCAGACCCGAGACTGCTTCAAGTCATCCCCGTGTTCTTATTTTTTTTCAAACTTACAATTTTTCTAAGTGTTACACGGCACTCACGTGAATCCGCCCGAGTTAAAACTCGAGTTAACGCCTGATCCTCCTGAAGGTTGCTTCGAGTTTCTTTCTTCTCCTCCCATCATTGATACACCGGACCTGTCGTGCATATGCACAACTGTTCCCACCACCTCTGGTCAAGGCTACGATCATCGACCAGTCAATCATCATCCACTCGGTTCATCGAAACACCCAGCAACATGAATTTACGATAAAAAGGCAATTTGACTATATAACCCAAATTCAAACAAGACTGAGTCACCAACAAACGCCACGTACAACCACCTCTGACCATCAGAGGTCGTGCGCTTTTGGTCAAAACATCGCCTGACTCCCATGATTCGATCCCCCAGTGCGCACCCTTCCAGTTCCGCCTCGATGATGAACAAACCAAAAATCCAACCTTTACAAAAACTAGGTTAAAAACCTAGATTGATTCAAATCTTCATCCTTGATCAATTATAAAATCATCAAGCATTTTTCTGGTAATCTACGACCCTCCAGCAAGCTTCCGTTACAATCACGAGATAAATCATCAACCCGATCACCAGAATTTAACAAAAATAGGTTTTCTGTTCAACTCGCAAATCCCCCCTTAAATCAAGACTAAAAACTTGGTACTATATTTTAAAAATCATGGTTTTTGATTACAAGAAAGATTATATAAATGAATCAACAAATTATTCAAATCGAATTTGGTCATACTTTTGAATTTTACTGTTGTTTTTTCAAATTTTAAAATAATTATCCAATATTTTCACTGGAAATTATTTTTACCAACAATGTCACAATGCTATCATCACTTCTTCTTTAAAATCAAGGTCTAAGATTGATTTGTTTAGAGGATAGGAATTCATTTATAATTTTTGAGTCCTGTTATATATATATATATATATATATATATATATATATATATATATATATTTATACAATGGGTATGAATTTGAACACACCTGTAACTCTAACAGGGACCTATATATGTATATCTGAACACACTTATATCATCATAAACATGCATACATAACATAATCATGCCAGCACTTCAAGATATAAAGTTTTTTTTGAGAAAAATGTGTGATCCTCTAATAAAAGAGGAGAGCACACATGAAGTTATGTATAAAACACATAAAATGGTGCTGCCAACATGCCTGGCAGGTGACAAGTCCATGAAACAGAAACAAAAAAGAAAAAGATACCCCTATAATGAGCTCCGGCAAAGCCACCGCCCATTACACCCTAATACCGAGCTCGGGCAAGACCACCGCCCGATAATAATATGTTAGAGGTACCTAGAAGACTAAACCAACTATAAAAACCAGCCAATCTGAAAGCTAGCACCATCAGAATAGAAACTCTATGAAATCAGAAGACACGGTATAACTGAAAGATAAGCCTGACGCTATCAGAACTCCTACGAATAGCTATCTTGCACACCAAAAGATGCTAGCAGTCCTGCAAACCTGAAGAAATAAACTAGCAACCTACCTAAACCAAACCTGAAACAAAACTAGGAACAATAATTAATATGAAACACATATATGTATATAAATAAAATTTATATACATATATGCGAGAAAAAACAAATGAGCAAAATAAAACAAATCTAAATCAGTACCAAAACTAACAAAACTAAAAAGTAAAGGAAAAAAGAACCAAACATAAAAAGGAAAACAAGTAAAAAAAACTTAACTAGAAATAACTTAAGGACCTAAAATAGGAAGAAAATTAATATGCATCATGTAAACATCATTTAAATTAGAAAAGACATTAATATGATTATTATTAAAGTCAAACTTAACAAAGTTATGATTGAAAATATTAATATTATTTCTAACCTTGTTAAGGTAATCCTTAAAACAAATATTTTTGGCTAATTTATAATTAGGATTAGAGACCCAATTTAAGAAAAAAGATGAAATTAAAAATATCAAATTATTACAGCGATTATACTTATTATTAAAAATTCTTTAATTTCTCTCAAACCAAATATACCAACTAGATATGGTGAAAAGAGTATCAAGCAAGTATCTATTAACCTTATTAAACTTAAGTCTAAAAGTATTCTAATAGAAAAAACAATCAGAAACTCTAGAACTAATATTTAAACTCAAAAATATTGAGGGTATTCATAAGAATAAAACGGGTACTCATGCAATCGTAGTAAATATGATTAATATCTTCTAAATGAGTATTACAAAAATAACATTTATTACCAACTAGATTTAAAGTTTTTTAAATAAAGGAGGATTGCTCACAACTTTTAAACCCCAAAATCTAAATCTCTAACAATCAAGATTTTGACTTAAGTTAACTTTTCATTTTGCAGTGAAAATATTTACTGATGTATTTATAAATGTTTGTAGAACTTAGATTTTTGATTGTATAACAAACTTTTATTAAGATCCTAAAGCCAAAAATAATTTTTTTTTTTTGAGAAGGAGGTTTGGTTTTATGAACAGGGTTTGAAGGCTTGTAATCAACAGAGGACAGCATATCTGTAAACCAAACATGCACACCCAAATTTATATACACACAAGCACATTCACATTCATACTAGAATTTTTTAAGCTTTAACAAAGTAGTTTGCTCACAACAAAAATAAACAGATTCTGGGTTTGAGATTTGCTCACCTGATTTGGGAAGAACAGAGACAGGCTTTTGTTTTTAAATTTGATCTTTGCTTTGCTAAATATTGATTTGGTTTGACTTGAACCTGATCTGGTCTATACTAGGTTGAAACTTGCTTTGCTGTTTGCCTCAAATTGAAACTGAAATACTTTATTTTAAGATGATCTGTAGCTTCAAGATTTTGGACTTGAACTTCCAGGCTTTGGTTTGATTGCTTTCTTCGATTTTCCAGATTTGATTTTAATCTATACTTGGTTTGTATTGCAACTGAATTGATCTTCAGGTTGCAGTTTGAATCTGTTGGAGCTTCCAGATTGTTTTAAAGTTTCCAGATTTTTACTTGCCACTTTGATTTGAAGAAATGTTGGCAGGTTTTTTTTGATTTTTTTCTTTGTGTTTAGATTTGAAATGCCCAAACCTTTTTTTTTACTGTATTTTCATATTTGCTGAGATATCATATGATTGAACACGGGGAGATGAAAAGTTTCTATAATTTTAAATTTCATTATTTTATTCAATTAAATATATTGGATGCATTTGTTCATTCTCCTCATTACATTGTAACACTTGTAAAAAAATTACTCCCTTATGTAGGTTAATTCTTTACTCCATCTCTTTGATGTATACTTAACATTTATAATTTTTCAAAGACAAAAGAAATTTTATTTTATTTTTTTAAAATAATTTTTTTATCATATTTACTTTATAAATGAATACATCTCTTTATTCATTTGTATATGCATGTATACAATGTTGAAAGAAGAATTGTTTTTAACCAACCTTTATATTATAAAAATATAAATTACACCTTAATGATTTCAAAAGCCAATTATTCTTGAAAACATTTATTTTAAATTTAAATTCAAATTTCAATTCAACTTGAATTAAAATCCATTTATGTCCATTTATATATATTCATACATACACTTGCATAATTTAAATTCAACTTCAATATGTATTAAATCTTACTCATATATGCAATATACATGTGTGTATAAAATTTTAAATTTAATTGACTATCCAAAACACTTATTATTTCAAAATTTTAAGCTCAAAAGAAATTGGAATTTATTTATACATGTTTTATTACTTATTTTATTTGTTTGAGATTTCTCAATATATTTTCAAATTAAATTTCAAAAGCTTAAAATATATTATTAATTTTAATTAATAAATTTTTGGGATGTTACTTTTTAATAATAAGATATTAAATATCCAATTTCAAATCCACAGTTAAATTTAAAAATCAATATCCAAATAAATAAATATCCTATTTGAATTTGGAAAATTCAAATTAATTTACAATTTTATTCAAAAATTTATTTCAATTATCAATTTAAATTTAATTAAAAATCAGGATCGTCACACTTTCTTTTTGATAGATGCCTAAATATCCCTTTTGAATAAATCCCTCGATTTTGTTCCTCAAGTGTCGACAGTTGTCAATATGATAGCCATTGGCTCCGTGGAAGCAACAATATGCTCCCATGTACTATTCCGACCTCTTCCACTTGTTTAGGATGTTATAGGCCAGTTTAGTTCTTGTCATCTCATAAATCTGATCTGATGTATGGATAAGGGGAGTTTTAACTGCGAAGTTACATTCTTTCTGCCACTTTGTAGCCGGATGGTACCTTTCCACCCCTTCTTTTTTCATATTAGGAAGGACAAGTTTCAAACGAAGGTAATCCAGCGGCCTTGGCTTCTTCTATTGGATGTAGCCACTTTCCCTTTCATAAAAAGCCTTTATGTTATGGCATGACTTCATATTGTTCTTTTCCTATGCAACAGTGTTCTTTCTGATCCCAACATATGCTGCCAACATTAGTGCTTCTTCATAAGTACTCCAATCCAAAGATCCATAGATTTAAATCATTTTATAAAGTTATGTAAGCTTTCATTTTCACCTTGCTTCACGTGTGACATGGTATTCATATCTGGGGAAGCCTCTCGCATAAAATTGGACCGTTTTAAGAAATCTACAGCTAACTATGGCCAAGAACAAATTTCCCTTAGCCCATACCTTCTAAACCATCTAGAAGCTCCCCCAACTAGATGTACTAGGAAAAGCTTGCATCTAGCCATCCTTCGCACCTTTAGAATGTTCATGTGGTGCTCAAAACTACAAATATGGAAATTTGGGTTAGTAGCCCTATTAAATTTATCGATTGATAGGGCTTTGAAGTTGTCAGGGAAGTCTGCCTCTATGATATTTTCACTAAATGGGGAAGAACCCTCTTCCTTTCCTCTCTGTTTCTCTATCAACAAAGTCTCGCTAGTTACTCTATGAGAGCTTTCAATTGACGAATCTCATCCTCCTTGGGGTCTATTTAGTATAAACCATCTTCGAAGAGTGAGGTGACATCATTATCATCGAGTGCAGTTTGTGTTTGCATTTTTCAGCAGTAATGGGTTGATATTCACAGGCTTTGATTAGATTTGGGGATTGATTTGAATTTTTTCTTTGAGTTTGTTATCTATTTGTTTTAGACAAGTATTGGCGTTCTCATTTTTAAAATTAATGTTATCATATACGCATTGTATAATTCGTGCATTCGGTGAATGATGGTAGTGAGCTATGGAAAGCTAAGGAGAGATTGGTTTAAGGGTAGGATATTGGGACATATATCTCCTAGTCCATCCATGCGTTCATTTAGTTGGTCTGTGAAAGCTTTCAGAGAAGCTAGGACAGGGTCTGAGGTGGGCTCTATTGAAGAACCTGCCTCGGTTTAGGTCATAGAGATGAGGAGTTTCCATTTTGGTATATTTGAGGTTAGAAAAAATTGTTCTTGGTTAAGAGGAGTGTTGGAATCGGTAGAATTCATGGTGTTATAATGCTGTCTACAGAAATTCATGTAAATATTGCTGGAGAGTGAAATAGGCCCTCCATCTTGTGTCAAAAATATTAATGATATATTTTTACTCAAAAACACCCAAGTATTTTTGAAGTAACCACAATGGTAAATGCTTTCGTAATTAAGAATCAGCAAGATCAAGTAATTGTAAAACTGCCGTTAACTTAGTAAATATGTTGCGGAATACATACACAATCAAGAAGAGACACTTTTAACTATTTGTTAAAATGCCAATGTTGGTTTCTATACTAAACTTTACAAACTAAAAGCTAATGGAATCTACTAAAAATGAAAAACGGTAAGTATGTTAAAGTAATAGACACAAAGATCTAAGTGGTTTGGATTTTAGAAAATGCTTCGTCCACGGGTCAAATCTTTCATTATCATTCTTCTTCCAGGTACGATCATTTTAATGGCAAAAGGAGTACAAGAATGTAATGTAATTTTTCAAAGAATTCATCAAAAGGTCCCTTCTTTACTCCTATGTTACAGATATCTAAAAGTAAGAATTAGTAACCCAAAACTCCACCAAATCAAATGAAACCAAAAGCATCACAAAGCTAGCGGACAAGGCTACGAACAAGTAATGATTTGGAGATAGGAATCCTAAGAGAGGAGATGCACCAGCCTGGATAGTGAGAATCTAGATAGGAATAAGCAATTTGGTAATTGATCGATTATTTCCTCCCTGTATAATGAAATTATAAAATTATCATAATGATATGTAGGTTGTAGCAGAGTTGGTAACACAATATAAATGTTAAACTTGAAATTTAAGGGGATTTGGAAGGGATTTGACTGATAATAACACCTAGAAACTAGGTTAAATAATAATATGATAATCCTTACGATTAGTACCATGATTTATAAAATTAATGACAAAATTCAACTTATTAACCTAGGGTTAGGGTATAGGCGCATTTTCAAATGAATAAAGGCAAAGCGATGGCGGCGAAAGAGGGAAATGAAGTTTGAAAACTGCAGGAATAGCGCACACCAATGCACCGGTCTATGCCAATCAGTCCATGAGTGCACTGTTTTTCCATCGGCCTGAACATAGGCCCTGAAGCCTATATAAATAATTAACAAATGATTTGAGTCTTATTTGCTTAAGTTCTAGAAGGTGATCTGAGGTGTGAGAGGGTAAATGAAGGTGCTACGAAATGAACGTATGCATGGAATGATTTAGTTGTTATTTGAAGTGCAATGTACATGTATTTTGATATGGAATGTGATACGACGATTGAAGTGGACGTGAACGAGTTTGGGGCATAGGTAAACGACCTATAGAGTGTGCACGAACTAGTGACACAACTAGGTGGTCCAGGCATGACTATTTCCTCCTTTTTAGTGCTACGGCAAAACCAATGGAAGGAAATGGATGTTAATTGATCCTGTTAGGCATGAGGCTCGTCTAGGGCATGAATCCAACTAGGTAGCATGAGGATGTGACTTAAATAAGTTTCGAAAAGAAGGTGTGTTAAAATTACTCTAAGACGATAACCTTTTGATGAATCCATATGTTATAGATATTTGAAAGCAAGAATTAAATAAGTTTCCAAAAGAAGGTGTGTTAGAATGCATCATATAAAAGTGTAGCATGAATACGACTTAAGAATCCATATGTTGTATATATCTGAAAGCAAGAATTAAATAAGTTTCTAAAAGAAGGTGTGTTGAACTAACTCTAAGACGACAACCATATTTTTAATATTCTAAGAGAAGATAAGTCGAAAAGTAAGTAGAAGAGAAGAAAAGTCCAAAAGAAGGGACAATTAAAATCCACTCTAAGTCTGACCCTATACGAAAGAATTTAAATAAAAGGTTTGAGAAAAAATATTTGAAATGATTTTCATATGATTTATTTAAAAGTAGAATACCTTATTTTTTGAAAAGTAAGTACATATTAAAGATTTCTACAAATTAGAATATCTTTTTATATTTTAATAAAAATTTCTTATAGAAATTAAAGTTTGTTTAGTTCGAAAATTTCAATTAAAATGGGTTTTAATGAGGAGATATTTCTTTCAAAAATAAAGAAAATGAGCACACACACACACACACACACACACACACACACACACATATATATATATCCTTTATTTTCTGATTATGGAAAGGTTAAGTTTTAAAGATTCTTTTTAAATGGTGGATAATAGGAAGTGGTACTAGTTTGAGAGGGGTAAAAGGAATGAATAGGAGACAAGAACTCAAAAACAAAGTAGTAGGTGAATGCAATATGATGGTTCGATAAAGAACAGTCAACTGAGTAAAAAGCTATATAAAGAGAAACAATTTAAATAAGAGCACTTTAGGCAGAAGAAAGTTTAATGGTGGTGCTATTATAAAATATAAAAAGAACTAGTGTTATAAATTTATATAAAATAATGTTATTAATTATAACAATATAGGAAATTTAAAAAATGGATAGTTTCCACAAACATGTGCAGTAATTGCATATACCTTTTAAAGTCCCCCTCCAATGCTATCAGACTCTCTGCTAAGGTTGAAGTGGAAATAACATAAGTAATAGGAAATAATTGATTGGACGTTGTCCTCATTTACTCCAGTTTTTTCATTATTTAAAGTTATAAAGGACGTTGTGGAAACAATGTATAGTGCATTTTTAAAGAAGATGGTTTGGTATAAAAATTGAGTTTTTGGAATACACAACTTAATAAATAGTTTGAGTTAAAAATCCCATTTTTAGGAAGTAAAATCTTTGTTGTTAAAAGACTTTAAAGGAAAAGTTGATTTGAATGACCATTCATGTAATAGAAATTTGACTCATATTTGAAAAAAATCATTTAAAATTTTAATTGCTAACATTTCCTTTTAAACTTAATAAATAAATTTAGTAGATAAATCGTAAATTAAAGTTTCAAAAGTTAAGACGTCTACAATTAATATTGGCTAAAATAAGAAGATTTTCACGATTCCTTTTTGAAGCCAAGCAATTAAATGATTTAAATAAAAATTTGTAAGTCTGTATTGTTAAAGATAAAAGTTTTAGGATTAAGTACTTTATGTTTGTGAAGTTGTAATTTAAAAAAAATTAGCGTAAACCAAATCAAAATTTTAATATGGAGTAGATATGGATGATTGTCTAGGTAAGACAGGGTAAAAGTTAAGGTATTGAGTGAAATAGTGATGAATGCTCCTAGAATAGTAATGGTGAACTCTCATTAGGTATAAGGAATATTAATTTGAGGCTGGGAATGTTCCATTAAACTTAAGTGAAGACCATAAAGAAGAACCCGTAAGGAAAAGGGATATGGTATCAAAGTACATTCTTATGAGTTCTAGAGTATACCCATATGAAAATAAATAAATAAAGCATGGAAAAGTAACTAATTCAAAGTAATAATGGGAGTTTCTTAAATAAATTAGGAAATTCATTAGCTACTAAAAATAAATAATCTCAAAAGCCTTAAAATTTTGGAAAGATAATATTTAGCAAGCGAAGGACAAGGAAGGTTGTTGAAAAACCATGAGTCATTATTCCTATACCTTAAATGCAAAAATTTATAAACATACTTGTATGTTGTTTATTGTTCTAAAATAAGAGAAGAGTTTTTGAAATTTACTATAAATTTACAATAGGTTAGGATTAATCACAGGCATTAGCCCATTAACTAAACCCTGATTGCATTGGATGTGGCTTGATTTATTTTGAAAACTAAACAAACACTTTTGAAAATTTTGTTCAAAAGTCTTTGATTTTTAGATATAATTTTTAAAAAAAAATTCAAAAGTAAAGTCTTATTCCAACAATTTCAAAATTTCATTGAAAACTATTTTTAACGAAAAAGAGAAAAAAAATTATTTTTTAAATTCCACATTCTTAGCATATAGGAAGGCCAACGAGTTAGCAAATTCGAATTTTACTATGCATCAGAAATGACAGTAAGTAAAATATAGTAAGTGACGAAGGAAAAAGCTGTTTTAGGGATTTCTTTTTCCAAACCTTCTCAATAGGTGATATAAAACTTATTTCGAAATAATTCTGTTTTAGAATTTAATATTTTAAAGGTAAACTTCCTTATGTAGACTGTACTTGGGAAATGTAGGAAAAGAATTAGGGGCATAAGAGAAGGTTCTAAAGTACAACGGAAAAGGTACATAAATGAAGGATGGAAATATGAGATTCTCCATCTAAACACTTTTTCTAACATAAGAATATAGATTTAGAAAACAGGAATTTCAAAATTTTGGATGTTAGGAATTGTATGCTAGGTATAGGATGATAGAGATTGGATGCAATCATACTTCTATTCGTAGAAGTGTAGGAAAAATTGGATGCAAAAACAAGAATTTTACTTTTCAAAACTTGCATATATATATAATTGCTAATATATATATATATGTTGTTAGCACGATATTTTCAAAATTGTTTTAAAGAATGAATTTATATAGGAGGCATCAATTTAGTATTATTCTACATACCTATCATATATATTGTGACACATTGTGCACTTGTACACTATTGGCTGTAAAAATTGGTTGTACATTAATTGAAAGGACAGCTTAGAATCGATGCGTGCTATGTTACAGGATTCAATCCATGAGAAATTTCGAGGATGTAATTCTTTTAAGAGTGAGAATGTAATACCCCATAAATTGAAAGATTATTAATTAAATTGAACTTAATTAATAATTTGTAAGAAAAAACGAAAGTTTCTGAAGTTTTGACTATCCAAAATGGCTAAAAATCCTATTTCATTCTCACAAATGAAATTACAGGACAACATATCAAACAAGATGCACAACCAAACTACCATAATGCATAGGATACATGAGTCCATAAAATATCTTAATTGAGAACCTAAGAACCAAACATCGAGTTTCCATTCCAATTATTTAAAATAATAATAAATACACTTTTTGTATCAAATCATAATTTCAGGATTTAAATCAAAATCTATTTTACCAAAACAACTTAATAGCATTGCTACTATAGTAGCAACCTCCACTTTGAAATTTAAAAATAAATGCTGATGATGATGTAGTCATCATCGAAATTATTTTCAAGCGATAGAAGTGAGTTCAGTACATCCAAACCATGCCTTTCAGACTTAACCAAAATCGTTTTCAAAATGGTATCAAATACTTCATAAATATTACTAAGTACAATGATATCAGTTCCATAAATAAATTTCCCAATTATTTACTTTCAAATAATACTATTATTCTAAAATCTCAAAAAAAAATCAATTTCAAAATACCGGGATTTGAGTGCTCAAATTCTAGGTTTAAATCCTTTTTGTTTGTAAACTATATTCACAAACCATATTTGTGACGCCCCACCTTTATACCCACGCTAGCCAAGAACACTACAGTGTAGTGCTGTCAACTAGCGCGGAGAATAAGGCTGTTGAGGAGCGGCCATCCGTAGTTAGGCCTTACACTAGTACTGGTTATCTCGATAGGAGTGGTATATATATTCTTTCATTTTTCATTTCTGATTTATTTACTCACATCGACATACCCCAATTCCAGTATAAAACGAACTACGATGGTTCATAATAGTTTAGAACAAAATATATAATAATAACACAGATAATATAAATGCGGAACACATATAAAAATAGAAAGTCTCATATATATAATAACTGATATTAGTTACAATACATGTGATACAATACATATGACACAACAACAACAGTCGACTCTGGAAGTTATATATACAAGTACATTATCGACTAATATACATGAATACATATCAACCTATACTATAACAAGACAACTCCAAAAGATATGAAAAGTCTTCATAGCTCAAACAGCTACCCAAAGCAAGATATCTACAACCTGAAATAACTCGGGTCTGACCCGAGTATTAAATTCAAAAGAAAATAATACACGGGTCAGTCTAATTCAAACTCAGTTATTAGTGCTCAGAAGCAATAATAAGTAAATAACAATTAGACGATAGTCAAAGTAAATTTCGTCTATCCGATCCTTAAATAAAGAAATCGGATAACGATAAATATAACACGTAGCGGTGTTAAACAACAAATCAGCAAATTCAACCAAATCAGAATGCAATTCAGAAAATTGATTTGAATAAACAAAACAGTTCAAACCATTGAAATATCAATTAAAATATTATTTCGAGTAGGGCTGCAGTACACGCACGCGTGCACTGCCTCTCCACTACAGCATATGGAACATGCTAAAGATCAATAAATCAAAACAAAATAGAATATCATAAGAAAAACCATACCGTGTGGCTGCAGTTCACGCTTGTGTGCACTGCCTTGCCACTACAGTGATGATGTACACAACCGGGCACAAGGTCAAACCCAAAATAAAAGGACGGGTTCAACACAGGTGAAATATATTTAAAATCATGACACGAGCACAAGGTCAAACCCAAACTGGATTCAACTCAGGTGCAATGGTCAAAGAAAACCAGAATGAACACAAGGAGTTCAACCATACCAGTCACAACAACACCGTTCCAGACTTCAAATCAGAACAGAGGCATGAATACAAAAAGGACCGCCGGACCAGAGTACATGGAAAGCACTTGAAGTTGATATGCAACCAGAGGCACAAAGAAAACATGCTCATGAACACAATAACACTACAACCAGATATAATCATGTAACAGCAAATAAACCACAAAATGTGCACAAGGAAGGATAAAGTTGTTTAACTCGAGGTAAGTCAAAACAACAAGCTTCAAACATATACATGAAAACACTTGAACAACATGAAGAACACACACATATATATGCAACATGACTACAGTTCAGAGACTTCAAAGTGCACTATATATTTACACAGTTTAACTTGAAGCATGAAAACATTGCAACACATACAACATGGATTCAAACCAGAACCAGACTGCTATTTTTTTTAAGGCAAGAACAGTCATTAATGCAGACAAACACAACTGTGCACAAGGGTTCAAAGGAACAATATTCAAAAGCAACCAGGTCCAGAACAGTTTAGTCAAGAATCAACTAGACCAGAGCAGTGTAACTCACATTGGAGCATACATACGCAAACAAAATGAAGGCATGAAAACAACACAGCAATGAACACATTGGAGCTGCAGTAATGCCATTCACACACACATATATACATACATATATGTATGTATATACATGGTGATAACCAGCAAACATTTCAAAAGAAATAATTAGCAAACTACTGCAAATTTTTCAGAAAAGCTTTATTCAAATGCAAAGCTTCAAAGATACTCATATGTACAACCAGACCACAAAATATACAAAGGCAGGTTACATGCAGGCATTCGGGCATGAAAACCAGAGTACAAAGCAATGAATCAAGCTACTTTCAGGCATGTGCACATAACCAAAGTCAAACAGAGGCATATACATATATGCACAGGAACAAAGACAGTGAGCTACATGATAATCAAAGTAACTCAAGTCAACAATATCAAGTACAAGCCAACATATCAAATATGAATCAATTCATATGAGGAATGGCCAGAGACGATGCTCACAGGGGCCATAAAAATCAAAGCCCTAAGGATCGGTGATGCTAGAAATTCACAAAAATCAAAATACAGTTTAACCAACGAAGTCAAAACTGTGAGCATCAATTAGTTAACCATAGAAAAGCACGAACTAGAACAAAACAGAAATCAAATGTCACAAAAATGCCAAGGCCGACGTTTAAACAAGTCAGTGCCCAAAACCAAGTGACTGAAGTCACAAAAATCGAAGCCGTGGGTGAATTGAAACCATCAAAAATTATCGACATTCAAACAAAACTAACTGTCGAAACACGAGTGGAATTAGATGTGATTGAAGGGGTTCGCTCACCTTGTCGACGAATTGAAGCATCACAGAGACGAGCAAAGCCAAGAACAACCGAGGGAAGACGAACGAAGTTCGAACCCTAATTTGGATCGAAAGAAAGCAACGGCCACCATTTTCTCAAAGAAACAAATAAAAGAGGATCGGGTTGAATAATAAATAAAAAAAGGGACGGCATTCAATTTAACACGGCACCAAGTAAATGAAAACGTGGGCCAATATTCAACATTTAAAGCCCAACAACACTTAATCCATTTTTAAACGAACTACAAAAGGATTTTCACTCGATTGAAAACTTCAATTGGTGATTAGCGAAAATATTAATCGTTTAATGTCGATTATAAATCGACGCGAAATACCGGGTTGTTACAGACTTCCCTCCTTAAAGAAATTGCGTCCTCGCAATCATAAGGAATAAATGGACAAAAGGTAACAACCATAACAGCATATCATCACAAGATGAAGAAATTTGAAATAGGAAGTTCACCACAAAGAGCATGAAAGAATAAGTTTGAACGTGTTTGCTCGATGAATTCTCAGGATTCCTAAGTGCAATCCTTAGGATTTGAGAACCATTGAACTTCCGCAGGAAAAACATCTTTATTTCGAAGGTGCTACACCCACGAAGCAATGATGTGAATAGAAGGTTGCTCAAGAATAAAAATCGAAAATCCCTAAGGCATTTCCGTAATTGGAAGACGTAGGAAACGTCATGAATAGCAGAAAATTGAGCCGGTACACCGGCGTAGTACAATATAAACACCAAAGAAATCTTTTAATTTCATAAAAGAAATTCACAAATTCTCTACAAAATTTAATTATCAATAAGATAATCAGAATACAGAAATCACAAAACAGCAATATCTAATTATCGATACGATAATTAGAAGACAGCAAAATCAACAAATCTAATTATCAACAAAGATAATTAGAAAACACAAGTCACAAATATCTAACTATCAAAAACAATAATCAGGAATTACCACAACGGTAATCAAGTTTCAAATCAACAAATATTCAATTATCAAAACGATAATCAAATCTTAATTCACAAATATTTAATTATCACAAACGATAATTAAATCTCAAATATCTAATTATCACGAGCGATAATCAGAAACAACAAATATCTGATTATCAAAAACGATAATCAGAATTCACAAATCAATGGATATTTAATTATCACAATTGATAATTAAATCTTAAATCGCAAATATTTGATTATCACAAACAATAATCAAATCACAAATATCTAATTATCACGAACGATAATTAGAAACAACAAATATTCGATTGTCAAAAACGATAATCAAATCTCAAATATCTAATTATCAACAACGATAATAAAAAATCAAATATCTGATTATCAAAGACGATAAATCAGAAATCACCAACATCCGATTATCAAAAACGATAATCAGAAATCACAAATTTTTCAATTAACGAGTCCGGAATTAACCAAAATAGCAAACGCACATGACCCATAACCACGAGTTTTACTAAATCGTTTAATTCACTTCATCGTTTTCTTGAAAGTGCATAATTGTGTATTTTAAAAATAACATTTCACATT
Source organism: Allium cepa (assembly GCA_030765085.1). Lineage (NCBI taxonomy): Eukaryota > Viridiplantae > Streptophyta > Magnoliopsida > Asparagales > Amaryllidaceae > Allium > Allium cepa. Next base: position 474,897,476 of record CM060932.1, read on the forward strand.
CTCAAACGGACAAGTCCGGAATTAAGCGAATCAGTAAAAGAAAAGGGTCATAGTCCTCGATTTTTCTGAAACGTTTAAATCGCTTCCTCATTCTTTTGAAAGCGTAAACTGTAAAAAAATTGAAAACAATTTTAATTTATATTTTGAAACAATTTTAAAAATAACAAATTTTTAAAACACGTGATTAAAACAGCAACATCAGTAGCAACTTCGACAAGGAAAATTCACTTCTCAAAATACCGTAAAAAACGGACAACAAAATCAGCATTGCGGGATAACCGCTTGAAAATTCATTTTAAAATTGACGGTTACTGAAGTTAATTCGTTAAAATCTCATCAAAATAATTGGCATCAAAATATAATACCAATGAATTTTCATTCATCAAAAATGTCACAAGAATCTTCTCAAAGATAGGAAGGGATATCATACCCTAAACTTGTATTCATAACAAGTCAATGACACACGAATTCACCAATGCACAAAAATTGATAAAACTTATCAATAGAAATCACGAAAATTGGTGAAGCACAAATTCTAGAAATCATCACAAGAAATCCAGAAAACACAAGTTCTAGAAATCTACACAAGAAATCCAGAAATCACAGAAAAAGGGAAAGAGGCCTATCACATGACGGTCCGAAGACCATGGGGAGCTACCCCATATGTGTGAGTCGAAATCACACAGATGAGCTCTAGACTAACCAAAAATCAAAAAGGTATGTGTGAGTGAAATCACACAAGTGGTGTCTAGTCTAACCTCGCAAACAAAAACGTATGTGTGAGTGTAATCACACAAGTGGTGTCTAGGCTAACCAAAAAGCAAAAAGGTATGTGTGAATGAAATCACACAAGTGGTGTCTAGCCTAACCAGAAAGCAAAAAGATATGTGTGAATGAAATCACACAAATGGTGTCTAGGCTAACCAAAAAGCAAAAAGGTATGTGTGAATGAAATCACACAAATGGTGTCTAGCCTAACCAGAAAGCAAAAAGATATGTGTGAATGAAATCACACAAATGGTGTCTAGGCTAACCAAAATGCAAAAAGGTATGTGTGAATAAAATCACACAAGTGGTATCTAGCCTAACCAGAAAGCAAACAAAGAGACATCGCACAATTGCTAGTCTAAATCATAAAATGATCGTCATGATCAACGAGAAGTGTCAATTGCACTAAGCTAGTAAATATAAAAGTTTAGTTTCATGTCTCATAACCACTTGCTTAACTTAAATATTTACGAACGAACTGTAGATCTCCACTAGAAAATTGTCACAAGAGATTCAATCGAACAAGTCCAAGAATTAACCGACGAAGTAAACGCAAGCGTTTCATACCACTCGTTTTACTAAGTCGTTTAATTAGATTTCTCATACGAGTGAGGTAAAGGTTTGTATATACTAATATATTGGAAAACGGTTTAGGAAAAGAGCTTTGTAGTAAAATAGTTTTGAAATCGTTTGGAGAAAAGGGTTTTGATATTTACTACTAGTATAGAAAACCTTTATATTTTTAAAGTGACAAATCACAAAAATGATTGTAGGAACAATCAATCACAAGAATTCACATACAAAGATGTAAATAGAATCCAAAGAAATTGATACCGTATCCATCAAAAGGTATGTTCACGAAAATCCCGAAGAAAATGTTATCAAAGTTGCTAATAAATGATAGCAACAAATCAGGGAATTAACAAGAATCGATTAAATTTGGAAACCAAATCAATTCACTAAAATTCACATTCGAAGACGTGAATAAAATCCAAAGAATTCGATTCTAAATCCATCAAAGTAGAAATACCCAAAATTTCCAAAAAATGGAAGTTATCAAAGTCGATAAAGGAGATAACAACTAATCGGAAAAGAAGAATCGATTAACAATTGGAAAAACAAAGCAGAACGAGCATAAATGCATAAATGACTTAGACAAAAATAAAAATCAAGTCAATGTCGAAGTCAACAATTAATGGCCATAATCGAGTACAAAACGATTCAACATCATCATCAAAGAATTCAACGGCAAACAAAGTCAGAGTCTTGGAAATCAAGAAATTAGCAATTTCTCAAAAACAAAGTCCAGAGATCAAAATAGCTTTAATTGGCCAAATTCGAACAAAATCAACATCGGATAAATCAATTCAAAGCCGAAAACACAAGAACAAAATCCTCATCATCGAAAACCCAACTTGAGTTCGTAAAGCAAACGGAGGCAAAAGCCAAAATTCTTTCACGAAATCAAAATCAAATGCACATGAATAAGCGTTAGGAATTCATACCTAACAATCAAAGGTAATCATATGCAAAGATGAGAGATAAAACATCGACAAATAGATGTAACACATGTACTATCTAAGTTATGTTTTATATTTGTCCTAAACCTCGGGCTTTGATACCAAGCTGTGACGCCCCACCTTTATACCCACGCTAGCCAAGAACACTACAGTGTAGTGCTGTCAACTAGCGCGGAGAATAAGGCTGTTGAGGAGCGGCCATCCGTAGTTAGGCCTTACACTAGTACTGGTTATCTCGATAGGAGTGGTATATATATTCTTTCATTTTTCATTTCTGATTTATTTACTCCCATCGACATATACCAATTCCAGTATAAAACGAACAACGATGGTTCATAATAGTTTAGAACAAAATATATAATAATAACATAGATAATATAAATGCAGAACACAGATAAAAATAGAAAGTCTCATATATATATAATAACTGATATCAGTTACAATACATGTGATACAATACATATGATACAACAACAACAGTCGACTCTGGAAGTTATATATACAAGAACATTATCGACTAGTATACATGAATACATATCAACCTATACTATAACACGACAACTCCAAAAGATATGAAATGTTTTCATAGCTCAAACAGCTACCCAAAGCAAGATATCTACAACCTGAAATAACTCGGGTGTGGCCCGAGTATTAAATTCAAAAGAAAATAATACACAAGTCAGTCTAATTCAAACTCAGTTATTAGTGCTCAGAAGCAATAATAAGTAAATAACAATTAGACGATAGTCAAAGTAAATTTCGTCTATCCGATCCTTAAATAAAGAAATCGGATAACGATAAATATAACACGTAGAAGTGTTAAACAACAAATCAGCAAATTCAACCAAATCAGAATGCAATTCAGAATATTGATGTGAATAAACAAAACAGTTCAAACCATTGAAATATCAATTAAAATATTATTTCGAGTAGGGCTGCAGTACACACATGCATGCACTGCCTCGCCACTACAGCATATGAAACATGCTAAAGATCAATAAATCAAAACAAAATAGAATATCATAAGAAAAACCATACTGTGTGGCTGCAGTTCACGCTTGCGTGCACTGCCTTGCCACTACAGTGATGATGTACATAACCGGGCACAAGGTCAAACCCAAAATAAAAGGACGGGTTCAACACAGGTGAAATATATTTAAAATCATGACACGAGCACAAGGTCAAACCCAAACTGGATTCAACTCAGGTGCAATGGTCAAAGAAAACCAGAATGAACACAAGGAGTTCAACCAGACCAGTCACAACAACACCGTTCCAGGCTTCAAATCAGAACAGAGGCATGAATACAAAAAGGACCACCAGACCAGAGTACATGGAAAGCACTTGAAGTTGATATGCAACCAGAGGCACAAAGAAAACATGCTCATGAACACAATAACACTACAACCAGATATAATCATGTAACAGCAAATAAACCACAAAATGTGCACAAGGAAGGATAAAGTTGTTTAACTCGAGGCAAGTCAAAACAACAAGCTTCAAACATATACATGAAAACACTTGAACAACATGAAGAACACACACATATATATGCAACATGACTGCAGTTCAGAGACTTCAAAGTGCACTATATATGTACACAGTTTAACTTGAAGCATGAAAACATTGCAACACATACAACATGGATTCAAACCAGAACCAGGCTGCTATTATTTTTAAGGCAAGAACAGTCATTAATGCAGACAAACACAACTGTGCACAAGGGTTCAAAGGAACAATATTCAAAAGCAACCAGGTCTAGAACAGTTTAGTCAAGTATCAACTAGACCAGAGCAGTGTAACTCACATTGGAGCATACATACGCAAACAAAATGAAGCATGAAAACAACACAGCAATGAACACATTGGAGCTGCAGTAATGCCATTCACACACACATATATACATACATATATGTATGTATATACATGGTGATAACCAGCAAACATTTCAAAAGAAATAATTAGCAAACTACTGCAAATTTTTCAGAAAAGCTTTATTCAAATGCAAAGCTTCAAAGATACTCATATGTACAACCAGACCACAAAATATACAAAGGCAGGTTACATGCAGGCATTCATGCATGAAAACCAGAGTACAAAGCAATGAATCAAGCTACATTCAGGCATGTACACATAACTAAAGTCAAACAGAGGCATATACATATATGCACAGGAACAAAGACAGTGAGCTACATGATAATCAAAGTAACTCAAGTCAACAATATCAAGTACAAGCCAGCATATCAAATATGAATCAATTTATATGAGGAATGGCCAGAGACGATGCTTACAGGGGCCATAAAAATCAAAGCCCTAAGGATCGGTGATGCTAGAAATTCACAAAAATCAAAATACAGTTTAACCAACGACGTCAAAACCGTGAGCATCAATTAGTTAACCATAGAAAAGCATGAACTAGAACAAAACAGAAATCAAATGTCACAAAAATGCCAAGGCCGACGTTTAAACAAGTCAGTGCCCAAAATCAAGTGACTGAAGTCACAAAAATCGAAGCCGTGGGTGAATTGAAACCATCAAAAATTATCGACATTCAAACAAAACTAACTGTCGAAACACGAGTGGAATTAGATGTGAGTGAAGGGGTTCCCTCACCTTGTCGACGAATTGAAGCATCACAGAGACGAGCAAAGCCAAGAACAACCGAGGGAAGACGAACGAAGTTCGAACCCTAATTTGGATCGAAAGAAAGCAATGGCCGCCATTTTCTCAAAGAAACAAATAAAAGAGGATCGGGTTGAACAATAAATAAAAAAAGGGACGGCATTTAGTTTAACACGGCACCAAGTAAATGAAAACGTGGGCCAATATTCAACATTTAAAGCCCAACAACACTTAATCCATTTTTAAACGAACTACAAAAGTATTTTCACTCGATTGAAAACTTCAATTGGTGATTAGCGAAAATATTAATCGTTTAATGTCGATTATAAATCGACGCGAAATACCGGGTTGTTACAATATTTATATAAGTCCCCTTCATATATAAACTATTACACAAGTGTTTACTTTAAAATATCTTGTTTTTCATTAAGACTATAATAAACAACTTTTTTTAAAATTAAGTTTTAACCCAACATTATCACCGAACGCCTTATAGTCAAACTGTGAAACTTAATTCATAAGGTGTTCGTTTCAATGTTCCCACAAGTTACTATCTACCCAATGTATGCAGTGAAAAGGTAAAACTACTCATAAACTGGTCGAGCAAAACTAATCAAACAATAAATGATAATAATTGAGTATTATCATTTCCTAACAAACAAACACATCATAAATAACTATATCAATTTTTTGGAAAATTATTCTTTTATATATAAAATTAAATCTTAGGTAAAATTATTTCATTTACCAATTTCAAAAGCAATAATGTATCGGTTTTCCTTGTTCAAGTGTTTAGAGATATCTATCAACAATGATAGCAGCTCGTATAGATTAGAAACCATAAACCATCCAACAGACCATCAACACAATACAAAAAAATTTTATAACAATAACAAATATGAACTCTCACATATATAATACACGCAATCATAGTAAGGCATTTCATTACGCTATCTCTAAAAGAGTTATACCCACCAAAGTGAAGGTTCACACTTAATCTTCAGCCATGATACCACATATAACGGTCCTACTTATCGACCCTCGAATGTTGACACTAATATATCCACAGTATTCATGTGTCGAGCATCCAAGTGTCAGAAAGACAGAACGTTAGAGTAAAAAAATAGGAAGACAGAACAAGAAAGAACATAATATCAGTGATGTGCACGTAAATGTGCATATTTTTACTTCCATATTTAATCTGCTTTTATTTAAATAAATGAGCATATTATGGTATTTTACATATTTAAACGAAAATTTAAATTATTTTCAAATCATCATTTATTCATCTTCATTTGGGGGCTAAAATGATAAATTTCTATATGATTTAATTTGACAAAAATTATTTGCATTTTTGTATTTCTAATTGTATTAAATGGAGAGAAAATATGAAGAAGCTTTCATGGATAAATGCATGCACATATGTTGAAGGAAAATTAACATTGAAAATAAATGAATTCATGCAACATGGAGGAGCCCACTAACCCACTACCATATGGTCCACAATTAAAAGCATATGCACATGTTAATGGAGGTTTAATGGCATTCTAGTGAGGTTTAAGACATGTTAGGTAGTCCCTTAAAATATGAATTAGGGTTTTAAGCATGTACAAATACCCCTTGTGTCTCATGTAATTATCTTCTTACTTTTCGTGCAAGTTGTAACTACAAAATCAAAGATAAATAGAAGTTTCTTTTGTTTTTACTGCCATGCAATTTTATTTATGCTTTCTTTTATGCTCTTTTATTCTCTTATGCTCTCTTTTAATTCATGTATTTAATTTTAATTTTTTTTATGCAAGTAATTAGTTCCTTCTTCTTTTAACTAGCACTTCTCTTCATTTATGTTTATGTTGAAATCACTTTATGTTAAAATATTTTCAAATATGAGTAGCTTTAACTCCTTCAGTTTAGGGGTGATGAAGATCTCATGAAACATATTATATTAATATAATGATTTCATTTGTGATCTCTCACATTTTTCTTAATGGGAAATATGAATGATGGTGGTTTATGTTTTTGTTTTATTGAATTTTGAAGCCTATGTTGACATCTTAAATAGGCTATGCTTATTCCATTGTAAACATAAGCTATTTTTCATTTGCCTAAGTGGTTTTGATAATGAAAGTTAAGCTAGAATCAAAATTTGATGATCTATGTTACTAATTAATAGTAAATAGATCATACTTAAAATAGATCTTATGTTTAATTTCATGTCATGATCATGAGAGATGATAAGTGGTTTGAATGACGTGTTAAAGTTTGATGCTTTAAGCTGTGCTAATTAATAGCTCAAATAAACAACACATAAAATAAGCATATTAATCATTTCTACTTAATATTTTTAAAGAGAGGTTACAAGTGAATGTTGTGTTGATTTATGTAAATGATACGGAACTGGATTTGCCTCTAAATTGTTTTTATTGTCATTGTTTATGCACCTTTCTGTAGTTTAATCTGATTGGGTATAATTTAAAATTAATTCATGTCCCTTTAGATTGACCCATACTTGCATACGTACTATAATTGTACCCCATGCGCTTGCGGTTTTTAACGGTGATTTTCTAACCGATAGAAAATCCGTCGTTTTAACAATCACAATCTCACATGCTGAATGATAATATATAGTATCTCAATATGTCTTTACCAAAAATAAAACTTTGATATACATACATCAATTAAAGTAAACTGACTTATCATCAGCTTGGACAGTTATAACAGCATGTCCACATAAATGCTGATAGATACAAATTAAATAATGAAGTGGAAAATAAGTATAGTAGGAAATCATATAGCTCCTATCCATGAGCTCCAATGAACCACAGCTAAATTCGAAAATATACTCAAGCTGGCCCGAGCATTATAAGAAAATAACACTCGAATCACTCTAGTAAACCAGCATGAGAAACTCAAATCATATGGATTGCTATATTTGTAAAACCCTTCAAATGTAATGGTATCTTGTAAGATCACCCGCCAATAACCATGGACGGACTTTTACCTTATAATAACCAAACCATTTTTATTATAAAAGTTATAATATAATCATTTCTAAGGAGTGAAATATAAATAATCACGTAGTTGTGATGCATATGAGTATACATCAAATAATAATAGGTATACAATCACAACGATAAGGCACGTTTTCTAATTGTGTAGGATTCCATGGAGGTGCCCTCGGTATTTCGAGAACGGTCCCCCTACAAAATGTTCAAAGATATCCTTCCAAACATCGCATATCTCTAGATAAAATATTCTATAATAAAAACATAGCTTGTCCATGCACGAACACGTGGCACCGGGTCACATCACTCTCGCATAAATATCCGTAAGTATCACTATAATGGAGTGCCTGCACCCTTTAAGTTAGCTAAACCCTATACGCAATGTCTCCTATCTTTGATTTCTGTCATTGACAATGATAAAGTCACTTTCAACAACCCAGCACACGAATCACAACTCGAACTGATCTCGACACATGAGTCCCCAACTCGTACAGATCTAAGAACCACAAATGGATTCCCATATCTCAATAGATCTTAGGACTACACATAGATTCTTCAACAGATCTTGAAATCACACATGGATTCTCATATCTCAACGGATCTTGGAATCACACATGGATTCTCGCATCTTGAATGGATCACGAAAAACACATGTGTTCGAGCATCTCAAACTGATCTTGAATCTCCACGTAAATTCTAGCACCTCAAACTAATCAAGAACCCCCTTCCAAAGCATAGAACACATATATGGTGTTTGAGTGGTTATGGTATCAAGTCATCTCATAGCAGTACACTCACCTATTTACCGGTGCTCTAAAAACCAATTCGATAGATTTTCGATAAACTCAACTCTGATTCTGTGGGAAATAAACGGACAATACATAAGAGCGGAGATCACCTCCAAACTGTTTAAGTGAACGTATTTCCTTATCATTTGTCCTAGAAGAGAAAAACGACTTTAGACGTCGTTATAGCATAAAAAAGATGATTGTACCATATAATTCCCGTGTTTCTTCTAGATATTTCCAGAGTTATATTTTGGTCAAATCCAATAACAATGATAATAATCACAAACAGGAAACTAAGTCTCGTATATTGTCCATAAGCAAGCAACACACAAGGTACGATCGAAACACACAGCACGATCAAGTCATATAAACGACTTGCAATACCCTTTTAATTAATCTTCTTTTATTAATTAAAACCTCTTTAATAGTAAAACTCACTTTTACTCAATAAACTCTTTATAATGAAACTTCATTTGTTAATTAATCTTTACTATTCATTTTAACACATTTTCAATACTCTCAAAAGCATTCCTATATTTATCTCAATTGTATAAGTGTATTCACAAATCAATAAAAAACTTTACTAACATAAAACACCTTCAAATAGGTTAAAAACGAATGCCACTCAGACATTGTTACTATAAACCCCTTTTCTCTTTTATACTTTAAAACCTATATTTTTCTATCTTTTTCAAAAGATTCCATACTAGTTATTATCTTTAAAATTCCATCTTAAATATCTAAGTATTTTCCAAAATCATTTAACAATATTTTTCACTTAAAATATAATTCAAGCATTTAAAAACGAATATTACTCAAACATTGTTTACGACAAACCCAAAACCATTAGACTTAATCATTATCTTTATATCTCTCTTTTGAAGATCTAATTACTTTTTAAGAGTATATTTAAGTGGATTAAAGATGAAAGTTATTAACACACTGTCACAACAAACCAAAACCAATCCATACTTATATTATCTTTAAAAATATTCTTTTTAAACATCTGAGATAATATTTGGTTAAGTTTGATAGTCGATTAATCGATTAATTAGTCAAAACGATTGCTTATACAAATCAATGTTTGTATACTTAACTCGTTTCCAATGTTTCAACTTAACCATTCCTTTTCCAAGTGTTAAGCTAGGTAAGTTAGAGCACTTGTTGCATATCAAAGCCTTGCCTAGACACTTCATTCTTAAATCTCAATAAAAGATAAGTCTACTCGTCGGCTTTTAGTGTTAAATATAATATTAATGATTTCCATAAACAAGTTAACAAACAACATAATTAACACATTCCTGACTTAATTATTCCTCATTCAAGAGGGAATCTGATAGGTTAGAGCCTTATTGCTTCATCCCTACCCGACATCAATCTTAACTCTCACATTGATTACTTCTTCAGCATTTAGCGTTAAGCAAAGTTACCTACCTTTTTCAAAACTATTAAACACTTGTAGATTGGTTTTAAATATCTACGTAAAATACTAGTTGAAAATAATTAATTTATAATTTGGTGAAAATAAAGTGAAAACATGTTTTATAATTTAAAAATCCTTTACTTACAAAATTCATAAATAAATATTACAGATATATTTAAAGTTCAAAACAACTTTAAAATACTTCAAAATATGTTAGAAAACATCCATTAAAACATTAGGGAAAATACCAAATTTAAATATCATTGTTGAACACTTAAACCATAAGCGACTTACTACAGTATTTACAAACACTGTTAAAGTCCTTATTAAAGAACATTATTGAAAAGCACAATCTTTGTGACTAGTTTTAGCCACTTAAAAATATGATTTTACATTTGAAATTATTTATAGTAAATACTACTCTAAGGTACTTAGAAACCATGGGAAGAAACTCCAAAGAATATCTTTTGATTATTTAGAAAAATTCCCAAAAACAAGCTATATTTTCAAAAGGTCGTTTAGAACCATATTTTACACCAACTTTGGCCACTAGGTTCAACTAGTTCCAAACCCTTTTAAATCCAATTTTTTTTCACTAATAAGTACACATACAATGCTTATTAAAAATGCAACAAAGCCCCTAGGATGTGTTGAGACTTGGTTTTGATTCATGACATGAAGCTATTACTACAACATATAGATTTGATGACTGCTACGACAAAAAGAGACAAGGAGACGAGACTTTAAAAACCTGTGCATCAACCATGGTATTTTTTTTTAAGTCTTAGGTAAATATTTGTTAAAATCTCTCCTCGATTATGTCTACACTAGCTTATATATTTAATCATTATATTTACTAAATATTTTATACATATATAAGCACACATTTAAATTATAAAAGTGTTTTAAAGTTATAGAAATTAATATATATATATATATATATGTAAATGTGCAAAATGCACAAAATTAACCAGGTCAGTCGACTGACCACCTGAGACAGTCGACTGACACTGGTGTATTTGTGTAGCATGCACAATTACATAAATATACGAATTTAAAATTTTAAATTTACTTTAAATACTCATTCGACTGACCCAGAGGCCCAGTCGACTGAATTTCTATAAAAGCCACTTTTTCAAAAGGACACGACTTTTGTGAAGAGTTGCGAACCTTTAACGAAAAAATTCGGACGCAACACTCCAATCGAAACTCTTCACCAACAGTCGCTGCTTTCTAACCTTTATAAATGCAAACTCCAACTTCATTTCAAATCACCGAATCACAATCGAATTCTCTTATTCTCTGATCTAATTTTCTGAAATATATTTGCTATCATACTTTCAAATTCCGCGTTGAAGCAATACTATACCTTTCTATTCTTCATATACTTCAAATATATGTATATATGTATGTATATATTTATACTCGAGGAGAAGATTATAGGAAGGGTGTACTACAAGTGACAAATCCATGTTATCAGAACATACATTAGTCAAAACTATTTTCTGTATTAGTTGAAGTCCTGTTCTGCTGCTCAGGCGAGTGAAGTCCTCTTCGGCCATTGAGGCAAAATCCTGTTCTATTGCTCAGGTCCCCGTTCGGCTGCTCAGGGGTGTATAAACCTGTTCCTTCGTGTTAAGTGAGAGTTGTTATTTTTTTAATGAAATTCCACAAGGAGTCTGAGACTGGACATAGGATAGTGCTCCGAACCAGTATAAAAATCTCTGGTGTCATTTTACTATACTGCTTTTTATTCCGCACTATTTACTGTATAACTATCATCATTATACTCTGTGTTATCATATATCCATATTACGCGATCCATAGCACACTTTCATTTGGTATGAGAGCCTGGTATTCTAGGGATCGTAACAACATCCTAGAATAAATGGATACAAAGAGATCTAGTTAAGGCAAAAAGAAGAGGAAGAGCAATAAAGAAAAATCAAAGGAGAAAACAAACAAATGCGTCATGGCAAAACATAATAAGGTTAGTGATCTAACTTTTGATGATATGATAGAAATAAATTCAGAACTTCTAGACACTTTAAAAAGTCTCAAAAGAAAATATAAGGAAGCTCTGGAAAATCAAAAGAAAGCAGAATTCAAAAGAGATATGTTTAAAGACGAGAAGAGAATATTAGAAGAAGAACTTGATAAAATTCAAGATTCAGACAATTCTCAACTCGCACTATTAAGTCAAGAAATAGAAGCTCAAAAGGAAAAGAATAATATTCTAGCTTCTTAGAATCATGGGTTAAACAAAAATTAAAATTGTTGAGTTGGATAACACTAGTCTCAAAACTATGCTCGATGACATTACTAAAAATATTTCCAATTTTAATAAAGGAAGAGAAAATTTATCCAGGATTGTTAAAAATTTTCAACCTACTTCAAATAAGAAAGGATAAGGTTAGTTAAGAATTCAAAAGCTTACAATGATAAAAGTGGTTTAGGATATAATAAAAATGATCGTAGAAATAGCAATAGATATGCTTTCATGTATAGTAAAAATAATAGTGCTAGTACTAGATTACGAGTAAAGTCTAAATCCAATTTTTATAGAAATTCAAATACTGCTATGACCAATAATGTTTCTAATTTCTTTGGAAGTACAAAATCATTGACAGAAAATATGAATAAAAACTCTCTAAGTATTTGGGTTCCTGTTAATTGGAAAAATAGAGAAAAATACATTGATGATTATTTTGATATGGTAGTTAATAATGAAAATTATATGTATAAAGGTTCAACCACACCCAAATGGGTATGGTTTCCTAAAAATTAGGAAATTATAAGAACCTTGGGTATCGCATGCTTTAAATATTCATTTTTTGATACCTTACATTATAAGTAGTAGTTATTTTATCATCATATAAACTCTCCTTTTTGTCAATGACAAAGGGGGAGAAAGATATTGCTCTAACATTATTTGCAGGAATAAACAATGCAAGCACGGATTAAGAGGTAAGCATATAATGGAGTAAGATGTTATTTTTCTTATAAAAAACATTATTCTTTATATTTCAAGACTCTTGCTTATTATATTTTAATGTATGAATGATCGTTTCTTTCATAATCTCTATCAATGCTTCATACCTTTATTTTACTTATTCCTTTTTGTTGATGACAAATGGAGAGAAATATTATTGCTACTAATAAAAATGCAGGATATAGAGCATCAAAGATTCAAGGGGAGTAAGTATTTATGTTATATATATATAGTCGAAATCTATATCTATTTACAGGTTGTCATCAATCAAAAAGGGGAAGAATGTTGAGACTTGGTTTTGATTCATGACACGAAGCTATCACTACAACATACAGATTTTACGACTGCTATGACAAAAAGAGAGGAGACTTTAAAACCAGTACATCAACTATGGTATTTTGTTTTGAAGTCTTAGGTCAATATTTGTTAAAATCTCTCCTCGATTATGTCTACACTAGCTTATATGTTTAATCATTATATTTACTAAATATTTTATACATATATAAGCACACATTTAAATTATAAAAGTGTTTTAAAGTTATAGAAATTAATATATATATATATATATATATATATATATGCAAATGTGCAAACTGCACAAAATTAACCAGGTTAGTCGACTGACCACCTGAGACAGTCGACTGACACTGGTGTTTTTTTGCAGCATGCACAGTTACATAAATATATGAATTTAAATATTTAAATTTACTTTGAATACTCAATCGAGTGAACCAGAGGCCCAATCGACTGAATTTCTATAACAGCCACTTTATTGAAAGGACACGACTTTTGTGAAGTGTTGCGAACCTTTAATGAAAAGATTCGGATGCAACACTTCGATCGAAACTCTTCACCAACCATCGCTACTTTCTAACCTTTATAAATACAGACTCCAACTTCATTTCAAATAACTGAATCACAATCGAATTCTCTTATTCTCTGATCTAATTTTCTGAAATATATTTGATATCATACTTTCAGTTATTCTGCATTAAAGTAATACTATACCTTTCTATTCTTCATATACTTCAACTATATATATTTATACTCGAGGAGAAGATTAAAGGAAGGGTGTACTACAAGTGACAAATCCCTGTTATCAGAACACACATTAGTCTAAACTATTTTCCGTATTAGTTGAAGTCCTGTTCTACTGCTCAAGAGAGTGAAGTCCTCTTCGGCTATTGAGGCGAAATCCTAATCTGCTGCTCGGGTCCCTATTCAGCTGCTCAGGGGTGTATAAACCTGTTCCTCCGGGTTAAGTGAGGGTTGTTGTTTTTTTTAGTGAAATTCTAGAATGAGTCTGGGACTGGACGTAGGACGGTGCTCCAAACTAGTATAAAAATCTGTGGTGTCATTTTACTATACTGCTTTCTATTCCGCACTATTTACTGTATAACTATCATCATTATACTTTGTGTTATCATATTTCCATATTACACGATCCATAACACACTTTCAGGATGTCTTTCAAAGTTAGCTTTGAAAATCATCGAACATAAGACATTTTCAAAGTGCATCCATAGCGATTTTTTCACTTCTAACTTTCACAACTTTGGTTCAGAATTTCCATAACTTTCCTAATCAATTCTTTCGTACAATATACGAAAATATTTTTAGAGAACAACCAAATCAAATAATCATAAGTTAAGATCATAAATCTTCCATTTACACAAGTTAAAGTTAAGGGATTTCAAAGTGCACTTATGGTGACTATTCTCGCTTCAAACACTTTCAAAAAATACTTAATTCAACACACAAATCCAAATACCATTTAAACATCAAGTCACGCCCCCGCTACATGTTTAAGTGGATAATAGAAGTGATGTTATACAATATAAAGTTGTCATTTGCTTTCAAAAGCAAGAGAGGTCCAAAGTTTATAACTTTAATTAGTCAATGTCATTTTAACTTTATATTTCAACCACGTGGCATACATGCACAATATATAAAAACAAGATAGTGAGATAATTCACCCAAACCCAAGCAAAAAAATACTTAAATAGGCTAGAATCAAAGAACCACTTACTGCCATTACCAAAAGCCTAAAGATCCAACCTTTAGCACCAAATCACAAAGCAACATCACCTCCATCTTTTATTCTCATGGCCTCCCCAAGGTTCCCCCTCCTATTCACTTTTCTTCCATTTACTTTAGATCCATGCTTCCTAAGGTGTTCTAAGGCCTTAGTTAAAGTTTAATGGAGTTTGGAGAAGGTTTGAATTAATTAGAGAAAGTTAGTGACATACAATATGGATTAGTGCTTATCCACTTCCGCCATTTTTATTCTTTTTGATATTTTCAAGCTTTGGAAAGTCATAAAGTGTTTAACCATGCCTTAGCCTTCATTCTAAATGGCTAAGACCCCCTCCCATGCGACTTGCATGCTCCATTCACTTTACATGAAAATATCTTAAGCAAAATTACCCTTTTACCCTTATACAAAAATATCTTCTATGACATCATCCATGACATCATCAAAAAGGTTATTTTCCATAAATGGAAAAATATTTTTATTTCATATTAATGTTCTCTTAAATAATTAAGTGTATGTAAAAAAATTCTAAACAATTTCTTACGGCTAAAAGTTGTTAATCAATAAAACGATTTTCGATCACATTATCGATATTTCTACAAAGAATTTATTTTTGTAAAACCTTTTCCAAGACAAGTTTAACATCATTAATTATGATTTAAAATGGGGTTAATAAGGTTGTTAAATCATTTTAATAACATTTATTCAAAGATTCAAGTATTTAAATAATTCGGATAATTTAATATGAAGTATTTGTAATTTCGAGTCGTTACAATGCTTGGATTTGATTTTATGTGTGTAGGTTTGGATTGTACCTATATTTATTCAAACATGTGTATTTAACGTTTTTTAGACATGTTATGGCGATGTGACCATGATATTTATTTTTGTGCCAAAAATGGGCACAAACACCCCGTTATATGTGAAAGCACCAATATCCAATATTTGGATTCAAACAGAGAATAACAAATCCACGGATCAAAGAATATAATGGAGATAAAGTAAAAGAACACAAGTTTTTTACTGATTTGGAAAACTCTAACCTACGTCCACTCTAATAATCTTTTTATTATGCTGTAAGATTACAAATACAGTTCTTTTTTACCTTAGAAAAATAATGGAGGAAGAGATAAGAAATGATGAAGAAGAACCAAAAGAAAAGCCCTTTGAAATGAGCCACGTCGGTCGTATTTATAGGGGAAAACGTGCGTAGATCGGGTTGAAATTCGCCTTCCAATCTAGACAATTTGTATGAATGATTGCCGGTCTTACTTCTTTGTTTGGAACGATCAGTGGCGATCATTCAAGTTGGTCCATGTGACGACCCACATTTCAGAGGGTTTAAATCGACAATAATCCACACATGTCAAATTTAAACAATATGGAATATAGATAATCAATGGGGTTAATTTAGAAAAGAAGAAAAGAAGAAAAAAAACAGAATCTCACGACGGAATGACAAAATATAACAATCAAATAAATAGTTCATGAAGCTATTTATATTATACATTTGATTATAATTTATACAACATTTATCAGAGTTACATATACATCAGGAATAAATAAATAATGCAGCAAAACAGCACGATGCAGGGTATAATAATAATAATAATATACTAAATCTTCATCTTCATCCTCAAGAAAATGATATTCAGTGTGTCAAAATACTCAAGGCTGACCCAAGCGTAATGAAAAGTAAAAACATACGAGTCAGGACTAAAATATTCTTATGTAAGTCAAATCAATATCTCATATAACATGAGTGTAATAGCGTTAGAGATGTTTACGCGATTTCACATCTCCTATCCAGTGTATAACATGTGAGCAATAACTCAAGAGATGTTACGGGATTTTGTATCTCTTAAGGATCCATCAAAATATTTATATACAGTAGAATACGCTACATATACAATGTCTAGTCAATAAAATAAATATTTTTCTTAGCGTTAAGACTTTACATTGATCCCCCTTAACGCGTTTTTAAGCATTGTCATACAGTTTGCATATAAAACACCAGTGAACTGTCGGTGGATAGGGATGCGACGTGATATGACAACACTAAACCAAAATTATAGAGGTTTCGTATAAGGACAAACGTATGACAAGGCGCGTAATGCAATGCCCAAGATAGGATACTTCCAGTTTACGCATTATAGCCATGATCGCCCATTGCGTCTAACACTCCTAAAATCTGAAGGTGCGCACCAATCAATCACAATGTAAATGATGGTAATATGAAAAAGTGTGTCGCTCGGGGTAGCTTGCCCACTTGACCGGTACGGCTCCTATTTTAGTGATTTCAAATTGACACAAGTGTCAGGCTTATCCATCATCATTTTCTTTCTTCTAATCCAGAAAACGTTCACCAAATCCAATCACTTCGTTCTAGACCATCATTCCATGTACACAGTTGTTAAAGTGGTTTTGGTATCGATAGAGAGTATGCCCATATACGGCCCCGGTCTATTAACAACCAAACGTCGTTTTACACATCAGTTGGTACTTTTACGTTTCAAAAACAGTTCATACTTGATATCAAAATATCATATTCACTTCAAAATCAAATCCATTTTGAAATCATCATATTTTCCAAAAATATACTATTTTAATTCAAAATAATTTTGGCCTTAATATCTCGATTTCTCTTCTAAAATCATTTTGAATTTCAGTTTAGGTTACAATTTAAGTTTAACCCAATTCACACTTAAATCCAATATTTAATTATAAACATTTCACCCCTTTGACTAATTTGAATTTTTAGTAAATAGTTTAAATAATTTTAAAATAGTTTAAATAATTAAAATAGTTAAAAATACTTTGAATGGTTAAAATAGTTAAAAATAGTTTAAAAGGTTAAAATAGTTCAAGTATTAAATGGTTTATATGGAAAAATCATTTGGAAAATCCAAAATAATTTGAATATTTAAAAAGGTAGATTTAAATATTTTATATCAAAATAATTTATTTGGAAATAGTTTTAAAGTCAAACTGACTCAATTTCCAAATTTTCCAATTCATATCACTTTTAAATTTCCATTTCGATTTACAATTCAATTCCAATTTCAAGTCGAATTTTACTTCGAATCCAAATTGATTTCGATGTCAATTTCAAATTTATTTCAATTCCAATTTCAAATTAATTACAATTACAATTCAATTAATTTCAATTTCTAATTTTTGAACCGTTTCAATTTTTATCAATTCCGAGTTCGATTTTCATCGATTCAAAACACTTAAATCAATTTACTTTTAATACCCAATTTGAAATCCAAACCCTCAAATATAATTCAATTTCAAGCTCAATTTCAAAATAGTTCGATTTCCATGAATTCGGTTTTGCATTTTCTTAAAATCAAATCACTTAAATCAATTTCAAATCAATTTTTTTAAAATCATTTAATTTAACCAATCCGGTGTTCATATATAGTTTCTATCCAATGGCCAAGTGATCGGTTATTTCAATTTAATTTCAGGGATATCATTTCAACCCAAATCACAGTGTCATGGGTATATATCATCTCAAACTATTTCTTAATTTATTTGAAATAGTTCAATCTACTATTTTATATACTGTAAATAATATACATGATGCTAACATGATATATCAAAATAAATAAACATCCAAATCATCCAAGACATCATTAATAGCATCCATCACAATCAACATCCAAAATTAGCCAACAAATTAAAATAAGTCCTTAATTATCAATATAAGGTACTTTATTGGCAATTAAATTTCAATTCCAAATTTAATCGTCAATTTCAATTTTTAATAGCTAATTCGAATGATAATTAAATTTATCAAACGACGATCAAAAAAATTATATCACTTCATACTTTGAAATTTAACTAGCATAAAAATATTCTAGTAATTGTGAGCATTATAAAACATTCATCTTTATTTTCTGTTGTCGTCGAGACGTTCTAGTTTCGATTAAATTCAACGCATTCGAATTTGACTAAAAATTCAACAAGCTCTAAATTTAGTCAATCCAATTCCTATGCGATGCATTCATCCATACGAACGCAACGCAACTAACCATGTCTCGATAGGACCTAAAATGAACGAAATATGATATTTCTAAGAATTTGAATTTATTTAACAATTTATATAACTTAAATTAAATCTAATCACGTTACTCTACTTGGCCCAGAAAGAAACTCGATCCACTTCCTTCTCTTCTTCCTCCCCTCACTTTGCTTTCCAGTGAGCCCAAAATGCACGCCCATCGAGCACGTGCACGAACCCCCCACGCCATCAACGACCAACCTAAAAGCATCAACATGACCGCCTCGTCATCCTCGTCTCAGCCATCACCTCGATCGTCCCTCCAGTCAACCAAATCTAAAAACGACACCTCCATTGACCTGCTGTCGCACCAATCATCGCGACCCCCAAACGATGATCGAACCACCCATGAAGATCACCATCGCACCTCTTCGCTACTCCGAACTCAAATATGGTCTTTGATTCCCCCATCGATCATCATAGCAACCAATTTCGCAAACCCTAGTTCAAGGCTTCACTCTGTCGAATACACAGACAAGCATCGCACCCTCCCAAATTTCTCGTACGCGAGCTCCTTACCTCGACACACAACACGTTACCCTCTAAAACCCCCATCATCGACCATGACCTCGTCAACAACAAACCCTATTTCATACCTATTTATTGACTTCGATCTAAAGTTGATCGCACACATCAGAATACCCTCAAATTGGTAGCTCTCGAACTTACAAGGCCAAAGATCCAAGATTGAATTCACTTGATGATTCTTTGAATTGTTATTGATCTTTAAAACTCTGTTTTTTTTTTCTGTTTTTTGCTGAAATGTGAAGCCTGCTTTGCTGCATGGTTTAAATAAGAGAAATGAAATGTAGATGATCTCTGTAGGTTGGCTTGCACGAGAGTCAGGTGGCTGATGGAATGGCTGAGATGAAGGAATGGGGCTGATGTGAAGGTTGACTTGAAATATGTATGTATGTATGTATGTATACATACATATACATACATACATATACATATATATATATATATGTATGTATATATATCTATATTTATATTTATGTATATATATATATATATATGTATGTATATGTATGTATGTGTGTACGTATGTATATATGTATACACACACATGTATGTATGTATGTATATTAAATTTTCAAAATATCTCGCCGAAATTTTTGAATCCCTATCGAGACACATCGCTAGACATTCGTAATGTTATACCCCCTCTTCTGAACACAATGGAACAAGTCTCGAGTCTCAATTTGATCGTAGGGAGAAGATAGCTTTTTAACCCAATTATTATATTAAATTTTCAATATTAATTTCAGTTCGTTTATATCCCGTACGATCAATGATAACTCCAAATGCTACGAAATTTGAAATCCGACAAAAATACACTATTACGGATCTAGTGGAACTAGTTTCCTCGAAATATGAGGCTGTGGCCAGAATGGCTATTTTTACTCGTTAATTATAATATGAAATTTCCAATTTATAATTATTAACTTTTAAACCCAATTTTAAATGTTAACAATCTTCATTGTTGTTTAAATAAAATTTGTATCAACTTCCGATATCATTTTCAATCATACTAAATTCAGAATTCCATTATTCAAAGAATTTTCAATATTAAATTTAAACAATTTAATTATCCTACGAATCAATAAAAATAAATCATCAAGCTCCAAATAAATTTTAGTTATCAACATCATTTTATTTCTATCTAAATAATCCATAATTATTATTCAACTTCAATTATTGATTATAAACCTAGTTAATATATAGTATATAGAAATTCATTTTAATACTCGTTATTACTTAAATCTTCAAAACTAGTTTATTTCAAGTTTTATTCAAGTTCATATCAAATTACTTACATTCAAATCATTAAAAAAAAATATTTTTAACGATTTTTGTTCAATAATTATATCAAATTCCATAATTTAAAGTAGTTAAAAATATGGGTCATTACATTCTCTCATACTGAAAACTTTTCGTCCTCGAAAAGACGTTAAGTACAGAATTTAACACTTGATATATTTTATTCAAAACCATCAACTTATAGAACTTTAAATGTAACAACCCGCATATTTATCGATTTTATATTTAAATATTTTATTTAAATATTTTATCGTTAGTCGGATTTTAGTCCGAAAAGCTACTTTTTGCATACGGTCGAATTAGGACTCGGGACCACTCCCATTGAGTTTAAAATGCCGTTTGCGACCTTTTTGAGTATAAGCTTCGATATGTTTGGAGAAAGTTGATTTTTGCTACTTTTTACTTTGGGTTTGGTTTTTGGGCTCAGCCCTATGTTAACTTATACTCCAAAACTGAACCACTCTCTCCATTCTCCCTCACTTCTTTCTCTTTTCAGTTTTCTTAGCTTTAATGGTGGGAGAGATTGGAAATTAAAACTCCAAAACCCTAGTTTCTCTTGCAAATCAAATTCCTAGCTCCAAACTCAAGAAGAACCCATTGGTAAGCTTCTCTTCTTCTTCTCCAACTTATTCTCTTACCAATTTCAGAAATTCCTAAACCTAATTTTGGGAATGTTCTTGTTTTGAGCATAGATTCAAGCTCATTTGGGTTGTGTTGAAGAGAGGTTGATTCTCCATTTGCTTTCAAGCTTCATCTTCATAAATTTTAGTGAAAAGGTGAGATTTTATCTCACATCTTAATCTATAATTATCTTCGATTGTTAGGTAAAAATTCCTAACGTTTATTTGTGTGCAATTGATTTTGGTTTGGATCGATTTCGTGTATATTCCAATTTTTGGTGTTTTGGTCCAATTTATGAAAATCCTATTATGGATATTTGGACATTGATATTTGAGGCGTATCGAAGAGCCGTTTAGGCTGGGTTGTCGTTCGACGTAATTCCTTAGTCATCGTCATTTGCTCGTTCGATCGTTTCCGATATTCGTTTGGCCATTTTTGGCCTAGGTTCAGGGAATGCCCTGAACCCTCCATTCAGACGTCTGAAACGTGATATTCAGACGTCTGAATATTGTTCTGGGAAGTTTTCTATTCCCAGATTCAGACGTCTGAATATATGGTTTCAGACGTCTGAATTGGTTCAATTGGAACCAGAAAGGAAATAGGCCAAAATATGCCTATTTCAGACGTCTGAAACACTTGATTCAGACGTCTGAATTGTGTTCTGGAAATTTTTATATTTCCAGATTCAGACGTCTGAACCAAGTGTTTCAGACGTCTGAAACTGCTGTATTTTGCCTATTTGCCTATTCGTTTGAGAATTCCAATTTAAATCGATTCGTGATAATCCTATTTGTTATTATCATCTATTATGACTTTGATGACTCTTTTTAGGGATTTTTGAATATCCATTTCGATGGATTCTTTATCGGTTTCGTTGGATTTTTATTCACATCTTTGTATGTGAATTTTAGTGATTGATTGTTCCTACAATCTTCTTTGTGTTTTGTCACTTTAAAAATATAAAGGTTTTCTATACTAGTAGTAAATATCAAAACTCTTTCCTCAATCGATTTCAATACTATTTTAATATCAAATTCGTTTATAAAACCGTTTTCCAATCTATTAGTATATATAAACCTTTACCTCACTCGTATGAGAAATCTAATTAAACGGCTTAGTAAAACGAGTGGTATGAAACGCTTGCGTTTACTTCGTCGGTTAATTCTTGGACTTGTTCGATTGAACCTCTTGTGACAATTTTCTAGTGGAGATTTACAGTTTGTTCGTAAATATTTAAGTTAAGCAAGTGGTTATGGGACATGAAGCTAAACTCATATATTTACTAGCTTAGTGTAATTGACACTTCTCGTTGATCATGACGATCATCTTTGTGATTTAGACTAGCAATGTGCGATGTCTCTTTGTCTGCGAGGGAGACTAAACCCCGTTTTGTGGAGTTTCGACTCAATTTGTGATGGGGTAGCAACCCATGGTCTTCGGGCCGTTTGTGGAGCTTCGGCTCAATTTGTGATGGTTAGCTACCATGGAATTAGCGTTCCGTTTGTGATACACGTGTTGGTGGGCTTTATGCTCCCGTTTGTGATAGGCCTCCCCCCCTTTGTGATTTCTGGATTTCTTGTGTAGATTCCTAGAATTTGTGTTTCACCAATTTTCGTGATTTCCATTGATAAGTTTTATCAATATTTGTGCATTGGTGAATTTGTGTGTCATTGACTTTAGTGATTTCTGGATTTCTTGTGTAGTCTTCTAGAATTTGTGTGTCATTGACTTTTGTGATTGACATTGATATTATCGTCAATATTTATGGTATGGTGAACGAAATAAGGAGTATGACGTTTCTTTGATTCTTGTGTAGATTTTGTGATATTGATTAATCTCTTGTTGATTATCAACTACTTATATATCATAGCTTGGCCTTGTGATTATTATGTGTTTAGTCATAACTCTGATTCTATATCGTTTCATCTGATATTTATAGTTAGACTGATCCGTTTATTATTTTCTTATTAAATAATACTCGGGTCAGACCGAGATGTTACAGGTGCTTCTGCTTGACTTCTCTCTTGGGATTGATTTCTCTGACTTTTGGTTAACTACTTAGATTAGTAGTTATTTTGTTGTATACATTTGAGATATAGACTCCATAATGTATACTTATTCTTTTGTGTAGTTCATGTAACTATTCTTTTGTGATATTGTGGATCTTTTTAGACCACTACTCTGATGTACACTTTCTAGTGTAGTATCATATCTTATTCCGCCTTTGTGATATGAATTGTCTGTGACTGATTTGTGTTATGCTTATTTCTATATTTGTTTTCCGAAGGATTTATATAGCCACCGTGTAGTAGCTTTGAGTTTGTGTCGGTATGTCAGATTTCCTCTTGAAATAGAATGCATGTTATATTATCTGACATATCGGTGCTCGCGCAAAGAAATTACACGGATGGTCGCTCCTCAACAGCCTTATTCTCCGTGCTAGTCGACAGCATTCACCGTAATGTTCTTGGCTAGCGTGGGGATAGAGGTGGGGCGTCACATTAAATCTTATTTATAAAACGATTACTATGCTTCTACTATGCTACTCTGATCGGCTTATGGAATTTACAAGTTAGTTATCAAAACAAGTTATAAATGTTTTAAAAAAATTTCGAAAATTTTCTAACCCTTGGATTTACAGAAAGTTTAGGTTGAGTCTTCTTTGTGCGGCTCGATCGAAAAAATTTTACAATTCAATATACAACCCAAATATATATCAAATATACATCTCATCTCAATGATGAGGCATCCTTTGGGAAAAATATAAAAGTGCAGTATGTAATCTAAGATGTGTACCTTATTGTTATTAATACAAGAGAGTTTGCTTGTATTGAGTAAGCAAAAGCATATAAAACCCTCATACACGTCCAAACGGTCTTCGTATGTACCTATCACAACTCAGTTTAGAATATTAGTTGCATATAATGATATAGAAAGCATGTATGATTTTTATAGAAGCATATAACATGAATTTTAAATCCAAACCATGACATAAGCATTAATATACAACAAATAAAAATCATATACAATAAAACAGTTATAACAACGATTTACAATAAAAGAAAATATTCAATTATTAGTATTCATCCAATTAATTCTTAATGATATGAATTTACATTATCCAATGTCACTATGTCAATTTAACACTTCATTTCTTATTAAAATCCGAATTTCATGAACATTTAATTGATTTACTTCTAGTTTTATTCAAATCCATTTCATTTGCATTCAATTCAATTTGTTGAATTTCAATTGTTACATTTTACATTTAGCAACATCTCATATCAATTCATTTATTCACATCCATTCTACACTTAAGTTCATTTTCATTTTAAATCAATGTAATTTCATTTACTCATTTTATTAATACAATTCACTACTTCTTCCATTTATTCATTTCGACTAGCTTTTCATAAGTTAAAGCTCATTTCATAATTCAATATTAGCTTCCTTCCTTTAAAACCATATTTAGTTGATTTAACATCTTGTTTAACTAACATTTATCAAAGTTATAAACTATAACTTTACTTTACATTTTAGCGAAACATTTGATTTATAAAGTTTATATCTCCATTTTTAGCATCAACATCATTAATGAATTATTTCTTATATCCCTATTTAAGTTTATTTTCAACATAATTCACATTTATTTTCACAATTTCATTTAATAACGAATTTATTTGTGAAACATTTTATTAATCATTTCATTAATCTATCACCATTTTATAAAAGTTTGTTTCTTTTATTCCAACTTGTTCAAGTTAGTCCTTAATTATTTCATAATACACTAATTAATTATATAACATTTATCATACAACTTAAATTTCATTTGTAAATATTTTAATTACTTGTATAATTTCCCATTACATATCCAAATCATCATTTTAACTTTTAACATTTGGTAAGTGTTATTATATGTTATTTGAATGCAATTTGGTATTATATAAATTAATCTGATTCGTTTTACTTAATTAGAATGTTCACTATTTTAACTTGTTTAAATTTTCTTTACTTTCAGTTTAAGAGTTGCAAACTTCAACTCTAAACTTTCTCAAAACATTTAGCTTAGGTTTCTTAATTCTCTTATGTTATAAGTTATGGTTATTCAAATATTTCATTTCATTCAAATAATTTAAAGATTATTAATTAATAGAACTTATAAATTTTAAATACCGAGTTCATTTAAAATGATTTGAAATAAGTATGTATACTTATATCTTTTATATATCAAATCATACTTTTGAAGTTTAAACCTAAATCCATTTATCAAAACAATTTTGTGGCATAGCTTCTTAGAAGTCTCCTCCACTTCAATTTTTGGCAATATTATTTTAACTTTTGGTCTCAACCATATATGATCTACTTAAATAAATTATCAAACGATTCCTTTCATTTTTTGGGTTATTTTGCAAGTTTACTGAAACATTCAAGACTCGAAAATGAACGCCGACGATGCTGCACGGTCATCACCGAAATGATTTTTCGATGACAGAAGAGGGGAGTACTGAATTCATTCCTTTTAAAATTTATTTGAAAACAATTTGTATTTGTATATACTTTTAAACAATACTCATACTATTTCCCAAATCTTGAAAACCTTTTTAAATTCATTGGAATTTAAATTTCTCAAATACTCAATTTTGTATTCATTTTACTTGCAAATTATATTTTATAAATCACATTTATACAATTTCATTTTCTTATAATCATATAATAGCTAGGGGGAATTATTTTAAAGGACAAAAATTTCTATATTTTTTGCCTCAAGGACACGACCTCGATATTTTTACCACAAGGACAAACATTCTTCTAAAAATTATTCACAAGGACAAATATTTTTCAAAATTATTCATACGGACAACAAAACTGATACCGAGCTAAAAACTGATACCTAAAAACTGCTACCGATAACTACAAACTGATACCTAAAAACTGCTACCAATAACTAAAAACTGATACCTACAGAAAGTTGTCCTTCAGGATAAAATATTGAAGGTCCGTCCTTGAGGCTAAAAAGCTGTGAAATTTTGTCCTTGACAATAATTTCCTGTAATAGCTAATA
This sequence comes from Allium cepa, assembly GCA_030765085.1. Taxonomy (NCBI): domain Eukaryota; kingdom Viridiplantae; phylum Streptophyta; class Magnoliopsida; order Asparagales; family Amaryllidaceae; genus Allium; species Allium cepa. The sequence goes on from CM060932.1 coordinate 474,924,205, forward strand.
GTTTACGAATATTGACTAATCAAACAATAAACAATAATGATCAATACTATCGTTTCTAACAACCAATTCACACTATGCATACCATAATAATTTCTGAAAATTATTCCTTTATATACAAAATATAATCAGGGTAAAATTATTTCATTTAGCCAATTTCAAAACAATACTATGTCGATTTATTCTGTTCAAGTGTTTAGAGATCCCTATCAATAACATCAATTACTCGTATTGACCAGAATCCATAAGTCACTCAACAAATCAACCAACACAATATAAAACAGTTTTTATATTCACTAACAAATACGCGCTTATATCTATCAATACGCTAACTCATTCTTGGGTGCTACCTTATCTCTAATGAGTTACCACTCAAAGCCAAGGTTATCACTAAACCAAAGCTCTGATACCGACTGTGATGACCCATATTTCGGAGTGTTTAAATCGATAATAATCCCCACATGCCCAACTTAAATAATCCGGAATATAGATAATCAATGGTGATAATTTAGAAAAGAAGAAGAAAACAAATACAGATTCTCGCCATGGAATGACAATATATAATAATCAAATAAACAGTTCATGAAGTTGTTTATATTATACATTTGATTATAATTTATACAACATTTATCAAAGTTACATATACATCAGGGATAAATTAATAATGTAGTAGAACAACATGATGCAAGGAATAATAATAGTAATAATACACTAAATCTTCGTCTTCGTTCCTTAGAAAATGATCTTAAATATGCTGAAATACTCAGGGCTGACCCGAGCGTAATAAAAGGACAAAACACTTTAGTCATGACTAAAATATTCTTATGTGAGTCAAACCAATATCGCATATAACATGACTGTAATAGCGTCAAAGATGTTTATGGGATTTCACATCTCCTATCCTGTATATAACGTGCGTGCAATAACTCAAGAGATGTTACAATATTTTGCATCTCTTAAGGATCCATCAAAATACTTATATATAGTAGAATACGCTGCATATATAATGTCTAGTCAATAAAATAAATATTTTTCTTAGCTTTAAGGCTTTAAATTGATCCCCATTAACGCGTTTTTAAGCATTGTCATACGGTTTGCATATATAACACCAGTAAACCGTCGATGGATAGGGATGCGCCGTGATACAACAACACTAAACCAAAATCGTAGGGGTCTCATATAGGGATAAAAGTATGATAAGGCATGTGAGGCAATTCCTAAGGTACACATTTGTTAAAGTAGTTCCGGTATCGACAGAGAGTATGCCTATATCCGACCCTGGTCGTTTTAACAAGTAATCGTTGTTTTACACACCAGTTGGTACTTTTACATTTCGAAAATAGTTCATACTTGATATCAAAATATCATATTCGCTCAAAATCAAATCCATTTCAAAATCATCATATTTACCCAAAATATACTATTTCAATTCCAAATCATTTCGCCTTAATATATCGATTTCGCTTTCAAAATCGTTTTGAATTTCAATTTAGGTTATAACATTAGTTTAACCCAATCCGCACTTAAATTCAAGATTTAATTTAAATAATTTACTCCTTTGACCAATTTGAATTTTTAGAAAATAGTTTAAATAATTTTAAAATAATTAAAATAGTTAAAAATAGCTTAAAAGGTTAAAATAGTTAAAAATAGTTTAAGTATTAAAATGGTTTATATAGCAAAATCTGAAAATCCAAAATAATTTGAATATTTAAAAGGTAGATTTAAATAGTTTATTTCAAAATAACTTATTTGAAAATGGTTTCAAAGTCATACTGATTCAATTTCCAAAATTTTCAATTCAAATCACTTTTAAATTTCCATTTCTATTTAGTCGATTCAATTCCGATTGCAAGTCGAATTTTACTTCGATTCCAAATTAATTTCAATTACAATTTCAAATTAATTTCAATTAAAATTCCAATAATTTCAATTTCAAATTTTTGAACCATTTCGATTTTTATCAAATCCGAGTTGATTTTCAAAACATCGATTCAAAACACTTAAATCAGTTTACTTTCAATACCCAATTTGAAATCCAAATCCTCAAATATAATTCAGTTCAGAGCTCAATTTCAAAATAGTTCGATTTCCATAAATTCGATTTTTCATTTTCTTAAAATCAAATCACTTAAATAAATTTCAAATCAAAAATTTTAAAATCGTTTAATTTAACCAATCCGGTGTTTGTATATAATTTCTATCCTATGGTCAAGTGATCAGTTATTTCAATTAAATTTCAGGGATATCATTTCAACCCAAATCACAGTGTCATAGGTATATATTATTTCAACCTATTTCTTAATTTATTCGAAATAATTCAATTAACAGCTTTATATACTATAAATAATATACAGGATGATAACAGGATATATCGAAATAAATAAACATCCAAATCATCCAAGACATCAATCAATAGCATCCATCACAATCAACATCCAAAATCAGCCAATAATTCACAACAATTCCATATTTATCAATATAAGGTATTTTACTAGTAATTAAATTCCAATTTGAAATTTAACCGTCAATTTTAATTTTTAACATCTAATTCGAATGACAATTAAATTTATCAAACAACGATCAATAAATTTATATCACTTCATACTTTCGAATTTAACTAGCATAAAAATATTCTAGTACTTGTGAGCATTATGAAACACTCACTTTTATTTTCTATTGTCGTCGAGACGTTCCATTTTTTATTAAATTCGAACGCGTTTGAATTTAACTGAAAATTTAGCAAGCTCTAACTAAAACCTTTAAAACTCTTTTTAAAATCAAAGGTATCTTGTAAGACCACGCCGCACATAAACACGGACGAGTTTTTACCTTATGATAACCAAAACACTTTTGTATAAAAATCTAGTGATATTATAATAATGTCTAAGTGTTCGAAGTAAAATATTAAAATAGTTGGAATGCTTGCATCTCACATTCCAACATATTAGGTATATAACTAAAACCGTACAACGCTTATTAGAGAATGGATTCCATATAATGACTAGGCATCGGGGTACCACCTATTATGGTACACGTCTAGAAAATGCACCGAGGACCCCGCCTGGATCCACTGCCAACACAAGACCGGCTAACCCCTAATTGGATAGTACCGAATATGTCATCACCACGGTTGCTTTGCAACCCTTTTTATCGAGATCTCATACACAACCAATCCATAAATATGTAGATGTATTTAGAAGGGTGACAACATACCCTAATGGGTGCAACCCACTTAGCCTTGCTACATCTCCCCTGATTTTAGTCATTCTCGATTGATGAGGCTTGAGGCTATCCATTTTGAACAGCAATCCCACTTGAAATTTTAACATTGTCCTTTAGGCATCAATGCAATGCTAGCATTCATCCATACAATTTGTTTAGGATAAGGAAAAACCGAAGGCTCTACTTTTACTGCATCCGTTTTGGAATCACCATTAGGATTAGTAGCAAGTAGCCCTTGCACTTCAATGGCTCCGTCTTTGATTCCATATTCTTCATAATATCTTCAATTCAAAACGCCTGAGTTGGATCAAAGTGGTTTTAGGATAACAGATTCGATCCCGGTCTCTTCGAAACAACTTTTGATAATTTTCGGTAAACTCAACACCGGTTCTTTAGGAAATAAGTAGATAAAAGAAAAGATCGGAGTTCACCTCCTAACCGTTAGTCGACAGATTTCCTTATCATTTATCCTAGAATAACGAAACGAATTTATAAGTATAGTATAGCACCATCGATGGTAACTATACCACATAATTTTCGTGTTTCTCTTAAATATTTTCAAAGTTACGTTTTTGGTCCAGATTTGATATTTGGTTATTTAACTACCAAATAAACAAACAATCAAACAATGATTCAATTCCATATGGGATCCTCTATGCCTTTATTACTTAATATTTAATTAATAAAATCATTTTATAAAACTTTATCAAAGGATCTTTTTTAAACACTTACCCCCAAACCCCTTACATCCCTTTTACTTGGAAAACAATATAAGTATTTACCAAAATATTTTGGAAATTCCCTTTCCTCAAAATTCCATGTTAAATGGCCAAACAAATCGGTTTCAAAAACATCACCTCCTATAAGACACATTTATATATCCCTTATAAAATTATTTTTATAAGTTCACTTTACATTTTAAACCACTTAAAAGTTTTCAAACTATATTTAAAACTTCTTTCAAAAATATCTAATATTATTTATAAAATCTCTTTCTATTTCCTTTGTCGAATCTCCTTTATAAAATATCATTTCCAAGATATCGTTTGTAAATCACTTTAGGTAAAACCATTTATTTAATAAACCCATTTTAAAAACAAGATATTATTTAAAAATAACTATATAAATTATAATAAAATTTGAAAATCATTATTAACCTTTAAACCCAAATTGATTAAAGATTATAGTTAATTCAAAAACATACTTTACTAATTCGAAAAGAGGCTTAGCAATCCCAATGGTACTAATTTAAGTTACCATTCAATTTCAATTCACTTAACAGTTATTTATATAGGTCAACATATATGTCGATACAACTCATATCCAAATCAAGGAATAACATATCTGTAACGACCCGCTATTTTGGACCATTCAAATCGACAATAAACCATACATATCTGACTTGAATAATTCAAAATACCGAATTGTTAATTAAAAATTGGCAAAACTTAAAATATACAGTAAATAAATCAATTACAGATCACAAAGTAATATAATGCAGCGGAATAGATAAAGAATAGTAGTTCATGAAGCTACTATATACATCAGAACTAGAAATAAAATACAACCGAATAGTTCAAATGAAGTGAAGTCTCCAATGCAACAGATGACTTCTCTGAACCAATCAACTGGAAAGGCTGGAATCTGAATCAATAGTTGGATCTCCAAATGAAGCTCCAATCTCCAAAGGTGAGTCTAATGTTGTATTCCTCAGTCTGACCCGAGCGTAAAGCAAAACACAAAACACTCGAGTCAGGATTAACATTCTTATATCAATAAATCCAACTCAAGTGAAATATCAACTGAAATACAAATAACTTAAAGGATGTTTGGAATAACCATCCTCTAAGGGTCCATGGAACTATCTACAGGGTAGAAATATACACTATGACACCGTGGTTCTTTCATCTTAATTTATACATCAAAATCAAATATCATTTCACTTCAAAGTTACGATTCAATTTACTAAATTTCCAAATTCAAATCTAGTCAAATCTCAATTTAAATCAATTTAAATTCAACTTAATTTCTAAATAACCATTTCACATTTTTCGATCTCAAATTCCGGATTTGAAATCACAAAATACCCTTTTACATTTCAATATTTCAAAACTTTAAATATTAAACGTTTCAAACTAAATTTTATTTCAATTCATTTTTCTAAATAATAGATTCAACTTATATCGATTCAAATACAGATCTGAAACACCAATTAAATTCTAGTATAGTTCAAAGCTTTAATATTCTACATTCCCAAAGCTCAATTTAACAGTTTCATAAAGATCTTGATTTAATCAAATTATTATTTAGCCTTGAATATTTCCTCCTTAGATTCAATATTATTTAAGTAACCTGAAATTTCCCTTTTACTCAATATTTTCTTTAATTAATTTAAACGTGAAATATTCATTAAATCTCTTAAATCAAAAATCCAGTTACAAAAATCATACCCTTAAATTTCCATTTCAAAAATTTCAATTTGATTTAATCAAATAAATCTTTATTTAAATACCATTTTTATAAACCCAATTTATCTCCCAATCTTAATTATTCAAATTCTTTACAACGATAAATTTTGAAATATAAATCTTAAATAATACTTAAACATATTATATGGATTAAATCAATCCCAAAATATTATTATTAAATTTATATATAAAGTTTCCACTTATATATAATATTTTAAGAACCAATATTTATTAATTCCCATACGTTTCTTTTCAAACTATAGAAATTTACCTTTAAAATATTTATATGGACCAACGGTGTCGGTATATATTTCCTATCATATAGTCAAATGCAACGGATATTTATCATTTCAATCCGTACACTAAATATATACGGGTGGATATTGTTTCAACCCGTAATTCCAAATTCAATTAAATGAAAATCGCTTGGGTTTATCATTTCAACCCATAACGATTTTCTACTATTCTAAAGTCCGTTCGGGTATGTATCATTTCAACCCATAATGATTTCTATACTAACAGGGAACTTGCAGAGTGATAACAGATATGAAAATAACAATAACAACAGGCATATATCGTCAAAATAAATATAAACAATAGGATATGGTGTCATATCCCATAAGTGAACAGTTATAGATAATAGCATATATATATAACAATTTAAATAACTACAGCCTCATATTTCAATTGTCGTTTCAATTGAAATCAAATTTAATAAATAAAAGAACGTTAAACGTGAGTGATTGCTCACCTTTCGAGGTTAGAGAGATAGACAATGAAGTGGGTTACGAATCCTGAACACGAATTTCGAAGCAAAGCTAGATTGGCACGAGTTCAACGGATAAGCTGATATATAAATAATTGACGAAATCAAATCAGAACTAGATCGATCGATGATGATAGTTATATATGCCGGATATAACTAAAAAAAAATCATAATGCAAATCCAACATATCCTTTACGCTAAAACTATATACGAACTTGTAAAATACTATGCTTATACCCAAAAGCAATACACTATATTTATTTAAGTCTGACCGTATTACATATACATGACTTATGGGTTATACTTTATCTATAAATGTTCATTTTTTTTCAACTCTACCAACTATATAAGCTACCCAAGCACTACATATAATTGTATACACTATATAACAACAAAATAAAATATCAACCTATTATGTATAAATATACACGCACTGACCTTATAAAACAGCGTGTATATAATACAACAATTTATATAATATCGTATGACTCAATATGCTTCCAGAACTTAGAAAAAAATGAATTTATATATATGAATAAACTTAGCTATATATAATTACAAAATATAATGCTTATAAATGTATAACGAATCACCCGCCTACAAGCCATTTACACATCAACCCACATATAAGACGTAAGCAGGCTTCGGAAAACATTATATAACTTTTAAAATCATATATTATATAATATACTTAACAAATATATATACGCTTACATTAACAGGTATTAGAATATTTGAGATAGAATGAATGCAGACATGTTTTAAAACCCACCTATACCTATACAAAATATATGCAGACGTGTATTAAACCCATAACTACACAAAATATATTTTAATATCCTAAACTTATTATATGTGTCAACAGCACTAAAGTAAGAGATTAAAACTTGTGTGAACTATATGTAAACCAACAGTAAATACTAAATGCCCCTTGTAAACAAGTATTTTTTTTCATGCATATGAACTAATATATTCATATACTTGAACCAACGCCTATATACTAGTAAAGAGGGTAATATGAAATCAAACAGACCAAATACTTATACATAAATTACCAGAGAAAACATATATGAACTAACAATTTATAAACTAAAATATATATATATATATACTTACTGTGAAATGATATATATATAACTAATATATGGGCTGGCATATAAAAATTACTATAACTATATATATTAAAATAAGATGAAACTTTAATACATATGTTTCAATATGTATGCAGAACAATATACAACAAATTAACTAAGCTAGAATATGCAGACTTTATGATATAATATGTAAACCAAAATGCAAACTCAACAATCTAGTATAACAGGACCGGATAAAATAGAACAAATATAAAATATATATAGGTGTCTCTGTCATAGACATACCATCACTGCATAATACATAATATAGTTTAAATAATACAACATACCTATTATATAAAAGAAGAGATGAGGGAAATGGAGGAGATGGTGGCTTGGCTATGTGGTTGATGGTTCGGTGAACTGGGCGAGGGCGTGGGTAGAGGGCAGCTCGGCCTGGGTAGGCGGAAGCAAGGTTCAAGGGGAAGGGCCTGTGGTGTGGCGGCGGCTGAGGGTAAGTGAAGGGTGGCGGCTGCGTTCTCGGATGTGGGCGAGATCAGGTAGGGCGGCGCTGGTCGGCGTGAGGAGGTGGTTGAAGCAGAGGGGCGGTGATGTGTAGGGAAGTGGCGAAAGAAAAAGAGGATAGGAAGGAGTGGTTTGTTCGGCGGTGCAGGCTCGGTGAGGCGGAGCCGGAGGTGGACACGGCTGTGAGTGAATTTTTGGTGGAGGAAGGTGCGAATTGTATAATTTAGAGCAGAATGAAAATATAAAACAAAAAGAGGGGAAGAAGAATATATAGAGAAAGGGGATCGAAAACAATAGAGAGGAATGGCACGTGGGCACGATTTCAGCCAAGAAAAGTGAAAAAAATGGACCGTTCAAAAGAATAAAACGGATGCAAATTTATATGTTGATTTTCAAATATGGGATGGCAACTGTCACGAGCTTAGATTTAGCTAAAAATTTACAGCAATTAATAAATTGGAGTGATGGGATGCCAGCTGCCAATTCCAGCTAACGCGATTTCAAAGTAATTTATCACATTGCTTGGGATGCACATTCAACATATGAAAGGCAAGAAAAGCTACGGACACAAATAGAAACGACTACAGATCAATTAAAGAAGGGAAGGAGTGTGCGTGCTCTGATTTTGCTAAAATAAATTTCAACGTTTAAAATAATAAAGGTTGGAATTTATTTCAAAAGTAACAGCAGGACCCTAGATTGATGGGCAGATAATTTAAAGCAATTTATTGACTGATTGGACAGCACGTTTAAATATTGAAACGCAAAAGGAAAAGTTAAGTCACAATTTTAGGGTACCGTTACAACGAACAATTTATAGCTTCCGTTGTACACCGGATCCCAAAATACAGAAATAAATATACCATTGAGATCTGAACGATGAGACGATCAAAACGGTACACAGATATCAGTGGTACGATCATCCGATCAAAAATCGATGATCGGTACCAAAATACTGCTAATTTGTCATAAATACGGTAAACGGAGCAGTAGACATCCGAATTTGGAAAAACGAAAGATGATGTCTTACTTAGAAAAGGATTTAGAAATTTTCTATAGAAAAATATTCAGGCTTGAAAATAAAATTATTATCAGCAATGATTAGCTAGCTTGAATTTAATAGAATTTCACAATGATAAACTTTAATAAATTAATTTAAAATTTAAAATCTGCTATTTAGTTGGACGTAATCCAAATATTTAATTTTGCTCCAAAATATTATTATTATAAAATTTCACCAAGGTTCAATTAAATACGTTAAATAAAACCATTTAAAACTAATAAAATCTACGGGTCGTTACACTCTCCCCCACTCAAAACTTTTCGTCCCCGAAAAGGAAGGAGGTAGAAGAATTGTACAACCAGAAATAAAAGTAGATTGGAAGTCAAGATTTAACAAATAATTTGAAACTAAATAAATTTTACTTGAAATTTGAAAACCTCATTTGCAACTCGATTATCTTTGATACTTTAAAACTTTTCAAAACTCCTTTGAAAACAATTATTTACACTATTAGTTATATTTACAAAGAAGCTATTTTACAAATTTTTAATCCAAAAATTCATGACATTTTTATTTATCTCAAAATACTTTCAAATATTATCAATAAATTAATAATCATTTCTTTAAATATGTTTTACTTAATAACTTCTAAAATATTTATAACACTAAAATTTCTATTAAACAATATAGTATATAGATAAACAATATTTAAAAGATTATATTTAAAAAAGAAAGGAAGGTAGATTCTGGAAACGGAATATAGGTGAACAACTAAAGATGAGAAGATAAGGTAGATTCAAAGAATAGTATCGGACACGAATAATTAATCTAGAACCATAAGAATTTAAATTTCGAATATTGATACAAAATTTCTTTGTTAAAAATACTTTTAAAATAAAATACCCTTATAATAAAATACTTTTAAAATGAAATACTATTATATCGGAATAAATTTTCCTTTCGAAAATACTTTTATAACTCGATGTTTCAACAAGTTTATCCTCGTTCTTGCAGACTCTGGCCATGCGTTGATCAGGCGCAAAGCTAGAATTCTTCAAGTACTTGGTAGACCCATTTCAACACCCAGTGAAAATACTTGAAAAACCTTTTTTTTTAAACAGATATGGAAAGTACAATCCAAACAAACAACCAAACCAAAACCTTTGTCCGATCATGGTTCGCAAATACACAATGGTTCGCCTGGGTCCCCCAGGAAACAATCCGTATCCGTAAGCTTTCTCAGCCCTGCGAGTTACGCCATGATGACTAGTAGAGTGCAGGATACACAATGGTTATGCCTGGATCCCCCAGGAAACAATCCGTACCTGTAACGACCCCGGATTTTTATGAATTTAAATTGATAATTTAAATGAATTTTTGAATTAAAATTTGTAAAATTGATTATAAATGATGCGAGTTTCCCCGATTCAAATATAAAATATATTAAGTCAAATTTATTTGAAAATTTGCATATATGTGTATATATGAGAATATATATATATGTATATGTTGGATTTGAAAATATAATCTTAAATAAATGGGTCAAAGACTAATTATAATAATAACAATTAAAATATAAACTAGAAATACAAGACAATAAATGTCTAGTTAAACAAATAAATAAATATAAAAGTAAAACACATTTAACAAATTCTAACAACAAATTAAATATAGAACTACATCCAAATAAATAAGCAAAGTATACAAAATAATAAAATAACACAAGTGTGAACACTTAAATAAGAAACAAAAGAAAGCTATCATTATCATCTTCAAACATGCTACAGCTGAGACAAAGCAAATATATATTTTTGTATGTACACTTGCAAATTAAACCAAACCAACAAGATAAAATTTAAAGTTAAAAAGAAAAGAAACAAATAAAATACAACACAAAACTGTACATACATAACAGTACATTAGCTAAACCTATTATTATAAACATGCAAGTATATGCAGGCAAGAAAATGTAGGCTGAAATAAACAAAGCTAAAGTAATAATACATCTCAACCATACTTATTAAACAAAATAGTATTACTTTGTACAAATAACATCACCAATTCAAGCATGGATTTAGCAACAGAAAAAGAAGGTTAAAGATGCTGAGTAAAAAAAAAAAAAAGAAAAAAAAAAGAAATATTGTACTTGCCCATACCTAATACCCTGTACAAAAACAACATACCCTGTCAACTTTTCCTATATATCCACTTCACCTCAGTTCGTTCATCAACCTGAGAAGATCAAGTTAAAAATAAGAACAAAGAAATCAAAACAAAAGCAAGAAGATTTAGGATCAAAAGCAATGCCATTTCCAGTTTTAAAAAGTGCAGGCTGTTTTCAAATTTAAGTATGCTCTGTTCTTCTTCTCAGACATGTGAGTAACCTCATCTTTTGAATATAATCCATTTCTTGCATATCAGTGAATGAGTATGGGGGTGTTTATATATATATATATATATATATATATATATATATATATGTATGTATGTATGTATGTATGTATGTATGCATGTATGTGTGAGTTTTCTGGAAAATGAGTTGTGTACAGGCTGATGGTTATATAGGTTCTCAGTTTGAAATTCCAAATTCAAGTTTTGTTTCAAAAAATCATTTTCCCTTGATCGGCTTGTTATTTGAACTTTGTGTCAAAACAAAAATCGATTGTTATAGTATATATTTAAGTTTAAAATTTTATTTCAGTTACAACATCTTAGGATTATCACTGGAAATTAAGTTATCTGAACATAACCTTAAATAAGTAAAATTTCAAATTTCTTCATTCATGAATTCAGGAATATAAATTGAATTCTCATATTAAAAAATGATTTTTAAAGCAAAAATCATAATTTTTAGAGTGAAGATGAGGGAGCAGTTTGGGTTTGTCGAAAATTCTTTGTTTGGGCGATCTCTGACAATCTACTGGCTCGGCAAGGTCGGTGTTCTTTAGGTTGGTAGTGGAGTGAATGGTGGTTATAGGAAAAATGCCAGATGGGTTTGTAGATGGTCGGGGTGGCGGCAGCAAGATCGAGAAGTCTGGAAACCTAGTTTGTTGGGGTCGAGAGTTTTGGGTTCGTTTGTCGTCTATAGGCGACCGAGTTCGCCATGGTTTGGAGGAATGGTGGGGGAGGCATCAACGAAGCAGCGACCGCAGTTTCAAATTTTTCGGTGGCGTGAGTGACGGCGGCAAGATAAATTTGTGTAGTGGTCTGAGTTTCAGGTTCCATACGATATGCTAAAATTTCGATCTGAAGGTTTAGAGGCAATTCGAGTTGGATTTTGAGGTTTGGGGGTAATTTTTGTCATGCCGATGGCGTTGGAGTTCGCCAAAGGCCAGTAACTGTGTCGTGCACGTGTACGGCATGACATGGGTGTCAGCAACGTGTATCTGTACCGAGTCGTGCTCGAGAATTTAGAATGTTTGCTTCGAGTCCTCTTGCGTGTGCGTGTGTGATGATTTAACAGTAGTTTAAAACTTAAACTTGAAAAAAAAAGAAACAGGAGGAGAAAGAACAGAGGAAGAAGAAAGGGAAGCAGGAGATTGACGCGGGAAAAAGGAGGGGGAAAACTCGCGTTTGCTTGAAGTAATTAGTTTTTGGACTCGAAGCTTTTCAATGTCGCTTCGAGTTGTTTTGCAATAGCACAGTTTTAAAAAGGAAACCCTGTAACATTTTAAACTTCAAATCTGGGTTTTTAAACTGAAGGGTAGGGATTTAAGTAAGTTTAAATCCAAGTTAGAATCTGATTTAAATCCAGTTTTAAGTTAGTTTCAAATAAACTTTGAATTTAAAAGTTTTAAACAGAAATTTGATTTTAAATCAAATTTGTAAATATTTACAAGGTGGATTTTCAGATTTTAAATCTTATTTTAGAATTTAAATTAAAATCTGAAAACAAGGCTTAAATATGGCTTCAAGTTAAAATCTGGAATTTGAACTAGTTTTCAAATCATACGTGTTTTAAAACAAGTATAAATCAAATAGTTTTTTTTTTTTTTAAAAAAAGTAAATTTGTTTTCAAACCAATAACTAAACTTAATATTTGGTAATTTGAATCTGCAAGTTAAATAGTGGTGTATTTTAAAGGCTTAATTTTTTTTTTAAGTAAATTGGGTTAAAGGCTTACATAAGTTCATCTATTAATAATAAATGTTCTTTACATTTATTTTAAGATTATAAGTGGATATTTAAATTTGGTTAATATTTAGATATGTAAGCATTTTGAATCATAAATTCAAAATGAAATTTGAGTCTAAATTCAAATTTGAAATGATTTAATTTATAAGGTAATTAAAGAATGATTTATTAAATTTATAAAAAAAAAGTAATTTAGATTTATTAATTAGAAATGATTAATAAAGATCTAATCTAAGAAATTTTCTTAAGAAGGTAATTAAAGAAAGTTAATAAAGATAACTACTAAAGATTATCAAGTATTGATTAAAGTGATAAATAATTAATAATTAAATGGATTAATTAATTTAGAAAATCAATTATAAATTGTTAAATATAATTACTTAATGAAAGTAATTAAGGATTAATCACTTATTGTAATAAATTTTAGATATTTTGATTAACTAAAGTATTTGATAAATAAATTAATATCAAATGATTTGTAATTTATTAAATAATCAAGATTTGATAATTAATTCATAAGTAATTGATTAAATTGGAAATGAATTGAATTAATCAGGATTAAACGACTGATCAATCCTGATTATAAATGATTATTAGATACTTGACCTTACTTATGAATGATTGTATTGCATGATATGCCTTGAATTGATTGTCCTATCTGATCTGTGATATTTTGTTCTGTGGATTGAGCTGTGTATTTTATTCATTTATTTACATTCGTATATTATCTGTGATCTGTGAATGGACGATAAGCTTTATAGTTATATCGCTTATCAACTATATTGTTGTATTTGATATGTGATGATTGAATGATGTGCACTATTGTGTTAAACCCCTGGACCACACTATACACACACAATTATGGATTTCACGAGGAAATCAGTTAAGTCACAGATGTTTGAAATAGTTTAAAATTTGAATTTTTAAATTCAAATGTTTTGGAAATGGAATTGGAATAGAAGTGAAAAGCTTTTGAAATGGAATTTCAAAGATGGAAATTTATTTTGAATAACTGGATTAAGTGTTGGAATTTAAATACTTTAATTTAAATTTGAATTCAATATTCAAATTGAATTCTGTAATTTGAAACTAGGGATTAATGATATTATACTAGTCATTATGAGTTAAATCATTTTTAAAGTATTATTTTTAGGAATTTGAATTTAACCCAAGGAATTGAACTCGTATAAATGAATCAGATTTCTAAAAAAAAAAAAAAACTGTTGTCTTCAAATGATAAACACTTTTAGATAAGAACTGAGATTCCAGTTAATTAGGGGAATTTCAAGATTGAATAGAGAAATGATTTTCCTAAGTTATGAATGAATTCTTTTTGAAACCTATGAATTAAATCTGTTTATTTTTAACAGATTTAAATTGATGATTTGTTTAAATCAAATTGAAATGAAATTGTTTTTGAAGGCTATAAGTTAAATCTTTGATTTAAAGATTTAACGAGTTAATCAAATTGAAATGAAATTGTTTTGAAGGCTATAAGTTAAATCTTTGATTTAAAGATTTAACGAGTTAATCCAATTGGAATGGAAATTGTTTTAAAATCTATAAATTGATCTTTGTGAAATAAATCTTTTTGTAATATAAAGATTTGAAATGGTAATTGGTTTAAACCATTTGAAGAAAAGTTTTGGGTTTTAAGTTGTGACTTAATTGAAATCCCAATATCCATATATTTCTTGTAAATATTGCGCTCACTATTCGGTTTAGCCGGGAGAGGACCTTTGTGTCATATATCCCATTCCGAATATGTGATATGTCATTATGGATAGCATTTGAAGACCGGTGGTGAAGACCGGATATTTTCGAAAACGTAAGGACAACTCGTCGAATGTCTTTGCATCGAATGGTCCCCGGTATAGAGACTCCATATGTGATGGGGAGTCCGAACGTGATTAGTGAATATCCGGATTGCAAGGACTTCTTTGTAAGTGCCTTCGGTTCTGTTCGAGCCCAGAACAGACTTGTATGGATTGTATGTCTGACATTACAAATTGAGATATAAAGCCGATTTCTTTCAAATATATTTCTGTTGGTGGCGGAGAATTTATTCTCTTAGCTTAACACCCTTCTCTGAGACGTACGAGCTCAGAGGTTATATAGTTGAAGGTTATCAGCGATATATTCCCAATTTGGTAATGTGACATGCTGAGTGTTGCTGTGAAATGATCATTGTGTTGATTATTTATGATAGGATCATTTGTTTGATCGTCTATCTTGGTGATCATTTCTATGATCATTTGTTGACCCAAAGCATGGCTTTTGTATAAAGTATGTTTTTGTGGACGTGACTTCGTCGAGCCTCACACCCCGGAAATGGTCAAAACAGGAAAGATGCGGCAAGGTTATGAGGGGTAGCTCCCTTTAGGGTATGTGCATTTCCTTCTGGATAGAGGTGGTATCATGGTATGGAGCCCAGATATTTAACCTATGTGGTTACTGCGAATTTATTACTTTGTGGTTGTTGGTTATCAGGATCCTGTGAGAAAGGTCGTTTACGATCGGGGGATGACATACTCGTGTCAGTAGTTACCCAGTTAGGGGTAACCTGGCCTTGTGTTGGCAGAGATCCGGTTTGGTTCTCGGGGACGTCCTTCGAGAGGCGTTCTCATGTGGCAATGGGAAGTTCCTTGGCCTGACCATTTGTTGGAAATCCAATTCCCAATACGAAACCCTGTACAGTGTTAGTTGTAGAACCTGCCATTTACTTATGGTGGCGCCCCACTGTTTAGATGGTAGCTATAGTAGGCATACGATAATGGTCGTATGTTGGCTAAGATTTATATCTTTACTTTCGAAATGTTTTTCTACACTATGCACTAGTAATAATATCAAATGTTCTTTTTAATACGTATCAAGCATCTTTGACTATCATAAGGAGAAATCTCCTCCGATTCTGCGTTTGCATTGTGTGTGTGTGCGGGAGGCCTTATGGTAGTCTCATTTTTCAAAAGCATTGCGAATTGAATTTAAAATCTTTTGTTGATTGTTTAAAAGGTAAACTGCTTTTGTTGCTCACACCAGTCCCACGACTGATCCGGAGTTTATTGTTTTCTTTCCTAAACTCTGGGTGCTCATTATTTTCTACACGAGCAGTCTAGAGTTGGGTTTTTCACATAGTCAGGTTTAGTAGATTATCTAGAGTTAGTTCAGTCTTTGGATCGCACCAGTCTTGCTCGTCTTGGTGCATCGTTATTGGGAGTTCGAGCTATTGCTGGATTGGTTTTTGGAAATGGAGTTGCAGTTCTTGAAGTTCTCTTTTGAAGACTATCTTAGAGTTATATTGTTCCGCTGCTAGTTTTCATCTATTTTCTTTTCCGCTGCTATTTTATTGTATCATGTCTCTGATGTATATTGATATCTATTGGATCATCTGTTGTATCAGATATTGTATCAAAGTTGTATATCAATGTATTATTCTTTTATTCCGTTGTGCTATTTACTTAATGTTGTTATAAGCTCCGGCGAATCGGATATGAACGGTCGAATCTATGGTATTCGAATACGATTTGAAGTATGGATGTCGATTTTCGAGCGGGCAAAATCCACGTCGTTACAATTGGTATCAGAGCTAAGGTGAAACTTTCGCTCAGGAGTATAACACATTAAGTAGCTCATTAGAGATAGGGTGAAGTAAATCCTAGAATGAGTATATCCCTAAGATATCCGTTTGAATGCCTCAGTAAATTCTTTTACTATTCACCGATAGTAAGTATGAGTGCAAGAAGATAACGAGATAGGGGACAGGGAAATACGACTATAATTAGTCAAAACTCTGTAACAACAGTGGGAACATCTTTCTTATCAATCTCTTTTTGATTCGTTTCCAAAATTCTTTTGATTGCTTCGTGACAGCTCCAGAAAGAAGTTTCGGTGTAATGATGGCCTTATGAATCATTATAGGAAATTCTTACTTCGTATCCTCATCAGTTTCTTATCAGTTTTTCGATTTAAACTTTAATGAATATGAATTTGAAAATTGAAATTGGAGATTTTAAATGAATTAGAAATTTTAAATTGAGTTAAAATTGATTAATAGAATATGAAGAATGATTAGAATTGTATCGATAAAACGATTTTGTTTAAAACTAAATTTGAAATTCTATTATAATTTCTTGTATCTATTGTTGATATTCTGATTTGGTGAGCCAAATGCAGAACTGATATCCAGTTTGATCTGAAAAGATATTTCTCTATCTTTCATCTATCTCTGTGTTGTTTTCGTGCCTGCAAATTTCGAGGACGAAATTCTTTTAAGGGGGGAAGTTTGTAATGACCCCGGATTTTTATGAATTTAAATTGATAATTTAAATGAATTTTTGAATTAAAATTTGTAAAATTGATTATAAATGATGCGAGTTTCCCCGATTCAAATATAAAATATATTAAGTCAAATTTATTTGAAAATTTGCATATATGTGTATATATGAGAATATATATATGTATATGTTGGATTTGAAAATATAATCTTAAATAAATGGGTCAAAGACTAATTATAATAATAACAATTAAAATATAAACTAGAAATACAAGACAATAAATGTCGAGTTAAACAAATAAATAAATATAAAAGTAAAACACATTTAACAAATTCTAACAACAAATTAAATATAGAACTACATCCAAATAAATAAGCAAAGTATACAAAATAATAAAATAACACAAGTGTGAACACTTAAATAAGAAACAAAAGAAAGCTATCATTATCATCTTCAAACATGCTACAGCTGAGACAAAGCAAATATATATTTTTGTATGTACACTTGCAAATTAAACCAAACCAACAAGATAAAATTTAAAGTTAAAAAGAAAAGAAACAAATAAAATACAACACAAAACTGTACATACATAACAGTACATTAGCTAAACCTATTATTATAAACATGCAAGTATATGCAGGCAAGAAAATGTAGGCTGAAATAAACAAAGCTAAAGTAATAATACATCTCAACCATACTTATTAAACAAAATAGTATTACTTTGTACAAATAACATCACCAATTCAAGCATGGGTTTAGCAACAGAAAAAGAAGGATAAAGATGCTGAGTCAAAAAAAAAAAAAGAAGAAATATTGTACTTGCCCATACCTAATACCCTGTACAAAAACAACATACCCTGTCAACTTTTCCTATATATCCACTTCACCTCAGTTCGTTCATCAACCTGAGAAGATCAAGTTAAAAATAAGAACAAAGAAATAAAAACAAAAGCAAGAAGATTTAGGATCAAAAGCAATGCCATTTCCAGTTTTAAAAAGTGCAGGCTGTTTTCAAATTTAAGTATGCTCTGTTCTTCTTCTCAGACATGTGAGTAACCTCATCTTTTGAATATAATCCATTTCTTGCATATCAGTGAATGAGTATGGGGGTGTTTATATATATATATATATATATGTATGTATGTATGTATGTATGTATGCATGTATGTGTGAGTTTTCTGGAAAATGAGTTGTGTACAGGCTGATGGTTATATAGGTTCTCAGTTTGAAATTCCAAATTCAAGTTTTGTTTCAAAAAATCATTTTCCCTTGATCGGCTTGTTATTTGAACTTTGGGTCAAAACAAAAATCGATTGTTATAGTATATATTTAAGTTTAAAATTTTATTTCAGTTACAACATCTTAGGATTATCACTGGAAATTAAGTTATCTGAACATAACCTTAAATAAGTAAAATTTCAAATTTCTTCATTCACGAATTCAGGAATATAAATTGAATTCTCATACTAAAAAATGATTTTTAAAGCAAAAATCATAATTTTTAGAGTGAAGATGAGGGAGCAGTTTGGGTTTGTCGAAAATTCTTTGTTTGGGCGATCTCTGACAATCTACTGGCTCGGCAAGGTCGGTGTTCTTTAGGTTGGTAGTGGAGTGAATGGTGGTTATAGGAAAAATGCCAGATGGGTTTGTAGATGGTCGGGGTGGCGGCAGCAAGATCGAGAAGTCTGGAAACCTAGTTTGTTGGGGTCGAGAGTTTTGGGTTCGTTTGTCGTCTATAGGCGACCGAGTTCGCCATGGTTTGGAGGAATGGTGGGGGAGGCATCAACGAAGCAGCGACCGCAGTTTCAAATTTTTCGGTGGCGTGAGTGACAGCGGCAAGATAAATTTGTGTAGTGGTCTGAGTTTCAGGTTCCATACGATATGCTAAAATTTCGATCTGAAGGTTTAGAGGCAATTCGAGTTGGATTTTGAGGTTTGGGGGTAATTTGTGTCATGCCGATGGCGTTGGGGTTCGCCAAAGGCCAGTAACTGTGTCGTGCACGTGTACGGCATGACATGGGTGTCAGCAACGTGTATCTGTACCGAGTCGTGCTCGAGAATTTAGAATGTTTGCTTCGAGTCCTCTTGCGTGTGCGTGTGTGATGATTTAACAGTAGTTTAAAACTTAAACTTGAAAAAAAAAAGAAACAGGAGGAGAAAGAACAGAGGAAGAAGAAAAGGAAGCAGGAGATTGACGCGGGAAAAAGGAGGGGGAAAACTCGCGTTTGCTCGAAGTAATTAGTTTTTGGACTCGAAGCTTTTCAATGTCGCTTCGAGTTGTTTTGCAATAGCACAGTTTTAAAAAGGAAACCCTGTAACATTTTAAACTTCAAATCTGGGTTTTTAAACTGAAGGGTAGGGATTTAAGTAAGTTTAAATCCAAGTTAGAATCTGATTTAAATCCAGTTTTAAGTTAGTTTCAAATAAACTTTGAATTTAAAAGTTTTAAACAGAAATTTGATTTTAAATCAAATTTGTAAATATTTACAAGGTGGATTTTCAGATTTTAAATCTTAATTTAGAATTTAAATTAAAATCTGAAAACAAGGCTTAAATATGGCTTCAAGTTAAAATCTGGAATTTGAACTAGTTTTCAAATCATATGTGTTTTAAAACAAGTATAAATCAAATAGTTTTTTTTTTAAAAAAAAAGTAAATTTGTTTTCAAACCAATAACTAAACTTAATATTTGGTAATTTGAATCTGCAAGTTAAATAGTGGTGTATTTTAAAGGCTTAATTTTTTTTTAAAGTAAATTGGGTTAAAGGCTTACATAAGTTCATGTATTAATAATAAATGTTCTTTACATTTATTTTAAGATTATAAGTGGATATTTAAATTTGGTTAATATTTAGATATGTAAGCATTTTGAATCATAAATTCAAAATGAAATTTGAGTCTAAATTCAAATTTGAAATGATTTAATTTATAAGGTAATTAAAGAATGATTTATTAAATTTATAAAAAAAAGTAATTTAGATTTATTAATTAGAAATGATTAATAAAGATCTAATCTAAGAAATTTTCTTAAGAAGGTAATTAAAGAAAGTTAATAAAGATAACTACTAAAGATTATCAAGTATTGATTAAAGTGATAAATAATTAATAATTAAATGGATTAATTAATTTAGAAAATCAATTATAAATTGTTAAATATAATTACTTAATGAAAGTAATTAAGGATTAATCACTTATTGTAATAAATTTTAGATATTTTGATTAACTAAAGTATTTGATAAATAAATTAATATCAAATGATTTGTAATTTATTAAATAATCAAGATTTGATAATTAATTCATAAGTAATTGATTAAATTGGAAATGAATTGAATTAATCAGGATTAAACGACTGATCAATCCTGATTATAAATGATTATTAGATACTTGACCTTACTTATGAATGATTGTATTGCATGAGATGCCTTGAATTGATTGTCCTATCTGATCTGTGATATTTTGTTCTGTGGATTGAGCTGTGTATTTTATTCATTTATTTACATTCGTATATTATCTGTGATCTGTGAATGGACGATAAGCTTTATAGTTATATCGCTTATCAACTATATTGTTGTATTTGATATGTGATGATTGAATGATGTGCACTATTGTGTTAAAACCCTGGACCACACTATACACACACAATTATGGATTTCACGAGGAAATCAGTTAAGTCACAGATGTTTGAAATAGTTTAAAATTTGAATTTTTAAATTCAAATGTTTTGGAAATGGAATTGGAATAGAAGTGAAAAGCTTTTGAAATGGAATTTCAAAGATGGAAATTTATTTTGAATAACTGGATTAAGTGTTGGAATTTAAATACTTTAATTTAAATTTGAATTCAATATTCAAATTGAATTCTGTAATTTGAAACTAGGGATTAATGATATTATACTAGTCATTATGAGTTAAATCATTTTTAAAGTATTATTTTTAGGAATTTGAATTTAACCCAAGGAATTGAACTCGTATAAATGAATCAGATTTCTAAAAAAAAAAAAAACTGTTGTCTTCAAATGATAAACACTTTTAGATAAGAACTGAGATTCCAGTTAATTAGGGGAATTTCAAGATTGAATAGAGAAATGATTTTCCTAAGTTATGAATGAATTCTTTTTGAAAGCTATGAATTAAATCTGTTTATTTTTAACAGATTTAAATTGATGATTTGTTTAAATCAAATTGAAATGAAATTGTTTTTGAAGGCTATAAGTTAAATCTTTGATTTAAAGATTTAACGAGTTAATCAAATTGAAATGAAATTGTTTTGAAGGCTATAAATTAAATCTTTGATTTAAAGATTTAACGAGTTAATCAAATTGAAATGAAATTGTTTTGAAGGCTATAAGTTAAATCTTTGATTTAAAGATTTAACGAGTTAATCCAATTGGAATGGAAATTGTTTTAAAATCTATAAATTGATCTTTGTGAAATAAATCTTTTTGTAATATAAAGATTTGAAATGGTAATTGGTTTAAACCATTTGAAGAAAAGTTTTGGGTTTTAAGTTGTGACTTAATTGAAATCCCAATATCCATATATTTCTTGTAAATATTGCGCTCACTATTCGGTTTAGCCGGGAGAGGACCTTTGTGTCATATATCCCATTCCGAGTATGTGATATGTCGTTATGGATAGCATTTGAAGACCGGTGGTGAAGACCGGATATTTTCGAAAACGTAAGGACAGCTCGTCGAATGTCTTTGCATCGAATGGTCCCCGGTATAGAGACTCCATATGTGATGGGGAGTCCGAACGTGATTAGTGAATATCCGGATTGCAAGGACTTCTTTGTAAGTGCCTTCGGTTCTGTTCGAGCCCAGAACAGACTTGTATGGATTGTATGTCTGACATTACAAATTGAGATATAAAGCCGATTTCTTTCAAATATATTTCTGTTGGTGGCGGAGAATTTATTCTCTTAGCTTAACACCCTTCTCTGAGACGTACGAGCTCAGAGGTTATATAGTTGAAGGTTATCAGCGATATATTCCCAATTTGGTAATGTGACATGCTGAGTGTTGCTGTGAAATGATCATTGTGTTGATTATTTATGATAGGATCATTTGTTTGATCATCTATCTTGGTGATCATTTCTATGATCATTTGTTGACCCAAAGCATGGCTTTTGTATAAAGTATGTTTTTGTGGACGTGACTTCGTCGAGCCTCACACCCCGGAAATGGTCAAAACAGGAAAGATGCGGCAAGGTTATGAGGGGTAGCTCCCTTTAGGGTATGTGCATTTCCTTCTGGATAGAGGTGGTATCATGGTATGGAGCCCAGATATTTAACCTATGTGGTTACTGCGAATTTATTACTTTGTGGTTGTTGGTTATCAGGATCCTGTGAGAAAGGTCGTTTACGATCGGGGGATGACATACTCGTGTCAGTAGTTACCCAGTTAGGGGTAACCCGGCCTTGTGCTGGCAGAGATCCGGTTTGGTTCTCGGGGACGTCCTTCCAGAGGCGTTCTCATGTGGCAATGGGAAGTTCCTTGGCCTGACCATTTGTTGGAAATCCAATTCCCAATACGAAACCCTGTACAGTGTTAGTTGTAGAACCTGCCATTTACTTATGGTGGCGCCCCACTGTTTAGATGGTAGCTATAGTAGGCATACGATAATGGTCGTATGTTGGGTAAGATTTATATCTTTACTTTCGAAATGTTTTTCTACACTATGCACTAGTAATAATATCAAATGTTCTTTTTAATACGTATCAAGCATCTTTGACTATCATAAGGAGAAATCTCCTCCGATTCTGCGTTTGCATTGTGTGTGTGTGCGGGAGGCCTTATGGTAGTCTCATTTTTCAAAAGCATTGCGAATTGACTTTAAAATCTTTTGTTGATTGTTTAAAAGATAAACTGTTTTTGTTGCTCACACCAGTCCCACGACTGATCCGGAGTTTATTGTTTTCTTTCCTAAACTCTGGGTGCTCATTATTTTCTACACGAGCAGTCTAGAGTTGGGTTTTTCAGATAGTCAGGTTTAGTAGATTATCTAGAGTTAGTTCAGTCTTTGGATCGCACCAGTCTTGCTCGTCTTGGTGCATCGTTATTGGGAGTTCGAGCTATTGCTGGATTGGTTTTTGGAAATGGAGTTGCAGTTCTTGAAGTTCTCTTTTGAAGACTATCTTAGAGTTATATTGTTCCGCTGCTAGTTGTCATCTATTTTCTTTTCCGCTGCTATTTTATTGTATCATGTCTCTGATGTATATTGATATCTATTGGATCATCTGTTGTATCAGATATTGTATCAAAGCTGTATATCAATGTATTATTCTTTTATTCCGCTGTGCTATTTACTTAATGTTGTTATAAGCTCCGGCGAATCGGATATGAACGGTCGAATCTATGGTATTCGAATACGATTTGAAGTATGGATGTCGATTTTCGAGCGGGCAAAATCCGCGTCGTTACAATTGGTATCAGAGCTAAGGTGAAACTTTAGCTCAGGAGTATAACACATTAAGTAGCTCATTAGAGATAGGGTGAAGTAAATCCTAGAATGAGTATATCCCTAAGATATCCGTTTGAATGCCTCGGTAAATTCTTTTACTATTCACCGATAGTAAGTATGAGTGCAAGAAGATAACGAGATAGGGGACAGGGAAATACGACTATAATTAGTCAAAACTCTGTAACAACAGTGGGAACATCTTTCTTATCAATCTCTTTTTGATTCGTTTCCAAAATCCTTTTGATTGCTTCGTGACAGCTCCAGAAAGAAGTTTCGGTGTAATGATGGCCTTATGAATCATTATAGGAAATTCTTACTTCGTATCCTCATCAGTTTCTTATCAGTTTTTCAATTTAAACTTTAATGAATATGAATTTGAAAATTGAAATTGGAGATTTTAAATGAGTTAGAAATTTTAAATTGAGTTAAAATTGATTAATAGAATATGAAGAATGATTAGAATTGTATCGATAAAACGATTTTGTTTAAAACTAAATTTGAAATTCTATTATAATTTCTTGTATCTATTGTTGATATTCTGATTTGGTGAGCCAAATGCAGAACTGATATCCAGTTTGATCTGAAAAGATATTTCTCTATCTTTCATCTATCTCTGTGTTGTTTTCGTGCCTGCAAATTTCGAGGACGAAATTCTTTTAAGGGGGGAAGTTTGTAACGACTCCGGATTTTTATGAATTTAAATTGATAATTTAAATGAATTTTTGAATTAAAATTTGTAAAATTGATTATAAATGATGCGAGTTTCCCCGATTCAAATATAAAATATATTAAGTCAAATTTATTTGAAAATTTGCATATATGTGTATATATGAGAATATATATGTATATGTTGGATTTGAAACTATAATCTTAAATAAATGGGTCAAAGCCTAATTATAATAATAACAATTAAAATATAAACTAGAAATACAAGACAATAAATGTCGAGTTAAACAAATAAATAAATATAAAAGTAAAACACATTTAACAAATTCTAACAACAAATTAAATATAGAACTACATCCAAATAAATAAGCAAAGTATACAAAATAATAAAATAACACAAGTGTGAACACTTAAATAAGAAACAAAAGAAAGCTATCATTATCATCTTCAAACATGCTACAGCTGAGACAAAGCAAATATATATTTTTGTATGTACACTTGCAAATTAAACCAAACCAACAAGATAAAATTTAAAGTTAAGAAGAAAAGAAACAAATAAAATGCAACACAAAACTGTACATACATAACAGTACATTAGCTAAACCTATTATTATAAACATGCAAGTATATGCAGGCAAGAAAATGTAGGCTGAAATAAACAAAGCTAAAGTAATAATACATCTCAACCATACTTATTAAACAAAATAGTATTACTTTGTACAAATAACATCACCAATTCAAGCATGGGTTTAGCAACAGAAAAAGAAGGATAAAGATGCTGAGTAAAAAAAAAAGAAAAAAAAAGAAATATTGTACTTGCCCATACCTAATACCCTGTACAAAAACAACATACCCTGTCAACTTTTCCTATATATCCACTTCACCTCAGTTCGTTCATCAACCTGAGAAGATCAAGTTAAAAATAAGAACAAAGAAATAAAAACAAAAGCAAGAAGATTTAGGATCAAAAGCAATGCCATTTCCAGTTTTAAAAAGTGCAGGCTGTTTTCAAATTTAAGTATGCTCTGTTCTTCTTCTTAGACATGTGAGTAACCTCATCTTTTGAATATAATCCATTTCTTGCATATCAGTGAATGAGTATGGGGGTGTTTATATATATATATATATATATATATATATATATATATATATATATATATGTATGTATGTATATATATATATATATGTATATATGTATGTATGCATGTATGTATGCATGTATGTATGTATGCATGTATGTGTGAGTTTTCTGGAAAATGAGTTGTGTACAGGCTGATGGTTATATAGGTTCTCAGTTTGAAATTCCAAATTCAAGTTTTGTTTCAAAAAATCATTTTCCCTTGATCGGCTTGTTATTTGAACTTTGTGTCAAAACAAAAATCGATTGTTATAGTATATATTTAAGTTTAAAATTTTATTTCAGTTACAACATCTTAGGATTATCACTGGAAATTAAGTTATCTGAACATAACCTTAAATAAGTAAAATTTCAAATTTCTTCATTCACGAATTCAGGAATATAAATTGAATTCTCATACTATAAAATGATTTTTAAAGCAAAAATCATAATTTTTAGAGTGAAGATGAGGGAGCAGTTTGGGTTTGTCGAAAATTCTTTGTTTGGGCGATCTCTGACAATCTACTGGCTCGGCAAGGTCGGTGTTCTTTAGGTTGGTAGTGGAGTGAATGGTGGTTATAGGAAAAATGCCAGATGGGTTTGTAGATGGTCGGGGTGGCGGCAGCAAGATCGAGAAGTCTGGAAACCTAGTTTGTTGGGGTCGAGAGTTTTGGGTTCATTTGTCGTCTATAGGCGACCGAGTTCGCCATGGTTTGGAGGAATGGTGGGGGAGGCATCAACGAAGCAGCGACCGCAGTTTCAAATTTTTCGGTGGCGTGAGTGACGGCGGCAAGATAAATTTGTGTAGTGGTCTGAGTTTCAGGTTCCATACGATATGCTAAAATTTCGATCTGAAGGTTTAGAGGCAATTCGAGTTGGATTTTGAGGTTTGGGGGTAATTTGTGTCATGCCGATGGCGTTGGGGTTCGCCAAAGGCCAGTAACTGTGTCGTGCACGTGTACGGCATGACATGGGTGTCAGCAACGTGTATCTATACCGAGTCGTGCTCGAGAATTTAGAATGTTTGCTTCGAGTCCTCTTGCGTGTGCGTGTGTGATGATTTAACAGTAGTTTAAAACTTAAACTTGAAAAAAAAAAGAAACAGGAGGAGAAAGAACAGAGGAAGAAGAAAAGGAAGCAGGAGATTGACGCGGGAAAAAGGAGGGGGAAAACTCGCGTTTGCTCGAAGTAATTAGTTTTTGGACTCGAAGCTTTTCAATGTCGCTTCGAGTTGTTTTGCAATAGCACAGTTTTAAAAAGGAAACCCTGTAACATTTTAAACTTCAAATCTGGGTTTTTAAACTGAAGGGTAGGGATTTAAGTAAGTTTAAATCCAAGTTAGAATCTGATTTAAATCCAGTTTTAAGTTAGTTTCAAATAAACTTTGAATTTAAAAGTTTTAAACAGAAATTTGATTTTAAATCAAATTTGTAAATATTTACAAGGTGGATTTTCAGATTTTCAATCTTATTTTAGAATTTAAATTAAAATCTGAAAACAAGGCTTAAATATGGCTTCAAGTTAAAATCTGGAATTTGAACTAGTTTTCAAATCATATGTGTTTTAAAACAAGTATAAATCAAATAGTTTTTTTTTTTAAAAAAAAAAAGTAAATTTGTTTTCAAACCAATAACTAAACTTAATATTTGGTAATTTGAATCTGCAAGTTAAATAGTGGTGTATTTTAAAGGCTTAATTTTTTTTTTTAAGTAAATTGGGTTAAAGGCTTACATAAGTTCATATATTAATAATAAATGTTCTTTACATTTATTTTAAGATTATAAGTGGATATTTAAATTTGGTTAATATTTAGATATGTAAGCATTTTGAATCATAAATTCAAAATGAAATTTGAGTCTAAATTCAAATTTGAAATGATTTAATTTATAAGGTAATTAAAGAATGATTTATTAAATTTATAAAAAAAAGTAATTTAGATTTATTAATTAGAAATGATTAATAAAGATCTAATCTAAGAAATTTTCTTAAGAAGGTAATTAAAGAAAGTTAATAAAGATAACTACTAAAGATTATCAAGTATTGATTAAAGTGATAAATAATTAATAATTAAATGGATTAATTAATTTAGAAAATCAATTATAAATTGTTAAATATAATTACTTAATGAAAGTAATTAAGGATTAATCACTTATTGTAATAAATTTTAGATATTTTGATTAACTAAAGTATTTGATAAATAAATTAATATCAAATGATTTGTAATTTATTAAATAATCAAGATTTGATAATTAATTCATAAGTAATTGATTAAATTGGAAATGAATTGAATTAATCAGGATTAAACGACTGATCAATCCTGATTATAAATGATTATTAGATACTTGACCTTACTTATGAATGATTGTATTGCATGAGATGCCTTGAATTGATTGTCCTATCTGATCTGTGATATTTTGTTCTGTGGATTGAGCTGTGTATTTTATTCATTTATTTACATTCGTATATTATCTGTGATCTGTGAATGGACGATAAGCTTTATAGTTATATCGCTTATCAACTATATTATTGTATTTGATATGTGATGATTGAATGATGTGCACTATTGTGTTAAAACCCTGGACCACACTATACACACACAATTATGGATTTCACGAGGAAATCAGTTAAGTCACAGATGTTTGAAATAGTTTAAAATTTGAATTTTTAAATTCAAATGTTTTGGAAATGGAATTGGAATAGAAGTGAAAAGCTTTTGAAATGGAATTTCAAAGATGGAAATTTATTTTGAATAACTGGATTAAGTGTTGGAATTTAAATACTTTAATTTAAATTTGAATTCAATATTCAAATTGAATTCTGTAATTTGAAACTAGGGATTAATGATATTATACTGGTCATTATGAGTTAAATCATTTTTAAAGTATTATTTTTAGGAATTTGAATTTAACCCAAGGAATTGAACTCGTATAAATGAATCAGATTTCTAAAAAAAAAAAAAAAAAAAACTGTTGTCTTCAAATGATAAACACTTTTAGATAAGAACTGAGATTCCAGTTAATTAGGGGAATTTCAAGATTGAATAGAGAAATGATTTTCCTAAGTTATGAATGAATTCTTTTTGAAACCTATGAATTAAATCTGTTTATTTTTAACAGATTTAAATTGATGATTTGTTTAAATCAAATTGAAATGAACTTGTTTTTGAAGGCTATAAGTTAAATCTTTGATTTAAAGATTTAACGAGTTAATCAAATTGAAATGAAATTGTTTTGAAGGCTATAAGTTAAATCTTTGATTTAAAGATTTAACGAGTTAATCCAATTGGAATGGAAATTGTTTTAAAATCTATAAATTGATCTTTGTGAAATAAATCTTTTTGTAATATAAAGATTTGAAATGGTAATTGGTTTAAACCATTTGAAGAAAAGTTTTGGGTTTTAAGTTGTGACTTAATTGAAATCCCAATATCCATATATTTCTTGTAAATATTGCGCTCACTATTCGGTTTAGCCGGGAGAGGACCTTTGTGTCATATATCCCATTCCGAATATGTGATATGTCGTTATGGATAGCATTTGAAGACCGGTGGTGAAGACCGGATATTTTCGAAAACGTAAGGACAACTCGTCGAATGTCTTTGCATCGAATGGTCCCCGGTATAGAGACTCCATATGTGATGGGGAGTCCGAACGTGATTAGTGAATATCCAGATTGCAAGGACTTCTTTGTAAGTGCCTTCGGTTCTGTTCGAGCCCAGAACAGACTTGTATGGATTGTATGTCTGACATTACAAATTGAGATATAAAGCCGATTTCTTTCAAATATATTTCTGTTGGTGGCGGAGAATTTATTCTCTTATCTTAACACCCTTCTCTGAGACGTACGAGCTCAGAGGTTATATAGTTGAAGGTTATCAGCGATATATTCCCAATTTGGTAATGTGACATGCTGAGTGTTGCTGTGAAATGATCATTGTGTTGATTATTTATGATAGGATCATTTGTTTGATCGTCTATCTTGGTGATCATTTCTATGATCATTTGTTGACCCAAAGCATGGCTTTTGTATAAAGTATGTTTTTGTGGACGTGACTTCGTCGAGCCTCACACCCCGGAAATGGTCAAAACAGGAAAGATGCGGCAAGGTTATGAGGGGTAGCTCCCTTTAGGGTATGTGCATTTCCTTCTGGATAGAGGTGGTATCATGGTATGGAGCCCAGATATTTAACCTATGTGGTTACTGCGAATTTATTACTTTGTGGTTGTTGGTTATCAGGATCCTGTGAGAAAGGTCGTTTACGATCGGGGGATGACATACTCGTGTCAGTAGTTACCCAGTTAGGGGTAACCTGGCCTTGTGTTGGCAGAGATCCGGTTTGGTTCTCGGGGACGTCCTTCGAGAGGCGTTCTCATGTGGCAATGGGAAGTTCCTTGGCCTGACCATTTGTTGGAAATCCAATTCCCAATACGAAACCCCGTACAGTGTTAGTTGTAGAACCTGCCATTTACTTATGGTGGCGCCCCACTGTTTAGATGGTAGCTATAGTAGGCATACGATAATGGTCGTATGTTGGCTAAGATTTATATCTTTACTTTCGAAATGTTTTTCTACACTATGCACTAGTAATAATATCAAATGTTCTTTTTAATACGTATCAAGCATCTTTGACTATCATAAGGAGAAATCTCCTCCGATTCTGCGTTTGCATTGTGTGTGTGTGCGGGAGGCCTTATGGTAGTCTCATTTTTCAAAAGCATTGCGAATTGACTTTAAAATCTTTTGTTGATTGTTTAAAAGATAAACTGCTTTTGTTGCTCACACCAGTCCCACGACTGATCCGGAGTTTATTGTTTTCTTTCCTAAACTCTGGGTGCTCATTATTTTCTACACGAGCAGTCTAGAGTTGGGTTTTTCAGATAGTCAGGTTTAGTAGATTATCTAGAGTTAGTTCAGTCTTTGGATCGCACCAGTCTTGCTCGTCTTGGTGCATCGTTATTGGGAGTTCGAGCTATTGCTGGATTGGTTTTTGGAAATGGAGTTGCAGTTCTTGAAGTTCTCTTTTGAAGACTATCTTAGAGTTATATTGTTCCGCTGCTAGTTTTCATCTATTTTCTTTTCCGCTGCTATTTTATTGTATCATGTCTCTGATGTATATTGATATCTATTGGATCATCCGTTGTATCAGATATTGTATCAAAGCTGTATATCAATGTATTATTCTTTTATTCCGTTGTGCTATTTACTTAATGTTGTTATAAGCTCCGGCGAATCGGATATAAACGGTCGAATCTATGGTATTCGAATACGATTTGAAGTATGGATGTCGATTTTCGAGCGGGCAAAATCCGCGTCGTTACAATTGGTATCAGAGCTAAGGTGAAACTTTAGCTCAGGAGTATAACACATTAAGTAGCTCATTAGAGAGAGGGTGAAGTAAATCCTAGAATGAGTATATCCCTAAGATATCCGTTTGAATGCCTCAGTAAATTCTTTTACTATTCACCGATAGTAAGTATGAGTGCAAGAAGATAACGAGATAGGGGACAGGGAAATACGACTATAATTAGTCAAAACTCTGTAACAACAGTGGGAACATCTTTCTTATCAATCTCTTTTTGATTCGTTTCCAAAATTCTTTTGATTGCTTCGTGACAGCTCCAGAAAGAAGTTTCGGTGTAATGATGGCCTTATGAATCATTATAGGAAATTCTTACTTCGTATCCTCATCAGTTTCTTATCAGTTTTTCGATTTAAACTTTAATGAATATGAATTTGAAAATTGAAATTGGAGATTTTAAATGAATTAGAAATTTTAAATTGAGTTAAAATTGATTAATAGAATATGAAGAATGATTAGAATTTATCGATAAAACGATTTTGTTTAAAACTAAATTTGAAATTCTATTATAATTTCTTGTATCTATTGTTGATATTCTGATTTGGTGAGCCAAATGCAGAACTGATATCCAGTTTGATCTGAAAAGATATTTCTCTATCTTTCATCTATCTCTGTGTTGTTTTCGTGCCTGCAAATTTCGAGGACGAAATTCTTTTAAGGGGGGAAGTTTGTAATGACCCCGGATTTTTATGAATTTAAATTGATAATTTAAATGAATTTTTGAATTAAAATTTGTAAAATTGATTATAAATGATGCGAGTTTCCCCGATTCAAATATAAAATATATTAAGTCAAATTTATTTGAAAATTTGCATATATGTGTATATATGAGAATATATATATGTATATGTTGGATTTGAAAATATAATCTTAAATAAATGGGTCAAAGACTAATTATAATAATAACAATTAAAATATAAACTAGAAATACAAGACAATAAATGTCGAGTTAAACAAATAAATAAATATAAAAGTAAAACACATTTAACAAATTCTAACAACAAATTAAATATAGAACTACATCCAAATAAATAAGCAAAGTATACAAAATAATAAAATAACACAAGTGTGAACACTTAAATAAGAAACAAAAGAAAGCTATCATTATCATCTTCAAACATGCTACAGCTGAGACAAAGCAAATATATTATTTTGTATGTACACTTGCAAATTAAACCAAACCAACAAGATAAAATTTAAAGTTAAAAAGAAAAGAAACAAATAAAATACAACACAAAACTGTACATACATAACAGTACATTAGCTAAACCTATTATTATAAACATGCAAGTATATGCAGGCAAGAAAATGTAGGCTGAAATAAACAAAGCTAAAGTAATAATACATCTCAACCATACTTATTAAACAAAATAGTATTACTTTGTACAAATAACATCACCAATTCAAGCATGGGTTTAGCAACAGAAAAAGAAGGATAAAGATGCTGAGTCAAAAAAAAAAAGAAATATTGTACTTGCCCATACCTAATACCCTGTACAAAAACAACATACCCTGTCAACTTTTCCTATATATCCACTCCACCTTAGTTCGTTCATCAACTTGAGAAGATCAAGTTAAAAATAAGAACAAAGAAATAAAAACAAAAGCAAGAAGATTTAGGATCAAAAGCAATGCCATTTCCAGTTTTAAAAAGTGCAGGCTGTTTTCAAATTTAAGTATGCTCTGTTCTTCTTCTCAGACATGTGAGTAACCTCATCTTTTGAATATAATCCATTTCTTGCATATCAGTGAATGAGTATGGGGGTGTTTATATATATATATATATATATATATATATATATATATATGTGTGTGTGTGTGTGTGTGTGTGTGTGTGTATGTATGTATGTATGTATGTATGCATGTATGTGTGAGTTTTCTGGAAAATGAGTTGTGTACAGGCTGATGGTTATATAGGTTCTCAGTTTGAAATTCCAAATTCAAGTTTTGTTTCAAAAAATCATTTTCCCTTGATCGACTTGTTATTTGAACTTTGTGTCAAAACAAAAATCGATTGTTATAGTATATATTTAAGTTTAAAATTTTATTTCAGTTACAACATCTTAGGATTATCACTGGAAATTAAGTTATCTGAACATAACCTTAAATAAGTAAAATTTCAAATTTCTTCATTCACGAATTCAGGAATATAAATTGAATTTTCATACTAAAAAATGATTTTTAAAGCAAAAATCATAATTTTTAGAGTGAAGATGAGGGAGTAGTTTGGGTTTGTCGAAAATTCTTTGTTTGGGCGATCTCTGACAATCTACTGGCTCGGCAAGGTCGGTGTTCTTTAGGTTGGTAGTGGAGTGAATGGTGGTTATAGGAAAAATGCCAGATGGGTTTGTAGATGGTCGGGGTGGCGGCAGCAAGATCGAGAAGTCTGGAAACCTAGTTTGTTGGGGTCAAGAGTTTTGGGTTCGTTTGTCGTCTATAGGCGACCGAGTTCGCCATGGTTTGGAGGAATGGTGGGGGAGGCATCAACGAAGCAGCGACCGCAGTTTCAAATTTTTCGGTGGCGTGAGTGACGGCGGCAAGATAAATTTGTGTAGTGGTCTGAGTTTTAGGTTCCATACGATATGCTAAAATTTCGATCTGAAGGTTTAGAGGCAATTCGAGTTGGATTTTGAGGTTTGGGGGTAATTTGTGTCATGCCGATGGCGTTGGGGTTCGCCAAAGGCCAGTAACTGTGTCGTGCACGTGTACGGCATGACATGGGTGTCAGCAACGTGTATCTGTACCGAGTCGTGCTCGAGAATTTAGAATGTTTGCTTCGAGTCCTCTTGCGTGTGCGTGTGTGATGATTTAACAGTAGTTTAAAACTTAAACTTGAAAAAAAAAAGAAACAGGAGGAGAAAGAACAGAGGAAGAAGAAAAGGAAGCAGGAGATTGACGCGGGAAAAAGGAGGGGGAAAACTCGCGTTTGCTCGAAGTAATTAGTTTTTGGACTCGAAGCTTTTCAATGTCGCTTCGAGTTGTTTTGCAATAGCACAGTTTTAAAAAGGAAACCCTGTAACATTTTAAACTTCAAATCTGGGTTTTTAAACTGAAGGGTAGGGATTTAAGTAAGTTTAAATCCAAGTTAGAATCTGATTTAAATCCAGTTTTAAGTTAGTTTCAAATAAACTTTGAATTTAAAAGTTTTAAACAGAAATTTGATTTTAAATCAAATTTGTAAATATTTACAAGGTGGATTTTCAGATTTTCAATCTTTTTTTGGCAAAGCCAGCGGGGTTAACTGGTCCCCTACCAGTTTATTGCAAACCAATAAAAGTTACAGATGAAGGACAAAGATAAACATAGAAAAGAAAGAACAAAACAAAACCAAACACAAAGAGCTAAAAAAAATAAAATAAAAAGGGACTTAGTCTCTTTCCCAGAGATGTAACATTTCAACTGAATAACCAGATTGACAGTTCTTTATTTGGCAAAGAATAGCATTCTTCACCTCTTGCCAAAGAGCATCACCATTTTTTCTCTGATTTTCAAAAAATATAGTATTCCTCTCTCTCCAGATAACAGACATATAAATCTTCAAGCAGTTAGCAAGCATCCTTCCTTTTACATCTTTCTTCTTGCCAGATTTTAAGAAAACTCCCCACACTTCAGTAGTGCTAACTGGCAGTAACCTAATGCCAGCTTAATTCCAAATACCAGTGATGATATATAGGAGAGCAGGGCATTCAAAATAAATGTGATGAGCAGACTCATCAAAATTATCACAAAACAGACACTTCAGTGAGCAACTCATGCCATACTTGTTCAGTACATTTCTAGTAAGCAATGCTTGGTTTATCACTTTCCAAAGCATCAAGTTATGGTTAGGTTGAGTATCAGAAGTCCAAATGACACTGTTCCAAATAGCAGAAGGCAGTGGGGCTGTGTCAGTGATCTGATTGAAAACACCTTTAATTGTATGTTTCTTCTTGTTCCATGTCACATAGTCGTGATGTGCATCAGGCTTGTAAAGTTGTATCATTTTTTCCCACAGCTGTCTTATATGTAAATTACTGTTATAAGGAAGCACCAGTTTCCCATCAAGTATGTAATCACTTGCCTTAGCATTCATTTGTATACCAGTCTGCACAATCTGGTTATAATCACACAGGCTGGATAGAATAATACCTTCACTTACCCAAGGATCATACCAGAATTTGACAGTAGAATTTTGATTGACTGGGTATTTGATCATTTTTAGTACCACATTCCTCAACTTAAGTATATTTCTCCATATCCAGCTACTATTCTGAGGAATATCCATGCACCAAAAAAACTTTCCTTTTAAATTGTACTGCCTAGCCCATTGTACCCATAAACTTTCCCTATTGCTGATTAAATCATCAATATGCTTGCTCATAGCTGCTGTATTCCAAGTCTTGACATTTTTAACTCCAAGTCCTCCCAAATATTTAGGAACTTCAAATTTAGAAAAAGAAACTGGCAAAACTTTTTTGTTATGTATGCTACCAGTCCAGAAAAATCTGCTCATGGCAGACCTGACCTGATGTAGTAGTCTAGAAGGAAGTATCATTGCACGTGCCCAGTAAACAAGGGAGGCAAAAACAGTAGCTTTTATTAGCACTAGCCTACCACTTTGAGATAACTTCCTATTTTCCCAAGCTTTCAACACAGAAGTGATTTTGTTGTAGAGAGGAAAGCAGTCAGCTCTAGTAATTCTTTTTGTTATCAATGGTAACCCAAGGTACTTCATATCAGAGCTCATTGCAGAGAAACCACTTGCAGTTTGTAATTCAGAAACATGTGTGTCACTAGCACCAGATACTAACAAGGAGGATTTCTGTTGATTGATTTTGAGACCAGTCATAGCATAAAAATCAAGTAGTGCCTTAGAGATGGCATTAAATGATGGAAGCTCAGGCTTGGTAAACAACAACACATCATCAGCAAACATGATAGAGGTGATATTAAGTTTAGCACACTTCGGATGATACTTGATAGCTTTCTGCTCATATTTAATTCGTAGAATAACAGTGAAAACTTCCATGACTAGTAAGAATAAGTAAGAAGAAATGGGGTCTCCCTGACGTATTCCTTTACAACTTCTGAAATTACCAACTGGTCTACCATTTATCACTATAGAGAATGAAGGAGTAGATATGCACACATAAACCCAGGATCAATCTTATTTTAGAATTTAAATTAAAATCTGAAAACAAGGCTTAAATATGGCTTCAAGTTAAAATCTGGAATTTGAACTAGTTTTCAAATCATATGTGTTTTAAAACAAGTATAAATCAAATAGTTTTTTTTTTAAAAAAAAAAGTAAATTTGTTTTCAAACCAATAACTAAACTTAATATTTGGTAATTTGAATCTGCAAGTTAAATAGTGGTGTATTTTAAAGGCTTAATTTTTTTTTAAAGTAAATTGGGTTAAAGGCTTACATAAGTTCATATATTAATAATAAATGTTCTTTACATTTATTTTAAGATTATAAGTGGATATTTAAATTTGGTTAATATTTAGATATGTAAGCATTTTGAATCATAAATTCAAAATGAAATTTGAGTCTAAATTCAAATTTGAAATGATTTAATTTATAAGGTAATTAAAGAATGATTTATTAAATTTATAAAAAAAAGTAATTTAGATTTATTAATTAGAAATGATTAATAAAGATCTAATCTAAGAAATTTTCTTAAGAAGGTAATTAAAGAAAGTTAATAAAGATAACTACTAAAGATTATCAAGTATTGATTAAAGTGATAAATAATTAATAATTAAATGGATTAATTAATTTAGAAAATCAATTATAAATTGTTAAATATAATTACTTAATGAAAGTAATTAAGGATTAATCACTTATTGTAATAAATTTTAGATATTTTGATTAACTAAAGTATTTGATAAATAAATTAATATCAAATGATTTGTAATTTATTAAATAATCAAGATTTGATAATTAATTCATAAGTAATTGATTAAATTGGAAATGAATTGAATTAATCAGGATTAAACGACTGATCAATCCTGATTATAAATGATTATTAGATACTTGACCTTACTTATGAATGATTGTATTGCATGAGATGCCTTGAATTGATTGTCCTATCTGATCTGTGATATTTTGTTCTGTGGATTGAGCTGTGTATTTTATTCATTTATTTACATTCGTATATTATCTGTGATCTGTGAATGGACGATAAGCTTTATAGTTATATCGCTTATCAACTATATTGTTGTATTTGATATGTGATGATTGAATGATGTGCACTATTGTGTTAAAACCCTGGACCACACTATACACACACAATTATGGATTTCACGAGGAAATCAGTTAAGTCACAGATGTTTGAAATAGTTTAAAATTTGAATTTTTAAATTCAAATGTTTTGGAAATGGAATTGGAATAGAAGTGAAAAGCTTTTGAAATGGAATTTCAAAGATGGAAATTTATTTTGAATAACTGGATTAAGTGTTGGAATTTAAATACTTTAATTTAAATTTGAATTCAATATTCAAATTGAATTCTGTAATTTGAAACTAGGGATTAATGATATTATACTAGTCATTATGAGTTAAATCATTTTTAAAGTATTATTTTTAGGAATTTGAATTTAACCCAAGGAATTGAACTCGTATAAATGAATCAGATTTCTAAAAAAAAAAAAAAAAACTGTTGTCTTCAAATGATAAACACTTTTAGATAAGAACTGAGATTCCAGTTAATTAGGGGAATTTCAAGATTGAATAGAGAAATGATTTTCCTAAGTTATGAATGAATTCTTTTTGAAACCTATGAATTAAATCTGTTTATTTTTAACAGATTTAAATTGATGATTTGTTTAAATCAAATTGAAATGAAATTGTTTTTGAAGGCTATAAGTTAAATCTTTGATTTAAAGATTTAACGAGTTAATCAAATTGAAATGAAATTGTTTTGAAGGCTATAAGTTAAATCTTTGATTTAAAGATTTAACGAGTTAATCCAATTGGAATGGAAATTGTTTTAAAATCTATAAATTGATCTTTGTGAAATAAATCTTTTTGTAATATAAAGATTTGAAATGGTAATTGGTTTAAACCATTTGAAGAAAAGTTTTGGGTTTTAAGTTGTGACTTAATTGAAATCCCAATATCCATATATTTCTTGTAAATATTGCGCTCACTATTCGGTTTAGCCGGGAGAGGACCTTTGTGTCATATATCCCATTCCGAATATGTGATACGTCGTTATGGATAGCATTCGAAGACCGGTGGTGAAGACCGGATATTTTCGAAAACGTAAGGACAGCTCGTCGAATGTCTTTGCATCGAATGGTCCCCGGTATAGAGACTCCATATGTGATGGGGAGTCCGAACGTGATTAGTGAATATCCGGATTGCAAGGACTTCTTTGTAAGTGCCTTCGGTTCTGTTCGAGCCCAGAACAGACTTGTATGGATTGTATGTCTGACATTACAAATTGAGATATAAAGCCGATTTCTTTCAAATATATTTCTGTTGGTGGCGGAGAATTTATTCTCTTAGCTTAACACCCTTCTCTGAGACGTACGAGCTCAGAGGTTATATAGTTGAAGGTTATCAGCGATATATTCCCAATTTGGTAATGTGACATGCTGAGTGTTGCTGTGAAATGATCATTGTGTTGATTATTTATGATAGGATCATTTGTTTGATCGTCTATCTTGGTGATCATTTCTATGATCATTTGTTGACCCAAAGCATGGCTTTTGTATAAAGTATGTTTTTGTGGACGTGACTTCGTCGAGCCTCACACCCCGGAAATGGTCAAAACAGGAAAGATGCGGCAAGGTTATGAGGGGTAGCTCCCTTTAGGGTATGTGCATTTCCTTCTGGATAGAGGTGGTATCATGGTATGGAGCCCAGATATTTAACCTATGTGGTTACTGCGAATTTATTACTTTGTGGTTGTTGGTTATCAGGATCCTGTGAGAAAGGTCGTTTACGATCGGGGGATGACATACTCGTGTCAGTAGTTACCCAGTTAGGGGTAACCCGGCCTTGTGTTGGCAGAGATCCGGTTTGGTTCTCGGGGACGTCCTTCCAGAGGCGTTCTCATGTGGCAATGGGAAGTTCCTTGGCCTGACCATTTGTTGGAAATCCAATTCCCAATACGAAACCCTGTACAGTGTTAGTTGTAGAACCTGCCATTTACTTATGGTGGCGCCCCACTGTTTAGATGGTAGCTATAGTAGGCATACGATAATGGTCGTATGTTGGGTAAGATTTATATCTTTACTTTCGAAATGTTTTTCTACACTATGCACTAGTAATAATATCAAATGTTCTTTTTAATACGTATCAAGCATCTTTGACTATCATAAGGAGAAATCTCCTCCGATTCTGCGTTTGCATTGTGTGTGTGTGCGGGAGGCCTTATGGTAGTCTCATTTTTCAAAAGCATTGCGAATTGACTTTAAAATCTTTCGTTGATTGTTTAAAAGATAAACTGTTTTTGTTGCTCACACCAGTCCCACGACTGATCCGGAGTTTATTGTTTTCTTTCCTAAACTCTGGGTGCTCATTATTTTCTACACGAGCAGTCTAGAGTTGGGTTTTTCAGATAGTCAGGTTTAGTAGATTATCTAGAGTTAGTTCAGTCTTTGGATCGCACCAGTCTTGCTCGTCTTGGTGCATCGTTATTGGGAGTTCGAGCTATTGCTGGATTGGTTTTTGGAAATGGAGTTGCAGTTCTTGAAGTTCTCTTTTGAAGACTATCTTAGAGTTATATTGTTCCGCTGCTAGTTGTCATCTATTTTCTTTTCCGCTGCTATTTTATTGTATCATGTCTCTGATGTATATTGATATCTATTGGATCATCTGTTGTATCAGATATTGTATCAAAGCTGTATATCGATGTATTATTCTTTTATTCCGCTGTGCTATTTACTTAATGTTGTTATAAGCTCCGGCGAATCGGATTTGAACGGTCGAATCTATGGTATTCGAATACGATTTGAAGTATGGATGTCGATTTTCGAGCGGGCAAAATCCGCGTCGTTACAGTACCCCTAGGCAAGACTCAGCCAGGCACTTGCGCTACTATTCGCGACCTACACAGATTGCAGGATACACAATGGTTACGCCTGGATCCCCCAGGAAACAATCCGTACCCCTAGGCAAGACTCAGCCAGGCAATTGCGCTATGCATTGACGAGAGAAAAAAAAACCATGGGTTACGCCACGGTGGGAATACTCGAGTATTACATCCGGAAAACCAAAAATCAGAAAGAATAATATCGATAGAATGAATCCATGATGTGGCCACAAAGCGGATATCAAGCAGAAGGCACTTTCCATATCTTTACTTCGAAAATATATATCATATAGTACCTTTTCAAATCACTTTCAAATATCATACTTATATAAAGTCCATTATATATAGGATTCCCTTTTTCCCAAATCGAATACTTTCCAAATCAATAGTAGATCAAATCATATTTATATAGACTTCGATTATATAAAATACCTTTCCAAATTGAGTATCTTCAAATCAATGGATTTAAAATCAATTTCATACTTTTACAAATCCAATTTATATAAGTTCGACCACTCCCAAATCAAGTGCTTAATAATATAAGGTTTTCAATTTCAAATCATTCAATATCCATTCAGTTTCCAAATCATATATGATTTCACCAAATTTTCTTCCAAATTAAGTATCTAAATTTCAAAGTTCCCAAAATAATAGGTTTAGAAAATTATCCCAGTTTCTAAATTAAAATAATTCAAGTCAAACAAATTCATTTCCAAAATCTCCATAAGAGTAATGATTTTTAATTTCAATTTAATTTCAAAACTAAAATTTTTCTCAGAATCAATTATACTCAAATGGTTTCCAAATTTATAATTATCCCTTTAAAACTTTTAAACTATCTATTTCTAGTTGAAATATTCAATTTACCTTTCTGAAAAGCATTATTCAACTATTTTTTTCAAAACATTTCAAAACTAAATTTATATTCTTTATCAAACATTTTATACTCTTCGAAATTTCTTAGTTTTAAAATTTTAGACCTTGACTTGGAAGTGTTCGAACCTTAAAAATGATAAGGGGAAATTACATTTTCAATTCAAGAGTTGAAAATCAATAATAAATCAATTTCAATATATAGGGTTATACCAAAACAAATTTGAAACTCGAGGACTGAACACCGGTCTCACTTTAAATTGTTTCAAATATGTACTTATATCTTTCTAAGATATCAAATTATACTTCGGAATTTGAAATCAAAAATGGTTTTACAAAATCACTTGCATAGAGAAGCTATTAAAGTGGCCTCTCCCCCACTCTGAAACTCGAAAATCAATGTCGATGATGCGTGCACTCATCACCGATACTATTTTCCAGCGACATACGTGAGTTCTGGACTTCTATTTTCTTGAAAACTTCTTTGAAATTTCTTCAAAATTATTGGAAATCATTTGAACTCATTTGAAACATTTCTTATTTGGAAAAATACCTTTAAATCGTATTATTTTTATATATTTTCCAAAATCTTAAATCCAATTTTAAAATACCGGAATTCAATTCTCGAATTTCAAATTTAACCCTTCAGTTGTAAATCATTTTTATATAAATCAATTTCTTACTAGTTTTCAAATTTTCAAAAATACAACATACTCAATTTTTCAAAGGGTGATTTAAGAATGGATTTCAAGACAAAGGTAGAGATTTAAATTAGAAGACTCTAACCAATAGAATCCTGATTCGAAGATAGACTCGATCGAAGATGATTAAATTATAAAATAGGAGATGGATATACTTCTATAAATCACGGGCGACCTTAATCGGGTCAATCGTGCATTTAGCAATATGATGGATGCAGAATTCTAAGGCAAATCGACATTCGATCGCTAGAGATAGAATTTGGAATAACAGGAGATAGTAGCATCTAAACCGAGGATACAAAAATCTTCGGTGAATCGACGCCAATTGTAAAGGAGTTTTCATCCCCCTTTACAAATCATTTAGTGGAGTTATTGGATACTCCGGAATCAAAAGAATATAAATAGAGAGAGACAAGAATGAATTTTGGAACCAAGGGACATTCCAAAATTCAAAGGAAATCGAGTCAAAAAGGAAGAGGTTCAACTCGAGCGAAAGTGATTCTGTAAATAAATTTACCATATATGCTTAGTTTTGCCTAGAGCCAAAGCTCTGATACCAACTGTAACGACCCGCTATTTTGGACCATTCAAATCGACAATAAAACCATACATGTCCGACTTGAATAATTCAAAATACCGAATTGTTAATTAAAAATTGGCAAAACTTAAAATATACAGTAAATAAATCAATTACAGATCACAGAGTAATATAATGCAGTGGAATAGATAAAGAATAGTAGTTCATGAAGCTACTATATACATCAGAGCTAGAAATAAAATACAACCGATTAGTTCAAATGAAGTGAAGTCTCCAATGCAACAGATGACTTCTCTGAACCAATCAACTGGAAAGGCTGGAATCTGAATCAATAGTTGGATCTCCAAATGAAGCTCCAATCTCCAAAGGTGAGTCTAATGTTGTATTCCTCAGTCTGACCCGAGCGTAAAGCAAAACACAAAACACTCGAGTCAGGATTAACATTCTTATATCAATAAATCCAACTCAAGTGAAATATCAACTGAAATACAAATAACTTAAAGGATGTTTGGAATAACCATCCTCTAAGGGTCCATGGAACTATCTACAGGGTAGAAATATACACTGACACCGTGGTTCTTTCATCTTAATTTATACATCAAAATCAAATATCATTTCACTTCAAAGTTACGATTCAATTTACTAAATTTCCAAATTCAAATCTAGTCAAATCTCAATTTAAATCAATTTAAATTCAACTTAATTTCTAAATAACCATTTCACATTTTTCGATCTCAAATTCCGGATTTGAAATCACAAAATACCCTTTTACATTTCAATATTTCAAAACTTTAAATATTAAACGTTTCAAACTAAATTTTATTTCAATTCATTTTTCTAAATAATAGATTCAACTTATATTGATTCAAATACAGATCTGAAACACCAATTAAATTCTAGTATAGTTCAAAGCTTTAATATTCTACATTCCCAAAGCTCAATTTAACAGTTTCATAAAGATCTGGATTTAATCAAATTATTATTTAGCCTTGAATATTTCCTCCTTAGATTCAATATTATTTAAGTAACCTGAAATTTCCCTTTTACTCAATATTTTCTTTAATTAATTTAAACGTGAATTATTCATTAAATCTCTTAAATCAAAAATCCAGTTACAACATACCCTTAAATTTCCATTTCAAAAATTTCAATTTGATTTAATCAAATAAATCTTTATTTAAATACCATTTTTATAAACCCAATTTATCTCCCAATCTTAATTATTCAAATTCTTTACAACGGTAAATTTTGAAACATAAATCTTAAATAATACTTAAACATATTATATGGATTAAATCAATCCCAAAATATTATTATTAAATTTATATATAAAGTTTCCACTTATATAT
Source organism: Allium cepa (assembly GCA_030765085.1). Classification (NCBI taxonomy): domain Eukaryota; kingdom Viridiplantae; phylum Streptophyta; class Magnoliopsida; order Asparagales; family Amaryllidaceae; genus Allium; species Allium cepa. The sequence goes on from CM060932.1 coordinate 474,967,759, forward strand.
AATATTTTAAGAACCAATATTTATTAATTCCCATACGTTTCTTTTCAAACTATAGAAATTTACCTTTAAAATATTTATATGGACCAACGGTGTCGGTATATATTTCCTATGATATAGTCAAAAGCAACGGATATTTATCATTTCAATCCGTACACTAAATATATACGGGTGGATATTGTTTCAACCCGTAATCCCAAATTCAATTAAATGAAAATCGCTTGGGTTTATCATTTTAACCCATAACGATTTTCTACTATTCTAAAGTCCGTTCGGGTATGTATCATTTCAACCCATAATGATTTCTATACTAACAGGGAACTTGCAGAGTGATAACATATATGAAAATAACAATAACAACAGGCATATATCGTCAAAATAAATATAAACAATAGGATATGGTGTCATATCCCATAAGTGAACAGTTATAGATAATAGCATATATATATAACAATTTAAATAACTACAGCCTCATATTTCAATTGTCGTTTCAATTGAAATCAAATTTAATAAATAAAAGAACGTTAAACGTGAGTGATTGCTCACCTTTCGAGGTTAGAGAGATAGACAATGAAGTGGGTTACGAATCCTGAGCGCGAATTTCGAAGCAAAGCTAGATTGGCATGAGTTCAACGGATAAGCTGATATATAAATAATTGACGAAATCAAATCAGAACTAGATCGATTGATGATGATAGTTATATATGCTGGATATAACTAAAAAATATCATAATGCAAATCCAACATATCCTTTACGCTAAAACTATATACGAACTTGTAAAATACTATGCTTATACCAAAAAGCAATACACTAATTTATTTAAGTCTGACCGTATTACATATACATGACTTATGGGTTATACTTTATCTACAAATGTTCATTTTTTTTCAACTCTGCCAACTATATAAGCTACCCAAGCACTACATATAATTGTATACACTATATAACAACAAAATAAAATATCAACCTATTATGTATAAATATACACGCACTGACCTTATAAAACAGCGTGTATATAATACAACAATTTATATAATATCGTATGACTCAATATGCTTTCAGAACTTAGAAAAAAATGAATTTATATATATGAATAAACTTAGCTATATATAATTACAAAATATAATACTTATAAATGTATAACGAATCACCCGCCTACAAGCTATTTACACATCAACCCACATATAAGACGTAAGCAGGCTTCGGAAAACATTATATAACTTTTAAAATCATATATTATATAATATACTTAACAAATATATATACGCTTACATTAACAGGTATTAGAATATTTGAGATAGAATGAATGCAGACATGTTTTAAAACCCACCTATACCTATACAAAATATATGCAGACGTGTATTAAACCCATAACTACACAAAATATATTTTAATATCCTAAACTTATTATATGTGTCAACAGCACTAAAGTAAGAGATTAAAACTTGTGTGAACTATATGTAAACCAACAGTAAATACTAAATGCCCCTTGTAAACAAGTATTTTTTTTCATGCATATGAACTAATATATTCATATACTTGAACCAACGCCTATATACTAGTAAAGAGGGTAATATGAAATCAAACAGACCAAATACTTATACATAAATTACCAGAGAAAACATATATGAACTAACAATTTATAAACTAAAATATATATATATATACTTACTGTGAAATGATATATATATAACTAATATATGGGCTGGCATATAAAAATTACTATAACTATATATATTAAAATAAGATGAAACTTTAATACATATGTTTCAATATGTATGCAGAACAATATACAACAAATTAACTAAGCTAGAATATGCAGACTTTATGATATAATATGTAAACCAAAATGCAAACTCAACAATCTAGTATAACAGGACCGGATAAAATAGAACAAATATAAAATATATATAGGTGTCTCTGTCATAGACATACCATCACTGCATAATACATAATATAGTTTAAATAATACAACATACCTATTATATAAAAGAAGAGATGAGGGAAATGGAGGAGATGGTGGCTTGGCTATGTGGTTGATGGTTCGGTGAACTGGGCGAGGGCGTGGGTAGAGGGCAGCTCGGCCTGGGTAGGCGGAAGCAAGGTTCAAGGGGAAGGGCCTGTGGTGTGGCGGCGGCTGAGGGTAAGTGAAGGGTGGCGGCTGCGTTCTCGGATGTGGGCGAGATCAGGTAGGGCGGCGCTGGTCGGCGTGAGGAGGTGGTTGAAGCAGAGGGGCGGTGATGTGTAGGGAAGTGGCGAAAGAAAAAGAGGATAGGAAGGAGTGGTTTGTTCGGCGGTGCAGGCTCGGTGAGGCGGAGCCGGAGGTGGACACGGCTGTGAGTGAATTTTTGGTGGAGGAAGGTGCGAATTGTATAATTTAGAGCAGAATGAAAATATAAAACAAAAAGAGGGGAAGAAGAATATATAGAGAAAGGGGATCGAAAACAATAGAGAGGAATGGCACGTGGGCACGATTTCAGCCAAGAAAAGTGAAAAAAAATGGACCGTTCAAAAGAATAAAACGGATGCAAATTTATATGTTGATTTTCAAATATGGGATGGCAACTGTCACGAGCTTAGATTTAGCTGAAAATTTACGGCAATTAATAAATTGGAGTGATGGGATGCCAGCTTCCAATTCCAGCTAACGCGATTTCAAAGTAATTTATCACATTGCTTGGGATGCACATTCAACATATGAAAAGCAAGAAAAGCTACGGACACAAATAGAAACGACTACAGATCAATTAAAGAAGGGGAAGAGTGTGCGTGCTCTGATTTTGCTAAAATAAATTTCAACGTTTAAAATAATAAAGGTTGGAATTTATTTCAAAAGTAACAGCAGGACCCTAGATTGATGGGCAGATAATTTAAAGCAATTTATTGACTGATTGGACAGCACGTTTAAATATTGAAACGCAAAAGGAAAAGTTAAGTCACAATTTTAGGGTACCACTACAACGAACAATTTATAGCTTCCGTTGTACACCGGATCCCAAAATACAGAAATAAATGTACCGTTGAGATCTGAACGATGAGACGATCAAAACGGTACACATATATCAATGGTACGATCATCCGATCAAAAATTGATGATCGGTACCAAAATACTGCTAATTTGTCAGAAATACGGTAAACGGAGCAGTAGACGTCCGAATTTGGAAAAACGAAAGATGATGTCTTACTTAGAAAAGGATTTAGAAATTTTCTATAGAAAAATATTCAGGCTTGAAAATAAAATTATTATCATCAATGATTAGCTAGCTTGAATTTAATAAAATTTCACAATGATAAACTTTAATAAAATTAATTTAAAATTTAAAATCTGCTATTTAGTTGGACGTAATCCAAATATTTAATTTTACTCCAAAATATTATTATTATAAAATTTCACCAAGGTTCAATTAAATACGTTAAATAAAACCATTTAAAACTAATAAAATCTACGGGTTGTTACAATATCAATATGAACTAACTAGCATATACATATCCAAATAACATAATGGCAGGGTGGTGATTTGTCCTGCTAAAGAGATGTCCAAATAATTCAACCAATTCATAGCAGAACGGTGATTTATTCTGCTAATGCATGTCCACACAAAAAAACAAATAATTAATAGCAGAATGAGGATTTATTCTGCTAACACATGTCCAAAAAACCCAACAAACCAAAAATCAATTTGTAGCAGAATGGGGATTTATTCGGCTAACACATGTCCAAACAACCCAATAAACAAACAATCAATTGATAGCAGAATGAGGATTTATTCTGCTAACACATGTCCAACCAACCCCACAAAAAACGATCAATTTATAGCAGAACGGGGATTTATTCTTCCAACACTTGTCCAAACAACCCAACAAGCTACATTATAACCCATTCACAGTTATATGATTTCTTAATGGTATTAACCCTTGAATCACTGGTATTCAAAACCATCTTTGAAAAAAAGTACCTATAAACAATTTTACTTTTGAAAACCAAAGAATTTAAAACTTTAAAACCCTTTTAAAAATAATTAATTAAAAGTTAAATCCTTATTTAAATCATAATTAATTTTAATTGGATCTTAACTTAATTTAATTAAATAGTTAAACAATAATTAACTATTAATTAAATCCAAAATTAATCATTTATTAATTATTAAATGATTAATTAAACCTTTTTTGATAATTAAATGTTAATTAATCTCAATTAATTAATTAACTAATATTTAATTAAACTTAAACCATAAATTAAACCTTTAATAAATAATTATTATAAATTAAATCTTTACTCAAATAATTAGACCCTTATTAATAATTAATCCTATATTTAATTAACGATAAATTAAATATAAATAATTAACATAACCTATAATTAATTAACTTAATTAATAATTAATTAAAATAAACCTTAACTTTAAAAGATAATTAATTAAAAACTAATCTTTATTTAATTAAAGTTAATAAACCTTTTTAACATTTAATTAATTATCAGTTACTAAAACCTAATTAATTAACAATTAATTATTATATCCTTAATTAAAATTTAAAAACATTATTATTTAGTTTATAAAATATTCACAAAACAATTTGAAGTATAAAAACCAAACTTTGCAAAAATCAAAATTTAAAGCGGACTGCATCCATGGCGACTATCGCTATGCATACCCGTAATTTCACTTTACCAACTAGTTTTCATGCTAACTTGCTTTAGCTTCAAGATAAGATTAACACATACGACATATCCAAGTTCAACTATACCAAATCACATCATCACCAAACATAACCAACAATCACAACCTTTTTATAACCAAAATATCTAAACAATACTACAATTCAAACCAAACAATTATATATATATATATATATATATATATATATATATATAACACATAACCAGCACTTACATATATACAAGTAAATTCTTTCCAAAAAGTTAAGAAGTTTACTTACCAAAGGTTTTGAAAACTTGAAATACTTTAGCTTGGAAAACAACAAATTCTTCTCGAGACTAGGTCATTTTGCGCTCAACTTTTGGATCCTTTCCTCTTGGATTTTGGAAAAGTGACCAAAGGACAGTTTTAGATTATTCTTTCCTCTATCATACAAAAAAAATTACTCAAAAATGACCCCTAAATTTACTCTTGTCTTCCCCAGTTTCCATTATGTCAAATCATGTCCCCGTGATGTGATAATTTCCTTTTTTTGTTTTTTCTTATATACCTAAGTATAATTACATGCATACATACACTAAGACATACATACATATACATATTTATTTGCATTTTGAATGTTTATATGTTTCCATTAGAATTCACAACGTTCCGACAAATTCTAGCCGACGAAAAGTCGAAAAGTCGAAAATTCGAAAAATCAATTCCGGACACATTTCCCGTTTTTCGTCGAACTATATATTTTTGTAAAATAATTTTGAAAACTATTTCTCCATTATTATTTACCATTAAAAAGAGTTTTATTTTCATTATAAAACCATTTATTTGAATATTTAAAATTAAATATTCGCAAATCAAAGTAGTGAAATTCCGGAACATTACGTACTCCCCTTAAAAGAATTTCGTCCCCGAAATTACACCTCAGAACCTATCTAGAATCACTAAATTAGTCCACATGATGTACACTAATCATTCTTATACAAAAATATGATTCGATCACTATTCGAATACATAATTTAACTTCTGAACTAGTATCGCTCATTCGATTTTCTAATGCGAACTCTGATCAGTCTCTTTGATTTGAAACCTCTGTTCTCCTTACATAGTTGTAAATATGATAGAAACTTTGGTCCTATACCAAGAATCCTCATCAAATGCTTGTCGTTAAAAATCGATTAATAGGTCCTTGTTCGGAAACGATGCAAACACCTCAAAGTCATATACTCGAATTTTAGATCAACTATATGAGAAGAAGAAATGATCTATATTCAACTTACGGACTTACTTGATTGGTTCTCGCCTACTACCAATTCTATTCCCACTAAATCATTTATGAAAATATTTCAAACTAACTTAGGTTCAAATTATATGATACTTCCCTATATCTTAAGAGTATATACCCCTATTTGGTCCCACTATTCCATTCTGAATTTATCTCCCTAAGAAAATTCAAGATTCAAATACCCGAGTTTTTATTTCAAACCTTTTTGAAATGATACTACAATTTCAATCCTTAGAAAATTTACGTATAGCTTGAGTAACTCCAAAATGATACTAAGGAAATGGGTATTACCAAACAATATCATACTTTCTCAATTATAACTTGTTCACAATTATATAGTTTCTTAATGGTATCAACACTTGAATCACTTGTATTCAAAACCATCTTTGAAAAAGAAGTACCTTTAAACAATTTTACTTTTTGAAACCAAATAATTTAAAATTTTAAAACCCTTTTAAAAATAATTAATTAATAGTTAAATCCTTATTTAAATCATAATTAATTTTAGTTGAATCTTAACTTAATTTAATTAAATAGTTAAACAATAATTAACTATAAATTAAATCCAAAATTAATCATTTATTAATTATTAAATAATTAATTAAACCTTTATTAATAATTAAATATTAATTAATCTCAATAATTAATTAAATAATATCTAATTAAACTTAAACAATAAATTAAAACTTTAATAAATAATTTATTATAGATTAAATCTTTAACCAAATAATTAAACCCTTGATTAATAATTAATCCTGTATTTAATTAATGATAACTTAAGTATAAATAATTTACTTGACCCATACTTAATTAACTTAATTAATAATTAATTAAAATAAACCATAACTTTAAAAGATAATTAATTAAAAACTAATCTTTATTTAATTAAAGTTAATAAACCTTGTTAACATTTAATTAATCGTCAATTACTAAAACCTAATTAATTGACAATTAATTATTAAATCCTTAATTAAATTTTAAAAACATTATTCTTTAGTTTATAAAATTTCACAAAATAATTTGAAGTATAAAAAGCAAACTTTGCAAAAATCGAAATTTTAAGCGAACTGCATCTATAGCGACTATCGTTATGGATCCATAATTTTACTTTGCTAACTAATTTACATGCAAACTTTCTTTAGCTTCAAGACAACATTAAGACATATGACATATCCAAGTTCAAATATACCAAATCATATCATCACCAAACATAACCAACAATCACAACCTTTTTATAACCAACATATCTAAACAATGCCGCAATTCAAACCAAACAATTATATATATATATATATATACATATACATATACATACACAGATATATATAACCACATAACCAACATACATATATGTATAAGTAAATTCTTCCCAAAAAGTTAATAAGTTTACACACCAAAGGTTTTGAAAACTTGAAATACTTTAGCGCTCGTAAAGCCTGGAAAACCCCACATTCTTTCCGAAAATGGGTCATATTGCACACTACTTTTGAACCCTTTCCTCTTGGATTTTTGAAAAGTTATCAAAACAATAGTTTTAAATTATTCTTTACCCTATCATTTAAAACAAAAAATTTACTCGAAAAAGTTAAATTTTGAGGAAGTTATGGCCAAAACAGTGAGGGGTAAAAACATTCTTGCGAAAAATCAAATTTTGGAGCATCTAAGCTCGAAATCAGAAAAAGTGGTAAATTACAAAGTTGTAGCCAATGGAAGTATATATGTTTGAAAAATATATAATCTTAATTTGGTAAAATTTAAAGGATGTTCTGGCCGAACAAATTAGAGGTAAAAATGGAGGAATTTAAATGGAAAAGAAGGAACCTTTAAACAAGTTTTTAAAACATTTAAAAGTTAATTTTTGAAATCTTATAACATGAAAAGTTACTTTGGAAACCATTAATTTTTGTTAAAAGCTTTAAATAAGAAGCAACTTAGGATAAAAATGGGAAATGCAATGAAAATGGAAGAAAGAAATAAGAGAAATGTTTTTATATAAAATGAATATGTAAAATTACCTAATTAACCCTTCTACCATGCCCTCCACTCCTAGCTTGCCATCTCACCACCCTTGTCTTCGACCTTGTCCCCTCCTAATATTGCATGATCCAACATGAAATGACCTCTAAATGTACTCTTGTCTCCTCTAGTTGTCATTATGTTAAATCATGTCCCCGTGATGTGACAATTTCCTTTTTTTTCTTATATACCTAAGTATAATTGCATGCATACATACACTAATACATTCATACACACACACACATTTATTTCCATTTTGAATGCTTATATGTTTCCATAGATTTCACAACGTTTCGACATATTCTAGCTGACGAAAAGTCGAATATTCAAGAAATGAATTCCGAACACATTTCCCATATTTCATCGAACTATATATTTTTGTAAACTAGTTTTGAAAACTATTTCACCATTATTATTTATCATTAAAAAGAGTTTTATTTTTATTGTAAAACCATTTATGTGAATATTTAAAATTAACTAAATATTCGCAAATCAAAGTAGTGAAATTCCGGATCGTTACATCATGTTTCTCCAAATGACGTGCGATCGATAAGATAGTTTTCTCTACATAATATTTTACTATTCCCAAAATTTCATGTCATTCTAAGTTACCGTTTGTGAGATGTTGATCGATTTGTCATGGAGTTGAATTGTTTTATGGATCATATCCGATCAATCCATGTGGATTATGACTGATCGATCCAACTTCATCGTGGGGCTCGACAGTCGATGATATGGGTCCCTTGTGGTATAGTGTAATTGTCCACCAAATTTTTTATTAACCACCTTTATTGATTTTGAGTTAAAGATCGATCATCTTCGAAGTCGTCAAAATGGTCGTCGAAAAACCCACTTCAGGGTTGATCCGAAGCGAGATCCGAAGTAATTACCTTTCTGACTCGAACTAGGTACTGAAGATTCTAGCCCAGAGTTAAACTCCAGTAAAATCCGAATTTTCTACAAGAAAATGTGATTCTTGACTCCAAGCACGAGCAAACCCCAATCAAACATGCATCTGACTCAAAGCAAGTAGTAAATTTTTCCGGGCACGACTCCAAGCAAATTACCACCGATCCATCAACACTAATCCATCTTCTTTTGTCCATAACTTGAGCATACAAACTTCGATAGACTTGAAATTTAAAATGTAGCATTATGGTTGTCACTCCATACTAACTACACCTTAAATGTGTCAGAAATTGGGGATCTTATCCGATCTGTTTCCTTGGTTAAGGGCTAATTCCATACTTAGCCATTTTGTAGGTGCTGTTCATCTGAATCCATTCAAATTTCATCCATAGTTTCAAATATAACTGATCTCCAATCCTGATAACCATCTGTTTTAGCTAAATTTGTGATATCCCGGCCTGACCAAAAGGCAGGACAATGTTTGCCCCTTAAAACAAGCGTTGCGGTAGGAAGGCAAGTTTTGAGTTGTTATAAATCTAAAATTCGATATCCATAATACATTAATAGCCGTATTTTCAATCCAGAATCCAATCCAAATCCATGGTTTCTCCGGCTTGTTTTATCCAAATCCAAATCCATCCGAAGCTAAATCCATTGTTGTTCGAAGCTGATATCCAAATCCATGACCTCTATGGTTTGTCATCCTAATCCAAATCCTCGATCTCACCAGATCCTTGTCGAGCACAATCTGTACTCAATGACTTGAGTAAGCTGATCCATCACGTTCGAGCAAAGCGACTGGCCCCTTGCCAAGATAGTTCGTACCTGACAACCCTGATCCCCCTGGATCCTTATAGAGCATACTCGACGACCTGAGTAGGTTGATCCATTGCATTTGAGTGAAGTGACCTATCCCTTACCAAGCATAGTCCACACTTGACGACCTTGATCTCTCCGTATCCTTGCCAAGCACAATCCATACTCAATGACCTGAGTAGGTCGATCCATCGCGTTGGAGCAAAGCGACCTACCCCTTACCAGGGATGTTCATACTTGACGACTCATTGGGTTTTATTCTTTGGCCTCGATGCCCAGTCGAGGACTTAATCCACGATGCACAAGTCCTTTTAGTCGTGTTCGCCCTAAGAAATAACACGTACCTTGCGATTGTTATCCATCTCCCCGGACGCGCAACCGTGACCTATGTTATCTATTACATTGATCCAAATTTAAGCATTCCTAAGTCCATTTGCCAAATTATAAAATAAGAGTCCGTACAAAAAATAAATTAGAGTAAATAAGAGTTCGAAGCAAACAGGAAAAAAACCAAATTTTGTTTACAAAAGGAGAAGGGGCAATTCGTAAATGTTTTAAAATGTTAATCTTTGAAATTCGGCAGTATTTTTAGAAAAGGTTTTGGAAAAGTATTGGCAACCAATCATATGTTGATAAACAAAGCAAGTTAGTTAGAAAGAAATTACTTTATAAAGTTAAAAATCAGTTTTACAAGGTTTAGTTGTTTCACCACTTTTGGCAACCACCTTTCGACACCATACTTCCGCCTTCAACTAGTTCAAAACCAATACATATGGTATCAAAGACTTGGTACGTAGTGGACTGGAGATAGGCGAAAGGCATAGAGTCAAAACAGTTCTTTTGAAGGGGTCGAGACCTTGTTTTGTTTTATAAGAAAATGCCTCTTGCTTTGCTTTCGAAAAGAATGCTTTCGAATAAGATAGCTTTCGACTTGGTCAAACGTTTTAAAGAAAAGAGCTTTCGAAAGAGGTTGCCGCCTTTCTTTTATAAATGAGCTTTCGAAGGGGTCGAAACCCCTGCTGCCTCCTTCTACCTTTCGAAGTAATGCCTTCGAAAGGGTCCTTTCATCTAAACCTTGAAGCTGCTTATCCTATGCTTTCGAAGGGGTTGGTTTCGACACCATCCACTTCTTTTACTTAGGAAATCGCTTTCGGAAGAGTTGCTTTCAACTTAGTTCTTTTAAGACCTTTTGACATTTTGAAGGCAAAACCCTAAGTTTTCAAAAGGAATGATTTGAAGGTTTCTAAACTGTGTTCCACATATTTTTACTTAAACTCAATGCTTTCGAAAGGTTTGTAGTAAAGGACTTCAATGCTTTCGAAAGGTATGTGATAAAGGTTTCGAAGGGGTGATTCCCCAATCTTTTCAAAAGATATAACTTTAGCTTTTAAATGGAGGGTTTCCAATGTTTTTGAAAGGCATGTTTAAAGTGTTTTGAAAACAGAATGTCTAAGACTTATAAAGGTTTCGAAATGGGCACTTTCAACATTTTCGAAAGGTCTAATGCAAATGGTTTCGAAAGGTTTGTTTTGGCCTTATGGCCTAAGGTTTCAAAGTAAAGTAGCTAACTTGTTTTTAAAGGGGTACTTTCAAAGATTTCGAAAGAGGTTGTTTAAAGCTTTTAAACAAAGGTTTCGAATGTTTACATCAACAATGTTTTGAGTAAAACATATATCATGGAAAAGAGATCTGAGTAAAGAAAATAGTATATTTTCCGTGTTTAAGTATGATTTAAAGGGTTACATCAATTTGAAAAGGTTTTCAAGGAAAATTTGAAGGGTAGTTAATCCTAAGTAAATGGCTCAGATATTCTAATACCAGATGTGGCAGGTATAGGGTTGCGCCGTATACATTAGCTATAGCCCCTAGCTAATTTAGTCCAAAATTCAAATGGGTGGGGCTTAGCCATAGGTAAGACATAAATGATGGTTACACATAGAAAGGAATATATATAAAGAGAAGGAGATAGGGTATTGACGAGCCCGCAAAATCATTAGGATCAGGTGACCCTGGGAGAAGTAAGCTAAGGATAGACCATCCAGAAGTTTGTCTAACAGATGTTAGACTATTTATTTTGTTTGGTAGGCCCAAGACAGCCAATGGTTAGTAGATAGCGAAAAAAACTATATTGTTTGGACAGATGGTCCATTTATTACCTGATTTATAAGCATATATGATATTGATATTATTGTTATAATCAGTTTAGTTAATTTGTTTTATTGTGGTATTTTGATTTGCAAAAGATATGTTTTAAAAAGAGATATTAGTGAGGGGAAACCCGTTCCACTAAGAGGCATACACATGATATTAGTAAACCGAGATGTATAGTAGTATTCACACCAGGCTTTATCTCTGACTCAAAGTTTATGTTTTCCCCTTGAACTCGCGGGTGCTCAAAATTAATTTGAGTACATAGAGAGTTAGGGTCTTTTCAGGTTTAGTGGATGGACGAATAAAGCTTCCAAAGATGTGTAGGAAGCAAAGTTAGCTATTTAGGAGTTGTTATTTTATTTCTGCTGTAATGTATTAAGACTTATATGTCTATTTAGCTATGTAGTTAATGTCCCGCTATTACCCTGCTATAACCCTACTGTATCTCATAGTGGATTTTTACCGCTTACGATTTTTCCATATAGCTCAAATATAGCATTTCCGCTTTAAGCCCCGCTATTTCCGCTATATCCCGTTATTCCCGCTATATTCCGTTATTTCCGCAATATCTTCTTTAAATAAATGAATTGGAAAATGACATTTATACATTATAAAAATTAGGAAATTTATTTATTTAATTGAATTTTTAATATATTTTCAGAAATGAAAATACTCTAATATTCTACTAAATTCAATAATGTTATATAAAAGTTTGACATTTATTTACGGTATATTCACACATGTTTTTACTTAAAATTATTAATATTATATATAATTCAATTGAATGTTAATTTTTCATTTAATTACCATTTATATATTTGTAAAAATATTAAGTATGATTTTTTATGCCATTTTAGAGTCATCCATTATATCCCAATATATCCTTGATGTATCTCCGCCATGACTTTTTGCACCTCCACCGCATTGAATCTGCCGAGCGCTTTAACTACACAGCTATTTAGTACTCTGACCATCCAAGAGGGCGTCTTCATATGTCGCTCTTGGCGTATTTTGTAATAATTATATTTGATCAAAAACTGGGAATCGTATTAGGATTATGTATTTGAATATGAAATATTGGTTTGAAATGTGTTTTGATCTGTATTGATTTTATTTCATATTCATGTGCTTATTATATTATGGATACCATTAACATTACCGTATTTTATCGCCGAAAGTTAATACTATGGATAACTACAGCATCTGTAGCGCTTAGCTTCAGGCCTCAAGATAGGGGATGTTACAGGTTTCTTGCCATATTTATAATGTTTTATATGTATATTTATTGCCATAAAAAGTTTGGATTGTAAAAAAATTAAGTAACATATTGAAATATGGCCAAAACATCACTTATGCAAAACCATCCCGTTTAGCCTTGATTTTTGGATTTTAAAAGCTTAAAAAGATATTTAAACTTAAAATTTTTATTTCAATCTTTTTAACTCTTAATAGAGTATTTTAAAAGTGATTGAAATTTTTATGAAGTTTTATGAATTTTTAAAGTAGAAGATTTATTTAAAATATATGGAACACATGTCGTGTTCAAGTTTTTAAGTAAATTATAACTTGTTATTTTCAAGTAATATTTTGAGTAAATGTTTAAAACATGTTATAAGTGTTATAAAGTATTTTAAAAGCAATTTTAAGTATATTTAGTTTTTAGAAAATATGTTGACTATTTTATATCTTATGTTATAAATATCTTCAAAAATGGTTTTATTTAATATCTAGTTTTGTAAATAAATTACTATATATATATATATATCATTTCTATAAAAAATTAAAATTATAAAAAAAATGTTTCTAAGAAAGGGTTTATAATTGCTTAAATGTCAAATGATTAATTGTTTAATTACTTATTTGAAGAGTAATTGACTATGCTTAACACTAAAAGCCGACGAAGTAGGCTTATCTATTTGTGAGAGATAAGATTGATGTCGAGTTGGGATGGAGCAATACAACTCTATTCTAACAGTTTACCTCTTGGTCGAGGAATAGTTAAGTTGGAAAATGTTGGAAACGGTTAATCATTTTGATTTCTTATTGTTTATGGAAATCATTAATATTATACTTAACACTAAAAGCTGACGATGTAGACTTATCTATTTATGAGATTCAAGAATGAAGTGTCTAGGAAAAGCTTTGATGCAACCAGCGCTTTAACTTACCTGGCTTTACCCTTGAATGAGAAATACTTAAGTTGAAAATTCGGAAACAAGTTAAGCGTATGAATCGTGATTTCTATAAGCAATTGTCTTTAGAACTTGATAGTTTACTAGTCAAATATTGAACTTGTCCGAATATGATCTTATATCTTTAAAACAAATGTTTTTAAAGATAGAAACTAGTATAATAATGATTTTGGGTTTGTTGTGACAATATGTTAATAACATTAGTTTATATCCCTTTTTTATTATACTTAGGGTTGTAAATAGATCTTTAATAGAAGGATTTAAAGATAAGAATAAGTTTAAAATGGTCTTAGGTTGTTATGATAATGTTAAAGTAACATTAGTCTTAAACCTTTTTGAATGCATTTACGTAAGTACTTAGAAGGGAATTATATTACGGAATCTTTTGGAAAAAGATAGATAAAGTAGAAGTTTATTAGATAAAAGAAGTTTACTAATAAAAGAGTTTCAATTAACAAAAAAGATTAATTAAATAGAAGGGATTAAGTGCTTAACCAAACTTTTTTTGGCTTGACCTTGTTTTGTATGACTTGATAGTGTTTTGTATATTCATTTGTTTATGGAAAGTATACTAGACTTGGTTTCCAGTTACAAACATCTATCTTGTACCAGATAGTTGATTAGTCAACTATCGAGATTGACCAAATATAACTCTGGGAATATCTAGAAGAAACATGAGAATTACATGGTACAGTTACCTTCAGTAATGTTATACTATATGTATAAACTCATTGTATTCTTCTAGGACAAATGATAAGGAAATCCGTCTACTTAAGCATTAGTAGGTGATCTCCGCTCTTATGTATTGTCTGTTTATTTACAAAACAATCGGAGTTGAGTTTAACAAAAATTCATCCATTGGTTTTGGAGTGTTCGGTGAGTGGGAAGAGTGTACTTATATGAGATAACTCGAGCTCATAACCACTTCAAAACCATATACGCGAACTATGTTTTGGAAGCAGTTGTGAAGTGGAATGTTATAGAGTTGAACTATCTATCTCAAGTTTAAGTCTAAGGGAAATGTTAGCATTAACATTTCGAACGATGCTATTATATGGGATTGTCTATCTTGATGAGTTTTCCAAGAGAGCGGACAACGTTGGCATTCATTGACGGACTTATGCGATGAACTTATATGGAGGTTCGAGATCTTTTCGAGATGCTCGAATCTATGTAGTGATTCATGATCTGTTCGAGATGATATAATCCAATTGGGGATTCATGTGCTGTTTGAGTGAAGAATAGTGTTAAATCCGTCGAACGTAGCCTCGACATCGAGAACGGCTAAAAACAGAGTAGGATGCATAATCTCGAGTTTAAATTACCCATGAGAGTATATCAACTCCATATCTAAAATATGCTTATCGATATGTTAAGCGTGGGAGTTGTTGATACTTGTTGCCACACAGTTCATCATTAGGCCAGTTGTTCTTACCTTATAGTATATTCTATCTAGAGATATACGATGATCGGAAGGAAGTTTCTAATCCTTGTCATGGAGTTCGAATTCGCCTTGATCTAAGGAGATCTCCATGGAAATCCTTACACTATGCGAACGTGCCATAACTGTATTGAATGTAATCTATTACTGTTGTGGCGTTCACACAACAGCTATTTGATATGATTTATATGCTACACCCTAGACATTATCTATCATATCACTATATATTAAACCTAATGAATTGTTGGTTTCTTTAAGGGAAAAACCGTTATGGGAATACATATAGCGGTTACTATTATATGTCACTCATATTTCTTGAACTTCTTACACTGGTTTACTATACTAATCCGGGTGTTATTTTCTTATAATGCTTGGGTCAACCTAGTGTATGTTACCAGATTTAGCTTTAGACTCTTTGGAGCTTATGGAGATGAGCTGGATGTTTATATACCATGGTCTTTGTTTCTACTACATTAGTATTGTATCATGAGCATTTGTAAGGATAGGTTGTTATAACTGCCCAAACTGATTACAGCAACTTCGAAATACTTTGTATCTTAAAACGATAGTATATATTGTCTTTTAATATTATATTATCATTCCATTGTGAAATTCTAATATTATATTCCATTAGATTCTGATATTGTGTTCCTTCTTCCATGTTCTATTTCTTTTTATTTAACCTTAACAATTTGTCTTTTTGGCACTTGGGTTCTCGGCATGTGAATGTCGTAGATGTATTAGTGCTGACATTCGAGGGTCGAAAAGGTGAATCATTACAAGAAGTAAAGAGGCACAAGATTTAGAATAGTTCAATCTAAGTTAATCTATGTCCACTGTGAGTAATTTCTTATTAGTTTGTTTCTCTTTCAATATCTTGGATTACAAGAGATAATAATATTAAAATACTCGAGAACTTATGTTCTTCAACGCTTGTAAAAATTGCATGTCGTGATGTATTTATAACTATTGAAATCTACCTTGAATGGTTGAGATGGGCTACCAAGGTCCAAAAATAAACTCTTGGCTACTGATTAAGGCGCTTGGTCGATGTGTGCCAGTTGGGATGCTAGCTAAACTATATAGTGTAGATGACGCCAAATCGTGGTCCATACTAAAGCATGCCTTGGTCAGAGACATGCCGCATAGGATCGAGGAGTGGTTGTGCAGTGGTGCTTTGCTAAGGCGGCGACAAAGACATGGAGTGGTTACTGTATAGTGGTGCTTTTGTTGGATGAATAGTCCCTTATGCACTAGCCTTTTAGGAGAAATATTACATGCGAATGGCAGGTGGGTGCTTGTTGCCAAAGGCTATCGAGTCAAGATAAGAGGGCTATAGAAGGTGAGGGAGCTTGAGATGGAAGGCAAAAGTTTCTAGAGGGTAGGTCGATAGACCGTTAAGTCATTTTTCTTGTAGAGCAACAATCTATTATTAGGGTCTTTCGATAACCGCTAGGGGCTTTGCTTGGCATGTGTGGGTGTTAAAGTCGAATGGGCCACAAAGGACAAGCTAATATACTAGCTGCTGAAAATGCACAATCCAAGATGAGAGCCAAGATGCAGGCCAATATGCTTGTTGTTCGAACCAAGTAGGCCAGTAGGACTATGCAGGCCGACCCCATTCTATACTTGTAAGAAAAACGATATTTATAGGCTTTAAATATGTTTTAATTACTTAATGTGCTTTGTAATCTTTCTACCATGAAGAGGACCATCTATGGCTAGTCATGCATGCTAGGATATAAGGTGGTTTATATATTTATGTACAAGCATAAATAGAATTAAAGAAATAAGGTTTTAAAGTGAGGGAGGTGAATGATATCTCTTCTCTCCTTGAATATCTAAGCTTTCATAATGATTTTTATTAACTTCTTTCTTCTTTTGCTCATCTCTTTTTATGACCTCTCCCCATGATTGAAATTTTTACCCAAATATCAGTAAATGAATCAAAACAAAAGTGGTTAATTCGATCGTTGCAACATCAAGTGGTGATTCAAAGAATTTAGGAGTCTATTTTCAGGTCGACGTGTTACGAAAGGATGTATCTAATTAGGTACAATTCTTATTTTATATTACATATTCACGTATGTTCGCCTATGACACATGTTGATGTATGTAATGTATTTTATTTACTTTTGAGTTTGACATCATTTAAAGTTGTTATAAGTGTTGTTTTATAAATAAATTCAAGGTGAAACATATGTATGTAATAGAATTTGGTTTATTCATTTATGTTAATTTATATTAATGTTGTTGATCGAGTTATGCAAATTATGTTTTGTTTAATATCAAATTATATACATACATATATATAATTATTTATTTAATTTGGTTATGATTTAAAATCTACAACTTATATATCCAAAATTGTTTATATGCATTATTTCATAATGTAAAATTAGATTAAAATGTATATGATTAGTCTACTAATTATTTTAGGCTAAAATAGAATTTGATACGATAACATTCGGTATATTTAGTATTGAATTATTCAACTTAAATTTTATAAATATCATTACACTATAGAAAGATGTTATTTAATTTAAACATTTGACTAAGTTAACCTTTTAAAT
Source organism: Allium cepa (assembly GCA_030765085.1). NCBI lineage: Eukaryota > Viridiplantae > Streptophyta > Magnoliopsida > Asparagales > Amaryllidaceae > Allium > Allium cepa. The sequence goes on from CM060932.1 coordinate 474,985,795, forward strand.
TAAAATATTTTGATGTTTACTTAGTAAAAGGTGAATTTAAAATATATTTTAATCATTTAAATTATTAGATACACAAACATTCGCATGTGTGCGCACACACACACATATAACTTTAAATATATATGTATGTATGTATGTATAAACCTAACTTTATAATCATATGGAAATATATATCACATACATATGTTTATTTATCATCATATATACAATCGTGTTACAAATAAGTTTTCTTTGCAATACACACTCTTTATGTCAATGTTCCCTTTCATATACCTAAAGTAGATAAAACAAAATTCCTAATTAATTACGCTTCACTCGAATTTATGACCTCTTAGTTTATACCACGTAAATAGGAATACGACTTTCGTCTATCTAATTAAACAAAACCCCAACTAATTATATGCATATAGTTATATGTCGTCATATTAATAAAAAAAATCATTAAATAAAATTAATTAATGTGATTAATTAATTAAATATAAAATATTTTAAAGAAAATATGATTTTGTTTTAATAAATATATTGGATTTCATACTATTTAATAGTTCATATGCCCATTAAGATTTAAATAGGGGATTTTTTTGGAATTTTCCTATTTTGCCATTTGCGCAACGGACCTCCTTCATGGTATGCTTTAACTTAAGCACAAAACATAATGAGACCACATCGCTTAGCGGAATGAGTTTTCTCTTCACTAATTCGGCATCATCAGTCTCATCATATCATTAGAATGAACATCATAACATGAATCATAATCATAATCATAAAAACATCTCAACCATAAGTGTGTCTTACACTAACATCGTATCATGAACTATGTTTTATAGTTATCTTTTCGAGGTTACCACACTGACCTTATACCGCCGCTTCTAAATGTTAAGTTTTAGAATTTAGGTTGCCACCTATGCTTTGCACCTGTTCCCCTATTTAATGTCATGTCATAACATTTTTGATTGCTATATAAGCTTAGACCATTTTTCTCGAATAATGTTAACATTTGGTTGTCACGCAGGCCTTACACCATAATTCTCAAATAATGTTATGTTCTAATATATGGTTGCCACATAGGCCTTACGCCATCATTTCCCGAATAATGTTGTGTTTAACATCATAGGTTGCAACGTAGGCCTTACACTTCCTTTCTCTATCAATGTTATATATTTAAAAAATTTGGTTGCCATATTGGCCTTACGCCATCTTTCACTTTTAACGTTTATGCTTTAACATTTACTATAAATTTTATTATTTATATATGTGTGTGTATGTGTGTGCATGCACATGTGAATGTTTGTGTGTCTAGTAATGCTTAACTATCAATAGTTAAGCATTGTGGAATCTGACATCCACAATCCTTAACTATCGCATGTTTAACTGTCGGTTTCTAAGACCATACTATCGCATATCTAAGCTATCACAGGTTTAACATAGGCTATTGAGCCTCTTAAACAAAGCTATCGAAATTTTAGTGTGATTACCATCGAAGATCTAGAACTATAGGTATTGAAAGTCAAACTTGGTATCTATCAAATGGCTAACATTTTAGTTATCGAAAGCCTACCATTTTAGCTATCGAAAGTCTGACTCAACAGCTATCGAAGATTTAGCATTTTAACTATCAAAAGTTTAACATTTTAGCCATTGGAATTCCAACTTGATAGCATTAGCCATCGAAAGTTTAACATTTTAACTACCGAAAGTCTAACTCAATAGCCATCGAAAGTCCAAATATTAGTTATCGAAGTTTTGTCTATCAAAGGTTTAATATTTTAGCCATCAAAAGTTTAAAAAATTTTAGCTATTGAATATGTAAGCCATCGAAGGTCTAAGCTATCACATATTTGAGATGGGAAATTAGTAATTAAGTAGAAAACTGGTATGTTCCTCAATAAAGCAACTATTTTTTGACTATTTCTTTACACACATTATTTACTCATTCAGTGCTTTGGTATTATGGTAGGAATCTCTGATGCCAACCGTTATTTACTTCTTTAATTGGAAAATACTTCTTCAACTACTTAATTAATTAACCTATTCATACGAGCATCATCCAACCTAAGTAATTTTTCCCACCCTTTAACATCCATCGTCTATCCCTCTTCCGCATACCCTATATCTTAGCACAGCTCTTCTTCAGTTACTTCATTACTTAAAGTTATTTCTTCCTTACCATTTAATTTTTATTAAATCAAAAAACATGAAAAATTTCCAAAATATTCATAGAAATTCAAAAACATTTTCTTTTACCTTTAGGAAAATTTTTAGTTCAAAATATTAAATTTCAAAATATTAATTCACAACAAAAACTGTCCATTTTCATCTTAGAAAATTCATAATTGATTATTACTCGTTTGAAAATTATAAAAATTAATACTGATCTCTATTATAATGTCATAAACATCATATTGAAATTCCAATCCATTTGGAGTGGATTCATTTATGTTTTGCTCTTAGATATACCATAAACAATGTCATTTAATCCCCAAACTTATGCAGGACTAATCAAAGCATGTTTATCATCATTCAAAATAACAAAAAAAAGTATAATCCCTACCTAATCAGATTGGGATATGGAGAAAGGTTTGTATTGTTCACCGAAGTTGAAAAGTTGATCAAAAATATTTTCTTCTCTTTAAAAATATGTAACGACCCATAACTTCGCTAGTTCGAAAATAAAAGATTTCATTTGTTTTAAATTTAAAAAGGGTTTGAAACTTAAATAAATAAGTTATATATAATATATAACAATGAAGAAATTATTCAATCTTATAATTAATGATCAAAAAGTATAAATTTGGATTTAGAACAAAACAACAAAAGTTAAGTTTTGTTAAAAGTAAATAAAGTCTTGAATAAATAGGTTTAAATATTTATTTAAAAAGATAAATATTATTTAAAACATCTAATAAAGATAGTAAAAGTATGTTAAAAGGTTTAAAAATATGTAAATAATCGTTTTACAAAAATAACCAAATTTTGTCGCATTTTGTCAATTAAACATACACTGTAAAAATAGAAATTTTGATATTATTTAAATATGATTTTAAAATATGTATAGACATATTTTAATTTATGTAAAAGAAGAAAAAAGTTCATTTTAAAATTTGGTTTACATAAATGAATAGTTTAACTAAAACGTCAAAATGTGACCGTAAAACATTTTGTCGAAAATCAACGTTTTGTCGATTAAAAGTTGTCGCAACGTCATCCCACCTTTATTTTCTTATATAGGAATATATATTCAAATAATTTAAGAATTATTTAATTCACTAATAAAGTTTACTTTTACTAAACAAGTTTGGAAACAATTAGCAAAAGTAAACATAAAAGGACAAAACATGTCAGATCAAATCCAACCAAGTCTATACTTTTCTTTACTTAAGTATTAAGTGATTAAGACATAAAGTGATGATGTGATAAGGTGATGGTAAGTGTTGAAAAAGTAAGATAAAGTAAGGATATTTTGTAAATGTTTGTTTTGTAATTCACCACTCCTTACTTTTCTTATAAATACCCATCCATTCTTCTCATTTTTCACACTTCTCATTCTTCTTCTTCTTCTTTTTTTAAGCTATTTTAATGGCTTCTCTCTTTAAGAGAGGTAGGAGGGTTAAAAATAATGGTGTACTTAAAAATGGCCCTAGGCCGTGAGTTTGGAAGTTGATAGAGGGAGGACATGAGCAATATGGAAGGGAAAGCAATGGCCAAGAGTAAGAAGGGATGTGGGGTAGTGGCCAAGCATTTGGAAAAGGTGGAAGAATGTTTAGGTGGTGGTTTAATGAAGCGTTGAATTAAATGAATGTTGGTAGAAAGTTAAACGTTTTGGTTAGAGGTGAGAAAATTATCACTAGTTCCAAAAGATCGTATTTTGACTTTGCTATAATAATTATCTTATGAGATATGCAAGTATACACCCCTTTAAAATATTTTTATGAATGTTTGGATATGTTTGTGTTATGTTTTATAACGACCCTGATTCGACCTTTGAAAATCGGCACCGAATATGACACTCGTGTTCAAATATCGCAGATCCAAACGTCGAATCCGGTTCGTCGGAGCTTATAACACATTAATTACAACACGGCGGAAGAAATGAATAATACATTTGATATACAACTGAATGATACAATGAATATACATCAGAGATATGATACAAGACAATAACAGCGGAAAGAAAAGATAACACCAGCAGTGGAACAATAACTCCAATATGGTCTTCAAGAAAGAACTCCAGTATCGGTAATCTCCATCTCCAAGGCACCAATCCAGAAATAGCTCAAACTCCAAATCGAGATGAAGTGAAACAACTCGATCCAAATGCAATTGCCAAATCCTAAGGATGAAAGCTATCGAATCTACACGTATTATTGATTATCTGAAAAACCTAACTCTAGACTGCCCGTGTGGGAAAATTATGGGCACCTAGAGTTTAGGAAAGGAACAATAAACTCCAAGTCAGTTGTGGGACTAGTATGAGCAAACAAAAACGATTTATCTTTTAAAACAAAAAACAAAGAGTTTAAAACAAATCCGCAATGCTTTTTGAAAAATGAAACTACCATAAGGCCTCCCACCACACACACAATGCAAATGCAGAATTGGAGGAGATTTCTCCTTATGATAGTCAAATATGCTTGATACGAAAAAATTTCTTTGATATTATTACTAGTGCATAGTGTAGAAAAACCATTTCGCAAGTATAATATAAATCCTAGCCAGCATAGACATTCTGAACTATGTCTACTATAGCTACCATCTAAACAGTGGTGACCACCATAAGTAAATGGAAGATTCTACAACTAAAACCGTACAAGGCACGTATTGAAGATTGGATTTTCCAACAAATGGTCAGGCTAAGGAACTTCCTACTGCCACATGGGTACGCCTCTGGCGGGACGTCCCGAGAGCTTAACCAGCTCTCTGCCAACACAAGGTCGGGTTACCTCTGTAACTAGGTAACTACTACACAAGCTTGCCATCCCCCGGTCCTTTCGGACCTTTATCCAAGGCGCCTCTAAACCACAAAGCAATCACAAAGTAATAGATCTGCAGTATCCACGTGAGTAAGTATCTGGGCTCCATACCATGATACCACCCTTTTCCAGAAGGGAATGACAAACCCTAAAGGGCGCGACCCTCATAATCTTGCCGCATCTTTCCTATTTCGACCATTTCCGGGGTGTGAGGTCCTGATGCAGTCTCATCCATAAAGCCATGCTTTAGACAAAAGCCATGCTTTGATCAACAAATGATACACAGCAGCACTCAGCATGCCACACTACCAAATTAGGAGTATTTCACTGATAAATATCAACTACATAACCTCTGAGCTCGTACGTCTCGGAGAAGAGTTTAAGCTAAGAGAATAAATTCTCCGCCACCAAGCAGAAATGTATTTGATAGAGATCGGTTTAATATCTCAAAGTGTAGTGTCGGACACACAACCTAGAAGTCTGTTCCGGGTTCGAACAGAACCAAAGGCACTTCCGAAGAAGCCCTTGGAAATCCAGGTATCCACAATCCCGATCGGACATCCCATCACTTAGGAAATCTCTATACCGGCGCGACTCAGTGCAGAGACAATCGACGGGTTATCCTATCATTCTTGCAAATACCCGGTCTTCAACACCGGTCTTCAAATGCAATCCATACGTCGTATCACTATTCGGAATGGGTTATATGACACAAGGTCCTCTTCCAGCTAAACCGAATAATGAGCGAAATATTTAAAAATATATGGATATGGGATTTCAGCTAAGTCACAACCTTTAAAAACCCAAAACCTTTCCTCAAATGGTTAAACAAATTACCATTTCAAATCTTTTAATAAAAAGATTCGTTTCACAAAGTTCACCATGTTTCACAAAAATCCATTTATAGGTTTTCAAAACAATTTCCATTTCAAATGGATTAACTTCTTTTAAATTAAAGATGTAACTTATAGCTTTCAAACCGTTTCCAAAGGTTTATTCATAACTTGGAAGACCATTTTCATTTTATACTTGAAATCCTTTTTGACACAAATTGGAAGTTCATTTCTTATATGAAAGCTTTTGTTATTTGAAAACAAATAGTTTTCGTTTCGAAAAAATCCAATTTCAATTATACAAGTGAAAATCTTTGGGTTAAATTCAAGTTCCCAAAACAGCGCTTTTAAAATGAGTTAAAACCCATATAAATTTGTACACCCTTTTTAAAATCATAAACAGGATTTAATTTCAAATTTTTGAATTCAAATTTAAGATAAATTTGAAAACTAAATCAAGTTATTCAAAAATAACTTTTATCTTTGAAATTCTTTTTCAAGAGCTTTTTATTTTAAACCCAATCCATTTCCAAAACCATTCGGATTCAAAAATTAAAATTTCAAAAACTATTTCGAAAATGTGTGACTTAACCCATTTCCACATGCAATCCATATTTGTGTCTGTATAAGTGTGGTCCAGGGGTTTACACAATAGAAGTGCAACATCATCAATCAGCATAGATTTAAATACTGCAATATCGGATAAGCGGTATAAACTATAACGCTTATATTTAATAAGCGGTATAAACTATAATGCTTATCTTTTATTCACAGATCACAGATATATATCACAGATAATAATTTACATCAAACATAGCTCAAATCAAAACATAGCATCACAATCAGGGATATCAAACAATTCAATCATCCAATAGAATCCAAACGTACATGAGTAGGATCAGATAATCCATCCAATACCCGAGACCAACTTCGGTCTTCCCCCGAGAAAAATCCCTGGTTCGCGAATTAACTTATCTTCCTTCGAGCCAATCATCATTTTTTTCGAGTTGAACCCGAGATCTTTGTTTCTTCCCCAATTCAAATCATAACAGGCACATATATGACCGCGTGCATGTGCACCCATAATCGATGCCCCTCCGTTCATCATCACCGGCGCTAGCAAGACAACTTTGACTACCTCCCTTGATTCCAAACACCTGTTTACCGAATGAACTCACAAATTGAAATCGAGCTACAGCGATGACTATTCTACCAACCTGATCAGCATTTTCTTCCTCGGCCCACGACCTCTGGCCACCTGAAGCCGTGCCATCACGTCCATACCCTCTCTGCTCGATCACCTCCCTACTCTACCTACCCCAGTCCCACTCGATGCCGCTATGTCGGTGTAACTGTCGCGATAACAATAGCGATCTGCATGAGTTTTAAACACTAAATCCTATCGTACCGCAGCTACCCGCGCCTAGAAAAAATGTGAGAACATTTTTCACGAGATCCCCGATCCACTACCCTCCTTTGACCACAACCCAGAGGTCCAAAATTGCAGTGATCCCCAAAAAACGATGAAAAGATGTTTTCTGTTCAACTCAAATTATCCCAGTGTTCCCAAGATTAAAAATCATGAATTTTTTACCTAAAATCATCATTTCCCACTACAAATCAAATCATGAAACCCAATTTTGAATTCGTGGTAATTGGTTTTCCCAGTTTTTGAATATATGTTACTGAAACTTCATTTTTTTCGAATATTTGTTTAATAAATAAACTTGAAATTATTTTTAAAAATCATATCACACATATACCCACAATTCATCTTTGAAGACTTTAACCCAACATTGATTGTACGTCGACATATTGAATTTTCTTTATTCCAGGGATTTAAACTTTTCTTTTCTTGGACAAGTTTTTGAACAGAGCAAAAGTTTGTGTACAAACATACACAACTTATCTATATTTATATATATCACAGGCAGACATATACAACCACTTTTCACAACCACATTCAAGCATTAATCAATATCATCAGATATAAAAGTATGTTCAAGAGTCTGCTCACCTGAAAGTTGAAGAAAGACAGAGAGGAATTGACCCTGGAAATTTAAATTTTTGGTCAGGACTTGATTTTGCTTTTGATTTGCATCCTAAGAGTTGAAGTAATCTGAATCAGGACTGAGTTGAATTAGCTTAAATCTTTACTTTGCCCTTAGCTCCAGGTTGCTTTGATTTTTATTCTGATTTCTTTCCAGATTCGAAAACTGCATGTTGCTTTTAATTTTCAGGTTTAGTTTGAGCTGCTTTTGGTTTTCATTTTCTGGTGCAAGCTTCAAGTTTTGTTTTAATTTTGATCTGGTTTTAGAAATGAAGGAAGAAGACTTGTTTTTTTTGTGTTGAAGCTTTTACTTATCTCAGGTTTGAGATTTTCAGATTTTCTTTCTGATTTTTATCTTTCTTCTTTAGGGGTTGAGATTTTTAGATACCCAAATCTTTGTTACTTTTTCTTTTCAGATTTGCTGAGTTGTTTTATGATTGAGCATGGGGAGATGAAAAGTTTTTATAATTTTGAATTTCAATATTTAATTCAATTAAATATATAGGATGCCATTTGTTAAAAATAATCACGAGGCCTAAACATTTGTACAAATTTATACTTACATATGTATATGTTTAACATTTGTAGTTTTACAAAGACAAAAGAATGTTTTAAAAAAAAATTATATCATATTCATTTTACAATTAATTATATCCCCTTATTCATTTGTGTGTATATGTATGTATAATGTTGAAAGAAAAATTGTTTTTTACCAATATTTACATTATATAAATTTCACCTTAATGGTTTTAAAAGCCAAATATTTATTTTAAAAACATTCATTTCAAATGTAGATTCAAATTCCCCATTCACTTGAATTAAAATTTATTTATGTCTATTTATATATTCATACACATACTTGAATAAATTTAAATTCAATCTCAATATATATACAATTCTACTCATATATGCAATATACCTATATGTATAAAATTTTAAATTTAACTGACTTTTTAAAACACTCATTATTTCAAAATTTTGAACTCGAAATAAATTGGAATTTATTTATGTATAGTTTATTTCTTATTTTATTTGTTTTGAGATTTTTTAATATATTTTCAAATTAGATTTCAAATTAAATTCTAAAAGCTTAAAATATATTATTGATTTTAATTGATAAATTTTTGGGATGTTACTTTTTATTTGTAAGATATTAAATATCCATTCCAAAGCCCCAATTAAATTTTAAAATCAATGTCCAAATAAATAAATATCCTATTTAATTTGAAAAATTCAAATTAATTTACAATTTTATTCAAAAATTTATTTTAATTATCAATTTAAATTTAATTAAAAATCGGGATCGTTACATATTCCCTCCCTTAAATGAAAATTTCGTCCTTGAAATTTGCAAGGGGGACAAGAAAGAATAGATGATAGATAGAGAAATATCTTTCCAAATCAAACTGGATATCAATTCTGTATTTGGCTTACCAAATCATAATATAGACAATATGAGAATAAACTCATACAATTATTTCACAAGATACTCGGGTTCACCGGTCTACGAATATGCAAGGGTATTGATTAGTTCGAAGGGATAACTAATCGTTTGTAGAATATATCGGATCCCAGAGAATAGATAGATAGATTCAATCTTCTATAATTTCTCAAACACTAGATTTGCATTTCAAATTCAAATCGGAATACCCCAAAGTACATACCAATTTATCCCACTTCGGACTTTGATCAACACATGAAATTACGATAGAATTCCAAATTTGGTTTTAACCAATATCGTTTCATTGATACAATTCAATTTTATCCTTATATTTGTTAACCAATTTAACTCAATTTAAAATTTTCAATTTATATAAAATTTTCAATTTCAAATTCATTAAAGTTTAAAACGAAAAGCTGATAAGAAACCGATGAAGATACGAAGTAAGAATTTTCTACAACGATTCGTGGGGCCATCATCACATCGAAACTTCTTTCTGGAGCTGCTATGAAGCAATCAAAAGAATTTAGAATCGAATCAAAGGAGATTGATAGAGAAAGTTGTTTCCACTGTCGCAGGGTATTGACCATTTGTAGTGGTACTCCCATGTCCCATATCTCGTCCTCTTCTTGCACTCATACTCACTATCGGTGGATAGTAAGAGAATTTACTGAGGCATTCGAAAGGATATCTTAGGGATATAGTCATTCTAGGATATACTTCACCCTATCTCTAATGAGTTACTTAATGTGTTATACTCTTGAACTAAAGTTTTAACCTTCAGCTCTGATACCAATTATAACGACCCTGACTCGACCATCGAAAATCGGCACCGAATACGACACTCGTATTCAAATGTTGCGGATCCAAACGTCGAATCCGGTTCGGTGGAGCTTATAACACATTAAGTACAACACAACGGAAGAAATGAATAATACATTTGATATACAACATTTTATACAATATGATACAACTGAATGATACAATGAATATACATCAGAGATATGATACAAGACAATAACAACGGAAAGAAAAGATAACACCAGCAGTGGAACAATAACTTCAATATGGTCTTCAAGAAAGAACTCCAGTATCATTAATCTCCATCTCCAAGGCACCAATCCAGAAATAGGTCAAACTCCAAATTGAGATGAAGTAAAACAACTCGATCCAAATGCGATTGCCAAATCCTAAGGCAGAAAGCTATCGAATCTACACCTATTATTGATTATCTGAAAAACCCAACTCTAAACTGCCCATGTGGGAAAATTGTGGGCACCCAGAGTTTAGGAAAGGAACAATAAACTTTAGGTCAGTCGTGGGATTGGTATGAGCAAACAAAAATGGATTATCTTTTAAAACAAACAACAAAGAGTTTAAAACAAATCCGTAATGCTTTTTGGAAAATGAAACTACCATAAGGCCTCCCGCCACACACACAATGCAAAAGAGAATTGGAGGAGATTTCTCCTTATGATAGTCAAATATGCTTGATACGAAAAAATTTCTTTGATATTATTACTAGTCCATAGTGTAGAAAAACCATTTTGCAAGTATAATATAAATCCTAGCCAGCATAGACATTCCGAACTATGCCTACTATAGCTACCATCTAAACAGTGGTGACCACCATAAGTAAATGGCAGGTTCTACAACTAAAACCGTACAAGGCACGTATTGAAGATTGGATTTTCCAACAAATGGTCAGGCTAAGGAACTTCCTACTGCCACACGGGTACGCCTCTGGCGGGACGTCCCGAGAGCTTAACCAGCTCTCTGCCAACACAAAGTCGGGTTACCTCTGTAACTAGGTAACTACTTCACGAGCGTGCCATCCCCCGGTCCTTTGGGACCTTTATCCGAGGCGCCTCTAAACCACAAAGCAATCACAAAGTAATAGATCTGCAGTATCCATATGAGTAAGTATCTGGGCTCCATACCATGATACCACCCTTTTCCAGAAGGGAATGACAAACCCTAAAGGGCGCGACCCTCATAACCTTGCCGCGTCTTTTCTGTTTCGACCATTTCCAGGGTGTGAGGTCCTGATGCAGTCTCGTCCACAAAGCTACACTTTAGACAAAAGCCATGCTTTGATCAACAAATGATACACAGCAGCACTCAGCATGCCACACTACCAAATTGGGAGTATTTCACTGATAAATATCAACTACATAACCTCTGAGCTCGTACGTCTTAGAGAAGGGTGTTAAGCTAAGAGAATAAATTCTCCGCCACCAAGCAGAAATGTATTTGATAGAGATCAGTTTAATATCTTAAAGTGTAGTGTCGGACACACAACCATACAAGTCTGTTCCGGGTTCGAACAGAACCGAAGGCACTTCCGAAGAAGCCCTTGCAAATCCGGGTATCCACAATCCCGATCGGACTTCCCATCACTTAGGAAATTTCTATACCGGCGCAACTCATTGCAGAGACAATCGACAGGTTATCCTATCGTTCTTGCAAATACCCGTTCTTCAACACCGGTCTTCAAATGCAATCCATACATCGTATCACTATTCGGAATGGGTTATATGACACAAGGTCCTCTCCCGGCTAAACCGAATAATGAGCATAATATTTAAAAATATATGGATATGGGATTTCAGCTAAGTCACAACCTTTAAAAACCCAAAACCTTTCCTCAAATGGTTAAACAAATTACCATTTCAAATCTTTTAATAAAAGATTCGTTTCACAAAGTTCACCCAGTTTCACAAAGATCCATTTATAGGTTTTCAAAATAATTTCCATTTCAAATGGATTAACTCCTTTAAATCTTTTAAATTAAAGATTTAACTTATAGCTTTCAAACCGTTTCCAAATGTTTATTCCTAACTTGGAAGACCATTTTCATTTTAGACTTGAAATCCTTTTTAACAAAAATCGGAAGTTCATTTCTTATATGAAAGCTTTTATTATTTGAAAACAAATAGTTTTCTTTTCGAAAAAATCCAATTTCATTTATGTAAGTTAAAATCTTTGGGTTAAATTCAAGTTCCCAAACAGCGCTTTAAAAATGAGTTAAACCCCATATAAACTTGTACACCCTTTTTAAAATCATAAATAGGATTTAATTTCAAATTTTTGAATTCAAATTTAAATTAAATTTGAAAACTAAATCAAGTTATTCAAAAATAACTTTTATCTTTGAAATTCTTTTTCAAGAGCTTTTTATTTTAAACCCAATCCATTTCCAAAACCATTCGGATCCAAAAGTTCAAATTTTAAAAACTATTTCGAAAATCTGTGACTTAAACCATTTCCACATGCAATCCATATTTGTGTGTGTATAAGTGTGGTCCAGAGGTTTACACAATAGAAGTGCAACATTATCGATCAGCATAGATTTAACTACAGCAATATTGGATAAGCAGTATAAACTATAACGCTTATATTTAATAAGCGGTATAAACTATAACGCTTATCTTTTATTCACAGACCACAGATATATATCACAGATAATAATTTACATCAAACACATCTCAAATCAAAACAGAGCATCGCAATTAGGGATATCAAATAATTCAATCACCCAATAGAATCCAAACATACATGAGTAGGATCAGATAATTGTCTGATTTATTCAAATCGGATTAACTACTTATGGATTACTAATCCTGGTTAATTAATATTAATGAATTACAAATCATTTTGATTAATTACTCTTTAATCATTTATTAATTAACCACTTATTAATAATTTAAATAAATCTTTAATTATAATTAATCAACCTTTAATTATTAAATAACTAAACTTTAATTATTTGATTAACTATTTAATTAATTATCTTTAATTAATTAATTAACCTTTAATTAAGTAATTACCATTAATTATCCTTAATTAATTACGATGAGTAACTTCCCCTAATCTTAAATCAATGTTAATTACTTGATTAATCCACCTTTAATTATTAATTAATTACTTTTAATTAAGTAATTATCTTTAAGCAATTAATTGATTTCATTAATTAGTTTTCAGTAATTAATTACATTGATTAATTAATTCTTAATTACAAGTTAATTAACCTTATATTATTAATTATTTATCTTTAATTAATTACAATGATTAATTAATTTATCCTTGATTAATTGTCTTAATTAATAAATTCTTAATTGTTAACTAATTAACTCTTAATCATTTATTAAATTAATCTGAACATTAAGTAATTAATTAAGAAATTACTTCTCAAGTAATTAGATTATCCAAAATCATTAATTATCTAACCTTTAATTAATTAATTGCTTCTTAAATTAATTACCTTAATTATATTAATTATAATTAATTATTCTTAATTAATTAACCTTTAAATACTTTGATTAAATCAATCTTTAATATCAATTATCAATCCTTAATTACCTTCATTAAGTAATTATTTTTAAATTGATTAATTAATTATCCTTTAACAAATCATTTAATTAATCAACTTTAATCATAAAATGAATTATCCATAATTACTTAAATCAAATGATTAATCTTTTAAACACTTAAGATTCTAATCAAATCAAAAGATAATCCCTTTATCTTAAATTGATTGCTTTAAATATCAAAGATTATTTGTTTTTATTTTAAATTCCTTAAAAACACTTTTTTACAATTAATAAATTTTAAAATAGTTTATATTTAAAAAGAACCTTTAATTAATACAAAGGTAACCCGTATTGTATAAAAGAAGTTGTCTGACCAAGTTTTGTTTAGACTTGATAATTTTTTTTTTTTGATAAAACTCGTTTAGGTTTTAAAAACTGTTTATCCCCAATCACCCAAACCCGGGCTAACCCAGAAATACTCGAGCCAATCCATCCAATACCCGAGACCAACTTCGGTCTTCCCCCGAGAAAAATCCCTGGTTCGCGAATTAACTTATCTTCCTTCGAGCCAATCATCATTTTTTCCGAGTTGAACCCGAGATCTTTGTTTCTTCCCCAATTCAAATCATAACAGGCACATATATGACCGCGTGCATGTGCACCCATAATCGATGCCCCTCCGTTCATCATCACCGGCGCTAGCAAGACAACTTTGACTACCTCCCTTGATTCCAAACACCTGTTTACCGAATGAACTCACAAATTGAAATCGAGCTACAGCGATGACTATTCTACCAACCTGATCAGCATTTTCTTCCTCGGCCCACGACCTCTGGCCACCTGAAGCCGTGCCATCACGTCCATACCCTCTCTGCTCGATCACCTCCCTACTCTACCTACCCCAGTCCCACTCGATGCCGCTATGTCGGTGTAACTGTCGCGATAACAATAGCGATCTGCATGAGTTTTAAACACTAAATCCTATCGTACCGCAGCTACCCGCGCCTAGAAAAAATGTGAGAACATTTTTCACGAGATCCCCGATCCACTACCCTCCTTTGACCACAACCCAGAGGTCCAAAATTGCAGTGATCCCCAAAAAACGATGAAAAGATGTTTTCTGTTCAACTCAAATTATCCCAGTGTTCCCAAGATTAAAAATCATGAATTTTTTACCTAAAATCATCATTTCCCACTACAAATCAAATCATGAAACCCAATTTTGAATTCGTGGTAATTGGTTTTCCCAGTTTTTGAATATATGTTACTGAAACTTCATTTTTTTCGAATATTTGTTTAATAAATAAACTTGAAATTATTTTTAAAAATCATATCACACATATACCCACAATTCATCTTTGAAGACTTTAACCCAACATTGATTGTACGTCGACATATTGAATTTTCTTTATTCCAGGGATTTAAACTTTTCTTTTCTTGGACAAGTTTTTGAACAGAGCAAAAGTTTGTGTACAAACATACACAACTTATCTATATTTATATATATCACAGGCAGACATATACAACCACTTTTCACAACCACATTCAAGCATTAATCAATATCATCAGATATAAAAGTATGTTCAAGAGTCTGCTCACCTGAAAGTTGAAGAAAGACAGAGAGGAATTGACCCTGGAAATTTAAATTTTTGGTCAGGACTTGATTTTGCTTTTGATTTGCATCCTAAGAGTTGAAGTAATCTGAATCAGGACTGAGTTGAATTAGCTTAAATCTTTACTTTGCCCTTAGCTCCAGGTTGCTTTGATTTTTATTCTGATTTCTTTCCAGATTCGAAAACTGCATGTTGCTTTTAATTTTCAGGTTTAGTTTGAGCTGCTTTTGGTTTTCATTTTCTGGTGCAAGCTTCAAGTTTTGTTTTAATTTTGATCTGGTTTTAGAAATGAAGGAAGAAGACTTGTTTTGTCTGACCAAGTTTTGTTTAGACTTGGTACTTTTTTTTTGATAAAACTCGTTTAGGTTTTAAAAACTTTTAAAAACTGTTTATCCCCAATCACCCAAACCCTGGCTAACCCAGAAATACTCGAGCCAATCCATCCAATACCCGAGACCAACTTCGGTCTTCCCCCGAGAAAAATCCCTGGTTCGCGAATTAACTTTTCTTCCTTCGAGCCAATCACCATTTTTTTCGAGTTGAACCCGAGATCTTTGTTTCTTCCCTAATTCAAATCGTAACAGGCACATATATGACCGCATGCACGTGCACCAATCATCGCTGCCCCTCCGTTCATCATCACCGTCGCCAACAAGACAACTTCGACTACCTCCCTTGATTCCAAACACCTGTTTTCCGAATGAACTCACAAATTGAAATCGAGCTACAGCGATGACTATTGTACCAACCTGATCAGCATTTTCTTCCTCGCCCTACGACCTCTGGCCATCTGAAGCCGTGCCATCACGTCCATACCCTCTCTGCTCGATCACCTTCCTACTCCACCTACCTCGGTCCCACTCGATGCCGCCATGTCGGTGTAACTATCGCGATAGCAATGACGATCTGCACCAGTTTTAAACCCTAAATCCTATCGTATCGCAGCTACCCACGCCAAGAAAAAATGTGAGAACATTTTTCACGAGATCCCCGATCCACTACCCTCCTTTGACCACAACCCAGAGGTCCAAAATTGCAGTGATCACCAGAAAACGATGAAAAGGTGTTTTCTGTTCAACTCGAATTATCCCAGTGTTCCCAAGATTAAATATCATGAATTTGTTACCTAAAAACATCATTTCCCACTACAAATCAAATCATGAAACCCAATTTTGAATTCGTGGTAATTGGTTTTCCCAGTTTTTGAATATATGTTACTGAAACTTCATTTTTTCGAATATTTATTTAATAAATAAACTTGAAATTATTTTTAAAAATCATATCACATTTATACCCACAATTCATCTTTGAAGGCTTTAACCCAACATTGATTGTACGTCGACATATTGAATTTTCTTTATTCCAGGGATTTGAACTTTTCTTTTCTTGAACAGGTTTTTGAACAGAGAAAAAGTTTGTGTACAAACATACACAACTTATCTATATTTATATATATCACAGGCAGACATATACAACCACTTTTCACAACCACATTCAAGCATTAATCAATATCATCATATATAAAATTATGTTCAAGAATCTGCTCACCTGAAAGTTGAAGAAAGACAGAGAGGAATTGACCCTGGAAATTTAAATTTTTTGTCAGGACTTGATTTCCCTTTTGATTTGCATCCTAAGACTTGAAGTAATCTGAATCCACACTGAGTTGAATTATCTTAAATCTTTACTTTGCCCTTAGCTCCAGGTTGCTTTGATTTTTATTCTGATTTCTTTCCAGATTCGAAAACTGCATGTTGCTTTTAATTTCCAAGTTTAGTTTGAACTACTTCTGGTTTTCATTTTCTGGTGCAAGCTTCAAGTTTTGTTTAAATTTTGATCTGGTTTTAGAAATCAAGGAAGAAGACTTGTTTTTTTTGTGTTGAAGCTTTTACTTATTTCAGGTTTGATATTTTCAGATTTTCTTTCTGATTTTTATGTTTCTTCTTTGGGGGTTGAGATTTTGACATACCCAAATCTTTGTTACGTTTTCTTTTTAGATTTGCTGAGTTGTTTTATGATTGATCATGGGGAGATGAATTTTTTTTATAATTTTAAATTTCAATATTTAATTCAATTAAATATATAGGATGCCATTTGTTAAAAATAATCATGAGGCCTAAACACTTGTACAAATTTATACTTACATATGTACATGTTTAACATTTGTAGTTTTACAAAGACAAAAGAATGTTTTTAAAAAAATTATATCATATTCATTTTACAATTAATTATATCCCCTTATTCATTTGTGTGTATATACATTATATGTATATACAACAGGTAAATAGGCATAAGGAAAAAGTTACAAATAAATTTAGTCTCAAGGACAACAAGATTGTTTTTTAGTCTGAAGGACATTTTTTAGTGTAAGATGAAAATGATAATTACAACTATCATTCTCTGATTTACGCTAAAAAGTGTCTTTCAGACTAAAAAATAAACTTCTTGTCCCTGAAACTAAATTTTTCTCAAACTTTTTCCTTGAGCCTAAAAACCTCTATATACAATGTTGAAAGAAAAATTGTTTTTTTACCAATATTTACATTATATAAATTTCACCTTAATGGTTTTAAAAGCCAAATATTTATTTTAAAAACATTCATTTCAAATGTAGATTCAAATTCCCCATTCACTTGAATTAAAATTTATTTATGTCTATTTATATATTCATATACATACTTGAATAAATTTAAATTCAATCTCAATATATATACAATTCTACTCATATATGTAATATACCTATATGTATAAAATTTTAAATTTAACTGATTTTTTAAAACACTCATTATTTCAAAATTTTGAACTCAAAATAAATTGGAATTTATTTATATATAGTTTATTACTTATTTTATTTGTTTTGAGATTTTTTAATATATTTTCAAATTAGATTTCAAATTAAATTCTAAATGCTTAAAATATATTATTAATTTTAATTGATAATTTTTGGGATGTTACATTTTATTTATAAGATATTAAATATCCATTCCAAAGCCCAAATTAAATTTTAAAATCAATGTCCAAATAAATAAATATCCTATTTAATTTGAAAATTTCAAATTAATTTACAATTTTATTCAAAAATTTATTTTAATTATCAATTTAAATTTAATTAAAAATCGGGATCGTTACATGTTTGAATAGTTGCAAGTGTTTATGGTTGTGATTATTTATCATATTGGTTTGTGTATGGACCATAATTATATTAGTGATAAATGTTAAACTTGGTTATGCTCATTTGATTAAGTATTCCCATATTAAATAACACCCTAATTTGGTGATATGATATGCTTTGGAAAAATAAGTCTCTTTTTAATTGAAACTGAAATTAAAGTAGAAATAAAAGAGAATTTGAAATTTGAAGTGAAATGGGATTAAAAAAGATAGCTAAATTGAAATTGAAATTGAGATGAATAGTGAAATTGAATCCGAATTTGAAAATTGAAAGTGAGGTTAAGGTTAAAATTTAAATTAGAATTGAAATTAGATTTTAAATCTTAGTTTTAATTGAGTTTAATTTGAAGTTAGAATTGAAATCAAATTGAAATTGGAATTAAAATTTAATATTAAAATAATATGAGTATAATAATATTATAATATGGTAATAGTGAAAATACATTTTAAATACTTTAAAATGTGGAAATATTGATTTAAGAAGATTTGTAATGGTTTCATAAATAATAAAGTTCAATTTGAATAGACTATTTCAAGTATTGAAAAATAAGTTAAAACTAGGTGTGTCGGGCAACGGTAGTTCGCAGATTTCGCACCGAAAAGTTCAAATGAGTGTATAGAGTGTAATATGGCTTGGAATTCTTCGAGAAAAGAAAATTCCAGACTATTATATCCATATCTTCTAAAAGAAGAAAGAAAAATAAAATTTCATTGAGCAGATTTTGAATTAATTCCAAATCAATTTTGTAGAAAAATCGCGCTAGTGCGATTAAGTGACCGTAACGAGAAATTTGTTTAAATGAACATTTTTAATTATGGAAAAATATAGAATAAATTTGATAAATCCATTTAAATAATTTAAAATAGATTTGAATTGTAAAATATGAATTATCAAATATTAAAAAGTTATTTAAATCAAATAAGCTTATATAGCACTTTCCGCAGCACTTTTATGCTGCGGATTCTATAACTTTTTGAACATGAGTTTAAACGTGATGAATTTTCCTGAAATCAATTATGAATGTTTTTAAAAGGATATTTAAGCATTTAAAATATAATTTGTAATCTTTATAATCAATTCCAAAATGAATTTGACAACTGAGTATGCGGAAACGACTAGTACATTTGTCCCGCCTGTGAGATCTAGGAAGATGAAACAAGGTATCTAATTAAGGTTAGGGATGGAGCAACCAATGCCCTAAAATTACATGGTCTATGTTTTCTTTTCTTTGGAGAGGGGTAGAACAGATCGAAAGGAAAGCTCGAATGCTCGAAAAAGATTGTATAAAGTTTCTGAAATAAAAGAAGATCGGTACTATCCAAAATTTAAAGAATATCCAAAATGAATAAATTACAACTTGGATTGCATAGAGATAATTTTCTTATATTTGGGGTTAAAATCCGAAGAGGGAACTCGTCCTATTCGTTGAATTTAAAAGAGATTTCAACGTTATTCTGCCCATAGCACTTATTGAATACAGAAATTGATGTTGAGTAAAATTAGAATGATTTCGATAATCCTATTTACTCAAAAATGTTTGCTAAGATTGATTTTAGGGTTTATCGTAAACTATGTCTTAAATAACATTGTTTTAACCTGCCTAAAAGTTAAGGAATTTGGATCTAGAGCTAAGTGGGAAAATTAAGATATTATCTAAAGCAAAAGAATGAAAAACTTAGCATTTTTCTAAGTTAAAAGAAAGAGATTTCGAAATCATTCGAAAAGAATTAAAGTGAAAAGAGACTTAATAAATCATGTATACTCATATTCATTGTTTTTACCGATAATTGGATTTCGAAGGAATTATGGTCGAATTTGGGTGATTCCTATTCGAAAACCACTTCGAACCAATGTATACGTTCGAATGTGAAGAAATATTGAAGATGACGATTATTGAAGAACGTGGATCCTCATAGCATGAGGACTACTTGTTGACATGCTCTGGGTAGCTCCCATTATAGAGTTATTTATAGAAGTGGTATCCTCGTTGTGGAGATTTTCTGGATTGCAAGGACTACTCGCTACTAGTGGTAGTAGGAGAGTGGCTTCGGTTTGTCCTGTTCCTAGACAACTTGTATGGACGCTTGTCTGACATTGCATTTCTGAAGATTACGTACATTGGTTTTTACAAACATACATCTGTGATGGCGGAGAAGGCAACTTCTCTTAGCTTAACACCCTCATCG
Organism: Allium cepa; assembly: GCA_030765085.1. Lineage (NCBI taxonomy): Eukaryota > Viridiplantae > Streptophyta > Magnoliopsida > Asparagales > Amaryllidaceae > Allium > Allium cepa. The sequence continues at coordinate 475,006,373 of CM060932.1, forward strand.
AGACATATGAGCTTAAGGGTTATATTTTTTTGGAAGACAATTATTAATCAACGGAAATGGCAATGTGGCATTCAGAGATGTGATATGTGATATGTGAAAAGGTAATCGTTACCTTAAGCCTCATCAACTGAAAATGACCGAAACAGGGTTATATGCAGCAAGGCTAAGTGGGTCATTCCCAATTAGGGTATGATCATCACCTTCTAGATATACTTCTTCCCGCTATAACGTTCGGGATGTAAATTAATGTGGTTTGTATGCTAGAGCGCGCTCGGTTAAAGGTCGGTAACGACCGAGGGATGACATATTCGGTACTATCTAGTTATAGATGTAGGCCGGTCTTGTGTTGGTAGAGGGCAGACGTTCTATGCCTCGGGACATCCATCTAGAGATGTACCCATCGGAGGGTAGTCCCTTCACCTGATCATTTGTATGAAAATCCATTCTACAATAAGAAACTGCGGTTTTGTTTGTGTTGGCATAATGAATAGCTTCGAAATGCTATATGGGTAACCATTTCGGATAAGATTAATAAGTTTATTTGCAAATGTTTTCAAAGAATGTCATTAGAAATAATATTAAATGTTTTGATATAAAAGTGTTTTAAGTTATCATAGGGCAAAAATCCGTCCTTGTTTATGTGTGAGTGTGGTCTTATGAGATACTCTTTCTTTTCAAAGGATTTTATTCAAAGGCTACTAGATGACATTGTCATTTATTATTGAATTTTCCCACGCTGGTTTATCAAGCCTGATCTGGGTATTTTCAATACTCGGGTCAGATCAGAGTAGTTTCAAGTTTAGTCGAAAGCGGTTGGAGTTTCCAAAGGAAAGCTGGAGATATTCATCTACGTATGGACATATTTTATTATCCACTTTGCTTAGTGAGGTTCGTATATGATAGGGGGTTCTTGCTTCTTGTTAGATAGCGAACAGGTGACTCTTACTCCTACATGTCCCAGAGATCGAGTATCGAGGGGTTGGTTTGCCAGATAGGCTTACAGTCGAGATGCTAGCCGTAAAGGCAAAGGTGAGGTACCAGTGTAAGCAATGGTGATTGTATCCACTATTGATGGTTGAAAAGCCTAGATCGTCATAGTTGGTATCAGAGCTTTTGGTTGAGCGAACACCAAAGCCTGATAGGGGTAAGACTCATCAAAGATAAGATTAGTAATATCCTAGGATGAGTAACTCATTAGAGATAGGGTTAGTAACACCCTAAAATGAGTTATGAGAGTGTTATATGTACGAGTGCGTATTTGTTAATTTTATAAAAATGATTTTGTTTTAAAGAAATTGGTAAATAAAATAATTTTACCTTGGGTTTATATTTTAAAAATAAAAAATGGGATATTATTATTTATGGGTTAGAAATAAAGGATGTTTGTTATTTTGCTTAGTAAAACTAAAATATGAATATCTTGTGATTAAAATTACACAATTTGACTATAAGATATTCCATATAGAATTAACTAGTTGAAAGCTAGAATTTAGAACTTTAATCATATACCATTAGACATTTGGTTATTAAGAAATAATGATTTAATGATCATCAAAATGGATGGATTTGAAAGCTAAGAAAGAATATCTTGTGAAGTAAAATTCACGGTTTGACTATAAGATATTTGATGATAATGTTGAACCTAGAAGTTGTAGTTAGAGAAAGTAAATGTAACAGCCCTAAATTTTTGCCTATATATTTTTAAATTCGACTTTATTTTATTTCAATCATTTTAAATTTATTTTTATTTCAAACATTTCATTTTTAAATATAAATGTTGATTTTTAAGTGATTTATAGTGCAAATTAGTATAATTTGAATATTTTACTGTAAAGCGAATTTCTGGTCAAACTGTTCAAACTATGACTTTTTAAACTTCAAATTTAAATTATTTTAAATATTAAATTTTATCTTTTATTTTGAAAATAGATGAAATAACTTGAACACTGCTTTTCGTTTCGTTGGAAACGAACTTAAACTGTGAAAGTTATGTACATCTCAATTTTGAGTATAATTTGTTTTATTTTGCAATTTTGTCTATTTTAAATTATATAAATTATATTTTCCTTGTCATATTAATATGTGTAAATGTGTTATTCTATGCATATTTTTGTATTATAATAATTTTTAAATGAAGTAAACAATTTTCCAAAGTCAATGGTGATTTAATTGTAATTTCTGGACACCGTTTTGGATTTTTAAGTAATTTCTTTAAATCTTTTTCTATTTTCTTTAAATTTAATTATTTATTTTTAATATGTGTTAATATGTTTTTTAGTATATTTTTGTCTTTTAATATTTTTAAAGTGATAATAGAATTTTTCTAAAGTCTATTGATTTCAATTTATTAAGCCTAGTTTCTATTTTTCTTTGCTATTTTCTTCATTTAAATTATATTTAATTAAAATTTATTTATTTTGTGAAGACATTTTTATTTTGTTTTCTTATCTTTATTTTTTAATATTTTCCAAGTCCATAATATTTTCCAAAGTTTGTTCCATTTAATTTCAAATTTTCTAGACTAGTTCTAATTAATATTTAATTATTAATATTTTGTTTATCTGTTATATTTTCGAATTTGAACTGAAATTTATAAGTATTTTCAGTTATTTAAAATGTATATAAATGTATATAGGAAATTGGAAAGGTTTTAAAAGCTTTTGAAACGTAAAGTCATTTCACCTCCTAAATCGTTTCTTTTACAGTTTCCTCATTTACTCTTTGACCGTTTTTTTCTTCTCTTTTTAGCCGTGACTTCCTCCTTCATTTTTCACGTGGATCTTAGATCCATTTCTCATCTAAAAAAAATAGGGCCATGGCTTGAAGGAGTTGAGGTAAAAATTATCTTCTTCTTCCTTTGTTTTTCTACCTTTCTATTTTGAATTTTGTACTTGTCTCACCTTCATAGCTTGGCTCCTCCTAAACCAGATCTGACCTAACCTCTACCACCCCTTTCCTCTGACCATCACCTATCCTACTACCTCTCCATTTCAGGTCGAGACCATCCATGGCAAGGACCACCACAAATCCACCAAAAACCATTACCTATTGCACTAGCCTAGTTTATCATCTCCTCCTTCTACCACCATTAGCCGCCACTACCTCCACCACCACCACCTCTGACCTAACCTCCACCCTCTTACACATCACCCACCACCACCTGCACCACTGGTTGGTCCCACCTAGCCTCTGGCCGAACCAAACAAGAGCAACAAATGATGTATGTTGCATAGTTTTAGCCTTGTACACCTAGTTTTATGCACCTAGACTAAACCCACCTTCAAACCCATGTGTAGGCCGACCCTTGCACACCCAAACCTGACCCAATTCTCTGAGTTAGCTGAGCCAAATCATTGCCTAACTGAAGTACATAAGGTTGAGAACAAGTGCAATTCATTCGATGTTGTTTTGGGCTTTGAATTCCAATGTTATTTGATGTTTAAATCGTGTTGAAACTTACATATATTTGTATTGTTTTGTGTAAATGTTTGGACAAGTCAAATTGCTTTGGCTCTCCACTCTCAAGTCATATCCATGTCATCGTGCCTTCATTGTGTTGCGTTGTGTGCTTTGGCAGCGATCTCCAGCTTTGAACATGTGAGTTATTCTCACCAGACAATATGTACATATATAACTAGTAAATTGACCCCTTTTGAATCTGTAAAATGCATTACCATGTTACACCTGCTATATTATGATTTTATGATGTTCACCCATGCTTAAACACCTGTTATAACATCTGTTACTGTTATATTATGCTGTTCTGCTATTTTTATCAGTTTATCACACTACAAGTTCCCTTTAGATTAGAATCACTATGGGTTGAAATGATACATACCCGAACGGACTTTAGAATAGGGGAAAATCGTTATGAGCTGAAATGATAGGCCTGAACAATTTTTAACTTATTTTATTTACTTGAGACTGCGGGTTTGAAATGATAAAACCCGGATTTTTCTTTGTAAATTACGGGTTGAAATGATATATTACCCGTATCACTTTACCTAGCGTAGAAAATTATATACAGGCCCGTAGTTAAAATATGTTTTCTAAAAATTTTAAAATATTTTAGAAATTTAATTATTATAATATTTTGATTTAAAATTTAATAAAAATATAATTTTTGTAAAGTATTATTGATTTTCTAGAAATCTATAAGTTAAATAAATTATGGAAAAGTTAGAAAATCTGAATGTAAGTTATTTTGGAAATTTTGATTTAATTTTTAATGGAATTTAAATTAACTTGAAAATATGATAAATTTATGATATTTTGAATTTAAATTAATTTAAAATGATTTTATAACATATTAATGATTTTTGAATAAAGTTAAAATGTTAATGAGTGAATATTGAGTTGAATTTGGAAATATAACTTAAATTGGAATTTATGAATTTGATTTAAAAGTGAAATTTTAAGTTAAGTTAAATAAAATGGAATTAAGTTATATTTGAAATTTTAAACTTAAGTGTTAAGTTGAAATTTAATGTAATGAATTCAAATTTGAATGTTGAAATTTAATAAGTGAATTATTAATAAATATTGATTTTTGGAAGGAAACTTAACTTTATAAAATCATGAATTTAAGGAAAATTAAATGATGCTTATAAATGTGAAAATTTATGATTTTATAAGTTAAAAATGATTTAAATAAAAATATAAGTGTTTGTGAAATTCTATTGAATATTTGAAGTTAATTATTGTTTTTGAATGTAACTTTCTGCAGCATTTTCTAAATGCTGCGAAACTTGAATTTTCATTGTTTTAATAAATTTAAGTGCATAAATGAACATTGAAAATTTTAAATTTTTGGAATTTAATAATTTAATTATTAAATGTAATAACTTCATTTTTATGATTTAATAATGAAGTAATTTGTTTTGAAATATAACTATTTGATATATTAAAATGATTGAAATGTGGTTTTGAAAGATATGATATTTTGATATTAGATGATTTGAAAAATGGAGTTTTGAAAGATATGATATTTTGATATTAAAATGATTTGAAAAGAAGTTCTGAAAGATATGATATTTTGGAAATGAAGCTTTGAAAGGTTATGATATTTTGATATATTAAAATGATTTGAAAGGAAATTTTGAAAAGATATGATGATTTAATATATTGAAATGGTTAGAAATGACTAGATATTTATTTTGATACATATTTGAATTGAAAGATATGGTATGATGATATATTGAAATGGTTTGGAAATGATTTAATCTTTATTTTGATAAAGATTTGGGTTGAAATGATATTTTATTTTGAAGTATAAAATATTGTTTTAAAGTTATAACTACGGGTTATAATAACGATTGGTTGTTAAAGAGACCGGGATCGAATATTGTCTTATAGCCGGCCAATACCGAAAACCACTTTAACAACTGTGTACGCAGTGGAGATTCCAGAATGAAGTAGGATGGTGGCGACGTTCTCGATGTATATTACGTGGACCCAACTCCCGTGAGTTGGCATATATGACTAAAACAGGAGCTATACAGGGCTACACAAAGGGTCGCACCATTTCATCGAGCATGCTCCATCGAAAACCATTCTATTACTTTTGTGATTCGATACGTGGCACCATTTTGATTCGGGGGTATTGTTCGAGGTAGGCGGAAGCTGCTGGCTTGCCGTCACCACCGGTCCGGGAGTGCAAACGGTGTATCCACCCTTGCCTCGCGTGCCGTGTCATATCCTTATATCGAGCCCACTACGATTTTGGTTTTAAAGATCCGACCGCGTTAAGGTTCACCATCCCCTTAACGCTATTTTCTATATGATTATACTTTACTGATTAGACACTACTATATATAACGCAATATACTACATAGTAAATAGTTTAACGGATCCTTAGAGGATGGGCGGTCCCAAGCATCTTCTAAGTTACTTGTGCCTTTACTACAGTTCACTTGAGTTGGTTTACATTGTATAAGTATGTATGTCCTGACTCGAGTGTTTGTATTTTTATTTATGCTCGGGTCAGCCTGAGTTATTCACAGATTTGGATTCCGCTTTCTGGAGATTGGAATCGCTAGAGATATCTGCTTATCCAGTTTTATCTATTCCAGTTCTGTTGTTCTACTCAGCTTGTACTTGGTTGTCATCTTGAGACTTCTGTTGTACTTTATTTTCTTCTGTTGTATTTTATTTAACTCTGATATTTTTATATAGTAGCTTCATGAACTACTATTTCTTCTACTTTCGCTGCATTTTAAATACTCTGTGTATGTGATCTATGATTTTTATTTACTGTATATTCTAAGGTTTGCCAAATTTTTATTTACAACGCGGTATTTTGAGCAATTCAATTCTGGCATGAGTGTCTACCTATACACTTATAATGGATGCGAATGGTTGAAAATATCGGGTCGTCACAGTTGGTATCAGAGCTTTGGTAGCTCTAGGCAAAACTCAGCATATAGAGTGAATGTATTTACAGAATCACTTTCATTTGAGTTTGAATCTCTTCCTTTTTTGACTCGATTCCTTTGAATTTTGGAACGTTCCCTGCGGTTCCAAAATCCATTCATGTCCCTCACTATTCATCTTCTTTTGGTTCTGGAGTATCCCATAACTCCACTTCAAGATGATCTTTATAATGAGTTGGTAGTCCCGCCAATCTCAAAAAAAAAAAATTGAATTGTAAAAGGGTGAAACTCCTTTACAATTAGCATCGATTCACCAGAGATTTATATCTATCCTTGGTTTAGATGCTAATATCTTTTGTTATCCCAAACTCTAACTCTTGAGATTGAATGTAGATTTACCCTAGAAAAATCCACATTGATCTTATTCTTTAAGTCACGGTTGACCCGGTTAAGGTGCCCGCGATTTATTTAAGCTTACCACCTCCCTACTCTGTTATTTAATCATCTTGTCTTTTGTTTCCAATCTATTCTTCCAAACATTTTGAACTGTGCTTTTATATCTATGTTTTGTTTTATATGTTGTATTGTTTGGGTTGTTGATGTTGATTTGGGTTTCCGATCGATTCATTTGATCAACGCTATCGATAGGATTTCTAAAACACATTGACAGAACAAACTGACACAATATTATTTTAAAATTTGGTTAATGAAATAAAATTTTGATATATAAGTAAATTTATGGAACTTAATAAATTGATTTAAAATTGATTATTTGAAATGATAATACTTAATGTATCATTTATTGTTCTATGAATGAATTTATAGATAGTTGTTTATAAATTTATTTGGGAATTGAAATGAATTTAAAACAAGAAATTTGAGAATTTAATTTCCGATGGTTTCAAACCTTGTGCTTAAGTTTTAAAGTATATTATTTAAAGTATTTTCGAATAAGAATATGTTTCCAAAGAATTTTAAAAGTAAAAAAAAATTAGTGCTCTTCTCTTTGTCGCTGGAAAATAACTACGGTGATGACTACAGCATCATCGACATTCATTTTCGAGTTTCGAAGTGAAGAGACCGCTCTGTAGTCTTGCTACAGCTTTGTTTTGGAAATCAATTTGATTTGAATTTCTAAAATATGACTTGATTTATAATATATATAGATATATGATTTAAATTTGATTTGATAAACGATGTACATACCTTTAGTTATCTCTAAATGGTTTGAAGAAATCGAAAATTTAATTCTTAAATTTTATTTTTAAGAATAATTTCAATTATAAAAAGAAAATAAAATTTTTGGATGAATATTCAAGCATGAAATGATTTAATTGTATAATACAATTGCATTCAATACAACTTACCTTAATTTTTCAAATGTTAACAATGTAATTGGATAATATATAATATAAAAAGATTTTATAAATAAAATTTGAGTGGTTATAATAAATGTTATACACTTAAATCTTAATTATAAAATGATTAACAGAGGTAAATACAATAAAAGGTAATTGAATAACTTACAATAAAATAATGTTAAAAGAACTAAGAATAAAAGAAAGCAGTATAATAAGTGTAAGTATATTTAACGTAAGTGATAAATATATTGAGCGGAATAAACTTAATTTTAATTAGGAATAAAGAAGAATAAAATTTATTAAGTACATTGTGAGTGTAATAAATGATTATTTTTCAAACCCATGGTTTTAAAAATTGTTAATTTAAGATAATTGGATAATAAGATAATGAAATTTGAGATAGTTAACGATTTATTTAACTTATGGAAAAAAAGGGAAAAAAATTTAAGTTGAAGTTCCCATGCTTTCAAATTTATTTGTTTATTTTGTTTTTTCAAAATATCTTTTGGTTGTCCTTATCATCCTTATCTTGCGATAGACTGGTATAGGCATCTTTCTATAATCTTTCTGTTTAGAAATCTTTCTATAATCTTTGATAATCTGCACTTTGATAAATTTACCTATAATAATAGTTATCAGGTATAATTTCAATCTCCTTATCATCTTGTCTTAATCTTATTTCACTTTATCTTTTTCTGTGCTTTACCGTACCTCATTCCTTTTCGGGGACTAAAAGTTTTGAGTGGGGGAGAGTGTAACAACCCTAAATTTTTGCCTATATATTTTTAAATTTGACTATATTTTATTTCAATTATTTTAAATTTATTTTTATTTCAAACATTTCATTTTTAAATATAAATGTTGATTTTTAAGTGATTTATAGTTCAAATTAGTATAATTTGAATATTTTACTGTAAAGTGAATTACTGGTCAAACCGTTCAAACTGTGACTTTTTAATCTTCAAATTTAAATTTTTTTAAATTTTATCTTTTATTATTAAAATAGATGAAATAACTTGAACACTGCTTTTCGTTTCGTTGGAAACGAACTTAAATTGTGAAAGTTATGTACATCTCAATTTTGAGTATAATTTATTTTATTTTGCAATTTTGTCTATTTTAAATTATATAAATTATATTTTCCTTGTCATATTAATATATGTAAATATGTTATTATATGCATATTTTTGTATTATAATAATTTTTGAATGAAGTAAACAATTTTCCAAAGTCAATGGTGATTTAATTGTAATTTCTGGACACCGTTTTGGATTTTTAAGCAATTTCTTTAAATCTTTTTCTATTTTCTTTAAATTTAATTATTTATTTTTAATATGTGTTAATATGTTTTTAAGTATATTTTTGTCTTTTAATATTTTTAAAGTGATAATAGAATTTTTCTGAAGTCTATTGAAATTTATTTCAATTTATTAAGCCTAGTTTCTATTTTTCTTTGCTATTTTCTTCATTTAAATTATATTTAATTAAAAAAAAATTTTGTGAAGACATTTTTATTTTGTTTTCTTATCGTTATTTTTAAATATTTTCCAAGTCCATAATATTTTCCAAAGTTTGTTCCATTTAATTTCAAATTTTCTAGACTAGTTTTCATTTTATGCTATTTTCTTATTTTAATCATATCTAATTAATATTTAGTTATTAATATTTTGTTTATCTGTTATATTTTCGAATTTGAACTGAAATTTATAAGTATTTTCAGTTATTTAAAATGTATATAAATATATATAGGAAATTGGAAAGCTTTTAAAAGCTTCTGAAACGTAAAGTCATTTCACCTCCTAAGTCGTTTCTTTTACAGTTTCCTCATTTACTCTTTGACCTTTTTTTTTTTGTTTTTTTCTCTTTTTAGCCGTGACTTCCTCCTTCATTTTTCACGTGGATCTCAGATCCATTTCTCATCTAAAAGAAAGAAAAATACGGCCAAGGCTTGAAGGAGTTGAGGTAAAAATTATCTTCTTCTTCCTTTGTTTTTCTACTTTTCTATTTTGAATTTTGTACTTGTCTCGCCTTCATAGCTTGGATCCTCCTCAACCAGATCTGACTTGACCTATACCACCCCTTTCCTATGACCATCACCCATCCTACTACCTCTCCATTTCAGATCGAGACCATCCATGGCAAGGACCACCATAAAATACACCAAAAACCATTACCTATTGCACTAGCCTAGCCTAGTTTATCATCTCCTCCTTCTACCACCATTAGCCGCCACTACCTCCACCACCACCAACTCTGACCTGACCCCCACCCTCTGACACATCACCCACCACCACCTGCACCACTGGTTAGGCCCACCTAGCCTCTGGCCGAACCAAACAAGAGCAACAAATGATGTATGTTGCATAGTTTTAGCCTTGTACACCTAGTTTTATGCACCTAGACTAAACCCACCTTCAAACCCATGTGTAGGCCGACACTTGCATACCAAAACCTGACCCGATTCCCTGCGTTAGCTGATCCTAATCACTTCCTAACTGAAGTACATGAGGTTGAGAACAAGTGTAATTCATTCGATGTTGTTTTGGGCTTTGAATTCTAATGTTATTTAATGTTTAAATCATGTTGAAACTTACATATATTTGTATTGTTTTGTGTAAATGTTTGGACAAGTCAAATTGCTTTGGCTCTCCACTCTCAAGTCATATCCATGTCATCATGCCTTCATTGTGTTGCGTTGTGTGCTTTGGCAGCGATCTCCAGCTTTGAACATGTGAGTTATTCTCACCAGACAATATGTACATATATAACTAGTAAATTGACCCCTTTTGAATCTGTAAAATACATTATCATGTTACACCTGCTATATTATGATTTTATGATGTTCACCCATGCTTAAACACCTGTTATAACATCTGTTACTATTATATTATGTTGTTCAGCTATTTTTATCAGTTTATCACACTGCAAGTTCCCTTTAGATTAGAATCACTATGGGTTGAAATGATACATACCCGAACGGACTTTAGAATGGGGGAAAATCGTTATGAGCTGAAATGATAGGCCTGAACAATTTTCAACTTATTTTATTTACTTGGGACTGCGGGTTTGAAATGATAAAACCCAGATTTTTCTTTGTAAATTACGGGTTGAAATGATATATTACCCGTATCACTTTACCCAGCGTAGAAAATTATATACAGGGCCGTAGTTAAAATAGTTTTCTAAAAAATTTAAAATATTTTAGAAATTTAATTATTATAATATTTTGATTTAAAATTTAATAAAAATATAATTTTTGTATAATATTATTGATTTTCTGGAAATCTATAAGTTAAATAAATTATGAAAAAGTTAGAAAATCTGAATGTAAGTTATTTTGGAAATTTTGATTTAATTTTTAATGGAATTTAAATTAACTTTGAAAATATGATAAATTTATGATATTTTGAATTTAAATTAATTTAAAATGATTTTATAACATATTAATGATTTTTGAATAAAGTTAAAAAGTTAATGAGTGAATATTGAGTTGAATTTGGAAATATAACTTAAATTGGAATTTATGAATTTGATTTAAAAGTGAAATTTTAAGTTAAGTTAAATAAAATGGAATTAAGTTATATTTGAAATTTTAAACTTAAGTGTTAAGTAGAAATTTAATGTAATGAATTTAAATTTGAATGTTGAAATTTAATAAGTGAATTATTAATAAATATTGATTTTTGGAAGGAAACTTAACTTTATAAAATCATAAATTTAAGGAAAATTAAATGATGCTTATAAATGTGAAAATGTATGATTTTATAAGTTAAAAAATATTTAAATAAAAATATAAGTGCTTGTGAAATTCTATTGAATATTGAAGTTAATTAACAGCATTTTTAATACCGTCTTTTGTTAAATTTAATTGTTTTTGAATGTAACTTTCTGTAGCATTTTCTAAATGCTGCGAAACTTGAATTTTCATTGTTTTAATAAATTTAAGTGCATAAATGAACATTGAAAAGTTTAAATTTTTGGAATTTAATAATTTAATTATTAAATGTAATAACTTCATTTTTATGATTTAATAATGAAGTAATTTGTTATGAAATATAACTATTTGATATATTAAAATGATTGAAATGTGGTTTTGAAAGATATGATATTTTGATATTAGATGATTTGAAAAATGGAGTTTTGAAAGATATTATATTTTTATATTAAAATGATTTGAAAAGAAGTTCTGAAAGATATGATATTTTGGAAATGAAGCTTTGAAAGGTTATGATATTTTGATATATTAAAATGATTTGAAAGGAAGTTTTGAAAAGATATGATGATTTAATATATTGAAATGGTTAGAAATGACTTGATATTTATTTTGATACATATTTGAATTGAAAGATATGGTATGATGATATATTGATATGGTTTGGAAATGATTTAATCTTTATTTTGATAAAGATTTGGGTTGAAATGATATTTTATTTTGAAGTATAAAATATTGTTTTAAAGTTATAACTACGGGTTATAATAACGATTGGTTGTTAAAGAGACTGGGATCGGATATTGTCTTATAGCCGGCCAATACCGAAAACCACTTTAACAACTGTGTACGCGGTGGAGATTCCAGAATGAAGTAGGATGGTGGCGACGTTCTCGAGGTATATTACGTGGACCCAACTCCCGTGAGTTGGCATATATGACTAAAACAGGAGCTATACCGGGCTACACAAAGGGTCGCACCCTTTCATCGAGCATGCTCCATCGGAAACCATTCTATTACTTTTGTGATTCGATACGTGGCGCCATTTTGATTCGGGGGTATTGTTCGAGGCGGGCGGAAGCTGCTGGCTTGCCGTCACCACCGGTCCGGGAGTGCAAACAGTGTATCCACCCTGGCATTGCCTCGCGTGCCGTGTCATATCCTTATATCGAGCCCACTACGATTTTGGTTTTAAAGATCCGACCGCGTTAAGGTTCACCATCCCCTTAACGCTATTTTCTATATGATTATACTTTACTGATTAGACACTATTGTATATAACGCAATATACTACATAGTAAATAGTTTAACGGATCCTTAGAGGATGGGCGGTCCCAAGCATCTTCTAAGTTACTTGTACCTTTACTACAGTTCACTTGGGTTGGTTTACATTGTATAAGTATGTATGTCCTGACTCGAGTGTTTGTATTTTTATTTACGCTCGGGTCAGCCTGAGTTATTCACAGATTTGGATTTCGCTTTCTGGAGATTGGAATCGCTGGAGATATCTGCTTATCTAGTTTTATCTATTCCAGTTTTGTTGTTCTATTCAGCTTGTACTTGGTTGTCATCTTGAGACTTCTGTTGTACTTTATTTTCTTCTGTTGTATTTTATTTAACTCTGATATTTTTATATAGTAGCTTCATGAACTACTATTTCTTCTACTTTCGCTGCATTTTAAATACTCTGTGTCTGTTATCTGTGATTTTTATTTACTGTATATTCCGAGGTTTGCCAAATTTTTATTTACAACGCGGTATTTTAAGCAATTCAATTCTGGCATGAGTGTCTACCTATACACTTATAATGGATGCGAATGGTTGAAAATATCGGTTCGTCACAGTAAAATAAGAAAATGCATACTTAGAAAAATTCTTATTAACAAAACAGAAAAAAGATAAACCTAAATTGAGACTTTTTGTAAATATAATATAAAATGGTAAGTTTATAACTTATAAAGGAGATGAGGTAATTTGAAATTTTGACACTTTGATTAGGTTAAAAATTAAAGTGAAATTTAGGAATAAGAGAGATAAGAAATATTATCCTAATATAAAACTTTGAATTAGTGATACATTAGGGTAACATTTGTAATTCATGATAAAGTAAGATTGGAAGTGGATAGGTTAGAAAAGGGGGGAGGAAATTTTGAATAATATGGTTAGTAGGTTGATTGTTGGATGAAAATGTTTAAATAAATAGATACCATGTGAATTAAGTTTCACAATCTGACTATAAGGTATTTGATGGATTTAAGGTTAAGAAATCTGATTTAGAAAATGGACAGGTAAATAAGTTAATTTGATAATTATAAGATTAGTAAGAAAATTTGAGATATTATCCGCTTTGCTTAGTGAGGTTCGTACATGATAGGGGGTTCTCGCGTCTTATTAGGTAGCGAACGGATGACTCTTACTCTTACATGTCCCTGAGATCGAGTATCGAAGGGTTGGTTTCAGTCGAGAGGCTGGCCATAAAAGCAAAGCGTGGGGTACCAGTGTAAGCTACGACGGAAAGTGTGACGTTCCAAATTTCAGCGTTCAAAAATCAACACCCGTACTTCAATTTACATGAATGCCGCAGATTCAACCACTAAAATTTGACTCGTGCCGGAGCTTATAACACATCAAGTACAACACAGCGGAAGAAAATGAATAATACATTTGATATACAATGTTTGATATAGCTGATACAACAATGAATACAATAGGATGATACAACTGAATATCAATACCATTAGAGATACAAGAAATAGCAGCGGAAAAGAATATCTTCAATACAATACATCTCCAAAATGCAACTGCAACACCGTCTCCAAACTAACGATAGCTCAAACAACCATCACGTTTCACCTAGATAAGCAAGGTCAGCCATGAAGGCTGAAGGGTATAAAATGCGATCCATGGTCCAAAAGGCTTCGAAGGCTATCAAATCAGTTCCTATTATTCGACTATCTGAAAAACCCAACTCTAGACTGCCCGTGTGGAAAATTGTGGGCACCCAGAGTTTAGAAAAGGAATAATAAACTCCAGGTCAGTCATGGGACTGGTATGAGTAAAAAAAATGGTTTTTTTATCTTTAAAACAATTAAAGGAATTTAGATTGAAAACCGCAATGCTTTTGGAAAATGAAACTACCATAAGGCCTCCCGGCACACACACACAATGCAATCGCACACATGGGGGAGATTTCTCCTTATGATAGTCAAACATGCTTACTACGCAAAATTCTTATTTTTAAATTATTATTAGTGCATAGTGGAAAACATTTCGAAAGTATAATATTAATCTTAGCCAACATAGGTACCATTATATTATGCTAGCTATAGCTGCCATTTTAAATGACAGGTTCTACAACTAAAACCGTACAAGGCGCATATTGTTTGATTGGATTTTCAACAAATGGTCAGGCTAAGGAACTTCCTATTGCCACATGGGAACGCCTCTGGAGGGACGCCCCGAGAACCTACCCGGCTCTTTGCCAACACAAGGTCGGTTACCCCCTTCCCGGGAAGTAAAACCTAAGATATGCCACCCCCGATCCTTTGGGACCTTTATACGAGAGCTCTCAACACCAACAACATCACACGGTAATAAATATACTACAGTATCCACATGAGTAAGTATCTGGGCTCCATACCATGATACTACCCTTTTCCAAAAGGAATGGACATACCCTAGGGGAGCTACCCCTGAAACCTTGCCGCATCTTTCCTGTTTTGACCATTACCAGTTTTGTGAGGCTCGATGAGGTCTCATCCGCAAAGCTACACTTTTCACAAAGTCATGCTTTGATCACAAATGATCAACAGATGATCATCAACACACAGCAGCACTTAGCATGCCACACTACCAAATTGGGAGTATATCGCTGATAACCTTCAACTACATAACCTCTGAGCTCGTACGTCCCAGAGAAGGGTGTTAAGCTAAGAGAATAAATTCTCCACCACCAACAGATATGTATTTGAAAGAAATTTGCTTTATATCTCAAAGTGTAGTGTGAGACATACAATCATACAAGTCTGTTCTGGGTTCGAACAGAACTGAAGGCGCTTCCGAAGAAGCCCTTGCAAATCCGGGTATTCACAATCCCGATCAGACTTCTCATCACTTAGGAAATCTCTATACCGGTGCGACTCGATGCAAAGACAATCGACGGGTTATCCTTTCATTCTCAAAAATACCCGGTTTTCACCACCGGTCTTCAAATGCTATTCATAACGACGTATCAATATTTGGAATGGGTTATATGACACAAAGGTCCTCTCCCGGCTAAACCGAATAATGAGCGTAATATTTAAAAACATATGGATAATGGAATTTCAGTTAAGTCACAACTTAATATCCAAACTTTTCTCTCAAATGGTTTAAACAAATTACCATTTCAAATCTTTTAAAAAGAAGATTTATTTCACAAAGTTCACCCAGTTTCACAAAGATCCATTCACGGATTTCAAAACAATTTCCATTTCAATTGGATTAATTCATCAATCTTTCAATTAAAGATTAAATTCATAACTTTCAAATTCCAATTCAAATCTGGTATATAAGGGATACACCATTTAAATTCTCTTTGATTACAAAACAAGATTTAATCGTCTTCACAAAGGTTAATTCATAGTTTTACACAAACTATTTACAATTTCATTTCAAACTTGAAATCTTTCGACACAAATTGAAAATCCTTTCTTTTTATGAAAGCTATTATTATTTAAAACAAATAGTTTTCGTTTTGGGAAAAACTGATTACACTTTACCTAAGTTAAAGCCATTCAAGTATAAAACTTGGGTTTAAATTTTAAATTTCCAAAACCATACTTTTTTAAATGGTTAAAAACCTATATAAACACCTTTATAACTCGTATAATCTTTTTAGACCATAATTTCCAAATCATTGAATTTAATTTCAAATATTGAATTCAAATTTTAAATCAAATTATTTAAATTTGAAGTTTTATTTAGTTATTTAAAATAACTTTTATTTTTGAAACTCATTTTTCAAAAGCTTCCAATTCCAATTACAAACTATTTTGGACTCAAGAATTTAATTTTTTAAAATTGTTAAAAATATGTGACTTAGCCGATTTCCTCGTGCAATTCATATTTGTGTGTGTGGTGTAGTCCAGGCATTTTACACAATAGCGCAACATCATAAATCATCACATCACATATTTAAGCACATCGATATTGATAAGCGATATAATCTATAACGCTTATCGTTCATTCACAGATTCACAGATAAATGGTATAAATTCATCACAGATAAATAAACTACATTCATCACAGATCACACTGAAACAATTCATAGCACAAAGCACAACATATCAGAAATATCAAACAGTTCAACAATCAATAGAATTCAAAACATCCATAAGTAAGCTCAA
This sequence comes from Allium cepa, assembly GCA_030765085.1. Classification (NCBI taxonomy): domain Eukaryota; kingdom Viridiplantae; phylum Streptophyta; class Magnoliopsida; order Asparagales; family Amaryllidaceae; genus Allium; species Allium cepa. Next base: position 475,023,201 of record CM060932.1, read on the forward strand.
CTAATTATCTGATTAATTTAAATCGGATAAGTAATCAATCATGGTTAGTTAACATTAATCGATTTCAAATCATTTGATTAATTGTCTTTTAATCATTTATTAATTAAATAAATTTTTAATTATTGAATAATTAACCTTTAATTATTCAATTATCCTTTGATTAATTTCCCTTAATTAATTCATTAATAAATTAATCAACCCCTAATTAGTTACCATTTAATTAATTATTCTTAATTAATTACAATAAGTGATTATCCCTAATCACTTAATCAACTTTAATTAATTAATTGCTTTTTAATCTTTAATTTATTTCATGAATTATCAAAATCTTAATTATACATAAGATAAACATCCTCTTTGTTAAATACTAAATACATTTCTAAAATCTTTACTTTTAATTATAATTTGACTTTATTTATAAATTAATTAAATTTAAAACATCTTTAAGTATTTAACATACTTAATTTAACAATCAACTGTTTCTTAATTAAGGTTTTGAAAGACATTTGATTTAAAGAATTTATAAAGGATTAAAACAATTTCATTTTTACATTTCCAAAAGAACTTATTAAAACAAGTTTTTAAATTTTAGTTGCCCAGACTTCGGGTTAGACCCGATGATAACTCGACCCTGCTTCGAGTTGTCTCTCCTTCTTCTCACACACGAACCCGAGCAAGATTCCAGTTTACTCGAGTAAACATCCGAGTTCTTCTCCTATTTTCCCGAGTTAAATTCAGATTTAAAACTCTGTTTAAATCTTTAATTTCAGAATTTAAAAGTCATTTAATAAAATACCTTAACAATTTAAAGTTGTTAAAACATTTCATTTTTATAAAACTTGTTTATAAAAACTGGGACTCAAATTCATTTTGGATTCAGATTTTTAAACTGGTTTCAAACCTTTATTTTAAAACTTGCTTTACATTTTTTTTATTAAATTCAGTTTAATTTTAAAAACTTAAACACTGTCAGGTTTTAACATTCAAACCCAATATACCTTAAACACTTAAAAGTTGTTAAAAACAATGTAAATTTCAAAACTTAAATCATTTCAAAACTAAGGTTCAAACTAACTTGAATTCAGATTTAACCTTAAGTTTAAAACTTAGTCTAAAACTTTGATTTACATTTGAAACTTTATTTTTTAAATTAAAAACAGAACAAACAGGTCTCGGTAAAAACCTGTAACAAAATAAAATTCCGAGGCAACCCTATCGTGCTTCGAGTCCAACACCCTGCTGCCTTGAGCAAAACTGCAAAATACTTCGAGTCAACGCGCCAAGTAGCTCGAGTACAACCCAAAACCAATTTCACCAAAACATCGGTTCACCGTGCACATACACGGTGACAATGATCGTCTCTGATCATCATCGATGATCTTCCCACATCATCGATCACCCAAACATCCCCTCGCCATCATCAAAACATCATCTTCAACTCGAAATCAAAATCGAGCTCACAATTCAAACCTGGAAACGTGAACTGGAACCACCATCAACCTGGAAATGCATCATTCTCACAACCATGACCACCAGAGAACCTGAAACTCCGGCCATCCACTCGTCGACACTTCCTCTTCCACCTCCCAAAATCTCGCAACGCTCGATCAATTGACGACGACGAACGAATCAATAAACTAAACCTCGTCAAAACCATGAGTTAAACCCTAAATCTCCCTCGTCCCATCATTTCTTGCAACAGAAAAATTTACCAACAATTTTCCCGATATAATCGATTGACGAACTTGCTTCGAGCAATGTTTCAGCATTTAATAACCGATCGATCGCTGGCAGTTGATAAAAAAGCATATTTTGATCATCTAAGAACAGTTCATAAACTACACCTCTAAAAATCATGATCTTTGCTTTAAAATTCATGTTAAGATATGAGAATTCAATTCACATATCTGAATTCGAAAATTAAAATTTTTGAATTTTAACTTGTTTAAAGCTTTGCTCAGTTATTTTGATTTCCAGAAGTATTTACAAGTCATTTTCACTTGAATAAAATTTAAATCTTGAGTTTATGCTATATCAAACAATTTTGTTTTAATACTAAATCCAGACATTGAGTAGATCATGTAAAAATGGTTTTTGAATCAAAACCTGGTGTTTTAAATTTAGAACAGAGAAACAATTTTGATCATCAGTCTGCACACAAATCATCTATTCATTCAAATAATCACAGAGCATTCAAAAATATATAAAAACATACTTATTCTCATATGTAGATGCAACAAAGTCAAGTTTAATTTTTTTTAAACAGTTGATGTTACTCACTTGAAAAACAAGTTTGAACAGAGCTGAGAACTGCAGTTTTGATCTTCCTGTAATCACTTTTCTGTTTGTTTAAGCTTGTAGATATAGTGATGTTTATTTCTGGAATGCTAAGTTTTTTATGAACGAACAAGAACAAAGAGTAGATGTATATATGTAGAGAGAAAAGTGTTTGCACAGGGGAGGTGTTTACTGGTTTAGCTTGTTTCTTTCTTTCTTTTTCTTTATATTTGATCAGATTTTCTTGCTGCCTACATTTGTTTGACCAAAGATATTTTTAAGTGGAGGCTGATATGATTTTTGTTTCGGCTGAGAAGATATTAGTAAGTACATATGTTTCCCCCCTTGTTTACATGAATCATTTCATTTGATTTTTTATTTGTGTAAAGATATTTTTGTTTGCTTTGTTTTATTATCTCCTTGCATACACTTGTTAAATGACTTGTATTTCTCATGAATTAAAAACTTTTTAAATAAATTTTATATTGCATTTTCTTATTTTATAAATACATCTTCTTAATCATTATTATATACACATTATTTTAAAGAAAATGTTTTTAAAACTAGCCACCCATAAATAATTTATATAAGTAATATTTTTAAACCCATATCATTTCTCTAAGTCATTTATTTAAATTCAAATACAAATTCAATATTCAATTTCAAACTCTAAAGTCAAATTCAAATTTACTCATATATACATATGAATATATATTTCAAATTCAAATTAATTCCAAAATTTATTCCAAAATTTACATTAACTATTAATTTAAATTTAATTCAAAATTGGGATCTTACAGAAAGTGTCTGCTGTCGATGGTTGAAAAGCCTAGATCGTTACATTTGTATGTAAAACTTACAAAATGCGACAAATTTTGTTATTTTTGTAACATGATTTTTAACATACTTTTCTTAACTTTATTAGATGCTTAAAATAAGATTTATCTTTTTAAATAAATATTTAAACCTATTTATTTAAGCATTTATTTACTTTTAACAAAACCACTACAACAAACAGGACCTTTAATAGCGTTTTAAAAACGCTACAAAAGCTTTTAACAGCGTTTTTACGTACGACGTATGTCGACAAGCAGTTATATGTCAGAGATATACAATGAAAAGAAATAAACGCTGTTAAATGTCCTTTTTAATAGCGTTTCCCTGGTGTCATGAAATCTTATAACATTGTTTGGTTGGATGCAGTTAGAGATCTTACTTAACATTTGTTTCGTGCTAAGATAAGATTTTATAGCGTTTTTTCAATGCTTTGATATTTATTTACATCGTTTCTTTGTTGCAATAGATCGTGCTTTATGTTTTTAGATACAATTTAACGGCATTTTAAAAATGCTACTAAAACTTTCAACGGCGTTTTAAAAACATTGTGGAATGTTTTAACTGCTTTTAAAAGCTGTAGAATGTTTTAACTGCATTTAAAAAATGCTGTGGAATGTTTTGACAACGTTTTAAAAACACTGCGGAATGTTTTAATTCCATTTCAGCAAACATCCGCCACAATGTGCATATATACCACATTTCAAAATTAGTATATTATATCAATATCATATTACAAAATCAACATATTATATCAATACCACATTTTGGACACATATTTGATAACCAAAGTATGAAATTTCATAATCAAAATACACAATATTCTTACACCAAACATAAATAGTTTGTCATCAATAGTTCAAAAACAAAATATAGAACAAGTAGCAATAGCAAAACAAAAGCAAGTAGTACATATGTTAAAACCAAAAAATAGTTCTAGCAGCAAAAATAACTTCGATTCATAACTCGTTGCAACCTTTTTTTGCATAACAGTCATATATCTACATGTAAAGTAAAAGTAATGCTTGAGAAACAATTCATCAAAAAGGTGTACACAAAGTTAAATCGGATTCATAATGTAAACACCAAATATTCATCACACTATTTCAGTAGGAGATTGACTAATACAAGTATATAACCATAGCATCGAACACATATTATATACCATGCTTGAACAAACAAAAATTGAAAATGGCAATATTCCACTAGAAAAATGTAGGAAACAATTTTGAATATGCTCAGAAAAAAGGTCTTTTATTCAATCGGGTTTTTATTGCATATATTTCAGCAGAAAACTAATAACCGTAGTATATTTCCAAACTATCACTCAATGTGTATAATAATTCGACATGATATATAAGAGTTAGTTAAGTGCAGAAATTTACTAGTAACATAAGTCTGAAAATTGAGATGGTGCAGGCAAGTTGGGCAATAACAATGCATTATGCATTTCGAAGCAAAGGAGTAGTCTATGGAGACATAGGAACATCACCTCTCTATGTATATTCAAGTACTTTTAATAATGGAATTAAAGACACGGATGACATTCTTGGCGTTCTTTCCCCTGTTCTCTACACTATTTTTCTCATTCCTTTAGCCAAATACGCATTCATTGTCCTTTGGGCAAATGACAATGGCAATGGCATGTAAGTTACTAGGATTTATAATGCTTTTGGCTAGATGTATTTAATAGATTGGAATAAAATGGACAGTCTCCAAAACAATAATATTATCATTGATCATTAGATAATGTTATTGCTCGCTTTTGGCATTTAAAATCATAGATTTGCAAACATTGCAATTGTAACATGGTCGATAATGACCAAGCAAACACAAAAACTTAACATAGATAATTTTATAACCATCAAAATCAACAATAACTTCCATTGAAATGATACAGATCATGATTGATTTGGTTCATAAGATTTTGAAATAATGGCAAATTCCAATGATGTCGCCAGTGAGTGAGCGAGTTAAAAAATTTATTACAAAAATAACAGGTGAATTGGTAGGTTGAAATCAAAAGTAACCAATTGAAAATACACTCTCTATGGTTATATATAAACAACTATTGTACAATCAAGGGAGGTATTAGCTATAGAGTATTGTAATAAAGGTCCCAAGTAATTGACTTATATTTGCTGAGTATGGATAGAACTTTCGAGCATTGTGAATTTACTGCATATGGTATTTACTCTGTCTTTTTTTCTTGTCAAAATTATATTAGTTAATCTATATTTCATTGAGATATTGACAGTTTAGAGACACACCTTTTGCACTGAAAAGATATGGTTATATTAGTTATATCTATAGTTTATTGAGATATGATTAGCTTTAAGGACTAGTTGAAGCTTATCTTAATAAATCAGCTTTTGAAAGTTCTGTCTTTTTTAACCTTTTCTTTTCTATTCTTGTTTATTTAGGCATTTGTAACTGAATTAGTTTATCTTTAGTCTTGGTGCTAGTAGGCTATTGTTTGTTGGAATATCACTTTTAAATTAACATAGACACACCACTTGCACTGAAAAGAAAACAATATATGCATACATCTGAGTAATGATCTAATGTTACTAAATGCATGATAATTTAAAAAGGTAATTTTAACACTTAGCCAGTAATTATAGTTGAGTATAAATCAATAAGTGTGGAAGTTAAAAAGAAATTATCAAAATATTGTTAATACATGATGGATGGATACTATTAATAGCTATTCATAACTTCTCGTATTTGAACTTCTAATTTACTTGCATTACACTACTGAAAGAATAGGTTGTAGAGCATAAGGAAGAAGTGTCATTTATAATTAAAAAAGCATATTTTTGTGACATAACATGTTTTTATTATGATATATATAGCATAATTTTCTCCTAAAAGTTGGAATGAACAACTAGAAGTTATAGAAATGAACCTTCCCAAGACATAATCTGCCACCCAAATTGGAATGAATTCCCCAATAGTAGGATTCTTCATATATGAACCATTAAAGACTCCAGTTTTTTTCTTTCCGCTGATCAGTTCTTTCAAGTTCACTTTTCCGAGCTGCAATTTCTTGATAATTTTCAACCTACATTTACAATCTAGTTATATCAGTAGCAAAACACAATTGATGATGCAGAAAGCAAATTATGCTTAATTTGCAGGATATGTGATATGCTGCTCGAATTTGATCATATTTGCTTTCAAGATTAACAAACGAACTATCATGGTGGAAGGTTCTAAGGAAGATTTAAATAAACGGGAATTTGATGAAAGATAACCCCAGGTGAGAGTCGTTAGAAGGAGTCAGCTGGTAAAAAAGAGTCAAAATGTGAAGAACTCAATTGCCATGTTTGCCTTTTGTGCTAATCTAGAGATATGATATCCGGGCCCAAGACTACAGACAACATAATTTTCAGATCTTGTTGAAACGAAGACATTATTAGTCTTGAGAAGGTTACAATTTACATCACCTATTAACTAAACAAATCAACTAAAATCATTGCTATGACACGATTAAAAAAATTAGTTCAAAAAATCAAATGGAATGTGTAAATATGAACTGACTTAAAAATTAAAAATGTGTACGGATATTTGTTAGCGGATCAAATCATCTTAAAGGAAACACCTTCTACATCATTTTCCCAAATCAAATTTTACTTCCTTTATTGTATTAACTTCTATGTTTACATAGCTATATTGAAACAAACCTACAAATTATATGCACATAAAAATTATATGCACAAATGAGTTGGGAAATACCAAAAATGAAATAAGTTACTTTTAAGTAGTTTTGACCACTTTTGAGTCTTTGCCAAATAGGCTCTAAAGATGACTGAATCGATCTCAATGTTCGCACATGTTTATGCTCTATTTTCCTTTTTTCCATTTTTTGTCAAGTATTTAGGCGCGTGATCTCAGTTCTTAGTTTGCTTCCTTAGTTTGATGGATAGAATATAGATGGGAGTTAACAGATAAGGAAAAAAAATCATTTTCTCTAATATAGTAAATTTGGCAGTGTCAGATTTTGGGATACCAGAAACAATATCCATTTTCAATAATAAAAAGTTCAAAAGTTAAATTTTGTAACTGAAATCGATATTAGATACCAAAATCTTTACTTGAGCTGTCGCCTATTTGAATCTGAACCAACAAGGAAAATGATCTTTCACGGGCACTACAGATTTACAAAAGTGATAGAAGCATAGGGCAAGGCTAAAAGAGATGGAAAGGGCTTCAATTTGTTCGGCGATAGAAAAATAAAAGGCTGATTCTATCAAGGTATCCTTAGAAAAATAAAAGGCTGATTCTATCAAGGTATCCTTTTTCGAAGTTGATTGAAAAATTTGCTTCTTCAAGTTGTTATATTGTTTCCATATTGTTAAAGTTACAATATGAATTCGGTTAAAAATTTAACATATTTTGATATGAAACTTTTAATTTCCTTTTCTTTTGTAAATGCATTCAATTGTTCCAGCAAAAGATTTGAACTTGATATTCGTCAAATGTATACCTCATTCTGTGATCTCATAGCTTAATTCATATCCAATTGATCTCACATCCATTGAGGAACTCAATGGAGTCTCTTTTCTTTGAGAAAAAAATTGGCTTTGATTCGAAGAAAAATTGTTGTTGCTTCTCTAAATCTTTACATTTGCAATACTATAGAATATAATCTAGCAAGATCATTTATATTCCTATGAGGTGTTTTTTTTTCTAATTCATATTATTGGTGAGCATTGGTTTTGGTCTTATTTTGAATTGTTTTTATATATAATACGTTTTAACATGCTCTTTCAGATTAGTTAGGTATATTTTTTTCCATTGCGCAGAGCAGTACGAAACAGAAATAGGTAGAAATTATTTTCTACTTACCAATAGAATATTTGGTTGCAAACATGCATAATAAAGCTTAAACTACTTAATCATGTAATGAGGTATATAAAATGAAGTTAAGGAAACTGTACAATTTGAGTTTTTTGAGTTTTTCCATGTGTGTTAACTGGTGTAATTAGTTAAACTAAGTAGTAGAGAATCAAAAAACTATGCATCCATGGAACAAAAATACATGAATTACAATGACATGCCAACGAGATAGGAATAGTTGGGTCTTCTATAATGGAAGATAAAACATGTAAACTAACCTCCTTAATTCTTCTGGTACTCGTCAATGTCTCATCCACTTTTCAACATCTCGCCTCCTTGGTTGCATATCCAATTGCCTTACGAGAACAAAATTAAAATATATAAATAAAATTATACAGAATTAAGCAATGCACTTTTTGTGCTAATATAGTTATTTTAAATTATATCTTATATGTTTCAAACTATAAAAGCAAACACTTCCACGATGAGTCAAAAAACTACATATATAAGTAGAAAGAGATAGCTTAAATATGCTCATATTATTATCAATCGTATTGAATGAATATTTTTATAAACTAAACTGGTATCCATCAACATTATATACTATATAAACAAGCATCGAAAGACATGATTCAAATTTGGATTCTTCATGTAACGTCCCGCCTTTTTGTACGCTTTAAATCGGCGATAAACCACACACGTCAGACTTAAACCATATAGAAGGGCGGATTATTATAGGGTAAATAAGAAAAAGCAGAGAAAGAAGAAGAACAAAACAGAATCTTGCAGCGGAATGATAAAACATAATAATCAAATATGCAGTTCATGAAGCTGTTTTACAAAATATTCGATTATACTTATACAATACATATCAGAGTTACACATACCAGAGAACAATAAATAATGCAGCAGAACAGTATGAATGTAGTGGAATACTATAATAAATAATAATAAATCTTCATCTTCGTCCTCCAGAATACGGTCTTCCAAATCCTGAAATGCTCAGGCTGACCCAAGCGAATTGAGAAGACAAAATACTCGAGTCAGAACTAAAAGATCTTATATAAGTTAAATCAACAGTAAATAATATGAGTGGAATGGCGTTAGAGATGTTTACGGGATTTGACATCTCCTATCCAGTGCCTAACGTGAGTGCAGTAACTCAAAAGATGCTCGAGATTCACATCTCTTAAGGATCCGTTAAATTATTTACTATGTGGTAATATTTCGCTATTATAATAGTGTCTAATAGTAAAATAAACTTACTTTTAAATAGCATTAAGGCTTTACATTTTCCACCTTAACATGTAATAGTGCCAGTAGTCTATACAGTACCTGCATATCTCCTGATCGGGAGACTACGAGAAGATACTCCATAGGTACGATACAAATCAAACTCGTACAAGGCTCGCTAGGGTAAGTGACACGGCACATAAGGCAATGCCAGGGTAGATATACCAATTACGCACACGGGCCGGTGGTAACGCGTAGCGCGCAGCTACCGCCCACCACGATCCACGCCCCCAAATCAAAAATCAAAAGTGGCCACCGAATCAATCCAAAACTCAGAGTACAATATCGAAGGGATGTGTCTGATAAGAGGGGCTACCTCCTTGGCCCGAGATCGCTCCTGTGTTAGCCACCTTATGCCAACTCACGAGAGTCGGGTCCACATATAAACCTTAATAGAACATCGCCACCATCCTACTTCATTCTGGAATCTCCACCGCGTGCATGATTGTTAAAGTGGTTTTCGGAATTGGTAGAGAATATGACAACTTCCGATCCCGGTCTCTTTAACAACCAAATGTTATTATAACACTGCGGTCATTTTAAAATAATTATACTTCAAAACCAGAATATCATATCCATTTCAAAACCATATAAATACGATATCATTTCCGTTTTAAAAACCCAAATCAATATGATATCATTTTTATAAAATCCAAATCAATATAATATCATTTTTATTTCAAACATATTCTTTTTCCAAAATCATAGCACTTTCAAATTTATATACTTAGAAACCAAAACCACTTGAAATATAACAATTCCAAATTATAATACTTTGAAACTCAAAACTTTGAAGCATAACTACACCACTTAAACGACTTAAATATTAAATTACTTTATATAATAAAATAACTTCTTCAATTTCACAAATCAAATTCCAAATACAGATTCGAACCCCCAAATAACCATTTTAATTTCCATAAATTTCAAAGCTTTACATATTCCACTATTTCAAAACTAATTCTTTGATAATTCCATTTCTATCAAATTCAATTACTATTATTTAATTTTTAAATGTTTACTTAATAAATCAAATATCATTTAAGTAAAACCTTTAAACTTCAAATAGCTGGTTATTCTTTCAATTTGATTAACTTGATATATTCATTTAAATCAACTTGATATTTATTTAAATTACTTTAAACCAAAATCAAGTTATAAAAATCATACCCTTTAAAATCTAAATTTTTATTTAAATTTCACATCAATTTTTATTCGAGTATAATTCTTAAATAATTTAATTCAAATAAAATTCATATTTATCCTCTAACCTTAATTTTTTTTATTTAAGTCATTACAGACTCTGTATACAATAAAATTTGAATAGATACTTAACCATATTATATAAAAGCAATCAAACTTTATTATTAAACTTGTTTTTATTAAACAAATTAATACATAGCTTAAATTCAAGAATTTAACTATATATAAAATAATGTTTATGTAATATCAAAAATCAATACTTATTAAACCGTATATTTCTATCCAAAACCATAGAAATCGTTTTCAAAATATTTATATATATAGACGACGGTGTGTGCATATAATTTTCCACCTATGGTAAGGTGATACGGATATTTATCATTTCAATCCGTAGTTTAAAATAAAAATACAGTTATATATCATTTCAAACCGCAATCCCGTATGAATAAAATGCAGAACCACTTGCAGTCTATAACAATATAAAATACAGCATCCATTCACCCAATATCAATCATCAACCATTTATCACAATCATCATCCAATTCAAGTAATAACATCAATATAGAATAGATAATAAATAACAGGTAATTACTGGCATTTTATATTCAAAAATGAATTTATTTAACTGGCAGTTTATATGAAATAATAAATTAAATAACAATTTAATTCAATAAATTCAATTTAACTGGAATGATGATAAAAATATACCAAACGGCAATAAATGAATCTCTAATCACATCAGAAATTAATTTAACACACATAAAAAATTTTAGAAGTTGTGAGTGGGTTAAAACACATGCCTTTTGAATTTAAATTAAATTTAAATCCAATTTAAACCCAAAAATTGAGCAGTCTCATAATTCATCCAAACTAGCGCCAAAATGTCCGGAATTTCAATACGATCCCAGCGGAACAAACTGTGTGTAAATCGAATCTCGTATGAAAAAGTTATGATTTAATTATTATCGATATATTTTAAAACTTTAATTAACAAAAAAACAACAAAAAAACAACACAAAAAAAGGCACCTGCTTCTTCTCTCACCTTCACAGATGCAAGCTATAGGAACGAACTAACCCATGCACGCGATAACAAATTTTCTCACACGAGCGGGTATAAGCCACCAGACGTAGATCAAGAGCCACCACTGCATGCGCCACGCCCAGACACACAACCGGCCCAAGCACCGACCACCCCGCCGCCTCCATTCATCTCGAAAAACGCGAAAACTACCGCGAATCCGAGAAGAAATAGCACAAATCAACCGTTGGATGTGTAGAGGATAACGAGATCTACAACTTTCGTCTAGGAGTTGATGCGAATCGATGAACGAATGGAGAGATCTAAGGGGAAGAAGTTGCATGATTCTCGGTCGTTGAAGAAGGTAGAACGGTGGTTGTATAATTTCTTAGGGTTTGGAAATAAACAAATAATATTTTTCGATTAGCGTGATGTATATATATAGCTAGGTCCGAAAACATTCCAAACTCTGATTTAAGCATGCTAATAGGCTATCCTAACATAAAAAGACCTCCAGAACGCAATGGAACTGATTTCGAAGCCCAATTCCATCAGTTTCACAAGTTATAGTTAAAATCGCATAGGTTCGAAGTTACAATAATGCTCCGTAAAGCCTATTTTGTTTCCGAAACGAAAGTCGGTCATCTCATATATTAAAATGGATGTTTTTGTTGATTTTAAAATCAATGGAACATGTTTCAATCTCAAATTCCATCGTATGAAGAAGTTATGCTAAAATCAAGTTGTTTCAAATTGATTTCAATTTCATTGATTTCAAGGCGTTTTGAGTCTGTACGATCAAACGACAAGTCCGATCGCTATGAAACTTGAAATCCTATAATAATTCACCGTTACGGATCCGATGAAACTGGTTTCGTCGAAATCCGAGTCAGTGGCCAAAATGACTATTTTTACATTAATTAATTAAATTAATAATTAATTAATTGAATCAAATTTTCAATTCCAATTCGATAATTGACAAATTTCATCATTTTTGATTTCTTAATCACTTGCAATGATCTAAACAAATTTAAATGTCAATGTATAGTTGATTAATTTATCAATTTCAGTGTTAGCCTTAATTCATTAAATTCAAAAATTATAAATATAATTCCTAATACTCCCATTTACTTAAATAAATTAATGATTATTCCATTCATCATTGTCAAACGGATGGATTTAACATTGGATTCAAACTATTACATTAATATTCTCACATTCTATCTTAATTTCAAATAACATAATATTTAGATATTTTAATCTCATTTAATTGCAATTAATCCAATTATCATAATTTAAAATTCAAATAAATAAATAAATCTTGATTCCCATTCTCATTATTCAAATAATCATTATCCTATTCATACTCTATTATCAACCAACAATTATTGCAATTCATTATCTAATATTGATTTTATCAAATTACAATTTATTACGTATTATTCCATCAATTAATATACTTTGAACTCATTTCCCAATTCATTAATTACAATCAATTATAACCTTACAATTTGTTTCAATTAATTGGGATTGCACTAAATTATTTATTTATTAACATTATTACCTTTAATTGCAAATTTGATTACCAATCTTATTTAACACACTAAATAAATAAATAACATATATTAGTTGTCACCTATTTACTTTTACTTACATTTACAAGTTTATTACTTACCATTAACACCGTATTATTTCATTAATTAATTCAATACTAACATTTGTTTTTCTTATATTTCACTCACAAATCTAATCTACAATAACCGCAATAATTAAGTGAATTGATTGCGATTGATACCCAATTAATTTTTAATATATTAAATAATGTGTAACCTATAATAATGTTAGTCACCATTTACCTTAAATCACATTTATAACACCTTTAAGCTTATTACTACAAACAACTATTATAATTACTTCCAGAACATTGATTTTTATTCAATTACCATTCATTATAATTTAAATTCATTATATTACCCCTAATTATGTACTAGTTCAAAAGTTTATACACACTTACATTTATTTACTTACATTCAATTTATAACCAAGTTATAACATTTAAATTATTTTATTAAATTGGAATGTTCATTCAAGTTCATTAATTATTAACTTGCATTAACATATTTCCTAAATTTACATTCAATTACTGTTAACAATGCGTTATTTCATTAATTAATTAAATACTTACTTTTATTTTCTCATATTCAATTTATATCCAGTATAATACTTTCACTACTTCATTTATTAGAATTTTATTCAAATTACTATGTTAATTATTAAAAATCTACGGGTTGTTACACTCTTCTCCACTCAAAACTTTTCGTCCCCGAAAAGGAAGAAGAAGGGGAAAGAAGAATTAAATAAACAATACATCTTATCAAAATATTAACTTTATAAACAATTAAATTTACAAAATTAATTACTTTAAATAAAATATACCAATTTATAACCATTAAATCTCTTTATACTCAAATTAATAAAGTTTGGAAAACATTTTTCAAAATTTTTTTAAGCCCAAAATTTTTGGAAAATTTCGGCAGAGTCTCCTTTGTACGGAGAGGCTTGAGAGAAAATATAATATCAAATATAACAATATATAACATATTTTCCAAAATAATATATATCCCAACACGGAAAAATAGCATAATAACGTTATAAACCGTAATCCGAAAACGTACCTATTTGTCGGGCAAACAACGCTTAATTATGAAACCAAAAGCAGTAGCAATTGCTTCCATAACCTGTATTTCACTTATATAATCTAAAGAGTTAATAATTATATAAAATAAGATATTTAAAGTTGTTTTCAACTACTAACAGATAAGTCAATATAAAACAACGACAATCAATTGCAACCAACATACACATCAAATACAAATCAACCATCCAAGCAATTGATTTGTTCGGGTTAAGACACTTTAAATCGTATAGAATGACAAATAACTATGAAGTATTCCACTTACTCAACAGTCTTAGATAAATTCAATAGATTATTCATACATCTAAGCAATTAAAAGTATCTTTTACCCAAACAACTAATTAACCAAACAAATAACAATTTCAAACAATAAATTAAGTTCATTCTTATTAATTTCATCTAATAACATTTATTATTTCATTCCCTTTAATTTATATAAAGGTTCATCCTTTATATTTTCATTTACTTCTTGCAAACTTTCTACTTCTATTCATTGGTTCAATGTTTATTACGTTTATTTTCATTTATTACTTACAAATCTTATTTCAATTATTAATGCTATCATTTATTAAGTATTACATAATTACATTTATTAATATTCATTTATTCATAATATTCATGTTTAATTCAATTTCTTTGCATATTAATTCATTTACTAAGGTTTATAATTATTTATTTACAATACTTACCTTTCTATTATATGAAATCAGTAATATTTTCAATTATACTTAAGTTTATAACAACTACAACAAATAAATCTTTATCTATTAAAGGATGTATTGATTACTTTCGTTACTTTTAGGTTTACTTGTAAAATTTTCCATTACACTTTCTTATTAACGTCTCAACTTTTATAATCGGTAAGTTATATATATATATATATATATATATATATATATATATGTTTTTAAGGATGTAATTGAAAGTTATACAAGTTTGTTCTATTTCCTTTGATTAATTTAATGTTCAATAGTAATATCCTTTGTCTTATAGGTTACATTTCAAATTTCTTTTAATTTCATTCATAACCTAGCATTAAATCTCTTATTTTAATTAAAGGCTCTAATTATTAATTAGTTACATTCCATTTCACTACAATAGTTGAAACTAGTATTTAACGGAACTCAAGAACTAAATGCCGGGTATAATTCCAAATCATTTTAAAATAATAGATAAATGTATATACCTGCAACTTATATATATCTAATTATATTTTAAAACAATTTAAAATTTATATTTGTTTATCAAAAAGAATCTGCAGTAAAATTACTACAGTGGTCTTCCCACTTCGAAACTCGAAAATGAATGTCGATGATGCGTGCACTCATCACCGAAATTATTTTCCAGCGACAGAGAGGGGAGTACAACTTATTTCTTTCTGGACTTTCTTTAAAACAATTCTTTCAAATTATATTGAAATATTTATATCAGAAAATACTTCTAATAATATTATTATTATATTTCAAAATCATTCAAAAGAAATTTTCAAAACCTCGGAACTTAAGTTCTAAATTTCCAATTTCATTCATTTAAACTTGAATCTTATTACCAACCAATATATTACAACCAAATATATATCATTTATAAAAATTTATTACTTTATTTATAGAAAATATAATAGGCAATTTTATTCACCTATATTCAAAACAAATATTGTGTCGGTCTATCCTATTAAGTGTTTAGAAATCCCTATTGATGTCATAGCGTCCCATGCACCAACCAGAATTTATAAATACAAAACAGAACAGATTAACACAATATTAAAACCTTTTTATAACACTAACAAATACGCTCTCTCATATATATACACTCAGCGACTCATCATAGGGTATTACTACCCTATTAATAAAGAGTCAAACCCCACAAAGCTAAGGTTTATCGCTAAACCAAAGCTTTGATACCGGATGTAACATCCCGCCTTTTATACGCTTTAAATCGATGATAAACCACACATGTCAGACTTAAACCATACAGAAGGACAGATTGTTATGGGGTAAATAAGAAAAAGCAGAGAAAGAAGAAGAACAAAACAGAATCTTGCAGCGGAACGATAAAATATAATAATCAAATATACAGTTCATGAAGCTGTTTTACAAAATATTCGATTATACTTATATAATACATATCAGAGTTACACATACCAGAGAACAATAAATAATGCAGCGGAACAGTATGAATGTAGTGGAATACTATAATAAATAATAATAAATCTTCGTCTTTGTCCTTCAGAATACGGTCTTCCAAATCCTGAAATGCTCAGGCTGACCCGAGCGAATTGAAAAGACAAAACACTCGAGTCAGAACTAAAAGATCTTATATAAGTTAAATCAACAGTAAATAATATGAGTGGAACGGCGTCAGAGATGTTTACGGGATTTGACATCTCCTATCCAGTGTCTAACGTGAGTGCAGTAACTCAAAAAATGCTCGGGATACACATCTCCTAAGGATCCGTTAAACTATTTACTATGTAGTAATATTTCGCTATTATAATAGTGTCTAATAGTAAAATAAACTTACTTTTAAATAGTATTAATGCTTTACATTTTCCACCTTAACACGTAATAGTGCCAATAGTCTATACAGTATCTGCATATCTCCTGATCGGGAGACTACGTGAAGATACTCCATAGGTATGACAAAAATCAAACTCGTACAAGGCTCGCTAGGGTAAGTAACACGGCACACAATGCAATGCCAGGGTAGATATACCAATTACGCACACGGGCCGGTGGTAACGCGTAGTGCATAGCTACCGCCCACCTCGATCCACACCCCAAATCAAAAATCAAAAGTGGCCACCGAATCAATCCAAATGTCAGAGTATAATATCGAAGGGATGTGTCTGATAAGAGGGGCTACCTCCTTGGCCCGAGATCGCTCCTCTTTTAGCCAACTTATGCCAACTCACGGAAGTCGGGTCCATGTATATACCTTAATAGAACGTTGCCACCATCCTACTTCATTCTGGAATCTCCACCGCGTACACGGTTGTTAAAGTGGTTTTTGGAGTTGGCAGAGAATATGACAACTTCCGATCCCGGCCTCTTTAACAACCAAATGTTATTATAACACCGCGGTCATTTTAAAATAATTATACTTCAAAACCAGAATATGATATCCATTTCAAAACCATATAAATACGATATCATTTTCGTTTTAAAAACCCAAATCAATATGATATCATTTTTATAAAACCCAAATTAATATATTATCATTTTTATTTCAAATATATTCTTTTTCCAAAGTCATAGCACTTTCAAATTTATATATTTCAAAACTAAAACCACCTGAAATATAACACTTCCAAATTATAATACTCTGAAACTCAAAACTTTGAAACATAACTACACCACTTAAATGGCTTAAATATTAAATTACTTTATATAATAAAATAAATTCTTCAATTTCACAAATCAAATTCCAAATACAGATTCGAACCCCCAAATAACCATTTTAATTTCCATAAATTTCAAAGCTTTACATATTCCACCATTTCAAAACTATTTCTTTGATAATTCCATTTCTATCAAATTCAATTACTATTATTTAAATTTGAAATGTTTACTTAATAAATCGAATATCATTTAAGTAAAACCTTTAAACTTCAAATAACTGGATATTCTTTCAATTTGATTAACTTGATATATTCATTTAAATCGACTTGATATTTATTTAAATCACTTTAAACCAAAATCAAGTTATAAAAATCATACCCTTTAAAATCTCGATTTTTATTTAAATTTCACATCAATTTTTATTCGAATATAATTCTTAAATACTTTAATTCAAATCAAATTCATATTTATCCCCTAACCTTAATTTTTTTATTTCAGTCATTATAGACTCTGTATACAATAACATTTGAACAGATACTTAAGCATATTATATAAAAGCAATCAAACTTTATTATTAAACTTGTTTTTATTAAACAAATTAATACATAGCTTAAATTCAAGAATTTAACTATATATAAAATAATATTTATGTAATATCAAAAAACAATACTTATTAAACCGTATATTTCTATCCAAAACCATAGAAATCATTTTCAATATATATATATATATATATATATATATATATATATATATATATACCGACGGTGTCTGTATATAATTTTCCATCCTATGGTCAGGTGATACAGATATTTATCATTTCAATCCATAATTTAAAATAAAAATACGGTTATATATCATTTCAAACCGCAATCCCGAATGAACAAAATGCAGAACAACTTGCAGTCTATAACAATATAAAATACAACATCCATTCAACCAATATCAATCATCAATCATTTATCACAATCATCATGCAATTCAAAAAATAACATCAATATAGAATAGATAATAAATAACAGGTAATTACTGGCAGTTTATATTCAAAAATGAATTTAATTTACTGGCAGTTTATATGAAATAATAAATTAAATAACAATTTAATTCAATAAATTCAATTTAACTGGAATGATGATAAAAATATACCAAACAGCAATAAATGAATTTCTAATCACATCAGAAATTAATTTAACACACATAAGAAATTTTAGAAGTTGTGAGTGGGTTAAAACACTCACCTTTTGAATTTAAATTGAATTTAAATCCAATTTAAACCCAAAAATTGAACAGTCTTTGTAGCGACCCGAAATTCCACTACCGGAAAATCGCATCACTAATTAAGAAAGAAAGGGATAGAAGAAGAAAAGAAAGAGAAGAAAGAGAAAACAACACATCAGAATCTCACAGCGGAACGATTTATATATAATATAGAACATATACATAGTATTATATACATCAGAGTACACAACTAAACATCTCAATTTAGACAGTTATAACATTTCTGTCTAATACAATACAAGACATCATACAGAATAATACACAGCGGAAATCTAACCATATATCTACTCGCTGAAGCCTCCTGCTCCAAAGCTCCTCCAGAATTCGTCAAGAGATAACCTGAATCACTTGACTACTCATACATAATATGAGTACCCAAGAGTTTAATAAAACAGAAAATAAACACTCGGGTCAGACAGGGGTCTGGTGTGAGTAAACGGTTTAAGATTGCTTAACTTTAGAAAAACCTTTGAAAGAAAAGGTATCACGTAAGACTTCCCACACATAAACATGGAAAAGTTTTTACCTTACGCTAACCAAAACATTTGATAGGAAATCCAGTGATATTATAATAGTGTCTAGGGTTTTCAAGTAAATATGAAATAGCCGAAATTGTTACATCTATTAAATTCCAGCTACTAGCCACAAAAGTGGGTAATACAAACAAAACCGTAGGGTCTCGTAGGGAAAATGGGTTTCCAACAATGGCAGGGCTACTGGGGTACCGCCCGTCACAGTACGTGGCCTAGATCACCGTACCGAGGAGCCACCCTAACTCCCCTGCAACACAAGGCCGGCACCGTTCCTTACTGAACGGTCCCGAACAAGACCACCCCGCAGTTGGCTGCAGACCAACTGCCCACACAGCCGAAATATAAAGGGACCTCTAGACAGGGATGTATCTTGCCCTCCAGTGGGCGCGACCCACGAAGCCTTGCTGCACCTCCCCTGTTTTAGCCATTCCCGGTTGATGAGGCTTGAGGCTGCGATTACCTTTATAGGACCAATTATCTTAGAATGCTCATCGTCCGCCTGACGATGTTCTGAAAGCATTCAATCCATACAAGTTCGTTCCGGGTTCGAACGAAACCGAAGGCACTATCTCGTTGCACTCATTTTGGAATCACCCTCAGAGTCAACGACCATAGCCCTTGCACTCTGATTCACCATCTCGAATCTATAAGCACTATTCCGTCAAACTCATTACGGAATCACCCACAGAGTTATACTGACGTATAGCCCTTACACCTCGAGTCTTCACTTGCTCCACTTGGATTAACGACCTAACGTTTAATTGGAATCGATGTGGTTTTCGGATTCCAAATATGGAAACCCGATCCCGGTCTCATCGAAACCAAACGCCATTTTAATGTCCAAGTTATACTTAAGGGATTTAAACAATAGATATTTAGAAATATCACTTAACATAAATGGATGTATTCACAACACAAATAGATGAGCATCTATCATCACATGCATCTATACATATCACAAAGCAGCATATATGTATCACATTCAGATATAGCATATACATATCATCATCCATCAATCAATATCATCCAACAACATCCAATATCATTAACTCATTCAATGATATATATATATCATCCAATCAATTATCATCCATAAACAAGTTTGATTCAAACTCGATTAATTTAATTAATTCTTAAATTAAATTAATTCTTAATTAAACACTTGGATTATCTCCAATCCAATACTATTCATTAATTAATTACAAATTAATTAACAAACATCACTTAATTACCCAACTCAATTAATCTTCCTTGATAAATTTCACTTAATTACTATAAGTAATTATTACTTAATTTCCAAATTAATTAATCATCCTGATTAATTACTTGCAAATTAAATTAAGTAATTACCTCATAATTACTTCTAAATTAATCAATCTTGATTAATTATTCTCTAATTATTCTGATAATTATTCCTTAATTATCTTTAATTAAATTTACTTGATTAATTACTTTTAATTAATCACACTTGATTAATTACTTTTAATTAATCACCTTTGATTAATTACTTTAATTACATTTAGTAATTAAAACTTAATTATAAAATTAATTATTCTTAAATTATTAATTAACAATTAATTAATTATTTTCATTAATTAATGATTACATCATTAATTAAATTCTATCTTAATTAATTACTCTTAATCATGTAATTAATCATTAATCAAATAATTTAAACCTTTAATCAATTATTAATTAATTCTTTAATTAATAACTAAAGTGATTATTCCTTAATCACATTTACCTAATTACTTTTCATAAAGTGATTATTCTTTACTTAATTACCTCTTGTAATTAATCACTTAATTACTTAATTACTTTCCCAGTAATTACATTAAATTAACTCATAAGTGATTTTCTTAATTAATCACAAATTTATTATTTAATTAACTATTTAACTAAATCATTTAAAATTAATTAAATGATTCTTAACTTATTATATTAAAAAAATACTAAATTAAGAAACCATTATCTTAATTAAATCATTTATTAACAAATAAAACTTGATAAATAAAAATGATTTAATTATCTCAATAAGTTTTACAAGTCTAATTATCTTTAATTAAATCAAATTCAAACTTACAAAAGATAATCTTTAATACAATTGTTTATCAAATTCTAAACCATTAAACTTCATTAAAATATAATAATATTTGGAAATCAATTATAATTTAAACATATTTTAAGATTTGAACTTTTAAATTTTTAAAACCTTTCCAAATTTATTTAATAAAGTTTAAATACAATCTTTATTTTAAAATCAACTCATTTTATTTTAAAACCCCATATTTAAAATATATCAACTTGTTTAAAACATAACTTAGAAAACAATTTCAATCTGAAAACTTATTCCACCTTTGTTTTAAAAACTTTATTTCCACAACAAATATTCTTTGCATTATTAACTTCAACACTAAGCTCTAAAGCCTGGATATAAATTCGAGTAACCCTGCTAAACCCGCCTACCCCGAGTAAAACATGGAATCACCCCGAGTCTTCCCCGAGTTCCCCCTGCTGCCTTCATGCTTCGAGTTCCACACAACAAATCACGCTGAAAACTTCGAGTGCTTCCCCTTTCTTCCTTCCCAACCTCCAAACGCAACATCACAGTTGCACAACCTGTGCACGAAAACGTGCACCGCCTCGCCGATCAACGGCGATCACCATACAAGCCTCCATCAAGTCGCATTCGTCCCCAATATCTAAATTCGAGGCCCAGAAATCCAATTTCGATCAAGCATCGAAATATGAGTGTTCGAACCCCCAAATTCCTGAAGCAACCTTCCACTTCATCCCTACCACCGAGTTCCCTCTCGACCATCTGCCCACCTTGAGTGCCAACTCCTACGGCCATGGACTCGTCACCCATCCTACCTTCATCAACTCGAAGGCCGCACCACTCGATCACCTCGTGGTGGTGAAATCACCACTGTTTCATGCCGTAATAAATCTAGGGCACCAGACTAAGATTGCCACCCGCCGCCGCCATAGCCAACGACCGACCCCCTCCATATTTTTCCAGAGACCACACTAGGCCACTCTACCTCCATGCAAAGTTCCGTACACCACCTTGCCGTCAATCACCTTAATTTGGTCAAAATACTCAAAACACAAAAACTCCAAATTCTCACAATTTATTGATCTAAAATTTGTGATTCAAGTTCCTAAAATCATGGTTTCATATATGCATTATGATTATGAAATCGAAACTCAAGTTTGAATTCAAAAACTTTTGACCCAATTTGAAATTTCACTGTAAACTTGAATATTTTAAACTAGTTATTCAATTTTAAAACCTACAAGCATTTTTAGATGATAAGTTAGATAATTACAAACATCTTTTATATATAAATCAAAGTCAAATTCGAATCCAATATCAAGTTATTGATTTTATCATGAGGTTGAACTGTTTGATAAATACTGTAATCTTTTAATCAGTACAGGTATTTCAACCCAAATACTCAAGCATGCAATCAAACACTCACATACAAACATATATTAAATTCAATTCAGATATCCAAGCAACAACATGATATTTATCCACAATCCAAAATAGAATTCAAGTTTAAATCTGTTTTTAAAATTTATTTACTCACCTTTGCAAAAAGCAGAAAACAGAGCTGCATTTTCCAGGCTCTGAAATTTACTTGCATGCCTTTGAATTTCTTGATTCCAGTACTGCTTGATGTTTCCTAACTTTGCATGTTGAAGTTTTACTTGCATCATGTTTATTAATTCTACTGCATGTTGATTTACTGCTGCATTTGATTGAGTTTCCAGGTTTACAGTTCTTCATATTTTCAGATTGAAATTTCCAGATTTTCTTCTTTGTTTGAAAGAAGAAAGTGATTTCTTCTTTTGATTCCAATTTGTATTTTGCTTTTGTATTCAGTTTAGAGTTTGAAAAAAAAAATATTTGTTTTCAGCTGAAGAAAAACTTTTGTTTTATATTTACAAGTTAAATTTTAAATTTAATTTTACTAAGGAGAGACATTTGTCACTTCAAGTTTCTAATTTACTTACACCTATACCAATTTATTTACAAGTGTCTTTAATGTAAATTAATATTCTTACATGTGTTATATAAGTATTATTTATATGTTTTATTAATGTTTTCTTTTAAATGTTATTTTATTTTTAACAATTTATTAAATCCTTATATACATGTATTTATGTAATATAAAATGTACATACTTATATTTTAATAGATATTCATATGAAACAAGTAATTTACATTTTAATCCAATCATGTTTATATGTTTGAAACTTCTATTTTAAATTAGATCTTATTTAAAAACTTAAAGTACATATTTATCATAAATAAGGAATTAACTTTGATATTTTAAATTTAAATATCAATTATCAATTTAAAGTCATTTAAATCAAATTATCATTTTAAATTCAAACTAAATTTATTCAAGTTTGAAAATTCTTATTAAATTCAAATTAATAATTTTCCTATTTCAAATATATATATACAAATATATATACACATTTCAAATAGAAACATTCTAACATTAAATTTATTAATTTCCAAATTGAATTTTAAAACAAATCTCAAATCACAATATATACATTCATATATATTACAATTTGAATCTAAAGTTTTTATTACATTAAAACTTCTTATTTATCAAAATAAATATTTCAAAATCAAATTATTATTAGCTTTCAAAAGAATTAAATTTGCCAATTCATATTGCAAAGAAAAATATTAATAGATATTAACAAATTATTATCATTTATTTTTAATATAAATTTAACTTGTCAATTTATAATATAAAATGATCAAATCAATTTAATTTTTATCAAAGATTATTAAATTGATATTGCTCAAAATTCCGGGTCGTCACATTCCTCTCCCCTTAAAAGAATTTCGTCCCCGAAATTTAAAAGCAAAGATAATTTAATAACCCAGTTAAAGAATTTAAATTCCTATCAGCAAATCAAACAATCAATCATAGCAACCAATTCAAACAAACAAACAATTTATCTATTCAGAAAAATTCTGAATAGAACTTCCTAATATTATCTAGAGTTTTCCAGATACCTATACTGGAATACTCGCTCTACAAATCTTAACTAACTACACTACTAAAACCAAGAACTCCCTCACCTGATTCTTCAAATCTAAACAAGATATCAGACTAAACTCAAAACCAGCTCAACTACCAAATCCTTCTGGACTGCTGATTCTATTACTCAAAGAATCATACACATATTCCCCAGAGATATGTGAAATACAATGAATTCCAGCTATCCAAACTGGCAATTCAATCCTGTAGATCAAAATCAAATCTCTAGAGATCACAGATAAAACTCCAAATACCTTCAAAGCTAACTCTCCAGTATTACCCATTCTTGTATCTCCTTTGATTGGATAAAACCCAATCAATATTCAAAATCTAACTGCACATTCCAAAATCTCCTCAATTCTATCTGCACAACTCTTCAGATGCTCTGAGTCACCTTCAATATTCCTGATCAGCCTAACCCTTGCTGACTGCTTCAAGAAACAACAGCATCAACTCAAACCAAATCTCCAGGTCCTACTCAACAAAATGGCTCTTCCAAAAATAATTTGCTGAAATCCAAAATACAACTCTATACCACAAACATCAATGGACTTCAAACCTATATCTCCTATCTGGCATAACCAAACAGTTGCACTTGACAATCTTGCCTACCAAACTCAGAAAAATTCCTTCATACTTGAATTTCCTGTAGAAATCCTCTACTGCAACATCCGGTTGCTCCATACTAGAATAATTCCCAACTTGCTTCCGCTGCACAACTCTGATCTAGAGCAGATAAGAATGCTATCGAAGGACACAAGCACAATCTTTCACTATACACGGTTCATCCGACTCATAAAAATCTTATTGACCATTCCACTTGGTCAAAACATCTTAGCAGAATCTTAACTCGGAATAAGATGATCAATTCCAAAGAATCCTGAGCTGCCTCTCCAAACTCTTCTCGCTCCAAGAGTCATCCCACTATAAGATTGAACCATCAATACTACTCCTGAAAATCCAAGTCGTTAAGAAATCTCAATCTTCGATTCAGGTAGACCTCAGATTTCCCCAAAAACATCTAGAGAATCCCCTGACTACTTCCATAGCTTCCACCTCTACTTGAGATGCTTCAATCTCAAACCAAGAATACTCCAAGATTCCCAAACTAATCGTAAGTCACTTTTGCGATCTCTCTCAGTTCAGATTCCAAAGAACTGTCTCCCCAACTAGAACTGCTTTTCCTATCCAAGACCAATCTTCAAGAATAGCTCACCTATCAGAAACTGATAGATCACTTCCAACAAATATCTTGCTCTGCTGAGCCTCCAAGAAAAGAATAAGCTCCACCATCTGCCTGGTCTGCCGATAGTAGAATCCCACAGATTACTGAATCATCGAAGAAACAGATCCACACTGCTGCTTCCAAACTTCACTTCAATGATACAGCTAAACCAAAGGTCTTCCTTAACCAAAAGCTTCTTGAAACACCAAACTAACATCCAATTCTCTAAAACATCCTTGAGACGAGTAGACATCTCCTCAAAGAAACTCGGCTCCAAATCAAACTCCAGCCACTTATCTTCTTAAGAAAAACAAATGAGACCATGTCCGAAATGAGGTAACTCATCGACCTTAGTCTCCTACTTCAATAAAAATAAGATACCCTTACTTAAGATCCAGAAAATCTCTAAACATTCAAACCTTCCCTGCAGCAGACATCAATGCTCTTCCAACACCATCTAAATCTGGCTCCAAAAGAGACATCTTCAGAACCATCTATGGATACTACATCCCATCTCACACAGCTATTCCTTCTTGAAACTATCAAGATACCACCACTTGCTACTGCTCAGCTGACAACTCAACTCTTGGAAATCCCTACTCATTCCAGAACAAATCAACCTCACACTTCAAGAATATACTCCAATTCTTGGGAAAAGACTTCCTCTGGACTCAAAGAAATCCTTTCTACAATCCACAAAACTTATTCGAGACAGTATTAGGTCTACAATCTCGATAAACACACCTCCAACCACAACATATAAACCTCAACCAATAGTGGTAGTCGTGTTCCACACACTTCTACCTTATCTACCTTTATAACCTATGTTGGAAAATCCGAACAGATAACCCAACAGATTAGGTAGATATATAAATATATATTTATATAAAAATTACAAGTACGCTCTCTCAAGATAGACACCACTCCAGAGCCTAGGTATTTACTCAACCTAACGCTTCCTAAAGAAAGACAAACTTCAGAGCCTAGGTATTCACTCAACCTAATGCTCTGATACCAGCTGTAGCGACCCGAAATTCCACTACCGGAAAATCGCATCACTAATTAAGAAAGAAAGGGATAGAAGAAGAAAAGAAAGAGAAGAAAGAGAAAACAACACATCAGAATCTCACAGCGGAACGATTTATATATAATATAGAACATATACATAGTATTATATACATCAGAGTACACAACTAAACATCTCAATTTAGACAGTTATAACATTTCTGTCTAATACAATACAAGACATCATACAGAATAATACACAGCGGAAATCTAACCATATATCTACTCGCTGAAGCCTCCTGCTCCAAAGCTCCTCCAGAATTCGTCAAGAGATAACCTGAATCACTTGACTACTCATACATAATATGAGTACCCAAGAGTTTAATAAAACAGAAAATAAACACTCGGGTCAGACAGGGGTCTGGTGTGAGTAAACGGTTTAAGATTGCTTAACTTTAGAAAAACCTTTGAAAGAAAAGGTATCACGTAAGACTTCCCACACATAAACATGGAAAAGTTTTTACCTTACGCTAACCAAAACATTTGATAGGAAATCCAGTGATATTATAATAGTGTCTAGGGTTTTCAAGTAAATATGAAATAGCCGAAATTGTTACATCTATTAAATTCCAGCTACTAGCCACAAAAGTGGGTAATACAAACAAAACCGTAGGGTCTCGTAGGGAAAATGGGTTTCCAACAATGGCAGGGCTACTGGGGTACCGCCCGTCACAGTACGTGGCCTAGATCACCGTACCGAGGAGCCACCCTAACTCCCCTGCAACACAAGGCCGGCACCGTTCCTTACTGAACGGTCCCGAACAAGACCACCCCGCAGTTGGCTGCAGACCAACTGCCCACACAGCCGAAATATAAAGGGACCTCTAGACAGGGATGTATCTTGCCCTCCAGTGGGCGCGACCCACGAAGCCTTGCTGCACCTCCCCTGTTTTAGCCATTCCCGGTTGATGAGGCTTGAGGCTGCGATTACCTTTATAGGACCAATTATCTTAGAATGCTCATCGTCCGCCTGACGATGTTCTGAAAGCATTCAATCCATACAAGTTCGTTCCGGGTTCGAACGAAACCGAAGGCACTATCTCGTTGCACTCATTTTGGAATCACCCTCAGAGTCAACGACCATAGCCCTTGCACTCTGATTCACCATCTCGAATCTATAAGCACTATTCCGTCAAACTCATTACGGAATCACCCACAGAGTTATACTGACGTATAGCCCTTACACCTCGAGTCTTCACTTGCTCCACTTGGATTAACGACCTAACGTTTAATTGGAATCGATGTGGTTTTCGGATTCCAAATATGGAAACCCGATCCCGGTCTCATCGAAACCAAACGCCATTTTAATGTCCAAGTTATACTTAAGGGATTTAAACAATAGATATTTAGAAATATCACTTAACATAAATGGATGTATTCACAACACAAATAGATGAGCATCTATCATCACATGCATCTATACATATCACAAAGCAGCATATATGTATCACATTCAGATATAGCATATACATATCATCATCCATCAATCAATATCATCCAACAACATCCAATATCATTAACTCATTCAATGATATATATATATCATCCAATCAATTATCATCCATAAACAAGTTTGATTCAAACTCGATTAATTTAATTAATTCTTAAATTAAATTAATTCTTAATTAAACACTTGGATTATCTCCAATCCAATACTATTCATTAATTAATTACAAATTAATTAACAAACATCACTTAATTACCCAACTCAATTAATCTTCCTTGATAAATTTCACTTAATTACTATAAGTAATTATTACTTAATTTCCAAATTAATTAATCATCCTGATTAATTACTTGCAAATTAAATTAAGTAATTACCTCATAATTACTTCTAAATTAATCAATCTTGATTAATTATTCTCTAATTATTCTGATAATTATTCCTTAATTATCTTTAATTAAATTTACTTGATTAATTACTTTTAATTAATCACACTTGATTAATTACTTTTAATTAATCACCTTTGATTAATTACTTTAATTACATTTAGTAATTAAAACTTAATTATAAAATTAATTATTCTTAAATTATTAATTAACAATTAATTAATTATTTTCATTAATTAATGATTACATCATTAATTAAATTCTATCTTAATTAATTACTCTTAATCATGTAATTAATCATTAATCAAATAATTTAAACCTTTAATCAATTATTAATTAATTCTTTAATTAATAACTAAAGTGATTATTCCTTAATCACATTTACCTAATTACTTTTCATAAAGTGATTATTCTTTACTTAATTACCTCTTGTAATTAATCACTTAATTACTTAATTACTTTCCCAGTAATTACATTAAATTAACTCATAAGTGATTTTCTTAATTAATCACAAATTTATTATTTAATTAACTATTTAACTAAATCATTTAAAATTAATTAAATGATTCTTAACTTATTATATTAAAAAAATACTAAATTAAGAAACCATTATCTTAATTAAATCATTTATTAACAAATAAAACTTGATAAATAAAAATGATTTAATTATCTCAATAAGTTTTACAAGTCTAATTATCTTTAATTAAATCAAATTCAAACTTACAAAAGATAATCTTTAATACAATTGTTTATCAAATTCTAAACCATTAAACTTCATTAAAATATAATAATATTTGGAAATCAATTATAATTTAAACATATTTTAAGATTTGAACTTTTAAATTTTTAAAACCTTTCCAAATTTATTTAATAAAGTTTAAATACAATCTTTATTTTAAAATCAACTCATTTTATTTTAAAACCCCATATTTAAAATATATCAACTTGTTTAAAACATAACTTAGAAAACAATTTCAATCTGAAAACTTATTCCACCTTTGTTTTAAAAACTTTATTTCCACAACAAATATTCTTTGCATTATTAACTTCAACACTAAGCTCTAAAGCCTGGATATAAATTCGAGTAACCCTGCTAAACCCGCCTACCCCGAGTAAAACATGGAATCACCCCGAGTCTTCCCCGAGTTCCCCCTGCTGCCTTCATGCTTCGAGTTCCACACAACAAATCACGCTGAAAACTTCGAGTGCTTCCCCTTTCTTCCTTCCCAACCTCCAAACGCAACATCACAGTTGCACAACCTGTGCACGAAAACGTGCACCGCCTCGCCGATCAACGGCGATCACCATACAAGCCTCCATCAAGTCGCATTCGTCCCCAATATCTAAATTCGAGGCCCAGAAATCCAATTTCGATCAAGCATCGAAATATGAGTGTTCGAACCCCCAAATTCCTGAAGCAACCTTCCACTTCATCCCTACCACCGAGTTCCCTCTCGACCATCTGCCCACCTTGAGTGCCAACTCCTACAGCCATGGACTCGTCACCCATCCTACCTTCATCAACTCGAAGGCCGCACCACTCGATCACCTCGTGGTGGTGAAATCACCACTGTTTCATGCCGTAATAAATCTAGGGCACCAGACTAAGATTGCCACCCGCCGCCGCCATAGCCAACGACCGACCCCCTCCATATTTTTCCAGAGACCACACTAGGCCACTCTACCTCCATGCAAAGTTCCGTACACCACCTTGCCGTCAATCACCTTAATTTGGTCAAAATACTCAAAACACAAAAACTCCAAATTCTCACAATTTATTGATCTAAAATTTGTGATTCAAGTTCCTAAAATCATGATTTCATATATGCATTATGATTATGAAATCGAAACTCAAGTTTGAATTCAAAAACTTTTGACCCAATTTGAAATTTCACTGTAAACTTGAATATTTTAAACTAGTTATTCAATTTTAAAACCTACAAGCATTTTTAGATGATAAGTTAGATAATTACAAACATCTTTTATATATAAATCAAAGTCAAATTCGAATCCAATATCAAGTTATTGATTTTATCATGAGGTTGAACTGTTTGATAAATACTGTAATCTTTTAATCAGTACAGGTATTTCAACCCAAATACTCAAGCATGCAATCAAACACTCACATACAAACATATATTAAATTCAATTCAGATATCCAAGCAACAACATGATATTTATCCACAATCCAAAATAGAATTCAAGTTTAAATCTGTTTTTAAAATTTATTTACTCACCTTTGCAAAAAGCAGAAAACAGAGCTGCATTTTCCAGGCTCTGAAATTTACTTGCATGCCTTTGAATTTCTTGATTCCAGTACTGCTTGATGTTTCCTAACTTTGCATGTTGAAGTTTTACTTGCATCATGTTTATTAATTCTACTGCATGTTGATTTACTGCTGCATTTGATTGAGTTTCCAGGTTTACAGTTCTTCATATTTTCAGATTGAAATTTCCAGATTTTCTTCTTTGTTTGAAAGAAGAAAGTGATTTCTTCTTTTGATTCCAATTTGTATTTTGCTTTTGTATTCAGTTTAGAGTTTGAAAAAAAAAATATTTGTTTTCAGCTGAAGAAAAACTTTTGTTTTATATTTACAAGTTAAATTTTAAATTTAATTTTACTAAGGAGAGACATTTGTCACTTCAAGTTTCTAATTTACTTACACCTATACCAATTTATTTACAAGTGTCTTTAATGTAAATTAATATTCTTACATGTGTTATATAAGTATTATTTATATGTTTTATTAATGTTTTCTTTTAAATGTTATTTTATTTTTAACAATTTATTAAATCCTTATATACATGTATTTATGTAATATAAAATGTACATACTTATATTTTAATAGATATTCATATGAAACAAGTAATTTACATTTTAATCCAATCATGTTTATATGTTTGAAACTTCTATTTTAAATTAGATCTTATTTAAAAACTTAAAGTACATATTTATCATAAATAAGGAATTAACTTTGATATTTTAAATTTAAATATCAATTATCAATTTAAAGTCATTTAAATCAAATTATCATTTTAAATTCAAACTAAATTTATTCAAGTTTGAAAATTCTTATTAAATTCAAATTAATAATTTTCCTATTTCAAATATATATATACAAATATATATACACATTTCAAATAGAAACATTCTAGCATTAAATTTATTAATTTCCAAATTGAATTTTAAAACAAATCTCAAATCACAATATATACATTCATATATATTACAATTTGAATCTAAAGTTTTTATTACATTAAAACTTCTTATTTATCAAAATAAATATTTCAAAATCAAATTATTATTAGCTTTCAAAAGAATTAAATTTGCCAATTCATATTGCAAAGAAAAATATTAATAGATATTAACAAATTATTATCATTTATTTTTAATATAAATTTAACTTGTCAATTTATAATATAAAATGATCAAATCAATTTAATTTTTATCAAAGATTATTAAATTGATATTGCTCAAAATTCCGGGTCGTCACAGTCTTAGAATTTGTCCAAACTAGCGCCAAAATGTCTGGAATTTCAATACTATCCCAGCGGAATAAACCGTGCGTAAATCGAACCTCGTATGAAAAAGTTATGATTTAATTATTATCGATATATTTTAAAACTTTAATTAACAAAAAAAACAAATAAAACAACACAAAAAAACGCACCTGCTTCTTCTCTCACCTTCCCTCATGCAAGCTACAGACGTAAGCTACAGGAACGAACTAACCCATGCACGCGACAACAAGTTTTCTCATGCGAGCAGACACAAGCCACCAGACATAGATCAAGAGCCACCACTACATTCGCCACGCCCAGACACACAAACGGCCCAAGCACCGACCACCCTGCCACCTCCGTTCGTCTCGAAAAACGTGAAAACTACCGTGACTACACGGCCATATTCTGGCGAATCCGAGAAGAAATAGCATAAATCAACCGTTGGATGTGTAGAGGATAACGAGATCTACAACTTTCGTTTGGGAGTTGATGCTAATCGATGAACGGATGAGAGATCTAAGGGGAAGAAGTTGCACGATTCTCGGTCGTTGAAGAAGGTAGAACGTCGGCTATATAATTTCTTAGTGTTTGGGAATAAATAAATAATATTTTTCGATTAGCGTGATGTGTATATATATAGCTAGGTCCGAAAACATTCCAAACTCCGATTTAAGCATGCTAACAGGCTATCCTAACATAAAAAAGCCTTCTGAATGCAATGGAACTGATTTCGAAGCCCAATTCCATCAGTTTCCCAAGTTATAGTTAAAATCGCAATGGTTCGAAGTTACAATAACGCTCCGTAAAGCCTATTTTTTTTCGAAACAAAAGTCGGTCATCTCATATATCAAAATGGATGTTTTATATGATTTTAAAATCAATGGAACATGTTTCAATCCCAAATTCCATTGTATGAAGAAGTTATGCTAAAATCAAGTTGTTTCAAATTGATTTCAATTTCATTGATTTCAAGGCGTTTCGAGTCCGTACAATCAAATGACAAGTCCGATCGCTACAAAACTTGAAATCCTACAATAATTCACCGTTACAGATCCGAAGAAACTGGTTTCATCGAAATCCGAGTCAGTGGCCAAAATGACTATTTTCACATTAATTAAATTAATAATTAATTAATTGAATCAAAATTTCAATTCCAATTCGATAATTGACAAATTTCATCATTTTTGATTTCTTTATCACTTACAATGATCTAAACAAATTTAAATGTCAGTGTATAGTTGATTAATTTATCAATTTCAATGTTAGCCTCAATTCATTAAATTCAGAAATTATAAACATAATTCCCAATACTCCCATTTAATTAAATAAATTAATGATTATTCCATTCATTATTGTCAAATAGATGGACTTAACATTGGATTCAAACCATTACATTAATATTCTCACATTCCATCTTAATTTCAAACAACGTGATATTTAGATATTTTAATTTCATTTAATTGCAATTAATCCAATTATCATAATTTAAAATTCAAATAAATAAATAAATCTTGATTCCCATTCTCATTA
The DNA here is from genome assembly GCA_030765085.1 of Allium cepa. Lineage (NCBI taxonomy): Eukaryota > Viridiplantae > Streptophyta > Magnoliopsida > Asparagales > Amaryllidaceae > Allium > Allium cepa. Next base: position 475,056,743 of record CM060932.1, read on the forward strand.
TTCAAACAATCATTATCCTATTCATACTCTATTATCAACCAACAATTATTGCAATTCATTATCTAATATTGATTTTATCAAATTACAATTTATTACGTATTATTCCATCAATTAATATACTTTGAACTCATTTCCCAATTCATTAATTACAATCAATTATAACCTTACAATTTGTTTCAATTAATTGGGATTGCACTAAATTATTTATTTATTAACATTATTACCTTTAATTGCAAATTTGATTACCAATCTTATTTAACACACTAAATAAATAAATAACATATATTAGTTGTCACCTATTTACTTTTACTTACATTTACAAGTTTATTACTTACCATTAACACTGTATTATTTCATTAATTAATTCAATACTAACATTTGTTTTTCTTATATTTCACTTACAAATCTAATCTACAATAACCGCAATAATTAAGTGAATTGATTGCGATTGATACCCAATTAATTTTTAATATATTAAATAATGTGTAACCTATAATAATGTTAGTCACCATTTACCTTAAATCACATTTATAACACCTTTAAGCTTATTACTACAAACAACTATTATAATTACTTCCAGAACATTGATTTTTATTCAATTACCATTCATTATAATTTAAATTCATTATATTACTCCTAATTATGTACTAGTTCAAAAGTTTATACACACTTACATTTATTTACTTACATTCAATTTATAACCAAGTTATAACATTTAAATTATTTTATTAAATTGGAATGTTCATTCAAGTTCATTAATTATTAACTTGCATTAACATATTTCCTAAATTTACATTCAATTACTGTTAACAATGCGTTATTTCATTAATTAATTAAATACTTACTTTTATTTTCTCATATTTAATTTATATCCAGGTATAAAACTTTCACTACTTCATTTATTAGAATTTTATTCAAATTACTATTTTAATTATTAAAAATCTACGGGTCGTTACACTTCATATGATCGTAGCAGCTATAACAAATATAAGCACGTGTCCTTATTTTTATCAGCTATGCTGCATGATATGTTTGAATCCAAATTTTTTCCGAGCAAACTCACATTCTTCCAGGAGCAAAAAGAAAATTCTGCATATTTCTAATAAGCAAGGCAGATAAAAGCAGCCCTAATCCAATAATGGCCATAGCGAATAACACTTCCCATTCAAAATAGCTTAGAGTTAGATTCCCAGGTGCCGATTTGCTGCGACGATAAAAAATATCATGTAGCCAAAAATTGTTGGTGATCAAAGTTTGACAGAAAAAAACAATGGAAGAAAATAAAAAGAAAGGAAAGGAAAGGAAAGAAACATCAAATGGACTTGGATATTAATGGACTTACATATTAATGAGTCTCTATATACCCGTTGGAGCTAAGCTCAGTTGTTTAACTGAGTTGAGCTCATTTTGTTAAAACTAGCCAAGCTCAGGTTTTATACTGTGCATAGCTCAAATTTTAAACTGTGCACAGCTCAGTTCTCAACTTTAACTGAGCTAAGCTCGGTTCGTAAACTATTTCTATAAGCTTAGTTTTTATATATATTTTTCAAACCCAATCATTATTAATATTTTAGTTGCGGTGAAATAGTGGAAAAACCATATGTCTATAAGTCTATCTTATGCTTATTTTTATAACTATCTCAAAAGGTTATAGAAATGGTTATCTGGGAATATAGTTAAACTTCAATTGACTCATTGGGTTGCTACTAGATTCTTCATTCACTGATAAAATTGGCTGTTAAACTTCAATTCTCCTAGCAATCCACTATAGTCTTCTACATTGGGTTGCAGTATACTAACAATGCAAAACATATTTATGTACACGGACTCCTTATCTTGATAATACTCTCAATCACGTATCAATGCATCTTCACTATTTGATTATGGAACTGATTTCATATGATTCAATGATGTCATTTTGAGATGGCAAAATTGCCCTTCTTATTTCCACTACTTCATCTATTTCTATTTTGTTACACCTAATAATCAATTTTTTAACATTTCAAGAAGCATTGCATCTCACTCATTATTATTTGATTTTATTAACGATAATATTTATTCGTTTTCTTTTTATATGTATAGATCAAGGCTTGAGAACTCGGTTTCGGTATCGTTTGTTTCAAATTTTCTTGATTTCGGTCAATTTTGGAAATTTCAAAAGTTTCGTTTTTAGTTTCGATTTCGGTCATGACAGCATATTTCTTTTTGATTTGCCATAATATACTTACAATCAGAAATGATATAATATTCACAACAACAAGATTAAACATAAATAATTATTTTCTATTCATAAAATTACTTAGTAACATCCTTTTGAACGAGTCCATGTAAAATAAAATTTATATACTTGAACTAAATGTAAATATAGATCATTATTGTAATCATCTAAACCAATGTATTTCAAAAAAAACATAGTTTATATTGTTTTAATACATCGGCCATAAATATAGCCATGTGCATAAGCCGTACACAACCAAAAAAGGTTAAGTGAACTTACAATTGCCGTCCAACACTTAGATCAGATAAGGACTTAGCCAATGCCTGAATATCACAATGCTTTGCACGCTTGCCAGTTATTTGCCTGAAATGAGGGTGGTTCCTTAAGCTATCAATTAAATGAAAATTGATCATTTAGTGGATGAAAGGATAAAGCATACAAGTAGGTAAAAAAATTTGGTTGATGACCTAGCAGAAAAGGGATTCTATATGCATCACACACTCTTAAATTTGTTTTTACTCAAGAAACAATACTAAATAAAGAAGTTGTTGATTAATAATTTTATTTAAAAAAATTGTTTCCTAAATAGCAGATCTAAGAGATGGCCATAATTTCATCGTTAGGCAAACCAATGAATTTACATAAGTTGCGGGCTTAAATTCACATTACAATCTTATTAATTATTCACTTTCTTAAAAAATCAAGAGGAGGATAATTCCCAATCAAAACAATCGCAGACCAATCAACATATTTCTTTCAATTATTAAATTGCAATAAAGAAAATGAATTTACCTGCAATCTTATAGAGATGCAATGATTTTGAGAAGAAGCGACGATGATTGGTGGTTAGATCAGTAGGAAAAACAAGAAAATTAGGGTTTTGGGGGTAAAGGCGATGAGGAGAGTTGCTTCAAATGTTAATTTAGAGTAATAGATATGCGTGGGTAGCCAAAAGTTAACGGCTTTATGTCTCATTTTATCAGAGAAGGTGAATTATAGCGTGCCGCATCATTCATTTTAAACCCTACGAGATTTATAACAACAAGTCTACTCCAATCGCCATTCCACTTTACAATCATAAGTGGATTTTCTTGTAGTGTAAACATGCATTTATCTGTTCAACCACCTAAGCTCATCGCCTTGCCACTTCAGTTTATTTAACTTAACTAAACATAATTAAGTTTTAAAGTTTTATAAAACTAAGTAATTTTTAGATATTTAGCTAAACATTTATAAAACTTAGTATAAGCATGTTATTGATGTAACTGAATATGGAACATATTAGATAAGCATGTTTGCTTACTTTTAATACAATGGTTGCAAAATCATGCATTAACTTCTATAATAATGGATATACAACATGAATGTATACAAATAAACAAAGAGATTGCATCAGTAACATGCTGCGACCAATATGAAATCTTACAGAAATGTGACATGAACTGATCAAATCATAGAGCACAATACAAGGGAATATTTACTAACTAACCTAAGAATATCGACATTCACTTTTAACTCAAATATGGCACCTTGTGTAAACTAAAGTAGCTCTTCATGGTTAATCTGCAAAAAATGCATGTCATTAGCAAAAGCAAAAACATGTTAACTATAACATTCCATAAAAAAGACAACCCATTTCCAAATCTAGGCTATAACATGAATGATTCTAAAACTGTGATACAATTTGTTTTTCAAAATAGATTTTATTTGAATTGTTTTATAAATAAACTATGAGATTACTAACCATTCCATCTAGCCTAATATATTAAAAATTCTTAGATAAACTACATAAATCCTACATAAAGAAGTTAATATATTTTTAGTTCTTAATTAATAAATATTAAAATCTACAAGAATAAACATTCAACTTTATGGCTTACCAAATAGCATTCGAAACTATATAAATGCATTTCAGCAATCCATTCACACCATTATAAATTCATTTTGGGTATATTATGAAAGATAAGATTTAGGAGTTAAATTTTTTTTAAAAATGCGTTTTTTAATAAACTCAATATTTTAATAAGAAGAATATATACGCTATATAGCTATAAAGGATGAATACGTGATATTTTTACCATAAATTGATTAAAACGCTATGCACTATAAATCATTATGAACAAGAACTTGCCATGTATATAATATGTATATTTTCATCATTTGATTATTTTACAATACCATAATTTGACTCGCCTGCTTTATAACATAAATGTTGTTCTTTGAATAAATACATATCAAAAGCCAGTAAATAAGAAATAAATCGTTGATCCTTACTATGCTGCTAATAGTCTTGGTATAAATAAATAAAGCCTTTTAATTCCATAAACATCACCTAAAACAATAAATCAAACAACTTTCTAGAACTACTACATTTTTTATTTAAAGCCCATTGCAATCCAGATCCCTCAAAGAGGCATTTTTGTATATATATAAGCATAAGGAATTTTGCAAGAAAACATAAGAGAAAAAAATTAAGAAGTGCCTGGTATTGTCGATGACATTGGCAGCATACATGATCTAGAAGACACGTGAATCAGGAGAAAAGGTGATGATGGGGAGATCGTAGCCCATTTGAATGTTGTGTATTCTATGATTTAGTTAATGATTTTCTCTTATTTAGTTGAATTCTATTAATTTTGTTTTGATTTCGTTATTTTCATGTTTATTTGGATTTTAGAGTTTCTGTAAGTGGAAAGAGGGAAGGAGAGAACGAAGGGTGAGTAAGAAATAAAGTACAATTTTCATTTATTCGGCGCTCGATTTTTGCATTTTGAGATTTTCTGCCTTTTCCACTTGACGTGTAATGGCGCCTAGGTTGAAAACGATGTACTGTACTGCAAAGATAACCAAGTTTTCTTGTAGTGAACTTAACTTTTGCTGTTTTGTTTTAAAATCCAAATTTATACTTTTTTATTATTAATTATAAGATTAAATAATTTCTTCATTATTATCTATTATATATAACATATTTATTTAAGTTTTAAACCCTTTTTAAATTTAAAACAAACGAAATCTCTCATTTTCGAAGTAGAATTATGGGTCGTTACAAAATAAAAGCTTGAATCTTCCTCTAATTTCCCCCTTCCTTCTACCTTGATAGTGGCAGTCTAGCCTCATGGTTGTAGTTTGCTTCTGGAAAATGAAAATGAATGAACAGAGTAATATGATTCTGGGGTATAAAGGCTAATAATTTGGGTTTGAGCTAAAATCACTTTCATGATTTAATTAATCTTATTATTAATTTATCCTATATTACGCCACTCCAAAATATTGGGTGTACATTAATCTATTTTCTTCAATCTATGTTGATCAAATTCAAGAAGATTCTAACAGTTTTGATTAATGAAGTTAATGGAGTTTCAAGAGATGAATGGAATGTAAAAAAAGACTATGTGCTACTATTGGCATTTAGGTTTTTTCTTTTGACCACCAAAACAAAATGCCACCTAAAACAATTCCATTTTCCTATTTCTAATACCAAATACTATCTTCTTCATGTGAACAAACACCCAAAATTCAAAACGTTTATTTCTCTCTTTCTTTCAGAATGAATACCGCCTTCGGAGGAAGAATGAAGAGGTCAAGTTGTCTGTCAGCAAGTCAGAAGCTCACCACTTTTCTACAACCTATGCAGCCGTCGATAAGCATTCCTTCTCCATTTTTTTGCGAAATCCTAGATTTTCAATTTGCGGTTGAATTGGTCATGATTGATTGATTTGTTGAAGAATCAAAAAACTCTCAACAACGTATCTATGATTGATTTGTTAAAAAAACTAGATTTTAGCACATGAAAATAAAACTAACAATTTTGTGATTGTCATAATTTGGATTATCTGCTATATCTTCATCTTGCATCATCTATTTGGCAAAAAGAGATTTTTTTTTTTTTTAGGTTTAAGGTTAGGAATTTTTGAGAAATATATAAGGTTTGTTAAGAAGAGATGAAATGTACAACTGTGTAAGGCTGAATGAAAGAATAAAATATGGTTGCCAGAAGTACTTAAAAAATATTGATGTGCAATAAAATTATAATGATGGTAGGAAGTAAAAAACTGGATGTCAATAGTAGCACGCAACATGAATAATGGTTGCTTATGCCCAAGTTAATTTACTAATCCCCTTTGGGTAATTATGCAAATTGGGCCATTGGTCCAATCTACCTGGTCTACCAAAACAATATTAATTTTCCTGTTTCAACCATAACTTCTAACTCCTTACTTTGTTTTTAATATATTTATACTCGTCTTACATCTTCTTGAAAAGTTCTATGCATTAAAATTAGTTATACGTCCACAATACTATTGTGTTAGAAGTTATATCTAAAATCAGCTTTACAATGTTTGACGTTTAATCATTCTACTTAATATATACCAAACCATGAGTAGTTAAAAATAAGGGGGAAAAAAATTAAGAAATACAATTAATATCATTTAAACTAATCGAGCATTTCTTTTAACTACTTGCAATTCAACTAATTATATCAATGACCGTGTATTATTAATTGGTAGGTTTGTTACTGTTAGTTCTCAAAAATTATTAACAACGTTTTATTACTAAAAGTATTCTCAATGTTAGCATACGATTGTATCGGAGTAACAACCTAGTTCAATCAATTGATCGGTAATGACATGATAAAACGTGAATCAAAGGCGAGCCAAGTCAAAGTTTCACAATGTCGTTCCTTATTCCCACACAAGTTATAATTTTCAATATTAAGCTTCTTACAACTCGGGATGCTTTAAAACATCATGTCTACGTGCAAAAAGTTTCTAACAATCGAAACGCTAGATCATTAGTTGTTTTCAAGTTTTAATTAAATCGAGAAGTAAGAGCATGTTTGACAAGTACTTATAAGTAGCTAAAACTATTTGTAAGTCACTTATTCAATTTTAGTGTTTGACAACTTCTTATAAGGAGCATACAAAAGTGACTAATAGGTAGAAATACAATAAACACTAATTTGTTGCTTATGACTTATGAATATATTCCATAACTAGTTTTGACAAATTATTTTACTTATTCTAACTTAAAAGTCAAATTTCATCCAAACATTTCTACCTATAAATCACTATTTAAAACTATAAAGTTACTATTCAAAACTCATTTTAAAGTAGGGGTGGGCATAAACCGCACCGCCAAATGGAAACCGCCCGGCCCGAACCGATAAAACGGTGCAGAAAACCGTTACGTATTATCTCTCTAAACCGAATATTCAAAACCGAACCGATCCATTCTATTCGGTTTGGTTGCGGTTTGAAGGGCGAAACCGGCCATATTAAAACGAACCGAACCGATTCATGATAAAATTATACGTAGCATCTATGTAATGTATTAGTGTGGATGTGATTAATTAGAACGATCGTTTGTGGGAATGTAACAAAATTGTCATCATAACATTTGCTAAATTATGCATATCATCCTTATCATTTTATATCAAATATACTCATATACAAAATCTGTGCAGTGATTGATATATAGAATTTCTTGTCTGTTTTATAACTGATGTATTCATTTGTGTTTACTTATAGAGATAGATAACACTCACATTCGTGTATTTATTATTTAGTTTTTATTCATTAATCCATTGAACATGTACAATTCTCTACCAAATTTATACATCAAGCGGGCTTTGTAATAATTGAACAATATACGATAGGATGTACAAAACAAAATGGGTAATTCTCTTATTTCGTATTTAATACGGGTTCAAACTGGACCGAATCGAAACCGAACCGTATTAGATCAAAACCGAACCGAAACCGAACCATTCAAATGGTTAGTATAATGGTTTGTATTTTCTGCTAACCGTTTGATACGGTGCGGAAGCGGTTTGGGCTTCAAACCGCATCAAACCGACACGCGCCCATCCATATTTTAAAGTGTTTCAAAATAAGTTGTTGTCAAACAACCCCTAAGTCAAATTTTCCATAACTTTCGCTAACATAACATGCTGATCCAATTTCTAATTTTTATATAAACCATAACAAGCAAATATGTTTTTGGATATTGTTAAATGGACTTCATATTTGGATAAGGGAAAACAACTTTTAAGGGCACTGCACCTATTAAAAAACTGTTATGTGGACTTCACTCGAATAAACCGATTAAAAATTTACCCTCCGTATAAATTAAAATTCGACAACCACCTACCAAAAAACGAGAAAAAAAAATTAATAATGGTCTACCGAAAACCATTCTCGACGGGTCCCGTCGAGAATAAGATGAAAAATGGTAATCAATCACCGAACGTATGGTAGTCATTAGATTTAATTTTTTGTCAAGAGAGTCCAAACTTTTTTGCACATTCTGTCAATTTTCCTTAAAAATGAAAAAATGATCATTTATCCAATTTTGTAGAAGTACAGTTACCAAAATAAATACTATAAATGTATTTGTTCAGGACATTTAATATGGCTCCTCATATCAAGCAATTATATATTTAGTTACATTTGAAAACGCATTCCAACTTTCCCATGTTCATTTAAGTGAGCTGTGTTTTCTTTTTCTAATTTTATCCTTTTATTTTCCGAACATCAAATCTGTCAATTTTATTATTTGGAGCAAATATTGGTATAATTCTGCAACATCTCCCAAAAAAAATCGCGGAGGTTAGATTATTATTTAATCCCGTGTTAATTTTATTCCACAAATTTACGGTTTATTCTTTTCTTTAATACTGCTTTTATTTTACATATAGACCAAAATAATTATGATTTAATCATGCTCTTTTGTCCAATAATTATGTATCTAATATTTAATTAATTTTCTGGGCTTTAAACTGCAAAGATTTATGGTCTAGGGTTTTCTTGCGTTTCATACTTTCCCTGAACGAAGCGGTGATTTTTTTAGACCCTGTTTCGAGCTAGATTTGTGTAAAAATATGTTTAGATGCTTGAGATTCTTGTTTAATTTCGTATTCAAATTTCTAGGTTTTTTTACTGAATTCTAGGAACTAGTGTCCATTGATGCGAATTATATTGATTATAACTATGTCGAATTGATTCTCTGATCTGTTTCCGGTTATGTTTCTATATTACGGTGTTATTTAAAAGCTAAATGCGCTTAATATTGCTTATAGCATGGTAATTGTGATCCCACTACTTTTGTTTGAATAAAAATATGTTACTTTAAGTATTCTGGTTGACTGAATAATAGCAACAATGCACCAAGGGAAAGGAAATGCTTTCTATCAAATTCTAGTTTGCTCGACCACTTTCTTACCTGTATTTGAATATTATTTTTTCTTAGTTGTAAGAAATATGGTACATAATTTGAGAAAAGTTATGTGACAATAGCAAGCTTTTGTTTACATTAGATGTTTTGGTGTCTAATTTGAGGTTAATAATGTTCTCGCTTGGAACCAGTAAACTCAAATTCAAGTTATATTCTAAATGTATGCATTTGATTCCAATTTAAGCATTTAGGCAAGTGCATTTACTTTTGTTAATTTATGCAAGAGTTAAAACGTTTACGATTTACTTCATCAAGGTTTTATTCTCAAACTTCTGTATTAGTATCTCTGGTATGTACCATCAATTTTTACTCCATATTTTTCTGTACATGAAATGCCATTGCTAACTTCCAGTTTTTTTTCCTTTCACTTTTTCTTAGAAATAGAAGAGGCATATCTAGAACTCTGTATAATGAGCAAGCTTTCCGATTATTTCGATGAGGATCAACTTAGAAGCTCGTGCGTTGGTTGTATCAGAGCTGATGTTGAAATCAAAGCACTTTTGAATCACATTCTAAACAACTTTTTGGAAAATCCTTCCAAATTTTTAGGGGTTGAGCTTCAAGATTCAAAATCAATCAATTACTTGGATGTTTTTAACCATTGGGCTGAGAACTTTGATTCTGATCCAAGATATCCAATGTGTCCTCAGCTGAAGGAAAAGGTTGAATATTTAGTTTGTAAGTTGCTTAATAAGAAAGCTAGTGCTGGCAATTGTTTGAAAAGAAAATTTGATGGGGATTTGGTTGATATGCTAGAATCATTGAAGTTTGTTGCTATTAATGTTTGTAACGATCAAATTGGAGCACATCAAGAATGGAAAAATAAGATAATTAAAACAAGAATGGCTTTATATTTGGGAGAAGCTGATGTTTCTAATGCAGAGGAATTCCCTTTTCGGGTAATTTTTTTGAACTGTTTTGACAAATGAGGTCTAGTTTTATATGCTTTTCTCATTCGATGATTTAGCGAACCTTCTTTATTTTACCCATTTTGAACTAACAATTTTCTATTAATGAGGTTCAGGTGACATTAACTCCTTTTGTATGCTAAGTAGTGATGCATAGATGTCCAAAAATTCAAATTTACCTAATATCATGAAACACGAATCATGCACGCAAATTTCGCCTAATAGTATATAGTATATGTGTATTACGATGTTACATAGCCATTTAGGATTTGACGTTGTTTGACTGACATTTCTAATGCAGAGTTACCTTTTTGGGTCAATTTTTGGACTGTTTTGTCAACTGGGGTCTAGTATTATATGCTTTTCTCATTCGATGATTTAGTGAACCTTCTTTATTTTATTCATTTTGAACTGACAATTTTCTATTAACAAGGTTCAGGTGACATTAACTCCATTTGTAAGCTGTAAGTAGTGATGCTTGTATAGATGTCCAAAATTCAAACCGGCCAAAAATCATGAAGCACAGATTATTCATGCAAATTTCACCTGATATTGTAGTATATGTGTATTATGATGTTACATAGCCATTTAGGATTTGATGTTATTGACTTGTTATATATATGGTGGTTTTAAGTCTATTTAAACTATTCAGGATTGAAATAATTCTTAATCAAGTAATGTGTTTGTTTCAGTTTTTCCTTATAAAAATGCACCGTTGCTTCTGGTCAACGGGACAATAGTTATACGTTGAACCAGCCATTATTTTAGCCAATCTTAATAATTAATCACTGCAGCAAACTATGTATCACAATGAAATAGTTCCATATGTACTTGTAATAAGACAATCAAGGTTTGAAATCTTAAATTTTGGTTTCGTTTAATCTTAGAATTTCGTCATAAGGTATATTGTATCAGATGAAATCTTAAATAAACTGTATGTACCTCGGATGTACATTTTGGATTGAAAGTAGATCTCAAGATTATATCAGTCATTTATTGTCGAAAGTAGATTTTTTTTTCTTTTTAAAATGGAAAGTTTTATAAGAGACGACAAAATAATTTTGAAGTTTCAGAAATTAAGAGGGTGAGATCATTTGATTCTGTAGAGATTAAAGGAATTTCAGCGATCTAAAATAACATAGATAATAAAAAATAATTTTGCTACGAACCTAAACGAGCAAAGCAACTAAAATCAAGGTTCGAAATTGCTCAGGATTTTTTTGGCAGGGTGGTAAAAGTACACACACATATGTGTGTATGTGTATGTATGTAATTCTTTCATGGTAAATAAATGATTTTGGTACTTCAAACAAGAAGGTAGACTTGAAATATAGAAAATCATGATTTCGTTGGATTTAAATTGAGTTCAATGGATGCAAAATACAATTTGATTCTAATATTGTTTGAAATGATTAATTTTGTTGTCATAAGCATTAAGGATGTGGTTAGCCACGTCATATATGGAATGAACTTGTTTGTGGTGCACTCTTAGTGTAGCATCCCCCACTTTAAGATCTAAAAATGAATGCCGATGATGTTGCAATCATCATCAGAATTATTCTGAAGTAACATAAGTGGCTTCAGTATATGCAATATAAGAATAATAATTTACGTAAACTGAGCAGCCAAAATATTCACATTACGTAATAATTCGTCTTAATATCAATACATGCAATTTTTTTCCAAATTAACCCAAAAGTCAACCCATGCCGGGTCAAATTACAATAGAAAATAACATAGTAGAGAGTTGGGTCGACATATGGTGATGCCTCCATAAACTCTTAAAACAACAAAAATAAACATTCTTTATTAGCTAACAGAGCCTCACGTTTCGTCTTCAATCTTCGTCCTTTGGCTCCTAAGATAACCTGCTTAAACCTACCAACTTAACATACTCAAAAGAGTATCCATGAATTTATATGTAACATAATAAGAAATACACGAGTCAGACATAAAGCTCGATGTGAATAATATCTTATGCAAAACATAATGCATAGTGAGACCCACTGCGATATGCGGAGCGAGTTTTTCTCTCACTAGTTTAAACATTAACATAAATTCAACATAACCATTACACAAGTCAAATTTAGGCTATTCCCAAATACCCCATGTGATTTCGGTCTCGATCGACCGCTGACCGAACCCTCCTTTTAAAACCGCGCATAGAAACCCTACTGAAGATTCCTCCCCTTCGGTTTGGTTGCCAAGTGCACCCTTCTTATTCCACTCTTTCGAAATGCACCACCAACACAATTTGAGTTCATTTGAACTACGAAGTACAGCTCGAAGCAGTTCGGTTTTCTTTATAGTTTATACTATAAAGAATCAACCACATGCAGTTTCGGTTTTATTTTAATTTACACCGCAAAGAATCAACCATGCGCAACATCGGTTTTATTTTAATTTACATTGCAAAGAACCAGCCACATACAGTCTCAGTATTATTTAATTAATACTACAAAGAACCAGCTATATGCAATCTCATTTTCGTTTAGTTCACATCGCAAAGAATCAGCCACATGCAGTTATAAGAGCTTACAACCTGCCCCAACGTCCCACATCCCTTTCAAAAGTTGAATGCCCACCCTCACATTCCTTAGGTATGCATTCGAGTGAGTATCTCCATTCGGTATCAATAACCCCTCCGAACCTGCATTCGTACGTGAGTTCTTCTACATAAGTTTCCTAAGCTCCTCGAGATTTACCTAATTTCTTATACTAGGTTTCAATTCCAAGTTCCTTTTGGCTGGAATTCCTTTTGGCACAGTACTCTACTGTACCCTTCAGCTTTCGACGTAGTTCTCATCAACACCTTTCGACATCAGACCTTTGTCAATGTTTCGTCTTCATAGCACAGTACTACCCTACGAGGTATTGACTCTCCCTGAAAGTCAATAACACCTATGTCAATTCACTACCTTCTGCTCTAGATATTTAGTTTATTTCCTTAATATTTGATTGTCCCTTCAGCTTCGTATCAGACTTTGTCTGCTATGTCTGTTACCAACCTTTCCACTATCGCCATCCGATATGTTGAGACTTCGTTTTCTGTTAGTCACAGTGTCCTTTATTTACTTCTACAACAATATTATTGGATCTTGTCCTCTTATCATTAGTTCGTGAATATCTCATACATTATTTAGGTCTCAGGTCTCAATTGCCTTTTACTTAGTCCCGGCCTTTCCATTATACTTTCAGAAATGATTACTCTCACCTAGAAAAATACTTATGAATTTCCAAAAATTCATGAATGATTGCTTTAACATATTTTATCCATGTTTCCCTATTTTTAAGCCATTTTCTCTTATTTATTTTACATACGGCTTCCTTTTAAAAAGAGACTCAAAACTAAATATTAAAACGTTGGAAAAATCCTTCAAAATAAAACCCACTTTCAAAAATATGTTTTATCCATTATATTAAATTTTCGTGATATTTCAAAATCATTAGAGTATGGAAATACATCTAAACATTTCATGTTTATTTATTTTTCCTAAAACATTCATTAAAACCTCATTTGTCTTATTTAAACGTTAACTCATAAGAACTCTATCATATCAAATCAAAACTAAAATCAAACATAATGAAAAAGGTAAAAAATGTTTAATATTACTCACCTAATTTCTTCTTTGAAAGATTTGGTTTTTCCTTAATTTTTTCTCTTTTCTTCTTTGTTTTTTCCTTAATAATGGCGACCATCTATTTTTTTTGTTTAATTTGTAGAGAATGAATGTGAAACGAGGATGATGATATGTTTAGTGACACTTATACAGTAAGGTTTTGGGTCATTTTACCCCATTTTATTAATTTGTTTCTCTTTTTACAATATCCTCTCTTTTCAAATTTATCTCGTGCGTGACGTATTTAATTATTTCTCATTTACCATTGACTATCAATTAATAATTTTCTTTTTGTACATATGACCAAATTTAATTACTTTTAATTAGTCTTAACTGTAAACTAATTTTTTTTCTTTTAATATAGATCTCTATCATTCAACATTTATACCTTCCCTTAATGCACATGGTCAAATATATTTATAGCTCATTTAATTGGTCCTAAATTTTCGTTCAATGGTTTCCTTCTTTAATTTTATCACGCATGTGTATACAAACAAGTAAATAAATGTTTCTCATATATTTACTTTGTTTTATTCATTCATTTTCTTATTTAATGATTAATTAAGTCATTTAACTTATATTCTTATATTGATTTCCCTAATTAATTATCCATTAATTCATGGGTCGTTACAAGCTGTTCTCTTTAAAAAGAATTTCGAACTCGAAATTCAATTAAGGCGCAGAAGTGATTGCCAATTCCTTTAACGTCCATACTAGCATACCCGTAAAAGTTTCTTATCCATGTACCATTATAAAAATAGTACTAGTTCAACCACTAATACCAAACCCTCGGCTCTAATACTCATATATATGATCTAAAACAATATAATCTAACACATATGCTAAGCCAAAATTAATTTTGGATAGGTCCTCTTAACCTTATCTTCTGTTTTCCATGTACAATCGTCTCGGTTCTTACTTCACTGGGCACATCCTAGCTGTACTACTGTATTCTGAAGCTGCTTCTCGTCCGATCCACTATCTGAACCAGCTTTCTTACACAGATCGTGTTTGGCTTTATGATTTAGTCATCTATCGTTCTTGGATGTACTACCGCATTCGAATCCCTAATACAGTTAAAAGTGTGATATGTGAAACACATTATGGATCTCCACAAAAACTCTTGGCAATTCTACTCCATACGCTACTTTTTCGATATCAACAGTTGAAAATGGACCTACATATCTAGGTACTAACTTTCCAGCTTTCTCAAAGCACATCACATATCGTATGAGAGAAACTTTTACGAACACCTGATCACCTACTGCTGACTTTAGTTGTTTCCTCCTCGTGACATAACTCTTTTTGTTTAGATTGTGCTTCCTTCATTTTATTTTGGATTAGCTCTGCCTTTTTAGTAGCATCCTTTACCACATCCGGTCCTAATACAAGTCTATCTTTCATTTTTAGCTAACATGTGTATGAGTTACACGACCTTCCATACAACGTTTCAAATGGTGTAATCTCAATAATGCTTTGATAGTTGTATGAAAACTCTACCAAGTGAATGATCTTTAAGATCCCGTGAAATCTAAAATACAGGCTCTCAGCAGATCTTCTAGAACCTTGTTGTGTTTGTCCATCCGTCTACGGATGGTATGTTGTACCATGCTTAGCTCCATACCCAAAACATTATGCAAATTGCGTCAATACTCACCGGCAAATAGTGGATCTCGGTCACTAACAATAGTATCAGGCACTCTCTGCAGTCTTAGTACTACCTTATTATATATTTCAGCTAACTTCGATGCCTTTCTTGTGGCCTTCACTGTAATGAAATAAACACACTTAGTTAAATTATCAATTAGACCCATATACTTTCAATCCTTGCTCTAGACCTTGGTAATCCGTCCATGAAAAATCTATAGGAACTGAATCTCATTTTCAAACTGGAACCTCCAAATGCTGCAAAAGCCTGCTCGGCTTCTAATGTTCTGCCTTTACCTGTTGGTATGTGAGACATCTCCTCACATACTCTGTCACATCCTTCATCCATTTCTAAAAGAAAAGTCTTTTCATGTCGCGGTACATCTTAGTACCTCCATGGTGAATGTTAAATTTTGAACGATCACATTCGTCCTATACATCCTTTCAATGGTTGTCTGCATCCTGTACATACAACCTTTTCTTCCACAGATCTGATCTCTCTTGCACAGTTCGATAGTCTTATCTACCAACACATGTTAAACTTTCAAGCATCATGTCATTCTGCTAGTACTACCTCGGACCTGCACCGAACCAAAACTTAACATTACTCGCAACTAGTGTTTCCAACATAACACACTCTTCAGTCATTTCCAAAACACAATTTTGATGCTTTTGGCTTAAGGTATCAGCCATTTTATTACACTTTCTTGGGGTATACTCTATTTAGAAATCATAAAACGTTAAAAACTCCAACCATTTCTGCTGTCTCATGTTTAACTTTTTCTGAGAGAACAAGCATCTCAATGACTCGTGGTCAGTAAATATGTCGAATCTCTCCTAAAAAATAATGTCGTCAAATCTTCAATGCGACATAAGCGCCGCTAACTCTAAGTCATGAGTATGGCATCGAACTTCATCGATCGCAATTGCCTAAATCCATTTGGTACAGTCCTGCTTCTAACCCCGAACCCAATGCATTTGTACACACGGTCATCTCATCATTCTCCTCGGTATTAATAACACATGAACATTTATCAAAGTTTTAACTCTTGAAATGACGTCTCATACTTCTTCGTCCAAACGATCTTTTCGTTCTTAGTTTCGTCATTGGTATAACTACACGAGAGAAATCCTTAATGTATCTCCGATAGTAGCCGGTCAAGCCTAAGAAACTGTGCACTTTGATCACTGTCTTAGGTTTCTTCCATCCATTTACTGCATCAACCTTCGAACGGTCTACTGTTAAACCCCCTTTGAAACCACATGGTCTAGGAACTCCACTTTCTTTCTCCAAAAATGATATTCAAATTTTTTTACCTTTAACTTATGATATCTCAACATCTCCAACACAAGCTTTAGGTGAAGTGCATGTTCCTTCCCGTCTTTCGAGTATACTAAGATGTCAACTTTGAACACCAACACATATTTATCCAGCCGGTCTCGGAAAATTCTATTCATCAAGTCTACAAAGAATGCAAGTGCATTGGTCAGTCCAAATGACATTACTAACCATTCGTACGAAGCCGTACCTCATCCAGAATGTAGTTAACGAAACACTCTCCTCCGTAACTTTCAGTTGATGGAAGCCCGAAGCTAAATCTAGCCGCAAAAAACACCTTAGCTCCATTCAACCAATCAAATAAATCATCAATCTTCGACAAATAATATCTATTCTTCACCGTTATTTCATTCATCTTTCGATAGTCAACACATGACCTTAAAGTCCCATCAGACTTATTCACATATACTGTTATAACCCCCCACGGCTATTTGGTCTTACGAAGTCTGCCTTCTAACTCTTCCAATTGCTTATTTAACAACACCATCTTCTTCGAAGGCATTCTGCGTGGGGTCAACTAACTGATTCGGCTTCCGGCAATAGCTCAATTTAAAACTCTGCTGCTTTCAAAGGTGGCAACCTCATAGCTAGTTCAAACACATCAAGAAATTCCTTCACTACACGCACCGCACCAAGATCTTCCTTCTCCAAAGATAAAGCGAACAAAACACTACTATGTCCAGTTCTAAACTCTTTTGAAACTGCAAATACTCTTTCGTTTCATCTGAGTGACTCAATGCTACAATGCTTTCGGCGCAATATATTCTAGCATAGTAATGCTCTAACCAGTCTACTCCTGAAATAACTTCGAAGCCTACGAAGTCGAACATGTATGGATCACAAAAAACTCATTCACCTAACTCAACATTTAAGTTAGTGCATTTCAATCATAGAGTGATGTATCATCCTATTAGATTTTTACTACGCATATAGAAATGGCTAAATAGGAAACGCTTAGCAAAGTCTATCAACTAAGTCTTTAGTAATAAATGAGTATGTAACATTGGTATCAAACAACTCTTTAATTGAAATATCAGAAATCAAAACCATACCTTCCAAAATGACATTCTTGCCCTTCTCGGCCATAGATGGACCTCCCCCGCCCCTCCAAAGCATAAGTATGTGCTATAAGCTATGGGCAGTCCCTCTTCAGATGCTCCATCTTGTCACACTTGAAGCACTTCACTCTTTCAAGATTCATCGGTGGCGGACACTTTGTCTGATAGTGCATTTTTTATCCACAGTTAAAACAAACAACCTCCGCAACAACTTCATCGCTCATTCCCTTCGTTACATCCTTCTTGCCTTTGGTATATAGAATAAGCCTTTTCTTCTGCACTGCCTTAGGTTTCATTTCTACTTTTCTTTGTTCCTCATATATCCCACCATATCTTCAGGTCGTGTTAACACGTATTCAAAATAAGATGCCAATTGTGCCATCACCTTGTGATTGAGGCCCTGTTTCAAACCCTTTATGAACCCCTTATTTTTCTTTGTTAGAGTGTTAACAATTTCTCTGCCATAGAGTTTGGATGTATCTTTCAACCGTAAGGTCCCCCGTTTCAAGTCTATAACCTTCTGCAGAAGCACACTCCACAATAGCACACACCGCTGAATATAAACCGAGTGTCGAAATTTTAAGCTGTACCCAAGTAATTTCCTTCTTAAGAGTCTCGACAATTGCTGTCTTACATCAATCTAACACATCTTCATGAATTGCCTTGATGCCAGTCTTCTTCTCTGTGCATCATTTAATCACAAGCCTTTAAATATTCACTTGTAGATTCTAAGTCAATTCAGTACTTCAAACGCGGGCTCCTTCTCTATAAACATTTTCCTCACAAATTTCTATAATTTTGATTCGACTTTGATAAGTCCTCCCCTATCACCACAGGCCTTGGCTTCAGTCTCCGACATATTCTCCCTTATCGTTTGCATCGTAAATTGCTTAAACGAGGCATCCACATCCATGCCCGCCACATTGGCTAGCTGTGCAACTTCAGCCTCAACTACTCCCGACATTTCACCTTCATTCCTCTCATTGGTCTATATACTTTCAGTCTCCTTCCTTGCATTTGCATCTTCCATCATAACCCGTCTGCTACTCATTTCCATCTTGCTTTTCTGTTAAGCTAGTCTTCATTAGAAACAGAAAGACAAAAAGTGAAACAATAATAGAAAGATCGATCTATCCACATATATATCGATATAGCAAAATACACGTACGTCATATATAATAGCGTATAGCCTCACTAGTGTGTTCATTTACTCTAAATATTATTCTTATCTTCCAGCTCTGTTTATTTAAATGTCTTCTAACCTAGGCTCTAATGGCAAAGTGAAACATCTCCCACTTTGAGATCTAAAAATAAATACCGATGATGCTGCAGTCATCACCGTAATTATTTACAAATAACACAAGTAAGTTTAGTATATAAGAATAACAATTTAAGTAAACAGATCAGCCAAAATATTCGCATTACATAATAATTTGTCTTAATATTCAATACATATTTCTTCTTTATATTAACCCAAAAGCATACCCACGCGTGAGTCAAATTACAATAGAAAATAATATAGTAGAGAGTCATGTCGACATATGATGATGCTGTCTTGAACTATTAAAACAATAGAAATAAACGTTCTTTATCAGCTAACAAACCTGATCTTCGTCCTTCGGCTTCTAAGATAACCTACTCAAACCCACAAACTCAACTCACTTAAATGAGTATCCGTCAGTTTGCGAGGAAAACAATAATAAAAATACTGGTCAGAAATAAAATTCGATGTGAATAATACCTTACCCAAAACATAACACGTAGTGAGATCGCACCATCATATACAGAACGGGTTTTTCCCTCACTAGTTTGAACATTAACATAAATTCAACATAAACATTACACAAGTCAAATTTAGGATATCCTTGAATTCTTCATGTCATTTCGGCTTCGATCGACCTCTGACTGTACCCTCCCTTTAAAACCGCGCATAGAACCCAACTATTGAAGGTTCCTCTCCTTCGATTCGATTGCCAAGTGCACCCTTCTTATTCCTCTCTTTCGAAATGCACTACTAGCGTAGTTCGGTTTCATTTGAACTGTGAAGTACAACTCTAAGCAGTTTGGTTTTCTATATAGTTTATACTGCAAAGAATCGACCATTCGCAGCCTCAGTTGTATTTAATTTATACTCCAAAGAACCAGTCATATGCAGTCTTGGATTTATTTAATTAATACTGCAAAGAACTAGCCACATGCAGTCTTAGTTTTATTTAACTTATACTGCAAAGAACCATGCATATGCAGTTTCGGTTTTCTTTAGCTCACACTGCAAAGAATCAACCACATGCAATTACGAAAGCGTACAACTCATCCAGACGTCCCACATTCCCTGGGTAGTTGAATGCATACCCTTACCTTTCTTAGATGTGCGTTCGAGCGAGTGTCCCCACTCGGCATTAACAACCCATCTGAGCCATTGTTCTTATGTGAGTTCTTTTTCAACTTAGTTTTCCTAAGCTTCCCAAACTTTACCTATTTACGTATATCAGGTTTCGATTTCAAGTTCCTTTCCGTGTAGTGCCATGTTGTACCCTTCGACTTTCAATGCAGTTCTTATCTACACATTTTGACTTCATTCAAACCTTTGTCGACATTTCCTCTTTTTTGTGCAATACCACCCTATGTAATATTGACCATCATCGAAAGTCAATAATACCTATGATAATTCACTACCTTCGGTCTTAAATATTTTATTTTTTTCCTTAACGTACGGTCCCTTAAGCTCCACATCAACTTTTATTTGATATGTCCGTTATATTTACACGTGTCGCCATATGGTACGTTTAGACTCCACTTTCCGTTAGTAACAATGTCCTTTATTTACTTTTACAACAATACATGGGATCTTGTCCCATTATCATTAAGTCACGAAAATCTCATGCAGAAATTCCGATTCATTCGAATCAAACTTCCTTCCGATCAATTTGAAAATTCTTTTCAGATACAAGGACATGGTTCAGTTTCAGAGCCAAAGATCGTAGTTCTCGAACGAGTAATCGAAAAGATTCTGAGGCATCCTCAGGATTATGTACTGTTTATCTAGGTCTCGATTGCCTCTTATTTAGTCCCATCATTTTGATTATGCTTTGGGAATTGATTAATCTCACGTAGAAAAATACTAATGAATTCCCAAAAATTCATTAATAATTACTTTTAACATATTTTACCTATGTTTCCCTATTTTAGTCATTTTCTCTTATTTATTTTACATGCGTGTTCGTTAAAAAATAATTCAAAACTAAATGTGATACGTTGGAAAAATCATTCAAAATAAAACCACTTCTAAAAACATGTTTTTCCATCATATTAAATTTTTGTAGTATTTCAAAGTCATTAGAATAGGGAAATACATCTAAACATTCCACATTTATTTATTTTTCCCAAAACATTCGTTAAAACCTCATTTGTCTTATTTAAACGCTAACAAAAACGGTAAAAAAGATTTAGAATTACTCACCTAATTTTCTTATTTAGCTTTGATCTTTGAAAACTTTTGTTTTTCCTTAGCCTTTTCTCTTTTCTTCTTCCTTTTCTCCTTAACAGCGACGACCAACTATTTATTTTTGTTTTAGTTTGTAGAGAATGAATGTGAAATGAGGAGGATGATATGTTTAGTGGTATAAGGTTTTGGGCCTTCTTACCCCAATTTATTAATTTATTTCCCTCTTTACAATATCATATCTTTTCAAATTTTCCTCATACATGGCCCACATTTAATTATTTCTCATTTACCCTTGATTATCAATTAATAATTTCACCTCTATACATATGACCAAATTTAATTACTCTTAACTGTAAATTTGAATTTTCCTCTTGATACAGATCTCCGTTATTCAAATGTTTATATCTTCCCTTAACAGACATGGTCAAATATAATTATATCCCCTTTAATTGGATACCCTTAAGTTTCATTCAATGGTTTCCTTCTTTTAATTTTATCTCGTATGTATACATAAACAAGTAAATTAATGTTTCCTTGTTTACTTCATTTATTTTCTTATTTAATGCCTTAATTAAATCAATAAAACTTATATTTTTACAACTGATTTCTCTAATTAATTATTCACTAATTTATGGATTGTTACATTTAGAGTAAAGCTTTTTTTTTCGGTGGTGGGGGAATGGGGACGGAGTGATTTATCACTCTCGTATCAAATGGAATTTATGTTCAAATAATAATTATTTCATTGTTTATAAAGATGTACGTAAATAGATCAATTTGCTATGCATATCTCGGATGATACTAATGCAATTGATCATGCGATATACCTTGAACTGTATATTTGTTTAAGATCATGATTTGTGTCATTTACTTCAAAATGTATTACTGCGTACAACTGATGTATTTGCTCAAAATGGAACTCGTATATCCTCATGTTTTGTATCATTTACTGCTTACAAATCAGATGTCTTATATAAATAACATTGAAAAAGAAACTCTAATTTCCAGGGAATAAAAATAAAAAATTCCATGACAGGACGGTTTTTTCATGGAGATCGTTTTCAGAATTAAATGCTATCTAATTATTTGAAGAAAATTAGATTGCAAGAAGCGATGAACCAATTTCCAGGGATTTATCACAACCTTGTTTCAAAAAATTTCTGAAAACCTCATAATGTTTTTAATCTTGAAACTTCAAAGTGAAATAGGTTTTTATAAATATTGTCTTCTATAAAGAAACTTTCAAGAAATTCTTGATTAGTTCAACCATTTTAAACCGTCAAATTAATATAATTAATCAGCTACTGAAATTAATATATCAATGATACGAAAATACAATGGATGTGAAAGGATTTATCAAGGACTTGAAGACAAACCTTCACATTTATAAATGTATAGTCACTTTACTAGAAACCACATTCATAATTATCCTACTCTAATTTTGTACTAACAAGCATGCTTGCTTATTAACTATAGTAGTAAAATTGGCATAAAACCAATAAAAATGCTAAAAGTATATGCTCAATGCTTCATATTAATTCCAATCATCTTTTATTAAGGAGAACGATCATCTTCTATTAAAGAGAATACAAAACTATTGTTTTTTGATGTTCTTTTACTACCCAAACTACCAAGCTTCGCATGTAAATCTCGAGGAAGTATGTACTGAACCCACAACAATACATTGGATATTGCACATGGTTGCGCTTTATATGTTTTTTAGGTCCTAAGGCAGAATTAAAAAAAAACTTGGAATAAATAGCTAAATTAATTATGCAATACGTAGTGCTCCATTTTCAAATTCCCTAAGGTTTTGGCATACTTCCTCACGTATGTTACGTCATAGGTAAAAGTGACTTTATGCCAACATATTGTGCCATTTAATGCCATTTGCAACAAGTTAGAGCAAATGCGTTATTGATATTGTTTAAGTGTGATTATGCACCTTTGAGCATGCTAATTTACTTTTTATCATTTAAACATATGAAATACACTCCTGGTTTGTCAAACACCCTACATAAGTATTAAATTTACTTGTGCCTTTTCCTAAAAATATGTTTCACAAAAAACCCTTATAATTATTTACAGCGAAAACATGCAGTCTACACTGCAAATGTTTATTTTACAAATTTTGCAGGTAGAACTATAAATGTTTGCAGTATAAACTATATATTTTCGTTGAAAATAATTACATGGGTGTTTGTGAAACCCGTTTTTGATAAGGGTTTCTTGGGCGGATCCTAATTTAACTTCCAAAACTCAATTCTTTAGCTGAAAATGGTTAAGTTTGAAAATATGGGGCGGATCCTAATTTCCACTTACTAAATTATTGCAGAACATAAAATTTCTGTAATATGTATAGTTAGGCTTAAATTAGTGTGTTACCGTCATAATAATATATTAGCAATCATAAAATATACTTTGTTATTGTAGCTCAACAACTAGCTTTGGTTCGCATTTAACTATTCAAATATGGATGTGTGTTTGGGTTAAAGATTATACTTGAATTTCATTTGTATATAAGAAAGAATATCGACCGTTAGAGATTTTGTAGTTTTTTCAAATTATCAAACAATTCCTTCACAGCGTAAGCGAGCTATCTGAAAACATCTTTTGGTCTTAAATACCTTACAATTATTTTTGCTAACATAAGTGTGCGAATTTTAGTTTTAATATAATATAAACCACTTATGTATCAATTATTAATGTCTAGTAAATTATTCATCCTTTTTTTTTCTCCAAAGAAAATGCTAAATTATGCACCAATTGCTATTGCCAGCTAAAATATTGGTGTACACTGAAAAACAAAGTGTGGGAATATCATAATTGAAAACCCTAACTAAGTTTATGTGGAAATTACTTCCGCTTTACATCAGAATTGTTGATGAGAGGTATGAACAATAGATTGTTTGGACTTGTAGTTTCTTGGTGGGCATAGCTCAATAAAAGGCGTCAAACTTGTTTTTTTGCTGTGTTTGTGGTTTATTCATGAAACTGTGGGATGTGATAATGTTGCTAGTTGGTTTACAGACTATTGCGACCAAATAGTTTTTGATTAATTAGAAAGACAAATTACCTCCTACCACCACGTTTATGACGCCTATGGTTATCCGTAATTCAAATAGTGGAGGTGGATGCTTTGTGGAATGCTTGTATTTTCTGATGTAACAGTACAATGATATAATTAATCACATCGATATAATTAGTCTCTTTTAGTCTTTTGTACTATGTTCTGCTAGAAACAAACAACCGTCTTTAGTTTCAATAGAACTTGATCAGTTTTGAACTTTATATGCTTGATATATGTTGAGCAACTGAAAATTTCCTAATACCTATTATAATCTATGAGATGCGTGCAAAAAGAATGAGTTATGAGCAAAATTTGTTTACTTTACTTTCTCAGGAGCATGTGATTGGTTTCAATTTTGACGCACTTGCTGAAATTATCGGAATAGTTGAGAAAATAACAATGGGTAATCTGTTTATAAATGTATTACAAAAAGGTTTTCTTTTGCGATTGATAATCTCATCATGCAAATTAATCTTCATTCAAATGTTGCATACTTTAGGAGGTAATTTTTATTTTCAATATTTTGCTATAAATCTTCTTCTTTGCTAAGAAGCAATATTCATATATCTTGTTACCTTTTATGCCATAATATGTAGTGTGTGTTATTTGGCTGAAAAGTAGGTTATTTTAGTCATTGTTTCATTATCAGGCTATAGAGGAAATCATAAGAATTCTCAACTCATGCCACCTATATTTGGTCTTCAGTTTTTCACTTATTAACTTACTGATTTGATCCGTAACTAGATGCTATATTTTTCTGCAAACGATACCTGGAATGAACTCTACATTATCAGACTATCGGTTGAGATTTGGTAATCTCTTTTTAGTTATAATACGGAACAGTTTTCTTCCTGAATTGATTACCTCATCAATTCTGCAGATTGATCTTCATTTCAAAGATCGGGAGAAAATAGTTTTATTTTCAGTACTTAGCCACGACCCTTCTTCCATGTCAAGAAGCAAAATGTTCATCCGGCTTATTGCCTTTATGCTATAATAATTAGTTTGTTATATGGATTGTCTAATTGATGAATAAATCAATTTTAATAGTGCTTTATTTTCTGACAGTACCAAATAAATTGTTTTATGCCTCAGAAAAAACAGAAAACTCGAAAGTTTCTAAGTGCAACAAACAGTGGTGTCAATTCCTCCCCTACTAGCTTGTTGAATGAAAGAGTTAGAAGATCTCAAAGAAAGTTGTTAAACATAGGCAGTTGTGAAATTCTAAGAAAGCGCATTCCTGTGGGTCCCTCCTTTCAGGCTGACATACCCGACTGGATGGGCCCAGCCCAAAGTAAAGATGCATTAAAAGATTCCAGATGGATGGGTACCCAAATATGGCCAGTAGAAGGCGTCAACAGACGAACGAGCAAAGAAATTATTGGTAAAGGAAGAGAATTATCATGTAATTGCACATTTCAGGGATCTGTTGAGTGCATTAGGTACCATGTGAGCATGGCAAGGCTTCGTCTCAAATCCGATTTGGGTTCATCTTTCAATGATTTAGGTTTTAATGATATGGGGGAAGAAATATCTAAAACGTGGACCCAAGAGGAACAAGTGAAATTTGATGATATCGTAAGACAGTATCCTCTAACAGAGGGTAAAACATTTTTGAGGCCTGCATTGGAATATTTTACTTCAAAAAGCAGGAAAGATATTGTCAGTTTTTATTATAATGTATTCGTACTGAGATGGATGAGTATTCGAACTAGACAAGGCACACCAATTGTTGATAGTAGTGACGATGAAGCAATGGTTTGGGGATGAACAGAGGAATAATCATATATTGCAAAGTTAGTTTTTATTTTATTTTATTTTTGTTAGCGTCATCCATAAGTTTTATCGACTTGCACTATAGAAGCTAGGTTGTTTTCTTGGAAGCAGCTCTTTTCATCTTTAGCACAACAGGTTGGAGGTATGAGAACAACTTGGCTGCATGTCTGTTGAACAAGTGAGTTGCTTATAGCCTTTTAACTTTGATCTTCTATTCTATGTTAACTGTTGGTTCTGATTTCTGGTAATTTCCATTTTAGGTGTTTCTGAAGATCCCCAAGATCCATTATCCGTGGAATGTTGGAAAATAAATATATAAGGTTAGATCAGTTATTTAAACATAATGGTTAGTATTTAAAGCAGTTTTCCCATGTACATGACCTATAGCAAACCTTGATTCAAAGAAAATTTTAATTTTTTGTTTTATTTTTACAAACCTTGACTTTTGTATTTATAACATTAGTTCAGTAACTCTCCAATGATTTAAATAACATGGGTCGTTGCATGATTGCATCTTTAATGAAGTTTTAGGCACCGATTTATTTTTTCTATTACCACTCCTAATTTTTCCCCAAGTTTATTGTCATATGTGAATAAATGTATGTAATTGCAACTCTCTTTGCAT
Organism: Allium cepa; assembly: GCA_030765085.1. Taxonomy (NCBI): domain Eukaryota; kingdom Viridiplantae; phylum Streptophyta; class Magnoliopsida; order Asparagales; family Amaryllidaceae; genus Allium; species Allium cepa. The sequence continues at coordinate 475,083,682 of CM060932.1, forward strand.
GTGATAGTCGATTCTTAATTTTCTAATCATTCAAAAATGTAACTTAATATGAACTACCGTTGTATGGTTAACTATTCATTGGAATCATTCATTTTAATCCCTGTTTTGAAGATTTTAAAATTTCCAAAGCGAGCGCAACTTTTTTGAATATGTACAAGAATAAATATTATATTAGCGAGTAGTTTATCTGTATTGTAGAAAAATATTAACAAATTTAATATATGGAAAAACCTAATTTTTGTGATTTGACCATCAAGCATTGAATTTTTATTTTTCTTTGGGATTTGATTATTTGTAATGCGATGTATGTGTTTATGCAAAAATAATATTTCATTACAATATTCAAAAATTTACCGTGTAAATATCAAGTAATTACGTTTATTTGATAAAATAGAAACAGAACAAATCGTAAATATTTGTTGGCATAAATATAAAATAAATTCTAGGTTTATTAGTAAATGTTCAATATGTTCATCAAGTCTAAATGTACTGTATAGATTAAACTTAAAAATAAATTTTGTTAAAATAACCGATGGATTTAAAATTGGAATACTTAATAATTTAAAATGTGAAGTTTAAAGGAAAAGAAACAAAAAAATCCTACGCACTTTTGGAAGAATGTTTAATGGATAAATATTATCGAAATTAAATTTATTATATGTTCTGTTTCTTTTCACTCCAATGACAGTAGAATGTGACAAAACTTGTCTGGAGAGTGATGTTAGCATTTGAAGTTGTAAAGTCCATCGTGGTCCATCCTTACTCACGCCACTTGTTTCTGTAAAGAAATTGATAAAGGGACCATCTTACCATCTTCATATAACAAAAGAAACGTAGGTAAAAATGAAACCAATCGGATTGTGAATGTGCCACTTGCAATGGACGCTAGCTTTTGGTTTTTATTCTAATGAAGGAAATGCGTGAAATCCCGCAATTTTAATAACTGAATATTTAAATGATTAATTTAACTATTTAATCATTAATTAACAGAACGTTTATTGTACTTGATTTTTTAAAGACCGACGAATTAATTTTTAGTTGAAACTGCTTTTTCGATACGAGGAAAATGAGTATAAACTTCATTATGTTTGGAGTCGATGGGCTAAAGCCCATTGCTTGCCTGTAAGTTCCCATGCTCTTCATGTTTCCTCCAATTTTTTTTTTGTTTTCCTCTCCCTCTTCTCTAATTTTCTCCTAATTGCCTTCTTAATCCCTTGAACCTAAATCATTAATTCTCGCTTAAATAGAATTCCTAAATTCATGAAATAAATCACCGTGATTCCTCTTTACCTATTCTTTATATAACCTGCAAAGGAATTTGGCTTGAATCGAAGTTTGGAAGTTCATCTCAAAATTCAAAAGAACTAAGAATGAGTTTCGTTAATTTAGAGTTGAATTTGGTAAAGAAGAAGATGAGTGAGATGATTCTCTTGCTTAATTTACTTGTTATACTTTACATATTTGTTTATTGATGATTATGAAGTTATATGAAATGATTGAGGATGTTTTGGTTGATTTGGACTTATGTTCATGTTGTTAACATGATTATATTAACTCATTATTTGTTTAAAGACTTTAATTACCATGTTTAGAAAAATTGGTAAGCCACTGAATGAATTGTGGGGTTAATTGGATGATTATATGCGATGTTATGGTTTGATTTGTGATTAAATAAGTAATATAACATGTCATCAGAAAGCGCTAATTAAATCATATAAATTAATTTAAGAGAAGTTAGTAAGCTAATTAAGTGAGATTGGAGGTCTAAACTTATAATTAAAGTGATTAGAGGTATAATGAAGCTTAATTAGTATTTATAAATATTATTTAAGAGAGAATCATTTTATAAAGCAATGTAATATTTTATAAAATAAAGTTAGTAAACTAATTAAACGAATTATGAACTCTACACTTATTATTAAAGTAATTAAGGTCTAACGAAGCTTAATTAGTACTTATAAATATTATTTAAGTAAAGAAATAATTTTATAAGTGAAAGATATATTTTATAAAATAGAATGAGATTTTATAAAATAATATAAAAGTGATATTTCATAAAAGTATAAGATTCTATAAAATAGTAAGAAATTATTTTATAACATAGTTGTAAGATTTTATATAATTATAAGGTGAATGCTTAATTTTAATGACGCAATTAATTATTCTAAAGGCTTAAAATGATTTAAAAGCTAGTATTGTATCTTATAAAGTAATGGAATGATTTTATAAGATAGTAGAAAAAGGAGATTTGACTTTTATAGAAAAAATTTGATAAATAAAAATTAGATTTGATTATTAAATAATCAAATTGTTATTTAAAGACATTATCAAGACACAAAAAACATCTAAAAAAGGGCGACTGTAGCTTCTTCGTTTCAGCGATTTCTGTCCTCAATCACAATTCTGATCGTGATTCTTTTCCTAAACGTTCATATGCCCAGGTGGTTAAAGAAGGGGAGTTCTCTTTTCCACGATCTTTCCATCGGAATCCTAAAACTGTGAATTGGGTTAATTCCAGACAAGGAAGGAAGATTTGTTATCGGTGTGGGGGTTTTTTCTCATGTTGCAAAAGATTGCCATGACCCTGTTAGATGCTTTGGATGCGGCGTCTTTGGTCATAAAAAGATCAAGTGCTTGATGAAATACAACTTCACTCCAGTCAGACGCAGAGATCCATCGATTTCGGAACACGGTTTCCTTTTTGTCTTGAAGTGTATGAAACTTAAGAGAATTCTATTAGATCACTTATGGATTCAAAGAAGAGAGGGTATCAAATCATTAGAGGAACTGTTCAAACATTTTAGCATGATCAACGAGGTTAAAATTGGTAAAAATTTGTAACGATAGGGATTTTCGACTCACGAAAGTCGACATCAATACGTCCACTATATCAACTGCCGAGCAATCGAAGGCCGGAAAACCGTACCGTTAGGGTTAAAGAAGAAGAAAAGGTAGAAGAAGAAAGAAAGAAGAAGCAACAGAACAATATCAGAATCTCACAATCGCAGCGGAACAACATATAATAGATAAATGAATAATCTTTAAATCAAAAGAACTATATCAGTTATTACATTACATCATATTACATTACATTATCAGAGTTTACAACAACAAACAGAGGAAAAGAAATACTATATACTAGTTGATACGCTTTGCCATCCAGCTTGCCTCCAGATCTCTACAGCAACTCCTGAATTCCAGAATGACCTGATAACCTGACTCTAGACTGCCCGTGTGGAAAATGATGTGCACCCAGAGTTTAGAAAGGGAACAATAAACTCCAGGCCAGTCATGAGACTGGTGTGAGAACTTAAAACAGTTTATCTTTAAAAACAAACAAAGAAATATTTTAAAAATAGATCCGCAATGTTTTTAGAAAATGAAACTACTATAAGGCCTCCCGCACACACACACACACAATGCAAACGCAGAATCGGAGGAGATTTCTCCTTATGATAGTTAAACATGCTTGATACGCAGAAAAATTTCTTTGATATTATTACTATAAGTGCAAAGTGTAGAAAACATTTCGAAAGTATGATATAAATCTTAGCCAACATACGACCATTATCGTATGCCTACTATAACTACCATGTTCAATAGCAGGTTACCGCCACATTCCATGGCAGGTTATACTACTAAAACTGTACAGGGCTCGTATTGTTTCTTTGGATTTTCCAACAAATGGTCAGACCAAGAAACTTCCCATTGCCACATGGAAACGCCTCTGGAGAGACGCCCCGAGAACCTAACCGGATTTCTGCCAACACAAGACCGTGTTACCCCTAGCTGGGTAACAACTGACACGAGTATGCCTTCCCCCGGTCGTAACCGACCTAAATCCCGGGATTCACCAACTACCACAAAATAATAAGTTTTTAGCAACAACATAGGTTAAGTATCAGGGCTTCATACCATAATACCACCTCTATCCAGAAGGAAATGTATATGCCCCATGAGGGCGCGATCCCCAAATAACCTTGCCGCATCTCCTGTTTTGACCATTTCCGAAATGTGAGGTTCGACGAAGTCTCATCCACAAAGCTACGCTTTTCATAAAAGCCACGCTTTGATCAACAAATGATCAGCAGCACTCAGCATGCCACGTTACCAAATTAGGAATATATCACTAGTAACCATCAACTACATAACCTTTGAGCTCGTACGTCTCAGAGAAGGGTGTTAAGCTAAGAGAATAAATTCTCCACGACCAACAGAAATGTATTTGATAGAAACCAGCTTTACATCTCAAATTGTAACGTCACATCCATACAAGTCCGTTCCGGGATCGAACAGAACCGAAGGCACTTCCAAAGAAGCCCTTGCAAATCCGGATATTCGCTAATCACGTCCGGAATTCCCATCACAAAGGGTGATAAAATCTCTATATCGTAGATCAGCCGATGCAGAGTCATTCGACGGTAATCCTTCCGTTTTCGAAAATAACCGGTCTTCAACACCGGTCTTCAAATGCTATCCATTACGACATATCGCTATTCGGAATGAGATTTACGACCCAAAGGTCCTCTCCCGGCTAAACCGAATAACGAGCGCTTATTTTAAAATAAGTGTAGCATTCAAATTCAAGCAAATCACAACAAATACTCATTTAAAGGTAAATATTGATAGTCGGTTATTTAACTATCAATAGATATGCACAACATCACCAGATTCCAAATAATTTTCCAAATTATTTATTTTCCAAAAATATCTTTACAAGATATATTTTTTCCACGCTTCAAAAATAAATCAATGTTTATTTTTAAAACAATTTTCCCTTTCCTTTATAAATTCCCCGGTGAATTCACATTTCCGAAATATCTATTAATATACGATTCTCAAATCGATTTCAAATATTTACTTTCAATTTATCTTTAAAAGATAAAATTTCTAAACATTTCACTTCATATTGGAAAACATTTCCATACTTATTTAAAAATAAGTAATTCACAAATCTATTTATTTTCAATAATTAGAAAATATTCAATATACTTAAAACACGATTAAGTATATATTTTATTTTTTAAGGAAAACGTTTTCTTTAAACACATTTATTTGGGTCAAAACGTATGTTACGTAAAACATCGTTACAACAACCCAAAATCACTAGTATATGGATTCGAAATTTAGATAGATATACATATAAATCTCAATACTATATAAAAAACATTTCCTTTCGAAAATCATTTACTATAACAACAGTGTTATAGTCCACCATTTCCTTTTTATTCCTCGAAGACGTGTATTTCAACAGTGAATGTTGAAATCTATGGTTTCGATCCTTAGCACATTTTAAAACAACTTCAAATCGTTTTAATTCCATTTAAAAGATCACTTCCTAAAACATTTCTTTAATATATTATTCACTGTCCAAAATCGTGAATATAAATCGTTTACCCAATTCAACACTTCTACATATTTAATTTAAAGGATTATCCACTGTCCAAAATCGTGGATATATCTCCTTTAATAAGCTTTCATATTTACTTATCAAATTCAATTGGTTTTGGATTTATAAAACAACGTTTATAAATTCACATATATATAAATTTTATAAAAACTTCAATTTGTAAAATCCCTTAATTAACAAATTCTATTTAAATCTCATTTAAATGCCAAAAGTCCAATTTATAAGTTAATTACTTATAAATCTTTTATTTTACAAAATCTATTCATTTTATAACTTCACAATTTATAAAACTATAAATTTCATTCACTTATGAAATCCATTTATACTTCATTTTTAACACTTATAAAAACTCGTTTTATAATTCCAATATTTTTAATTTATAAATATCAATTTTATAAATCTTTTAATAAACCGTTTATAATAATTCAAAAATCCCAATTTAAACCAATTTACAAATTAATCAACTACTTATTTCAAAAATCACATTTCGGTTAATTTCACAAAATCATAATTTTTATAACATAAAAATTATAACGTTTATTTTTTTAAAATGAATCAATTCCAAAATTCAATAAAATGTATATTTTCAAAAATCATTTAAAATCCTTTTAAATTCAAAATCGTTACTTTAACATTTTTAAAACTCCAAAAATAAAGCAATGTGCAACAGCACCAATAAATCAACCACGACATCCAAACATCATATATCAATATGATAACAGAATATATCACAATATCTGTAAATAAATCAATACGGGTGAGAAATCCAGTTGGATCCCTCCAACCTGTTTTCCTGCATCCACAGATGTTAGCACAATACCATTCCCGTTTCAATATGGAATATCACGGTACATGGGTTTATATAAAATATTATCCGCTATTATGCGGCGCAATAGGGTCTCTTCCGCTATATAATGCGAGAAAATCAACTCCAAGTACATATATAATACCAATTCCACTTCACGGTGGAATATCGCGGTATATGTGTTTAATAAATAACATCCGCTTAATATACGGCGTATAGGGTCTATTTCAATACAATGGATAATAATTTATCATTCAATCACACAATCAAGCAATTTTAAATTTAACTATTTAAAATTTAAATCGAAACACAATTCGATTGAGTGAGAAGTTCTCACCTTGTTTCAAATACAGTTACGGTGTTTTATTTCGAATAAAATTAAACGCGCGTTTAATTTTACCCGAAATTCACACTAGCTCAAATCAAATCCAATCCAGCTCCATCGCGTAGTGCTCGTCAATACGAAGCCAACGCAATTCGTTTCGTCAAGTTCCGACCTCGTATGAACAAGTTATGAAGTTACAAAGTTTATACGATTTTAAATATAATAATTTTACAATTTCTTTTAATTTTTAAACCTTGAATCAATCCAGGCCGTCCATCCCAATGCCCTAGAATCTAGGCCGCACTTTTCAACTTCTTCTTCCCCAGGTTTCGTACGCAACCCCTAACCCATAGCCGCCAGTTAGACTTGAATTTTCGCCACCACTACGAGCCACCTGGAGGTGATTCGCGACCCTCAAATCGAAGCCCAACGCGAGCTCGACCTATGGCCGAAGACCGGCCACACTCGGCCCCCCTCCTGCGTTGGAAAACGTGCGCGAACCACGGCCGTTCGAGCTCGATTTGCCGTCAATCCATCGAGTTATTTTCGATCGTAGCCGTTGAATTTGTAGAGCTCAATGTTGTCTACAATATTGTAGTTGGAGATTTCTTGTAAAAGTTTACGGATTGAAAGAAAATAGAAGAGGAAGAAGTGAAATTCTCAGCCATTAAAGTAGAGGTGGCGACTGCTGTAAGCAAATTAGGGTTTGATGCAAAATAATGAAAATAGGGGCCTTATATAGAAAATTCTCGCGACACTATACACCCGAATTTTTTTTCGAACTCCAAACGAAGCGTGCCGCCTTGCGTTTATAATGTTTTACCCCTATTCCGAACGCAATGGAATATGTATCGGGAGCCAATTCGATCAAATTTGGAAGATAGGTTTTCGAATCGACTATTTAAATTTAAAAATTCACTCAAACCGATTTCAGTGCGTTTTAGCTTGCCCCGGACAAACCGTAAGTCTGATTGACACGAAATTTGAAACCATACAATAATATAACATTATGGATCCGATGAAACTGGTTTCGTCGAAATCCGAGACTGTTTGAAAAATGGCTATTTTTAACTCGTCAATTAAATATTAAAATATTCAATTTCTGCAAATTAACTTTTAATTCAATTTTAAAAGTTCGATAACATCATTCTAACTCCAATATGATTAAATACAACTTTACAAATCAATTTTAATCACATTAAACTCAATTTCCAATTATTTCTGTAATTTCAAATATTAAATTATCGATTTAATTATCCAATTAAATCTAGATATTCAAAATAAAATTTATTTGACTTACAAATTTTACTTGTTAATATTTAAAATCAATCAAATATACGAATTTCAATTGACAGAAATTCTGGGTCGTTACAAAATTACAGTAAGAAATTTAGAACCCGAGATTATTTTGGAAAATCTGAAGTTTCTTTGGATGGAGATGACTCTGTTGATGATTTATTTCCAGTTCACAACGAGAATAACGGGGTTTTGATTTCTTTTGTAGATGCTAATGTTGATTCTGATATTTCTATTGCTGTTCAAAAGGAGGAATCTAATATTTTTGATTTATTGTTATTTGACCCTGCCATGATGCATTGTAGACTAGATCTTCAATCTATGAAAGCCAACGATTTTGAATTCGAATTTAGGTGAAGATTTTGCTAAGGGAGATTCTAGATTTGCTGTAAATTTGTGTGAGTTGAATAAAGATTTTGTCTTAGTTCATAGCTAAAAGTCCAAGGAAAAATCTTGTGAAGTGGGAAGTTTTGATCTAGTCATCAATAACCGGTATGATTGCTTGAGGTATATGGTGGATGATGATGGTTTAAATCTTGCCTTGTTCGTAGGAGATGAAATAAATACTCATTGTAATGATATTAATATTGTGGATCCCTCATCTCTTGAACCTTTGGTGTAAAACAAAGTTGAGTCTCTGGTTCTTGGATGTGATGTTATTGATTCTATCACTCAGGTGGAGAAGTGTGTGGTTTGAGACATCAGCAAGGAGATTAGTTATAGTGAATGTGTTGAAAGTCTTAATCAGACTAATACTCATGATTCTGGTAGTGGGATTATTTCAACTGAATGTCTCTTAGATGAAGATGTTCAATATGAGCATATAAATGATGAAAGTGCAAGTATTTAATGGTGCTTTAGTGATATGGGAGCAATATTGATTCTGAAAATCTGATTTTTGAAGGAGTTGATAGTCTTAATCAAAGTATTGTTAAACATGTTACTGATTGACAGATTTTTTCATCTGACTGTGTGGATGAAGTGGATATGCATTGTGATGGTGTATGTGATGTTATACATTGTGATGACGTTTATGTGGAAGTAGTGGCTGAGCAAGTTACTAAAGATGTTATATCTGGATTCAATGATGTTTCTGGCAATCTGAGGGAAGTAGTTTCTGTCTGTTGTGAAGGTTTGCATGTTTCCGCGAAGGGTATTAGTTCATCTGATCGCTTAGAAGTTGTAAAAGTGCTTCGAACTAGTGAGTTAAATGATTATATAGTGGATGACATACACAAGCGTAATGTTGCAGTGGATGACATGCATAAGAGTAATGTTGGAGTGTATGATCTGCGCAAGAGTAATGTAGTTAAATCTGTATCTTATGGAGATCGAGATAGTGGAATTGAAGATTTTGATATAATGGCTGGGTTGACATACTTGGTGATCAGTTGACTAGAGATAATGGTGAGGTTGTGATGAGACAATCAGATTATGATGTTGTAGAGGATGAGGCAGTTGATGATTCTCTATGTGCTCATAATATATCATCAGTTGCTGTTGTGATTCGATCAGAAATGGGTGATGATATTGCTTACTATCATGGTGGTTATGTGACAGTAGATGAACCGTAGTGTGCACATATTTCTCAGTGTGCACATCATGTATCACAATGTGCATCAAAGGCGGAAGCTCAGTCTGAGATCGAGAACGTTGATGTTTCTAATGTGTTCGCGATTGAGGGAGGTAAAGTGGCTGAGGTTTTATCTGATTGTAATGATATTTTAGTGCTTGCGGGTATTAAGGATGGTGATGAGGCAGCATATATTTCTCAAAGTGATGTTACTGCTAACTCTAAGTGTGCTGTGTTGAAGGGTGGTATTTGACGACAGAATTTCTATCGAATTAGAAAACCATCGAAAAATTTATAATAAAAATAACCGCGAGCGCACGGTGTACGAATGTAGCAAGTATGCGAGTACGGGTCGATACACAGGGAATTGTTTAGATTTTTAAATTTCATCCAATCAAATTAAATCAAAGTCGAGAGATTGTTAATTAACTAAAAGGAAGTGAAAACAAGCTAAACCTAAGGAGAATAAAAATATGAGATTAAATAGCAATTTAGAGGTAGTTCCACTCTCTAGATCATATAGTTCAACAATTTATGAAATCACGATCTCTCTTTTTTAGTCATAGGTGAGTTTAAATGATGTGTCTATCATAAGTATGGCTCATTTGTGCTATTAGTTAGCTCACATAAGCCTTTAAGTTATAACATAATCTTTAACCCACTTTTAATTCTCATGAAAAATAACAAGAAGTTGAAAATGAAATATATTTTAAGCATGGCCAACTATTGATTAGAAATATAGACCATCAATTTTTGATTTAATTTCACTTCATTGCCATATATAGATGAAGAGACAACTTGTGATTCATATGACTAAGCATAGCCTATTTGTTTTGAACAACATAGGCTATCAAACTCAATACCAAACACAAATTACATAAACATCAACTTTCCATGAAGCACAAAAAGAGAGCAAAGATTATCAAATTGTTGAAGCTACATGATTAGAGGCTTCATTGCCCCTAAATTGAAGGGATTACCCTCTCATTTGTATTATTATATCAACACAAGTAGCATGCAACATGAAACTAATGAAAAAGACAACTAATATAATTGCATAGAGGAAAATCTACACTACTTGCATAAATAAACAAATCTACACTACTAACATAAAAGGAAATAAACAAAAGAAGAAAAGAGCATGTATTGAAAATTACATAAAAAAATTACATAAAATAAATGGCTAAGTAGCCATGAAAAGAAAGAAGAGAGCTTGATTTATTTTTGAACCTAAACTAAAACTAAGAGGAAGACAAAAAATAAGAAAAGGGTTACATGAAACATAAGGGTTATTTATACAAGTTAGAAACCCTAATGCATATTTTTGAGGAATGCCCAAAATGTCCTTGTAGGAAGTGTGGTGGCTAAGTCATCATTAGTTTTAATAATCACCCATTAAGTGTGCATGAAAGTGTAATAACTATTAGGATGCGGATTAGATTCTAATTTGTACATGAAGAAAGGTCGGTAGGTGTGGTCCTCCATGATCTTGGTTTTGAATTATTTCCATCTTCATTTGTTCTCTTCACTCTTATGCATGCATATATCTTCATAAAATCACATGAAAATTCACTAAATTTCCTACAAAACAACATAGAAAATTCCAAATAAATTTTCATAATTTAATAAATGCACAAAAATGACCATTTTTCCCCTATATGAAGATGAATATGTGACAATTTGAAAATAATTTGAATTTGGTTTAAACAAGTTAAAATACCCAATATGATCATTTATTAAATTTAAATAGATTAAATATGGTGGTAAAAATATACACATTTATGTGCACATCAGGTGGCAATACGTGAGTGGATTTTTCTTATTGTTCTCAGAGCATTGATTCAGTTACAGGTGGTGAACGCATTAATGACAAAAAGCCTCCGCATTAATGACAAAAAAGCCTCTCTTATTTCTTCATCGTCAAGGAGAGGTAGGCGTAGGAAATCTATTGCTGTAAGTGGGTCCGTTCGCCGTAGTGCCAAGATCCGTAGTAGTCATTCTCCGTTTTTAGGTGAGTTACCTGATTCGAGTGCCATGAGTGGTACTATGAATTCAGGCTTAGGTATGTCTTCTGATTTAGACAGTATTTATTCTTCTTATACTCTAGGTAGTTTGTCTTCAAATGAGTTATGTCAGCAAGCTAGGGATATCGCTTTTGTTTTTTCTAATTTTGAATTAGATACTGTTTGCATTATGAGTAGGGAAATAGAGAGGGTTAGATCTTCTGGATTATGAGGATTATTAGCTAGAATATTAGGGGTCTGCATTATTTAAATAAATATGATAAAATTAGAGTATTTTTTAAAGATTGTTTTATTGATATTGCCCTTTCATAGGAAACAAAAATAGAGTGTCCTGATATTCGTTTTTATAGAAGATTAGGTGGTTACCACTTTAGGCATAGGCTTATTTACCTTCTGTTGGAGCTTCTGGGGGTTTACTTATAAGGTAGCAGGATAATTCTTTTAAACTTCTTCAAACTATTACTAAACAACACTCTTTGCATATTATTCTCATTAACCTTAGTGATAATTCTTTATTAAATATATCTAACGTTTATGGGCCAAACTCGAAAACTGGTCGTCTAGTTCTATGGAACGAATGTTTAGAATTTAGATCATGTGCTCCTGGTTCTTGGATTATGGGGGCGACTTCAATGTCACGCATACTTTGGAGAGCGTTCACCACGGGTGAGTGATTTCTCTTCTATGGAAGAATTTGACTAATTTATTGTTAATTCTAATTTGATTGAATTACCTCTTTCAAATAGAGAATTCACATGGAGTAATACTAGAGAGTCCCCTTCTACGGCCCTTCTAGATAGATTTTTCCTCGATAATGAAATTGAGAATAAATTTCTTATTTGTAGAGTCTCTGTTTTGCCTTATACTTATTCTGATCATTGCCTATTATTCTTACGTGTCATCATCATAAAATTGTTAATAGAACTTTTAAATTTTAAAAAATATGGTTATTAGAATCAATTTCTCTAATTTAATTAAAAATGAACGGATTTCAATGAATTTTTATAATATCAGAAATATGGATAACTCTGTAAAAAAAATTGTTTTAAAACTTAGGGGTCCTAGGAATTTTTTTAAAATTTGGAGTAAGAAAGTTTTTGGTAGTATTAAAATTAAAAAAGAAAATTTACTTTCTGAAATGCTTAATATTAACAAGATAGAAGAAACTAGACAACTTAATCTTAAAGAGCGTAACATTCTCGCTAATTTAAAAGAAGAGCTTAATTTTATTTTTGGAAAAAAAAGAGGTTATATGAAAACAGAGATCTAAAATTCAATGGATTAATGAAGGTAATAATAATACTAATTTTTTTCATAATATGGCTAATGGTAGAAAACCTAACAACATAATAAATTCTATTTTTGTGAATAATGTTGAATTGGTTGATCAAAGGGATTTTAACAAGGCATTTACTGATTATTCTAGGGATATTTTTGGCATTAAGAATAAGCATAGAATTAACGTCAGATGAAATGAACTTTATCTTATTGAATCTAGAATTGACCTTTCTGACTTTGATAATCTATTTTCTGAAGAGGAGATTTTGAAGGCTATTAATGACATGCCTAGTGATAAAGCCTCGGGTCCCGATGTGTTTCCTATTTTATTTTACAAATTATTTGGGATGTTTTAAAATTTGATTTAATTAGTATGTTTAATGAATTTTATAATGGGAAACTATAATTAGGAAGATTTAATTTTGCTAACGTCATTCTATTACATAAAAAAATCGGTGCTAATAATTTAAAAGATTTTAGATCAATTTCTCTCATTAATTGTCCTGTTAAAATTATCTCAAAGTCTTAGCTAATAGGCTTAGCACAAGAATGAATGATCTGGTTGATTGTTCACAAACCGCTTTCATAAGGGTAGAAATATCACAGATGGAGTGGCTGCTGTAAAGAATACATTAATCATTGTTGTGAAAATAACATTACATGTGCTCTTCTTCAACTGGACTTTGCGAAAGCTTTTGATTCGGTTGATTGAGATTTTTTAATTGATTTGTTATTGGCTAGAGGTTTTAGTCGCAGATGGATTGGTTGGATTTTGACTTTACTTAAAACTGGTAATTTTAGTATAATGGTTAACTGTATTTTAGGAAATAAAATTCAATCTAAACGTGGCTTAAGGCAGGGTGATCATTTATCGTCTCTTTTGTTTAACTTAGCTGCAGATGTTTTCGCTATGATTATTAAGAAAGCAGTTGGTAATGATTCTTTAGGGTGCGTTGGTAGTGGTATTTCACGCTTTGTTCTCTCTGTTCTTCAATTTGCGGATGATACCTTATTATTTTCTTTTCATTTGCCTAATCATATCATTACCCTTGAATTTATTTTATACAGCTTTGAACTTCTTTCTAGGCTAAAAACTATTTTTGATGAAAGTTCGGTTTTAGTTTTAAATGATGTTGATAATGTTGAAGGTTTAGTGGCTAATAAGCTTAATTATAAAACTATGAATTTCCCTTTTGATTATCTTGCTTTTTTAATTAGACCAACTAAACTTAAGCATGATGACTAGCTAATTATTATAAATAAAATTAAAAATAGAATTTCTGATAGGAATGGGAAGTTTTTATTGAGAGCGGATAGATTATTCATCAATTCTGTTTTATCTGTTCTTCCGATCTATTGGATGCCTATGCATCTTTTTTCAGATTGGGCAACTAATAAGATTGATAAAATTAGAAGGGATTTCTTATAGAGTGACGATAATTCTAATAGTAGTCTTAAATGTTTAGTTAATTGGAAAACAGTTTGTAAATCAAAAAAGAAAGGTGGTTTAGGAGTTATTAATTTACATAACATGAATTTGTCTTTATTAGGGAAGTGGTTTTGGAAATTTAAGGGTATAAATGATAATTCTATTTGGGAAGAAATTATTTCTAAGTATCATTATAGTGGTAGTAATAGTTTATACCAAATTACACCTTCAGCTATAAATAAATCGTCTATTTTTGGAAATCTATTTTAAAATGTCATGAGATTTTTAACCTTGGTACTAATATGATTGTTCATTCAGGGAATAATACTTTTTTTTGGCATGATTGTTGGATATCGGACATTCCTCTGAGGGTAGAATTTAAAGAGCTTTATGACATTTGTAACTTTAAGAATGCTTTAATTTTAGATGTTTTTTCTCTGGATAATGATCCTCGTTGGAACTTAAGTTTTAATAGAATCTTAGAAGGTACAACTTTTAGACAATTTTCTTTATTATGCGCAAAATTTAATTTATATAATATTGATAGTGAAAATGATATTGTTAAATGGGAATGAGATAAAAGTAAGAAATTCACTTCTAATTTTTTTATATAAATTTCTTAATTTCTCGAGCGTTACTAATAACTCCTATAAAATTATTTAAAAAGTAAACGCCCCGCTTAAAGCTAAGGTTCATAAGTGGTTAATCATGCATGGGAAACTAAACTCTATTGAATTTTTAAAAAGAAAGAATATGCAAATTGATAATAAATGTTCTTTTTATAAATTGTACTTTAAAGATATTAATCATGTTTATTTCGATTGTATGGATACTTGCTATATTCTTAATAATACTCTCAAAAAATTTAAGTTTATTCTTACTATTAAAGTTACTAATTGTGATTTTTACTAGAATAATTTAAGATTTAAGTTTAAAAAGGATAATAGATTTTTACTAAATACTTTAGTCATAATTATATGTTGGTATATTTGGTTCAAGAGAAACAAGAGACTTTTTAATAATAATAGTCATATTTATAGGTTGATATTTATAATATCACCATTTTGTTTCAATTGGATCTCAAATCCTGAAATATAGATTAGCTAATAATAATCATTTCAAAAAATATATCTTAATAAGGTTAGAAATAGAATTAAGTTATTTAAACATAAAAACAATATTTTAACGTTAATAATTACAACATTAACATTTTCTTAGATTTGAATGATAATTTTACTGATTTTCATAATGTTCTTTTGATTAAAGGAGCATTATAGATTTTAAGATGTTTCTCAACGGGCTTTGATCATTTTTTAGTCTGTCTCCTATTTTAGTTTCTTTGCTGTCTTATAATTTTAGCTTTAGTTTTATTACTCTTACTTCATCAATACATATATATGTATATAAATTTCATTTATATACATATATGTGTATTATTCTTATACTTTTAAAATAGTTCCATCTTCAGTTATAGGTGTAGGCTGGATATGGTGCTAGATTGCTTTTTGCACATGTTCAAGGTTGTCGCAGGATTGCAGTGAGGTGTTCTTTCTGGATCTTCTGAGTTGGTAGTGAGGTATTCTTTCTGGATCATCCGTGTTTGCAGTGAGGTGTACATGTGTGCTCTCCTCTTCTTTAGAGGATCACACATTTTCTCTCAAATTGTTATTTAAATACACATGCATGTGTATGTAAATGGATAAGTATATGTATACATGTATTTGAAGTTATATATAATCAATATAATTCATATTTATAATTGTCGAATGGTTTGGATTTTAATAATGATTATTTATTTGTATTAGTTATATATGTGTATGGGAATATCCGTACATGTATATAAACACGTTACGGGCAATCTAGTGTACCCATAGCGACTATCGTATGCGTTAAGTTGCATGAGAGAATACTGGGTCGAGTGGTCGCTTCGATGAAGTTTGAAACATGGTTTCTATGGTGGAAGCATGTTTGCGTGTACATGTGCATATGCGTGCACAAGTAGGCGTATCTACACACATGTTAGCATCATGTTGTGTTCATTTTGGCATGTCAGAGGAGGTCGGATCAAAAGAATCGCCCCGCGAAACTCTACGCATAGAAGAGTGGTTTTTTGTATCGAAATCGGATTTTGAATACTTAATAAACCACTTCCAAAATATCAACCAATGGACACTAGAAGTGGTCCGATGCAGCAGGTTAGAGGAGCTAGGCAATTCATTGGGAGAAGCGACGGAGAAGATGGAGCTCAAATCGAAGACCTTACTGCTTGGAACAGGGTACCACCGATCGACTGGTGGTAGACCACTGGTGATGCACTAACCTGGGCAGTAAAGCCCAGGTTAGGTTCCATATAAGCGGGGTTTCTTCCCATGTTTTGGGTGTGGGTTCGTGTGGAGCTTTGGCGAAATTTTGGGGAAGACTATGGGCTACTTGGGGAGGTGGAATGCAAGGCGAAGCTCGAGATCCGACTGCGTATGTTAAGTGATTCATCTAGGATCAACAACGATCGAGCATGGGATTGGCATGATGATTGGTCACCATCACGTTCGACGAGCATGTATGATCGAATGGAATAAATTTGTACCTTCGGGCTTTGACCTCGGGTATGTATAGTTTGATGAATTGTACCGGTCTTATATTAATGATCATACATGAATGTTGATATTAAATTAGTGATCATACACCATATTGGCCTTATGCTAGTGGCCATGCCTATTTATTGATCTTATAGTAGAGGCCATCCGTATTGATAGGCGACGAGATATTGGTCTTCGTTTGTGATTGACTATTTGATTACGTGATGTTATATTTGATCACATATTACCTATGCCGATGGACATGGTAAGATCAACAAGTGGAATATATATCATCTGTGCTCGATGAGGGATACAATGAGATCCACAAGTGAGTCAGATACCACCTATGCTCGATGAGGGACACTGTGGAACCCATATAGGAATCATTAGATTGTGACCGATGTCTATACTATAATTCAATACTAACTCTATTTGTTTTAGATCCTAGATAGGGATCGTTGAATCGATTGGTGTCTGTAGCAGACTCCACTAATCAGTAATGATGAGTATCAGTTCATATTCCCTGCCCATCGTTTATCATTATGATTATGCATGCTATATTAGTTGGTTGATAATATTATTGTGCATTATAGGATATGCTTATATTGTGATGTATATATTATCTATGCATTTGTGTATTCGATTACCTTATCATGGTATACTGTTATGTATCAATCACATTATATTAATTGTGCTGATTCATTGATTACATGAGAAGAGCATGTTATGGTATGTTTCCCTACTTTTGTGATGGGTTTATATTACTTGTTTATGGACAGTCCGGATTAACCTTGAGCCATGATTCTGGAGAGGACTGGTTTTGCCTTAGTAGTTTCCTGTTTATTTATATAGTTTTGATATATAGTGTTTCGAGATAGTTCCTCTTACACCCGACTTTATGTCTAACCCACGTTTTGTTTTTGTCTTGCATTTTGTCTTTGTTTGTTTATGGTTTGACAACTATCGGGTACTCGGTTGAGTAGTTTGGAAGTCGAGGGCTTTTGAGATCGCTTTCAGGATGGGTGGAGAATTTTATAGAGGCGAAGTCGATACTTCATATATACTTGATATTGTAGTAGTACATGACAGATGTTATTTGTATACGAGACTTAGTGATATTTTATTCACACTTGTATTGGTATTTATTTATCAGTTACTTCCACCAGTGTGGCCTCTTATATATTGTTAATTCCATTTTGTTTATGTATAATCAGAATATTATATATTATCATTCTACTGTGAGATCATATCATTGTGCCCTGATATAGTATTTTATTTCTTATTCTCTTTCTTGTCCCTACAAGTTGCCTTTTGTGGTGTTCGAAAGTCAGGTATTGATGTGAGACGTTGATTTTTGGGTCTTAAAGGGCAGTTTATCATAGATTGTCACAATCATTTTGTTTGAGAAGAGTGTTGTTATGTTTTACTAGAGGATAAGTGTACTATGGGTCGATTCGCAGACAAATTGGATAAGAGATCAAAAGTCGTAAAGGTTAGAAGACAAATTTGATTGGAGGTTAGGTAGTAAATACTATGTAATGTATATAGTTTTTTATTTGCAATAATTATTAATCAATATTTGATTAATAATATTTCATATTTAATATTTAACAAGCAACAACAGAAATTTAAATTTTCATCTACAATTTCCTGTATAAGTTCAAAAATCTACTACAAATTCAAACACAAAAATTTCAAAATGAAAAGGTTCGACTAGGTGATATTTCGTGAAAAAGATGCAAACAGCCTCAATACCTATCAATTTCCAACATTGACTTAACCAACTCCAATTTATTTGGCTCCAACTACACGATGCTAGCATATCATGTTTAGATAACTGACCCAGATCACAAAGCTATGTCATAACTTACTTCCACCAATTGGAGATTACATGGACATGAGCGTGAGTAGGAGTAATGAAAGGTCCAACAGTACCACGACATTTGGCTTTTCGACTAGGCTAACGGTGTACAATAGAATAGGGCGGGAGGGTCTGCAACGTATCATCTAGAATGAAAGATAAGTCTTTAAACCGATGTGGATTAGTACTATCAAGTCCCATCATTATCTCTTCCTTACTCTCATCTCTCCTCGTCTTCCTGACCAGACGCATAACTTCATTGTAGGACAGAAATGGAAGGATGGTGAAATTAATTTGATTGCAGAACCAACATGTTTCGTTAACCAGATGTTCCTAGCAGAAAATCTATCGTATTCCAATCGATTGGAGAACAAACTCTTAGAGTCTTCAAAAGAAGAACATCCTATGCTTTTTGCTTGGGTCCATGTGCATTAAGGTCATCGACCTTTTGTTCAGTGTCATTGCTTCTTGACCATGACGTAGCACTTCATCTTTTCAATGCCAAAGAGGAATGCTTTTATTAAAACATTTTCAAAAGGGCGAAGAGACCTATGTTTTTAAAGGGTCGATGGCCCTATATCTTCTGTAGTTAGCCACATAACTTATAAAGATATTAAGTTTTATTTTAATAAGTGGATAGCCATAGTTTATGAAAGTCAACAATGCCATCTTTGACATGAATTTATATTTAAAAGAATTTAAGTTTGGTTTTACCTTGGACATAGGGTCAATGTGGTATAATGCGACTTGGATGTCGCCTACCTTCATTGAAGGTGGAGAGCCTTATGTTTTCTATTTCAATGAAGTCATTAGAGATACCAATGCTATTTTAAATTATAAACTTCGACATCATCATTGGGGACACCAATGTCGAAGAACTTCGACATTGATCTATATTAAATTGTTAAATGGCGGCAAGCCCTGTGTTATATGATTTTTGATTTTAAATGTTGGGCATACCAATGCTATTTTGATTATAGATGTCGACATTATCATTAAAGACACCAAAGTAGATTAGTTTCAACAAACTAAATGTTTTATAAACGAGGCTTTGTCTTTCGGGATACCAATGCATTTTCTTAAATGAGTTAGACATTGATCATTTGGGGATACCAATGTATGTCACTTTGAAATGTTGTAATTTTAAGGGGAAATAACCTAATTGGAGATACTAATAGACATAGGTTAAACATGTGGGTAACATGAATGAAATTGTAAATTATGGGTTCATAGTCATCCTAGGAAAACTATAGGATGTGTGATGGATAGTCCACATCGTGACGGAGATGGATAGTCTCTATGAGGATACTGAAGGGTTCATGGTCATCCGAGAGAAGCTATGGAATGTGTGATGGATATTCCACATCACTTTAAGTTAATTGGAATATGTGTGATGGATAGTTCACATAAGTTTAAATAATTAAACCATATATGATAGGTAATCAATGTGGTAGGGGAAGGGTAATCAAGTAATAATTACGTGTAAGATGGATGATCCACATAATTTTGAATATGCTTATATGTGAGATGGGTAGTTCACATAATTATAAGACGTGTAGTCAGATTAAAATAAGACGGGTAGTCAGTTTAAATTATGATGGGTAGTTATTTGAAATTAAGATGGATAATCTAATGAATTAGGATGGGTAATCTAATATATGTTGCATGACTATAAATGCAATTTTTTATATTCTAACCATTGGGGTCGTAGGAGCACAGTTTATGGTTGTTATGTTTTAATTGAGATACAGAGAGGGAAAAATCCATTCCGCTCAATGACGTGGTATCATTAGATATCTATTTGGTTCGAGATGGTAGGTTATTATTTATACCAGATTGTTATCTGACCCGAAGTTTTTGTTTTTCCCCTTAAACTCTCGGGTACTCAATTAAGTAGGCCGGGAGTAAGGGTTTTTAGGTTTCCAGTTAGACGAATAAGCTTCCGGAGATGTGCAGGAAGCAATCTAGTTAGTAAGAGCTTTATCTTTTTCCGCTGTGTAGTTTGGTTTTGTCTATTTGGATGTAATGGCAAAGTTATATAATTACCAATTATTTGACTCTGATCAACCAAGGGGCATCTTCATATGTCGCTCTTGGAGTATATTGTATAGTTATATTTTCTCTAAACGTGGAATTACGTGTGGGATTATGTAATGAATATGAAATCATATTTTGGAAAGGAATGTGTAAGTTATTTCTAAACTATGTTTGAATTTTTTTCATATTCATGTGCTTCTGATTATTAATATGTTGAACATAGCCATATTTCGTCATCGGGAGTTAATAACTATGGATGACTGCAACATTGTAGTGGTTAGTTTTGAGCCTCAGAATGGGAAAGTTACAAGTTGGTATCAAAATATAGGTTTATGATTAAAAGAATTTTGAACCTAAAGAGTTTTTAAAAACGTAATCCTAATGAATTAGAGAATATGATTGGGGTATGGGATAACGCTATAATAACGTACTTATATCTGCTATATATAAGTATGATTCCATCTCCATTCTCCCCTCTCTTAGACCATTCTTCTGTATCTTACAAAGGCTCGTATGTTGATTTACAAGAAAGAAAGATATGAAAGCAGGACATGAAAGAGTAAATCTAGGTGGCGGAAGCACCATAGCCAATGGAAATGCTCGACCCAATACCAGAAGGAATCAAGGTCGATGGGAAAATGCTAATCAAAATGCAAATGGCAATGTAGGTGTAGCGACCCTACCAGTATATATGGGGACTATGTATCTGTTCTTCATCAATCTGATACAAGCTGGAGCAGCTGCAGGAGTAGCTGGAAGAAATACTGCTAATGTGGGAAGATTCAATCCGGTAGCGCCAGTTGGTAATAACTATACTAAGCTGAGTCGAGATTACACCAGTCTAGGTGGGAAGACTTTTCTAGGGATTGAGGATTCAATTGAAGTGGAGAACTGGTTATTACAGTGTGAGAGAATTTTTGTTGATTTAGGTCTGAATGATGAGCATAAAAGAAGATTGGCTTCGAGATAGTTGTAGGGAGCCACTTTATTCTGGTGGAATGGGGTGACCGTAGAGGTACCAAAAGAGGAATTAACTTGGACATAATTTCAAACAAGATTCAAGGAAAGGTTTTTGTCTGAAGTAACCAAGTCAGCATTGCTCGGGAAGTTCATGGAGTGCATGGATAAATGTCAATGTTGGAATACTCTGCTAAGTTTAATGAGCTGTCCAGGTATGGATATGCCACTGTTGACCCTGTTATCAAGAGGAACGAGAAGTTTATCCGGAGGTTGAGGTTGGAGATATCTAGGGCAACTATGCCACATCTCAAAGATCCATCGAATTAGTGGTGGATATGGTTGTCAGGAATGAAGAAATGCTTTCGAACCTTTGGGAAAGAGAAGTCGGTGGAGAACTAGAATTCTTAGAATAAGAAGAGGTAATTCTTCAAGAATAAGGGAGCTCAAAATGGTGGGGCTATCAAGAAAGGAAAAGCTGATATCGTTTGTTACAAGTACGATAAGAATGGGCACCATGCTAATGAGTGTCGATCCAGTGATGGCAAGGTGGTTGAAGGGAATTATAATGTGAAGTGCTTTAATTGCGACCAAGTGAGGGCATTATAAGAAATTTTTTCCAAAAGCGACCAAGGCTAACAAAGGAAATATGTTTTATTTGGAGCTATCTACATCAAGACCAACAATAGTTGAGAAGGAAAGGCTGTAATGGAAGTTATGCTTTTGATTCATAGTATACCAGTTGTAGTATTGTTTGATACTGGTACATCACATTCATTTATCTCTCAGTTTTTGGTAGATAAGTTATGTTTAGAACCATCATACCTTATTACTTCCTCAAGGATAGCTAATCCAATAGGAAGGTATGCAACTCAAGGGATGAGATGTGACCATCTAGAATTTGAGGTTCTAGGTTATACTTTTGCTTGCGGTTTGTATGTATTTGATTTCATAGGTTTTGGGATTATTTTATGTATCGATTGGATGAGAAAATATGATGCTTGGATATTTTGCCAGGATAGGAAAACATCATTGAGATACCTTGATAGTAGTAACCAAATAGTATACTCAGTTGAGAATACGAGTCTAGGAATTTGTGCTTTATTCGAAGCCACAGAAGTAGAAGACGAATTTAATCGGATTTTAATTATAAGAGAATTTGCAGATGTTATTGAGTCGGTTACAGGAATATTAACAAAACGAGCTATTGAGTTTCGTATAGATCTTGTACCATGAGTTGAATCCGTTAGTAAACCACTTAATAGGAAGACACCTACCGAGATGAAGGAGTTAAAGGTGAAGCTGGTGGGCTCAGAAGGAAATAGTTTTATTAGACCAAGCACTTCGAGTTAGGGAGCGGCCGCAGAGTTCGTGAAGAAACCGGACGAGTCATTAAAATTGTGCATCAATTATCATAAGTTGAATGAAAAGTCGATAAAGAATCGATATTCTTTGCCGATAATTGATAATTTATTTGATCAGCAAAGTGGAGCTAAAGCGTTTTTCTAGTTGGATTTAGTGATAGGGTTCCATCAATTATGAGTGGCAGAGGACAGTATTCCTTTGACGGTGTTTCGAATGAGATATGGTTCGTACGAATGGTTAGTGATGCCGTTCGGACTAACAAGTGCGTCTGCTTTCTTTATGGATTTGATGAACCAAATATTCCGAGAGCACTTAGAGAGGCTTGTGTTGGTGTTCATTGACGACATTTTGATATATTCTAAGGATGAAAAAGATCATGAGATTCATCTTAGAATAGTACTAGAGACGCCGATGCAACATCAACTGAAAGTGAAGTTCTCGATATGTCATTTTCGAAAGAAAGAAGTGAGTTTCTTGGTCATATAGTTTAAGAGAAAGGGTTGTCAGTTGATCCATCCAAGACCGAAGCTGTTAACAGTTAGAAAATACCTGAGACGGTGACCGAGATAAGAAGTTTTCTTAGGTTAGCTGGCTATTACCGAAGATTTATCTAAGATGTCTCACTAATAACAGTACCCCTGACTAGATTAAATAGAAAGGATGTGAAATTTATATTGTCTATCAAATGCGAGGAAGCATTCACAAGTTAAAGTATTTGTTGACCAATGCGCACGTGTGAGTTGTTCCAGATGGGAATCGGGATTTGGTGGTGTATACGAATGCGTATGGAACATGATTAGGAGCTGTATTGATGCAGAAGAGTAAAGTTATTACCAACGCTTCTCGATAGCTCAAACTGCATGAAGTTAGATATCCGACTCATGATTTGAAGTTGACAGTGGTGGTTTTTACATTGAATGTGTGGAGACACTACCTCTTTGGAGAACGATTTGAGTTGTATACGGACCACAAGTCTTTGAGGTACTTATTCACTCAGAAAGAGTTGAATATGAGACAATAGAGGTGGTTGGAGTTGTTAACAGCTTATGATTTTGATATCGAGTAACATCTGGGAAAAGAAATAAAGTTGTAGATGCACTTAGCAGGAAACATCAGAATGTGGTGTTAGCTATGTTGGCAGAATGGAAGGATCTGGAGGCATTGATTACTTGTAGTGCGCAGTTAAAGTCGACTTCTAGTCAAAGTATAGCCATACTATCTTGCTTGGAAGTTCAACCAATGTTGTTCGAAAGAATTGCTTCTAAGCAGAGGGATGGTCTAATATTGGCTAAACGAATCAGAAGATTGGAAAATGGAAGCGAGATCGATTATTTGAAGGATTTTGATATTGATCAGAAAGGCTGATTAAGAAAGAAGGGATGATTGTGTGCTCCAAATGTTGGCGATCTAAAGAAGGAAGTTCTTAGGGAATGTCATTGATCGAAGTTTATGATTCATCCTGGAAGAACCAAGATATATCAGGACATGAAGAGAAGTTTCTTCTGGGGCATAAAAAGGAATGTAGGCTTATGGGTAAAGCAGTGTGCAAATTGACAGTAAGCGAAAGCTAAACATCAGAAGCTAAGTGGTTTGCTTCAACTTTTAGATGTACCAGTTTGGAAGTAGGATTCGATATCCACGGATTTTATTGATTGATTTCTAAGGTCAAAAGAGAAAATGAAAGCATATGGGTTATGGTAGGTAGATTAACCAAGAGTGTCCATTTCATTCCTATTAGGTCTACCAGGACAACATCTATATTAACTAAGTTGTTTATGAAGAATATTGTTAGACTACATGAGATTCCTAGTAGTATAGTTAGTGACAGAGATGCTTTATTCACTAGTGAATTTTGTAAGAGTTTACAGGAGATATTAGGTACTAAGCATAAGATGAGTACCGCTTATCACCCACAGACAAATGTGTAGATAAAGAGAGTCAATAAGGTACTTGAAGATATGTTGAGAGCTTATGCACTTGATTTTGGTGGTCATGGGAAGATCGTTTGCACCTTGTTGAGTTTTTCTATAATAGTAGTTATCAGACTAGTACATGAATGACACCTTTCGAAGCTTTGTATGGAAGGCCGTACAAATCACCAGCATGTTGGTTAGAGAACGGAGACAAATTGATCCAGATATGATAGGAGAAGCCACATAAAAGATTGAGTCAATTCGAGGTAGGATGAGAGAAGCTTAGTCTAGGCAGAAAAGCTATGAAGATAAAGGCATAAATGTTTAGAGCTCTCAATTGGAGATTTTGTTTTTTAAGGTATCACCAATGTAAGGTATGATACGATTTGAAAAGTCGAGGAAACTAACATCGAGATATGTTGGACCATTTCCTAATATAAAGAGGATTATGAAACTCGCATACCAAATAGAGTTACCAAGTAGTTTGACAGGTGTCCATAACGTGTTCCATGTTTCGCATCTTAGGAAGTATGTGCATAATCAAAAGACTACCATTACTCCAACCACACCGGAAGATTTAGTAGTAGAACCGGATCTAACTTTTGTTTGGTTTTTTTAAGAGAAAAGTGCGATCCTCTAAAATAGAGGAGAGCACACACATATGTGTGTGTGTGTAACACCAAAAGTAAATAAGCCACAAACATGCCTGGCAGGAAGCAAAAAACCCCATACAAAAAAATGAAGAAGAAAAAAAAGAAAACCACCCAAAAACATATGATACTAAAAAATGTCCCTAAACAATCTACCCAAACAAGAACCAAATGCTTGAAATAAGAAATGAGCAGCCATCTAAAACAACACCTACATCTTTAACCTCAGTAACCAAACCTTAAAAAAACCTCAAAATAACAAACCTCATCTGCTCAAACCACAAATAGTCTCCAAAACAACAATCCCCAAAATAACTCCCCAAATAAGCATCAATCCTCATGCATGAGCCTTAGAAGCTTTAAGTTTCAATCTAGGACTCCTTTTAATATTCTCTGTTGAAATACTCCTACTAAATCTTCTACTAGATTTGGACGTGTAAGAAGAAACATAAGTACGAACAGTAGATGGTGAAGGTCGTCTTAAGGATGCAAGGCAACAATATACTATAAATCTAAAACCCCCAGTATTATAATAAATTGACCACTCAAATGACCTATCTACTCCCTTAGTTAATGAAGTTAAAAAAGAAACTAGGCTGTCAATCTTGTTTTCACCAACAATAACCGAATGCAACCCTCCCTCACGATGTAAAAAATCTTCTACAACAAAACTACCCACTAAGATATCACCGCTTCTCTCTGATATAACTAAGCCATCAATGCACTGCAAAATATACTGTTGAGATATCAACTCATTATTCACAGCCACTTCATCAACCTTAAGATTATCATCATGAATAATATCAACATCAGATTGAAAAGCATAGTCCATCAAAACATCCCTCTTTCCTTCATTATAACCACCATAAACACAAATCATATCATCATTCTCGGTTAACAGAGCATCTCCATCCAACAAAACTTCCCTATCTCTTTCTAACTGAAACACTCCATAAATCAGAACATCAGCTCTTGCCAATCCACTCACCTCTGCACCATCGAATTCCCCACCTTCACCACAAAAACCATCGTTAGTATTGATCAAACTGAAAGAATAAACATTAATATCCGCGTGCATACTATTGTGTACATTAGTAGCTTTGTGCATATCACCATAAAACTCACTGGATGTACAATACAAAAAATCATCACTCCAACATTCGTCTGAATTACACCAAACTTCAAAGATCAATGGTTCATCACTCACCTCCGAATTATCTCTACTCACAACATCCTCCACCAAACTACCAGAAGCAATAATGCACTCATGATATTTAATTCCCAAACTGTCCTCATAAATCAATGGAACGAAAGATGAGGGAACAACAACATTACTGATATCTTTGCATAGGGAGTTCACCACTCCTCCTTCAACCATAACAGATTTCTTTCCAGGAATCTCCGCTGATTTCAGACAGTCAATGTGGTTTGCAGTAGCTAATTCAAATCTCTCCACTCCACATGATTCAGTTCTGGATCTATTGCTACAACCATATAGTGAAACATTATTGTAAGAAAAGTAAAATGTTGTAAATCTTTATTGAATTGAAATGATACAGTTTACAATAGAGTTGTATTTATAACAATGAGAAACTGTTGGGCCCAATATAATACAGTAAGGCCCAAATATACATTTGATATAGAACAAAACAGAATAACGTTCACAGCTATTATTTCATTACCCCCCCTCAAACCCAATGCTAGGGTTAGGGTTTGGGAGACTTGCGATTTTGAGCCGCCAGAGAAAAATATGTCTCCTTTCTCGTTTAATCTCTGATAAGGAATGCTTCGAACTATAAAAATAGAGAGAGAGAGAGAGAGAGAGCGTGCAGCTTAATTTGTGAGATGCTCTTTTTCCAGACATGGCTGAGGGATGAGGCCTTGAAAGTCTTCAATTTCAACTTGAGTTGCTTCTGGAATATAGATTTGCACTTTGGATCTGAGATTTGTGTTAGCTTCATCCACGTTGAGCTCTTGTCTGAATCTAATAAAGTTTGGTCGAGATAAAGGCTTTGTAAAGATATCGGCTTTTTGGTAAGTTGAAGGTACGTATCTGACATCAATTTTTTTGCCAATAACTTGCTCCCTCACAAAATATAGATCGAGTTCGATGTGTTTTGTGCGAGAGTGAAGTACTGGGTTTGCTGTGATAGCAATAGAACTTTGGTTATCACACCAAATGATCGGTTTACAGTCAAGTTTGACTTTTAATTCATTTAGTAGAGAAGTTAGCCACATAATTTCTGCAGTAATGCTGGCAATACTTCTATACTCAGCTTCCGTGCTTGATCTAGATACTGTAGATTGTTTTTTTGCACACCATGATATTGGGTTTTTACCCAAATAGATGCAGTATCCCGTAGTTGACTTCCTGTCATCCTGATCTGTGGCCCAGTCTGCATCACTGTAACCATTTATGCATAATTTTGTACTTGCTTGTAAAATTAGACCATGGTTGATTGTTCCCTTCAAGTATCTTAGAATTCTTTTGACAGCCTTCCAATGTTCATCATGTGGCTCTTGCATGAATTGGCTTACTTTGTTAACACTAAAAGAAATGTCTGGTCTTGTAATAGTGACATACTGTAATGCTCCCACAATGCTTCTGTATTCTTTGCCATTTAGAATTGGTTCACCTCTATGTTTTGATAGATGACAGTTGCTTATCATTGGAGTGGGCAGTGAGTTTGCTTTGTCCATTTTGGCCTTGACTAAAATTTCATTGATATATTTTCTCTGATTTAAATGAATTTCTGAATGAGATGTTCTTTTGACTTCTATGCCAAGAAAGTAGTTTAGCTCACCCAAGTCTTTGATTGAAAATTCTTTCTTGAGACATTGTGTGATGTTCATGATTTCTGAGTTGTTATTTCCTGTAATAACAAAGTCATCAACATAAATTAGTATGTACACAGTTATGTTGTCAGAGAATTTAGTAAATAGTGAGTTGTCAGATTTTGTGGGGCTGTAGCCATGTTTTGATAGTATTGTTTTTAGCTTGTCAAACCAAACTCTTGGTGCTTGCTTGAGTCCATAGAGTGCTTTGTTGAGTTTGCAAACTAGTTGACTTCTGTTATCTTGAATGAATCCATGTGGCTGCTCCATGTACACTTCCTCCTGCAATTCACCATTGAGAAAGGCATTATTAACATCTAATTGCCTGATTGGCCAATTCTTATACAAGGCAATAGTTAATATGACTCTAATAGTGGTTGGCTTCACAACAGGAGAAAAAGTCTCATTAAAATCAAATCCATTCTGTTGTGAGTACCCCTTTGCTACCAGTCTTGCCTTATGTTTAAGAATTGTGCCATCAGGATTTCTTTTTAATCTAAAAGTCCATTTGCATCCAATTATATTTTTGTCCTTTGGCAGTGGTACAAGATTCCATGTCTTGTTTTTTATTAGAGCATTATATTCCTCCTGCATTGCCTTGTACCATTTGTCATTCTGAATTGCTTGATCATAAGTGCTTGGTTCTGTGAACTCTGACTCTAAGTTGTATGATTTTGGTTTAAATATTCCACACTTTGCTCTTGTCATCATGTGGTGTCCAGTATTTGCAGGTGGATTCCTATCTTCAACAGCAGCCCCTGATTGAGTACTGTATGGTTGAGTGTCATGCAGCACTTGACAGGTACTTGGTGGATGACTAGTGTCATGAGATGTGTTATCAGGCCTGGTTGGTGCATCAGTAGATTCTTGACCTGGTTCAATTATGGGCACAGTGTGTTGAGAGCTGATGTCACCTCCTTCATTATGATCAATGTCATTGATAGGTATGATAATTTCTGGTGAAGGTAGCACTTGAGGTATTGATTGTTTTGGATTGCAAACTTTCTGAGTTGTTTTAATTTCTGCATTGCTAAAGGGGAACTCCTGTTCTTTGAATACAACATGTCTGGAAATGTATACTCTTCCTTTGTCATCAATGCATTTATATCCCTTCTGATTTGTAGCATATCCAATGAAAGTACATGGCTTTGACCTGTAGTCAAGTTTGTGTGCATTATATGGTCTTAAGTAGGGAAAGCACAGGCATCCAAAGGTCTTTAGACTTTGGTAGTCTGGTTTAACACTTAATAACACTTCCACTGGACTTTTGAATTTTATAATTTTTGTGGGTAGTCTATTAATCAGATAGACTGCAGTGGAAAAGGCATCTGGCCAAAATTTTAATGGTAAGGATGCCTGTGCTAGCAGTGTTAGACCAGTGTCAACTATATGCCTATGTTTTCTCTCTATTAGACCATTTTGTTCAGAAGTATATGGACATGTTATTCGTTGAGTGATACCTTTCATCTCAAAGTAACTTTTCAAAGGTAGAAATTCTTTTCCACCATCTGTCTGTATGACTTTCATTTGACAGTTTGTTTGCCTTTCAGCATTAGTAATAAATTGTATCACAACATTCCTAGTTTCTGATTTAGATTTTAAAAAATAAATCCACACATATCTGGAGTAAGCATCAATAAAGGAGATGTAGTACTTGTATCCATAGTCAGTATATATAGGGGCTGGTCCCCATAGATCTGCTGCAACAAGTTCAAGAGGCTTGTTGTAGACAGTTTTTGAGTATGGAAATACAAGTTTATGGCTTTTGCCCATTTGACAAAATGTACAGACATAAGAATCAGGAATATTACTAATATGAGTATTGTCACAACTGCTCAAAACATGTTTCATTACATTTAAACTGGGATGACCCAACTTGTAATGCCATATATCAAAGTTTTCAATATTCTTAACCTCAGAAATATGACACCAATTTTTATCACTTTCAACACTTCTTGAGTTTGGTACATCAAATTTATAAAGTCCTTTGTGTTCCCTACCCTGCAAAATCACCTCAGCAGTTAGTTCATCTTTAACTAGACAATGTTTTGGGTGGAACTCAAAGTACACATTATTATCTTTGGCAAATTGTGACACACTCATTAAATTTTTTCTAATCAATGGAACCATTAATAGATTGTTTAGATATAATTGTCTGGTTCCACTGATACTAGCATTTCCTATATGAGAGATTTTTATAGATTTGCCATTTCCCATACATAGAGACTGTGTACCTTTATATTCTCTGTTGCCAAGATTTAGATTTGCCATGTTGTTTGTTACATGATTGGTTGCACCTGAGTCAGGATACCAACTTTCATCATGTATATCTTCTGCTTTTGCTGCATTTGTGTTTGTATTGTCTGATGAGGACTCCTGTTGAGTGCAGACCATATTAACATTAGGATTCTGAGTTCTGGAATTAGTGTTGCTTTGTTGGGCTGGTGTAAAGTTGGCATCAAATCTGAAATAACATTTGTTGGCAGTGTGACCATATTTTTCACATATCTGACATCTTGGTTTGTTATTGTTGGCATTCCATCTACCACCTCTTCCTCTGAATCTGCCAGTTTGACCACCCCTAGAATTGTTTGATTGGTTTCTGTTGCCTTGATTTTTTTCTTGGTTTCTGCCTTTGCTTACTGTTGCATAGTTGACATTGCAATCCCAATTTGCTGATTTCTTTTGTTCTAGTCTTCCTTCATGTGCAATGAGAATAGATTGGACACTTTGTAGAGATGGCAATTTTTCATTGGATGATATTACAGCAACCACTGCTTCATAGTCATCATCCAAACCACTTAAGATGCACAGAATTTGTTCTGTATCAGTTATCTTGTGTCCAGCAGATGCTAACTGATCACAGATTGTCTTGGCTTTAGAGAGATATTCTCTCATGCTGACATTATCTTTTCTCAAGTTTTGAAGCTGTCTTTTATATTGCATTATTCTTGCTGCAGATTGAGAGCTAAATATTTGCTCGATGGTGTGCCATATTTCACTGGTGGTTTTGCACCCAATAAGTTGTGGCAGTAAATTTGCACTGATAGATGATAACAACCAAGAACTTATTAAGCTATCTTGTCTCTCATGAATGGTATATTCTGAATTACTTACAAGTTTTCCTTCTTGATCTGTAGTGAATCTTGGAGGAGTAATCAAAGTTCCAAGAACATACTCCTGCAGTCCATACCCTCTGATGGCAGTTTCAATTTGAAATTTCCACAACAGGTAGTTGGATTCATCAAGTTGTATGGTGATGATCTGACTTTGGGGTTTGATTATGGACTTGATGAGATCTTGAGTGATATTGGATTGCTGCTGAGTGGTTCTTGATTGATTGTGTGGGACATTTGAGTTGTCACTGCCCTCCTCAGACATGATGAATAAGTATTTGTTGACAAGATGATGTGCAGAATTGAATTGTTGAGTTGCAGGCAAGAATTACAATGGGGTGCAGCCTGATTACACCAGAATGATGATCAAGAATCTGACTGATGATCAGGCACGGCACTTCTGGTGAGTTTAAAGAAATCTTTACTGATCTGATGAATGGAATGCAGCCAGGGGATAGATAGATGATGAAATATCTCTGATATCTTCCTCTTTGGCACGGCAGCCACTTCAAATGATGAAATTATACAGTTGTTAAACTGTATAACAGTAATCTCAAATGATGAGATTAACTCTGATGAGATTTGATAATTTCTTATCTTCTCACCTCTTTGGATCTTGATTTATTGCTGTTAGGCGATGTGTTTGCTCTGATACCATGTAAGAAAAGTAAAATGTTGTAAATCTTTATTGAATTGAAATGATACAGTTTACAATAGAGTTGTATTTATAACAATGAGAAACTGTTGGGCCCAATATAATACAGTAAGGCCCAAATATACATTTGATATAGAACAAAACAGAATAACGTTCACAGCTATTATTTCATTAATTATTTTTCCAGAGAATGAGTATCCACTTCACATTGCAAAACAGCGGGATCCTAAAGCAATGAATCCGAGAAATAAAACTCACCCCTATGAGCTGCAACATAATTAGCTGAATCATTAATAACACCTTCAAACAAGAACGATTCTCCATTAAACCCATAAGAGTTTGACAACCTATCAACTGTCGAATCATCCACAACTAACGAAGAAGCATAATTCCCAAAATAATCTTCAGGATCACCAATTCTTGCCAATATTAACCAAATTGATCTCGTCAAAATGAACGAATAACTCCTCCAAAAAAAATCTATTCCTTATGTGATCTAACAAAATTCTTTTTAGTTTCATACATTTTAAGATGAACAGGAAGCCATGATTTGAGATTGAGAGATCTCTACGCCTAATAGTATTAGAATCAAATTTCATCGAATATTCGAACATTTTCTGCCCAAAAGAACCGCACCCAAAACATCTAATAGGGTTGTGACAAGCTTTAGCCATGTGTGAGAAATCTCCATAGCGAAAACGCCTCCCCTTTCTTGAATTGACCCGTTTTGTGGATCTGGAATTCTGAAAGGAGACATGAGGAATAAAAAACTTGGATTCTTTAATGACCTCAGCATATGATCTATAATATAAAGGGTCGCAATCAAATGAAGAATGAGAAGAGGAAAAGTTCAAATAGAAATGAGGCGAAGCAGAGGAAAAAAAATGTAACAACCAAACCATAATGAGACTGTTTGCAGGCTTGCAGGAGGAGTGTGCAGGGCCAAAGACATCAGGAAGGAAGAATTCTGGTGAAGTTCAACAAGGCAGAGCTAATTCATCAGAGTTGAAAGAAGTTAGAGTTTGAACAGTGCCAGAAAGCTACTGCAATGAAGAATATGAACTGAGGAAAGAATTGAACGAGAGTATGCATTTTGTACGTGCAACCTTAGTTATCTGGAGTATTGTTAGTTTTGAAGTGTTGTGAATCTGTTGTGAGTTGTGGGTAATTGGGTCAGTGGATTAATATTGGATTAAGTGTTTCTATCTGGGTCCATTACTGATGTGTGTGTGTGTGTTTGTGTGTGTGTGTACACACACATGATTGTATAAGCAACTGATGGAAGTGTGGAATTTCATAGTAAAATCAAATTTTCTTTGTTACTGTAGTGAGAAAATTATCTTCTTCATACCAATATGTCCACTGCTATGCTAATGATGTCAGAAGTAAATACATTCTTATTGAATTCAATTCTTTCTGCTGTTGAACATGATGTGTTTTGCTGTCCACTTTTCCTTCTTTCACAAGTTAAGTCATAATTCTTGAATCTTCAGTTCACTACAAACTTGTTTTCTTATGTTAATTTTTCTTGAAACTATTGTATACCATTCTGTGGTTTCCAAATATTTTTTAGTTGCTTCTGTAGGAAGAACATTACTGTTATGATTCAATTCTTGTAGTTCAAGTTACTACACTTGTCGTACAATTCTGTCCTCTTCTTGAATTAAATTCTCAGTTCTTGAATCTTAGTCCACTGTTTTCTTTAATTCTGCAAGTTGTGCTCCTCTTCCTGTTTTGAATGCTATTTTGGTTAAATTCAGTTTTTTTTAGTTGATAACTTCTTTCTTTAATTTCAGATTTAATAACCTGTAGTTCAATTTTAGTTTAAATTTCCATTCTACATTTTCCTAGTTATCTTGAAACCTCTGTAGTTGTTACTTTATAAATCAATTCTGTTCTGTTTCATTCTTGATAAAATTTGCACAAGTTGGAAGCTATGTCTACTTCGAGAAGTTTCTGTTCCTTCCTGTTATCATCTTCGAGCCCACTGCTATAAACTATGCTTCTTGTTTTTCTTGCATTCTGTCATATTGTAAATTTTCATTTGATTGCTTCTGAGTTTCCAATACACCTGTGCACGTGCACATAGGTAACTCCTCCATCTTCTTCTTCCTCTACCTGAATTCACCACCAGTCTTCAGTTCTTTTTCTTCATCTGCCATGGTCAGAAGTTTAGAAAAACCGGGCCCTTCCAAAAATTCAGGAATGAAGAAGAAGCTGTCGCCGTTTTTCTAGGTTAAGGAACAAGACAGTTAGACTAGAGAAGGTCCATTAAAGTGACAATGAGAAAGACTGTACTTAAAAATAAAGGACAGGATTGGGAATACTTATCCTGAGCTGTTGTGATGGTATGTTCTATATTTGTTGTATATAGACTAGATAGCTGGTAGGATATAATAGCATTATTTGCATGTTTGATATGCTTGTTTTTAGTTCTTACTGAATTTTGAGGACGAAATTCTTTATGGGGGAGCCTGTAACACCCCTATTTTAGCTAAACATTATTCATGACATTTAATTGGATAAATTAAATAGAATAATGTAAAAAATTGAGGAGAATGAGATTTGAAACTTAATAAGGTCGTGCTATACCTAATTAATTAAGATGTTCAAACTTAACGTATAAGAGAAATTTCATGAGAATAGATTCTTCGTTGTCCTACCCACTTGGTATCTAAATATGTGAAATCTTACCAGTGCTATAGTCCACTTTAAATCTCCATCTGGTGGCGCTATTTTTCCTCCTTTAAATCTTCAATTTCTTATTTGGTCCCAGCAACATATCGTTTGGATGTAGTAATAAGGGAAAGGTCACCACGATTTGGGTTGCAAGCCTCGAATCAGTCCGCTA
The DNA here is from genome assembly GCA_030765085.1 of Allium cepa. NCBI lineage: Eukaryota > Viridiplantae > Streptophyta > Magnoliopsida > Asparagales > Amaryllidaceae > Allium > Allium cepa. Next base: position 475,118,638 of record CM060932.1, read on the forward strand.
GGATGGATGCTAGCAGCCTTGTAGTCAATACCTTGTATAGTTCTTGTTAATTGTTAAATTTCAAATTTCAAACATTTGGCTTCTCGAAACATCATTATTCCCCAAATAATGTGATCTCCCAAATAAATGTAGTGTATGTTCGTTTCAATTCATTAAGCAATAGCGCATTCAACCATTTCAATTCAAACATGACAATTCACACATTCACATTAATATTAGTGAGATATAATAAACTTACATATAATATCATGGTTAAAATATACCATAATCCTATATTTGTATTTCTAAAATTATAGAAGTATTTAGAATCACCAAACTTCATTCAATATACAATTCATCCATTTAACTTGCATTTTAATTAGAACATACTTGGCAATTCACTACCTACTTAATATACTTCACATATTATTCAAAGCCAAGTGTTTTTCAATCCATTCAAATTCAGTCAAGAAGGTTTGTAATCACTTACCTTAACGTGAGTATACTAGCATGTCATAGTTGAACTAAATAATCAATGACTTGCATTTGACTCTAGCAAGCATCTTATTCACCCAATTTAAATTCATATTTCATATTGTATAAAATATACCCATCTATTACAATACATACATATATATATATATATATGTAAATGTGTATATATATATATATATTTATGTGTGTATGCGGGTGTTTATATATATATATATATATATATATATATATATATATATATATATATATATGGGCACACATACCTGATATTTCTTCTTTAAAATCATGTTATAATCCTTTTAAATTTAATCAAATAGTATTTAATACTATTTGGTATGCAAATCAAAAACATATATTTTTGTTTGTATATTAAATGAATTTCAAATTCTTTTACAAAATACTTTCAATATCTTTATAAATAACTCTCTAAAATTCTTTTATACAGAAGCTTATTTTTTAAAACCACTCATCTCTTATGGTTTTTTAATTAGATTCTTTTAACCCAACGTAATTCAAAGGAAGTCAGTACATCAAGTTAAAAAAACTCAAGAATCAACCAAAAGGACGGAAAGAAGGAATGAAGAAAGACTCAAGAGGAGGAAACCAAAATTTGGCTAAGATGATGGATCACCAGCGATCCATCACCTACGAAACGCCAACGATCCAAAAGGTTCGCTCGTGGATCCTCCAATCCTCTTTCATCATGATCTAATATTTTCACTAGAGACGCTTGCCAATTCCATAGCATGCCAAAAAAATCAAACTTGAGAAGTGAAAACTCATCTGATTCAAGCTATTTGATCAAAAAAAACTAACTTAAAATGTACCTACATAACACATACAAAGTCGTATTGACCTGAATTTTGGGAGAACACTTAGAAGACATAATATAAGGCTCGTAGAAAAAATGAGATCATTGGAGTTGACTAGGTGGATCGATAGCGACCTAACTAGATGGATCACTAGCGAACCATGTAGATTGGGCCCTACCACCTAAATTTTTTATTGATGGTCCCACACACCTTAGAGAGAGTACCTGCAATATTTCATCTGACTTCATTTAGTTTTGAGAGAATCATTGATGATTCTTCTGGACTAGATGATCCATAAAGACAGATGATCAAACTAACTCCAAATGACTTGATATTTGGACACGACACTTAAATAGAAGATAGGAAGACAACTAAAAAAAGATTACTAAAAAATGTTCTAACTACGTGGATCGCTAGCGATCCATGCCCTATGTATCACGAGTGATCCATCATGTCTGGTCGGGTCACCATGCAATTTTTGGAGCTCCTTCGTATCCATAAGCTTAGGTCTCTGGCAAAGTGGCCCAATAACTCTCTAATCTCTATAAATCTCAGATATCTACAACATAAAGAGGATCTTTGGTGTAACGACCAGGTATTTTCAACAATTTGCATCCATTATAAGTGCATAGGCAGACACTCATGCCGGAATTGAATTGCTCAAAATACCATATTGTAAATAAAATTTTGGCAAACCTCAAAATATATAGTACATAAAAATCACAGATCTCAGACACAGAGTATATAAAAATGCAGCGGAAGAAAAAGAGATAGTAGTTCATAAAGCTACTATATAAAATATAAGATACATCAGAGTTAAATAAGATACAACAGAAGAGTAACATGATACATCAGGTACAAATCAGATACATCACTGAACCACTGGATACTGAAACAAAATAGATGGCTGGATCTTCAAGGAAAGCTCCAACGCCGAAGGTGAATCTTGAATGCTAACTCGATCGATCTGACCCGAGCGTAAAGAAAAATACAAAACCCTCGAGTCAGGACATAAATACTTATAAACTGTAAATCAACTCAAGTGAACAGTAACAAAATGCATCAGTAACTTAAAGGATGCTTGGGACCGCCGATCCTTTAAGGATCCGTTAAACTATTTACTATGTAGTAATATACGTTATATACGGTAGTGTCTAATCAGTAAAGTATAATCATATAGAAAATAGCGTTAAGGGGATGGTGAACCTTAACGCGGTCGGATCTTTAAAACCAAAATCGTAGTGGGCTCGATATAAGGATATGACACGGCACGCGAGGCAATGCCAGGATGGATACACCGTTTGCACTCCCGGACCGATGGTGACGGCAAGCCAGCAGCTTCCGCCCACCTCGAACAATACCCCCGAATCAAAGTGGCGCCACCGAATCGAATCACAACAGTAATAGAATGGTTTACGATGGAGCATGCTCGATGAAAGGGTGCGACCCTTTGTGTAGCCCGGTATAGCTCCTGTTTAAGTCATATATGCCAACTCACGGGAGTTGGGTCCACGTAATATACCTCGAGAACGTCGCCACCATCCTACTTCATTCTGCAATCTCCACCGCGTACACAGTTGTTAAAGTGGTTTTCGGTATTGGCCGGCTATAAGACAATATCCGATTCCGGTCTCTTTAACAACCAATCGTTATTATAACCCATGGATATTTATTTCAAATAATTTATACTTCCAAGATCAAAATATCATACTCATTTCAAAACAATATCACAATAGTATCATTTCCATTTCAAAAAAATAATTCAATAAATATATCATTCAAATAAAACCCAAATTTCCAAATCATTGAATATTTCTTTCAATTTATTAAACTTGAAATATTTCTTTAAATTATCATAGCATTTTGGAAATGTTACCTTAAGGAATCATAGCATTTCTGGAATGTACTACTTTCCACTTTACATTGTTTATAATCAAAGTATTGATAAGCTTGAAATTTTTACATGTCAATTTATCATAGCCTTATAGTTAGATAAACTTTCTTACTGTAATATCCAATTTAAACCGAAATTCTTATGTTAAGTTAAAAGCACCTTATTAACTTACATTATTATTACAATAAAGAAACTTTATTATTTTAATCATTTAAAGTACGCCATTCACATAAATTAAAACTTGTTTATCAAATGTACGTTATCAACTTACATTTTATTATTACAGTAAGCAACATTTATCATTTTAATCAATTTAAAATACACCATTACATTGATTAAAATCTACTATCAAATGTACGTTTTAAATTTTATATTCCTATTACAATAATGAACATTTATTAATTAAATCAATACCACACTACTTAAAACTTTACATGTTTCTTTCTTAATTAAAACTTTACATGTTCTTGCATTAATTAAAACTTTCATGTTCTCTCATTAATTAGGACTTTACACGTTTCTTTCATTAATTAAAACCTATACGTTTCTTTCATAAATTAAAACCTATACGTTTCTTTCATAAATTAAAACCTATACGTTTCTTTCATAAATTAAAACCTATACGTTTCTTTCATAAATTAAAACCTATACGTTTCTTTCATAAATTAAACGTATACGTTTCTTTCATAAATTAAAACCTATACGTTTCTTTCATAAATTAAAACCTATACGTTTCTTTCATAAATTAAAATTTATACTATACGTTTCTTTCATAAATTAAAACTTATACGTTTCTTTCATAAATTAAAACTTATACGTTTCTTCAATTTTCAACAAATAAACTTAACATTTCAGATTTATATTACCATTTCACAAATTTAACTAAACTTCCAATTTATTTAATTAATTTAACATCTTTAGTTAAAACTCAAATTTCACATTTTCAAGTCAAGTTATCTTTTAAAATTTCATTTTTCAACAGTCATTTATTCAACCACTTAAATTTATAGAAAAATCAAAAATTCTTTAATAAATCACTTAAATTCAAATATAAATCAATTTATCATATTTACCATTTTTCAAATATAATTAAAGTCCATTTTATTCATATAACTTAAATATCATTTTTAGTCAAAATTCCAAATTTCAAACATAAGTTATATTTCAGAAATCCAGTTAAACAATTCATAAATTACATTTTAAACACATAGAAAAATCATATTTTATTTATTTTAAAACCTTTCAAAAACTATTTAAACCAAATTTCATAAATTTAAAAATTTTAAAATACTTAAAATATTCAAAACACTTTATAGAATAACCACGGGTCTGTATATAGTTTTCTAACCTAGGTCAAGTGATACGGGTATGTATCATTTCAATCCGCAGTTTAAAAAGTAAAATTCCGAGTTCTATCATTTCAAACCCGCAATCCCAAGTTAAAATTAGATAAATAACAATAACTCAGGCCTATCATTTCAGCCCGTAATGATTCTATTCTAACAGGGAACATGTAGTGTGATCATAAACAGAAATAATATGAACAATGTCAATATCACAATACACAGTCATATATCAGGTGTCAGGTGAAAATTAACTGTTTTAACATGATAATAACATGGCATAGCCTATCATATGATCATCATTAACTTGCATAAACATTTTATATTACTAAACACTTGTCATCAATTCACTTTTTCATAAGTATAAATGTCAGAGTGAGAAAGACTCACTTTTCAAGCTGAAGACCAAAACAACAAGCACAAGAGCGATTCCAAAAGCACGACAAGCACGATTTGAATTGAATGAATGGAAAGGCTTGATAATGATCTTGTATACAACAAATAAGCAAGACCATATAAACATATGCGTACAATACAAAACAGCATTGAAACTGACTGAAATAAAACAATAATGGACAAGATGATTTTACCATGCCTCAATCACTTCAACGCTTGGCCTAAGGGACACTTATGCTCGGCTATGATGATGCTTTGGCCCAGGTATGGCATCATATAGGTCAGGTTTTGATATGGTTTGGATCTGGTTTGGACCTAGAAGGTACGGCTACATGGCAAGAGCAAGGTGGAGGTTACAAGGCATGAGAATACAAAGGGTTAAGGCAAACAAGTGGGTTTTTGGTGCACATATGGGTTCGGCCTTGACTGATGTGGGCTTGGCTATTCATGCTACAGGTCAGATTAATGCTGGAGTGGTGCGTGGTGGTCAGGCCAGTGGTGGCGGCGGCGGCTATGGTGGTGATTTGGGTGGTGGATGAAGGGAATGAGGCAACAATGGTCAAAACATTGTTTTTAGGCATGTAGGTTGCAATTTGAAGGGTTTGGCCACTATAGATGGCTCGGCCATGGTCATGGTTGGTGGAGTAGATGGTGTTGGAGGCATTGAAGAGATGTAGGAGTTTCTGGCTACGGCTATGGAGAAGAGGCCGATCCAAACTAGAAGAGAAACAAGGCAAAATTTAGAGAAAACAAGTAGAAAAGTAAGAAAAAGAAAGGGAAGCCATTACCAGATCTTTGAAGCCATGAGAAACAAATGAAAATGATCTTTTTTTTTCCACGTGAAAACCTAATGAGATGATGGCTACATTAGGGTTTTACACGGCTAAGGCAATTAATTGAGGAGTTTAAGGAAATGAAGGGTTTGGGCAAATAAAAGGGCTTACGTTTCAAAGTGATTTACAATCTTCCATATTATTTTCCTTTTAAAACTTTACATAAACAAAATTTCAGGAGAAAATACTTTACAAACCGAAATCAATTAGAAATATGAGGTAACAAATATTATAATTTGAAAAAAAAAAAATAATGAAGAAAATGCCTTAAAAATACCAAACAGTGTTCTAAAATTGTGCATAAATCACTGTTAGTCTTGGAAAATTATACATTTCATTATAAAATTATTATGAAGTAGAAATTTGAATTAAATTAATTTATTTAAAGCATTTTCAAGGTGAAATAAATAATTAAATTTTAATTAAATAGAATTTTAAATAAAGAAAATGCAGCAAATACCAAACTTGGCTTTATAAATTGAAATAAATTCAAATAAACTTTAGAAAAATTATATTATCATTTCAAAAATACTTAAAAGTCAAAATATACATAATATAACATATTATCACATATTAAAATAAAATATAACAAAGAAGAAGTAATTTATACAATTTAAAATAGTCATTGTTAAATAACCCTATATACGCACAATATTGTAAAGGGTATAACTTCCACAATTTACATCCGATTTCAACGAAACAATAAGTGGTGTTCTTAGAATTTCATGTACTATCATAATAAAAGAAAAAATTAAAATTTTAAACTTTTAAAATTTTAAGTTGAAAGTCACAGTTTGACTATTTTGACCAAAATCAGCATTTCAGGCAAATATTCAACTTACACAAGTTTGGAATTATAACTCATAAAAAATCAAGATTCTATTTAAATAATAAATTTAATCATTTCAAATAAGTAAAATAAGTTTTTTTTAAAATCAAAATCTTACATTAAAAATAATTAAATATATACAATAAAATAATTACAAAATACAGGGTTGTTACATTTGGGACTGGCTGTTGAGACTCTACAGGATCTATTCTTTACTCTTCTCTTCCTACACAATAGTCATTTAAAGGATTTATTGTGATTCTCTAGTGAACTCTAACATTAGTGACTTGATCTAACTTACAAGACAAATTGTAATCATATTCAACTTGTAATTGCAGCCAGTCAATAACAAAAGTTATAAAGTGGACATAGGCTTCATTAACAGCCGAACTACTATAAAAATCTCTTGTCTTTTTACTTTATCTGCAAATTATTATTTCTTGTCTATATTCTATTTTTCATGATAAACAAGGCTGGTGCTTTCCTACTAAATCTAGGGAGTTTATCCATTTTTTGAGTTGACCTTTTAGTGCTTCCACTGAGAACAAAGGTGATCCAGAAACTTGAAGCTTGAATCTGTGATTGGGGAAAAATGAAGAGGCCTAACACTACACCTAAAACTAGAGCAAGTCAACCAGAGCCTGGGGGCAGTAAGAAAGTATTATCAAATTCTCACCAATCCAACTATGTAGCTAGAGAAGAAATGGAAAGGCTGATGAAGGAGATGTAGGATGGAATCTTAGCTAGGCGATAAGAGATGACGGAGGGATTATTCCAAAGGAATGGACAACAAGGAATTGCAGAAGCTGTAGGAATTCAGACCCTACGAAAGAATACAGGAGATATTAGAGTTGGATTAGAACGAGATGGAACGTTGCCTCCACACCTAGAGCAACCGATATTTATGGGAAACATAGGAGTCAACTTGGAATCAACGCTGTTGATGGGATCAATATTAGAGCAGGCACCAAAGGGGCCACTATTGTTGTGACTATTGAAACTCTAGGAACTGGTGGTACAGGATCTAATCTGAATACTTGAGTGCAACCGGTGGAGGAATATGTCATATAGCTACCTCGAAGGAGCGGAGAATAGAATGAGACAAGAAGAGTAGGTCAGAACACTGGTGTGTAACTAGTGGAGTATGCATCAGATTTCCCTTGCTAAGGTAGGAGGCAGAACATCGCTTTCAAACAAAGACCTTTGTTGGATGATGAAAATCAAATTGCTGAATTGGTAAGGAGGTTGGTTAGATGAGGACTCACAGATCAGGGTTTTGAAGACGTTAACAGAAATCCGTTTACTGCTAATATCCAAAATGTGAGAAATCCTCCCGATTCTAAGCTTCCCGCGTTAGAAATGTACGATGGAAAGACCGATCCAATGATTTATCTGATGAGATACATCCGACATATGGAGGTGTTAGGTGCTTTTGAGGAAGTAATAAGTTGGTGCTTCCCATTATACTAGATGGATTTAGTGGCGGCGTGGTTTAGACAATTGGAGAATGGATCCATTAGCACGTGGATCGAGCTAGTAGGCAGAGTTTTAAAACAATTCTGAGTTCACATCTCACAAATGAAGGATGTAATGACATTGGAAATGTGAAATAAAGGCCCCGGGAAACCTTGAGAAGTTAATTAACAAGATTCAATGCAACATCGGTTGCCGCCGATAGGGTGGACCCATCAATGATTTTGATGGCGGTAGTGTTTGGAGTCGCAAGTAAGACCGACTTCAAGGATACACTTAAGAGGGATTCACCAATGTATCTTGCTGAGTTTTACAATGAAGTTGAGAGATATTTACATCGGGAGGATGCTGGAACTGAAGATGAAGCTGAAGATGCCAAAATTTATGCGGTGGATGGCAGGGGATCCTTTGGAGCAGGATTTGGAAAAGACAAAGGGAAAAGAGAAGCCGATGATGATTTTAGAGAACCGAAACAACAAAGGAGGGTGCCTAAATTTTCTTCCTACTCTGAGCTGACTGAAACCCTAAAAAGGATATACCTAAACAGTAGGGGGCAAATTCCCTATCGGAAGCCTCCGAGAAGAGAGTCCACTGATCGAGAGAAAAGATCCAGAAAGTTTTGCATCTTCTATAAGCTGGGCGGACATGAAACGAATGAGTGCCGACGCCTTCATGATTTGGTAGAGGAACTGGTTTGGAACAAGCAGCTGCCGCAGTACGTGAGGAATAGAGCTATAATAGCATAGCTGGAGTAGCAACTACCTATAACAGAGGCTTTAAGGAATGCCTAGGGATTTGGGCCAAGACAGATAATCCCATAACCAGGAGGGATAGGAAGTTATATCCGGCTACTACTCTTTTCTTTGGTCTCTTTTTTTTGCACTTTTTTTTTGCGTATATTAGCAGTAAGGACAATAGTGATTCGAGACCACTTAGACGTGTTCCAAAACTAGATTGGTTCCTAGTTACGTTTTGAGTCAGACATCCGGGATAATTGCTTAGGATAATAATCTCAAACCGCTTGGACGTGCACAAAACCTTGATTGCTTCCATGCCATGCTCCGAGTCAGATGTTTGGGATAGACATTCAAGATTTCTGCTTATTTAATTTCTTCTTGTTTTCTTTGATTTGAATTTTGAAATTTGTAAAATCCATGTTTACCGTGATAATGATTTTGAATGCCATAGAGTTTCGATTGGAGAGACGGTATCGGAGTGCAAGGTGCAAGTCCCCTTGTTGGAAAGCGAGTGGATGGACTTGTACGATATCGAATGCCATAGAGTCCTGACTAGAGAGACGGGACCAGAGTGCAAGAATTAAGTCTCCTCACCAGAGAGTAAGTGGATTGGCTTGCTTAATCCCCCTTAACTTAATAAGAATATGATTCGGAGAGGTTATCCCCCTTAACTTAACAAACAAACGAACAGAGAGATCGTCCCCTTAACTTAAAACATTAAAGGATCCGGAGAGATCGTACATTAGACAAAACGTTGTACAATACAGAGAGATCGCATATTAAACTAAACATTAAAAAGATCCGGAGAGAACACACATTAAACTAACATTAAATGATCCAGAGAGATCACACATTAAAATTAAATGATTGAGAGAGATCAAGCCTTAACACAGATTTGATTTAATAAAAGGATTTGAATGCCTTATAAATAGAATAAAACTGATAAATCCTAGATGCACATAGGATGATTTTGATATATGATGTGATTTTAATTTATGATATGATTCTGATATATGATGCGATTTTGGTATATAATGTGACAACTCTGAATGAGAAGGAAAAATTGATAGCAATGTAAATCCATAATGAACATGGTACAATTAGAGATATGCAATGTAAATGAAAATATGTGTAATTGGAAACATGTGGTTTAACTAGAGATATGTGACGTAATAACTCCAAATGATATCAGAATGATTATGATGTATTGATTACACCTAAGCAGAGTTAGAGTCCTAGGATATAATGGATTTGGAACAACTTGTAATTGGAAAGAGATTCCAAAAGAACTGGTTGATTCACCAAGGCTAAAGCAGCTGGAAAGCTCAATTTTCGAAGACTGGAGACATGAACTTGTTCTGGAGCAAAGCACGCCTTTCATCCAAAAGGCATACTTTGGAAGGCAAGTGTTAACTGGGTTTCTTTTAACCCAACGAAATTCAAAGGAAGTCAGAACATCTACGATAAGTCAAAACAACTCAAGAAACAACCAAAAGGACCGGAAGAAAGAATGAAGAAAGACTCAAGAGGTGGAAACTAAAATTTGGCCAAGACAATGGATAACCTGTCATCCATCACCTATGGATCACTAGCGATCCATAAAGTTCGCTTGTGGATCCTCCAATCCTCTTGCATCATGACCTAATATATTCCTTAGAAATTCTTTCCAAGTTTCATAGCATGCCAAACAATCTAGCTCGAGAAGTGAAGACTCATCTTTTGATCAAAAGCAGCTAACGTAAAATGGACCTACAAAACTCATACGAAGTCGGATTGAATTAAATTTTTGGAAGAACACTTAGAAGACATAATAGAAGGCTCGTAGAAAATTGAGATCATTTAGAGTTGACTTGATAGATCGCTAGTGGCCTAACTAGATGGACCGCGAACGACCCATGTAGATTGGGCCTCACCATCTTAATTTTTTATGATATGTCCCACACATCTTAAAGAGAGTACCTGCAATGTTTTGTCTGATTTCGTTAAGTTTTGAGCGAGTTATGCATGATTCTTCTGGATCAAATGACCCATGAAGACGGATGATCAAACTAACTCCAAACGAATTGATATTTGGATAATGCACTTAAATAGAAGATAGGAAGACAACCAAACAAAGATCACTCAAAAATGTTCTAACTACATTGATCGCTAGCGATCCATGCCCTACGGATCGCTAGCGACCCATCATGTTAGGTTAGGTTGCTGTGTAATTTTTGGAGCTCCTTCGTATCCTTAAGCTTAGGTCTCTGGCAAAGTGGCCCAGCCTAATAGATTTTCAATCTCTATAAATACTCATCTATCTACAACATAAAGATGATCTTTTGGACTGTCCGCTGAGACTCTGTGGGAACTATTCTTCACTCTTCTCCTCCCATGCAATAGTTATCTGAAGGGTTCACCATGACTCCCCAATGAACTCTAACATTGGTGACTTGGTCTAACTTATAAGATTTAATCAAATTGTAATCATATTCAACTTGTAATTGCAGCCAGTCATAACTAGATTTATAAAGTGGACGTAAGCTTCGTTAACACTCGAACCACTATAAAAATATCCTGTCTATTTTACTTTATCTGCAAGTATTATTTTTAGTCTCTATTCTATTTTCCTTGATAAACAAGGCTCGTGCTTCCATACTAAATGCAGGGTGTTTATCCATTTTTTGGGTTAACATGGTTTAAAGTCAAATTAAAATTATTTCTAAAATAAATTGATTTATTCTATAAAATCTTTTCTTTCTTTAAAACCCATATATTCATATCATATACATCATACTGGACTTAAAATTCAAACCTTATTTTAAATCCTATTATCTTCAACTTGAACATTATTTGTATTTGAACTCTATTATTTCAAAATATTTCAAAATCATTTTACAAAACTTTTCTTGTTATCAAACTCATTAAAGCTCTTTTAAAAGAATTTAAATACAAAAATTTCCATCTTCTTTAAATTTATTTAAATCAAATAACTTTAAAAAATTCAAGATATACATTTCTAAAATATTCTTTATATTTCAAGCTTGTTTTTAAAAACCCATAGGAGTTCAACATAGCCAAATTTTGAATAGAAATGCACTTATTTTATTCCTAGAACCAATACACTTTAAATTTCAAACACTGGATGCTTCAAACTCATTAAAGCTCTTTTAAAAGAATTTAAATACAAAAATTTCCATCTTCTTTAAATTTATTTAAATCAAATAACTTTAAAAAATTCAAGATATACATTTCTAAAATATTCTTTATATTTCAAGCTTGTTTTTAAAAACCCATAGGAGTTCAACATAGCCAAATTTTGAATAGAAATGCACTTATTTTATTCCTAGAACCAATACACTTTAAATTTCAAACACTGGATGCTTTAACCCATGCAAAAACTATTCAAAACCTTAAATTATGGTTCACAAGAATTTTATCATGGTTTTGAAGTGCAAAATTATTTAAAATCATCACAACAAATCAAAATAGGCAAGAGAAACCAAAAACACACAAATTAGTCGAAGTTATAGGCATTACTGCTTTTTGAGACACAAACACCCAAGAAATTGAGTGGAAAATAAAAAGTAAAGAAAAGTAAGTTAAAATGAGTGAGAAAAGAACAAACAACATTTTACAGTGGTTCGGCTAATCTTGGCCTACGTCCACTTAATGATTTTATTACTTTGATTGTTGACTTGTACGTATAAGTTTTTATGGATCAATATAAGTTCCTGGGTAATTAGAAGAGATTAGAGAAATAGAGCAAGAGAGCCAGAAAGATCCTTAAACATGAGCCCTACCCTTCTATTTATAGCTATAAGAAGCCTAAAATCTCACCTCCATGATCTCCACATTGTTTTCCATGCCATAGACAACTTCTCCACGAAATTAGGTGGAAACCTCATCAATATTCATGGATCGGTACCGATCCATGGGCTTGGATCGACACCGATCCATGTTCTTCATATGCATGACTTTAAACTTCTTGTCCTGGCTCGATTCACGGTTAGCTTCATGATTCCAAACTTGTTTGCAACATTATTAGCTTGTTTCTGAGTCCGAATAATGGATCAATGAAAGAATAGAGTTGCTGACTTTGAGTGCTCGTAGAGATCCGTAGAGAATTGCATAGGATCAATGAAAAAGTACTTGAAATAGGCTCATGGTATCATCACTATTGAGTAGGAGGAGTGGGGCCAGTTTTGATAAAGGATTATGGATCGGTACTGATCCACCACTTTGGTGGATTTTGGATCCTCATTTTTGTGATGGTTTAGTCTTTTTCCTATGGCTCTATTTGCAATTGGTTTCTGGACTCCTGTGGCTATCTCTCCCAGCTTCCTGCCTTGATAGTTTCCAAGTTCGATTCATCCAATCTATCCAAAAATTGCCCGATCAAAAGGCTGGATAATACTTGCCGTCCAAAGTATATCTTGTTTTAAACTTAATATGCTTTGAATTAAGACAAGTAGGGATTGCTGTGAAGGACTTCACTCTATGCTTTGGGTGGTCATTATCCTTCCTACGGATTATTTCTATGAATAGCCGTGTCTCTATTTATTTGTCGTGATGCTTTACCAGCATCTGGCATCATAAAAAAGGAATACACTTTCACGATCTATCATTCTATACTCAGAAATTTTTTAACTGGTCTCTTTCATGGACTTTCTAGGTTTGAACCTGATTTTCTTTAACTTTAGTCATTGGTGTTGGATATAATTACGCACACGTATATACGTGCACATTCTCTAGGGGCTTCATAGCCATAGACACACATACATGCACGTACACATGAATGGTTATCTCCATCATTTCCAAAAATCCTTGTTTTTAAATATCAAGACTCGGAAGCGATCCAAATTCTTGGATCGGTATAAATTAGAAACTTGGAAAAAGTCTTGCCATTTTTTTGCCTTAGAGAATGGGCTTTTGGGTTATAAAACCTGATCCTTCACCCTTCCTCTTCACTTTTTGCACTGAACCAAAGCTCCAAGCTCTGCCATTGAAAAGCTTTGCTCCTTTAAATCAAAATTCGTCGACTCACCTTACCAGCGACCATCGAACTGCCGCCGCCTCAATCCTTTGCCCGAGCCTGCCGTGCCTTGGTCGAACTTGAGCCATCGATCCTAGGCTTAGCCTTCACCTTACAATCAAAGCCATCCTAGATTCGTGCCTTGAAACACATAAGACTAGGTACGTGGCTGAGTAGTAGTTCCATGCCATTGGCGGTCGTGCTTGAAGTCAAGGCCAGTAGGTACCGCTTGGAAATGGAACAAAATCCACCTAAGGTCTGGGATCGGTACCGATCCAACCCTTGGTGTAATTTGGCTTTAAAAGACACTTAAGCCCAAACCTTGTCGATATTTCCCAATGTTGTCTCTTGAGTTTCGATGCATCTTCAAAGCATGGCCAATGACGTGAAGTCAATTGGGATGGTCAGCAATGATGATCGCTTTGGGTGATGTCTGAACTCTTAAAATGAACTGTTATATAATATCGAAAATCCACATTGCATGACATTGCACTAGTTTCACTTTAACATGGGGGGTACAACTTATGATTAATCTAATGTTGGTTATCTACCGAGTTTTTATAGAAATGGATCAGAGATGTTCCGAGTGTCTCACCACCTTATCTTCAGTTCCGTCGACTTCTAGATATGTTGAATCTAATGCGGAGTCTAGCTCGATTGCGACTCCTTATGCACAACATACTCTGGCGTAGTTTATACCTCCAGCTAAATATCCACAATCGGATTAACCTCATCCAGAGGTTCCTTAAATGCATGTAGATGGCCTTAAAGTTGAAGCTACTCTCGATGCTGTCGAGGATGCTGTTATTTTGGATGATCCTATTGATTCTATTATTTCAAAGATTGGAGAGGGATCACTCCATAGAATCTACAAGAAACATGGAATCCACTTTGAGAATGTACTAGTCCTTTGTCATCACCAAATAGCCCATAATCCCCTAAAGGGTTAAACTGCTTGTAATAGATACATATGCCTGACGGGATGCATCCCAGCATTCAATCAATTCATTCATTGAGTTTTAAAATTCATGAGATTAGCTCCGATGAAACTACACTTAGATAGCTATGCCTTCCTCCACGATACATATATTGTCTTTGTTCAACATTTGCATTGAGTACTAAGTGATAAGGAAATTCAATATGCGTATATATAAGTGCTGGAAAGGAAGCACTTCTTTGACTTATCTAGACCCGGCTAAGAACCTTTGAGTTATTACTGGTACATAGAATAAGATAAGCTATTTCAAGAGTGAACATTCTATATCCGCTGTCCACCTAAATTTGCATGAAGATGGCTATATGGATGTAAGTTATACTTCATGTGTTTAATGTGAACTCGTGAGCTTAACTCATATTCTTTTCGTCATTTAGATATTCCAATGAGACCTAGTGGCGTGGCACTTGTAAATACTGTTAGATCTTTCATGGAGCTTCCGGAAGAGGATAGGGATATTGGAGTTCTTCTTTTCGATGAGAATCTCCTAGACCATAACTTGCTGGAAGTGGGTCGTAGCATCGGTCATGTTCAAGTGGTCACCGATGATGATGATAACAATGACGATGATGACGATATCTCGCTTAAAGGTGGTGATGTAAATCCGGACATGCCCTCAGTCCCAAATCCAGGGGCTAAAACCGAAGATAATGTTGAAGCGGTGTAAGAACATGCGAGGAAGGAAATATTGTAGGTATAGGTGGTGAAGCTAGCCAAGATGATGTTAATGTAGACAACGAAAATTTAATCGAAGAGCCTAAAAATGACCCGTAGTTCGTTCTGTAAAAGAGGCTCATCGTGAAACTTCCCAAAGGGAAATCTTCTACAGGGCCTCCGTTGGCGATAACAGTAAAGAAAACTCCTTCACTCCCTTTTGAAGTACATTTGCTAGTTTTGGCCGATTCCTACTAAGTTTGGCTCTTTCGACATTGGTAATATAAGCCTTGAGGGTCTCAACTCTCCGCTCTGCATGCATTGCACTGCATTGCACTTGACTCGTGTCCTTACTTATCGGAGCTAACTTGTCCTTATATCATTTGCAGGATCCATGGAGAGGAAAAAAATGTATGTTTCAATCTTTAGAGGAAAATGTGTTTCAACAAACGCATCATTCAGACATGTATCATCATGATGCTGGTTGAAACTCAAAGTCCAACCATCAGTCCTGCCATGACAGAGGTAGTCGTGATAGTGACTACCCATATCGTGACCCTTTTTCTAGATACCATTCTAGGTCCTGGTCGCCTCTGCCAAGAGGTTCAGACAAGCATTCTGATCGTCATGATGACTTTCAACCGGGCGATGCTTCTTGTGCACCACCTCCAGCTACCATTCCCATTAACCACTTGACATAAACTCACATCAATGGACCTTTTGACTGCCGGCGCCATAAGGGCGGTTCTAAGGCCGCTCATCATAAGGCTAGTAAGAAACTGATTGAAGCTCTAGTCATTACCGTGGAGCAATAACTTGTTACTGAGGTATGAATGGCTGAATTAAAGGAGAAGTTTCCAAATGATGTTTTGATGGACTCATGTTTTTGTCCAATCTAAATAACATTCCACCAGAGGTCAAGGACATGACCATTGCTTATGTAGCCGATGCTTACAATCAATATAATGAATGGAAGCGGATAACCAAGATGACCTCCAAGGTTTTTAAGGAAAGGAAGCTCAAGATTAATAATCTAAAACTTATGGAGATGCAAGATAAAAGGATCATCACTCATCCTAATGCCCAGATCACTGACTTGAGAACATCACAAGCTAAGGTCGAGAAAAGGGTCGAGGATGTTGTCAAGGCACACAAGACTGAGAGGACCAAGCATCATGATGAAATAGAGACTGCATATTATCGAAATCATGACTTAGTGCTTGATAGATGCTTTGACCACAAAGGTGAATGAGCTGTCAGCAGAACTCGAGAGCAAGACAAAAACGAAGGACGAAGCTCTGCAAGAGGCCCAATGGTACGATGAAGAGCTACTTACCGCCCACATTAAAAGGGACGAGGCGATTGCATGCGCTACGGACATGGACATGCTCTTTAAAAAGAAGTCGAAACCGTGGAGAAGTAGATGATGGAGAGATCTGAGCCGCTGTTCATTAAGTACAACGCTAACGTTCTTAAGTTCCACAACTTAGAGTGACTCGGTTAAGATTTTCCTAAGGCTCTGGCTCTGGCCTGGGAAAAAGTTGTTAAGGAGGAGAAGGACTTTCTGAAAGGCAATGAGGTAGAGCTGACTCATTTGGAAAAATAGGTCTTAATAGAAGATGAGCCCAAGGTGCTAAGAAAGGGCGAGCTTATTCTCCATTCGGAACTGGCTGCTATAATGCAAAAGGACATAGTAAAAGGCTCTGGATTGTCCCCTTAAGATGTTACCACTGCCCACACAGTTAGACCCAAAGCTGCTCCTAATTCATCTTTGGTCCTTGAATACGATCTAGGGAAACCTCAAATGCATAAGCCTATCATCCTTTCTCCCATCTTGGAAGGGGATTCCAACGGCACTCCAGCCTAGAACCCAGACTAATAGAGGTATCTCAATTACTTTGCCTGTATTTTAGAGAGTCGACAGGTTGCTGGTTGACATAGCTAACCTCTCTTTCTACGTCACTCAAGTTTCAGGTCAGCTCCAGGTCGTCCCACTTCATGATAAAGGTCTTCAGTCAGGATAACAAGCGTTCATAATAGAATCGATGACCATGAATACTTCAATGGTAGTCTCGAGTATTGCAACTAGCGAGACTCCTGGGCCTGATGAGTAGATGATAGATGCCTTATAGGATGTAGGGACTTGTGATCTTCAAGGACCTCAGACCTTAGACGAGGTTGTTATCACTAGATCCTCTTAGCTCCTGTCAGGTCCCATAATGAGTGAGCTTAAGCAACAAATTCTCCTAGACAAATAGATCGAGCTGAAGAAGAAAGAAGTCATCCCTCCTCCTTTGTCTATAGGTTTGCTTGGTTGGAACATATTCGTTCCAGTCACTCTTCCTTATCCTGGGAGCATTCAAAGAAAGCCTTTTGGATAATTGCACAACACTCATTCATGGGTCAAGGAAAAGCAGGTAGAAACCCGATCAAGTTACACCTCCGTTGGAGAAGAGAAGAAAAGTTCTAAGCGGAAAAAGCATAAGAAGTGATTGTTGGTTTGTTTTGTGTAGATAGACTCATTTTTATGTTGTAACTGTTGGAGTCTGCTTTGGTTTTAGGCTGATGTTGTGCGGATTCGACTGCCGCTTTTGTTTTCGGCCTAGGTGTAAATAAAACTCATACTTTTCTTTCCATGTTCTATCTTGAATGTGAATAACAAAGACTTTTGTTTTGTTCGATCTTTGTTTGAATTTATCTAAGTATTCAAGAAATGTGCTTTCGATTCGCTTTATTAACGATCCATTTCTTTCCGTGATTATTGTCGGGCTAAGTCGTTCCCCCATTCCATGATGTCAGTCTTTCATTGTTCTTGCGGACATAAAGCAATCGTTGAAGTAATAATCCTTGAGCGTTTATATGTAAGCATATCAGACTCTGGAATCCGATCAAATTTCTATCACTTGTGAAGGTGATTTAAGCATTCCTTTTGAAGGAACTTTAAGTGCGATCGCGCTTGTCTTTGGGCATCGGTCGAGATTCAAAAGAGACCTCGCCTAAATTTGGACAATGATCTCCTGCCTTGCCATCCTCTAGGCAAGAAAATGGTGCTTTGCCAAACTCCGGGCAAGAGTTGGTGGATGAACTATCCAGTCACGTTAATTTTCTATTTATACTCCCGCCTCCACCTCAAGGACGAGAGTTAGTAGATGGACTGTCAAATCACATCCATTTTAGGTTTATACTCCTGCCTCTACAAGGATATGAGTTAGCAGAAGGACGGTCAAATTATGTTCATTTTATATTTATTATGATGCACTTACATCAAGAACAATAGTTCGTCGATGGACGGTCAAGTCACATCCATTTTGGTTCATACTTCTACCCCCATATCGAAGACAAGAGTTAGCTGGCATCCATCTCTAGATGCCAAGAGTGGTGGAAGTCCAAGGATCCAATCATGGACCATAGAAGTTTGGTTGGCACCTAGCTTTGGGTACCTACATATCTGCATTATACACATGCATGCATTCGAGTCGGTCATATTTCACAACTCTTAAGCTATATAAAGACAGAGTCATAGATTCAGAAAGCCATTTCACTTTTATAAATGATGGGAAATGATAGGTTCTATCCTATTACATGGCGTTAATTATGTACAAATTTGTTTGTAAGTGAAATAGCATTGTAAGTGTTCGATATTCCATGCCCTTGGGAGTGTGATCTTGTCCATCGTTGCTATCTTGAAAGTGCCATCTCCAAGCTTTTGTTTGATTGCATACATACCTTCCCAACTTGGGCCCATGTTTTGAGGGCCTGGGAAGGTTCATTTAAGAACCAGGTCACCAATTTCGAAGGTATGATTCCTAACCATTGCGTTGTAATATCGGGAGACTCGGCTTTGGTATGTAGCTACTCTAAAGTCAGCTTCATCTGCTTCTCATCGAGCATATTGAGAGACTCTAGCATGATTTTCTTATTTGTTCATGAATTATAGTGAATCACTCGATGAGAAGGTACTTCGAGTTCAACTAGAATCATAGCCTTTGATCCGTGGGCTAAGATGAATGGAGAATGCCCAGTTGCTGACTTGTGGGTCGTCTGATTAGCCTAAAGTTCAAATGGAAGTTCATTGACTCACTTGCACTTAGCCTTTTCTAATCGTTTCTTAAGAGTGGACTTAATAATCTTGTTCACGACTTCAACTTGTCCATTCACCTAGGGTGTGTCACCATAGAAAATCTCTTCTCTATGTAATGTCGGGGGCAGAAATCTTTAAACCCGGTGTTGTCGAATTAGGTCCTGTTATTGGTAACAATTGCTTGTGGAACTTCAAAACGACAGATGATATTACAAATCATGAAGATGATAACTTTCTTTATGGTAATTGTGGCTAACGGCTCTGCCTCAGCCCATTTAGTGAAGTAATCGATGGTGACAGTGGCGTACTTCGCACCTTCCTTGGATATCAACAGCATACCGATAATATCGATTGCCCAAACTACAAATAGCTGGGGACTGACCATTTTGAGTAATCTTCGTTGGTGGGACTCTAGGAATCTTAGCAAATCTTTGGGACTTGCCAGACTTTCTAGTATAATCACTTGCATCTTGATTGACAGTTGGCTAGAAATACCAATAGCGAAGAATCTTCTTCGTCAGGGTTTGCCTTCAAGTGTGGTCGCCATAGGCCCCTTCATGAAATTCTCTCTGGACTTGTTTGGCCTCATCGTTGGCAACCTACCGCAACATCAAGACTGAGAATCCTTTCCTATAAAGTTCTCCTTGCTGAAAGATATATTTCGAAGCTTGGAGAAGGAGCTTCCGCCATTTATTCTTTTTGGCTAGAAGGATTCCCCATTGTAAATAGTTCTTTATTAGAGTCATCCATGACTCCTTCTCACACATGGCCTCCAAGATCTAATCGACATCCATATACTCGATGCTCGAAGCCAATAACACTTCCACCGAAACCAGCCTCATGAGCAGTGCTTCTCTAGAAATGGCCAGTTTAGGCAGTAAGTCAACCTTTGCATTTTCCTCCTTGGGAATATGCATTATTGTGTACTATTCAATATCATTAAGCAGCTCAAGGGCACGGTTTAGATAAGGGGCCAGACTTACTCCTTTGGCCTGAAACTCCTTCCTAACTTGACCACCAGTTAGGAATCACAAAAGATATGTAAAGTTTTAACTCCCAGCTCCTTAGCGATTTTGAGTCCTACAGCCAATTCTTCGTACTCTGCTTCGTTATTTGTTGTAGGAAAATCGAGTCTCAAGGCATAATAAGTCGAATGTTCCTCAAGACCAGCATAACTCTAGGACCAGAACAACGTTCATTCGATGTAACATCTATGTACATCTTCCATCTATCATTCTCCTTGCCACTGCTCTCTAGAGGATCGTCTCTTGAAGTGTATTCAACTACGAAGTCCACCAAAGCTTGACCCTGGATAGCTCTCCGAGGGTGATAGGTTATATTGTATTGGCTTAATTCAATGCACCATTTCAGTAGCTTTCCTGAAGTTTCAGGTCATCGCAAGACTTGTCGTAAGGACTTTGATCAGATGAGCCTGAAAGTAAGGACAGAGCTTCCTTAAAGAGATCAGTAGCAGTAGGAAAGCTTTTCAAGCCTTGGGTAATCCTTTCAGCTCCAGTAATTCGTTTGCTGTCGTAGTAGACCAGTCGTTGAATATGGGATTCCTCATGTATGAGTGCGGTACTCATACGTCGACACTGCCAAATATTTCAATATGTCCTCATTATCCACAGGCTTCGAAAAAATGTGTTATCTCTCCATGTGATCCACCAGAGCCTGAAATGCATCTTCACACTCCTGCATCCAAATGAAATTCCTTTTTCCATTCTTATTTATGTCAAAGAATGGGATACATTTGTCTGTTGCTCTGGTGATGAATCGACCCAGGCTAGAGGCCTTCCATTTAAATTATGGACCTCCTTGATCGTCTTTAGTGCTTCGATGTTTCTCATAATCCGATTGGAGTTCATAATAAAGCCCAGGAATTTCCCTGATGCAACCCAATGAGTATTTGAAAGGGTTGAGCTTCATCCTGTGTTTTTGGAGAACGTCGAACACCTCTACCAAGTCATAAATGTAGTTTCCTGAATGTCATGATTTCACAAGCATGTCATCCATATAGACTTCCATCGAATGTCTAATCTAATCCTCGAGCATCCTATTTACAATCCTTGGGTAAGTCGCTCTAGACTTCTTTAGTCCAAATGGTATGACCGGATCGAAATACAGTCCCATGTCAGCTATAAAGCTGGTATGTTCCTGGATTGGGCCGTGCATTTGAATCTGATTCTATCCTAAGCACACATCCATAAATGAAAACAGTTTATGTTCGGCTGTTGAGTCGACCAACTAATCAATTCTTGGAAGTGGGAATCTATTTTTTGGGCACGCCTTATTCAAGTCATAATAGTTGATACATGTCCTTCATTTTCCATTAGATTTCTTCACTAAGACTAAATTGGATACCCATTCCAGGTATAAGGCATTGTGGATGAAACCATTGTCCTTCATCTTGTCCACCGCTTCTTTAAGTGCAGCGGATCTCTCCATACCGAGGCTGTGACACTTCTGCTTCACAGATTTAGGATTTACATTTAATGCATGGCTCACTATCTTCGGCGAGATCCCACACATGTCAGAGTGCATCCAGGCGAACACATCTAGGTTTGCTTAGAGGTAACCAATCAAATCCTTCATCAACCTCATGCCGAGCTATGAACCGACCTTCAGGATCCATGTAGGATCATCCTTGCTGATCAAAATGTTAATCGTTAATTCGGTTGGAACCTACCATCCAATGGCTCTTTTCATAGATCCATATCCTTATGGAATTGAATATATGCCCGATCCAGGGCTCAGGTAGCGATTTCTATTCATCCAAAGCCTTGATGTAGAGGGTCTCCTCTACCCCTTTTCCTGTCTCTTTTCACCTTGCCTCCTTTAGCTTAGTGACATAACACTCATGGCCAAACCCCTGATCTCCTTGTACTATTCCCACCCCATTCTCTATAGAAAACTTCATTGTTAAACACCAAGGAGCAATAGCCGCTTTGAATTCAACCAGGGCCGGTCAACTTAAAAATGCATTGTAAGTAGAGTAAATATCCGACACCACAAAAGACACGACCCGCAATCGCTTGCAGTCACCCTCAACAAGCATCACCGATAATTCTACGAATCCAACTAGCTCCATAGCTGTTCCGTTAAATCCCTGGATATGAGATTTACATGTTTTCAAGTCCTTGGCTTCTAGAAGCATCTAGTCGTAGGCTTTCTTAAATAAAATGTTGACCGAACTCCCACAGTCAACTAGCACTTTTCGTACAACAGCAGGCCAATCATGGCCGTAATTATGAGCGGGTCAATCGTTGGGGCTTTCACCCCATCAGCGTCTTTGTTCTGGAAAACAATGTCATCTATCATGGTTCTAAATAGTTTTGTCGAAGCTACATCCTCTATAGTGAAGAAGCTTTCATTCTCTGTATGTTTGAAAGCACCAACATTATCGATCCATCTCATTCCAACTCTTGTTAATTGGATGTGGTCCACCGATGAATCTATTTATCACCAAACATTTTTCAGGTCGCCTAGGCTCTTCGCCACTGGGCTCGGCTTACCTCCATTAGGATGTCGACCCAATGGGTTGGAATTTCATTGCCCTCTATCCTATAGGGCTTTCACAAACTGCTGCACCTTCTTTTTGTAGATCAGCTCCTCGATCATATTACGTAAATGTCTGCATTTACGGGTGTTATGACCATGTGTCTCATGAAACCTACAAAACTTGCTAGATTTTCTCCCCTTCTTAGTCGACTCTCTTGGAGCCGACTTCCTGTACTGCTCCGTAACTTGAGTAGCCATATAAATATTTTCTATTGACTTATTCAATTTAGTATAGCTGTCACACTTAGGAATCCTAGGATAATTCCTATTATCCAGCTTTCGCTTCCTGACGCCATTATCACTCCGTTTCTGACCATCATTCGTGTTTCCAACATTCACATCCACATTTCCAGAACTCCCCCGGACTATTTCACAGCAATATTTCTCTGTATTACTTCAGCCGAAGGCTGAACATCATCTCTTCGAGAATGATTGCACACCTCTTCTAAGTGCAAGAATTAGTTAGCCTTCCGGTAAAAAATATCAATCGTCAATGGGGGTTTCATTTCCAATTATCTTCGAAATCAGTCTCGGGATGAATCCCCCTGATCAGTGCCATCAATACTATGTCATCTTAGCATTTGTAACTTCCGTCATAGTTTTATGGAAAATGTTCAAGAAATCCATCAATGACTCTCCCGTGACCTGAATGAGGTTTGAAAATGACATCACATTCTTTGGGCGCGAAGCGTGTAGATGGAATTGCTCTAGAAACCTTCATGTCAACTCAACAAAAGACGATATGGATCTCGGCAGGAGCCGGGTGAACCATATCGTCACTACTCCCTCCAGGAAGATTGGAAATTAATAACATCTCACGACATCCGATATTCTAGTCAAGTTCATATGCCATTCGTATTTCATCAAGCACGGCCTTGGATCCGTTTTTCCATCTACAATGGCATCGTCGGCATTACAAACTTTCATGAATACTTTGCACGCAGAATGTTCTTAATAAATAGGTTCTGACTTGGAGAAGTACTCCACTCGTCATTACTTCTGAATTGGTTTTCTTTCATAAGTTTTTTGACTATCTCGGCCAAGTACTCCTGTCTTATAGGTTTGGACGAATGGCAGTAATCGAGATCAATCCCGAGTGTTCGGCCCAATGAATGCTCTTAGGCAGACCCTCGATACCTAGGTTCTCCAGACCCCGGGAGATCCATTCGTTTAGTAGTGCCCACTGTTTGTTACCTATGCAGCGGATTGTCAGTAGTTATACAATATTCCTGATTCTGATCATCTATGGAACGATCGAAAGTTAAATCCATACCGCCATCCAAAGCGAGAGGTCTAGCTCTAAGGTTTGTTGGATCGGTACCGATCCACAAACCCTCAATGCAAGTTTGTTTTGTCTCTTGATATGATGTCCCAACCTCCTTTTGAGCCATTTTCTATTTCCTATTCCTTTGCCTCTGCTCCGATGATGAGGAAATATCAGACCCTGAATCAAAAGATGTTAAGTCCCTCTTGCTCCTACTGTAGCGAATCTGAGTTAGCTTATTCAGCAGCCTCAAGCTCTCTTACATCTGTTGGTTCATCTCATAGCTATTCTCCTAGAACCTATCCTCCATTTGCTACATCGTGTGATCCATCTCCATCCTGGTCACGACATTAGTAGAATTATGGATCTCTAGCTAATTCGGTTGGGTAACTTCGTCTACATGCTGAATATTCTGATTCTCAATGTCATTAGCAGCTTTAGAGTTTATAGAATGGTCTCTCCTTAGGGCCGTGACAATTTTTGTAGATTATTGAAAATCCAGATAGTAGAATTGTAAGACTAGAAGATTGGATCAATCATTCGGATCTAAGAAATCCAATAGTAGATGATGGATCCAAGTAGCTTGAGTTCAATTCTCAATAAAAGCATTAGAACGTTTGTACCAAAAATGGTGCAAACACCCAAGATATTGAGTAGAGCATAAAAGTGAATAAAAGTAAATCAAAATGAGCAAGAAAAGGACATATAGTGTTTTATAGTGGTTTGGCTAATCTTAAACTACGTCCATTTAGTGGTTTTATTGCTTTTATACCGACCTGCAAGTGTAAGTTCTTACGGATTGGCATAAATCCTTGGGTGATTATAAGAGATTATAGGAAGAGAGCAAGAGAGCTAGAAAGATCCTTAAAATGAGCCCTTCCCTCCAATTTATAGCTGTAAGAAGCCTAAAATCTTGCCCTTATGATCTCCATATAGTTTTCCATGCCATAGACCACTTCTCCACAAAATCAGGTGGACACCTCATCAATATTCATTGATCGGTATTGATCTATAAGCTTGGGTTGGTACCAATCCATATGTTCTTCATATGGATTACGTTGAACTTCTTATGCTGGCTCGATTCATGGTTAGCTTCATGATTCCAAACTTGTTTACAACATTATTAGCTTGTTTCTAAGTCCAAAAGAAGGATCGGTGAAAGAATGGAGTTGCTGACTTTGAGTGCTCGTAGAGATCGATAAAGAATTGCTTGGGATCAATGAAATAGTACTTGAAATGAGTTCTTAGTATCATTACCAGTGAGAAGGTGGAGTGGGAGCAAGTTTTGATAAAGGATCGTGGATCGATACCGATCTAAGTGGTTGGATCGGTACAGATCTACCACTTTGGTGGATTTTGGATCCTTATTTTTGTGATGGTTTGGTCTTTATCCTATGGCTCTGTTTGCACTTGGTTTTTGGACTCTTATGGCTATCCCTCCAGGTTCCCTGCCTTGATAGCTTCCAAGTTTGGTTCGTGTAGTCTTTCCGAAAATTGCATAGTTAAAAGGTTGGATAACAATAGCCAAAAATCGACCTGAACGGTCGACCACTTAGGCTTTGGGCGGTCAACTAGTGGTGTTGATTTCTAGACAGTAATGCCTAGAACATCACCATCTTGGGTCATCGTTTACTAGCCTTGGATGGTTAAATTTGAGCTGACTTTTGGGGCTCTCGTACTACTCATTCTACTTTATACCATCACTTAAATATGCAATAAGTCGAAGCAATAAAGATCAAGAAATGGCAAGAAATAAGGTGTAAGAACTTAACATATACTGACATTGGTAAAACCAGTTACTATACTTGCATCATACTACTATTGCTTTGCTGATGAATTTCATGCATTGTTGATGGAGATGAAGAAAGAAATCAACTGCATTGTTGGTTTCTTGATTTTAGGAAGGAGAGGAGATGGAAAGAGTGGTAGTGTTTATATAAGTACAGGAAGGTGATACTTAAGGGTTAAGTAATTTATAAAAGTGAAAATATGATGATTATAAACATAAGCAAAAAAAGTGTGATCCACTAAAACATTTCCCCATCTTTTTCTTTAAATAAATTCTTACCCTTAACCGCCTTATAATCAAACCGTCAATTTTATATGCATTTAAAGATCCACATATGACATTTTATTTAAATTTTATTTTATTCTTATAACGATATTTATTTGTGAAATATTACTTTTCTATTTTGACAATTATAATATAATTGACTTATTTGTAGAATAATTCCAAAGTTTTGTAAATATAATTTATTTTGCCGAAATAAATTTCAAAAAACTTTTAAACTTTAAAATATAGTTCAAATTTCAAATTAGATTTTAAATCATTATTCCTCAAATAAATACAAAAGTTAACTTTTATTGAATTAAATTCAAAAAAATTTATTAAAATTTTTTCTCTACGTTTCATCAAATAATTTTTTTTCGTAGTTTTGAATCATTTGAAATTCAGATTTTTTCATTTTAAATTTCAAAAATCCATTTATTCATTTAATTTACCAATTAATATCCTAAAATACGTTTTAATTTAATTATTCAAATAGCTAGATGTTATAGACCCCCTTCTTAAAGAAATTACATCATCGTAATTTATCAGAGATTACTAAAACATATTTTACTACATCGTTCAACAAAATAATATAAGTATACAACCACCAGTTTATCAAAGTCCAACTCCATAACTCGATAAAATTTTACCTAATGTATCTAATTTGCCAAAACTACTCGGCCTTGTCCGTTATATTTGTTCTTCTGTCTTCCATATACAATCTCTAGGGTTACTTAACTTTTGATCTTTTCTTTTACCAACGCAACATTCTTACTTCCAACTACTTTTTCTTCCCATCTTGGTACTACAATGATATCCAAATCCCAAATGCACTTTGGTATCTCCTATAATTATAATAATCATTGTGTAAATAAAAACCTTCTATAATTTTGTCCACTTGAACTACTAGAATATGAGTGCTCTGGGTAGGTTGATCAACTATCACTTGACCGTTCATGTTTCCATTATGGTACTTTGATTAATAAAATTGATCTACTAACCTTTTAATGCTCATCCTTCACTATCATGCACTTAACACAATGATTCCCTTGTTTACTAATGTCTTGCTTTATCTCTTCATACGTTTTTATTTCACTTGGATAGGAAATATAAGTCTGTGATACTCATCGAGAACCTTTTTCTTTAAAGTGCTTATATTAGAAATACCATCTTCCCTTCTTTATATCCCAAAGTTCCACTCAATCTTAATTGGATCTATTAGAATTTTCAAAATGATCGTTACTCGATAATTTTCCAATTTATTTTGCCACATTCAGATCATCATTCTTAAAAGTCAAGAGTCAACCGAATAAGTCTGGTCAAATCTTAAAGCTAGTTAATATAATCCTTCTTCCTTGCTCTTTTATAATAAAGATCTTAGGAAACTAATAATTCCAATATCTTTTACTCTACCCAAAATATTCAACTCAATTCTTTGAATATGTCTGAAAAACCACTAACTTCTACTTTGGTCAAAAAAGTGAGTTTAGTATCATCGAGTGGTAATTATAACTCAATCTACTTCATCTAGATTTAAATGGGTTTCATAGCCCTTTGAATGATATATTCACTTCCAAAATCCAAATTCTAATCTAAACCTATGAAAACAAAACTACTAAACATGTAACCATCTATGTACAAACTCAAATAA
This sequence comes from Allium cepa, assembly GCA_030765085.1. NCBI lineage: Eukaryota > Viridiplantae > Streptophyta > Magnoliopsida > Asparagales > Amaryllidaceae > Allium > Allium cepa. The sequence goes on from CM060932.1 coordinate 475,146,698, forward strand.
TTAGTTAGTCATAGCTAGAAGCAAGTTATTAGTTGTTGTTGCACACTCTGATCACAACTGGATCTTTCTACTCAAATTCCTTTCATCACAATTATCTTTACGATGTACCTCTACTACAAAATTTAGATTAAGGTCTGACACGATTTCCATAATCATTACCAATTTATTTTCAAATTACTTAAGAAAAGTTATTCTACAACTAAATCCAAAAACAAGAAACTTCGCAAATTTCATCCTTAAGGAAGTGCACCTTTTGAGACCAGGACTTGCTTTACTTTATCATATACAAAACTAGGTTCCTCTATTATGAATAGCTTGCCTTCGGTTTGTACTTTGGGCTCGTTACGCTATCTTGCTCTATGACCAATTTCGTTACAGTTGTAACATTTCTTTAATTAATCATATTTTTTCTTTCTCACTCAGTTTCATAGCATCCCTTGTTTCCACAATGGTAAAATTCCACCTGAGCATTAGTAGTCGATCTCTTCTGTGTAGGTTGTCTTAGTTGAACAAGCTTCTTATTCTTCTTGAATTTCCAGTTTTTTTTGCTAAAAGAATGGTTTCTTTCCTTGTTGGGGTTGTTGAGTAAGTTGTCTACCTGAGACTAAACTCCACTCACCCACCATTTTGTATCATAGTGCCATGTCAACTATTGCTTCAAATGAACATCTTAGCCGATTGAATAATTTGTCTCTCAACTCAACATTAAGTCCAAGAACAAACTTTCATTCTTCTCCAATGGTGAATTAATCAATGTTGATCCATACTTAAAAAGAGCATTAAATTTATTCACATACTCACTCGCTGATGAATTCCTTTGGGTTAGATCTATACATTTCGAAAGTAGTACTGCCATATTGGCTTTAGGAGTAAAATGGGCTCTAAATAGTTCTTTAAATCCTTAATAAATTATTTCTTCTTGTAGTGTTGTTTCCATGATGGCATCACAATAATTTGGAGCATTAGATTTTAATCGACAAGCCGTCGCAATCCTTCTCTCTTAGTTCGCTAATCCTAAATCATTAAAAATCCTTTCGTTGGATCTCAACTAGGTATGACCACCCTAAGTCCTTCACTCCCTAAGAATGGATTCCCTCCTAAACATATATAGCCATTATAGATAGTTGTGAATTCCATTCTGGGTCAGATTCGATGTGTAGCAATGCCCATATCTTAAATATGCGTCATCATTTCCATCCACTATTATGTTGTCAATAAGACACTTTGATTTTTTGACCCTCTTTCTTGGCTATTTGGTGATCCAGATGATACACTTGCTCTAATTCTACCAAGTCCAACAATTTCTAATAAACAACACTTATCACTTATCAAATAAATGATGGATAATATTTTATCTCAAAGTTTTCAGTATCAAATACGTATATTCACCAATACATATATAAATTCTATCCCACTGTTCTTCCTTCAGAATAATAATCTTAACTCGTATATCATATGCACGAGTTATTCCAGACTCTACCTAGGTTATACTAACTAGGTAACTGCGTAATCCCAACTTTTTTATGGCAAATCTATTCTAATTTCTAATTTACTCAATTCTAGCTCAACCTCGGCTCTAATACCAAGTCATGATACCCTGGCTCCATTGGCTGAATTATCAAAGGTAGTTTACCGTTAATAGCTTGGATCAAAAGGCACGAAAGGAGCAATCTCTCGTATACCTAACTTAAGGTCAACATGGATATGTTTCAATACCTGAACACATCTAAAATAATATGTATCACATCTCGACGTAGAGTAATGTACGTATGGTCTAGAATTGAGTAACCCACTTATTAGGAACATATATAAATAAATGAATGACACGGGTATCGATATCATAAGGGAAATGGTAATATATATATACACACACATCTGATATACAGACTAACCAAAATACGTCACTTTAAACTCGGCAGTCTATGTACAATCCAAAAACTGCCCACTTCTGATGTCCATCTAATGAATCTCCCTGCAACTAATCTTGAAACATGTCCACAACATCTAGCATCATCTCAACTCCATCATCTTCCTAAATGGATCGAATAGTGCTTTGGGCGCCAGATTAAATATAGTAGTACTCTGGACATAATATATATTATGTATGATATTCCCTTATGGACTGCTCGAAAAATAAGAGTAAATGACGTCCATAAATAGTTATCCTAAAATAAAAAACCTCAATCTTACCCGAGGCATTGTCATACACATAACAAGCCTCGGATTAGGCTAGAAATCAAGCTGTGAGTATAATAGTACACAGTAATAACATACAAGTGTGGTGTCAGGTACAAATACGTGACTTAGCAAATTAAACACACTAATGTCACCCATAACATACAATTTCCCGTACATAATTCACTTTCACAAATCGATGATAACATTTGTGTCACAATTCTATTCATTCTGACTCACAGCTGTAACTCTAGTCAATCGACACAACCTACCCACATTACATGAGTTTCTTTTTGCTATACAAATTAGAATCATTATTTCAAATCAATCATTTTATGAGATTGGCAGTTTCTAGTTTTACTTATGAGGGTGCTATACCATACTTCTTCGATGAATCCATAGGGATTGTACATTAATAAATCTCCTCAATAGATTTACCTTCCACTTAGATTATCTACCCTGACAAGTCATCATGGTCTTTCTCAACTGTATAATTTCGATCATTTATGGTGGCCCCTATGTTATCCCTTTGTTGCCCTACTCTTTTGTATTTCATGACAAGATATATTTTACTGTTGCTATAGTGTTCTTCAAATATCCAACTAGTGGTGCTATTTCTCTTCATTTGCACCATGTCTTTGAAAATCTTCAGTTCCTTCTTTTGTCCTAGACATAAATCATTTGATATAGTAACAAGAGATAAGGTCATCATGATTCAGGTTGCAAGCCACTAATCAGTCCGCTAGAGTGAATACTAACACTGTAGTAGTTAATACCTCGTACCGGTCTTGTTAAATGGTAAATTTCAAATTTCAAAAACATTTGGCTTCCTAAAATGTCATTATCCTCCAAAATGATGTTACATACTAAATAAATTTCGTGTATCTTTATTTCAATTCATCAAGTAGTAGTGCGTTCAAACGTTTCAATTCAAATTTGACAATTCAAACATTTCAATTCGAACATGACAATTTACACATTTACATTAATATCAATAGGATATAAAAAATTACATATAATGTTGTGAGTGAAATACGCAACATAATCCTATACTTTTTATAAATAAAAGATTCATAGCCCTAAGATTGTACAATCATACTATATATATATAAAGAAGAAGTAAAGGTATAAAAGTTTTGGGCACCAGGCCGATAACACAAAATAATATTGCCAACATTCCTGGCCGGTAGCAAAATTAACGATAATTAGGAATGGAATGAACCGGCCTAGCCCAAAGATAGTAACAAAGAAGTTAAGACACATAATCCATACATAAGCAATACTAATATGGGAAATGATGATGTAGAAATCCACTAGATCCTAGAATATCAATGGAACCGGCAAATAAGCTCTGGGAAAAATTCAGGAGTGCATGGGAAGAATATAAATTTTTGATCCCTATTCTTAGCAGCTAAAATCTCCTTGTTGTTGGCACTGAATTCACTATCATGGCAGAGAACCGGTTCATCATCCATAAGCCTGTAGTAAAACTTCCGTTAATCTTTATCCTCATCAGAGACCCATTTTGAGAATATCATCCACCTCGAATGGTAGCACAAACCACTTTCCTTTACCAAGTTGCAGCCTTATTGCACTAGACCAACTAGGTATCTTTGGCCAGAGAGCTCTCAAGCAATGTGCTCAACACTGGAGGGGTGGTTTGAAATAGAGAGCAGCGACAATATCATCTTCAGGCTAGTAATAGGGGAAGCGATTGAAGGTGGCATATGGTAGGTTTGGTTAGAGGGTAAGGAAACTGGGTCTGACAAGCAAGGCCTGAGTGATGGATATAAAAGAGGGAAGGGATATCAGAAAAAAGAGAGGGTTAACCGGAGGGTTAGAAGATGGTGGATTTAGAGGGTTAGAGGAAGGGAAGAGAGACATGATGGATTAATAGAGTCAGATCTGCCAGTGCCTAGATTTGGGCTTTGAGATGGGATTCTTAATGGGAAGGTTATCAAGATCTGCATCGGAATGTGGGCAAGATGAATAACATGGCCAAAAAGTGACAAAGATCACAAATAGGTGGCTTCAACTAGTATAAGACGTCGATGTAGCTACCCTATCCTTGACAAGGGAGTCAGGGGTACGAGTAGGTAACTGTCTAAAGTGGTAATCTTAATCGAGTGGAAAAACGAAGGAGCTGCCTATGCTTAGAAATGTCAAAGAAAATTAGCCGAGGAATATAATTGGCAATCCGATTCACTACCTCAAGCAATTGAAAAATGGAAAGGATATTTAAGATATGCACCAGGATGGGAATAGATAAATCTTTCTCACGGGCAAGTCAACCAATGGGTTCCATTAGGTCAAGATAAACATTTTACCATCAATAATATAGGGTATATGAGATCTCTCCTGAGAGAAAGAAAATTTGAAAAAGTACATCGAGTTATGACACCTATCATTTACCGATCCACGTAATCACCACAAACCAAGAATATGGTTTTTCATAATGGAGAGTGGAAGCCTTATCCAAAAAACTACCGAATAGATAACTTTTCCAGAATACAATGCCAGCTTCAATAATTTCCTTAGGGTTAGATAGGTTTATTAGTAAAGTCAATAGCATACTGCTTGGGAGGAAAAGAGCCTGCATTTCCAGGCCTATTCTTGAACAGAGATGACTAAACACTAGTTGTTTTGAGTTTTTCAGCAATATTTATGGAACATGGATTGTTTTCAGCATTTAACGACACAGAGGGAGCAAGAGCGAGACGAGAGTCTAGTTTAGGGATTACCTTCGGTTGTAGTGCAACTTATGAGGAATGCAGCCTGGTTATTTTGTCATCAATATTGCCATCCACCATTCGCTTCGTCAAAACACGCTGTAACATCCCAGAATTTGTTAATTTAAATTTAGTGACTTATTTGAACTTTTGAATTTAATTTGAAAAGTTTCAAGGGAAAATAAAATATTATTAAATAAAAGAAAGATATATATAGAATTAAATAAATATTGATAGTTAAGTTTAAATAAATAATAATAATAATAATTAAAGAAAAGAACATATTACAAAACAAGAATTTGTTTAAATAATAATATAAAATATATTTGATAAATTACATGTTAATAGTTAAACTTTAAATTGAAATAGAATAAAAAAAAAGAATGTATGTTTGTAGTAAAATTTATATAGTTATAAAATGACATATGACATACACATAAGTGTATGAAATTTTTATAAACAAGAAAACATAAGTGTGTAGAAAATATAAACGAGAGAAAAAGAAATGTAAAATAAAACAAGACCCAATAGTACATGTAAAAATCAACAGCATATATGCATGTTAACAAGCATGGGAAGCATGAAGCATTAAATGCTATTTACTCAGCCCATAAACAAGATCACATCAGCCAAATTAAAGCATGGGTTGAGCAAAAGAAATATTGTACTTGCCTATACTTCAGTAAACCTTCCCTTGTACAGAATCTTCATATATATATATATATGTATGTATGTATACATCCACAAACCTTTAGTTCGTTCAAAGGAAAAAAAAGCAAAGAACAAAAAATAAACTTAGAGAAAAAAATCATCCAACAAAACAAAGCAGAAAGGAAGATCAACTGCAGACTTTCAAAATAAATAAAAGTGCTCTCTGTTCATCCATATTTCAAGGTGAGTAAACTCTGATGCAGAAAGGAAGATCAACTACAGACTTTCAAAACAAATAAAAGTGCTCTCTGTTCATCCATATTTCAAGGTGAGTAAACTCTATAGGATTGTTTACTGATTATGTACAAATCATTGAGATCTGTCAGTTGTGTATATGTTGTTATGTGTATACATATGTACAGGTGTGTTAGTTAGTTTCATCTGCATCTCAATAACCCTTGTGTCTCTCCCTCAAAGGTCCTGTATGTAGCCTCTGTTCAGGTTATTGACATTAACATTTAAACATCTCAACTTTAAAAATTCATTATCTCATCAACTACCCAGATTTAGAACAACTAACCAACATGATATTTATTTGCATTCACGTCTTGTTTTTTTTTAAAATTGACGGCATCTAGTTTTATCGAGTATCCATCGAGTTCTCCCCATTTTATAGTAAGAGGTAAAAATGAATAAAAACTTCAAAAAAATAAATTTCCCCAATCCATAGTGAATTACAAGGCGCCGCTAGTGTTGTTAGGATCGTATGAAGAAGGGGAGTTTTTGGTGGGAATTTGGCTGCATTTGGCGATGGTCGGCGACGTTTGCCGATTTCTAGGGTTGGGATTTGGGCATCGATTGAAGAAACTGAGGGTGCCGTGATGTTGAGCTAGGAAAATGCTTCCTTGTGACAAAACTTGGTGGAGTTCGGTGCCTATAAGTGTCGCGCGACCTGTAGCATGTTTCACTACTCTAGAGGATCGGTCGGTGTAGTTGAGGACCGGGGTTTAGGTGATGGGGTGGAGAGTGTTGAGCAAGGCGCAGCGGATGTGTGGGATGCCTCGTTGTCGACGTTGGGTTGTCGGAGCGTTGTGCACCATGTACGCGTGCACGGTTGTTTGCCTGGAAGTGTGATGGGAGTAAGGTAAAAAAGGAGGAGGAAGAGAGGGAAGAAAGGTCAAGGTCCGAGTTTCTTTTTGTGGGCCGTTTGTGTTGATGGGCCATAGTTTAGAAAATATATATATGTGCGTGTGTGATTAGGTACCCAATTTATTTAAAATTTATAAGGTTAAAGTAAATGATGTAGGCTATTTTTAAGCTAAGAAATTTGTTTCAAGTTAATCGACTAAGTAAGTACATATCAACGTTTTCGAAAACCTAAATTAATTTTTTAGTTAAGTAATTAACTTAAGTTAAATATTAAATTTAATTACCATTAAAGTTTTCAATGTAATAATAGATTGATTTTAGTTAAAGAAGATTTTTAAATGTTAATTTAGATAAATAACAAACTATTTTGGAAAGAAATCAAAGATGATTAAATTAATAATTATAATTAACTAAGTATTTAAGGATTTATATTTTAATTAAAGATTGGTAAATTAATAATTAAGTGAATAACAAAGTTGAACACTATTCTACATAATTAATCTTTGTTCTGCGGCTATTTAATAATAATCAGAAATATATTATAGGATATTAGTTATAACAGATAAACATTATTGGAATTAATTTCATTAGTAATCCATTCAATTTGACCCAACTGTTATAAATGCAGTATTATAAAGATAATAATAAGATTAAGCAAGGTATGTTTCAACAAGATAAACATTTGTCAACTTAGTAAGTGTTTAACAAATGAAGTTAAAACTTTAACACAAGTTTTAATTATTTAGTCAATACTTTAAATTGTTTTAAACTCTTAATTAAATAATTTTATTGACTAATGGTCTTGATACCAATTAAGAATGATTTATAATTTGCAATTAAAATTGATTAATAAATAATTAAGTGTCTAAATTACTTATAATTAAGAATTGTTAGTTAGATAATTTAAGTTTATCAGTTTATAATTTGTAATTAACTAAGTTAATTGATTGAGGAATAATTTATTAACAAAGTTAATTGAGATTTAATTAATTTAATTATCGTTAAAAATAATAGATCATTGATTAAAATAAGTATGTGGTTATTTCACTTAAACCACATTGGAAAATAATTAACTATTGTTATTTCCGTTGTGATCGTAATACTGTGTGATGTGAATTATTCCATGCTTGATTGTGATTGGTGATTTTATTCTACATTGATGAGAAAACCTTTTTCCCGTAAAATGGCATTTAAACCTTCGATGCGACAGGGAATCGGATTTCAGCTAGTTATCCGAAACCCACATCGAACCTGTAAATTTTTGTAAATGACATATCCACATGTTTTTTTAAAATTGACTCTCACTATTCGGTTTAACCGGGAAAGGACCTTTGTGTCATATAAACCATCCCAAATAAGTGATACGACGAAATGGATGAGCATTTAGAGATCGGTGGTGAAGACCAGGTATCTTCGAGAACGATAGGATAACCTGTCAAATGTCTCTGCACTGAGTTGCTCCGGTATAGAGTTCTCCATATATGATTGGGAATCCGATCGGGATTGTGGACGCCCGGATTGCAAGGACTTCTTCGGAAGTGCCTTCGGTTCTGTTCGAACCCAGAACAGACTTGTATGGATTGTATGTTTGACATTACATTTGAGATATAAAGCAGATATCTTTCAAATGCATTTCTGTTGGTGGCGAAGAATTTATTCTCTTAGCTTAACACCCTTCTCTGAGACGTACAGGCTCAGAGGTTATGTAGTTGAAGGTTATTAGTAATATATTTCCAACTTGGTAATGTGGCATGCTGAGTGTTGTTGATCATTCGTTGGTCAAAGCATGGCTTTTAGAAAAGCGTAGCTTTGTGGACGAGACTTCGTCGAACCTCACAACCCGGTAATGGTCGAAACAGGAAAGATGCAGCAAGGTTATTGGGGGTAGCGCCCCTTAGGGTATGTGCATTTCCTTCTGGATAGAAGTGGTATCATGGTATGGAACCCAGATACTTAACTTATGTGGATATCGCAGATATATATTACTTTGTGATTTGTTGCTGGGGCCCCGGATAAAGGTTGGTTACAACCGGGGGATGGCATACTCATGTCCGTAGTTACCCAGTTAGGGGTAACCCGGCCTTGTGTTGGCAGAGACCAGTTAGGTTCTCGGGTCGTCCCTCCAGAGGCGTACCCATGTGGCCCAGGAAGTTCCTTAGCCTGACCATTTGTTGGAAATCCACAGAAACAATACGATCCTTGTACGGTTTTAGTTGTAGAACCTGCCATTTACTTATGGTGGCGCCCCGCTGTTTAGATGGTAGCTATAGTAGGCATAGTTCGGAATGTCTATGCTGGCTAAGATTCATATTTTACTTTCGAAATGTTTTCTACACTATGCACTAGTAATAATATCAAAGAAATTTCCCCGTACCAAGCATATTAGACTATCATAAGAAGAAATCTCCTCCAATTCTGCGATTGCGTTGTGTGTGTGGCGGAAGGTCTTATGGTAGTTCCATTTTTAAAAGCATACCAAAATTCTTTTATAAATCTAGTTCTTTAAAAGCAATTGTTTTTGTTTACTCATACCAGTCCCATGACTGACCTGGAGTTTATTATTTTCTTTCCTAAACTCTGGGTGCCCATAATTTTTACTCGGGCAGCCTAGTAGCAGGTTTTTCATACTCTAGAGTTAGCAGTATTTTGGAGCTCTTATCTTGGAAATATTTTAGACGCTTTTGGAGATCTCAGGTGTTTAGGTTTTGGGAGTTCGTTATCACTTATTTCAGTTGAAGACTTTTTGGATGTATGATCACTGTTGTATTATTATGATGTTTTATTTGGAGTGTGGTGTATGTATTAAATACTCTGATGTAGTGATGGATATTATACTGTTGTATCTGTGGTATATGCATGATATTCATTCTGTTCCGCTGTTTTATATTCAGCTGATGTTGTTATAAGCTCCATCCGAACTGAAATTTGATGTTCGAACCCCCGGTAGTCAAATACAAGTAAGGTATTTGACGTCGACTTTTGAACGATGAATTTTGGGTCGTGACACACGCCATAGGACCAACAACATAAATACCACCAACAACAGTAGCATGAAGTACGTGAGACTGCAGGTCTTAAACTAGTGGAGGCCTCAACCACGTTTTGGGAGCTAACATAGGAGAGGCCATTAGCAGAGGAGGGAAAAAAGAGATATCCTAAAGCGAAGGAGCTCCGACAACCATGGTCTTGGATCATGGCAGCGAACCCCTGGAAGTGCACATGGAGCGATGAATGGAAGCCCTTGAATTAACGAAGGGAAATCAGACAATTTAAGGATGCAAAGAAAAATAGGGGAGAGTGGAGTCACTCAGATTGAGACCTAACTATCTACATGCGATTTGAGGAAGCAAAGTAAATTTAAAGGAGAGAGGAGATGCTCAGGCAGAGATCTAAAATTGCCATTCAATTTTGAACAGCCATCTTGTATTCCTAAAATCAAATATATATTTGAAATTACCCAAATTTGTTCAAACATATCATTCATCCATTTAACTTGCATTTTGTTTATAACATACATGGCAATTCACTATATACTTAATATATTTCACATATTATCAAAACCATATTTAATCTATTCAAATAGAGTCCAGCTAGTTTGCATTCACTAATCTTAATGTGATTATAATAGCATAGCATCGGTGAACCAAATAATCAATTACTTGCATTTGATTCAAAAAAACATATTATTTACCTAATTTAAATTCATATTTCATATTTTATAAAATACACTTCACGTCTTCCAATATATACACACACATTTATATTTCTTCCTTAAAATCATGTTATAATCCTTTTAAATTTAACCAAGTATTATTCAATACCATGTATTCAAATCAAAATCATACATTTTCATTTGTATAATAAATGAATTTTTAAGTCATTTATAAAATACTTTCAATATCATTTCGAATAATTCTCCAAAATAGTTTCACAGAAAGCTTATATATTTAAACCACCGATCTCTTATGGTTTAAATTCAAATTCAAATCATTTCTAAATGAATTAACTTTATTCAGTAAAAGCTTTTCTAACTTTAAAACCCATGTATTCATATTATATACATCATATTAGATTTGAAATTAACTTTTTTTTAAATCCTATTATTTTTAGCTTGAAAATAACATATGTTCGAACTCCGTTACTTCAAAATCATTTTACAAAATTTTTCTAGTTATCAAACTTATCAAAATTCCTTTTAACGAATTTAAGCATTAAAACTTCCTTCTTTTTTAAAACTTAAATCTATATTGTAACACTCCACGCCCCTTAGTATACCCAAAAGGACACACTAGAGGGCGTGGTGCGTTGTAGGTATAAAACTAGCAGAGACTAAGATTCACAAGATAGAAATAGATAAAAACAGTGGAAATAATTTAAATAATTAACTTATTTAGAACAGAACTTCATAATTGCTTTAAAACCAAATAAGTCACCAAATACATCACGTGTCAAGTACCATACATAGATGTCTTATGAAATCAAAGAAAACCATATCTCAAAAATTAGAGTATAATTATTCCCAACATGTGCCAGTACAAGTAAAGAAGAAAAAGCTGAAATAAAAGAACTGGAAGTACACGGTGGAATCTGCTTCAAAGAAACCTCCAAGCAACCGCAATCTACTATCCTCTTCCTTGACTGCCTATGAGGGGGAAAAGAGGAAAATAAAGGAGTGGGTCAGACTAAAAGTATGGGGAAAAATAGAGGAGTGGGTCAGACTAAAAGTCTGGTGATTGATAGTAATTACTAGAATCTTCAAGCAAAGTAAAAGTAATAGACCTTACAATAGTTCTAGTATATATAAAGGAAACAGAGAGAATAGGAAGAAAAAGGAATAATCAAGATATAAATACAATTTAATTAAATTAACATAATTGGTTAACTTTGATTGTTTGCACTTATCTTTGATAGTTGCTTTGATTAGGCTGAATTCCTAATCCTATAATAAGGCTGAAATTATAATTCTACCCTTTGATCGGTCTGCTACTCCATAGACCTTACTGTGGACTAGACGCTATATAGCTCTCTACATAGAAATGGTGTCAACGAATGACACACAAAGCATCTACTGTGGACTAGACGTTATATAGCTCCATACACAGAAGGCAATGGTGCCTACGAAAGGCACACATACTAAGTGCTTGGAATTCATAGCAATTACTGAGCACCAAAATGGAAGTCGCATGCATATTGCCACCATGCTTATGCTACCTGCTGCTCCATCTATTGGGTCTTCTTATCACCTATGCTCCAACATAAGCATGCACCTCATCTCACTTCAGGATTATGTGAAACACCGTGTCCATAGAAAAATAGGGAAAATGCTGTTGGTGCTGGCCCATCATCCAAACAATATCTAGTTGCGCCCCTTTGCCCAAATGCTCATGATTTGGACTTCTAGTTATTGACCAATTACTACCATTATTAGCATAAGCGTTTCCCTGATCTCACTTTAGGATTATGTGAAACACCGTGTCCATAGAAAAATAGGGGAATGCTATTTGGTATAGGTCCTACTTTACTTCTTTGCTTATTAACTTAGATAAATTATTCAAATAAGCCTTTACTTTTATTCTCACTATCTGTGCTTATTAATTTATGCTAAGTCTTAAAATAAGCCTCATTCTGTTTGTTTTCTTATTATAACCTATGTTATAATTTAGCTTACGTACTTGACCCAAAAGTCTAAGTACGAAAATAAGCTACATCTTTATTTTCTCATTTTAATCCTAATTTTACTTCATAATTAGGCTCGCAAATAGGTCAATTTCAGTCCAGTTCCATTTTATTACAGTCGTATCAATTTACATCTTATTTTATGTAATTTCAATTATCTTGTTGCTAATCCATATTCGCGTTAAATCTATTCTAATCCATTCGTAAAGAAAAAGGAGAACTAGAAGAAAATTCACAATTATAAAAGAAAATCCCAAACGTGGATAAAGATGTAAATAAATAGCAATTAACATTAAACAATTAAAAATACCGTGAATAACTGTAATTAAACGAAAAAGCTATAATTAATAGAAATTAACTACAATTAACTGAAAAGAATAGCCAAAAAGAAATAGACTAAAAATAAATTTAAAACTGAAAATAACAGATAAAAAGGCATTTCCAAAATCGTAGAATAACTACAACTATTGAAACCCTATTATTTTAAATTGCTTAAAAATATAAAATAATTAGGATCACTCACCTGTGGTCTTAAGTTCTTCCCTTTTGTTCTTCCCGGATCCATTTGAGGGTATTAAAATATTTTTATTAAAATATTCTCTCCTTTGAAAATTAATCCTTTTAGGATCCTTCGTGAAAAGGTGAACCCAAGCGGAGAAAATCTAGAATGAGAAAAAGTGTTAGGCCTAGGGTTCTATGTATACGTGTAGAACTGGATCTCGGACCGTTGGATTTGAGGATTGAACTGGATGCAACCACATCATAGGCTGAATAGGAGCCATCAGATGCAAGAACGGAAGGATCATATTGGTTAAAAGAATGCAAATGACGCGTATAATGTCCGAATGACTGAAAGAACCTTCGTTCGTTCAAAAGGTGAGGCGGGTCGACCGCCCTGGTGCCTTGGTCGACCGACCTAGCCTATTTTTTTCGATTCTTTTTGTCTTTGTTTAATTCATAACTTGCTTACATTAGTTTGGATTCTAACATTCTATGTAATAACCTGCCTTTTTGACGTTTTAAGCAGACATGCATGTCAGACTCAAACCATTCAAAAGGGCAGGTTGTTATGGGGTAAATAAGAAAAAGAGAAAGAAATAAAACAAGTACAAAATCTCGCAGTAGAATGACAAAATATAATAATCAAATAACAGTTTATGAAGCTGTTTATAGATACATTTGATTATTCTTTTACAACACAAAAATCAGTGTTACCTAAAACAGGAATAAATAAATGCAGCGGAACAACATGATGAAGTGGAATAAATATAATGATAATACAAATCTTCATCTTTGTCCTCTAGAATAAGGTCTTCAACCCTAAAATGCTCAGGCTGACCCGAGCCAATTGAAAAGACAAAACACTCGAGTCATAACTAAAAGATCTTATGTAAGTTAAATCAATAGCCATTAAATATAAGTGGAACAGCGTCGGAGATGTTTACGGGATTTGACATCTCCTATCCAGAGTTTAACGTGAGTGCAATAACTTAAGAGATGTTTGAGATTCACATCTCCTAAGGATCCATTAAACTATCTACTATGTACTGCAATACGCTATTATAATATGTCTACAGTAAAGTAAAAGTATTAAAATAGTGTTAAGGCATTACCCATATCCCCCTTAACACATTTTATATATTTCCATAGTCTATATAGTACAGTACGCTCCTCCATGAACTGGAGGTTTTCACAGAGGGAACCACATAGGTATGGTACAAAACAAACTCATAGAAGGAACTCTAGGGCATGTGAAAATGGCAATCGAGGCAATGCCAGGGTAGATATACCAATTGCGGATCCCGGACTGGTGGTAACGCATAGCAGCTACTACCGCCTACCTCGGAACACACACGCAAATCAAAATCAATGGGTGGCCACCAAATCAATCACAAAGCAACAGATATGGTATCGAAGAAATGTGTCTGGTAGGAGGAATGACCTCACTTGGCCCAACATGACTCCTGTTTTAGTCACATCTAAGCTGACTCAAGAGAGTCAGGGTCATGTCATACCTCGTACAGAAATCGTTCGCCAAACCATCATGCTTCATTTCTGGAACCTCTGCCACGTACATAGTTGTCAAGTGGTTTTCGATATTGGAAAAGAGTATGACGATATCCGATCCCGCTCTCTTTAACAACCAAATGCTTATTTCACATAGGATGGTACTTGTACCATTCAAAAGTCAATTTACAATTGATATCAAAATATCATATTCTTAAACCATATCATTTTCAAATCATATTCACTTTCAAAAAATCACATTCACTTCCAAAATCATATTTACTCAAATATGTTACATAAATCCTAACTTAGGTTATTTCACCATTTAATCATATTTCCTTTAAATCAAGGATTCATAGTTTAAATACTTCCACTTTACTAAATCTAAAATTTTGAATATAGTTTAGATATAAATAGTTTAGGTAGTTATAAATTGTTTAACATAATTGGAAATAAATTTTAGAATATTTAAAATACTCTATAATATTTAAAGATAGATTAAACATAGTTTTAAATTAATTTAAGATAGTTAAATAGATTTAAATTAGATTAAATATAATTAAAATAGATTAAATAGCTTTAAAATAGATTAATTAGATTTAAAATAAATTAATTAGTTTAAAATAAATTAAAATGGTTTAAATAGGTTAAAATAATTTATATAGTTAATGTAGGTTAAAAGAGTTTAATAGTTTTTTAAGCAAAGGCTAGAGGGTTAATAGTCCCGTACCTGATTTTGTTGCAACAAAAACAATAAAATAAAATAGCTTGTAACGAATACAAGCTACAAATACACATAAGGAAAAAACTTTTAAAAAAAGGAGGCGCACTTAGAATACAAACCAGGAAAAGAAAAAGGAACATAGACAAAACCCGAAGCAGACCACAAGCTACCTCCAAGCATAACTCGAAGCAGTAGTAAAAACACGCAGTCTCTTAAATGCTTCATAAATTTCATGTTTTAGAGCCTTCCATAATACATCCCCATCCCTCCTTTTCTTTTCAAAACAGATCATATTTCTTTCAAACCACACAATGATCAAATACTTCTTGAGGCAGATAAAAAGAAGTCTAACTTTCATGGTTCTCCACCTTATAGCTTTGTATATCATGTCCATATCAATAGGGCTTAAAGTTGACAGTAAAGCAATACCAGCAAGATGCATCATTTATCTAAATAGAATCAGATTAAATTTGCATTCAAAAAACAAATGGTGGGTGGTCTCAAGATAGTTTGAACAGAAAAAGCAAGAAACACCAAGATTAAGACCCATATCCATCATCTTACTTTTAGTTAACAAGGCATTTTGAACAACCTTCCAAAGTATTAAATTTTCTGTGGGCACAAAATCAGAAGTCCAAATGATTTTGTTCCACTTAAATGCCTGCATACTACCTGAATGAATCAGGTGATTGTACACATGAGAGATAGAATGGGGTGTGGCACTCCATTGAATAGCATCAACCTCAACTGCAGGGTAATTATTACTTTGTAATTCATTCCAAACAGACCTAATATATTGATTGGAGGAGTATCGTAACTGTAAGTGTCCTTGACAAATAAATCAACCGCCTTAGAAGAATTGGCAACTCCAGACTGAATTACTTGTTGATAGCTGAAAGGTTGTGCAATAAGGCTACCCACAAATCAAACCAAAACTTTACTTCAGATGTGGTAGCTCTCTTATGTACTACCATGGGAAGTAAGGTGTTACGCAAGCCAAGCAACTTTCTCCAAGTCCAACTACAAGTTTGTGGCACTTGCACATACCACAAGCTTTTCCTTCCTATTCTATGGGCCCAAACCCAATCAACCCACCCATTGTTCTTCCTAGCAATTATTAAATTAAAATGTTTACTGAAAGAAGCTACACTCCATTTCATGATGTTTATAACTCCTAGTCCTCCAGAATTTCTGTCTTTCTCAAAAGATTGAAAGAGCAAAGCAGTAGTTTTGTAACGACCTAGAATTTCTGTTAATTAAAATTTGTATATTTAATTGATTTTAAATATTAATAAGTGAAATTAAACATTCGAATAAATTTTATTTCAAATATCTGGATTTAATTGGATAATTAAATCGATAATTTAATATTTGAAAATACATAAATAATTGGAAATTGGGTTAAATATGATTGAAAATGATTTGTAAAATTTTATTATATCATATTGGAGTTAGAATGATGTTATAGAACTTTTAAAATTGAATTAAAGTTAATTTGTGAAAATTGAATATTTTAATATTTAATTGACGAGTTAAAATAGCCATTTTTCAAACAGTCTCGGATTTCGACGAAACTAGTTTCATCGGATCCGCAATGTGATATTATTGTAAGATTTTAAATTTCGTGTCAATCGGATTTACCGTTTGTCCGGGGCAAGCTAAAACGCATAGAAACTAGTTTAAATCGGTTTAATTTAATTTGATCATTTATTTCCGTAACTCGCACAGATGATCGAATTAGCTCCCGAAACCTATTCCATTGTGTCCGGAACGTGAGTTAAATCCTAGAAACGCTAGTCACCGCGTGAGATTTGGAGTTCGAAAAATTCGGGATGAATAGTATTTTTGGAAATTTTCTATAAAAGCACCCCCTTATTCACAATTTGCAAAATAAACTAACCCTAACCCTAATTCTAAGCCAGCCGCCACTCTTCACTATCAATGCCAAAACACAATTGTTTTCCCCTCCAATTATCTTCTAATCCAAGCATCGATTCTGAAAACTACCAACTACAAAGTTGTAGATCTCGTCGAGACGAGTATATCCAACGATGGAGATCGTTTAAAACTAGGCGAGTCAACGACAATTGGTGATCAAAGCGCGCACGTTCGTCCTCGATTTTCGAGCTACAGGTGTGACCGAGCTTCATGCTATCACGGCCGAGAGTAGAGTCAAGAGCGAGCTTCGCAACAGCGGTCTCTGATCAACTCCTCAACGTCGTTTGTGGGTGCGACTATTAGGGTTGTTGAGAGCGCGTTGGGTTCGGTCGCATATGGTATACTAGAGAGGAAGAAGCAATAGGCAACGGCCTGGATTCCATCTTCAAAATCGTGCGGCCCAGGTTGTTTTCAAAGTTTTATAAGAAAATAAAAATGTTAAATTATAATATTTAAATCGTGTAATGTGTAAAATGTTATATCTTTGTCATACGAGGTCCGTTTTGGACGAAACAAATTGCGTTGGCTTCGTTTTGTCGAACACTACGCTATGGAACTAGATTGGAGTCGTTTGGAGCTAGTTTGAATTTTAGGTAAAATTAAACGCGCGTTTAATTTTATTCGAAATAAAACGCTGGAGATTGAAATCAAGGTGAGAATTTCTCACTCAATCGAATTGTTTCGATTTAAATTTTAAATAGTTAGATTTAAAATTGTTGATTGTATGCCTGGATGATAAATTATTATCTATTGATTGTTAAAATAGACATTATAAGCCGTTAGTAAGCGGAGGTTATTTATTAAAAACATATACCGCGAATATTTCACTGCAAAGTGAAATTGGTATTATTTATGTACTTGGAGTTGATTTCCCGCATTATATAGCGGATGAGACCCTATTGCGCCGCATAATAGCGGGTAAAATTTTATAAACCCTATATACCGCGATATTCCGTCTTGAAATGGAATTGGTATTGTGCTAATGTCTGTGGATGCAACAGGTTGGAGGGATCCAACTGGATTCCTCACCAGTAATTATTTGTTTACAGATATTGTGATATTTGTTGACTATCATACACTGATATATGATGTCTTTGTTGTCGTGATTGACTATTTGGGGCTGTTGCATTATCGGATCCATTTTTTTGAAGTTTTAAAATAATGATTTTGATTTTAAAAAGAACTTTAAAGTGATTTTTGAAAGTATACGTTTTATTAAATTTTGAATTGTTAAAATAAATAAACATTATAATTTTATTGTTATAAAAGTTATATTTTTGGAAAATAGTACTTAAGTATGATTTTGGAGTTATATAAGTTTTAAATAACGTTTTGTAAATTATTAAAAGGATTGGTTTATTTAAATTGAGATTTTTGAATTATTATAAACGGTTTAAATAAAAGATTTCTAAGATTAATATTTATGAATTAAAAAAATAGGAATTGTGAAACGAGTTTTATTAAGTGTTAAAATGAAGTATAAATGGAATTCACAAGTGAATAAAATTTGTAGATTTATAAATTGTGAGGTTATGAAATGAATAGATTTTGTAAAATAAAAGATTTATAAGTAATTAACTTATAAATCGGATTTTGGGTATAAAGTTGAGTTATAAATTGAATTGATTTAAAAAAGGGATTTTATAATTGAAGTTTTTATAAATAGAAATGGAATTTATAAACATTGTTTATAAATCCGAAATCATTTGAATTTGATAAATTTAATATAGAAGGTTATTAAAGGAGATATATTCGCGATTTCGGATAGCGAATTATCCTTGAAATAAAATGTGTATAAAATATTGAATTTGGTTAGTGAAGTATATTCACGATTTTGGACAGTGAATATATTATTAAATAAAATGGATATGTTTTGGGAAAATGAATATTATCAAATGAAGTTAATTGTTTTGACGATGTATTAAATTGTGTTAAACATCGAAACCATAGATTTCAACATTCATTGTTGAAATAGACGTTTTCGAGAAATAAGGAAAAGATGGACTATAACACTGTTGTTATAGTAAATGATTTCCGAAAGGAAATGTTTTATATAGAATTGGGATTTATATATCTATTTTAATTTCGAATCCCTATACTAGTGATTTTGGGTCGTCGTAACGATGTTTTACGCAACATTCGTTTTGACTCAAATAAATGTGTTTAAGCGCACGTTTTCTTTAAAGAATGAAATATACACTAAATTTCGATTTAAGTATATTGAATATTTTCCAAATGTTGAAAATAAATGGATTTGTGAATTACTTATTATTAAATAAGTATGGAAACGTTTTCCAATATGAAGTGAATATTTTGAGATTTTATCTTTTAAAGATAAATTGAAAATGAATATTAGAAATCGATTTGAAAATCGTATATTCATAGATATTTTGGAATTGTAAATTCACTATGGAATTTATAAAAGAAAGGGAAATTTGTTTAAAAATAAACATTGATTTATTTTTGAAGTGTGGGAATAAATTTATGGATTTGGAACGTAAATATAAAGTAAATCGGTAAGGATTTATTTAATTGGTTTAAATGAACCATTTTGAAATGAAAGTATTTCCGCGTAAGGAAAATGATTGAAATTTGTTTTCAAAAGTTGTAAAGGTGAAAAGTGATTTGAAAATTTGTTTTCAAATGGTTGAAGTGTGGAAATTATATATCTAATAAAGATATTTTTGGAAAATAAATAATTTGGGAAATTATTTGGAATCTGGTGATGTTGAGCATACCTATTGATAGTTAAATAACCGACTATCAATATTTACCTTTGAATGGGTATTTGTTGTGTTTTGCTTGAATTTGAATGCTACACTTATTTTTAAAAATAAGCGCTCACTATTCGAGTTAGCCGGGAAAGGACCTTGGGGTCGTATAACCCATTCCGAATATGTGATACGTCGTTTTGGATTGCATTTGAAGACCGGTGTTGAAGACCGGATATTTGTGAAAATGGAAGGATTACCGTCGAATGACTCTGCATCGGCTGATCTCCGATATAGAGGTTTTATCACCCTTAGTGACGGGAAGTCCGGTCGTGATTAGTGAATATCCAGATTGCAAGGGCTTCTTTGGAAATGCCTTCGGTTCCGTTCGATCCCGGAATGGACTTGTATGGATGTGTGACATTAAAATTTGAGATGTAAAGCTGGTTTCTATCAAATATATTTCTGTTGGTGGCGAAGGATTTATTCTCTTAGCTTAACACCCTTCTGTGAGACGTACGAGCTCAGAGGTTATGTAGTTGATGGAAACTAGTGATTCATTCCCAAATTGGTAATGTGGCATACGAAGTGCTGTTGAGCATTTGATGATCAAAGCACATCTTTTGTGTAAAGCGTGGCTTTGTGGACGAGACTTCGTCGGACCTCACACCCCGAAAATGGTCAAAACAGGAAGGATGCGGCAAGGTTATTAGGGGGTAGCGCCCCTTTAGTGTATGTCATTCCTTCTGGATAGAGGTGGTATCATGGTATGGTGCCCAGATACTTAACCTATGTTGTTGCTGCAAATTTATTACTTTGTGGTTGTTGGAATCGAGTATCCTCGGATATAGATCGGTTACGATCGGGGAATGACATATTCATGTCAGTAGTTACCCAGTTTGAAGGGTAACCCGGCCTTGTGTTGGTAGAGATCCGCTTAGGTTCTCGGGTCATCTTTCCAGAGGCGTACCCATGTGGCAATGGGAAGTTCATTGGCCTGACCATTTGTTGGAAATCCAAAGAAACAATACGAACCTTGTACGGTTTTAGTTGTATAACCTGCCATGGAATGTGGCGGTAACCTGCTATTGAACATGGTAGCTATAGTAGGCATAAGTGCGAAATGCCTATGCTGGCTAAGATTTATATCATTACTTTCGAAATGTTTTCCTACACTATGCACTAATAATAATATCAAATGTTTCTTTTTAATGCGTATCAAGCATCTTTGACTATCATAAGGAGAAATCTCCTCCGATTCTGCGTTTACATTGTGTGTGCGTGTGCGGGAGGCCTTATGGTAGTCTCATTTTCGAAAAAGCATTGCGAATCTATTTTAAAATTATCCTATTCTTTGTTTTAAAGATAAACTGTTTTAAGTTCTCGCACCAGTCCCATGACTGACCTGGAGTTTATTGTTTTCCTTCCTAAACTCTGGGTGCCCACCAATTTCCACACGGGCAGTCTAGAGTCAGGTTATCAGGATATTCTGGAATTCAAGAGTTGCTGGAGGCAAGCTGGATGGCATGGCGTATTCACTAGTATATAGTACTTCTTTTCCGCTGTTTGTTGTTGTAAACTCTGATAATGTGATGTAATGTGATGTAACGTAATAACTGATATAGTTCCTTGTTTAAAGATTATTCATTTATCTATTATATGTTGTTCCGCTGCGATTGTGAGATTCTGATATTGTTCTGTTGTTTCTTTCTGTTCTGTTCTATCTTTTTCTCTTTTCTTCTATCTTCTACCTCTTCTTTAACCCTAACGGTACCGTTTTCCAGCATTCGATTGCTCGGCATTTGATACAGTAGACGTATTGATGTCGGTTTTCGAGCGTCGAAAAGTCACGCTCGTTACAAGTTTCCTGTTATGTATGGTTCCAGTCCAAAAAAATCTTAACATGGCACCTCTAATCAGTTTCAGAAGTTTAGCGGGCAAAAGAAAAGCTTTGGACCAATAAACGACCATAGAATAGTAAACTGATTTGATAAGAACTAGCCTTCCTGCCTGAGTTAAAAATCTGTTTGCCCATCTGTCTAATAATGAAACAATTTTAGTGTACAGAGGAGACAATCGGATAGTTTTAATCTATAAGTTAAAAGTGGTAGGCCTAGATATGTCATATTTGAGTCCATAAGCTGAAGCCCAGAAATTTGCAGCAAAGAAAAGGAAAGTTTGTTGAAATACCAGCAAAAGTAATACTGGATTTGGAAAATTAAGCAGCAAACCAGTCATTTTGTAGCAATCGCTCAACGACCTAATAACACACTGAATCTAAGAAAGATGTAGCTTAGTGAAAATCATTATATCATGAACAAACATAAGAGTTGTAACATTTATAAGCTTACACTTAGGGTGGGATCTAATCTGACCAGAATAGTACTTGATATTCATGTATCTGTTGAGGACATTCATCACCAGAAGAAATAAATAAAATGAGACGGGGTCACCCTGGCTAATTCTTTGCTTGCTCTTGAAATACCCAACAGGCCGACCATTTAAAACAATAGAGTATCTAGGAGATGATATACATTCATCTACCCATCTAACAAAAGGCTTAGGAAATTTCATTAAAACCATAGTACGTACTATAGAGGACCAGTGTATTGAGTCATATGCTTTCGTGAGATCAAGCTTTAACATGCCTGATGGAGTTGCATTTGATCTCTCATACCCACAAAGAAGCTCGGAAAGAAGAATGTTATCAAATATACTTCTGTTAGGTAGGAAAGTAACTTGACTCTGAGATATAATTTGAGGGAGGACTCGCATTAATCTAGAGGCAATGAGTTTGGAAATACATTTGTACACCACATTACAACAAGAAGTAGGTCTGAACGAAGATATAGTACAAGCATTGGGTGATTTTTGGATTAGGACAATATTTGTAGAATTAACTTCAGTTATAAGAGAGCATTTATTAAAAAAGTTATGCACAGCCTTTCAGAAATCAAGTTGAACTATGTCCCAGCATGTGATGAAGAAAAGAAAATTATAACCATCGGGACCACCACTCGATTTTCTGTTCATGGCAAAAAGAGTATGTTTAATTTCTTCATCGAAACCTTTTCAACAAGCATTGAATACTGCACACTGGTAATAGTTGGAAGAGGAATTTCTTCAAACATATCAAGGTTCGGATTAAAGTCAGAGGAGTTACCAAATAAATCCTCAAAATAATTAAGAAAGGCTACATCAATCTCTTAGGAGAGGAAGCTAGAGTACCATCAAGTGTAGGTATCATACATATATTTTCTTTAGCTTGCTTAATTTTGATTAAAGAATGAAAAAATCAGTGTTACGATCACCATAGTGAAACCACTTATAGTGCAACTGCTATTGTTTCATCCTAATTTCAATATCAAGGGCTTTGTTAAGTAATGTGCAAAGCTTTCCTTCCTCCTTAGCAGCTATGGGGTTATGTGGGTTATTCATCATAAATTCTTAAACTTGTTTATACCTGGTCTTTAAAAGAGTTGACTGTTTTGTTCCATCCTCATGCAATTCAGCTGCCCAAGTTCTCAAAAGATTTTTAACAAGTTTGAGCTTTCTGCAAAGAATAAACATAGGGTTACCATAACAATGTGATGACCATGCTTTACCAACAATTGGTTTGAATTCAGAGGAGTGATTCCAATCATTAAAAAATTTGAAACTTCTTTTTTATTTTTTCATGGAGGGACTATATGAAAGAATTAATAGGGAGTGGTCAAAGAGGATTGGATGAGGAAGATTGATAAAAAGATTAGGCCAATATGAGAGATATTTTAAGTTGTAGAAAGCACGATCAATAGTGGTGAATGTTCTAACTCCACTTCTGCTTCTATTATTCCAGGAAAATCTTGCACCAGAAGTTCGAATTTTGAGGAGATCTGAATCAGTGATGGCAATGTTTAAAGGAAGGATGTGCTTGGGGAATAAGGGCTGACCACCATACTTATCATCAAGCTTAAGACAGCAATTAAAATCACCCATGACGAACCATGGATGAGATTCTTGTCTAAGATAAGGTAATAAGTCAAAGAGATTTTGTCTTGAAGCAGAGGAGATATCTGCATAAATAAAAGTAATGTAGAATGAAGTTAGAGTTTGCTGACAGATGACTTTAGTGTGAATGAATTGCCTAGAAGAAAGGATCGAGGATAGGGAGAATGTGGTAGGATCATAGAGGATTAAAATCCTACCAAAATCAGCATCAGAAAGATTATGAAGTAGTTTCCAATTTGGGTTAATGTAATTAGCAGCCCTAATAGAGAGAGTAAGGTTGAGTTTTATTTCAAGAATAGCTATTATTTTAAGGTTATGAGAGAGAACGAGATTTTTTTAGTTGATCTAGTTTCAAGTGGCAATGTGCACCTCTTATGTTCCAAACTCCTATATTTTGCATCATCATAAATCTAGAGAGATTGGTAGTTCGTATATTTTTCTGCTCCTAGTTGTAGGAGATTGTGGATCAGCAGGACCAGATTTGAATTTTGGATTTTTCTTTGATGATGTTCTTTTATTACTTTCATTTTTACCAAGGGTTGAGTCTTCACACACCTGTTTTCCTTTGTCAATCCATCCTGGAATGATAGTATTATTAACATATGGAAACCGAGCTGAAGTTGAAGGAGGAAGTGATGATAAGTGGGTGAGAGAGATTGGGGGATCTGAATTAGGAGTAGAGGAAGTTTGAAGTGTAGGATAGGAGGTTGAAGCTGTATAGTCATTTACAGGGAGCAGGCAAGTTCAAAAATGAGATTAGCATAAGAGCTGACGATGTATGTTTTTGAAGCATGAGAACCATGCATATTTGTGTCGTTTGTTGCTACCATTTGATTTTGTTCATTTTCAGGTTGAAACGGAGAAGATTCTTGATTGTTGCATGCAGAGGAGGTGTGCACGTGCACAACAGATTCACTGTGCACTTTTGTTTTGTCATGTGTTTTACCACTACCAGTAACTTCGAGGCAAACTGAGGAATATACTATGCCTTCTTCGAGAAACTCTCCCTCCTCAACGTCTATTTCAATTCCTTTTGATTTTTCCTTATCCACTAGATCCGCTACCCCAAAAACCTCATTTTGGTCATTGGCTAGCACTTGAAAACTATTCACCATACTATTAACCGAGACGTGATGGGAAATAGGATGTTGATTAACTTTATCAGGTTTGTCTTTGGTACCCACCCCATCATTACCATTAGCACACTGAACAGTCCCAGTGCCAATTACCTCCCTTTGGTTTTCACTAACTTCATTTAGTCTGATTCCTTTATTTTTCATTTTGTTGTAAGTGAATTTTTCCCAAACCTGCTTCTGGTTTCTGGTCTTGCTCAACACCTCTTTTTTATCTTTTCCAGACTCATAACCACATGGAGATTCTTTTTCATCATGGTTAGCAATCTAATTATCCTTTGGTGCAAACAAGTAATTATGATCAGAATGACCAAACTCACTACAAAACACACACTTCTGGCTTCCATAGATAATCCACTATAACTAGTTGATTACTACCATCCATCAATTTTACTGGAAAATTATTCACAAGTTTTTTTGTCAAGTTTAACTTCTACAAGACATTTAGCATATATTATCCTCTCTAATCTCTCTGTTGACTGATCCATGCACAAAAACTTCCTAACCCTTGATGCCAACCAACTAATACCATAATTCGACCAGGCATAAAGTGGAATATTATATAATTTAATCCAAATAGGAACAAAGCGAATTGTTCCACAACTATTACTTGAAAGGGGGTGCGAATTAAGGATTTTAAGGCTAATTTAACAGTAGTGGAGGAGGGGGTGAATAGTGTTTAATGGATTCTAAAACTTATATGGACTAATTTAAAAATTATGATATAAACAAATGCAGAACTTAATCACAGAACCAGAATCAAACATAGATGCAGAAAGTAAATAAAAAGCAGTAAAAGGAAAGAACACACCGGATTTTATATTTGTTCGGAGTTGCCCTACATCCAGTCCTATACCAAGGAAAACACCTCGTATAGATTTTTATTATACTAATGTTGAGATTACAATCCTCAATTTCTAAAGGCCTTGAGGTACCCTCCTGGATCTCGAGTCCGGGGCAAACTCTCTTGATTTATGGGACACTAGATCACCAAATTGATTTTCAGGCACAACCACACCTTATAGAGAGACTCGATAAACTTTTGATTACAAATTGATCCTATAAAGCTGAATAGCGCTTTGATCTTCGAGAGTGGACAGAGAATCAAACAGGAATGAGATTCCACTTTGATCCACCTTAGAATTCGGCAAAGTTTTGGCACTATCTTAAAATATGAAAATTTTAGAATATGGATTTATGGAGAAGAAGGAGCAAAAAAGAAAAGAAAATAGTTAGCTAAAAAAATTCGTTTCTGAAGGCTATTTATAGAACACCAACAGTTATAACCATTCGTGAAGAGATTTAAACGAATAGACACTTCTTTTGAAAATTGAAACTTTTGAATTCAACGGCCACCATGTCAACATGGGGTATCCCATGATGTCGACATCCCCTAGTTAAAAACTATGTAAATTTTTTTTGAAAATGGTATTGAAAGAAAAACAAGATGAAATGATTCTAGAGCAAAGTAAACTAATTTTCCTATGTTTTAAAAATAGAGTAGAAAGAATATATTTTTAAAATGTAAATATAAATTTGATTTTAAATCTCAAGTATATATATTATAAAGAATATTTAAAAGTCAGAAGATAATTTTAAAAATAAACGAATTTCAAAACAAGAGTTTATTAAAAACAAAAAAAAGAATATTTTAAGGCTAAAATATTTTAAAAAGCAGTTTTGAAAAACCATTTTTAAGTAGTTTTGCAAGCTTCTTCCTGCAGAATATCTCATCACATCAGGACTTGAGAACTTGTACGAAACCAGGATGTTCGTGGGTTTGTAAGCCACTTGTCGTAGGTTTGTAAGCTACTTGTTGTGGGTTTGTAAGCCACTAAGAAGGTAGAAATGGGTTCCATCCCAAATGGAATTTGGAATGAAGATTTCCATGTTATTATGAAGTTTTAACAAAAACTAGATACTTATCTTGAAATCTTGATCTTGACACTCATGAGTCTTCAAACTTGATTTCTTCATTCTTGATCCTTATACTGTGCAGTCTTCAATAATTAGTACCTATCTTATATGTATATCCTGCATAATAACATTCATATATATATATATATGTATATATATATCTAGACAATAGTGTTAGTACATAAGTTATAATAAAATAAGTTATAAAGTTTGCTGTCATCAAAACCACTATCTCTGGTTACTAACATTACCTATGTAACATCCCACGGCTTCAAGATGAACAGTTTGTTTCTCAATATGTTTGGATCAGCCTCAGAAATTCTATGTTTGTTATCAGCAGAAGTAAAACTCAAGAGAAAGAGAAACGCATCGGACTTAACATTAACGCTACCTTTTAGCTTCCATACTTTTTTCAGATGATACACAAAAGTATCTTACGGTAGTGGCTTGTCTAGAAAAAACCCCACAAGGTAATCCTTTCAAACATCAGTACCAGCTTTTATAATTTCGCTTGTTGGCATGAGAACATCATCAGAGAACTGAAGAGGAATTTCCTGAGGAACATAAGCGCCTGCATTACGAGGCTTGAATTTGAAAAGAGATGTCCAAGGCAAAGTGTCAAGAGTGGAAGAAGGGTTGATAGGAATAAAGGAGCAAAGGAGATCAAAAGGAATAGAGAAAGGAGGAGGAAGAGAGGAAATCTCAGCGACTGGTTGAGCAGTGGGTCAGGAGTAGGTGGCAGAAGAATGGGTGAAGTGGCTGTGAGAGGGACGGAAAGGTGATGAGACAAGGGAGGAATGGGAAGTTAGAAAGAACAGTAGAAGGTAAGGAAAGAACAGAAGAAAGAGCCATGAAAGAACAGTATAAGGGTTTTATTTTGAGTCTATTAGTTTTGAAATCTTAATAATCAGTTTTTTTTAATAATATATCTTTAAACAGTTCGTATTGAAATATGAATTTGGGATTTATATCAATTTAACGATTTATTCTATTTCAACATATTTGGACCATTTCAATTTCCAAATAAACAAAACCCAATTTCAAATCTTTCAATTCAAATCCTCAGTAAACTATTTAATTCTTTATCGATAACAATCCATGTTTGAAATGTCAATTTATGATACTCAAATTCAATATATTTCGAAGTTATATTTTACAATTTTAATGATTCAATTTCGATAAATTCCATTTATGCTTCAAAATCCAACTTAAAATTTCAATTTAAATTTCTTTAACCAATACCTTTAAATCAATTCCAGTTTCAACATAAAACTTGAATTTCGATAATAATCCAATTTATTCGACTTAAATATTATTTCAAAATGTCATTTAACTAAATTCAAAAATTAAGGATTTTAAATCATTTAATTTAACCAATCCGGTGTCCGAATAAAGTTCTCTGCCCTAGGGTCAAGTGATATGGATATTTATCACTTCAATCCACAATTTAAAATTTTACGGTTATATATCATTTCAAACCGCAATTTAATTAAAATCCATAAAATCGCTCGAGTCTATCATTTCAACTCATAACGATTTTTCCCTAATCTATAGATCATTCGAGTATGTATCATTTTAACACATAGTGAACTTGCAGTTTATAATGATATAAGATACAACATCCATTCATCCAATATCAATAATCAAACATCCATCACAATCATCATCCAAATCAATCAATAACCTTGAATAGATAACTGAAATCAATAACGGGTATTAAACTAACAAAATTAAATTAAATATTAAATTAAACGATGATTAAATGCAATAAACATCAAATTTAACTAGAATGACAATTTAACTATACCAAACATCGATCAATAAATTTCTAATCACATCATAAATTTAATTTAACTAACATAAGAAAATTTAGTAATTATGAGTGGGTTAAAACACTCACCTTTGATTTCAAATCGATTTGAAATTCAAAATAGGGCCCAAAATTCAACAGTCCTAAAATTTGTCCAAACTTGCATCAAAATATTCGTAATTTTAATACGATCCCAACGCAAGAAACCACACATGAATTTGACCTCATATGCAAAAGTTATCGATATACGAAGTTATACGATTTAAAATTTTAAAACAAAAGAAAATAATAATAGTTATTACATGTCATCACCATCATGTACCTGCCCTACAGCATACGCACGCACGAAACCCAACCGGAGCCGCCTACAACCAACTTTGACCATCGAATTCACGCGCCTCCAGCCAACAAAGCATCCCCGTCCACCTTCAACGTCATTGCCTTGACGAGACCCGCCTGTCTATGCCCACCATTCCACCTTCGATCACCATCCTCGCCGCGCGCCGCCACCCTATGAACTAGGGTTTTGAACCTTATTAGAATTGTAGCCGCAGATCTGACCGTCACCATACCAAACGAATGCCACCGATGCGATCCCCATGCTACTCTTCACAAAACCATACCAATGAATTGTAACAACCCATAATTTTTAATAAATATTTTAATTCAACTTTTAATTGAAACTTTGATTTCTAAATCATTTAAAATCTAAAATTTTGGAATTTTCCAATGAAATTTTGGATTTTGTTTATAACTTATTTTCCAAATACAATAAAATAAATATTTTCAGAAAATTTTATATTTCGGTCAACTGTGGTCAAACTTTGACTTTTAATTGAAAATTTTAAATTTGAATATGAATTTCTAATCTTTTTCATTGGAACTATATTTGATTCTAATATTCATGCTGCTTTTCGTTTCGTAAAATTCTATTGTATACTTCTTAATTTTGATAAATTTCAGCGTTTTACACGCGATTATTTTCCGTATTTTATTTGTTATTTTCTATTGTCTATTTCCTATCTCCATTTGTATTTTATATTTTATTTTCTATTTTCTATGTTCATTTGTCTATTTTATTTTGTTTAGACTTTGATTTTCTATTCGGATTTTTCTTGTCTATTTTTGATAATGGGCTTAGGAAATTCAAGAAACTTTGGTTTCTTTTTCTTTAATTTATGACTTTTCGTTTTCTAGCCTCTTCATTTTCCTAGGCATGCATTTACACCCCTAGCCATTCATTTTACTTCTCAATTCACGTACAAAAGTTTCTCATTCCATCTCATTTTCATTTGCATTCCTAAAACAAAAATATTACAGTAAGTTTTCTTTTCATGGCTTCCTCTTCCTTCCTCTTTTACATTTTCTTTTTCTCTTTTGTTTGCCTCAAGCAAGCTCGGCCACTTGCTCTAGCCGACAACATCTCCTCCACCACCGCAACCATGATCGGCCAAGACCACCTTATCACCTCCCCTATGCCTAGCCGTGACCAATAGATCCAAACCCATCACCTATTTGCCTTGCAAACCCTAGCCGAGACCACCATACCATCATCCCCTTCCTTTTAGCCTCGGCCACGCCTTAATCCTCCACCATGCCTTGCCTTGCCATGATCTACACCACCCCAAGCCATTCCTTATGACCACTTGACCCAAGCCTAGCCATGGTCGAGCACTTTAGACATAGGGCCGAGCCTATGTGTGCACTTGACCTTTCAATTGCCTAGCTTTTTGCCTTCCATGAGTTTAACTTGCCATTTCTTCACCTTCCATAGCCTTGCAGTGCTTCTACCTGACCATAGCCGAGCTTAGATGCCTCAAATAATGATGACCAAGCATGTTTGATGATGGTTTAGCCCATAGTGATGGTGGCCGAGCCACTTGTATTGGTTAAGCCAATAATTGTTCCATTTTGATTCCTAATTGTTCATTGATTTGATTTATAATATTGTGTTGGATTATATACTTATGTATGTTTATATTTATTTTTTTACAAGATTTGAATCTTGGCTCTCCATCCACTCGAATTTGATTCGTGCTTTATCGTGCTTTTCGTAGTTCAGTTGTGTATTTTGAATCGTTATCTCCAGCTTTAGAAGGTGAGTTATTCACTCTCGACATTCGCACTTATATAATTGTGAAACAATGACATGTGGATTGTAGTTGATGATATGATATGTTAGTAGTAATTTGTACGTGCCTGTGATATGATATCCCATGATGTATAACCTGATTATATGCCTGTTACATCACCTGATATGATATGCCATATTATACTGTTTATTTTATTTACCGTTTCTCACACTGCAAATTCACTGTAGAATAGAATCACTATGGGTTGAAATGATACATACCCGAACGGACATTAGAATAATGAAAAATCGTTATGAGCTGAAATGATAGGCTCAAGCGATTTTTATTTTATTTTGTTTGACTTGAGATTGCGGGTTTGAAATGATAGAACCCGAATTTTTAATTTTAAATTACGGATTGAAATGATACATATCCGTATCACTTGACCTAGGTTAGAAAATTATATGCAGACCCGTGGTTAATTTTAAATATTTCTGAAAATTTGTTAAGTATTTTGAAAGTTAAAAATATTAAATTTTAACTTAAATTGGATTTAAATGATTTTTATAGTGATTTTTCTATAAGTTAAATTATAGGAATTAATAAATGATTAAATCAAAAAAAGAAAAATAAATAATGTAATTTTGACTTTATAAATGAATTATGGCAAAATTTGGATATTTTATTTATAAAGTTTTATTTTATTTAATCATAAGTTAAATGATATCCAAATAAATATTTTGAAAGGTGAGATATGTTTTATAAGTTAAAAATGGTGAAAAACAGAAATTATAATGCTTATGAAATGTTATAATAGACCTTAGATTTGTATTGGCAGCATTTCCAAAATGTTGTGGTTTTAAGGAGGCATTTATAAGTGCCGCTGTTTTTGAAATTGAACTGTTTTTGAAATACTAATATATCAACCGTAACATTTTATAAGTGGTGTTGTTTCTGAAATTGAACTGTTTTTGAAATACTAATATATCTACTGTAACATTTTATAAGTGCTGCTCTTTCTGAAATTGAACTGTTTTTGAAATAATAATATATCTACTGTAACATTTTATAAGTGCTGATGTTTCTGAAATTGAACTGTTTTTGAAATACTAATATATATACTGTAACATTTTATAAGTGCTGCTGTTTTTTAAATTGAACTGTTTTGAAATACTAATATATCTATTGTAACATTTTCTAAGTGCTGCTGTTTCGAAAATTGAACTATTTTGAAATACTAATATATCTACTATAACACTTTATAAGTGCCGCTGTTTCTGAAAAATACAATGTTTTGAAATTGTTGTAATTGAAAGAATGAACTTAGAAAATGCTATAATTCTGGAAATTGAATATTTGATTTGAAAGGATAACGATTTCATATTTAGATGGTTTAAATGGACTATTTTGATTTGGAATATAAACCATTTTTGAAATTTATAACACGGGTTATAAT
Source organism: Allium cepa (assembly GCA_030765085.1). NCBI lineage: Eukaryota > Viridiplantae > Streptophyta > Magnoliopsida > Asparagales > Amaryllidaceae > Allium > Allium cepa. The sequence continues at coordinate 475,178,836 of CM060932.1, forward strand.
AACCGTTGGTTGTTAAAGAGACCGGAATCGGATATGGGCATACTCTCTGTCGATACCAAAACCACTTTAACAGCCGTGTATGCGGTGGAGATTCCAGAATGAAGTAGGATGGTGGCGACGTTCTATTAAGTTATATATGTGGACCTGACTCCCATGAGTTGGCATAAGGTGGCTAAAACAAGAGCAATTGATAGGCTAATGAGGTCGATCCTCTTATCAGACACACTTCTTCGTATGCCATTCTATTATTTTGTGATTGATATGGTGCGCACCTTTGATTTTTAGGAGTGTGGCTCCAGGTGGGCGGTAGTAGCTGCTACGCGTTACCACCGATCCAGAAGTGCAATTGGTATATCTACCCTGGCATTGCCTAGTTGTGCCGTGTCACCTACCATAGTGCGCCTTATACGATTTTGTTTTGTACCATACCTATGGAGTGCCCTCTGACGACGCCCAGTACAGGGGAGATTACGGTAGTGTATAGACTATGGGAATATATAAAATGTGTTAAGGGGGATATTTGGTAACTCCTTAACGCTATTTTTAAATATATTATACTTTAGACATTATTATAATAGCGTATATTACTACATAGTAAATAGTTTAACGGATCCTTAAAGGATGGACGGTCCCAAGCATCCTTTAAGTTACTTGTGCATTTTATTACAGCTCACTTGAGTTGGTTTACATTGTATAAGTACGTATGCCCTGACTCGAGTGTTTTGTGTTTTGCTTTACGCTCGGGTCAGCCCGAGTGTCAGCCTTGGGATTTCACCTTTTGGAGCTAAAGGATTTGCTGGATACTATCTATCTAGTTGTTATCTATTTCTTTTCAGTATTTTCTATTCAGCTTATGTACTAGTGGACATTTATGTATTGGGATTTCTGTTGTATTTACTTTTTAGACTTTGGATTTTGTACTTGTTCGAGACTGTATTTGTAGTAGCTTCATGAACTACTATTGTTATTTTATTTCCTCTGCGAGTTATTCTCATTTATCTGTGTATGTGATTGGTTTTATTTGCATCAAATTATATTACAATCTATTGTTTTGAATTATTCAAGTCTGACATGTGTGGTTTTATTGTTGATTTGAACGGTCCAAAATAGTGGGTTGTTGCATTTGGTATCAGAGCTTTGATTTTATGTAAACCTTAGCCTGCGGAGCAAAACTCATCAGAGATAGGGTACAAATACCCTAGAATGAGTGAAATCAATCCTAGAATCCTTTCTTTGTGAGAGAACGTATTTTAAAGTATAAAATAATTTTTAAATGATTTTCAAAGGATTCTAAAGAGTATTTTTATATAAAAACTTTTCTTGTTTTGAAATCAAATTTTTCTTAACTTCCTTCCTTTCCTTATCCACCTTGTCGATTAAATTCCTTGATTAGAATTTCTATTCCAGTTGAATCTTGTCTTTTGTTTCCTAATTACCATTGTCCCACTCAGTAGAAGGGCAAGCCTTCTGGTATTTTGATGTTACCTCTGCTTATACTCCCATGGTCAAACTATTCTGATGTATTTGGTGAAGTCACTTCTTTACCTCCTAAGCGGGAAGTTGATTTTCATAGTAATCTTATTTCGGGCGCTCGACCTGTAGTTCTTCCTCCCAGAAGAATGACACCCCGTGAGAAGGTTGGGTTAAGGGAGAAAATTGAGGACTTGTTCTCCAAGGGTCTGATCAGACCTAGCCATTCAGAATGGGGAGCAGCAGTTGTTTTCATCACTAAGTCCGATGGTTCTTTGAGGATGTGTGTTGATTATAGGGAGCTGAACAAGCTCACTATGAGGAACAGATATCTTATGCCTTGCATCAATGATATGTTTGAACAGCTCCATGGAGCTATTGTTTTCTCTTAACTTGATCTTGCCACAGGTTTTCACCAGCTCAGAGTTGCTGAGGAAAGTATTCCCAAGACTGCTTTCCGTACTGAGAATGGTTTCTATAAATGTTATTTATGCCTTTTAGTTTGACTAACGCTTCTGCTTTCTTTGTTGATTTGATGAATTATGTTTTTCGTGATGTGCTTAATAAATTTGTTCTAGTCATTGTTGATGATATTCTTGTGTTCTCTAAGTATGAGGAATAGCATAAATCCCACTTGAGCTTCATTTTGGGGACTCTTAGCAGTCATCAGTTGAAAGCTAAATTCCCAAAATGCCATTTCTGGAAGGATGAAGTCAGATTTCTTGGGCATATTGTTTCTAGTAATGGATTTTCTATTGATCCAGCCAAGATCGCTGCGATCAATGTAAGTCTTTCCTTTCTTTTCCTTCTGTAATTTGATCATTCTATCTTTTCTATGGTCCTTATTTCTCCCTATTATGTTGCAGGATTAGGAAACTAATAGGACTCCATCTGATATTCGTAGTTTTCTGGGCCTTACCGGTTATTATCGGAGATTCATTGAGAATTTTGCTCGGGTTTCTACACCCCTCACCGCTTTGATTCGTAAGAATGCTAAGTTTACATGGAGTGATAAGTGTAAAGCTGCATTCAATGAGTTGAAGCGTAAGCTTACTTCTGCACCAGTGCTTACCGTTCCAAATGGAAATGAAGGATTAACGGTATACAGTGATGCTAGTCGTGAGGGTTTGAGAGTTGTTCTGATGCAAAATGGGAAGGCGATTGCTTATGCCAGTCGCTAGTTGAAGATCCATGAGGCCAATTATGCAGCTCATGATTTGGAATTGCTTGGTGTGGTCTTTGCTTTGAAGCTTTGGAGGCATCATCTTTTGGGTGCTAAGTTTGAGCTCTTTACTGGACATCAATCCTTGAATTATATCTTCACCCAGAAGGATTTGAATCAGCATCAGGTTAGGTGGCTTGAGTTACTTGCTTCTTATGATCTTGACATTAGCTATACCCATGGGAAGGCTAATGTTGTGGCTGATGCTTTGATTCAGAAGAAGGCTTTGTTGTGTCAGCTTGTTGTTTCTTCTCCTCATCTTTTGGATCGTATCATTGCTAAGCAGGATGAGGATGAGATGATTAGGCATATGAAGGAGAGTGTTCATAGCAGAGTTGGCGGTAGTAGTCCTGATGGTAGTGGGGCTCAGATCGATGATAGAGGTATTTTGAGGATTAATAATCGAATTTATGTCCCGAATGTTGATGGATTGAGGCAAGAGTTACTTCAAGAAAATCATCGATCCAGACTTTCTATTCATCCTGGTGTGACGAAGATGTATCAGGATATGAAGAAGCTTTATTGGTAGAGAGGTATGAGGCGAGATATCTCTATCTTTGTTAGTAGGTGTGCAACTTGTCAGCAAGCCAAGGCCGATCATCAGAAGACCCCTGGTTTGTTGCAGCCCATTGAGGTTCCCAATTGGAAATGGGAACAAGTTTCCATGGATTTTATTGATGGTTTACCAAGGACTTAGAGGGGTAATGAGAGTATTTGGGTTATTGTGGATAGATTAACCAAATCAGCTCATTTCATTCTGGTCAAATCTACCCGTTTTGCTTCCAGATTGGCTGAGATCTATATGAGGGAGATTGTTCGCCTCCATGGTGTTCCTATCAGCATTGTTTGTGATCGAGATCCTATCTTCACCAGACAGTTTTGGAAAGCTTTGCAGGAATCTTTGGGTACTCGTCTGAATCTGAGCACTGCTTACCATCCGCAGACCGACTATCAAATGGAAAGAGTGAATCAAATTCTCGAGGATCTTCTTCGTTCTTGTGTTCTTGATTATGGAGGATCTTGGGAAGATCATCTCCATCTTGTTGAATTCACCTGTAACAACAGTTATCAGGTATATTTTCCATCTTCTATTTTAATCTTATCTTAGTCTTTTACCTATCTCACTTTATCTTTGAATTCACGCTAGTATTGAAATGTCTCCGTTTGCTGCTCTTTACAAAAGACCTTGTAGATCTCCATCTTGCTGGACTGAATTCGGTAATCGTTTGGTTCTTGGTCCTGATGTGATTTTGGAGGCTTCTGAGAAGGTTGAGGAGATTAAGAGGAAGATGAGGAATGCTCAGCATAGGTAGAAGAAGTATGCTGATCAGCGTAGGAGAAGTTTAGAGTTTGCTGTTGGTGATTTGGTTTTCCTTAAGGTCTCTCCCTTAAGGAATGTGATCCGGTTTGGTCAGAGAGGGAAGCTTGCTCCTAGGTTTTTTGGTCCTTTCCGTATCTCAGAGAGGATTAGTTCTTTAGCCTATCGTCTGGAATTGCTTGAGAAGTTTCCTGGAGTGCATAATGTGTTCCATGTTTCGCATCGTCGACATCTGCATGATCCATCTTTGATTGTCCAGCCTTCTACTCTCTAGAGTTTGGACATCAGGCCTAACCTTACTGTCGAGAGGTAGCCACTTCGTATTATCGATAGAGGTACAAAGCAGTTGAGAAGGAAATCTATCAACCTGGTCAAAGTGCAGTGGAGTACAGATGATTGGGATTGTACCTGGGAGACGAAGGAGAGCATGCGTGCTTCGAATCCGGAATTGTTTGTTTTAGGTACTATTTGCTTTTCTATCTTATCTTTCCTTGTTTTCGTGTCTCGTTCCTTTTCGAGGACGAAAAGTTTTGAGTGGGGGAGAGTGTAACAACCCATAATTTTTAATAAATATTTTAGTTTAACTTTTAATTGAAATTTTGATTTTTAAATCATTTAAAATTTGAAATTTTGAAATTTTCCGATGTAATTTTGGAATTTGTTTATAACTTATTTTCCAAATATAAAAAATAAGTATTTTCAGAAAATTTTATATTTTGGTCAACTGTGGTCGAACTTTGACTTTCAGTTGAAAAATTTAAATTTGAATTTTTAATTTCTAATCTTTTCCTTTGAAACTATATTTGATTCTAATATTCATGCTACTTTTCGTTTCATTAAATTCTGTTGTATACTTTTTAAATTTGAAAAATTTCATCGTTTTACACGCGGTTATTTTCCGTATTTTATTTGTTATTTTCTATTATCTATTTCCTATCTTCATTTATATTTTATATTTTATTTTCTATTTTCTATGTTCATTTGTTTATTTTATTTTGTTTAGACTTTGATTTTTCTATTGGGATTTTTCTTGTTTATTTTTGATATCGGGCTTAGGAAATTCAAGAGACTTTGGTTTCTTTTTCTTTAATTTACGACTTTTCCTTTTCTAGCCTCTTCATTTTCCTAGCCGTGCATTTACACCCCTAGCTATTCATTTTACTTCTCAATTCACGTACAAAAGTTTCTCATTCCATCTCATTTTCATTTGCGTTCCTGAAACCAAAATATTACAGTAAGTTTTCTTTTCATGGCTTCCTCTTCCTTCCTCTTTTACATTTTTTTTTCTCTTTTGTTTGCCTCAAGTAAGCTCAGCCACATGCTTTAGCCGACCACATCTCCTCCACCACCGCCACCATGATTGGCCAGCACCACCTCATCACCTCCCCTATGCCTAGTTATGACCAATAGATCCAAACCCATCAACTATTTGCCTTGCAAACCCTAGCCGAGACCACCATACCATCATCCCCTTCCTTCTAGCCTCGGCCACCCCTTATTCCTCCACCATGCCTTGCCTTGCCGTGATCTACACCACTCCAAGCCATGCCTTATGACCACTTGACCCAAGCCTAGCCATGGCCGAGCACTTTAGACATAGGGCTGAGCCTATATGTGCACTTGACCTTTCATTTTCCTAGCTTTTTGCCTTCCATGAGTTTAACTTGCCATCTCTTCACCTTCCATAACCTAGCTGTGCTTCTACCTGAACATAGCTGAGCTTAGATGCCTCAAAAATGATGGCCGAGCATGTTTGATGATGGTCTAGCCCATAGTGATGGTGGTCGAGCCACTTGTATTAGTTAAGCCAATAATTGTTCCATTTTGATTCCTATTTGTTCATTGATTTGATTTATAATATTGTGTTGGATCATATACTTATGTATGTTTATATTTATTTGTTTACAAGATTTGAATCTTGGCTCTCCATCCACTTGAATTTGATTCGTGCTTTATTGTGCTTTCCGGAGTTCAGTTGTGTGTTTTGAATTGTTATCTCCAGCTTTAGAAGGTGAGTTATTCACTCTCGACATTCGTACTTATATAATTGTGAAACAATGACATGTGGATTGTAGTTGATGATATTATATGTTAGTAGTAATTTATACATGCCTGTGATGTGATATCCCATGATGTATAACTGATTATATGCCTGTTACATCCCGTGATATGATATGCCATATTTTACTGTTTATTTTATTTATTGTTTCTCACACTGCAAGTTCCCTGTAGAATAGAATCACTATGGGTTGAAATGATACATACTCGAACGGACGTTAGAATAAGGAAAAATCGTTATGAGCTGAAATGATAGGCTCAAGCGATTTTTATTTTATTTTGTTTGACTTGGGATTGCGGGTTTGAAATGATGGAACCCAGAATGTTAATTTTAAATTACGGATTAAAATGATACATATCCTTATCACTTGACCTAGATTAGAAAGTTATATACAGACCAGTGGTTAATTTTAAATATTTCTAAAAATTTATTAAGTATTTTGAAAGTTAAAAATATGAAATTTTAACTTAGGATTTAAATGATTTAGCATGAATTATAGTGACTTTTCTTTAAGTTAAATTGTAGGAATTAATAAATGATTAAATGAAAAAAAGGAAAATAAATAATGTAATTTTGACTTTATAAATGAATTATGGCTAAATTTGGATATTTTATTTATAAAGTTTTATTTATTTAATCATAAGTTAAATGATATCCAAATCAATATTTTGAAAGGTGAGATATGTTTTATAAGTTAAAAATGGTGAAAAACAGAATTTATAATGCTTTTGAAATGTTATAATAAACCTTAGATTTGTATTGGCAGCATTTCCAAATTGTTGGGGTTTTAAGGAATAAGGGGTGGCCGAGATAAATTCATCCAATTCTGGCTACATCGAAACCCAAATCGACAAACAAGCTGCAGAATTGACCTACGCTTGTCGAGAGCTTCAAATCGATATATAATTTATTAGGGTTTGGAGGAGTTTGATTTTTAAAGTTGAATTTTGAATTTTGAATTGAAATGAGGAGTTTTGGGTTTCCAGCCATTGAGAAGAAGAAGCAGACAGTTGTTTCCAGCCATTGAGAAGAAGAAGAGGATAGTTGAATTGTACATACAGACAAATGAAAATAAGAAACATTAATGTAACATTTAATTTAATTTAATTATAATTGATTTCACATTTAAATTGGTAACAAATAACAATTGTCACCATTTCTATATTTAATAACATTTGTAATTGATTATCCACAACAAGTATTACAATTACTACTACAACACTAATTTTATACAATTACAATTAGTTACATTAGTTACATCTTATTGAATTAATATTATATAATTATCAAATTAAATCTACATTAAATGCACTAATTAAGTGAATTGATTGAAGTTGATTTCCAAATCAAATTTTGCAGGCTAAATAATATGTAGCATATAGTAATTGTCACCATTAACTTTATTTAATCACATTTTCATGTTTGTTATCTACACACAAATGTTATAGTTATTTACACAACATTCATTTTTTTCCAGTTTACAATTTATTACATACCATTTAATTAATACAATATTTAAATTATCAATTTCTCTTTTAATTCAGTTATCAGTTAATACACTCATTATTACAAATAATTTACAATTTGTAACCAATTATAACCTTTTAAATTATTCCACTGAATTGGACTTTCATAAATTTGTTAAAAATTAACTTAAATTAACATTATTATATTTCACTCTAGTTATTATTTCATTAATAAATCGCAAATTTTTATTTCTCCAAATCATAAATCATAAAATCTTATTAAATTAACTAATTTTAATCGTTTAAAATTACGGGTCATTACACTCTTTCCCACTAAAAAATTTTCGCCCCCGAAAATTAAAAAGAAGGAATTAAAAATCAATATATCTTATTCAGAATATTAAATTTATAAACAATTTATTTACATAATTAAATAATTTAAATAAAATAAATCAATTTATAACAATTAAATCCTTTTATATTCAAATTAACAAGGTTGGAAACTATTTTACAACACGGAAAATTTTGGCAGAGTCTCCTTTGTACGAAGAAGTATGGGAGAAATAATGATATCAATAAAAACAATGTATATCATATTTTTAAAAATAAAATATTTCAAACCACGGGAAAAAAATATCCCTAGAGAACCATAATCCGAGAATGTACCTATTTGTCGGACAAATAACGCTTATTTTATGAAACCAAAAGTAGTAGCAATTGCTTCCATAACCTATATTTCACTTATATAATCCAAAGAGGTTAATTATTATATAAAAGAGAAATATTTAAGTTGTTTCAACTAATAACAACAAAATAACATGACATACAATAGTCACTTACAAACAAATAGTACAACATCATTTCAACCAAGGAATCAATCATCCATCCATAGCAACCAAATTAAATAGTTTGTTCGAGTTCAGAACTTCTAATCATATAAATGATAAATGAACTATAAGGTAACCATACACTCAACAGTCATAACTTATAGATTATTTATACATCCTTCCCAACCAATCCATAAGTAAGCAAACAAAGAATTCAACAAATTTTTAAGTTTACTCTATTTATCTTTTTCACATAATTTATTGTTCATTTTTTTATTAATTTTCATTTTTTTTCTCATACAATGATTTTTCTTTAATTCTCCATCACTACTTACAAAGTTTAATTTTTCTTCATTCATCCATGTAAGGCTTACTTCATGCATTTACAATCTTTACTTACTTAAGTTATATCCATTTCAATTATTTGGATCATATATGAATTCAGTATTGAAGTATTGTATACATTTAATTCCAGTTTACTTCCCATTTACAATTTAGTTTGGTTTCCCCCTTTTTCCATCATTTATTTTTATTTTTTCACGCATATATGTTTATTTTCATTAATTTACATTCGTTATTACTTACAAGAGTTTACTACTCCTTTATTCATACCATGCCATTTCTTTTATTTAATTACTTTACATTCATTACTTACATAAGTTATTTTTATTTCAATTATTGAATTATACCTTATTAGGTATGTTTCTTTACAATTGATTTCACCACTTACAGATTATTTCTTTTCCACATTCATTTTTCCATATATAGTATTATTGAATATTAACTCCATTTCTAAATTCTTTCAATGTTTTAAAAGTTATAGTCATTCAAATTTTTATAATTCTCAATTTAATTATAAAAGGCTTCAATATTAATTCAAATTTATAATTATTTACCTACAATATTCCCCTTATCATTAAATCTGATTATAAATAGCCTAAATGTTATCTTAAGTTTAAAAATCATTTTTTCCTACACTATACATTTCTATCACACTTAATCTGTAGCATTACAAGTTATTAACTTAAGTTTATAACAATTTATAACATTGGAATTCTTATTTATAAAAGTAATTCCATTGAACACCTTCATTTTCCAAGTTTTACTTGTATAATATTCTATTGCCCTATTTAACCTTTCAACTTTTAATAATTTGGCAAGTTATATATACACACACACACATACGTACATATATATATATATATATTTATATATATTTGTGTCTATGTGTGTCTTTTAGAATGCAAAAAAAGTTTACGCAAGTTTTTCTTATTTATTTAGTTAACAAAATGTTCAACAATTACCTTGCCTTATTTTCATTTCCTTTTTATTTACATTTTTCAAAATTTTAGTTTCTTGTCTATTTCGTTAATAATATTAACGTCAAATTTCTTATTTTCATTTTAGAAGTTTCCAATTATTGATATAGTTAAGATTCCATTCGTTACCATAATTTCAATTTCTAATTTATAGAAACTTAAGAGTTAAACAACCGGGTTCCATTTCAATCCTTTTAAAATAATATATATAATCATATCCTTTACATATCAAGACTATTTAGGGTTTAAGCTCAAGATTAATTTATCAAAATAATTATGCAGTAAAATTACTACAACGGCCTTCCCACTTTGAAACTCGAAAATGAACGTTGATGATGCGTGCACTCATCAAAGTTATTTTCCAACGACCAAGAGGGGAGTACTGAACTTATTTCCTTCCAAAATTTCTTATAAACATTTTATTTCAAATCATGTTGAAATATTTATATTAGGAAATACTTTCAAATAATACTAATATATTATATTCCAAAATCCTTTGAAAGAAATTTCAAAAATCCCAGAACTTATGCTCTAAAATTTCCAATTTATATTAGTTTTATTTACAATCTCATTTTTCCATCAGTATTTACGAAATTTCACTACCTAACAACAAATATATAACACCCATCTATATCATTTATAAAAGTTATTATTTATATACATATTATATACTAGGAAATATTTTTTCATTTACCTATATTTCAAATAAATATTGTGTCGGTCTTCCCTATTAAGTGTTTAGAAATCCCTATCTTTGTCATAACGTCCTATGTACCGACAAGGATTCTTAAATACAAACAGAACAAATTAACACAATATAAAAGCCTTTTATAACACTAATAAATACGCTCTCTCGTATATATACGCTCATCAACTCATTCTAGGGCATTACCACCCTATTTATGAGTCAAACCCCGTAAAGCTAAGGTTATCGCTAAACTGAAGCTCTGATACCAACTATAACGACCTGCCTTTTTGGATATTTTAAGCAGACACACACACATCAGACTCAAACCATTCAAAAGGGCAGATTGTTATGGGGTAAATAAGAAAAAGAGAAAGAAATTAAACAAATATAGAAACTTGCAGTGAAATGACAAAATATAATAATCAAATAACAGTTCATGAAGCTGTTTTATAAATACCTTTGATTATTATTCTCTTACAACACAAAAATCAGAGTTACATAAAACATGAATAAATAAATAAATGCAGCAGAATAACATGATGCAGTGGAATAAATATAATAATAATAATAATACAAATCTTCGTCTGTGTCCTCTAGAAATAAGGTCTTCAACCTTGAAATGCTCAGGCTGACCCGAGCGAATTAAAAAAACAAAACACTCGAGTCAGAACTAAAAGATCTTATGTAAGTAAAATCAACGGTAAATAAGTATGAGTGGAACGACGTCAGAGATGTTTACGGGGTTTGACATCTCCTATACAGTGTTTAACGCGAGTGCAATAACTTAAGAGATGTTCAAGATTCACATCTCCCAAGGATTCATTAAACTATCTACTATGTAGTACAATACACTATTATAATATGTCTACAGTAAAGTAAAAGTATTAAAATAGCATTAAGGCGTTACCCATGTCCCCCTTAACACATTTTATATATTCCTATAGTATATACAGTACCATACGCTCCTCCGTAAACTGGAGATTTACATAAAGGGCACCATATAGGTATGGTACGAAAAAAACTCGTAGAAGGCGCTCTAGGGAACGTGAACAAGGCACTCGAGGCAATGCCAGGGTAGATACACCAATTGCGGATCTGGACTGGTAGTAACGCATAGCAGCTACTACCGCCCACCTTGGAACACACTCCTAAATCAAAATCAAAGGGTGGCCACCAAATCAATCACAAAGCAAACATATATGGTATCGAAGAAATGTGTCCAATAGGAGGAATGACCTCACTTGGCGTAGCATGACTCCTATTTTAGTCATATCTATGCTGACTCACGGGAGTCAGGGTCACGTCATACCCAATACAGAAATCGTTCACCAAACCATCCTGCTTCATTTCTGGAATGTCCACTACGTATATAGTTGTTAAAGTGGTTTTCAATATTGGAAAAGAGTACGAAAATATCCACTCCCGGTCTCTTTAACAAACAAACCCTTATTTCACATCGGATGGTTCTTTTACCTTTCAAAAGTCAATTTACAATTGATATCAAAATATCATATTCTCAAATCATATCATTTTGAAATCATATTCACTTTCAAAAAATCACATTCACTTCCAAAATCATATTTACTCAGATATGTTATGTAAATCCTAACTTAGGTTATTTCATCATTTATTCATATTTCCTTTAAATCAAGGATTCGTATTTCAAATACTTCCACTTTACTAAATCTGAAATTTTGAACATAGTTTAGATATAAATAGTTTAGATAGTTCTAAATAGTTTAACATAGCTAAAAATAAATTTTAGAATAGTTGAAATACTCTATAGTATTTAAAGATAGATTAAAGATAGTTTTTAATTAATTTAAGATTGTTAAATAGATTTAAATTAAATTAAATATAATTAAAATAGATTAAATTGCTTTAAAATAGAATAAATAGATTTAAAATAAATTAAATAGTTTAAAATAAATTAAGTTGGCCTAAATAGGTTAAAATAATTTATATAGTTAATGTAGGTTAAAATAGTTTAATAGTTTTGAAATCTTAATAATTAAGTTTTTTTATAATATTTCTTTAAACAGTTTATATTGAAATATGAATTTGGGATTTATATCAATTTAACCATTTATTTAGTTTCAACATATTTGGACCATTTCAATTTCCAAATCAACAAAACCCAATTTCAAATCTTTCAATTCAAATCCTCAGTAAACTATTTAATTCTTTATCGATTACAATCCATGTTTCAAATGTCAATTCAAGCTACTCATATTCAATATATTTCAAAGTTATATTTCATAATTTTAAAGACTCAATTCCGATAAATTCCATTAATGCTTCAAAATCCAACTTAAAACTTCAATTTAAATTTCTTTAACTAATTCCTTTAAATCAATTCCAGTTTCAACATAAAACTTGAATTTTGATAATAATTCAATTTATTTGACCCAAATTTTATTTCAAAATGTCATTTAACTAAATTCAAAAATTAAGGATTTTAAATCATTTAATTTAACCAATCCGTCCATATATAATTTTCTACCCTAGGGTCAAGTGATACAGATATTAATCATTTCAATCCGCAATTTAAAAATTTACGGTTATAAATCATTTCAAACCGCAATCTCGAATTTAATAAAAATCCATAAAATCGCCTGAGTCTATCATTTCAACCCATAACGATTTTTCCCCAATCTATAGATCATTCGGGTATGTATCATTTCAACACATAGTGAACTTGTAGTTATAATGATATAAAATACAACATCCATTCATCCAATATCAACAATCAAATATCCATCACAGTCATCATCCAAATCAATCAATAAACATCAATAGATAACAGAAAATCAGTGAAAGGTATTAAACTAACAAAATTAAATTCAATATTAAATTAAATGATGATTAAATGCAATAAATGTAAAATTTAACTAGAACGACAATTTAAATATACCAAACATCGATCAATAAATTTCTAATCAGATCATAAATTTAATTTAACTAACATAAGAATATTTAGTAATTGTGAGTGGGTTAAAACACTCATCTTTGATTTCAAATTGATTTGAAATCCGAAATAGGGTCCAAAATTCAACAGTCTCAAAATTCGTCCAAACTAGGTCAAAATGTCCGTAATTTCCATATTATCCCAAAGTAAGAAACCAGGCATGAATTTGACCTCGTATGCAAAAGTTATCAATATGCGAAGTTATACGATTTTTTTTTTAAAAAAATGAAATAATAATAGTTATTACAAGTCATCACCAACACGTACCGGCCCTACAGCATACACAAGCACGAAACCCAACCGGAGCCGCCTACCACCAACTTTGACTACCGAATTCACGCGCCTCCCGCCACCAGAGCATCCCCGACCACCTTCAACGTCCTCGCCTCAACGAGACACGCCTGCCTACGCCCACCGTTCCACCTCCGATCGCCTCCCTCGCCGTGCACCTTCACTCTATAAACTAGTGTTTCAAACCCTATTTGAATTATAGCCGACTATCTGACTGTCACCATACCAAACGAATGCCACCGATGCGATCCCCATTCTACTCTCCACAAAACCATACCAATGAATCGTTGATCGATCAACGTTCATCACAACGCGATGGACGGTCGAGATAAATACGTCCAATTCTGGCTACATCGAAACCCAAATCGACAAACAAGCTATAGATTTGACCTGAGCTCGTCGAGAGCTTCAAATCGATATATAATTTGTTAGGGTTTGGAGGAGTTTGATTTTTGAAATTGAACTGGAATTGAAATGAGGAATTTTGGGTTTCCAGCCATTGAGAAGAAGAGGCAGACAATTGAATTGTACATACAGGCAAATGAAAATAAGAAGTAGCTAGGATGTATAACGGGCTATTTATAGGAAGATCAGAAATAGAAATGAATGGACAAGATCGATTTACAAGTTGAACGATAAACGACCCGAAAAGTCCGTTCTGCCTCCGGAACGAAATGGGCCATCCCATATATAAAAATAGATGTTTTCAATATTTTTAAGTTCAATGGAACAAGTTTTAAGTCCTACTTCCATCGTATGAAGGAGTTAGATTAAAATCAATTTATTTCCAATTGATTTCAATTAAATTGATTTCTAGGCGTAATGAGTCCGTACGATCAAACACAAGTCCAGTCGCTACAAAACTTAAGCTCCTACAATAATTCACCGTTACAGATTTGATGAAACTAGCTTCGTCGAAATTCGAGTCAGTGGCCAAAATAGCTATTTTCACGTTAATTAAATAATTTAATATTAAATTAATTAAATCACATTTTAACTCAATGTTTATAAACTAATAAATTTCATCATTTTGCTTACATAGACATTTACAATAATTTAAAACAAGTTTACATATAATTTCAGGGTTAATTATTTCACTAATTTCAGTATTCAATTTCAATTGTAATTAAATCCAATTAATTAAAATTTTATTCCAATAAATTGATTATATTTTGATTTCAATCATTATATTCAATCAATTATTACTCCAATAACATAGTTAATATTTGTTGATAACTTATTTCACTAATATGCTACAATTTCCATCTTTTATTTGTATTAACCACTATATTTCAATGATATTGAATATTTGTCAATTTTATACATTAATTAAAATTTAAGATCCTAATTGATTTATTTATCTTGATTTCACTCTTTTAATAAATCAGTTATTTCTTTATGAATATAATTACACTTTTATACATTTTATTACATTCACAGTTTGCAGTTGTTGTCTTAACTCACATTAATGTAACATTTAATTTCATTTAATTATAATTGATTTTCCATTTAAATTGGTAACAAATAACAATTCTCACCATTTCTATATTTAATAACATTTGTAAGTTCATTACCCACAGCAAGTATTACAATTACTACTACAACACTAATTTTATCCAATTACAATTAGTTACATTGGTTACATCTTATTGAATTAATATTATATAATTATCAAATTAAATCTATAATAACTGCACTAATTAAGTGAATGGATTGAAGTTGATTTCCAAATCAAATTTTACATGCTAAATAAATAGGTGGCATATAGTAATTGTCACCATTAACTTTATTTAATCACATTTGCATGTTTATTATCTACACGCAAATGTTATAGTTATTTACACAACATTCATTTTTTTCCAAGTTACAATTTATTACATACTATTTAATTAATACAATACTTAAATTATCAATTTCTGTTTTAATTCAGTTATCAGTTAATACATTCATTATTACAAATAATTTACAATTTATAAACAATTATAACCTTTTAAATTGTTCCACTTAATTGGACTTTCAATAAATTTGTTAAAAATTAACTACAATTAACATTATTATATTTCACTTTAGTTATTATTTCATTAATAAATCACAAATCTTTATTTCTCCAAATCTTAAATCACAAAATCTTATTAAATTAACTAATTTAATCATCGAAAATTACGGGTCGTTACAGTCTATATATGGAAATTGACCAAAAAATTACCACGGACACAATGGTGCAACTTTCGTGGCTCAATTCTGAAAATTTCACAAAGTTATTTTATTATTTCATTAATTAACGAATTAATTATTATGTGTTAAATTTGGGGTTGTTACATATATCTAAGAATCATACATCATTTTAATTAATTAGATGCAAAATAAATAATTAAAATGCCATAAAACACTATACAACTTTTATATGAATTTTATTAGTAATTTATAACATTTACAAATTTATTTAAACCGGTTGAACTTTTAAATTAGCTAACAACATGGTTGCGTTGACTCAACGGTGTGAACTCAATCCTTGACCAATATTTAAATAATTTAACCATCGAAGTCCATAAAAACTTTGCTAGAGTACAGTATCGAGCACTTGTTCAGTCGCTTATGCATCATTTAGGTTAAATTTAATTCTAATCCATATTAAGCTACATATTGTAATGATATTCTCTACATGTTTTCTTTTTGTCATCGACTTATCGCTTAGATATTTAAAGTTTGATCAGTGGTTAGAAACTTTAATGACATCCATAGTTAATTGCGTAGACTACTTTAAAATCCTTTTGTAAACAATATTTTTCATCAACCTCAAAGTTATGATAATACGTTATGAAGAGCAAATGTTACTTACAATCACTAGGCTTAATGACACAAGAAGTGAAGTGGTTGGAAACTGCATACATCCACTGTGAAGTTCTCTTACTATATAACACACTTACAATTAGAAGGAATTATATGGAAATGATATAAAAAATATGCCCATATGACTCATTAAAGCAGCTAATCTTAGGGAGCTGCTATATTAGGAAATTTGAGTGGAGAGTTGTGCGTTCCAACCTTTTGGGCCCAAACAACCAGGTCTTGACCTATCGGGTGCCAAACAACCGTGTCCTTATTGGAACCGAGCTAGCCTGCAATAGTGAAATTGGGTAAATTTCAATTTTGTTCCATTATTGGATCTTTACTAAATTTTCTATTAAATAAAATCAATATTTTATTTAAATTTATAAATAATATTTTTTAGTATAATTTGTATTACATTTTATATGTGTGTATCATATACACATATGTGTGTGCATGCACATCCAACACGATAATGTGTACATGGTTTGACACGCTTATGTGTAGATTCTGGGACTTACACTACAACAGACATATTTGCCTCTCGTGTATACAAATGGATCGTCTAAATGTGTATATATACATAAGATTGTTTATACATACATAAGTACGTACATATATATGATAATATAATTATATAATTAGTATAAAATATTAGTCGTAAATTATTTACATAAAACATTAATTAAAATACATATACATACACACATACACACATACACACAAGTAAGGAATATAATTAAATTAGAAATTATTTTAAAGTTAGTTTGTAAAATTATTCATAATATTTATAATATAAAATTCAAACTGAAACTATATATAATTAAGATAAATACACATGACATATAAACATGTAACTAGGTATAATTATATATATAATTAATTATATTTTGTTATTACTTTCGGCTTGATAATAAAAATAAAATTTTAAATTTAGTTGTTGATTTTTAAATAATTTTTTATTAGACAAAAATTTATAAATACTTAATAAATCATAAGGAACTAATAAAATGTTTAAAAAATAATAATTTAGAGACCATAAGTTATATTTTATTTTATATAATTTTTTTCATAATTTTATATTATTTACATACATATATATATATATATATACATACTTTTTATTTATATAATCAATTTTGAATAAAATAAAAATTTACATATATATAATAAATTTGTAAAATGAATTAAACTTTTTTAATTATTGCCAATAACTATACAATGTTAAACTTTTAAAATAGATTTAATATTCAAATTACAAAATATTTTATTATTTTAAATTAAAAAAATTTATTTTTTATTTTCAGGCTGATAGCATGTATAAACAAATATGCATATAATTTTTTTAATGTATACATACATTTATATATGTACAACCATCGATATGTAGCAATGCATCGATATACCGATTCGTGATATTTCTAACAAAACAATATATATAGAACAATGATTATATAGATATTAATACATAATGGTAAACTAGAACAATGCCTTTCAACAAAGCCCAAAGATAGCACCTTAAAATGAAGGAGTGAAATATTTGAATCAAATTCCGATCCCGAAGTTGCTGGCTCATGAATTGCCTTCGCACCAATGATTATTTGATTTTGTTTTATATTTAACCTCTTGAATATTTGAACAAACGAGATGGGGTGTGTTTGGCCAACAAAGGAGAGGATGGAGGCAGTAAAAAATCAAATCTAAAGTAAGGGTTAAGATGGTTATATAAGGTCGAGGCTAGAGAGCAAAAGTACGATCAAGATCCTTAATTTTCTCTTACCCATTCCTATCTTTTAAACATTCAAAATCTCTCACTCCTAGCCATCTATGACCAGCATCATCGTACCCTATCATGGTCGAAAATATCAAGCCCCATTTGGGCCTCAAATACACTTCAATCCCGAACAATATTTATTGCATTTAAATCAAATTTAAACGTGCGTCGATATCGAATATCGATTAGTGTTTATATAACTATTATATGTGCACTATTTAATATTATTCAATACACATCAAATAAAATTTTATAATTAATATTTCATAAATATTAACTAATTTAATTAATTTTAATAATTAAAAAATAATTAAATTGGGAGAAAAATGAGTATTCAACGTTTTGGGTGCTTAGATGTAAATTTGGTTAGCGATTAATATCAAACAGTTCAAATATTAACATTCAAACTTTACTTAGCAAGTGGTGTGACATTATTACCAAATTTATCGCTTACTTGATTTTGGTAAAAATGAATTTTATTTTATTAAGCGTTATTCAATAGTAATAATTATGCACACCAAATCTCTTTGCCCAAATTACATCACTTTGGACTCACGGAATTTGCTAATAGTCAAAATTCCAGTATCTTCCATATTCAACTCTATAGACCAAAAAAAAGTCTTTGGTTTAATAATAACAATCATTATTAACCAAACTACTATGACTAGATATTTTGACTTTGAGTTTACTTCAGTTGACCATGATACTAACTCATATAACTGAGGAGATGAATCCTCTTTCGAATAGTGTTTCACTTCCAATACTTCCACTTGACCCAAATATAGTCATCTGATGGATGTTGTGCCAAGATTGGACTATAATCAAAGCAGATCTTTCATATTGAAGATCAATAGTATTCTCAAGTCAAGAGAACTATGTAAATTATTCACATCGATATTTTTTATTTGACCTTAGTTATATTAACCAATAAAAAACTATCGAGTGGGTCATTCCATAGTTATCTAATAACAATTAGTATCCCCAGTTGTCATGAGTAATACACTGCACATTATTAAGAGAGTGCTACATATTCTAGTCTCAATGGATGCATCGATATCCAATCTCGATGCATCTTGACTAAGAATATTTAAAATGATGTGTTTATTATATCACGATACAATACTCTATTACTATCATAAACACACCATTTATGGATTTTCTACTAAATATATTCTAATTGAACATTTAATTATTTATAACACATTATAAAAAAATATAATAGAAAGGAAAACATCTTTATTATGAACGAGAATTAAATATAGAGTTGATAATTTACAATAAATTACATAATTGCCCATAGAGCTTACCCCTAGCTCTATCAATCTCCCACTTGCACTTGGGGCCAATTATGGAATCTCAATCCTATCCTTTCGATCAGCTTCTCGAGAACCAACCTACTTAGACCCTTAGTGAATGGATCTTCTATTTTATCCTTAATATCTACCTTTTGTATCACGATCTCTTTCTTCTCAATGAATTCTCTTATGAGGTGGAACTTTTGAAGAATATGTTTTTACTTCTTATGTGCTCTGGGTTCCTTTGCGATATGTATTGCAACATTGTTATCAAAAAATAATGATATTGGATTCTCGGTATAGGGAATTACTAAAAGATCACTCAAAAACTTACATTTAGACTACCTATTTAGCTGCTTCATTAAGGGCGACGTACTCGGCCTCCATCAATGAATCAACTACTTTTTCCTGTGTGGAGCTAGTCTAACCGATGACTCCATCATTTAGCATACAGACATAACCAAATACTAATTTACTATCATCAACCATGCTCTGAAAACCTCGAGTCCATACGCCCCTTTATAAGGAGGTCTCCATTCCCATATATGAAGAATTAGACCTGGGTATTTCTTAAATACTTCAGTATACATTTTACAGCAGCACAATGCTTTTCTCCAGGATTAGACTGGAATCGGCTTATGCATCCTAATGCGAATGCCAAATCTGATCTGGTACATATCATAGCGTACATTATAGTTCCTATGGTTGAAGCATAGGGTATCCTCTTTGTATGCTCTTTCTACTCATCGGTATAAGGAGCTTTCTTCTTAGAAAGGAAGATTTCAGATCGCGTTGGGATATTTCCACACTTGGAATTATCCATACCAAACCTTTTCAGTATGGTGTCTACGTATAGGGATTGGGATGATCCTAATAGCCTCTTAGATCTATCTCTATAGATCTGTATACCTAGTATATAAGCTACTTCTACCAAATCCTTCATAGAAAAGTTCTTTGAAAGCCATGCTCTCACTGATTGCAAGAATAAAGTGTCATTGCCAATCTATAGAAGATCATTGAAATATAGCATTAAGAATATGATAGCGTTACTCTATTCCTTTCCGTGTACACATGTTTCCTCTATGTTTTGATAAGAACTAAACTGTTTGATTACCTTATCAGAACACTTATTCCAACTTATTAAAGCTTATTTAAGTCCATAAATGGACTTTATCAACTTGCAAGCCTTGCCTTCACTCCCACTAAGCACAAAACCCTTAGGCTGTGACATATAAATGGTTTTCTTCTAAATCACCATTTAGAAATATCATCTTTACATCCATTTGCCATATTTCATTTAGCTTAATCTTACCGTTCGTCTGGTTCTCAACCTCATTCTTACATTTAATAAATTTCTCAAAGATGTCAGATTTATTCTTCACAAGATACACATATCAGTCTCAATAAATCATCAGTGAAGGCTGCAAAGTAAGAACTATTATCCTTAGTGATTATAGGCATTGGGCCACATACATCACTATGTACAAGACCCGAGTTCATTAACTCTTTCATTGCTCCCATTGAAGGGATAGTCGTCATCTTTCCTTTGAGTCATGACTCACACATGTCAAATGATTTAAAATCAAGTGATGGGAGAAAACCTTTGGTTTTCAGTTTATGTAGTCATTTCTCACTTGTATGACCTAACCAGTAATGCCAAAGATAATTATTGTTTATATTATTATTCGTAGAGTTACTCATAGCATACTTAATTTATATTGATCACATAAATGCCGTTTTCTAAAATATAATCACAGACTTTATTACCATCTAAAGTAATGTTTATAACATTATTAACATAGTAAAAAGCATAATCAGTCTCAGACACTCAGGACACATAAATAATTACACAAATAAAATCTTTAACAAAATAGCAATATTTGATATCAACAAAAATCTATTTGGAAAACTTAAATGAGAGTCTCCAACTGCCATTGCGTCTACAATATATCCATCAACAACCTGAAGCCTCATTTCTCCATTTTCCACATGATGCTAGTTCCTAAGCTCTTGTAGCGAGTTACAAATATGAGTTCTAGATCCAATATCTAAAACACAAGAAAATTTATTGATTTCAATATAATTTTAAATCATAAATGTACCAAATGGAGCTGCAGAACTATTTTGCTTCTTTTCTTTAATAACCATTAAGTACTCCAGACATTTCCGTTTCCAATGACCTTTCTTATGACAATACGACATCTATCCTTATTATCAATAGTAGTCTTATTACTTTTCTTGATAACCCTCTTTTCCTTTTTCGAACCTTTCGAAGATGATGCACTACCCATTACAGCATGCACAACCGCTTGATCCTTGGATGTAGACTCAACCGACCTTAACATATTAAGGAGCTCCAAGAGATTCAAATTCAATTGGTTCATATTATAATTCAGTACGAATGGTTCAACCTGAGATGTAAGTGAAGCAAGGATCAGATCAACCTATAACTCGTTGTTTATCGCTATGTCCAATTGTGAAAGCTTATCGATATAGCCTTTTATCATCAGTATGTTATCGTCCATTTTATATCCTTCAGTCATTTTGGTATTGAATAGCTTCTTCGTAAGCTCATACCTTGCGGAACGTTACTATTCACCAAAATGTCCTTGAGACTATCAAATATCTCATGGATAGTCTTGTTTAATGTTGCCTCTACAACGGCTTGTCAAACGTAGACAACATGAAAATCTGGGCGATCTTTAGGTCTGAAACCCATTTCTCATAAGCAAGTCTAAATTCAAGGTCCGCATCAACAATAGGTTGTTCTTTAGGATTGTAGGTAGTAGACAACAAGAGACACTCGTAATTGAAAGCAGTCTTAATCGCTCTAAGCCAATAAATATAGTTAGGTCTGGTAAGCTTATCGCTTTAGAAAATAGTTTTGGAGTCGACATTTTCTGCAAGTTCAATTGGTAGATTATTAGGACAATATCATAGTGGATGTTCTCATAATATTAGTAAGGTAAAACTTTATGTTTAATTTTACTAATGTGCTCCCACTAGTCTGTTTTGTTTCGTCAAACCCTAAGTTGAAACATAGAAGTATTTCAACTTCACCAATAGGTTTTAAGACACGTCTGTCTTGGAATTCCGCCCTTGAGTTTGCTCAACTAGTCATAGCTCCATAGACAATGGATAGCTCCTTATCGGTTGTGTCATATACAACTCCTAACTCGTGATACTTATCCTAATTTAACTTCAATCTTGAGTTTTCTCAAAAAATCAAAATGAAATTATTCAAACCTATCATATTGCGATGGCCTAAATATAGTATATGTACCATGAGTTTACTCTACAAAGACAGATAGTTATCTTACCTTGTCTATTCAATATATTTATAATATTACACATAACATCCTTAGCTTGAGTTTGCTTAACAACTAAGGAGTATGCAAGTAATATATATATATATATATATATATATATATATATATATATATAAACACATACATATGGTAGAGGACAACATTATATTAAAGATTCACAATCATTAATATATTATAT
The DNA here is from genome assembly GCA_030765085.1 of Allium cepa. Lineage (NCBI taxonomy): Eukaryota > Viridiplantae > Streptophyta > Magnoliopsida > Asparagales > Amaryllidaceae > Allium > Allium cepa. Next base: position 475,201,869 of record CM060932.1, read on the forward strand.
AGAGCGATATTGACTTATAGAATAATGTATTTCTAATGAAATATCCTGGTTAATCAAGTGTCGGACACATCGGGAATCACGGTATATTTACATTTACGTCTGTATTTATTCCTTAAGTCTGCTAAGGGTTTCTATAATGTTCCAACTTTATTTTATACATTTATATTATCTAGGTTTCATTATTATATAACCTTTATATTTTAATTTGCTTATACGATAATCATATGTACAACATTATATTAATTAATTCATACTTAACTAATTTTTATCTTTAATCAATCATTTATTATTCAATTTTAACATATTATATTGAATAATTATATACCATAGCCTTTATAATACACATATGTCCTATATATGCATATGTATATGTGTATTTTAATTTATCAGTTAACTTTTGATTTATTTTTATAACTAATAAAATTTAATTAATTTCGAAAATTATATTATATATACATGTACACTTGTATTGTCTTAAACATTTCAAAACAACATAACATATATCACTATATATTATACATGCATATATGTTATATTTAAATATTTCATTACTTTTATTAAACTTATTAATAAAACTTAATTTTGAAATCAATGTATATTTAAAATTTCAAACACTTTGAAAATTTTCATTATATTATAACTTTTATAATATTTATTTCTTATTTTAAATTTAATTTTTGAATTTAAAATCTATATTTTTAGTTTTCAAACAATTTAAAAATTAGCCTAAGACCCGATTCAAAGTTGAGCCTTTTCTATATAGAGTAACCTTTGGGCTCATATATTTATTCGGGTCAGGCTACTTTTCTAGACACCCTACTATATGGGCTGTGAGCTTAATTAGTTAAACCTAACATAACTAGTTTAGATCGCATAGGAAATTAGGCTTCAATATAATTGTTGGGACTAGGCCAGCTCGTAGTGAAGGGTTTAGGTAAATTTCAAAATTTTTACATTATAGATCTTTAATGGACTTATGTTGTCTAATTCATTTAGAACTTTTCCAATTTTTCAATAAATATAATCAATATTTTATTTAAATTATAATAAATTACATTTTATAAAGTTTATATTATACTTTATACATGTATATCACATACACATATATGCATGCATGTGCGATGGAATAATGTACATGTGGTTTGGCATACCCGTATGTAGATGCTGGATTTACACCGCAATAGACATATTAGCTGCTCGTGTATACAAATGGACCGTCTAAATGTGCCTACATACATACATACATACACATACATACATACATACATACATACATACATATTGCATAAGATTATTTAAATATATACATATATATGAAAATATAATTATATAATTGTTAGAAAATAATAGTTGTAAATTATTTACATAAAATATTAACTAAAACACATATACGTATACATACATACAAACATATATAAGAATACCAATAAATATAATTATTTTAAAATTAATTTGTAAAATTATTTCGAATATTTATAATATAAAATCAGAATTATTTATATTTATTTACTTTAAATTAAATTAAATACATATTACATATAAATATGTAACTAGCTATAATTATATATATATGTACATATATATATATATATATAATTTACAATTAAAATTATATTTTGCTATTGCATTCGGCCTGATAATAAAAATAATTATTTAATTAACTGGGCTTTAAATAATTTATTAGATAACATTTATAATTAAGTAAAAACTATACAGAACAAATAAAAAATTTAATTTTTTTTTAAAACCATAAGTATATTTTATTTTATATTTTTTTATAATTTTGTATTATTTATAGATGTATACACATGCATACATTTTATTTATATAATCAATTTTTGAATGAAATAAAAGAGTATAAATAAATAATAAATATCCAAAATAATTAATTTTTTTATTATTATTGAATGACTACTAATAAAATTAAATTTTGTAATGTTTAAAATATATATTATATAGTGTTAAACTTTTAATTAGATTTAATAATTAAATTTATATAATATTTTAGTATTTTAAATTTTGAAATTAGGAGGTTCTTTTTTTCAGGCCAAGAGCTTGTATAAGCAAATATGCATAATTATATATATATATATATACACACACATATACATATATATATACATACATACATATACATATACATAAATACATACATACATACATACATATACATATACATACATACATATATATATATATACATATACATACATACATACATATATATATATATATATATATATATATATATATTACTAGCAACATACGACAATCCACCGGTTTACCGATTCGTGATATTTCTATCAAGATAATATATATGGAACAATGATCATACAAACATTATTGTACGATAGTAAACTAAAAGAATACCATTCATCAAAGCCCAAGCTTGCACTTTGAAATGAAGAAGGGAACTCTTTGAACTGTATTCCAATATCGAAGTTTCTAGCTCCCGAATTGCCTTTCCACCGATGATTATTTGATTTTAATTTGTATTTAATCGCTTGAATGTTTAAGGAGAGTTAAGGATTGTGTTTGGCCAGCACAAGGGAGAATGAAGGCAATAAAAAATCAAATCTAAAGCGAGGGTTAAGATGTTTATATAAGGGAGAGGCTATATGTAACATCCCGCCTTTTGAGGCCAAAAAATAACCTCTATTGATGTTGCAGTCATACGTAGTTGTTATTTCTTGGCGACCTAATGCGGCATAGTTAATATTGACACATTGGAACACCGGAATATCAAAAATTTTAAACTTCTAATAAACAAAATTTTCATTTCAAGCAATTCGCAATTTAAGATTTAATTACATATTCCTAGACGTCAACAACATTCATATCACATATACGTGTACAAAATATGATAAGAGCGACATATGAAGATGTCCCCTTGTGATGATCAGAGAACTAATAAATATGAACTTTACATTTCTTAGCACATCACAGTGGAAAAAATAAAATAGCTCCTAAATAGCTAACACTGCCTTCTGCACGTCTCTGGAAGCTTATGCGTCCAAAAAGTTGAAAGTCTCCCACTCTCAGACTACTCAAATCAATTTTGGGTACCCGAGTGTTTGTAAAGAAACACAAACTTCGAGTCAAATAATAAGTCTGGTATGAATAATCCCCCATCACCTCTTATCATAAATAGATAGCTAGTGAGACCAAGCCGCTTGGCAGAATGGGTTTTCCCCTCACTAGTATCCAAAACAAAACATGCAAATCATTTACTATGCCCCTACACCCAAATTGATTAGTCTTGACATAATATGAAATAAAGCCATAAATCATATATATCAGATATCCCATCCACCCATTTATTAGATATCCCATCTAAATTCAATTTATTAGAGTTCCGCTCTAAATTTTTAAAAATGACCATTCGTCAAAACTTTAATAGGATATCCGTCCCAAATTTATCAAAATAAATGTAGATTATCCATTGTACATTGTTTAATAAAAATAGGTGTGGGCTATCCACCACACACTCCATAGTTTTCCTAGGATGATTATGAACCCTTGGGTGCCAAATCATTAGGCTAACCACCTCTATAAAAACATTCTTTTCTTTAGAAATTTGATGTGGGCTATCCACCGCACATTCCATGGATTTCCTAGGTTAACCAAGAACCCATCACCTGGGCAATTAAAATATCATGATCCCCATAATTACATATGAAAATTAATGATCCCATAATTAATTATTTTTCCCTAGGTATACCAACTGTTTAACCTATTCCCATTGGTAGCCCCAATTAGGTTAAATTAAATAAAAACACATTAATAACCCTAATGTATATTTTTGAAAGCATATTTCTGTTTGTAACCCAAAACTATGTATAGAAAACATTACACCCACCCGGTGTCCCCAAGGTTTTATAACATTAAATTTAAACAAGGCTCCCCTTACATATTCAAACAAAGATAAGTATTTTATGCTATAACCCTTCGGAGTAGCCCCTTTGAATTAGCAAAACTTTACTCCAGAAAAAAGACCAAAAACAACACTTTACAACCCTTCGAATGAAGTACCATTCGAAAGCAAATATCCCTCCGAAGTTAGCCCCTTCGGAAGCCTTCCTTTTGAAAGCATCAAAAAATCATAGCTTTCGAACTTGTCGAAAAGGTCCTACCTTTCGACATTTTTGGAAGGTTTCTTTTCGACCTAGTCGAAAGGATCTACCTTTTGACTTTGTCGAAAGCCTGGTGTATCCCTCCTCCCCATTATAAAATCATTATAAACCTTTCAAAAGCACTGAAACTCAAAGCCTTTCGCAATCATTGAAGGTAACCCCTTCATAACATTTCAAAATCAAACCTTTCGAAACAAAAACCTTTGGAAATCAAATCTTTCGAAACCGTTCAAAAAAAATGAAGTGTTGGTGTTGGGACCAACCCTTCGAACGTATACTTCCGACCTTGTCGAAAGGTTTACCCTTTGACTTTTTTGAAGGCATGAAAACTTTTACTCTAAAAACAATGGGAGGTTCAGAAGCAACCCCTTCTTCTTCCCCTTCTTTCCCTACGGCTTCTTCGAAGTCCCTTCGACTTAGTCGAAAGAATTAAAACACCTTTTTAGCAAACATTTTAAAACCATTTCTTGAAGTTTTAAACTTTTGAAGATCCCCTTCAAAACCCATTGTTGAATATATAAATTTTTTTAGTCTTTTATAAAAAGATAGAGTCGAAGGATCCCCCTTCAACTTATTCGAAAGCAATTATATTTCTATTTGAAAGTAAAGGAAGCACTCTCCCCATCCCTTCGCCCCTCTTCCCTTCGACACCGTTCCTATCTTTCGACTTTGGCGGAGGGAAATCGTTTACCTTCCGTCGTAGACAAAAGGTACCTTTCGACTTCATCAAAAGGGTAAAAGCGTACTTGTTGGAGTTGAAAGCAGAATTGGGCCTACTGAAGTGATGTTTTATCTTGCTTGTCTAATTTTGAATGGCCGAGGAGCCTTCTCCTGTACTTTCAAATAGTAAAAAGTATACAAAAGTTAACATTTATCTTAAAATACTATTTTTCGTCCCCAATTAAATTTTCGAATTGCAACCTTCCCTTTAAATTGACTAATTCAAAGGCAATTTTACATCTTATCCCTTAGGCTTAAATAATTTAATTACCTTAGTAGATCACTAAGGAAAATCCCAAGAATCACCAAAAATCTGATAAATCATATACTTCAATATATTAAATTTCAAAGCATACAAAGATCAAAGAAACTCGAAATTTAACCAAAACAGAATAAAAACGTGTTAATTAGCCTATTAACATTTGAAACACCTATGTCTTATCCAAACCACGGTTTAAATGGTTATGTCCAAACCAAAATCACAAACATGAATCGGGTGTAACCCATAATCGATCTAAACACAGAAAATGAGATGATAAACACGATTATTCAACTTAATTAGTTGATTGGAAAATGAGATAATTTCCTAGCTTTAATTCCTTAGCTTTATCTTCAATTTATATTTTTCCTGGAGCTTTTAATGGTCGACCAAAGTGGGTGAGGAGTTATGAATGAGAAAGTCAAAGTATATTAAGGTGGATGAAGAGATATATACCAAGAAATATAGCCCCATTTCCAAGTTTACCCCTTAGGAAATTCCTCCTTCTTAGTTTAGTTAAGTCTTATTTTAGTTCATTCATTAAGACGCGGCCATTGGATTTATTAATCTCATCTCCCTAATTGTTCACATTATTGTACTTAATTTATCCAATTAAATATCCCTAATAATGTTAATTAAAATTCAAGGGCATTACAGACTCCCCCTTGAATAATTTCATCCCCGAAATCCAATAAGGACAAAACAACAAGCATATAGCCCATGCAAGCAAAGCTAGTATAAACTACCAGCCAAATTCTGTATAAGTCCTGTATAGAACATAAAATCAAACTAGCATAGGAAAAGTAGCCCTAATCCTGTCTTTTGTTTCATAAGTACAGTCCTTCATGTTGTTGCTCCACAAAGCTTTCACCAACCCGACTGTCATGTTTCTTAACCTCTTCTCTCTTTTGCCACAACACGAACTGGTTGCCTCACAAAAGCCATGTCCAGTTCCACCACTAAATCCTCTAGTGCCGTCGTAGCGATAGTAGTTTCGGGATCATGAACACACTTCCTAAGATGAGAAATATGAAACACATTGTGGACCTTGGTCTAATTGCTCGAAAAATCAACTCGGTATGCGAGTCTCCCAATCCTCTCTGATATAGGAAATGGTCCAACATATCTCGGTGCTAGCTTCCCTGTCTTCCAAACCGAACCTCACCTTTCATCGTCGATACCTTGATGAAAACTCTATCTCCAACTGAGATCTCTACGTCCTTATGCCTTTTGTCTGCGTAACTCTTCTACCTAGACTGAGATTCCTTCGTCCTTTCCCGTATCAACTCGATCTTTTCTGTCCCCTCTCTCACCAAATATGGACCAAGGACCAATCTATCTCCTATCTCTAACCAACAAGCTGGTGATTTACATGGCCTTTCATATAAAGCTTCAAAAGGCGCCATTCTTATAGTAGTCTGATAACTATTATTATAGGAAAACTCTACTAAGTGCAAGTGATCTTCCCAAGAACCACTAAAATCCAGCACATAAGCTCTCAACAGATCTTCCGGTACCTTGTTGACTCTCTCTTTCTACCCATCCATTTGAGGATGATAAGTAGTACTCATCTTGAGCTTAGTGCCTAACACACTCTGTAGGCTCTTCCAGAACTCGCTAGTAAACAAAGCATCTCTATCACCGATGATACTACTGGGAGTTCCATGCAGTCTAACGATGTTCTTCACGAACAACTTAGCCAAAACAGGTGTCGTCCTGGTTGACCTTACCGAAATGAAATGGGCACTCTTTGTCAATTTGTCCACTATGACCTATATACTTTCATTACCCTGGTTTGACCTTGGCAACCCATCAACAAAATCCATGGATATCGAGTCCCACATCCAAACTGGAATATCTAAAGGATGAAGCAAATCACCTGGCTTCTGATATTCGTCTTTTACTTGTTGATAGTTCAAACACTGTTTTACCCATAAGCCAATATCCCTCTTCATTCCTTCCCATAAGAAATTTCTCTTCATATCCTGATACATCTTGGTTTCTCCAGGATGAATCATAAAATTCGATCGATGACATTTCCCAAGAACTTTCTTCCTAAGGTTTCCAACATCCGAAACACATAACCATTCTTTCTTTCTCAACCAACCCCTGAGGATAAGAATAAAATCCTTTAAATCATCAATCTCAGTTCCAGCTTCTATCCTTCTAATCCTCTAGGCTAACAATGGATCCTCTTTCTGCCTAGAAGCAATCTGCTAGATCAGAACTGGTTGAACATCCAAACAAGACATCATGGCGATATTTCGACTAAATCCAACAGTCGAGCTCAACTACACACTGCAAGAAGCTAGTGCTTCCAAGTCTTTCCATTCCACCAACATATCTAACACCATATTCTGATGTTTCCTACAAAGCTCATCTACCACCTTATTTCCTTTCTCGGTTTATAGTCGATGCTAAAATCATAAGTTGCAACAAACTCCAGCCATCTCTGCCATCTCATGTTCATCTCCTTTTGAGAGGATATATACCATAGAGACTTATGATCCGTAAATAGCTCAAAACATTCTCCCAAAAGATAATGGCTCCACACCTTCAATGCGAAGATTACTACTGCCAACTCCAAATCATGAGTAGGGTATCTCACTTCATGCAGTCTAAGCTGTCTAGAAGCATAGGCAATAACCTTTTCATTCTACATTAGCACAACACCTAACCCGGTACCACATGCATCGGTGTAAACTACCAATCCTTGATTCCTATCTGGAACTACTAACACAGGTGCATTGGTTAACAAATGTTTTAACTTAAGGAATGTCTCCTCACATTTATCAGACCAAAAAAACTTCACGTCCTTCGTGGTTAGCATGGTTAAGGATGTCACTATCCGCGAGAGATCCTTAATGAACCTTGAGTAGTATCCTGCAAGACAAAGAAAACTTCTAATCTCACTTATCATCTCTGATCTCTTCTAATTATTAACAGCTTCAATCTTATCCGGATCAACTGCTAAACCTTCCTTGGAAACTACATAACCAAGGAACTTCACTTCTTTCTTCCGAAAATGACACTTTGAGAACTTCGCTTTCGGCTGATGTTGCCTAAGTGTCTCCAACACTATTCTAAGATGATCTACATGATCCTTCTCATTCCTAGAATATACCAAAATGTCATCAATAAAAACCAACACGAACTTATCTAAATACTCTCGGAAAACCCGGTTTAACAAATCCATGAAGAAAGCTGACTAGATGCGCAGGCAATTACTTTACCCTTCTACATCAACACTGCTCCTAATCCCATTCTGCATGCTTCAGTGTACACCACCAACCCTTGGTTTCCATCTGGAACTACTAACACTAGTGCATTGGTCAACAAATGGGTTAACTTAAGGAACGCTTCCTCACTTTTCTCGGACCAAAAAAACTTCACATCCTTCCTGGTTAACTTAGTCTAGAGTGCTACTGTCCATAAGAAATCCTTAATGGATCTCCAGAAGTAGCCAGTGAGTCCAAGAAAACTCCTAATCTCAGCCACTGTCTCTTGTCTCTTCGAATCATTTACTGCTTCGATCTTAACCGGATCAACTGAAAATCCTCCCTCTGAAACCACATGACCAAGAAACTTAACATTTTTCTACAAAAAATAACACTTGGTAAACTCTGCCTTCAGCTGATTCTGCCTCAGCGTCTCTAACATCACTCTAAGATGATCCTCATGTTCTTTCTCATCCTTAGAGTATACTAAAATGTCATCTATAAACACTAGCACAAACCTATCCAAGCACTCTCAGAAAACTTAGTTTATCAAATCCAGAAAGAAAGTAGGTGCATTAGTTAATCCAAACGGCATCACTAACCACTCATACGCACCATACCTAGTTCGAAATGCTATCAAAGGAATACTGTCCTTTGCCACTCTTAACTGATGGAAACCTATCACCATATCAAACTAGGAAAGCACTCTGACTCCACTCAACTGATCGAACAGATCGTCTATTTTTGGAAAAGGCTTATTCTCAATCATCCTTTCATTCAACTTACGATAGTCGATATACATTCTCAGCGACCCATTTGGTTTCTTCACAAATACAATGGCCGCTTCCCAGGGCGAACTACTTGGCCCAATAAAATTCCTTCCTTAGGATCCATTAGCTGCACCTTCAATTCCTTCATCTCAGTCGGTGTCATCCTTCTAGGTGCCCTACTCACAGGTTCAGCTCCGGGCACAATATATATACGACACTCAACTGCTCGTTTCGGTGGTAGTCCTATGACTGACTCAAATACATCTGCAAACTCTCTTGCTACTCGAATCTGATTTAACACATCTCCTATCTACATAGCACTAAGCAAAGTACTGACACTTCGGTTAGAATTCTCCATTGGAAATATTACTCGGTTATGACTTTTAGGGTGTCTCATTGATATATCCCTATCTTGGCAAAATATTCTAGCCTTATACCTATCCAACCAGTCCATACCCAAAATGACTTCAAAATCTACGAAATCAATAACATACAAGTTGCGTGCAAACTTATGACCTAAAAAATCAAGTTCTAACTGGTCATATCTCAACCCTAGAATTGCATACCGTTTGTATCGAAATTGCACACAACACTCTTCGGAAGTATTTAAAGAGATAAAACTGAAGAATAGAAATGTAAAAAGAGGGTTATCTAACAAACACTTCAAAAACAAACAATAAAACGTGCAGAAACACAGGATTTTAGAGTGGTTCGGCATATGGCCTACGTCCACTATGAAGTTAATGATTTTATTAATGTTCACTTGCTGGTTACAACTGATTACAGCGATGAATTTAGAGTACAACATCAGCTATGAAGTACAACAACGTTTTCGGCGGAGTCTAGGTGTCAAAGAGCCAAAAGATCCTCTTTTTGTAGGCTCTGGGGTGCTATTTATAGGCGTAGACTGATAATATCTCGCCCAGATCTCGGAAGACTTCTTCTGGCACGCATATGGGCCTACACGATCGATCCCATACGATTCTAACTTGATCTGTGATCAATACGAACGAATTTCGTATCGATCAAGATTTGATTCAATCGAGTCAAAACTTGGCATGAACCTTCCTTAGGTTGTACATAAGCCCTTGCAAAAATTTCATAGCATTTGGACTTATGAATTGCGAGTTATGATCGATGCAAGTTTGAGCATCTCGGTCACGGTCCCCTTCATATCGATACTGTTCGTATCGATCATTTTGACTCGATATTGAGCACGCGCTTGTGAGTTGATATGGTGCTTGATTTTTGGATTGCTCCACTTTCGATGCCGAGTTGACCAAGCCATTCCAAGGTTTTCGCCTTGTTCGTATCGATCGCCTTGTTCGTATCGATCGCCATTGCCTTATTCGTATCGATCATATTATGGTGTTCATATATGTTGAATGTATCTTACTTCGCATCGATTTTTTGCGTGTCACTTCGTATCGAGGAGAGGTGTTGGTTTCATATCGATCTGTGGTTGATCGATATGAAGTGTGTGTAAAACTTGATCGATATAAAATGGACACTGATGTTACAAAAAATGGATACGAAGTACGATGCCCTCTCAGGGATGTAGGATGGTGGTCATCTGATGGATACGAGATGAGGACCATTCGATGGATATGAACTGTTGGAACTTGGTCGATGCGAACAAGGCCATTAAGTGGATGGATACAAAGAGTGAAGTTCCCCTGATCGATACGAAGCCGCGCGTTCCTGATGGATTCGAATAAAATCGATACGCAGTCGGATGTTCCCTGGTTGCTTTGTGGATAAGAACAAGGTGGCTATCTATGGATTCAAACTATTGATGACACGATGGATACAAATAACGTGTTCTCTTGACTTGTTTCGATCATATCTTGTGCATATGAACTCCGATTAACTTGAGATTTGGAGTGTTGGCTTCCATAGCTTTGCGTGCCATGTCAAATTAATTGTAGCTTGATCGGACTCGGATAAAATTCATCAACATCCATAGCGAACCAACGTATAACCGATCTTCAGGATGGACTTTTCTTGGTTTCCAGTTAATTCCTCGGTATCACGGCCTTGCGAAAATGCAGGATAACATTTTCCCTCCAAAGTACATCTTGCGAGAACATGACATGCTTTGAGTAGGTGCATCTTTAACTTTGAACAGTTCTGTCTGACTTATTGATCGATTGTTGTCTTTTCGTCAAAAGATAAAACCCTTGATTGATTAATAGAAGCATGAACCATGAACTATGGGCTGTCAACTATTGTACCGTGTACTGTTGTAACTGATTAGCTGTTGTTTATTGTTGCAATTGTCATTAGGTGGGCATTCAACCTATGAATTTCAAAAACTGGATGTTAGTCCGACATACATGTACGTATGTTAGCCTGACTCCCATTAACGTTTGCACGTTTATGAGAGTCGTTGTAGGTTTTTTCTGCATCGAATCCCATATCGATCCTCTTCGGAATCGATGTGAAATTAGAGTTGAACAATGCTTGATGGTTTTTCTAGAATGTCCCCTCGTACTGATCCTCTCCTGGATCGATGTAAAAGGTTGAAAGATTGTTCTCATATCGATGGATAGGAGTTTTTATGGGCCGTGCGTCGATGGATACGAACAGTGAAATTCGTATCGATGCGTCTCGAATCCCTATGGTCTTCAAAGTAAAGGATGCAAAAATTGTCATTTTGAATCATTAATATGAAGCTTAGGCCTCCAAGCCCATGGATACGAAATGATGCTTCGTACCGATGAAATTACGTGGCTCTAGTGCAGCTTGGCTGCTCTTTTTGCATCGATGAATTGAGCGATTCGAAAAGCTTTACTCACAGTCAACCGTAGATGGATATGAAGGAAGCTCTTTCGCACCATCTTGCCTAACCGTTTCGACCGATTCACTATCGCCGGGATACGAATCGTTTTTTCTCTAACATTCAAGCCTATATAAATACCATTTTGACTTAGGAAAATTTCACTTGATTTTTGTTCCTTTTCTTTCCTTCATATCGAGAAAAGCTGAGAAATACAAGATAACCTTTGTATTCAAGCCATAGCGTCTCGTTAATCCCTTAAACTAACCGTTGAAATCAGGTAATTAAATGGCAAACTCGCGCTAGAACGATGAGACTCGAATCCAATCGCTAACCCATTCACGTACATGACCGATCTTTGGCGACGTTGAGGTCGGAGAGCGTTCAGAGCAAGACCGAGGGAGGAATGAAATGGAGTTATGGCCATTCGAGGAAGAAGGAGTGAGGAAGGATGTACAACCTGGTGCTTCGTATCGATGAAGGGAAAGAGGAGGCTGGGTTTCGCATCGGACCAGGGCTTGGGGATCGTATCGATGAAGAACTGAATGGTGAAATGATGAATTTCATATCGATCTGGCGTGGTGACTATTTGTATCGATTCGAGATGATCAAGACGAAATTGAAGAGCCAATGACCGATACAAAACTTGTGGTAGGTGATTGATACGAATCTCACGACTAGGGATCGATACGAAACCAACGATCTTCGATCGATACGAAACATCATGTGTCCCGATCGGTATGAAGTTGTTGAGTTTCGATCGATACGAAGATAACAAGCTTTTATCGATACGAAACCAAAGACTTCTGCCGATCGATGCGAGTTTGGACTTCGATGGTTACAAATTTTTTCTCTTACTCAAACACTTGGCTACGACGAGCTTTCGCCTTGCATAACTGGACTTAATCGTTTCACTGCATATTTGACTGCCTATCGAAGCTCGTCGATGGAACTGTAACTTAACTCAATCCTAAATGAATCCAATGAACTTTAACTTAGATCATTGCTAAAGTCTGGATGGCATGGTTGCGACGGTCAGCGATGACGGTCACTTCAGTTTGATTTCGAAGTCTCATTGTTCGTAATTTTTCTCATACTCTATAGAGTTCCTCAAGTAATATGTAGCACTGCACTGTACAACACATTCACGCACTTCACACTGGGGAACACATGGGCTTATTATAGTCTAATGATGGTTATTCATAAGTTAGTTAGTCATAGAGTCTACAATCTCACAACCGTAGAAAATTCAAAGTTCACTTCCCCTAAAGATCGAGATACCGGCCATCGCAGCCGAAGTTATAGATCCAACTCCGGATGAGCTGCCGGGCGCTAATTTTACCGATAATCCGCCAGATTTTATGCCATCCAACATTTTTGAAAACATGCTGGGATGGATATGCTTAAGGCATGGCTTGTTAATGGGCGATGTGCTATTGCCGGGACCAAAGGATAGACCGCATTTTCCACCGGAGGGGTTTACTGCCTTCAATTGCCATGCATGTACAGCAGGAACACTTCCTCCATTTAACCAATACATTAGGGAAGTGTTATCTTTCTTCCAAATTGATCTATCATAGCTACATCTGAACGGATATGCTATGTTGAACAGCCTATTCATTGTATTTATGGAGCATCTTTTTCGACCACCGACCCCGATTGAGATCAGATATCTATTCAATGTCAAGAGTCGGGGAGATAGTCCCTCGTTCACATTTCTAGAGTCAGTCATAAATTGTAAAATTGTCATCGGCTCCTGGACCAGGCCGAGTTATTTCAAAATTGAGTGGTTTTATGTCTGATGCCCTCTGGGATTTTCCAGCCGATGGTTATTTGGACGTAAGTGCTGCGATCTCTTCAAGTAGCTAACGAGATAATCATAGCTGATATTAAAACTTATATCTTCTTTCCTTTACAGCTGTAATCCCATGACCCAAGGGAACACACTTTAGAGAGATAGTTCGTGTTCTTCAAGAAGTGCCGAATGAGATGAGGGAAATAGAGTCAGTGCTAATAGACCGAAACTTGAAGATATATGGGCTGATTGACTGAAATCAGAGTATAAGGCTCGAAGGAACATTGAGGGCAGTCCTGAAAAGAGGGATGAAGCGTAAGATGCCTACTGTTGTTATAGCCGAAGAAGGTGATGATGAAGATACACCCACTAATGATGAACCCATTGCCCGGCCTTCCTACGCCTTTCAAGATTCTAAGGGAAGGAGAAAAGGCAAGGCCATAGCCCATAAGCGTTCTAAGTCTGGGAGATGGAAATCTGTGATTGTGTCCCTCCCTACTTCTTGTATTAGAATTTCGAAGGCTCCTCCCTCGCAAGTGGAGAACCTTTTCGAAGGGCTTTTTGAAATCCCAATTTTGGATTATGTGTCGCTCCAACACGATTCTAGATTGGAGGAGCTTCAGTGTGCCTTAGACTTAAGCGAGTCTCTTCCCACAAGTGTGGCTGACATTTCCGGTTGGTCGGGGGGTTGCACATGCATACACACTTCATGACACTACACGATTACCCATCGCAAGCTGTTTACTTCAAGAGATTACTAACTTTGCTCTCTTACTTTGCAGGTACAATGTCTAGACGTGGGTCAATGTTGGGGAGTCTTCACTCAGCTCGTCAATCTTCTACATACTATGACTCACGTAGGAGAGAGGAAGAGAGGGATTATAACCATGGATATTCCAGCCAAGAAAGATATGACTGGGATAAGGATAGGGACTACATACATAGATCCCGATTGTGTTCTCTACCTTCTAGAATCCTTACACACCCCTCGAACTATGGAAAACAAACTGTAGAGCCTCCCCACCATAAACCATCTTCCCAAACCTCTAGCCTAAACCACACCGTCGCAGACACGAGGTTGAAACTCCCGTTGTCTTTGAACAGATTATTACTGAACCCAACGGAGAAGGGGCTGTTAGAATCACACAACCGAGGAAGGATTTCTCAAACATTTGTGTTGATGTTTACATCTTTCCTTTGCACTTAAAGAGAATTCTAGAAAAAGAAGAGAATACGATGCACGATTATATTCACGACATATATGCTCAGTATAAGGAGTGGTCGAAAGTCGTAGAGAAAGCATCGAAGTTGGCCTTTGAGCGGGCGACCACCATGGAGAAATTAGAAAACGAGCTCGCTCAGAAGGATTGAATCATCCAAGTGCTTTATGATGAAGCTGAATCGTCCCGAAAGTTGGAAACAGAGGCCATTCAAAAGGCCGACGAGGCGAACTTGGCCATGGAGAGGATGAGGCAGACACACTATGCCCTGGTGGAGGAGATGGGCCATCAGAACACCACCGTCACAGCCAAACAGGATGCGGCTATCAAAGAACTCAATGAGCTTAAAGCCAAATTCTCTAAAATTATCAAGGAAAGGGATGATGCAAATTGCGCAGCCCGAGAGGCATGTGAGCAGACCATAGTGCTTCGGGGTAAACGGGATGCGGCATCGACTAAAGTCCGTGAGGTGGAGACTGAGGTTAAGGAGAGGGTCTGAATGGCGGAGTCCAGGCTAGAGGCTGATATCGAAGATCTCCTCATCACTTATAATGCTAATGTGCTGAAGCATAGGAACCTAGCCTGGCTCGAAAATTATTCGGTACATCATCTCAATGACTAGGGCCGACTGGTTGAGGAGGAGAAGACGGTGCATCTAGATGAATCAATTGAAGAGTTTGAGCTTGATGATCGTATGCTAAATGAAGATGAAAGAAATATTCTCCATGATTCGATGATTTCACACGAAAAGGAGAAGCTTGACACCCAATACTCGGAGGTTGAAGAAGGTTCAGGTATTGAGCATTACGACGCAAGTCTCGAGATTCCTGCGCCAACCCAATCTAAATCTGCACCAGCGGTTGATCCCCAATCTGTCCTGCTTACAATCCAGAATAGCCGCAGTTATCTCTGGCTAGAGAGCACACTTTTGAAGTCGTTTAGCCATCCATGAGCCAAACTAAGGAAGGTGTTATGAATATTTCTCATACGTGTTCACAATAAGGAGCTTGATTTGAAGCGTTTACTAACAGTCTGTCTTTTTCTCTATTCAGTGACTGGAGTTCCATCGATTGCACCTCCTGCAACTCTAGAATCGCATCAAGCGCAGGAGGCCATCATTACTGAGGCAACCACCACAATAACGACTGCATCAATTGATGGAACGCAGGGGTGCACGCTCTCTTTTGACGAACAGATGATGGAGGAAATTCTCAGTCATCAAAGTGACCCTTTTACGGACCTACCATTTGTTATAGGTGGAAACGTACCTGCTACCGGCCCTTCAATGCCGACTATCGATGCCCCTAGTGAGGCTTAAGCAATTCCTGAGGAAGAGATATTGGCCAAAATCGATGCTGAAATGGAGGCAGCGGCTCATGGAGGTAGTTCTGGAGGTGGAATGGCGGCACCTAGCCCGGCTCCGCTGAAAATGATATCACCCGGCGGTACACTTACCAATACCAACGCGTCTATCCCGCCTCCTATAGTGGATCCAACCCCTCCAACTCTGCCTGTAGGAAGTATTCCTATTCATTTGAGCTTAGAGGAGTAGGTAGACATAATGCCACCTATCGGAGACTAGCCGCCGAAAGGCAAAGGCTCGAAGAGGAAGATTACTGGCGGCTCCAGCGGGTTCACGCCGAAGGGGAAACCAAAGAAGAAAAGAGACTAGATGATCTTCCTCCTCGGCTCATTTTTGAGTAGATAGGAATTTTCTTTTAGCTTTTGTAGGCCGTGTATAGATGCGAGTTCGGCCCCTGCTAGTAGGAATTTTGGAAATAACTTGTACATGAATTTCCTCCACAGATAGTTGAAATGAAACTCTTTTTTCGCTTCAACTCAATTATCGTTTATTTTGCTTAAGTGTTCCAGCATTTGAATTCCAGTTTAGTGCACTTGCGAAGTTCCAACCTTTAAGTCGAGTTTGTTTTTATTTGTCAGTCTGGAAATCACGGAAACGAGACATGACCGAGGATTAAGTTGACTTTTGATGTTGCACTGCTTCAGTCAATGGTAGAAACTTAAGTTCTGCCCTTAGTTTCGGGGATGAGTTGCAAAGATCGATCAACGATTACATTTCGAATTAATTTTGTCGAGCTTAACATCATTGAATCGATGCTGAAACAAGTGAGATTCGAGTGGTCGAATCACACTCGATTACTCATTAATGATCACATCCATGCTCCAAGGATTCACATTTGTACGTCGGCGGTCAATCACTCATGTTAAAGTTTTAAGTATGTGTCCACACTTCGGGGACTAAAGTTAGTTTACGAGTGGTCATTCATGCCCGAGTTATGTTTATACTCTGATCACACTCTGGGGACTCAGAGTTGTTTGCGGTCGATAATCTGGTTCACACTTTGGGAATTCAGAGATAGTCGACGTTTTTACTCCAGCTCACATTCCGGGAAATTGAAGTTGGCTGATGTTTATACTCCAACTCACACTCTGGAAATTTGAAGTCGATGTTTATACTCCGACTTGCACTCTGGGAACTCAGAGTTGGTCGACAGATGGTCAGTCACATTTGTTTAAGATTTTAGGATTTCAATTGCACTCGGAGAACGATTTGGATTTATCAGGATTGTGGATGGTCGATTCACATCCACCCCGAGTTAACAAGTGAGGTCATTAGATGGACAGGTCCATCCTCCTCAAACTTGGTTAGGATACGGTCGAAGTCGTTAGGTGGACCGATCTACCCTCTTCTAAACCACATTCATAGGTTTATACTCCAGCTCTCACTCTGGAAGACTATAATTAGTTAAAGGATTGTCGCGTGTCAATCCTTCTTTGGCTTCAGTGTGATGGCTTGCCCCTGAGCTTGGGTTTCACTTAGTGAGTGGCCGGTTGTATCATAGTCACTCCCTATTTGAATAAATTCCACCGTATGATGGAACTTAGCTCTTTGTGCATCGTTATTTTTGTATGTCACATTCAATAAGTCACAGCTTTGGCTTGAAGAGATGCATTTTATTGCTGAAATGTGAAAACACGGCAAAGTCAGTTGCCTTATTACAAATTCAAATTTTAAAATGCAGAAACAAATTGCAGATGAAAAATAGACTAAAATAAATAAAGCCTGTCGTGTGTAGTAGTGACGGAGACTCTCGCTGTTCCACACTCTTGGCAAAGTAAGACCGTCAACGGTCGATAACTTGAATGTGCAATCTCTGAGCTTTCATTTAATCACATACGGTCCTTCCCACATTGGTTTCATAAGCGAGGGACCGGGTAGATTCTTTTGAGGACGAGATCGCCGAGTTCAAAGGATCGAGGTCGGACCTTGGCATTGTATAATAGGGCGACTTGAATTCGATATGCAGCTGCCCTCAAATCAGCCTCTTCGTGTTTCTCGTCCAGCAAATCCAAGGATTTAGCAAGTAGTATGGCATTTGTCTTTGGATCATAATAAGTCACACGATGAGAAGGTACTTCCATCTTGACATGAATAACGACTTCTGACCGTAGAAAAGAGAGAATGGAGTGTGTCCGGTCGCAGACTTGTGGGTTGTCCGATAAGTCCATAGAGCCATAGGAAGTTCATCAACCCACTTGCCCCCGACCTTTTCCAGTCATTTGTTTAGAATAGACTCGATAACCTTATTAACAGCTTCAACCTAGCCATTTTCTTGAGGGTTTGCAACTGCAGAGAATTTCTTTTGAATGTGGAATCATTGGTAGAAATCCTTGAATTCAACACTGTCGAACTATGTTCCGTTATCAGTGATGATGGTATGTGGTAGACCAAATCGGCAGATAATGTTGCGGACTACAAAGTTGATGACCTTCTTCATCGTGATTGTAGCAAGAAGTTCGTCTTCAGTCCATTTGGTAAAGTAATCAACTGCGACAATGGCGTACTTCGCATCATCTTTAGCCAGAGGTAGAGACCCAATGATATCGATGCCCCATACTTTAAACGGCCATGGACTGACCATTTGGGTTATCTTAGTTGGTGGGGCTCTACTAATTCAAGCATGTTTTTGACATTTATCACATTTCCTGGCGTAATCCGCTGCATCGCAGTTTACAGTCGGCCAATAATATCCGTATCAGAGTACTTTCTTAGCAAGAGCTTTCCCCCCATTGTGATCGGCACATTCTCCTTCGTGAACATCATGTAACACTTGCTTAATTTCATCATGAGCGATACACTGGAGTAGAGGAATGGAGTACCCTCTTCTATACATGACTCTATTCTCAATAGTGAACCATGTAGCTTTACGAAGAATCTGTCTCTTCTCACTCCCACGCTCGGGTAGCGTTCCATGCTTAAGGTAATTTCAGAACAGAGTCATCCACGACTCCTTATGGGGAGTGATTTCAAATATCCAACCTGTTTCCACCTGATCAATGCTTGGGGAAGATAACGTTTCCATAGGAACGAGTCCTATTTTTTGTGCTTCACCCGTACTTGCTAACTTTGCCAATGAATCAGCCTTTTGATGGCGCTCACGGGGTATGTAGAAGATGGCATAATAATCAAACTGATTAAGTATCTCCTGGACACGCAACTTATTGTGAACCACAATAAATTTCTGCAACAATGATTCCCAAAACTCGGGTGAGTTTCAATCTGGCAAGTAAGGCTCCATATTCAGCTTCATTATTGGTCGCATAAAAATTAAACTTTAGAGCATAATATATGGACCGACCTTCGAGGGTTTCAAGCACAATTCCAACACCCGAGCACCGGTCATTTGATGCACCATCAGTATGCAGCTTTTAAATATACTCGGAAGATTCACTGGTT
This sequence comes from Allium cepa, assembly GCA_030765085.1. NCBI lineage: Eukaryota > Viridiplantae > Streptophyta > Magnoliopsida > Asparagales > Amaryllidaceae > Allium > Allium cepa. Next base: position 475,221,522 of record CM060932.1, read on the forward strand.
TCGGGCAAGTCCTCCGGGATGGTAAATTCGGCTATGAAATCCGCTAGGACTTATCCTTGAATGAATCGCCTTGGAGTGTAAGCAATATCAAACTGACTCAGTTCGATATTCCATTTGAGTAACCTACCAGACGTCTCAGGCTACATAAGGATCTATCGTAATGGCTGGTCGGTGTAGATAATGATAGGATAAGCCTAAAAATACGGACAGAGCTTCCTTGAGGCAATAACGAGAAAATAAGCCAACTTCTCTGGTTTTGGATAATTTCTCTCAGCTTCGGTCCGCCATTTGCTAATATAGAAAACTGGTTTTTGCACTTGGTCTTCCTTCTGAATTAAGGCAGCACTGATCGTGTTTTCTGATACAGCCAGGTAGACGTACAACTTCTCATGATCGATAGGCTTTGAAAAAATAGGTGGTATGGAGACATGCTGAATTAGTGCTCGGAATGCGCCTTCACACTCTGTGGTGCATTCAAAGTTTCGTTTCCCTTTTCGGATCAGATCGAAGAAGGGAATGCACTTGTCGGTGGATTTTGAAATGAACCTTCTCAATGCTGCAACTTTCCAATTAAGCCTCTGGACTTGTTTTATAGTTCTCGGAGTTTCAAGATTTCTGATCACCCAAATCTTTTCAAGATTGGTTTCGATTCCTCGAGTGTTGACTATAAACCCAAGGAATTTTTCGGATGCGACCCTAAAGTGACATTTCAATGGGTTGAGCTTCATTCTGTACTCTCGAAGGATACTGAACATCGATTCCAAATCTTTGATATGATCAGTGGAAAAACACGACTTTACAAGCTTGTCGTTCACATATCCCCCCATGGTCTTTCCGATTTGGTTAGAAAACATTCGATTGACTAATCGTTGATAAGTAGCACCAGCGTTCTTGAGTCCAAATGGCATGACCCCGTAAAAGTAAAGTCCCAGATTAGTTATGAAGCTGGTATGTTCCTAATTGGGTAAGTTCATGGGTATCTGGTTGTAGCCAGAATACGCATCCATGAAGGATAAGAGTTCATGTCCAACTGTTGAGTCTACGAGCTGATCAGTTCTGGGAAGTGGGAAACTATCTTTAGAACAAGATTTATTTAAGTTTGAGTAATCAACACATGTTCTCCATTTTCCATTCGGCTTTCAGACAAGTATGGGATTTGACACCCATTCTGGATATAATGCATCTCAGATAAATCCATTTTCTTTAAGCTTTTCTACCTCTTCTTTATGGGTAGAAGATCTCTCTAGATCCATACCACACCTTTTCTATTTGACCAGGATATGCCACGGGTCAATATTCAAAGTGTGGTTCACGATGTCCGGCGAGATATCACACATGTCAGAATCCGTCCAGGCGAATACGTCGAGGTTCGCCCGGAAAAATTCAACCAATTCCTTCTGTGTCTGTTGGCTTAACTGATATCCAAACTTTACCATCTTTGAATCGTCATATCGTCGATCTAGACATCGATTGTCAACTCGGCTGGGGAAAGCTTGACTGTCTTTAGTTTTGCACTTCCAGTATCTCTCGGGTCAAGATCCGTTTGGAATTGGTTCGGGTACCCAGGCCTAGTCCCATGCACCAATTGTTAATTGTTAGCAAAACGGACACAGAGAGATTCCTCTATGCCCATTCCTTTCTCCTTTCGATGCTCCCTGCATAGCTCAGCAACATAACAGGCTTGTCCAGCAGACTGATCTCCTTGAATGACTCCAACCCTACGATCGGTGGGGAATTTTAGAGTCAAGTACCATGGGGCAATGGTTGTCGTGTATTTAGCTAGGGCCAGTCAGTTTATGAAAGCATTATATGGAGACTCTATGTCCAATACAACAAAATGCAGTATCCAGACTCTCCGGCGCTCTCCAACTCCCAACTCCACCGACTCCAGCGGGTATAGTTGTGCTTCCATTGAAGCCGTGGATTCATGACTAACAGGGCTTCAAATCTTTGGCTTCCATTTTCATTTGTTCATAGGCTCGTTTGAACAAAATATTCATAGAGTTTCCACTATCAACCAAGATCCTCTTCATCCAAGAAGGACCTACATGAGCTGATATTACCAGTGGATTGATAGTGGGGGCTTCGACCTTGTCCGTGTCTCTATTTCAGAACATGATGTCGTCAAACATCGTCTTCTGTTGTGTTGCTGGAGCCCCGTCATCACAACTACTACAGTACTCGAAGTCCGCATGCCTAATAGAGCTGGCATACAACTCCATTTCCCTTTAGCTTCGGTCTACTGGATGAGGACCACAACTTACTGTATTTATCACCAACCTCCGGCGGTTGCGAGCGGGTTCCTCATGTTTTGCCTGACTAGGTACGTTATTTTGATTCGATGGGACTGCAACTCCAGACTGCGGCGCCTGCACAAACCGTTCCAACTTCCTCTCTCTAATCAACTTCTCAATGAGATCTTATAAATGACGACACTTATTTGAATTGTGGCCATAACTCTTGTGAAGCCTACAAAATTTCCCTGTTTGGATCTGCCTCTCCGATGATGGCTTCGGAGCAGGCTTCTTATATTGGATGGTATTGTAGGTTTGTAGATATACATTCTCCAGCGAAGTATTTAGTGGAGTGTAATTATCGAACATAGGAGCGCTATGTCGTAGACCACGGTTCTGGTCCCACTTTCTATTTTGATTCTCATTACCTTTTTGCTGAGTCTATTTATTATGGATATTCAATTGCACTTTCTCGGAGTTCTCCCCAGACCGTTTAACTACAACATTACTTTGAATTCTTTCCATGCTCGGCCCTGCGTCATCTTGCTTCCTAAACTACTTCTCATCCTCCCTTCTCAAGAACTAGACTGCTTTGGAATAGAAATGGTCCAATGATGCAGGTGGTTTTCTGACCAACCAGTTGCCGAATTCAGAATCAAGGTCAACCCCCTTAGTCAATGCCATAAGAATGGAGTTATCATTTAGGTTGCCGATCTCAGCGCACGCAGCATGGAATCTTTCTAAATAACATCGGAGTGTCTCTCCAAGAGCTTGAATGACACTAGACAGAGTGTTAACATCCTTTGGCCTTGTGACATTTATTCGAAACTGCTCAATAAATTTGGTTGCTAGTTGGTCAAAACAAGAAATAGATCGGCATGGAAAATGACTGAACCACATAGTAGTTATGCCCCCTAGAGAGATCGAGAAGCTTCGACATTTAAATGAATCGTCAGCCCATGCAGCACACATCGACCATTCATATTTCAAGATGTGTTGGTTAGGATCAGAACTTCCTTCATAGAGTGGTAAAGTCGGCGTCCTGAATCAGCGAGGCGGTTCAGCATAAAGTATTTCATCGGTAAAGGGAGTATGACTCCGGGAGATTCCCCAATCGTCATTTGTGAGGCCTTAACTCTCTCGAATCATCTGACGACTCATCATCATTATATCCGGCATTTGAACATTCTATGCATGTTGAGTTAAGGTGTGGTTGGATTCCACAATGCGAGGCTCGACCGGACGTGGTCGAAGGTCCATGTCTCGCCTCCTTGGTTCTAAGTCTTCGGGGTCGTAGGGTTTGGGAGTACATCCATGCTGACGATGGTTCGGATCTGGCTGATTCCGAGCATCAACCCCTAATTCAACAGCGGCGGTAGTAACGCGGATGTCTGTGGTGTAGTAAGGATCAATACCTCCCGGGGAGGTGGGTCCAGTCTGGTAGCTGGTTGATGGGCCAACTCTCAGTTGTCCAATGTTCATAGTAGGTTGATGTCCGGTGGCTTGGATGTAGCTTACATCCAGTTTTGGGCGAGTAGATCTATGATGGTAGTCGAATAATGATGAACTTTCAATGGATGAGTAGGAGGCCTGATCCCTCCTGGATCTCCTACGCCTCTGGCGATTTAGCTGACTAGTCAATTCTGCATTTGCGCGCAGCTGTTGAGTAAGTTGTTGATGACTCTGGGTCGGCTCTTGCATAAGCATTTGAAACTCCTGTCGGGTGTAAGGGCCTGACGGATCTGACGGTCCAGCAGCATTCTGGTTGGACGGAGGCAGTTGTATGGGATTTTGTCTGTCCCGTCCTTCTTGATCTACAACTGTAGAAGCAGTCCTTGTGCTAACCATGGCGGATGATGAAGTCCTTTCCTAGATTTGATGCAAATATGAATAGATTGGAAGGATTCTGAACTTGAGATCTGGATCTTCTTCTTAGATTTGTGCAATCTGGTATTGACAGTAGATCCAAAGAGCAAGAGAAAAACTATGTTTTCTCAGTGAAAGCACCAAAGTGTTTGTACCAAAATTGGACACAACGCTCTTTGGAAGTATTTGAAGAGATAAAAATGAAGAATAGAAATGTAAAAATAGGTTTATCTAACAAACACTTCAAAAACAAACAATAAAAACGCGCAGGAACATAGGATTTTAGAGTTGTTCGGCGTATGACCTACGTCCACTATGAAGTTAATGATTTTATTGATATTCACTTGCTGGTTACAACTAATTGCAGTGGATTACAGTGATGAATTTCGAGTAAAACAGTAGCTATGAAGTACAACAATGGTTTCGGCAGAGTTTGGGAGTCAAAGAGCCAAAAACCCCTCTTTCTGTAGGTATTTATAGGCGTAGACTGAAAATATCTCGCTCAGATCTCGAGACACTTCTTTTGGCATGTGTATGGGACCATGCGACGATCCCATACAATTCTGACTCGATCTATGATCGATATGAACGAATTTTGTATCGATCAAGATTTGATTCAATCTAGTCGAAACATGGCGCTTGATTTTTGGATCGCTCCACTTTGGATGCCGAGTTGAACAAGCCATTCCAAGGTTTTCACCTTGTTCGTATCGATCGTCGTTGCCTTGTTCGTATTGATCATATTATGCTGTTCGTATTGGTTGAATGTATCTTACTTCGCATCGATTTTTGCATGCCACTTCATATCGAGGAGAGGTGTTGGTTTCGTATCGATCTGTGGTCGATCGATACGAAGTGTGTGCAAAACTTAATCGATACGAAATGGAAACTGATGTTACAAACAATGGATATGAAGTACGATGCCTTCTCAGGGATGTAGGATGGTGGTCATCTGATGGATACAAAATGAGGACCATTCGATGGATACGAACTGTTGGAACTTGATCGATGCGAACAAGGCCATTAAGTGGATGGATACGAAGATTGCAGTTCCCCTGATCGATATGAAGCCACATGTTCCTGATGGATTCGAATAAGATCAGTATGAAGCCGGATGTTCCCTGGTTACTTTGTGGATACGGACAAGGTGGCTATCTATAGATTCGAACTACCAGTGACGCGATGGATACGAATAACGTGTTCTCTTGACTTGTATCGATAATATCTCGTGCATAAGAACTACGATTGACTTGAGATTTAGAGTTTTGGCTTCCATAGCTTTGCTTACCATGTCATATTAATTGTAGCTTGATCCGGACTCGGACAAAATTCATCAACATCCTTAGCGAACCTGCATATAACCGATCGTCAAGATGGACTTTCCTTGGTTTTCAGTTAATTCCTCGGTATCACTGCCTTGCCAAAATGCGGGATAACACATACTCTCCTTTTGGATTTGCAACCCTTAAGGAAGTAACAAGATATATGGATACTAAGCATAATCTATCAACTAAACACTGACATATAAATGAATGTGACCCACCAGTATCAAAAGGTACCCTAACTGGTATACTCTGAATCAAAAGCATACCTTCCATCATAGTCTTTCCTTTATCTACTGTAGTAGGTCTAACTGGTCCATTAGCAAAAACCTTCCCCTTGTCAGCCTTGATTGGCTCTGGACACTGATTCTTATAATGCCCAATTGATCACAGTTGAAGCACTTCACATTCTTCTTAGTTGCAACCTTCTTCCTATTACCTGACCGACATTCGTTCACATAATGACTCTACTTGTCACACTTATAGCAAACTAACCCTGCCTGTGCCTTCTAGGTAGTATCTCCCTTCTAGGCTCCCTTCTTCTTGAAGAACTTTCTCTTCTTCCCTTGAGAACCCTGAACTTCCACTGGCTTCTCTCTAACACAATTAGCAAACATCTCCTCATGGCGAACGCCATCTCCACCACTAAATTACTAGAATTGCAAAGATGTGGCAGGGTCGGCCTAGCAATCTCGGGCCTCAGTCCCCTAATGAACCTCTCGTTCCTTCTAATGTCAGTGTCCGTAATGTTATGTCCATAATGGGACAGCTCCTCAAACTCAGTGGCATACAACCGACATCTCTCCCTGCTCCAAATCCATAAACTTCCTCATCAGCTTTGACTTAGCAAACTCAATCACAAATTTCTGCTCAAATCTTCTTCTAAAATCTGCCCAAGTCAACTGCTCCTCCAGAACTCTGGTAGTAACACTATTCCACCAATGAAGCGCTGACCCTTGTAACTACCTAGAGGCCAACCTTGTCTTTTGTCTGTTATATATACCAAAATCAGCAAATATGCGCTCACAAGGAAAAAGCCAATTCTCTACCTCAATAGCATCCTCCGTCCCCATGAATTGCTTCCCACCCAAACTGGTGTAGTTTCTACTCAGCTTAGCATAATTATTTCCAACCGGAGCTATAGGGTTAGCTTCTCCTACATTTCCAGCCACTCCAGCAGCAACTCCTGTTTGCATTATATTAACGAAGAACTAATACATCGCCCCATATCTAATAGTGGATTTCCAGCACCCACATTGGCACCATCATTTTGGTTATTAGCATTAGTCGGTCGATCCAGGTTCCTCCTGGTAGTGGGTCGAGCATTTCCATTAGTTGTGGTTCTTCTTCCACCTTGATGTTCTCTTCCTTTTCCTGCTTACATATCTCCTTTCTCGTAAATCTGCATATGAGACTTTGTAAGATAAAGAAGAATAGTCTAAGAGAGAGGGGAATACATACTTATACATATAACTATATATCAAATACAAGTACGTTATTATAGCGTTAACCCAAACCCCAATTTTTTTATATGATTCATTGGATTATGTTTGAAAATCTTTCAGGTTTAAGTTTCTTTTAAAATTTTATAAACCTACGCTCTGATACCAACTTGTAACATCCTCCTACTTGGAGGCCCCAAATGAACTACTATAGATGCTGCAGTCATCCATAGTTACAAATCTCGATGACCAAATATGGAAATGTTAGATACGTTGATACACGGAAACACAAGGATGTGGACAAAATTAAACAGCAAACAAATTCCACATTCCATTTCAAAACATTGCAGATTCATTACATAATCCCAGTACATAGACCACGTTCAGATAGCATATATTTATTATAAAATACGCCAAGAGAGACATATAAAGATGCCCCCTTGGCTGATCAGATTATGTAATAAGGCAACAAAACAAGTTTTCCTTTACAACAAAACACAACGGAAATAAATGAACTCTAAGTAGCTAGCATGCCTCATGTAGTCACTGAAAGCTTTATTCGTCTAAAAGAATACCTAAAAATCCTAAACTTCAAACTTCTCAAATTCAATTGAGTGCCCGAGAGTTTAAGGGGAAAACAAAAACTTTGATTTAAACATAAAGCCCGGTACGAATAATAATATTTAGATATATGTGATACCACGCCGCTTAGGGGAACGGGTTTTCACCCTCACTAGTATCTTAAAACTTTATAAAACCATATACTATGCTCTTGCATCCACAATGTTAAAATAATTCAAAATACTATGATATGATGATATACAAAAAAAGTGAATCAATTCTTGTCAAAGTAGTTACATACAAAAGTATTTCCTTCAAAAAATTTAATAAAATTATATTGGGAAAATTTGATTGTGTCAAAACCATCCATTAGTAAGCTTAAAACATTGGAATAAAACTTTGAAGGATAGCATCGAAACCCACTTTCGACAATATTGCCTTCGAAACCCATGACCTTTTTCGAAAGCATTTAGGAAGCGGCTTAACATAAGTTCAAAACAAAAATACCCTTCGAAAGCATTGATGACTTTAATACACTCGAAGGTAGAAGAGTAGCGACTGTTTTTCGACTGGGTCAGAACCACTACTTTCGAAGCATTCTTTTATAAATAAAGTAACCCCTTCCTAAGCCTATACTTTTAAAACATGAAATGGCAATCCCCATTGAAAGCTATTTACAAAACTCCTTTCCAAAACATATCTTTTGACTATGTCGAAAGCTTTGGTAAAACAAAGCAAGCACTTAACATTTGAAAACAAAACCAAGGTTTTGACCCCATCGAAAGCATTACATTCGACACCATAGCATCCGCCTTTCCTCCAATCCATTATGTACCATCTAAGTGATACCTTTGTATTGGTTTCGACTAGGTAGGTTTTGGCAGTGTTGGCTTCGACTGAGTCAAAGCGGAAGCAAAGGAGTCGAAAGGTTATACTAAAGGAGGCAAATCCCTCTTTTCTGATTAAAGGCTGAAATCATGCTCATTTTTAGTAATTGCTTTAGCTAATTTGCCTATGTGTAATCTTTTAATTGGTTGCCTTAGTGTAATGCCCCACCCCGAGACCCACATTAAAAAATAGAACTATTGGGTAATTTTGTCTGCTAATGCGGAGAATTGAGCTGGTTAGGAGCGACCATTTATAATATTGTCTTAAACATCTATCGATTACGTTGATGAATGCTCTATATTTTTTTCTATCTCTCATGGATCAACATATCCAATAAATGCTTAATACAAAATTATAAGTGACTAATGGATCTATTAGAAGAAAATACAGTAACAGAATGCATATCACATCATAGAATAGTAAACATCATATATACAAATACATATACACTGATTCATCCCAGTACAATGCAAAATGATACACAAAAGTGGTTCAGAGACCACGCTATATACATCTAATCAAAATCCATTTCTGAGTCAAGCGGAAAGAAATATAAACTACACAAAAGTGCTAGGCTGATATCCAAGAAGATGCATTAAAGCTAAGTCCCATAACTGATAGCTGACCCGAAACAACTCGGTCTGACCCGAGTATAAAGTAAACGGGTCAGTCTAGATAAAACAATCAATTAAGAAGAATTGATGATAATTTGAAGCATATGATACAAGGAAATAATTCTTCTCGAATGAGAAGAGATAATGGCAAAGCATGTCCATATCTTAAGTGAATAAATATCACTTAAGCATAAAGAACCTCTAAAGAATTAACTCAAAATAAATCATCAATTATAATAGTCGCCTCACATCATCAACGATAGCCAAAATTAGCTATAAGGATTTCTCTATCCTTATCTCTTAAATAGAAGAAAACTCAAATGGTAAATCTCAAAAGTGGAGAAACCTCAAACACAAAATACGCCAAAATGGAAAACCCGGATATATTCCCATAATAGAGAAATCTCAACTCAAAATACGCAAAAAGGCAAACTCAAATATCTCCAAAATGGAGAATATAATCTCAATCTTAGAAATAGGACCCAACTGCCCAAACAAAAAGCCCAACATCTATAAATAAAACATGTACCCAACAGCCCAATAATAATAGCCCGACAGCTATAAAAAGAGAAAGGATGCAAACTAGCTACAGAAACCCAGATTGGACCCAACAGCCCATTAAAAAGCCAAACTGCTACAAAATATGAAAGGACACAATAGCCTAATAAAAATTCCAATCGCTATAAAATATGAAAGGACACAACAGCCCAATCTGTGGCCCAACAGTCTGCCAAGTATCGTGTACTAGAGACCCATAGCCTCTTTTAGGACCGCACAGCCCCTAAATAGTTCCTCGACTATATATATAAGTATATGTGCACATAGAACCCAACAGCTCAAGTGTTGGCATTCATTTGTGAATGTGTCACAAAGTCTCTGCTAGGAACCCGAAAAGTGGTAACGTGCGTCCCATACTATCAATTTCACCCTAGAGGGTGGGGGTGAATACGGTGATACTAATAATTATAAAAATTATTGTGGAAATATATAAAATAATTGCAGCATAGATAATAGCAGAATAATAAAAGCAGAAATAGAACAACACAGACTTACCCAGCTTCGGCAAAACCTTGCCTACGTGCTGCCCCTAAGATTTCTACCAGAAATTAAGTAGTTAGATGCTTATACACGTAAACTTGCGACATCCGCTATCGATTAACCTAACTCTATGCTCAAAATCCTTCCAAAACTCAGCCACTAAGCTGCGAATTCTCGATGTACACCACTGTAGTTCGTCCCCTAGTCACATGACTAGAAAATTACAAAATTTAAAAAAGAAATTACAAATAGATAACAAGTCAAAACACAAAACCCTAATTTAAAAATTAAAAGCTCAATAGTTATAAAGATGCCAGCTAAAAAGATTGAAGTGATAAAAAAACTGTTCGCCTTTTTATTTCATCGGTCTTGTATCCTTTGTGTTGAAAATAATGTCTGCTTCTTTCCTTTGCTTGAGAACGTTCATTCCTCTTCGTTCAAAATTAAGGCTTCGTGATTTGTTGATACCACCGCTTAAAAAATGATGCTTGAAACCTTTGCTGGTATGCTTGTAAGAAATGAGGCTCGAGCCGTCTGTTGATTTTGTTCTTTCGTGGCTGCTTCTCGATCGAGTTTGAATCGAACAAAAAAACTGGTATGCGATTTCCTTTCTTAATCTCATTGATATGTTTTGAACACGATTCGATTCAAGTTATTAATTTGAAAACTTTGTTTTGTGATAATTTTTTGAACTCGAATAATTGTATGCCGATGATGTTAATGGTTTAAATAGGTATCGATTACCTTTATTTTCATTTTCGTTTGATAATTTTAGCACGGCCATTTGATTTTGCTTGATTGTTGGTGATATTTTTTGACTTTTTCAATTCGTATAATTTCCTGTTATGCTTGAATGTTCACCACGACTTGCATTATATTTGGAATTTGGTTCCATTCTTTTCTCTGTTGACTTCGACCACTTTGAATTTGTGGTAATTTGGACTCTTTCGATTTTTGTTATTTTCTGGTATTGACTCTAACTCGATCGATTCTTGTTATCACCTAGATCACCATGGCTTTCACTTTGTTATTTAAAATCTAACATATTCAGATAGAAATTCCTGTGATGTTGACTTTGCTCATTCTTTGCATCGAGTTGATTTGGTGGTCTGCACTTTTGTATTCTTTGGCATAGCTTTGCATTTTCTTTGGGTTGCACTGCTTGCATATCCATATGAACTTGTTGTGTCACCATATATGTACACACATATATGTGTGTGTGTGTGTGTGTGTGTGTGTGTGTGTTATTGATCTACTGTAGCCTCTGGCTGTGATTTACTCGAGTCCGATCTATGTTTTCATTTCTTTAAGTCATGTGTATTTGATTTGTGCACTTTTACTTCCATATAAACTTCGAGTCACTGAACATTTAACTTGTAGATTTCTTGTGTCTTTACTATGATCATTCCTATTGCGTTTCATGTGAGCTTCAAGTGCTCCTTTGTCTAGTTTGTTGAGTCTGGTTGTGTTGACACACTTGTGTACAAGTTCATGTGTGGTATGCTTGGAGTTGCCTCTGGTCTCTCCAGATCAATTTATTGCATTCATGTTGCTAGGTTCATTTGCTCTAATTTCCTGAGTCTGAACACTTGAACTATTTGCATTGAGTTGATGACCTTCTGTTTCACTGTTGGTCTTCACACTCACCCATTTTCACAATTGTTATGCTCTGTCCACTGTTTCATGCATATCATGGTCTGGACTTGTGACATCACATGATGTATGTATGTGTCACCACTGTTGCACTGCCATTGATATTTGAGTCCGGTTGCTTATGTATGCACTGTGTATATATATGTGCTAGTTGCTATTTTTTGGACTTACATTCTTGTACATTTCGTGTGATGCTTTCTGAACTATATACATGTATACCTATATATGTATATATGTATACATGTATACGTGTATATGACACTACATATATGTATGTGCATCACTGTTGTCTTTATGTTGACTGTTCTGCTGAAGTTTGACCCGTTTATTTGGACTTGTGCACTCTAGTCTGTCTAGTTGTTTGAGTTGCAGTCTCGTTATCCTTTTAGCTGATATTGTGTTCCACACATGCATATTTGGTTCCCCTGGAAGTCTTTTTGAACTATTTTGTACAACTTAAATATGTACATGACTTGTGCATCTGAACTTATGTTGATGCTTCATGTTTTACATTTAACCATTTGTATCTATTCTATAGGCTGTTTCATTTGAACTGTACTTTGAGACTGTGTTCATTTGGATTTTGTTGCATTCATCTGGACTGCAGCTTGTTGCATTTTGGTTATTAGATTACAGTTCATTATTGATTTGGGTTGATAAAACTTGGATTCCTTTTGAACTTTTCACTTGGTTATTGTATCCTATGTCTATCCATTTTCGGTGCCATGCCTTCTCTGCTATGTACAGTTGAACTGTTTGGTACATCACTTCGAACAGATTGAAGTTTAGGTCTACACTTGCCTTGAGTTTGAATGATTGAGTATTTTTCAAGTGTACACATTGAATTTTTGGTTAGGGCATGTTTTATGTTGGTTTTGGATTCTTGTACCATGATAACCTGTACTTGATAATTTTGTGATTTATTTGTATTGCATCTGAGTTGAATCCATCCTTGGCTCGGGTTCGACCTTGTGCTCACCTGTCCTTGCACTTTTATCAAGTGTATATCGGTATGCACGATCTTGTGGCATCTATAGTGATACACTGTGCATGTCACAAGCTGTTCGTGTTTGATGAATTCAAAATAAATATGATGATGATCAACCTAAATAACCGAGGCAAATAATATTTTCAAAAACACACATTTTATTTTACACTGTACACATATTTCTTTTTCAGTTTAATTGCGTCAATGTTTGTTTTGCAGATAATTCAGATGTTGGATACAGATTGGAATACAATTGAAGAAAAACTTATGAGTGAACGAGTGATATGTAGTGAGGTGCTAATGTAAACGATAATTGTATTGTAATTATATAGTGAGAGCTCAAATTTTTTACTATTAAAAAATTATAATTAAATATTTGTTTGAATAAAATATCTATTTGAATTTAAATTTTGTGTTATTTATTTTATTCAACAAATATTTATTTAATTATATGAAAGTAGAATAGTACAATAACAAATACATTTAAATGAATATATATATGTATATATATGTTTATTATCAACAAACAAAAATCATATACTAGCATATTCAACAATCTCCCTCTTTTGATGATAAAAAACATATATTTAGATTTTAAATTTATTATATGTATTTGATCATTCAATTTGATCCCCCTATTTGAATGCTACCTCTCTACAATAAATCTCCCCCTTCATATATGCATGAAAGTAAATAAAAATATGCAAATGGACCTAGATGGAAATATGCAAATAAAAAAATAAAAATATGCAAAATATTTGACATTTATTTGCTAAAATCTTAACTTTTCTCTCCCCTTATTGTTATCAGCAAAAGAGTAATAGTGTTAGAAAAATAGAGATAAAGTGATAGACATTAATACAATATTATTACCCAATCAAGTATAAATATTAAATTTCAATAAAAAATCAAACAAAAATAATAAACACTCTTTTAGGGGCATATTCCACTTTAGAATGGTAGGGGTGATGTCGGCATATAAAACCACATAGTTGTGTCTGTTTGTGGTATATTTATATCAGAAATTTGAATATCTACTAACCATGCATAACCATTAGGAGTTTTAAATGAGATTAGTAGTATTCCCAAATTTTAAAAAATAAAAAGTAAAAAAAATGAATTCAAACATCATCTAATCACACATAACCATGAGGACTTTTAAATGGGATAAGAATTAATTTGTCTACTTAATAATCAATTTTGATATGTGTTCCATACATGCGTAACTGTGAGGACTTTTAAATGAGCATGAAAGCCAATGAACAAATATTCTGAATAATTTACCTATGCATACCATGAGGACTTTAAATGAGAGTGAATACTTTGGATGTTTTTAGAAAAAGAAAAACAAAAATAAAACAAATAATTCCCTGTTTAAAATACCATATTTTGACATACTATATTGGATTTTAATAAGTGATGGTCGTTAGAAGTAAGATAGAAATAGAGATGGTCATGGAATTTTTACCAAACAAGAGTTATTATAAATCTTGTTTAAATTTTTAAGGAAATTTACTAAATATACTTTCTAAAGTTATAATATATGATCAATATCAACACTCATCACTTTTTCAATCATTATTTATCTTTTTGATGGTCGGTAGGGAGTCAGATTAGTTAATGTAGTCATTTAAGAACAAATCCAAAAATAATTATAAAATCAAATTTTCTAAAATGACTAATCTGATACAAGGTCAACAAAAACGATTTTCCGGAAGGGGTTTTATAAGAAAAATGTATGTTATTATAAAATCAGTTGAAATGGAAAATAAGTAGATATTTACTTTGAAAACAATGCAACTATTGAATGTCTGAACATAAATCACGTTACGTTAGTAATTTTTCTATCAACTAGATTAACAGTGTAATCTGCATCTGAATTTTCATTTGACTCAAGATTATTATTAGTTGGATGTTATAGACCAAACTTTGAAGTTGCAACAAATACCTTAAGATCTTTTTACAGCTTTTAATTGAAATTCTTCTGGACATGAATTGAAACCGTGCAGATAAACAAACAATGAACATAGTGTCAGAATAAGATAAACAAATATATCCACGTGTACCTTGAGTAATCATTAACCAACATTGTTAGCCCAAGCAAATCTATATGAAATAGTTCAAAGATGATTGGTCAACATATTTAAAATCAAAATAAACATTTACTCAATTATCACATAACTGGCCGAACTAAATCAGATTATGGTGCAGATTTTCACATTTAATATATCGTTCAAGATAAATGTACCGTTACCTATTTTACCTTTACGATAATTTGTTGTTGTTTCCCTTTGTGATTCTGCCACTTTTACTTATGATAACCCGGATTTTTGTTATTTGAAAATTTTGTAATTAGCTGTTTTTCTTCTCTATTAAAATACTGATTTAGTTTGATTAAATAAATGAAACTTTGATATTTAGAATATATTGGATATGTGTATAGGTAGACTTTAAAGAGAATTGGGATTTGAAATTCAAACGTAAATAATCTTAAAAATAAATTGGATAAATAAAAAATATATAATATGTATATATGATTTTTATTAGTATAAGATTGGTTTTATATCATTGTCTTTAAAAGGATTTTATAAAGAATAAATTAAACTTGTATAATTATTTGTAAATGTATAGTTGGGATATCATATCATTTTCTTTTTTTAAAATATATTGATTAATAAAGAGATAGTTTAAATATTTATATGCTTAAGATGTTTATTTTTAATATAAAATAAATTGAAATATAATATTAAAATAGTATAAGTATATATTTAGAACCTCTTAATAAAATGAAATCACAAGTGTTAAATAATAATAATAATAAATATATATATATAAATTAACAAATGTAAATCATTTAATTTAGGAATTAACAAATGTAACATTTGTAATGTAAAAATTTAACAAGTGTCAAGTTTTATTCCATTTCTCTTTTATTTTAGAAAGATGAAAAAAATTAAATTATATGTATACTCCTTCTTCTCTTTCATTTTTTAATCACATATATTCAAAAACAAAAGTCTACAAAACAAACGAAAATAAAAATCTGTAAACTACAAACCTGAAAAGAAAAAAAAAATCATCAATCTTCCAAAACAACAAAACTCAACCTGAAGCCATAGTACAGAATCAACTCAGTTTTAGTACAAATTCCAGTTCAAAGCTTATAAACATTTCAAACCAGAAATTAAATCAAGAAAATCACTTCAAGCTTCAAATTAGAAGCAGGAGCAGCTCAACAAGTTACATTTTCAAGCATCTTTGATCAGTAGCAAATCAAAGTGCCAGATAAATAAGTTTCAGAGTTCAAGTTTTCAAAGTTTAAACTGCTGCAAAACCTGCTCTGTTCTAACAATATATGCGAGTAAATCTACCCTCTTGAAGAACTAGATTCTACTTTATAACTGAATGCATGCAAGATTTGATTATAAAAATGTCTCAATTATTACTTGCATGAGTGTATGGATGCGTTGCCTGGGTATATAAGTGATATTTTTGTGAGTAAATAAATTTATATAAAAAAATTAAATCTATTTAAATATAGATGCATGCTGAAATTCCTTAGAATGAAGTATGGTAAGTGCCGCATGTTGTTTAATACGGATTGTTGTAGAAGTTCATAACTGTATGGATGCTCATAACTGTACACCTAGAAGATACTCTGTTAATATTCCAGATTTCAGAATAAGGCTTTTCTGTTTAACCTACTGTGAGTAAACAAATTTTCAAAATGGTTGAATTTTTGAAATGTATGTGTTTAATCTGTAAAGCAAGGCTATAAGTATGGGTTGCATGGATAGTTTCATCGAATTTTAGTTGAATTACATTAAATATTTTAGTATGTATGGCCGTGTGTTTGTTTTGCTGGATACTGTTGTGTTCCCAGACATTTGAACAACAAGTAAATTCATATCTACATATACAGATAAATTCAAACCATGAGATTTAAACAGAAAATATTTATGATATGATACTTTCAATTTTAAAAATAATTTCGAATAAAATTATGGGGTATTTATTTTCAAAATCAAGAATTATCGATCTGATTCGAAATATGTCCAAATTCCAAACTCTAGAATTCTTGTTTTGAGCACATAATGTGATTCTAATTTGTTAATGAGGAATTTAGGCAAGGGAATCACGATTTTTAGGTAGTAGATTATCGAGATAATTTGTGTTGGTTAGTTTTGGGGTTTTTGTCTATCGACAACGATCGACTACGATTTAGAACTCGGGGTTTGGTGTGGAGGTGGCACGTAGGCCAGGGATGATGGGAAAAATGCTAAGGGATTTTTCTTTGACATATGGTGGATGGGAAATTGGCGTGGCAGCGTCAAGTTGAACTAGGGTATGGGGAAAAGGAAGATAGGAGATGGGTGAAGCTTCAGGCGTGACGTCGAGTTATCTGGTGGTCAGAGGCGAAGTCAAGGATTGGTTTCTGGTGACAGAATTTGTTACAGTGAGGGTCGATGGGTTCATTCGAACTCGAATTTGATGTCATGACCAAATGGGGGTTCTCGGTGGTTAGATGGCGAAGGGGAGTCGAAGGCGACTTGCCAACGGTGGACTTGGTTGGTCAAATGTTGCCGGCGAACTATACACGTCACGCGATAGGTTGTTATATCTGGAAACGATGTTGGTTTGGGCAGAAGTGTTTCCATGGGAATGTCTTAAGGAAATTTTGGTTTGACTCGAAGGAAGGGTAGTGTGGTTTAACTTAAAGATTAGCTCGAGATTTTTGGAAGCTCGGGTTTAAAGATTGAAAGGAAGCAGTTTTTTAAAAAAAATGTATATAAAGATATCGACGATGATCCAGATTTTGTTGTACCAGATTTTTAATCTTAAAGGAAGCTTTGATCCAAGTTTTCAAGGTTTATATGAAAATAAATAAAATGGTTTTACAAAGGTTTGAAATTAATTGTGTTTGAATGGTTTTGAATGAGGATAATTACTTAAAATAATTAATTAAAGAACGACAAGTTAATTAATAATTTCTTCATTGAAGATCAATTAATTAACTTAAGTTATTAAATGATAATTAATTAAATATTCATTAATTAGTGTAATTAATTAAAGAGTTTTTAATTACTTAGTGTAATTTATTAAAGTTTAATTAATTATTGAATGTGACTGAATAAAGTTAACTAACGAATATGATTGATTCAAGATTAATTAATTGATGCAAATAATTAACGTAATTAATTATAATTAATTAATTAATGAGAGTAATTAATGATTATGGTTAAGGATAATTAATCTATGGCCAATTACTTAATTAAGGAATAATTTATTAAGGAAGATTAATTAAGTTGAATAACTAAAGGTTGAGTTATTTATTGGTTTGTAATTAACTAATGTTGAGTAAGAAATATTTAGAGATAAATTAAAAATAAATAAATTAATTGTTCAACCCATAAATCTTTCTTATGAATGGGTAAGTTGCATTAGATGGTTAGACTAATATCTGTCAGATAATTAGTAATATTGTGGTATGCTATGATGGGTTAAAGTGAGATATGGTGAGTTATCTATTGAAAATTAATTTGCTAGGAGAATGTGAGAACCTGTATTTGAAAATGGATTTGTATCCACTTAAACAACTGGAAATTAGGATGACATTGAAATCGAAGAGACTGGGATTAGGTATTAGCAAGTACCCGAAACCACTTTGTTTTGTAATCTAAATTCTGTATAAATTTGATTTTATAAGTAAACAGGCTGGAATGGAAAGGTTAAGAATTCAGGGATATTTAAATTTAGTAGTGATTCTCAGATTTTGGTTGGAATAAATAATTGACCTGAATAAGTTGAGAACTCGTAGAAGGTACGAGTTACCCTAGTTTGCAAATAAGTTATAGATGGGTATTTCATATTTTATGGGTTTACTCACGCTGGTTTCCAGCCTGACCCAGGTGTTACTTTGATATAATGCTCGGGTCAGATCGAGTATTACAGATTTTCAGGAAAGGACGTTCTGAAGCTCAGGAGGCAGCTGGATTGTAGGGACGTATGGAGTGTTATCCGCTGTGATATATCGTTGTATATTTGGGACATGTTGATTGTATTTGTCCAGTGTTTGTATATGTGATAACTCTGATGTATTTAAATGTAATTAACTGATATAGTTTTCTTTGTGTAAAGTATTAGTTGATATTATATTTTATCCGATGCGAATGTGAGATTCTGAGTTGGTTTTCTGTTTCTTCTTCTATCTCTTTTCATCTTTTCCTGACGACCCGGAATTTTCAGGATCAAAAATTCTAGGTCTTACACTTTGGTATCAGAGCCGAAGGTTAAGCTAGAACCTTGGCTCTGGTGGGATTACTCATTAAGGATAGGGTAAGTAATACCCTAAAATGAGTTGAGTGTATATGTATTTATGAGAGCGTACTTCTTATTTTCTTAAATAATTTTATATAAGAATATATTTTGATATATAAAGCAATATTTCTTTCTAATAAATATTAAGGTAACTGGTTGTTAAATTATTGGAATTATATTAAGTGGTAATAAAAATACAACCAAATTGAAATTAGATAAAGATAAGTTTGAAATGGATTTAAACTGAAATTAAAATATTGAATTTGGAAAAGAATTTCAGAAAAAGATAATAATGGATTGGTTTCCTTGGTCATTATCATTGTTGTGTTAAATAATAGAATGTGTATTAATGAGTAAGCAAAATGAAATGTTTTAGGGAAGTAAAACATTTAGGTAAGTATGACTTATAAATTGAAATTAAAGATGATCTAAATTGTGAAGTTTGAATCCTAAGATTTAAAAACATTTGAAATTGTTTTCAAATTATTAAAAGGAATAATAAATAATATTATTTGAATGAGACAGCTTGATTCAAACAAGAGTTTTTTGAAAATTTAAAGGAATTTGTTTTGGATTAAAAACCAAAGGTGGTTTAAATTTTAAAGTATAGCCCGGCTGGTTAAGAAATAAATATGTTTATGTATGGATATGCATAATATCAAAGATGGTTTGAAATAAACTATACGTGCTGAGTTTTAATTTCTTATTTGGAATGAGATGAGAAAACCCAAAGTGATATAAATTTTGAACTTATAAGTGGGAAAGAATTTTGAAATTAAAGTGGGAATTCAAATTTGAGTAAGGTTAACGGGATTTAAATTGAATTTAACTAAGAAGAAGTTAAATAAGTCTGAATAAACAACCTGATTTGGAAATTTCAAGATGAAATTGGGATTTAACTTGGGAAGTTAAATGGTTAATTTGAATTGGGAGTTTATATGATCTCAAAATGGGTTTGAGATCTAGAAATTGGAAATGAATGGATGTTTTAAAATAATTTAAATGATACCATCCCGTTGTTATTAATAATCTGAAATTAGATTTGTTTAAATGAATGCAGAAATGGGGTATGGTAATATATCCATTATTAAGATAAAATGCAATTTGGATCCAAAATTAAATGGTATAAAGATATAAGTTGATTAGATTTAAAGGATTAAATCAACATTTAAAAATTTAACTCGAATTTATATAATTCGGGATGGTTTGAATTTGAAATTTGAATCGAATTAGTTCAAATTGAATTTGATTTGAATTAATTGGAATTGTGATTGAAGATGGATAAGTTTAAAAATTCAAATGGAAAATTTGAATTGGATTAATTAAAATGAAATTGAAGTTGAACGAGTCCAAATTCAAATGGGAATTAGGATTAATTCAAACTAAAATTGATATGAATTGAAATTGGTTCGATTTGAAATTTATTTGAATTAATTGAAATTGTGATTCAAGCTGAATAAGTAAATTCAAATGGAATTTGATTTGAATATAGGAAAGAAATTGAGGATTAATTCAACTTGAATTGGGGTTAAGTTAATTTCAATGGAAATTGAAGTTATTTAAATTGAAATTGAGTCAATTTTAAATGGAAGTGGAAATTTAAATTGAATTGATGAGGATGGAGATTGGGAATTGAACAGTTTGGCTCTGGACTATTTTCAAAATAAATTGTTTTAGTACAAACCTATTTTTCCAAGCTATTTATTATATATACAACCTTGCTTATTAAAATCAAAACTATCTTATACTTATTTTATAACTACTTTTGTAATTATTTAACTATTTTGCAACTGTTTTATAAACTAATTACTGTTTTTCAACTACATTATAACTAATTACTATTTTACAACTATTTTGCAATTATTTAAAACTTCTATAACTATTTGACTATTTTCCAACTATTTTACAATTACTTAACTATTTTACAGCTATTTTAAAAACAAATAATTATTTTTCAACTACTTGTCCATTTTTAATTTTTCAAGCTATTTTCTAATTTTAAGATGATCAGAGTGCAAACTGTTTATAATTAAATACCCATTGAGA
Organism: Allium cepa; assembly: GCA_030765085.1. Classification (NCBI taxonomy): domain Eukaryota; kingdom Viridiplantae; phylum Streptophyta; class Magnoliopsida; order Asparagales; family Amaryllidaceae; genus Allium; species Allium cepa. The sequence goes on from CM060932.1 coordinate 475,242,492, forward strand.
TAAGAATTAAAGTGATAATCCAAAGAGGATTGAGGCAAATGTGAATAAGTAAATATGGAATTAAAGGAAATGTGAATAGAAAAGGAGATTGATTTGGCTAATAACCAATAAAGATAAATACGTAGGATGTACGTATATTATTCTATTCGCATAGTGATTTGATTTGGATTCGAGCGCAGAATTTCGAGATAATTTATCAATCCGAGTTGTGATTTTTTACTCGATTTTCGACGGCGAACCTGGATATGGATTGTTGATTTGTTCTGGATATTCTCTATCATAGTTATGGCTATGCAAGGAGAATGACGGTTTCTGATCAAGAAACCAGATCTGAGTCCGCACTCGGAAGTCAGGTGGACGATATTAGTTCGAAAGTGAAATTGTGTGATCGAGTGAGCGATCAGATTGATATAGCATACGGATGATATGTGTACATCGCACGGGTTTGAATGAAATCGATACTGGGAATTTGTGGATAAAAAAGGTGAAATGGTTTTTGAAATGAAAGGTATATTTTGTCAAATATATGATGAAGTAAAGTGGAAATTGGAGATTTCTATGGTAAAAATTTACTTTATGGAAGTAAGTAATTTGGTAAGTGACTTTGTAGAGTAATCAAATTTGAATATTTGATTTATAATAAACAAAGTTATATATCTTTGTTATACAAGATAAATTTCCCCTTGTTGAATCTATTGCCAGAAGGAAAAGATTTTTGAAAGTATTTGGAGTATAAAAAGGGAATTTATACAAGTATGAAGTGATCCAAAGATTTTTAAGGTTATATATATCTATATATATAAAGGATCTTATGAGAATGATTTTGGAGAAAAGGTTTTTGTAACCTATGGATTTTGGAAAGGCTTTTGATTTTTAGGTAAAATCAATATTGGATTTGGAAATCCTAGCTTGAGAATTATCGATTTTGAGATAATCGATTTTGAGAAAGGAGATTGATATGGGATTCATACTAGGTGTATGATTTGGAAAATACTATATGAGTATAGTATAAAGTTTTGAAAATGGATCTGGAGAAAAAGACGCTCCCTTGAAATGAACGTCTCTGGAGTGCCACAGGAAGGTACTGCCTTGAACCCTAAGGGGGTTCTAAAGTTGATCCTGTGAGGAGTCCAGACAAAACTAGTTCCTGAGGATTTTGTGTAGTATGTAGCGAAAGTCAAGGGCGCTGATGCTTGCAGAGACATTTAAGTTATGCTGTGACGATAGTGTAACTCGATGTCACTGCGATCTACTGCAGACCATAGCGGAAGTTGTGTGTGCTGCTGAGAGCCAACAGTCTACGTTTGATTTTATATCGGTAGACTGCGACCTATGGTGACATAGCGAAAGTCGTGTGTGCTGCTGAGAGCCAACAATCTACGTTTGATTTTATATCGGTAGACCGCGACCTATGGTGACATAGCAAAAGTCGTGTGTGCTGCTGAGAGACAACAGTTTACGTTTGATTTTACATCGGCAGACTATGACATATGTGGAAGTGGAGAAGTTTCATTCTTTTGGTAGCGAAATTCGAGGGCGCTGAGGCCTACAGTTACATGGACTTTTGCTGCGATGGCAACGTAACCCTGGATGTAACTGCGATCTGTAGCGGGTTCCATAGCGTAATCGAGGGGCGCGGAGGCCTACAGTTATCTATATATTTTGCCGGGACGGCAACATAACCATCGGGTTAACTGCGACCATGGATGGGGGTAATGATTTCCAGAGCATTCTCACCAAAAGATATTCTCTCTATTTTCAAACATGATTTCTATATTTTCAATAAATTATTTTCCAAGTATTTTTACTGGGTGTTGAAAATGGGTTTACCAAGTACTTGTAGATTTTCAGTCCTACGCCTGATCAATGTATGACCGAATTCTGGGAGAACAAGGATGGACCTGTTGAGACATCGAGTTATAAAAGTATTTTTATAAAACTATTTTGGCAACATTATATAGATTTTAAAAGTGTTCGAAAAATGATCAAGAATATTTTAACTGGTTTTAAAATATTTAATAAATTCTGGCTTCGTTCCTTTTCGAGGACAAAAGATTCAAAAGGGGGAGGAATGTGATAACTCGGATTTTTGTTATCTGAAAAATTTGTAATTAGCTGTTTTTTTTCTCTATTAAAATATTGATTTAGTTTGATTAAATAAATGAAACTTTGATAATTAGAATATAATGGATATGTGTATAGGTAGACTTTAAAGAGAATTGGGATTTGAAATTCAAATGTAAATAATCTCAAAAATAATTGGATAAATAAAAAATGTATAATATGTATATATGATTTTTATTAGTATAAGATTGGTTTTATATCATTGTCTTTAAAAGGATTTTATAAAGAATAAATTAAACTTGTATAATTATTTTTAAATGTATAATTAGGATATCATATCTTTTTCTTTTAAAAAATATATTGATTAATAAAGAGATAGTTTAAATATTTATACACTTAAGATATTTATTTTTAATATAAAACTAAATTGAAATGTAATATTAAAATAGTATAAGTATATATTAAGAACCTCTTAATAAAATGAAACCATAAGTGTTAAAATAATAATAATAATAAATATGCATACAAATTAACAAATGTAAATCATTTAACTTAGGAATTAACAAGTGTAACATTTGTAATGTAAAAATTTAACAAGTGTCAAGTTTTATTCCATTTCTCTTTTATTTTTGAAAGATGAAAAAAAAAAAATAGATTATATGTATACTCCTTCTACTCTTTCATTTTTTTTAATCACATATCTTCAAAAACAAAAGTCTACAAAACAAAGGAAAATAAAAATCTGTAAACTACAAACCTGAAAAGAAAAAAAAATCATCAATCTTCCAAAACAACAAAACTCAACCTGTAGCCATAGTAAAGAGTCAACTCAGTTTTAGTATAAATTCCAGTTCAAAACTTACAAACATTTCAAACCAGAAATTAAATCAAGCAAATCATTTCAAGCTTCAAATTGGAAGCAGGAGCAGCTCAACAAGTTACAGTTTCAAGCATCTTAGATTAGTAGCAAATCAAAGTGCCAGATAAATAAGTTTCAAAGTTCAAGTTTTCAAGTTTAAACTACTGCAAACCTGCTCTGTTCTAACAAAATAGGTGAGTAAATCTACCCTCTTAAAAAACTAAATTACACTTTATAACTGAATGCATGCAAGATTTGATTACAGAAATGTCTCAATTATTACTTGCATGAGTGAATGGATGCATTTCCTCGGTATATAAGCGATATTTGTGTGAGTAAATAAATTTATATAATTTTTTTTAAATCTATTTAAATATAGATGTATGCTGAAATTCCTTAGAATAAAGTATGGTAAGTGTAGCATGTTATTTAATACAGATTATTTTAGAAGTTCATAACTGTATGGATGCTCATACCTGTACACCTAGAAGATACTTTGTTAATATTCCAGATTTCAGAATAAGGCTTTTCTATTAGCCCACTGTGAGTAATTTTTTAAAAAAATGGTTGAATTTTTGAAATGTATGTGTTTAATCTGTAAAGCAAGGCTATAAGTATGGGTTGCATGGATAGTTTTATCGAATTTTAGTTGAATTACATTAAATATTTTAGTATGTATGACTGTGTGTTTGTTTTGCTGGATACCGTTGTGTTCCCAGACATTTGAACAACAAGTAAATTCATATCTACATATACAGATAAATTAAAACCTTGAGATTTAAACAAAAAATGTTTGTGATACGATAATTTCAATTTTAAAAATAATTTCGAATAAAATTATAGGGTATGTATTTTCAAAATGAAGAATTATTGATCTAATTCGAAAAATTTCCAAATTCCAAATTCTAGAATTCTTGTTTTGAGCTCATAATCTGAGTCTAATTTGCTAATGAGGAATTTAGGCAAGGGAATCACGATTTTTAGGTAGGAGATTCTCGAGATAATCTTTGTTGATCAGTTTTGGGGTTTTTGTCTATCGATGGCGATCGACTACGATTTTGAACTTGGGGTTTGTTGTGGAGGTGGCATGTAGGCCAGGGATGATGGGAAAAATGCTGAGGGATTTTTCTTCGACCTATGGTGGACGGGCGAGGCGGATTTAGGGTCTTAGGCCCAAATTTTTGTCGATACTGTTGAATGGAAATGCATTGGCGTGGCAGCGTCGAGTTGAACTAGAGTATGGGAAAAGGAAGATAGGAGATGGGTGAACCTTCAGGCGTGACGGCGAGTTATTTGGTGGTCAGAGGCGAAGTCAAGGGTTGGTTTCTGGTAACAGAATTTGTTACAGGGAGGGTCGATGAGTTCATTCGAACTCGAATTTGATGTCATGACCAAATGGGGGTTCTGGGTGGTTAGATGGTGAAGGGGAGTCATAGACTACTTACCAACGGTGGAATTAGGTGGTCAAACGTTGCTGGCGAACTGTGCACGTGCACGCGATAGGTTGTTGTATCTGGAAATGATGTTGGTTTGGGGAGAAGTGTTTCCATGGGAATGTCTCGAGGAAATTTTGGTTTGACTCGAAGGAAGGGTAGCGTGGTTTATCTTGAAGATTAGCTCTAGATTTTTGAAAGAAAGCATTGGAAGGAAGCTGTTTTAATTATTTTTAGAAAAACAATGTATATAAAGGTAACGATGATGATCTAGATTTTGTTGTACCAGATTTTTGATCTTAAAGGAAGCTTTGATCTAAGTTTTTAAGGTTTATATAAAAATAATAAATTGTTTTTACAAAGGTTGAAATTAATTGTGTTTGAATGGTTTTGAATGAGGATAATTACTTAAAATAATTAATTAAAGAATGATTAGTTAATTAATAATTTCTTCATTGAAGATCAATTAATTAACTTAAGTAATTAAATGATAATTAATTAAAGGATCATTAATTAGTGTAATTAATTAAACAGTTTTTAATTACTTAATGTAATTTATTAAAGTTTAATTAATTATTGAATGTGATTGAACGAAGTTAACTAATGAATATGATTGATTCAAGATTGATTAATTGATGCAAATAATTAATGTAATTAATTATAGTTAATTAATTAATGAGAGTAGTTAATGATTATGGTTAAGGTTAATTAATATATGGCCAATTACTTAATTAAGGAATAATTAACTAAGGAGATTAATTAAGTTGGATAGTTAAAGGTTGAGTTACTTATTGGTTTGTAATTAACTAATGTTGAGTAAGCAAGATTTAGAGATAAATTAAAAAAAATAATTGTTCAACCCGTAAATCTTGCTTATGAATGGGTAAGTTGCATTGGATGATTAGACTAATATCTGTCCGATAATTAGTAATATTGTGGTATGCTATGATGGGTTAAACTGACGTATGGTGAGTTATCTATTGAAAATTAGTTTGCTAGGAGAATATGAGAACCTGTATTTGAAAATGGATTTGTATCCACTTAAACAACTGGAAATTAGGATGACATTGAAACCGAAGAGACTGGGATCGGGTATCAACAAATATCTGAAACCACTTCGTTTTGTAATCTAAATTCTCTATAAATTTGATTTTATAAGTAAACAGGCTGGAATGGAAAGGTTAAGAATTCAGGGATATTTAAATTTAGTAGTGATTCTTAGATTTTGTTTGGAATAAGTAATTGAGCTAAATAAATTGAGAACTTGTAGAAGGTACGAGTTACCCTGGTTTGCTAATAAGTTATAGCTAGGTACTTCAAATTTTATGGGTTTACTCACGCTGGTTTCCAGCCTGACCCGGGTGTTACTTTGATGTAATGCTCGGGTCAGACCGAGTATTATAGATTTTCAGGAAATGACGTTCTGAAGCTCTAGAGGCGAGCTGGATGGCAGGGACGTATGGAGTGTTATCCGCTATGATATATTGTTGTATATCTTAGACATGTTGATTGTATCTGTCCAGTGTTTGTATATGTGATAACTCTGATGTATTTAAATGTAATTAACTGATATAGTTTTCCTTGTGTAAAGTATTAGTTGATATTATATTTTATCTGCTGCGAATGTGAGATTATGAGTTGGTTTTCTGTTTCTTCTTCTATCTCTTTTCTTCTTTTCATGACGATCCGGAATTTTCGGGATCAAAAATTACGGGTCGTTACATAGTAGTCTAAGGAACTTTGATTTGACGCCCGTGTGTGCCTAGAATAGCCGGAATCCAGGTAACACTGTCGTTGTTCCTTAGCCTGCTACCATACCTATACGTGAAAAGATTTTTTTAGACCTATTTGTTTTTATAGGTCCATGGTTATTGGTGGCAAAAAGATTTTGAAAAATATGTTTGAGTAGACCCAAGACTATTTATGTTTGTTCCTTTTGGCACCCAGATTTGTTTGACTTTAAGGGATTTTATATTCGTGCCTTTTGGAACCTAAATTGGTATGGTTTTCACGTTTTTGAGTCTATACCAACAATTTTTTTGATTGGTCCAATTTTTCTTCAAATTGTGCACATGGATTTGACTTGATTAATTTTGCTTCTAACAAGTTCTGATTGATTATATCCAAGTCCTTGTCTGATAGGATAAAAGGATTGTTTCCCTAATAGCATATTTAGCGCTCTTTCTCATTTGGAAAATTTTCCTAAAGTTGTAGACAATTGTTGGACTTGTTTTTTGGGAGATTCATTTTCATTCAATAATTATACGCACTTTTTAATAGAATTTTCTCTCATAGTATTTTCACTTTCTTTCAAAATCAGAATTTCATTTTCAGGTGATTTAATTTTAATTTCTAATTTTTTAATCTCTTCTTCAAGTGATGGACACTTGTCACACTTAGGGATTTTGGTTTGATAGCTTTTAACCAATTGATCAAGCTGTTTATTTAAATCTACTAAAGTACCTATTTGTGATTCAATTTTAGCGTATTTCTACCTAAGTCTTTCAAAACAACCATTTACTTAGTGAAAACATATAAGTAATTCCGAATGAGTAAGTTTTGATACCTCGTTGGCTCGTCATCACCACTGTCAGTTATATCACCTCGAAGACACAAATCTGCTTTTTCACTCTCACCGGCTGTGCTTTTTATCATCTTCATAAGTTTTATCCTAAGTGGCTGCAAAACTTCTCCTTTTCGGTGTCTTTCCTTGGCTGAGTCGATTTTATGGACAATTGTGTTTGATATGACCGGGTTTGTTGCACTTGTGAGATATGATATCCTGCTCTTCTGAGTTGTTTAGTGCTCTAACTATTCTGCTTTTCAATTGTTGATTTAGAGCTGGTTTTTCGTATTTGCGGTTCCACTTTTTGAATCTCTTTATTAGTAGCGCCAGCTCAGCTACTCCATCATCATCATCATCACCACTTTCCGTTGTTCCTTTAAGACTATTGGTTTCTTTCGTGCATCACCTCCTTTGATTCTTCCTTGAATTTGATTTCTAGCTCGTAAGTGGTGAGATTTCCAATGAGTTCTTTGACTTTGATTTTCTTCAAATCCTTTAATTCTTGAATAGAAGTGACTTTTGCTTCAAAACTTCATGGAAGGGCTTTGAGGATTTTTTTCGAACTATTTTCAATTCTATGTATGGTTTTCCAAGAGCTTTTGATTTGTGTACAAGCTTATAAAGTCATCCGTACATCTCTTTGACATTCTCATACTTGGCTACTGTGAAGTTCTCGTATTCGCTACTAAGCACGGCAAGGCGAGATTTTTTGACTTGAGACGTTCCTTCTTGAGTCACTATAAGTGTGCGCCATATTTCCTACGCACTTAGACAATGTGAGATACAATTAAATTCAATTTGATCTAATGAGCAGATAATAGAATTCATAGATTTAGCATTAGCATTTTGTAGTTTATTTTCAAAATCTGTCCATTGATCCATCGGTTTTTCTATTTCCTGATTATTTAACACTATAGTTGGTGCCCTATATCCTGTCTCAACTATATTCCAAGCATCAATGGTTTCCAGAAAATTTTTCATTCTATTTTTCCAGTACGCATATTCACCACTGAACATCGGTGGTCTAACTATGGACAGACCTTCAACAAAAGCATTATTAAAAGAAGCTATTTTAAAAATCAAAATTATAAAACAATAATTTTTTTTGAAAAATCAAATTTTTAAAACAAAAATTGACATTCATTCCTTGCTCGGATACCACTTGTAGGATCGATTTCACCATAAAGTGGGGTGAATTGGGTGATACTAATAATTATAAAAATTATTGTGGAAATATATAAAATAATTGCAGCACGGATAATAGCAGAAATAGAACAACACAGATTTACCCAGCTTCGCCTAAACCTTGCCTACGTGTTGACCCCAAGGTTTTTACTAGAAATTAAGTAATCAGATGCTTACACAAGTAAAATTGCAACATCCACTATTGACTAACCTAAATCAATGCTAAAAATACTGCTACAACTCAGCCATTGAGTTGTGAATTCTCGAACTACACCACAATAGTTCATCCCTTAGTCACACGACCAAAAAATTACAAAATTTAAAAAAGAAATTACGAATAAATAACAACTCAAAAAACAAAACCAAAATTAAAAAATTAAAAGCCCAATAGTAATTATAAAGATGCCGACCCAAAAGATTGAAGTGTTAAAAAATTGTTCCCCTTTTTATTTCTTCAGCCTTGTATCCTTTGCATTGAAAAATAATGTCTGCTTCTTTCCTTTGCTCGAGGACGTTCGTTCCTCTTCGTTCAAAATTAGGGCTTCGTGATTTGTTGAAATCACCGCTTGAAAAATAATGCTCGAAACCTTTGCTGGATTGCTTGTATGAAATGAGGCTCAAGTCATCTGTTGATTTCATTCCTTCGCGACTTCCTCTCGATCGAGTTCGAATCGAAAATAAACTGGTATGCAATTTCCTTTCTTAATCTCGTTGATATGTTTTAAAACTTTGCTCTATGATACTTGTTTGAACTCGAATAGTTGTATGCCAATAATGTTAATGGTTTAAATATAGATTGATTCCCTTTATTTTCGTACGAATATGTTATTTGAATTTGTCTGATAATTTTAGCTCGGTTGTTCGATTTTGCTTGATTGTTGGTGATTTTTTTGACTTTTTCAATTCGTATAATTTTCTGTTATGCTTGCTTGGTCACCATGGCTTGCATTTGCTTTGGAATTTGGTTGCATTTTTTTCTCTGTTTACTTCGTCCACTTTGAATTTGTGATAATCTAAACTCTTTCTATATTTGTTATTTACTAGTTTTGACTCAGACTTGATCGATTCTTATTATCACCTAGGTCACCACGGCTTTGACTTTGTTATTTAAAATCTGACATGTTTAGATAGAAATTCCTGCAGCATTGACTTTGTTCATTATTTGCATTGAGTTAATCTGGTGGTCTGCACTTTTGTATTCTCTGGCATAGCTTTACATTTTCTTCGGGTTGCACGGCTTGCATATCCATCCGAACTTTCTGTATCACCATATATGTGTGTGTATATTGTTGATCTTTTGTAGCCTTTGGTTGTCATTTACTTGAGTCTGATCCATGTTTGCATTTCTTCGATTCATGTGTATTTGATTTGTGCACTTGTATTTCCATATAAACTTCGAGTAACTGAACATTTAACTTGTAGATTTATTATGTCTTTATTATGATCATTCCTATTGCATTTCATGTGAGCTTCAAGTGCTCCTTTGTATAGTTTGTTGAGTCTGGTTGTGTTGACACACTTGTGTACATGTTCATACGTGGTTTGCTTGGAGTTGCCTCTGGTCTCTCCTGATCAATTTATTGCATTCATGTTGCCAGGTTCATTTTCTCTAATTTTTTGAGTTTGAACACTTGAACTATTTGCATTGAGTTGATGACCTTCTGTTTCATTGTTGGTCTTCACACTCACCTATGTTTACAAATGTTATGCTCTGTCCACTATTTCATACATATCACTGTCTGGACTTGTTATTGCACCTGATGTATGTGTGTGTCACCACTGTTGCAATGCCATTGATATTTGAGTCTTGTAGCTTATGTATGCACTATGTATATACATATGCTAGTTGTTGCTTTTTGGACTTGCATTCTTGTACATTTGGTGTGATGATTTCTGAACTATAAATGTATGCATATATATGTGTATATATATATGCACACATGTGTATTTTTATACACACATATGTATATGACATTGTATATATGTATATGCATCACTGTTGTCTTTATGTTGACCGGTCTAGTGCAGTTTGGCCCATTCATTTGGACTTGTGTTCTTGAGCCTGTCTGATTGTATGATTATTAGTCTTGTTTTCCTTTTAGCTGATGTTGTATTCCACACATGCATATTTGGTTTCGCTGGCAGTCTTTTTGAACTGGTCTATACAACTTGAATTTGTACTTGACTTGTGGAATCTGAACTTATGTTGACACTTCATGTTTTAGATTTCACAATTTGTATCTAGTTTATATGCAGTTTCATTTGAACTGTACTGTTGAGGCTGTGTTCATTTTGGTTTTGTTGCATTCATTCTGGACTGAACTAGTTGCAGTCTAGTTGCTTCGAGTACAATTCAATATTGATTTGGTTTGATAAAACTTAGATTCCTTTTGAAATTTTCACTTTGTTGTTGTATACCTCTGTCTATCCATTTTTGGTGCCATGCCATCTCTTCTATGTATAGTTGAACTACTTGGTGCACCACTTCAAACAGATTGAAGTTTAGGTCTGCACTTGCCTTGAGTTTGAATGGTTGAGTATTTTTCAAGTACACATTGAACTTTTGGTCGAGGCTTGTTTTATGTTGGTTTTTGGATTCTTGTACCATGAGAACTTGTACTCAACAATTTTGTGATGTATTTTTATTGTACCTGAGTTGAATCCAGCCTCAGCTCGGGTTTGACCTTGTGCTCACCCTATCCCTGTAGTTTTATCAAGTGTATATCGGTGTGCACGGTCTTGTGGCATGTACAGTGATACACTGTGCATGTCACAAGCTGTTCGTTTATGATGAATTCAGAATAAATATAATGACGAACAACCCAAATAACCGAGGCAAATAATATTTTCAAAAACATACATTTTTTTTACGCTGCACAAATATTTTCTTTTTCAATTTACTACGTTAGTGTTTGTTTTGTAGATAATTCAGATGTTGGATACAGTTTGTAATACAGTTGAAGAAAAACTTATGAGTGAACGAGTGATATGTAGTGAGTTGCTAATGTTAATGATAATTGTATTATAATTGAAAAATGTATATGTAGTGAGAGTTCAAATTTTGTACTATTATAAAATTGTAATAGGATATTTGTTTGTGTAGAATATCTATTTGAATTTAAATTCTGTGTTATTTATTTTATTCAGCAAATATTTATTTAATTATGAGAAAATAAAATAGTACAATAACAAATACATTTAAATGAACATATATGTATATATATGTTTATTATCATCAAACAAAAATCATATACTAGCATATTCAATAATCTCCCCTTTTTGATGATAACAAACATATATTTAGATTTTGAATTTATTAAATGTATTTGATCATACAATTTTCTTCCCCTATTTGAATGCTACCTCTCTACAACAAAGCTCCCCCTTCATATATGCATGAAAATAAATAAAAATATGCAAAGGGACCAAGATGGAAATATGCAAAAAAAATATATAAAAATATGCAAAATATTTGACCTTTATTTGCTAAAATCTTAACTTTTCTCTCCCTCCATTGTTATCAGCAAAGGAGTAATAGTGTTAAAAAAAGAGATAAAGTGATAGACATTAATACAATATTAATACTCGATCAAGTATAAATATTAAATTTCAATAAAAAATGAAACTAAAATCATAAGTACACTCTTAGGGAAATATTCCACTATAGAATGATAGGGGTGATGTCGGCATATCAAATAATATAGTTGTGTCTATTTGTAGTATATTTATATCAGGAAAATTTGAATATCTACTAACCATGCATAACCGTTAGGACTTTTAAATGAGATTAGTAGTATTCCCAAATTTTTAAGAAATAAAAAATAAAAAAAATTAATTCAAGCATCTTCTAACCACGCATAACCATGAGGACTTTTAAATGGGATTAGAATTAACTTGTCTACTTAATAATCAATTTCGATATGCGTTCCATACATGCATAATTGTGAGGACTTTTAAATGAGCATGAAAGCACATAAACAAATATTCTAAATAATTCACCCACGCATAACCATGAGGACTTTTAAATAAGAGTGAATACTCTAGATGTTTTTAGAAAAAGAAAATAAAAATGAATAATTCCCTGTTTAAAATACCAAATTTTGACATACTGTATTGGATTTTATTGAGTGATGGTCGTTAGAAATATGGTAGAAATAGAGATGGTCATGGAATTTTTACCAAATACGAGTTATTATAAATCTCCTTTAAATTTTTAAGGAAATCTACAAATTATACTTTCTCAAGTTATAATATATGATCAATATCAACACTCATCACTTTTTCAATCACTATTTATCTTTTTTATAGTCAGTAGGGAGTTAGCTTAGTTAATGTAGTCATTTAAGATCAAATCCAAAAATAATTATAAAATCAAAATTTCTAAAATGACTAAGGTGAAACAAGGTCAACAAAAAGGATTTTCTGGAAGGGGTTTTATAAGAAAAATGTCTGCTATTTGAAAATCAATTGAAATGAAAAATATGCAAATATTTTGTTTAAAAACGACGTAACTACTGAATGTCTCAACATAAATCACGTTGCACTAGTAATTTTTCTATCAACTAGATTAATAGTGTGATCTGCATCCAAATTTTCTTTGACTCAAGATTATTATTAGTTGGATGTTATAGACCAAACCGTGAAGCTGCAAAAAATACCTTAAGATCTTTTTACAGCTTTTAAATGCAATTCTTTTGGATTTGAACTGAGTCCGTGCATATAAACAAATAATGAACATAGTGTCAGAATAAGATGAACAAATATATCCACGTGTACCTTGAGTAATCATCAACCAACATTGTCAGTCAGTTTAAAGATGATTGGTCAACTTTTTTAAAATCAAAATCAACATTTATTTCATTATCACATAACTGGCTGAATTAAATCAAATTATGGTGCAGATTTTCACATTTAATATATCGTTTAAGATAAATGAACCGTTACCTATTTTACCTTTACGATAATTTTTCTTTTTTTCCCATTGTGATTCTACCACCTTTATACTAGGCTAAGGAACTTTGATTTTATGCCCATCGTGTGCCTGGAACAGCCAGAATCTAGGTGACACTGTTATTGTTCCTTAGCCTACCACCACATTTAAACGAGAAAAGATTTTTGTGACCTATTTGTTTTTATAGGTCCATGAATGTTAGTGGTAAAAAATTTTGAAAAATATGTTTGAGTAGACTTAAGACTATACCAACAATTGTTTTGATTTTTTCCAATTTTTTACAAATTGTGCACTGGGATTTGACTTGATTAATTTTGCTTCTAATAAGTTCAGATTGATTATATCCAAGTCCTTATCTAACAGTATTAAAGGTTTGTTTCCCTAATAGCATATTTAGCGGTCTTTCTCCTTTGGAAAATTTTTCTAAAGTTGTAGACAATTGTTGTACTTGTTTTTTGAGAGATTCATTTTCATTCAATAATTGTGTGCACTTTTAATAGAATTTTCTCTCCTAATATTTTTGCTTTCTTTCAAAATTAGAATTTCATTTTCAAGTGATTTAATTTTAATTTCTGATTTATCTTCTTCGTGTGATAGACACTTATCACCCTTAGGGCTCTTGGTTTGATAGTTTTTAACCAATTGATCAAGCTGTTTATTTAAATATATCAATATCTCTTTGTGGTTCAATTTTAGCATATTTCTTCATATGTCTTTCAAAGCAGCCATTTACATGGTGAAAATATATTAGTAATTTCGAATGAGTTAGTTTTGATACCTCGCTTGGCTTGTCATCATCACCATCTGTTATATCACCTCGAAGACACAAATTTTCTTTTTCACTCTCACTGCAATGCTTTTATCATCTTCATCAGTTTCATCCCAAGTGGCTGCAAAACTTCTCCTTTTCGGTTTCTTTCCTTGGCTAAGTCGATTCTTTGGGGGGTTTGATATGACTGGGTTTGCTGCACTTGTGACTATGATATCCTGCTCTTCTGAATTGTCTAGTGCTTTGGCTATTCTACTTTTCAATTGTTGATATAGAGCTGGATTTTCGTATTTTTGGTTCCACTTTGTGAATCTCTTTATTAGTAGCACCTGCTCAGCTACTTCATCATCATCATCATCATCACTTTCTGTTGTTCCTTTAAGAGCTATTGATTTCTTTTGTGTATCACCTCCTTTGCTTTCTTCCTTGAATTTGATTTCTAGCTCGTAAGTGGTGATATTTTCGATGACTTCTTCGACTTTGATTTGTTTCAAATCCTTTGATTCTTGAATAGCAGTGACTTTTGCTTCAAAACTTTGTAGGACTCTGAGGATTTTTTGGACTATTTCCAATTCTATGTACGGTTTTACAAGAGCTTTTGATTTGTGTATGAGATTAGAAAGTCGTCCGTACATCTCTTTGACATTCTTATCCTTGACCATTATGAAGTTCTCGTATTTTCTACTAAGCATGGCAAGGCGAGATTCTTTGACTTGAGGCGTTCCTTTGTGAGTCACTTCAAGTGTGCACCATATTTCCTACGCAGTTAGACAATGTGAGACACGATTAAATTCAATTTGATCTAATGAACAGATTATAGAATTCATAGTTTTAGCGTTAGCATTCTGTAGTTTATTTTCAAGATCTATCCATTGATCCGTCGGTTTTTCTATTTCTTGATTATTTACCACTGTAGTTGGTGCCCTATACAACTATATTCCTAGCATCGATAGTTGTAAGAAAAAATTTCATTCTATTTTTCTAATAAGCTTATTCACCATTGAACATTGGTGGTCTAACTATGGACTAACCCTCAACAAAAGCATTTTTAAAAGAAGCCATTTTAAAAAATCAAAATTTTAAAACAATAATTTATTTTTTGAAAAATCAAATATTTAAAACAAAAATTGACTTTTATTCCTAGCTCTGTTATCACTTGTAGGATCGATTTCACCCAAGAGGAGGGTGAATTGGGTGATGCTAATGATTATAAAAATTATTGTAGAAATATATAAAATAATTGTAGCATAGATAATAACACAACAATAAAAGCAGAAATAGTATAACACAGATTTATCCAGCTTCGACAAAACCCTGCCTATGTGTTGCTACTAAGGTTTCTACTAGAAATTAAGTAATCAGATGCTTACACACATAAACTTGCGACGTCCACTATTGGCTAACCTAACTCTATGCTCAAAACCCTGCAACAACTCAACCATTGAGTTGCGAATTCTCGAACTATACCATAGTAGTACGTCCCCTAGTCACACGACCAGAAAATTACAAAATTTAAAATAGAAATTACAAACAAATAACAACTCAAAACACAAACCTAATTTAAAAACTAAAATCCCAATAGTTATTAAAAAGATGTCGGCCTAAAAGATTGAAGTGATAAAAAAAACCGTTCCCCTTTTTATTTCTTCGGCCTTGTATCCTTTGTGTTGAAAAATAATGTCTGCTTCTTTTCTTTGCTTCAGAATGTTCGTTCCTCTTCGTTCAAAATTAGGACTTCATGATTTGTTGAAGTCGTCGCTTGAAAAATGATGCTTTAAACCTTTGCTAGTATTCTTGTAAGAAATGAGGCTCACGTCGTCTGTGATTTCGTTCCTTCATGGCTGCTTCCCGATCGAGTTTGAATCGAACAAAAAAACTGGTATGCGATTTCATTTCTTAATCATGTTGATATGTTTTGAACACGATTTGATACAAGTTATATATTTGAAACTTTGCTCTGCGATAATTTTTTGAACTCGAATAATGGTTTAAATAAGGATCGATTCCCTTTATTTTTGTTCGAATATATTACTTGAATTCGTCTGATAATGTTAGCTTGGCCGTTCAATTTTTCTTGATTGTTGGTAATGTTTTCTGACTTTTTCAATTCGTATAATTTCCTATTATGCTTGCTTGGTCACCACGACTTGCATTTGCTTTGGAATTTGGTTCCATTCTTTTCTCTGTTGATTTCGGCCACTTTGAATTTGTGATAATCTAGGCACTTTCGATTTTTGTTATTTTTAGGTTTTGACACTGACTTGATCAATTCTTGTTATCACCTAGGTCACCACGACTTTGACTTTGTTATTTATAATCTGACATGTTAAGATAGAAATTCCTATGACATTGACTTTGTTCATTCTTTGCATTGAGTTGATCTAGTGGTCTACACTTTTGTCTTCTCTGGCATAGCTTTGCATTTCCATCGGGTTGCACTGCTTGCATATCCATATGAACTTGCTGTATCACCATATATATAAATACGTAAATATGTATATGTATATATATGTGTTGTTGATCTACTGTAGCCTCTGGTTGTGATTTACTCGAGTCTGATCTGTTTTTGCATTTCTTCGAGTCATGTGTATTTGATTTGTGCACTTGTATTTCCATATAAACTTTGAGTCAATGAACATTTAACTTGTAGATTTCTTGTGTCTTTACTATGATCATTCCTTTGCATTTCATGTGAGTTTCAAGGGCTCCTTTGTATAGTTCGTTGAGTCTGGTTGTGTTGACAAACTTGTGTACATGTTCATGTATGGTCTGCTTGGAGTTTCCTCTGGTCTCTCCTGATCAATTTATTGCATTCATGTTGCTAGGTTCATTTGCTCGGATTTTTTGAGTCTGAACACTTGAACTATTTGCATTGAATTGGTGACCTTCTATTTCACTGTTGATCTTCACACTCATCCATGTTCATAATTGTTATGCTCAGTGCACTGTTTCATACATATCACTATTTGGACTTATGACTGAACCTGATGTAACCGTGTGTCACCACTGTTGCACTGCCATTGATATTTGAGTTTGGTTGCTTATGTATGCACTGTGTATATACATGTGCTAGTTATTGGTTTTTGGACTTGTATTCTTGTACATTTGGTGTGATGATTTCTGAACTATATACATGTATACATATACATACATACATACATACATATACATATATATATCTATGTATGTATATATACATACATGTGTATATGACACTGTATATATGTATGTGCATCACTGTAGTCTTTATGTTGACTGGTCTGGTGCAATTTGACCCATTCATTTGGACTTGTGCACTTGAGTCTATCTGGTTGTATGAGTAGTAGTATTTTTGTCCTTTTAGCTGATGTTGTATTCCATACATGCATATTTGGTTCCACTGGAAGTCTTTTTGAACTGGTCTGTACAACTTGAATATGTACATGACTTGTGGCATCTGAACTTATGTTGATGCTTCATGTTTTACATTTCGCCAATTGTATCTGGTCTATGTGTTATTTCATTTGAACTGTAATGTTGCGGCTGTGTTCATTTTGGTTTTGTTGCATTCATTCTGGATTGGAGCTTGCTACAGTATGGTTGCTTTGAGTACAGTTCATTATTGATTTGGGCTCATAAAACTTGTCTTCCTTTTGAAGTTTTCACTTGGTTGTTGTGTACCTCTGTCTATCCATTTTTAGTGCCATGCCTTCTTTGTATGAACAGTTGAACTGTTTAGTGCACCACTTCGAATAGATTGAAGTTTAGGTCTGCATTTGCCTCGAGTTTGAATGATTGAGTATTTTTCAAATGCACATATTGAATTTTTGGTCGGGGCTTGTTTTATGTTGGTTTTTGGATTCATGTACCACGAGAACTTATACTCGACGATTTTGTGATGTATTTGTATTGCACCTGAGTTGAATCCAGCCTCGGCTCGAATTTTACCTTGTGCTCACCTGTCCTTGCCATTTTATCAAGTGTATATCGGTGTGCACGGCCTTGTGGCATGTACAGTGATACACTGTGCATGTCACAAGATGTTCGTGTATGATGAATTCAGAATAAATATGATGATGAACAACCCAAATAACCGAGGCAAATAATATTTTTTTAAAAATACATTTTATTTTACGCTACACAAATATTTCTTTTTCAATTTTAATGCGCCGATGTTTGTTTTAAAGATAATTCAAATGTTGGATGTAGATTAGAATACAGTTGAAGAAAAAATTATGAGTGAACGAGTCATATATAGCGAGGTGCTAATGTAAATGATAATTGTATTGTAATTGAAAAATGTATATATAGTGAGAGTTCAAATTTTTTACTATTCAAAAATTTTAATAAAATATTTGCTTAAATAAAATATCTATTTGAATTTAAATTTTGTTTTATTTATTTTATTCAGCAAATATTTATTTAATTATGTGAAAATAAAATAGTACAATAACAGATACATTTAAATGAATATATATATATATATGTTTATTATCATCAAACAATAATCATATATTAGCATATTCAACACGTCCTATGCCACACTTTCTCACTAAATGGTTTACTAACCGTTAGTCAATGTCACATTGGAAAACTCAAAACTTGTCTCGTCTCATCGACGAGTATAAATAAACCTCTTGGTGGTTCCTCGTGAACCATAAATCTCAAAATAGGAAATCACAAACTTAAAACTTGCCTTATATCATCGGCAAGTACAAAAACATCATGATGGCTCTCATTGACTATAACTCCTAGAATAGGAGATCTCAAACCATCAAACTCGCCAACTATTGGCCATTCCAGATAATTCCTATAAATAGGAATTATAAAACTCAAATTGCACCATAAAATGGCCGAATAACTTAGAATCGATAACCTCTAATAGCTTCGATCGTACAAGTCCGGAATTAATCGAAACAGTAAACGCTCATGGCCCATACAACGTGTTTTTACTAGATCACTTAATTCTCTTTATCATACATTCGAATAGTGCAAAAATGTGTATTTAATATTTAAAATAATTCACTTTAGAAAATAAGCTTTTAAACCAATTTAAGAAATCATTTTTGAAAACCGTATTTAGAAATTCCCTTATCCATAATAAATAGATTTTAATATTTGAAAATACTCCTAAAATAATATATAATCATTACTTGAATTGCCCTTTTATCTGAAAATTATTTCAAAAATTATTTGGAGAAAATTGTGCTCGGAAATAGTGAAAAACCAATAAAATACTCAAAACCGATAACCCCAATTAAATTCAAATTCAACTTCGAATTCAATCCAAACTCAATTCAAATTCAACTTGAATTTGAACTTCAAATTCTCTAAAATTTAGCTAGCCTATTGATAGTCATCATAGCTCTTAAAACATCACAAAAGCGTCTTGAAAACAAGAAGCAAAAGCTAGGAAAACAAGTTGAAAACAAAACCAGAAACAACAACTCATACAAATGAAAGACATACATAAGCAAGCCCCCTAGGTTGACCGCCAAGTCGTCCTCTCCACTCCATAGGTCGATCGTACGGTCGACCTATGTGAAGGCCTGGTCGACCTAGGCTAGCCTGCTTACGCAAATTCTGATCCAGTCATTTTCAAGCCACGAACTGATTTTCAAGCCAACTTTAACAAGGAAAATGAGATTATTTTTCAACCAAATTTTGCAAGCATATAGAGAAACATATAAACTACAAACTAAAGAAATCCGACAGCATTTCGGTGCCGGAATTGGAAGTTACAAGCATGTAAAGTAAAGACTCGGATCATATTTTATAATAGAGAAACTAAAACGAAAATTGTTTACAGGGTACGTATTTTTGCATAGAACTTCTCTGTAGGCATTGCAGTAGCTAGAAAATGCGAGTTATTAACCCACCTTGCTATATCAAAGCAAAAACCCAGATTATTAGCTGAAAGGTTGGAGCTTTTCTCGAATTTAGGCCTCGAAAACCTATAAAACTAAGAAACTGGGACATGTAAGAAAGAGTAAAGCACTTAACAGACCATCATTCACAAAATTTGGATTTTTGATGAAATATAAGGTTTTAGATTCGACTGCCTATAGATTTAGCTTCAATTTTATTTTAAAAACACAAGGTTTGAGTTTTAACTTAAAGATTTTGGCTAGGGTTTGCAGAGAGGTTTAGTTTCCGTCCTTCTACAGTTTCTTCCAGTAAAGAGAAATAAGCTGTACGTAGAAGGAAGATGAGATATTTCTCATTTCTTTCTATAGGCAAAATGACCAACTGGGCTTAAGACCTGCCAATCAAAAGAAATAAAAAGGCTAAGGTTATTTATTCAACATTTAAATCAAATGGCTTTCTATTTACATTGTATAAAAGAACAAAAGCCATTTTCTTCCAATTGTCACACAAACAAAATTTGTATACTTACAAAAAAAAACAATAAAATGTTTTCCAACATATAAAAATTTTAATTTCTATTTTTAATGCATTTTTGTTATTAAAATCTTAGTTTACAAAAAAAATACTATTTACACAAATAAAATGTAAAAATCTCCAATTTTAACTTCTAAAATTCAATAAAAATACCTTTCTCACTTAGAAAAATATTTCAAATCATTTCCAAACCTTATTTATAGCCAAAACATATTTTAAAACCAATTTCCACCTTTTTATTTAAATAAACCACTTTTAAAAATCAATTACTTCTTTTGAAAATTATTAAAAGAAGCAAATTGGCAATAATTAATGAAATTATTGCACTATCATCCATTAAAAATAATTCCTCATTTATTTTTAACTCAAACCACTATAATAAAGTTTCTAAAATCTTATTCTCACATTTTATTCCCAAAAATTCATTCTTTATTCCAAATAAACAATTTAAATTCTCAAAATTATAAATTCTCAGTATTAAATTATGAATTCTATTATAGTTTAATACTTATAGGTAATCACTAAAACCAGGGTTGTTATAGACTCCCTTACTTATCAAAATTGCGTCCTCGCAATTTCTAAAGAAGAGTTTGTATTCAATATATTAATTTCATTAGTCAAAGGAAGGACGGACTAGCTTGAGTTTAAAAGAAATTCTTAGACTCTTGACAGAAAATCAAGATAAGACTCGCTCGATTAATTCTATGGTTTCCAAAGTGATAATATCGAGACTAGCAAACCATTGAATTTTTCGAGCAACACACAAGATTTCGAAGGTGTCTCACCTTCGAATAGAAAGACAACAAGATGTTACATAAAGTATCAATCAAATGAGATTGATTTCCTAAAAGCTCTTCGAGTAGGTTAGAATGTAACACAACTCCAACCTGAACTCTAATCAACAAGATGATTATCGATGTAATTTTCGTATGATACTACAGAAGGAACCACATCGATACAAGGTAGACGCAATAAAAGCAAGATAGCTCAACCAAAAGTTGTTTCAAACTCAAACGATCGCATAAATGCACGTTGTTAGAAAATAGCATAAGAATAAGATAAGAACAAGCACTCAAATACATGTATTAACTCTTAACTAAAATTCTTAGAATTCCAAAATTTAGCATTTTTAGTATATTATAGCCATAATTTTCAATACTTGAAATTTTTTCAAAACTTCTTTATTACAACACTTAATAAGTAATACGAAAACTCAAATTCAAATTCATATTCCTCTTGTTACAAATTAAATTTCCAAAAGAATTTTATAAATTCCTACCAATAAATTCTCAATGAAATTTTAAAATCTCATCACTCTTTGTTTTCCAAACCACTAAAAGTTTTGAAAACAAGCTTCACATTTATTACATATAACTTTTATATTACATTATCCAATAGACAACAAAAATTTTAAAACCCAAAACTTATTTTATCTAGTAAACAACATTTTTAACAATAAACATACTTATATTTAATATATAAGTTCAAAATAGTATAATGACATTGCCTCGCCATTGGTTTATAGTGAACAAATCTATCCATTGGCTGCAGAGTTGACTAAGTGATCAAAACTGCCTCGCCACTTGATTAACCATCACTATGGTTCAAAGGCTGCACATATCACTCAAATAAAAATTTAATACTCAGTTCCTAAAATAATTTATTTCTAAACTCAATTATCATGTCTGATTGCCTCATCGCAATATTTAGGAAATTCTTATCGATAACGTTGATCAGGCGCATCGACTAGAATTTTTAAAGCACTCGATGGACAAACCAACACACAAATCATTTATATAAAGGGAAATATCTCTCATATATAATGCAGAAAATTATTCTTTGATTTCATAATAACTAAAATTCCAATTTCTCTTAAAACACATATCAAATAACTGCAAAAAATCAAAATCAAAGAAAATAAGAAGAACACATCGAGATATTCCTAGAATACTTGATTCACAAGGTTGACAGAACAAAATGGAGTGTTTGTCAATCCAAATGATATAACAAGCCACTCATAAGAATCATATGTGGAATGCGGTGAAAGTAATGTTATCTCCCATGACTCGTAGCTGAAGGAAATTAGTGCAAGGTCAAGCTACGGAAAGACTTGAGCACCCGCACAATAGATCAAATAAAAGATAAACGAAATATAGATAAGGATAAGATATTCTGCTCAAGCGAGAAGATGCACACTATCATCATATTATTACTTCGAGTGAAGTAATGCCATAAAATATAACACTAAATGAGTATCCAAAATGATATCTCGAAAGAAATAAGGATGATCGTATCAATTGAACTCAATCAATTACCTCATTCCTTAATGGATATCCTTGTGGAAGGATTACCGAAAGGCTAAGAGCCAGAAATGAGATCAACCTAATACTTGATTGCCGATTGGGTAACAATCCCAAAACGAACAATCAAAAATTATAGAGTCACAATAATTAAAATTTGAGGCACATCATCATCATCTCGAAATTCAAGAACAGATTAAGATACTTTAGAATTATCATCAACATTTTGAAGGATAAGAAGAAACACATCAACCAAATCATCATGCCTAATGTATATAAGTCCCTCCAAAGCATGAGATTGGTCCTAAAAACAATCAAGCAATCCATTCCCAAAATGTACAAATCTCAAGATGGTGAATAATATGCAAATTCACACGAAAAGGAAAATACTCAAAATAAGCTCAACACCCCATACTCAAATTCTAAGATTGCGTGTCCATCAATAGGATTTTTCAATCCTTAAGAAGTAACAAAACAAGAAATAATCAAAAGCAAAACACCATCAAGCTTCTTCGATATGAGTGACCATGAAGCGCTCGATTTGAAGAGAACACAAGTAAAATGATCAAAAAATAACTACATAGAACTCTAAAGAAAAGATGAAGGAGTACCTCTAGGTTGAGAGGAACCATCAGAAGCATCCATCATGATAGTCTTTCCCGAATAAGGACCCTTAGATGAAATGGGGCACTGGGAAGACCAATGTCCCTCTTGTTTGCAAGCACAAAAAACAATAGGCCTAGAACACTCTCGATTAAAGTGATCATGAGAACCACAGTTGAAACAAGTGTTGTGAGAACGATGAATTGCACCAAAATAGGAACTACAGGCAAGATGCTTATTCTTTTGAGAAAAAGATTAGGATGCTTGGAAGGGAAGTTTTCTCTTGATTGGATTCTTGTGAACCTCAGCCTCATCACTACTATCCCTTTCCTTCTCGATGGCTTCAAGGTGAAGCGCCGAATCAGCGAGCTTTTTGAAGAATAACTTAAGCTGGAGCATAAGAGATTTCTTCAAGTATTTCTTAAATCCATAAACAAATCTAAGGTTCTTTCTATATGGAGTACAGATAAATTCGAGCCCATACTTGGAAAGGGACTCGAAAGAAGAAACATACTCTGCAAAAGATGATTTCCCTTGCTTTAATTCAAGAAAGCGATAGGCAAGGGAAGCTTTCTCAAAATCGATCACAAGTTTAAGCTCAAACCGATCTCTAAACTATTGCCAAGTGAGGGTGGACTCATCAATCTCGGCAATAAGAAGCTCATTCCAATCAAGAGCACATTCTTGCATCATACTTTATGCTACAAGAACTCGATGATGATCAAATAAATCCATGCGAGAGAAGATGCGCTCACATGTTCGAAGCCAAGCCTGGTCCTAAAGAACAGTCTTGGAACCTTTGAAAGGCTTGCCTCTCAAATGAGAATAGTCAATGCAT
Organism: Allium cepa; assembly: GCA_030765085.1. Lineage (NCBI taxonomy): Eukaryota > Viridiplantae > Streptophyta > Magnoliopsida > Asparagales > Amaryllidaceae > Allium > Allium cepa. The sequence continues at coordinate 475,266,441 of CM060932.1, forward strand.
ATACGTGCAAATGTTGATTTTCATGAAGGTGAAGAATTGGATGGAGTAGGAGACTCGATGCTCCGAACAAGCTCTAAGTTCTGATTGGTTGAATGCACACACCCTTAGGATGTGACCCACTAGGCTGCTCAGCATCCGAGGTGCGACTTCTTTCTCTACCAGCCATGAGCTGAATGTTAAGGTAGAATGAATTATCCACTAGGATAGATATTATTAACAAGGTCCATCAATTAAGGAATACTATATAATTATAAAATCACATTCCTAGACGTATTCCCACCCATCTTCCCCTAAGGACTCGAGAAGGTCAAGGCACGATTTGAAACAAATTTGATTAAGATTGATGATATCACTCATATTGTACTTTGATGCATCGTAATATATGTTCTGTTCAGTGTTTATCGTGTTTTGTTCTGAACTCAGCTCTAATACCAAGCTGTGACACCCCAACCCGAGACCCACATTAACAAAGAGAATTACTGGGCAATTCTATCTACCAATGTGGAGAATAGGGCGGGTTAGGAGCGACCATCTATAATCTTGTCTTAAACATCTATCGAATACATCGATGAATGCTCTATATTTTTTTCTATCTCTCGTGGATCGACATATCTAATAAATGCTTAATGCAAAACTATAAGTGGCTAACAGATCTATTAAAAGAAAATACAATAACAGAATGCATATCACATCACAGAACATTAAACATCATACATATAAATACATATACACTGATTCATCCCAGTACAATACAAAATGATACACAAAAGTGGTTCGGAGACCACACTATATACATCTAATCAAAATACATTTCTTAGTCAAGCAGAAAGAAATATAAACTACACAAAAGTGCTAGGCTGATGTCCAAGCAGATGCATCAAAGCTAAGTCTCATAACTGATAGCTAACCTGAAACAACTCGGTCTGACTCGAGTATAAAATACACGGGTCAGTCTAGCTAAAACAATCAATTAAGAAGAATAGATGACAATATGAAGCGTATGATATAAGGAAATAATTCTTCTCGAATGAGAAGAGATAATAGGAAAACATGTCCATATCTTAAGTGAATAAATATCATTTAAGCATAAAGAATCTTTAAAGAAGTAACTCAAAATAAATCATCAAGTATAATAGTCATCTCATATCATCGACGATAGCCAAAATTAACGACAAGGATTTCTCTATCCTTATCTCTTAAATAGAAGAAAACTCAAATGATAAATCTCAAAAATGGAGAAACCTCAAACACAAAATACGCCAAAATGGCAAAACCAGATATATTCCCATAATAGAGAAATCTCAACTCAAAATACACAAAAAGGCAAACTCGAATACCTCCAAAAAGTAGTATATAATCTCAATCTCAGAAATAGGACCCAACAACCCAAATAAAAAGCCCATCAGCTATAAATAAATTATGCACTCAATAGCCCAATAATAATAGCCCGACATCTATAAAAAAAGAAAGGACCCAACAGCCCATTTGTAGCTATAAAAACCCATATTGGGCCCAACAGCCCAATAAAAAGCCGAACAACTATAAAATATGAAAGGACCTAACAGCCCAATCTGTGGCCTAATAGTCTGCCAAATACCGTGTACTAGAGAACCCCGACATCTTTTAGGACCCAATAGCCCCAAAATAGCTCCTCAACTATACATATACATACATACGTACATATACATACATATATATATATATATATATATGTATATGTATATGTATATGTATATGTATATGTATATGTATATATAAGTATATGTAGACATAGAACGCAACAGCTCAATTATTGGCATTCATACGTGAATGTGTCACCAACTCTCAGCTAGGAACCTCAAAACTTGTCTTATCTCATCGAAAATATAAATAAACCTCGTGATGGTTCCTCATGAACCATAAATCTCAAAATAGGAAATCACAAACTCAAAACTTGCTTCATATCATCGGCAAGTATAAAAACATCGTGCTGGCTCTCTTCGACCATAACTCCTAGAATATGAGATCTCAAACCATAAAAATCATCAAATATTGGCCATCCTAGATAATTCCTATAAATGGGAATTATAAAACTCAAAATACGCCGTAAAATGGTCGAACAATTCAGAATCGATAACCTCTAATAGCTTCGATTGTACAAGTCCGGAATTAACTGAAACAGTAAACGCCCATGGCCCATACCATGTGTTTTACTAGATCACTTATTTCTCTTTCTCATATGTTCGAATAGTGAAAAAATGTGTATTTAATATTTAAAATAATTCACTTTATAAAATAAACTTTTAAACCAATTTACGAAATCAGCTCTGAAAACCGTATTAAGAAATTCCCTTATTATAGAGAACAAATAGATTTTTATATTTGGAAATACTTTCAAAATACTATATAATCATTATTTGAATTTCCTATTTTGTCTAAAAATTATTTCAAAAATCGTTTGGAGAAAACCGTGCTCGAAAACAGTGAGAAACTAATAAAATACTCAAAATCAAATACTCCAATTAAATTCGAGGTAGATTTCGAATTCAATCCAAACTCAATTCAAATTCAAATCGAATTTGAATTTCAAATTCTCCAAAATTTAACTAGCCTATTGATAGGCATCATTGCTCTCAAAATATCACAAAAACGTCTTGAAAACAAGAAGCAAAAGATAAGAAAATAGGTTGAAAACAAAACCGGAAATAACAACTCACACAAACGAAAGACACACATGAGCAAGCCCTCTAGGTCGACCGCCAAGTCGGCCTCTCCACTCTACAGGTCAACCTCTCCACTCCCTACCATACGGTCGACCTATGTGAAGGCCTGGTCGACCTAGGCTAGCCTTCTCATGCGAATTCTGTTCCAGTCGTTTGCAAGCCGCGAACTTATTTTCAAGCTAACTTTTAACAAGGCAAACTAGATTGTATTTCAACCAAATTTTGTAGGCATATAGAGCAACATATAAACTACAAATTGAAAGAAATCCAGTAGCATTTCACTAGCGAAATTGGAAGTTACAAGCATGCAAAGTAGAGACTCAGATCATATTTCATAAAAGACGAAAACTGAAAGGAAAATTGTTTACAAAGTGTGTATTTTTGTACAAAACTTCTCTTTGAGCATTGCAGTAGCTAGAAAATACGAGTTATTAACTCACCACGCTATATCAAAGCAAAAACCCAGATTATTAGCAGAAAGGTTGGAGCTTTGCTCGAATTTAGGTCTCAAAAACCTGTAAAACTAAGAAACAGGGATATGCAAGAAAGAGCAAAGCAATTAACATACCATCATTCACAAAATTTAGATTTTTGATGAAATATTAGGTTTTAGGATCGATTGCCTGTAGATTTAGCTTCAATTTGATTTTAAAAAAACAAGATTTGAGTTTTAAATTGAAGATTTTGGCTAGGGTTTGCAAAGAGGTTTAGTTTCCTTCCCTCTAGAGTTTCTTTCAATAAATAGAAAATAGCTGTACGTAGAAGGAAGACGAGATACTTCTCATTTCTTTCTACGAGCTAAATGCCCAAATGGGCTTAAGACCCACTAATGAAAAGAAATAAAAAGGCTAAGGTTATTTATTCAACATTTAAAACAAAAGGCTTCCTATTTACATTATATAAAAGAACAAAAGTCATTTTCTTCCAATTTTCACACAAATAAAATTTATAGACTTACAAACATAAACAATAAAATATGTTCCAACATATAAAAATATTAATTTCTATTTTTAAAGTATTTTATTATTTAAATCTTAGTTTACAACAATTTACTATACACAAATAAAATGTAAAAGTCTCTGATTTTAACTTTTAAAATTCAGCAAAAATAATTTTCTCACTTAGAAAAATATTTCAAACCATTTTGAAACTTATTTATAACCAAAAAATATTTTAAAACCAATTTCCACCTTTTTATTTAAATAAACCACTTTTAAAAATCAATTACTTCTTTTAAAAATTATTAAAAGAAGCAAATTAGCAATAACTAATGAAATTATTACACTATCATTAATTAAAAATCATTCCTCATTTGTTTTGAACTCAAACCACTATAATAAGGTTTCAAAAATCTTATTCTCACCCAAAAATTCAATTTTTATCCCAAATAAACAATTTAAATTCTCAAAATTATTAATTCTCATATTAAATTATAACTTCCGTTATAGTTTAATACTTATAGGTAATCACTAAAACTAGGGTTGTTACACTTAAAACTTTTCGAATTCTTTATGAAATAACTACCGCATTTATCAAATCTAAATCAAAGGAAAAATTAATGTTTAAGCCCTTCCATTAAGCAAAACCAACAATGAAAATAAGTACTTCTTTTAAAATAATTTATTTTCCATAGCAAATAAATTAGGAAAAAACCCCAAAAATCACAGAAATTCAATTTCATCATGTTATCTAACATATTAAAATTTTAGTCTGAATTTCCTCGTGAAATAATCGAAATTTAAATTAAACCCAATATTGTCATATTTTCCTTTAGAAATTCATAGTAAATCTTCCATAGCTTAGAAAATTAAAAAATCGAAACCTATCTCCAAAATCATGTTTTAATTAACATATAATTTTCCTTTGGTATTTTAAATAATCGATTTTGCCCTAAAATCATGCAAATACACGTAAATGAATTGCTTCAAATCAAGCACATAGTAGTTCAAGCATATCATCATCCAACACATCATAAAAATGAATTTAATCTTAAATCCGAGATCATATGATTATAAAAACAAAATAGAGAAGGAATGAATTATTATTCACCTTAAATATGATAAGAGCATTGAGATTTGATTTGGAATTAATCCTCTAGCTTTAATTCTTTAACTTGATTGAATTTCTCTTCCTTTTCTTCCTTGTTAATAGTCGGCACTTCTTACGTTAAATTTGCATTTTTGAGTGTTTGAGAAAATTAATGTGAATGGTCAAATAAAAGTGTATGACTGCGAATAATAAGGTGTGGCTATATTTACTAATATGCCCATGTTTTAATTAATGATTTAAAAGCCATTTTAATCCCTTTTAAGTAAATTAAGCATGACATTTTTATAGTTTTATTCAAATCTCAATCCCCTTATCCTTATTATTCTATCTAATTTATCTAATTAAATCTCTTGAAAAATATTATCAGAAATTAGGGATGTTTCAGTTACTTTGACGTGGAAATTTTTTGTAGCTTATTTACATTATAATATAAATATTTAATGAAGGAAACTATATTATATTTGGTATTTAAAGTATGTTTATGATTTATTTTCCATAACTAGCTTTTATGGAAATTTCGGAAACAGGAAAATAGGCACAGGGGAAAAGGTTGCAAAAAATTTTAGTTTCAGAGACAACAAGTTTTTTTAGTTTGAAAGAAACTTTTTAGTATAAACAGAAAATGATAGTTGCAACTATCATTCTGCGATTTACACTAAAAATCGTCTTTCAACCTGAAAATCAAACTTCTTATTCCTGGAACTAAATTTTTCACCAATTTTTTCGTTGAGCCTAAAAACTCCTTTCCAAAATTAGTAGAATGGTTGGTATGATTGTTTGGAGTTTGGGTATGAAATTTACATTGATTATTGATAGATTTTATGTTGAACTATATTGTTGAATAATCGATACGATTATATTGTGATGTTGTGACTTACTAGTCTATGCCATTCGAATTTTTGATTATTATGACATCCTATTGATATTGTATTACACCCTATCATCATTTATTATTTATAAATGTTATGTTGATTAATTATATTGTTAAAAGTATAATTTAAACAACATTGACATTTAGTATTGAAATAAAAAGAATTAAAATTGAAATTTTACTGGTTTTGGCCTTAGAATAGAAAAATCTAAATTAAATGTTGTTTTGTCCTTATTTGAAATTTTCTCACAAATGAATGTGTTTAATTTTAAATTTTTGACATGTTATAATAAATGATATTTTGAATAGGATAGTCTAAAATTAGGTAGGTAGTTTACGAGTAAGTTCTTGCCAAATAAATTATTTTATTAAATATGAATAAATAGGTGATTTCTAAAATAGTGTCGCTTTAACTTGAATTTTTTTGTAACTTTATTATATTAAAATAAAAATATTTTGTAAAGAAACCTATACCGAATTCTATATTCTTATAGTATTTATAATTTATTCTTTGAAATGGGATTATTGGAAATTTGAAAATTTGTAAAAAAATTAAAATGACCCAAAACATTTTTGTAGCTCTTGCATATTATTTTGAGAATATTTAATAAAGGGACATATATTTATTTTGATCATCTAATAATTTTAATAATTTAATCTTTATAATTAGCCTTTTGGAAATTAGGAAAAAATGTTAAACTGATTTGGAAAATTTTGAGATTTTACTAGAAATTCTAAAAATGTGTTTAATAACTATGAAATTTAAATTGGACTTTCCCTACAAATTTTAGGCCTTTAATGATTTATTTAGTATAAAATCTGATGTATTTCAACTATGAAAAATAATACGTATTTTTGGAAATTTCTGAAACATTTTTGTTGATTCCTGAAGATAAATGAAGAACCTTTTATGTTAATTACATTCTAAAATTCCATATGGATTATTTTGTAAAAATTAAAATAGGAAAAATAACATACTTTTATAAAATGAATGATTGATTATTAAAGAGATCAAGGCTGGATAATGACATACTCATTGTCAATACTGAAACCACTTTAATAACAGTGTTTGTGGTGGATGTTATCTAGAATATAGAGTTTAAATTGGCGAACGTTTGCTGGAATGAAGTAAAAGAACGATAGCGGATGACCCCGATAATTGTGTCAATTTGAAATGTCTAAAACATGAGCTATACCTAACCAATGAAGATCGCTACATCTAGAGGATATCTTTTCCTCGTATTGCTGTCTTGATTTTGAACTCGATGGGTGCATCTTGATCTTGGACTGATGGACCTGGTCGGTCGTTAGGGGTTACGACCGATTAGGGAGCGCAAAATGGTAGTATCCTACCTTGGACATTGCCTCACATGCCTTGTCATATGATTATTTCTTATGAGACAACTACCATTTGTTCTATTATTGTACCTATATGGGACTCACTGGCACCGATATTACTAGTTGTGTTACAGGATCTGCACAGACTACATGCTTAAAAATATGCTAAGGGAGATTAATGTAAAGCCTAAACACTATTTTAATATTTACATTACTGATAGACATTACATATGTATTGTATTTACTACATATAGACAGTTTAACGTTTCCTTAGAAGATGGAAATTCCTATAACATCTCTTAAGTTATTATACCCATTATACATATGATTTTGAGTTAACTTACATGAGAATTTTTAATTCTGACTCCAGAATATGTTTTTCATTATGCTCGGGTCAGCCTGAGTATTTCATTGATTGGAGACTATTTTTTTGGGAGCTGAAGATGGATGTGAGGGTTTCAGCACTTTAGTTATTTTTTCTATATTCTATTATCTTGATTTGTAAACATTTGTTTATTCCACAGTGCTATTTTATTTTTAGAACTTTGAAGTAATAATATTAATTAGCAATATTTTATTATAAATTTTATTTTTGCTATGAGATTCTATATTTTTGTTCTTTTCTATATTATATCTTTAGAATAAAATCCCATTGATAATATGTCATTTGGACTGTTGAGTATTAAAGTGGCGAGTTCTCACAGTTGGTACTAAAGCTTTGGTTTAGCGAACACCTAAGCCTGTTGGAGTAAACTCATAAGAAAAGGGTAATGGACACCCTAAAACGAGTTGAGAGTATATTCTAAGAAAGCGTATTTTTATTTTTATAAAGGTTAATAATCCTAAGATAAAATGTTTACAATGATTTGAAAATAAATATTTTTATTTTAAAGCTTGTTTAAAATGTTTTTGGTAACACTTTTTTCATAAGATATTATTTAAAAACCTCTTGAAAGAACTTCCAAGTCAAGAAATCTTTGCATAATAATGTATGAATATTTGAACCATATATAAGTTTATTCAAAAAAAAATTGAATATAAAATGACAAAAATTATAAATGAAAACATATTTAAGGACTTTTTTGTATTAAATGCCTTCAATAGAATTTATTATGAAACTCTCATATTCGAATTTGTAAACCTTAGTTTAATAAAATAATTTATGGAAAATACTTACAGTTTGATTTGGAGTATTTGCCATTTGAATTTGTAACATGGAATAAATATGATAAATCGAAAATGGGTTTTATCATAACATATGTTTTTATGTAATCTATTTATTCCCTTTTAAAACTATTTCTAAGTAAATAATCTTTGCTTAATAATTAATGAATATATTTACATCTTTACAAAAAGTATTTGGAAGTTAAAATATGAATAAAAATAATTGAAAATAGATGAAGAAGAAATTTAGAGATAAGAACGTTTATTAACATTTGTTAATATCACTTATCTTTTACTACCTATTGATTCCAAATGATATATTTTAGATATATACTTATATTTATAATAAAATGATATTTTTAAAAGACATTTAAGAGTACAGAATAAAATGGAGAAAAAATTGTTAAATAAAAGAATATTTATGAAATAGTTTTCATAAAGGATATTTTATCGTGTTTAATAAACAATTTTACAAAGGATTTGTAAAGTATTTATCTATAAAATATAAGGATGTTATATAAAAGAAATTTATTTAAATATGATTTATAAAATGAAAATTTATAAATAACAGAATTTTATTTTAAAGGAAAAAGGTAGTTTAAACAAAAATTTAAAAACTTTATTTCGTATAAAATTTATATAATGTAGATTATAAATAAAGGAAGTCTTTTACTAAAATTTTAAGAAAAGAAATTTTTCTTGGAAATTTTTTTAAAGACTTTGTTTTATGATATTTAAGAAGAAAATATTCTGAGATTAACGAGTTTTCTCAAAAATGTGAAATATGAAATATATTTGTGAAAATAATAATTTCGTTTTATAAGTATAATATTAATTTCATTTTCATAAATATGATATTTATGAAAATATTAATTTCATTCTAAATATAATATTTGTAAAAATATAAATTTCATTTTATAAAAGATGTGATGTTATTTGTTTATAAAACATTATAATTTTAAGAAATATATATAGTTATGGTTTTTATAAATATGATCCATATAAGTATGTTTTATGGAAAATGTTGAAAAAAAATTAATTTATTATTTATTTGAACTTAGTGCCGGTAATTTTGAAAATAGCTTTGAAAGATTTTTCAGTAAATGATAACTAATGACAATAATTTAGACATTGACAACATTAATGATAATTAAGATAATATTAATTTTAATATTAATTAATGATGTTAGTTGAATTGAATATTAATTAATTAAGGATGTTGATTTGAATGTTAATTTATAATGATAACTTAAATAATATATTTTTACCTTTACGATGCTTATAAACATATATAATTGTCATGCCAGTCATGTTTACATGACTGTTTGATTTGCATGTAAGTTATAATTGTAGTTATAAAGTAAGTATATATAAAAAAGTTTCTATTTGTGCATTTTTCATTGTTGCTTGTGTTTAAATCTTTTAAAAAGTGATAAATGGACTTTTATATTTGAATCCATTACATGTAAATGTGGTAGGCTTAAGATAAAGTCTTAGATAGTTACCGTAGGTTAATTGAAAAGTAAATTTAGCAATATGGATGTATATACACTTTTGAATTACTGTGTTTAAACACATTAAAATGGTTTCGAATTCATAATTTATGTAAAAGTGAAAGTATTCTTACATTAAATTAATGTATTTTGTACCAAGTTTTGATGGCATGTAAAGTCGATGTCTAGGTGAATATTTAAGTAGTATTTATAAATGAGATTTATATTACGTGAAGTAAGAAATTTTATAAATGAATTTTTGTAAAGTATTAAATTTTTGAAGATTATTGATTTTGGCATAAATGATATTTATATGAATTTTCTTCTAGTATAAATTTAGAGATATTATATAAAAGAGTTATACATAAAACTTTTATGTTTGAAATTTTATGGTAAGGAAGAAATGATTTTGAAGGTTATTATTTATAGTATGATAAGTTAAAAAAATTGAATATCTATTTTTTTGAAAGAAAAGGTTTTTCAAATATTCTACTTGGTGCTGGAACCGGTCTACTAAATATTTAGAGATTTTAGACATGTGTCTGGCCAACGTATGGACTAAAACTCTTTAAGAGCAAGGATAGATGTAACATCCCTAAAAGGACTATTAATATTAACAAAATCTCACTCTTGTCGCTTGAAAATAATTCTGTTGATGACTGCAGCATCATTGGGGTTCATTTTTAAGTTTCAAAAGTGAGAAATTAATAATAAACATGTTAAGACAACAAACATATGTAAAAGTATTTCGAAAGGCCTTTTAGAAATAAAAATAAAAGATTTTGATTATTTTTAAATTTAGAGAAAACCTGTAACGACCCGGGTTTTCGAACCAGTCAAAATAACCGAAAAATCCGTTCGTTCTAAAACTACGAATGAAAACTACCAAAATTAATACTCAATATTTGATTAAATATTCAACATTATGATACAATTTCAATTTTACAAGTTATGATAGTGATCAATTTAATCTACTAGGTGTGCTTTAATACGCAAAAAATACAAATATAAATAAATCCATTGCTGCACAATTCTAATGAGAGAGACAGCAATAGCCATTCCTATAAACCCAATAAACATGACAAATGCGGAATAAAATAGTAAGCTGGAAAAATACATCAATACACGATATATAGCAAACAATAAACAGAAAAATGTTATGTTATTATTGGGGCTGCATCACTACCGCCTATGACTGCCTACGTACCCCTATCTAATTGGATACCCAATTAGATAATAGGATCAAGCCAATGTAGTTCTCCTATCACAAATAGGACTCATGGAGCCTATAATGCAACAAACAATATGCAATTCCCAAAACTAACCACTTAGGCTTAATCTTTAATTTTAGATTTCCAAAATCTAATTAACTTTTTTGTTTTCAAGATATAATTCTTTTAAAAAATAATCTCTTTGGACCAAACTCCAGATTTCATTTAAAATTATTTAAATAATAATATATAGATCCTTCGTATCAAACTATATTTTACTTCGGGACCATTAAACAAATCACTTTTAAAATATTTATTTGAAATCCCAAAATACTACTATAAAAGCATATCAAAATATATGCAACCAGATCTGGAGGTTTCACCCAATAACAAGGCAACTGGGTCCCATATTTTTGAAAAATAAATATAGATCTGTATATCCCTAACGAGCGGACTATACTGAGGCTACAGAACATCTGCCTTGCCTGGTCCGCATTTTTAGTTATAGGTTACCCGAATCTTTGGTAATATAACAAATCATTTTATATCTCGAAGTGACAAAATCATTTACACTAATAATTACAAATACTTCTAATATACAATAATTTCCATTTCCAAATCCTTTCAAAGATCATCTTAAAACCATCGGGTTTAGTCCTTGAAATTCATTTCATTTTATAAAATCATTCTTTATATAATCACTTTACGTAAAATCACTTAAAATATTTATTCTCTAATATCCCTTTTTTTCTCTTTTAAAGAAAAAACATTTCGACTTGAAAAACAATTTTCAAAACAATTCCCCAAATTTGAGTGAATCAAATATTACCGCTAAACACCTTATAGTCGAATCGTGAAATAAATCACAAGGTGTTAGCCTACAATTATTTTCTACCCAACTCATGCATGTGGATAATTAATTGCTTATAAACTGGACGTGCAAAGTCAATAATCAATAAAATAATAATCAGTGCTCATAAACTGGCCGACCCTAATTAGAACAATGAATTAATGAAATAAACACAACAATAAATGATAATCATTGCTTCATTCTATCAAATATTTATGACACTTTATTTTACCTTGGGTTAAAACAATTTGATATTTATTTTGGAGGATTCGGGCTTTCCCTTCGACATGTTCCATCCCTCGTCTAAAAGTGAAAAAAAGGCCAGGCAAGTTCAGGGCACTAGTTGCTCCATTTCTAACCTTAGTTACACACCTTGTTTTACAGTTTAGATTCCATAAGTAGGACAAATGTGCTAGTTGTTTTCGCATACTTAGTTTGTTATTACATTCAAAGAAATGATTTCTATTATATTGTTTAATTGTTATAACAACCATTTTTTAAACACTTTCTAAAAGAATCATACTTCCAATTTATCGTTAAAACACTTAATCGATTATTTAAAAACATTTATAAATGATTCTAGAAAAGTCGTTAAGTTTAAATTTTTATTTCAAAAGTTATAGAAAATGCAGCAGAAAAGTGTTGCGAAAAGTGCATAAAACAGCTTATTTGATTAAAACAACTTTTTTTTAACTGTTTGAAAATTATTATTTTCCAATTCAAACATCTTTCAAACCATTTAATAGATTTATCAAATTTATTTCATATTTTTAGTTATTTAAAAATATCATTTATAAAGAAATTCCTTCTTGGATTTCGAACTACGAAACCATGATGTTTTTAGAAAATTGCTTTGGACATATTTCAAAGTATACTTAATGAAATCTCGATTTTCTTTTCTCCATAGGAAAGTTATGAATATAATAATCTAAAAAATTCTTATCTCGAAGGATTCCGAGCTATATTCCACTTTGTATACTTATTTAAATTTTATGGCATGAAATTGCTAACTACCATTACGCAACACACTTATTTTTGACTTGTTTTTCAATTTCTTTTCAAAATTCATGGAAACACTTTTAAATGTTTATAAAGCATTTCTAAATCATTTAAAACTAATTTTAAATAATATTTTATACTTCAAACTCATTTTCCATTTCATTTCATTTCATATTATAATATTATATCATTATAATATCATTTCCACCTTAACAGATATTTTAAAATCATTAAGAGGTTAAATAATCTTCATACACATATTTATATGGTTTAAATTCTCATTTAATTGACTATGATTAATAACGATTCCTCTTATCATTTATCAAACTAAGTAATCATCTATATTAAAAATCATGTAAACAACCAACTTTGCATCCAAGTTATCTAACATATTAATCATCTAAGATATTTAACTTTCATATTATTAAACTTGGAATTATTAGTTAATTCAAAAATGAGTACTCACTTTTAACTTAATCGATTCTTCCAACCAACATTCTTATAAACCTACACTTCACCCGAACTTACATATACTTAACTAATACATCCGTAAGCAACTTCACCACCTTACCCATGCTCACGACCATCCTTACTCCTCCACTTTGCTCTCAGCCCAAACCTTTCTTCCACCTCCATAGCACATGACCATAGCCTCCTCATCCCAATACTCATGGCCTAAGGCCATTTAAAGAAGCAAATAAGAAGTGAATTAAGAAGACGTTAGAGAGGAATTAGTGGATTGGTGCTTAAGCACTTCACTATTTTTAATCCTCCTACCTTTCTTAAAGAAGAGAAGCTATTAACAAGCAAAAGAAAGCTAAAAAATGAAGAAGAAGAAGAAGAATGAGAAGTGTGAAGAAAGTGAGAAGAATGGATGTGTATTTATAGGAAACGTAAGGAGTGGTGAATTACAAAATTAACCCTTTACAGAATTACAAAAATATCCTTACTTTGTCTTACTTTTTCAATATTTACCATCATTGTCACATCACTACTTTATGTCTTAATCACTTAATGCATAAGGAAATAAAGTAAAGATTTGATTTGATTTGATTTGACATGATTTTGTCATTTTATGTTTACTTTTTCTTAGTGATTTTCTAGAAATTTCTAACCTTAATTAGAAAAGGTAAACTTGATTAGTTAATTGTTAATACTTAATGTTGGATGAGATTCGGCCGGACCAACTCCCTCTCATGCATGCCGAACCAAAGACGCTCCTCCTCATCCACCGAACCAGCCTTCTACCGAACCATCAACCCACCGAACCAACTTCACCCATCCACAACCGGACCGAAGCATTACCGGATCGGTACCTAGCCGAACCAACCCACGTCCTTCTCCTAGCCGAACCAATCCACGTCCCTCTCTCTACCGAACCAAAGAGAAGGAAGGTACCCCCGAACCAACACTCCTCCTCAACCACCGGATCAAGGTAAGACCGAACCAAGAAGTTATTCAAACCATCACCGAACCGAGGCGCTGCCAAACCAGCTCTGCTAGGCCAGACTGCATCAGCCCAGGCCCACCAGCAGCTATACACGTCCAGGACCCCTGCCCCCAGCCTCACTCTATAAATAGAGGGGCAGGGGTACAACAATGGCGGACAAGTTTGAGAGCTCAAGCACGGATAGAACTTTTAAACAATTTTCAGTTACTTGTAATCAAAGCTTTGCACTTGTAATCTGAATAGAAAAGGAGAATAACATATAAAGTGGATGTAGGCACATTGTGGCCGAACCACTATAAATCTGTGTGTCTTTTACAGTTTAGTCCATCTTTTTTATATATTTGCATAAATCACCCAAATCACTAAGAACCACATATAATCAACTAGATCGTACGACTTGGAGGTGTTTGCTCATTTTTTGTGCAAACATTTTTGGTGCTTTCACTGAGAAGCAGGAGCTCGAAGCTTCAGCTTCTCCCACTTAACCCTCTTTCTATCAGCATCGTTCATTGCTTGGAAAAATATGCCTCCCGGACGGAAGAAAGATACTAACAAAGGAAAGAACATCGCAACTGGCAGTATCCCAGATCCAATGATCAGAGACCAAGACAATCGTCCGTTTCCAACAGCGAATGTAAATCAGGCAAATCCGACAGCCCCTGCTACGGAACAACCAATTACAAGGGCGGATCTGGATAGGGTTGTGGCTGAAGTAACTAACCGCTTCGCATCTCAACAAGGAGCCATGGTGGATCAACTCATGTCACGCTTAAGGGATGTTGAAGAAACCAATCGCAACACTGAATCATGGGGCGAGTCCCGGTCTGGAGGATCTATGAGACGACAAAGGTCTTTCTTCTTCGAAGAGGCTGACAACAGAAACAGCTATGGTAGGAGCCGAGCCCGGACTCAGCCTGAATTCCGACCCGAGGAAACGCTCGGAACCGAACCCAACGAGTGAGGTACCAGGCAAGGGTCGGATGTAGCTGAGCCCGCCATGCTACCTAACCATGGAAACACCAAGGGACGGGGCCGAGCTGGAGTCCAGCCCGAAGTTGGACCCGAGGGAGTGCTGAGAAGAGAACCCAGTAGGGAAAGGTCAAGGCAAGGACCAACTGTGGCTGACCCCAGCATTTCCCCCGGAAGACCAGAGGCATCCGTTGGAGAATGTTAGGAGTGATAGACGATACCATCCCTACAGGTCATCTGGACGGAATCAGTCCCGCAGGGAAGAACCAAACTCATTTCTATCCGCCCCAAGTTCTGATGAAAGGATGGCGCGATTGTTCAGAGAGTGCATCCAACGGGAACAAAGGGATCGGGGGATCGGTGCTAGGGTAACCAGCCCCTTCACCCGCAATATCGAAACTTCCATCACCCCCTGGGAATGGAAAATGCCAACAAAGGAACCTTACAAGGGAACCTCTGACCCCGTTGTACACTTGTAGAGATGCACACAGCATATGCTAATGAGCGGAGCAACAGAGGGAGTGTTGTGTAAATGCTTTCCACTATTCTTGGCAGATCTAGCTACCTCCTGGTTCTGCCATCTGCCCCAAGGATCCATCAACTCATGGGAAATGCTGAAAGAAAAGTTCATCAGCCAGTTCCGCATTCATGTGGAACAACCCAAGGACGCTTATTCCCTATCTAATATCAAACAGAAGCCTGGAGAGACAGTGCAGCAATATTCAACCCGATTCAACGCCGCAGCAGCCGCAGTCCAAGATGCCGACGAGAAACTTATCCTAATGGCCCTCTGCAGTGGTGTGCATCCAGATACTAAGTTTGCTAGGAGACTAACGAAAGAAAAGCCAGCTACCTTACCTGATTTCTTCCACGAAGCCGGAAAATATATGAGACTTGAAGACGCTGCCATTGAAAGGCAGGCAGGGAAACAAACCAAGGCAGCTCATGGCAACACACCCGCAGTAGCAAAGGACGTTCGAAGAAATGACTCCAGAGATAGTGCTGGGGGCAAGAAGGGGGAAAAGCGCCTATATAGGCCAAGACCGATATTTGACTCTTACACTCCTTTAAATGAAACAATCGAAAACATCTTCTTGGCCACCCAGGATGAAGTTAGATACAAGCGCCCCCCGCACAAGAAGGAATCAGATAATGCAATTAAGTCTAGAAAGTTCTGCCGATTCCACGAATCTCACGGGCATGACACCAATGAATGCCATCATCTCCGAGACTTGATTGAAGAACACATCAGAAGAAAGAGACTAGAGCGCTATGTGAAAGGTCATAACAGGACTTCAACTCCTGCCAATGAGAACCCAGGGCTGCCCCTCCCGGAAGTAGGCGGAGGAAATCGCAACACCAGCGGCTCCAGTCAAGAGAAAATAGTGGTCCTTACCATATCAGGAGGACCACACATCGCCGACGGAAGCTGGGCAGAGATGGAGAGATACGGTAAGTCACATAGAAACAATGAAGGCTACATTAATTCCGTTACAGAAGAGCGCGACCCGAAGCGGAAAGAGAATGATGACATCACATTCAGTGGGCGTGATCTAGAGGGAAGGCAGTACCCTCACATGGATCCTATGGTCATCTCTGCCTGGTTCGGTCCAGCCAAGGTTTTTCGAATTCTAGTAGACACTGGAAGATCAGTAAATATCCTATTCAAGCATGCTTTCGACAAGATGAAGCTGTCAATGAAGGATGTGTCTCCCTGCAGTAAACCGCTACATGGCTTCACTGGAGATGCAAAAATGCCCCTCGGGCAACTGGACCTCTTTGTCGAGATAGGAAGTCATCCCCGCTCCGTTGTGCGAAAACAAACATTTGTGCTAATAGAAAGCCACTCGGCCTACAACGCCTTATTGGGAAGACCAGCCTTGTCTGGCTTTCAAATTGTCCTAGCCCCATGGTGCCTGAAAATGAAATTCCCAACAGATAACGGAGTAGGAGAAATAGAGGGAGATCAAGACGTCGCTCGAGATTGCTATGTAACTAAACTTCGCAATAACCGCAGGAAGGATAAAGGGAAGGATGCAGAGACTTCTCTCTGCAAGAAAAACTCGGAAGCATAGCAATTAAAGAAAGCCCCTCCTCTTCCATATACCAGCGATCCTTTCAACGAATTAGACCCCAGGGACAAAGAGGAGGAGGCCACCACCGAGCCTGCAGAGGCTATGGAATTTGTATCTGTAGACAAACACGACCCAAGTAGACTGCTGAGAGTCGGGTCTCAGTTAAGAGCGGAGTTGAAGGATCAACTCGTCGATTTTCTTCGCCACAACATGGATGTATTTGCATGGATGTACGCCGACATGACAGGAATCTCCCCAGACGTAGCATGCCACATACTGAACATCGATCCCACCAAGGTGCCAGTGAAGCAAAAAAAGAGGAGCATGGGGGCAGAACGATCAGCAACCCTCGAGGAAGAAGTAAAGAACTTACTTGCCAATGACTTCATACGAGAAGCCATCTACCCAGAATGGATCGCCAACCCGGTACTGGTAAAGAAAGCTAATGGAAAGTGGCGAACATGCATCGATTTCTTCAACTTAAATGACGCTTGCCCGAAGGACTGCTTCCCACTCCCCCGAATCGACCAACTCGTGGACAGCACAACCGGACACGAACTCTTATCCTTTATGGACGCATACTCAGGATATAACCAGATCCCTATGCACGCCCCCGATCAAGACCACACTAGTTTCATCACTGACCGGGGATTGTACTGCTACAAAGTAACGCCTTTTGTACTTAAAAACGCCGGAGCTACTTATTAGCGCCTCGTCAACAAGATGTTTGCGGAATTAATAGGATGAACTATGGAAGTTTATGTGGATGACATGCTGGTAAAATCGAGAAAAGCTGACGATCATATAAATCACCTGGACGAGATGTTTCAAGTACTTCGCCAATATGGGAAGAAGCTGAATCCTCTAAAGTGCTCCTTCGGAGTATCGTCGGGAAAGTTCTTGGGATTCATCGTCTATGCCAGGGGGATTGAAGCAAACCCCGAACAAGTCCGGGCTTTGCAAGATATCAAGATACCATCCACTCGAAGAGAGATGCAAAGCCTAAACCGGAAGGTGGCTGCCCTAAGCAGGTTCATCTCTAAAGCAACCGACAAATGCATCCCTTTCTTCGAAGCTCTTAAGAAAGACAAAGGAAAGTTCGAATCGACTGATGAATGCTCGGCAGCCTTCCTTAACCTAATCGAACACCTTCATAGACCGCCAGTACTCTCAACCCCAAGTGAAGGCGAAGAACTATACCTATATCTTGCTGTATCGTCCCATGCTTTAAGCGCCGCTCTGGTAAGAGAAGACGACCGCGCGCAGCGGCCTGTATACTTTGTAAGCAAGAGATTTACAGGGGTAGAAGCCAAGTACCCTAAACTTGAAAAGCTAGCGTACTGTTTGCTAATCACGTCATGGAAAATGCGACACTATTTCCAATCTCATTCCATCATAGTTTTAACCGATCAACCGCTAAGGCAGGTACTCCATCGCCCCGACACTTCTGGGCGACTACTTAAATGGTGTATTGAACTGCGTCAGTATGATATCACCTACCATCCTCGCACCGCCATCAAGGGACAAGCCATGGCCGATTTTATTGCCGAATTCACTACCAACGAAGGTAAGGACCAATCTGAAATAGCAAAAGATATCAAGTGGAATCTCTTTGTAGATGGAGCATCAAACGAACAAGGCTCGGGGGCAGGTATTATGATAATCACCCCCAGGAGAAGGAAGCTGCACTATGCCCTAAGATTGGAATTCGCTGCCACCAACAACGACGCGGAATACAAAGCGCTGATAGCCGGATTAGAACTTGCCCAAGAGATTGGAGTCGGTTCTTTATGTCTCCATAGTGATTCTACACTTATTGTAAATCAAATGCCGGGAGAATTCCAGACTCGAGGAAAACGACTCACAGCATATTTAAAGAAGACCAAGCTACTGCTCAATCAATTGGATCACTATTTAATCAAACACATTCCTCGAGGAGAGAATCAGGAGGCCGACGAGCTGGCAAAACAAGCTAGCATGAAGGACGGCACCACTTCCGGAACAGTAGCCATCTCAAAACAACTAGCCCCAAGTTTCGAACAAGAGGATCTGATAGCTGCAATCGAAGAAGAAACTTGGATGACTCCTATCCGGAAATACTTGCAAGATGGCACACTACCCGATGGGCGTAGCGAAGTTAAGAAAATCCTGAGGAAAGCTTCCCGCTACACAATACAAGAAGGCATTCTCTATCGGCGTGGCTTCTCCAACCCCTTATTAAGGTGCGTCGCTGGAAGGGAAGCCAAGGAAGTCTTGTCCAACATCCATCAAGGAAGTTGCGGAGATCACACTGGAGGGCAGACTCGAGCAAAGAAAATACTCCAATGCGGGTATTACTGGCCCACTTTAAACAAAGACGCCTTAGACTTCATCAAAAGATGTGACAGATGCCAGAAATTTGCTTAGATTCCTCGACTACCAACAAATGAGATTACTCAAATGACCAGCCCTTAGCCCTTTGCAGTATGGGGAATTGATTTGATTAGCGAATTGCCGACGGGCCGAGGCGGAGCCAAATACGCTATAGTGGCAGTCGACTACTTCACCAAATGGGTGGAAGCGGAACCTTTAAATAAAATATCTTCGGCAAAAGTTATTAACTTCTTGATCAAAAATGTTTTATGCAGGTATGGGGTTCCGCTCAAAATCGTATCGGAAAATGGACTTCAATTCGACAGCGAGGAATTCACCAACTAGTGCCGAGAGCACGGAATTCACAAAAGCTTCTCATCTGTAGCTTATCCCCAGGCAAACGGACAAGTCGAAGCTGTCAACAAAATCCTCAAAACTCTAATCAAGAAGAAACTTGAAAAGTCAAAAGGCGCTTGGGTGGATGAACTTCCTACGGCACTTTGGGCCTACCGCACATCTTACAGGACATCAACAGGATATACTCCTTTCTCTTTGGCATACGGATCGGAAGCCATTCTCCCAGTTGAAACTGTAGTGCCCTCCCACCGTAGGATCCACTACAACCCAGAAGAAAATGAAGAACTCCTACACATGTCTTTGGATCTAATTGAAGAAAGAAGAAATGATGCAGCACTCAAGGCGGCAACTCACAAGCAAAAAGTGGCAGTACAATACAACTCCAAGGTCAAACACCGCAGCTTACAAGAAGGAGATCTTGTCCTTAAACGGATCTTTCCGCGCCCCGGAGCGCTAGATCCAATCTGGGACGGACCCTATGTAATTCATAAAGATCTCCACAATGGAACTTATATTTTGTCAACAGTGGACGGAGAGGTGTTCCAGAGGGCATGGAACATCCAACACCTTCGTCGATACTTTTCTTAACTTGTACTGCCCATATGAAGTGAATTAACAAAGAGAATCAGTGAACGTAGGCATTTTCGTGCCGAACCACTTTAAAAATCTTGTCTCTTTTTAACTTGTTACTTTATATCTTGGCTGCTTGTTAAGCTTTATCCTTTTCTGTTGAACAAAATCCTGTATAACGGCATTTCCATTCTGGACACTTCACGACACAACCTCACCTGGACAAAACCTAACGGGTACTATACGAATCTATGCCCTCGTCAATGAGACACCTTTGCTCCGGCATCCCTCTGCTGCGGGTTAACTCATTGCTCGCGACGGCCCTCAAAGCCAACTGTAATGAGCCGATCATAAGCCACCGAGAAGGCCGACTATAGTCGAGGCAGCTCATTACGGCGTTCGGCTCGTCGGTGACTGTGAACCGATTATAAGCCCCAACATAAGGTGTGGCCAGCCAGGGGCAGTTCACAGTTGACGATCGGCACCCACGCTAGCCGTCCACGGTAAATCGAATAATACCCATGATTACGGGCCTTAATGGCTCGGGTAGTTACTGTGCGCGATCTCGGCTCCGATGTGTCTTAAGTACGGCTGTGGTAAAAAAGAAAACTCCCCGCGGAGGCGTAAGATGGGTGACGAATGTCTCCAAGACCCACAGCTAGGGAAAGTAACTACAAAACCCATTTGCCACGAACTTAAGCACATCGAAGGCCTTCCGTGATTGGAAGTTTTACTATTTCTTATATTTCCATTTTATTTATAAAAACTCTCCTCCTATCCTCTATAACGATCACTAAAGTACAGGACACAAAATAGGAGACACTCGCTAGTGGAAATGAGAACTCACGACTGGATAACAGGTCACTCGGCTGCATTTCATTCTCAGTCACACAAGACATTCAAAGCTACCGTCTACAACTAAAACATGAAGGGCAGTACTTCCTTTTCTTATACATACACTTGTAACCATAGCCTATTCACACATCACACTAACATTGCGAGACATGAAATTACATTTTAAGCAAGAGCTTAGCATCAAACGCGATTAAAACACATACATATACACAGTTATATTTCTTATGCAACGCATCAAAATAACGATAGCATTCAAACATGACAGAATCAGCTCATGTTATAAAATTACATGTTAAAAATAAAGTCGTTCGTTGCAATGACATAATTACAACCTGAAAGTACATTAATGTTTTAGAACTAGTGTACACAGGAATGTCAAGTATCCTCATCGAAGGAAATATCATGAGAACTCGGGTCCAGATCTGGATGACCCGCAAATGGGTTACGAGCCAAGCCGGGATGATCAATATGAGTAATGGAAGGATTCTCTGATGGATGCGGAGATGGTATGGACTCAGTATCTTCCTCCGTGATGTCATGAATAGGCTGGGTTGGGGGCTGAGGTCCAAGTGAAGGTTCGAACATGGAATGCCTCCTCTTTTTCTTTTGAATATCCTCTTCGATAACTCCGAGAAGAGGACGGTAACTGACTACGCTTCCAAAACGGTCAGTCGAGGGCTTCGGTTTAGCAGAAGCCTTGAAGAGTTTTAATTGCTCAAGGCGGTGCCGAATATCTGATGTCTTGACCGCCTCAACCGATCTTGGAATAAAAACCAAGTGTTACAAGCATGCATGAGACTGTAATTCAAGAAACATATGAAGTTAAAAAAGGAGTTAAGAATTCACCTTGAACCGCCGGAGTTGCCTTAGCTGGAATACTCTCAGAAGATAGACTGACACCAGTCCCGGCCATATCAGACTTCTTCGATTTCTCCACCAAGGCCGGCCCTTCCTCCAACCCCTCAAAGGCTTGACGGAAGGCATCATCCGTCCACTCTTGAATCTCACCCGCTTGCCCAGAAGTCAAGGCACCAACGCCACTACCACTCTTCCCTTCGCAACCGTTACCACCGTCACCTTCTCCACCACCTCCGCTTTCCTCCTCGCCTCTTTCCTCCTCTCCACTTTCCTCCTTCGGAACATCTGGGCATGTGCTAGGAGAGGGTCCATCAGATTTATTAAGCTTCTTCCCCCCGACGACTAGAGGTATCGAGAAGGGCCTCCTCTTGCTTCTCTTTGTTGTGGCCCCTCCTTTGGCTTTGGCAGCTCTTTCCTCAGCCGTATCCCTCTGCTTGACCACAGACTGATGTGGTAGAATCAAGTTATGTCCCAGGAGAGTGGCATTCCTGATTAGGTAAGAAGCTGACCTATCCTTTTCCGAAATGGCCTCTATCTCCGCGGCCATCTGAACCAGATGATCATTCTCCACGACCGCAAAGCCACCTGTCGCTAGCAAGAAATAAAAGCATATAAGAAGAAGCATTGCAGTCGGGACAGAGAAATTACAAATGGAATTCAACTTAAAGCCAGAAGTGAAAAGGCGAAAAGAAACGGAGTCGTCCTTGACGAAGAACCATTCCTTCTTAAACGTGGTGAACTTCGAGTATAAGTCCAAGACCGGCTTGAAGGACACGGCGGACTCTAAACTAATGTACGGAGACCCCTTCTTGTAGCCCCTCAGATTATACAAATATCGAATTTCCTGGTTAGAAGGGGGCGCCCATACCTCCTCTGAAAGATAATGAATAGACACACTAAGATGGCGTAAGAGTTGGGATGAAGCTGGAAAGGAGCCACCTTCAGGTAGGTAACGAAGCTGACTATCCACGCATTGATCGGAGGAATGGCCCCGCACATGCAATGGTATCGGCTAAAGGCGAAATATCCTTCAGGAGGATCATACAGCATCACACAATCTCCCGGCAACAACATACTCGCCCTGTCAATCCCAAAGGAGCGAGCGATGACATCAAGTTGCCCTTCATTGAGGGAGCTCGGAAAGCAATCGGGAGGAGAGTCCAGAAGCTCTTGGGGACCATATCCGTCCACTAATGACCTCGGGGCAGGTCCCTGTCGCGCTGGTCCTGGCTGGGCGGGGGCACAACGGGAGGCTCATTTCGGTCCATACATTTTCTCTTTTCTGATCATGTTTCAACTTTGTGAGACGTTTATCTGCAACACAAGAAAGTACATCGTTAGAACAGAGGATATAAAAAAACGAGTGTATATAGTCTGCAACTTCACTCGAATTCAAAACTCAAAAGATAAAGGTTTTCAGGATCATTCGGCACATAAGGTCCCTGAACTCATTCGGTACTAAAAGATTCCC
This sequence comes from Allium cepa, assembly GCA_030765085.1. NCBI lineage: Eukaryota > Viridiplantae > Streptophyta > Magnoliopsida > Asparagales > Amaryllidaceae > Allium > Allium cepa. The sequence goes on from CM060932.1 coordinate 475,290,075, forward strand.
GAGTCCATTCGGCGTTGAAATTTTTAGTTCATTCGGTACTGAGTGTCTTTATTCTCATTCGACGAAATGAAGAAACCTCATTCGGCGAAAGAAACGCACCTGATTCAGCACTAAGATGATTCGGCACTAAGATGATTCGGCACTAGGATGATTCGACACTAGGTGATTCGGCACTTATGTGGTTCGGCTGTCTCATATGATGGAGGTTGAACGAAGGCCTGAAGCCCATACTTATAGGCAATTACGAACAACCGGACCAGTTGGTTCGGCACGTAGGGCCGAGTGAAGATATCCTAGCTAAAACAAAGCATGCCATGTGTATACACCTGCCCTACTTTGGGGGGCAAGTGTTGGATGAGATTTGGCCGGACCAACTCCCTCTCATGCATGCCGAACCAAAGACTCTCCTCCTCATCCACCGAACCGGCCTTCTACCGAACCATCAACCCACCGAACCAACTTCACCCATCCACAACCGGAACGAAGCATTACCGGATCAGTACCTAGCCGAACCAATCCACGTCCTTCTTCTAGCTGAACTAACCCACGTCCTTCTCCTAGCCGAACCACCCACGTCCCTCTCTCTACCGAACCAAAGAGAAGGAAGGTACCCCCGAACCAACACTCCTCCTCAACCACCGGATCAAGGTAAGACCGAACCAAGAAGTTATTCAAACCATCACCGAACCGAGGCGCTGCCAAACCAACTCTGCTAGGCCAGACTGCATCAGCCCAGGCCCACCAGCAGCTATACACGTCCAGGACCCCTACCCCCAGCCTCACTCTATAAATAGAGGGGCAGGGGTACAACAATGGCGGACAAGTTTGAGAGCTCAAGCACGGATAGAACTTTCAAACAATTTTCAGTTACTTGTAATCAAAGCTTTGCACTTGTAATCTGAATAGAAAAGGAGAATAACATATAAAGTGGACGTAGGCACATTGTGGCCGAACCACTATAAATCTGTGTGTCTTTTACAGTTTAGTCCATCTTTTTTATATATTTGCATAAATCACCCAAATCACTAAGAACCACATATAATCAACTAGATCGTACGACTTGGAGGTGTTTGCTCATTTTTTGTGCAAACACTTAACATATTTAAAAATGTGTACATGTATATGTACATATGCAACAACATTGCGGCAATTTTTATTCGACAAAACGTTGATTTTCAATAAAATGTTTTACGGTCACATTTTGACGTTTTTGTTAAAATATTTATTCATGTAAAGCAAACTTAAAAATAAATTTCTTATCATCTGTAAATAATTGAAACGAGTGTATTTGACTTATAAAATAATATAAAACAATATCAAAATTAATTGCAAATATACGACATTGTCAATGCGCGATGAAATTTGACAATCGCTATAACATAAATATATATACAGTTATCAAACTTTTATCAGCCAATTATATAATGATTTTAAAAGCATTTTTTCATCCTTTAAAACAACTGTTGGACTATGTATTCAATTTTATTGAATACCGGCTTTTGTCAATTTTGTCAATGTTATGGTAAAAGTCCAAAATCTTTACTCAATTGAAAATAAGCTCACCATTCTTATTTATTATATAAAACATGATTCTTTAAGTTTGAGAATTCTATATTTGAATATTTAAATACATTAAATATCTCATTTTCAAAGTGGTAAAATTACGGGTCATTACAGAACCTAAGTAAGAAGTTTAAATGATGTATAAGTTGATTATTTTTGTAAAACATAACAAAATGCCAGATTCTTTATTTCGTTCCTTTTTGAGAATGAAAATGTAACACCCCTAACTTTATTGACATTATTCCAAAGATTTAATTAGAATAAATTAAATAGAACAAGGCATTTAAGGAGATTGAGGTTGATTAACAAACTAGGTGGCCGTGCTTATTTAAAATCTACAGAACTTATAAAATGGTTAAGAAATCGAACAAAAGGGCATTAGGGTAAATAGCCGCCCATATTTCCCACCCTTATACCATTCTCATTAGGTCATACATGTTCATTTTACTATAAAAAAATTATAACCGTGAGAAGCAAGCAAGGCTGACCATTAGGTAGAAGAGAAGAGAAAATCAACTAAAAGCTTAGGATTCAAGTTAGAAGGAATCAATCTCAATCAAAAATTAATTTCCTTATCCAATATAAGGTGAATATTAATTTCTACATCTCTGTTTTGATTTTATCATCATATGGCTTCAGATTTAGAAATAAATCTGTTTTTATAATATATTGAATAATGATATGCTTGATTATGATTAATATGTGTTTAAACAAGGTTGTTTAATAAAAAGATATACACGCTTTTAGGACAAAATTGAGATGGAACGATTTTTAAATGCCATGGGAAAATTTTATGTTATAGAAAACATGGTTTTGGAGTTGGGTTTCAATCTCTATAATTTTTCAAGCCGTAGAGAGTTTATTATGAATTTTTAAAAGAAAATGTGTCCATTTGGGTTTATAAATGAATTTTGAAAATTTATTAAGAATTTGGGTCTATAACTGTAATATGTTTGAAAACATAATTAAAGTGAATTTCTTAAAATTTTGAGAATTTTTACTAAGTGGTTTAGTATGGAAATTAAATTATTTCTAAAGGAGGACCCAAATGATTTAATTATTTTATAAGAGGAAGAGCTTATTTGTTAAATGTTGATTGATTTAGATCAGAGAAAATACGGCAAATATTATCCAAATTAATTAAAAAGTTGTGAAAGACAATCTAATGTTTACGTGCAGGCAAGTTAGTTACAATTTTTTTCTTATTTTGGAAATATCAACTTTTACCTAGAAAAAGATGGTTCTGCCTTCTTTGGCAAACCTTTCGACCTAGATCTCCCGACCAAGACCTTTCGACCTCATTAACCATCAACGTTGAAAACAATGCACATGATATCATTCAGTGGTATGTAGTGAATTGGACCAAGTCGAAAGGTATGTTTTCGAAGGGTTGCTTCGGAAGGAGATGGTTCCTTAGTTTATTTTTGATTTGAAAAGAGAAATCACTTGCCTGTTTTCTATAGACCTTTCGACGTTGTCGAAAGGTTTGGTTTCATAAGGTTTGGTTTTGAAAGGATTTAAAGGACCTTTCGAGAAGGTCGAAAGGTTTGATTATGAAAGGTTATTTCAAAGAGAATTTTGAAAAGAGATGCCGCCTTTATTTTGTTCAAACCTTTGAAGGGTTCGAAAGAAGGAGCTTTTGACTTAGTCGAAAGGTTTGATGGTTTTTGTAAAGCAAGCCGCTTCACAAACCTTCCAAAGAGGTCAAAAGCTGGAGCTTTCGACACTGTTGAAAGGTTCAATCATCTTCCCCGATACTTTATAAATCAAAGAGTGGTTTTGAAAGGGATACTTTAATCTATGACCCAAAGTAATAATTTAAGTATAAGTCTATTGTTTTCGAAAGGTTTGAGTTTCAATGGCTTAGAAAGGTTTGAGTTCCAATGATTTCGAAAGATTTAATGTTCAATGGTTTCGAAAGGTTTGACCTATATCGGTTTAGAAAGGTTCTATTCTTATTTAATGATACTTTAACAAGGTTGAAAGTTTCAAATAAGAGTTTTAAAGTATTAAATGGGCTGGAGCCTATTGTTTTAAAGAGTGGATGATTAAACCTTTCGAAGAGGTTGAAATGTAACCTTCCGACATTTTTCGGAAGGTTTAAAAATCCATACTCTAATTTTTAAAGGAAAACCCACGGTTTATATAAAGGAATTTGTAATGGGTTTAAGTATGAAATTTTTAAGAAGTATTGTCTTGATAAAAATATATAAGTTAAAGGTGTTAACTATGTTTTATGAAACTCCATAATGAGTAGAATTGCATCCAAGGAGTCAGGGTGACCAAATATATATGATGCCTAAACTTTATAGTTATGGAAGGTGGCCAAAAGGTTTATAGTAAACCTATAAAAACTATGATAAAGTGTTATTGGTGCAACCAAAAGGTTTAGAGTAGACCCATGAAAACTATGATTAAGTAGTTATTGGAGGAAGCCAACAGGTTCATAGTTAACGCATGAAAACTATTTACTAAGGACAGTTGGCAGGGGTTAATTGGTTTGTAGTGTACCCATGAATATAAGTTAATGGTGTTAACTATGTTTTATGAAACTCCATAATGAGTAGAATTGCATCCAAGGAGTTAGGGTGACTAAAAGTATAGGTTGCCTAAACTTTGTAGTTATGGAAGGTGACCAAAAGGTTTATACTAAACCCATAAAATCTATGATAAAGTAGTTATTGGTGCAACCAAAAGGTTCGGAGTAGATCCATGAAAACTATGATTAAGTAGTTATTGGAGGAAGCCAACAAGTTCATAGTTAACCCGTGAAAACAATTTACTAAGGACAGTTGGCATGGGTAAATTGGTTTGTAGTGATCCCATGAAAACTATATCGGGATTGAGAATTGACAACAGTCAATAGGTTCCTAGTAAACCCATGAAAACTAGGATAAGAAAGTAGATAATGGAAGTATCAGCAGGTTCCTAGTCAACCCATGAAAACTTGGATATAAAGTGAGTTCCTGGACAAATCCATAGGTTCCTAGTCAACCCATGAAAACTAGGATAATGTGATTAGTTACTAAAATGACCAATAGGTTCAGGGGAACCCATAAATTAATTAAGTTAACTGGATGGAGTCTATATGTTCTTAGTGATCCCATGAAAACTATAGATAGGACAGGGTGTCATGTTAAACGGGGGATGGTAATTCCTAATCGTTTTTAAGTATGCATATCATTACAATATTTTGAAATTGTATGTTTTAACCATTGTGGATGTAGGAGCACAATATATGGTTTTATAAAGGTTTTAAGATAGTAGTGAGGGGAAAACCCGTTCCACTTAGCGGCGTGGTCTCACTAGACATCTAAAAGGATTGTGATGTTAGATTATTATTCATACCAGACTTTATGTCTAATTGAAGTTTTTGTTTTCCCCATAAACTCTCAGGTGCTCAATTAATTTTGAGTAGTTTGAGGTTTTCTACTTAGATGAATAAAGCTTCTGGAGCGTGTAGAAGGCAGATAGTAATTTAAAGTTTTTCTTTTCGCTCTGTGTTATGTTTGTAAAGGAAGATTTATTAATCTTACTATATACTCTGATCAACCAAGGAGGCGTCTTCATATGTCGCACTGGCACAACTGTAATAATTATATTTTGCTTAGCGCGGTTACGTTTTGGGATTATGTAATGAACATCAAATGTTTGATTTGAATGTGAAAATATGTTTTTGAATTGTTAATTTTTTTCCATATTTCGGTTATCTGTTTATCAATGTATCTAGAACCGCCATATTTGGTCGCTGAGACTTAATAACTATGGATGACTCAACATTCGTAGCCGTTAGTTTTGCGCCTCCAAGTAGGAGGATGTTATAAGTTGGTATCAGAGCATAGGTTTATGAAACTTTGAAAGAAAAGATAAACCTAAAAGCTTTTTTGAAACACAAGCCAATGAATTTAAAAATATGATCGGGGTTTGGGTTAACGCTATAGTAACATATTTGTATTTGATATATAGGTATATATCTAAGTACGTATTCCCCTCTCTCTTAGACCGTTCTTCTGTATCTTACTAAGGATCATATGTAGATATACGAGAAAGAGGATGTGGAGACAGGAAATAGAAGAGGAAATCTAGGTGGAGCACCACTGCCAATGAAAATGCTCGACCTAATACTCGGAGAAATCAAAGTTGACAGGCTAATGCTAACCATAACGCTGAGGCCAATGTTAGTGCTGGAAATCCGCCAATAGATGCGGGGATTGTGCATCAGTTATTGGCTAATCTTTTGCAAGCAAGAGACACTGGTAATGTTGAAGGAACCAATCCTATAATTCCAGTTGGATATAACTATGCTAAGCTGAGTAGAGACTATATCAATTTGGGAGGAAAGCTGTTTGTTGGAACGGAAGATGCTGTTAAAGTAGAGAACTGGTTGTCGAACTATGAAAGGATCTTTAATGATTTAGGCTTGGATGATGGAGAGAAGAGAAGGCTAGCCTCTAGACAGTTGCAAGGGGTAGCACTTCACTGGTGGAATAGTGTGACAGCTGGGGTCCCAGAGGAAGAGCTTACATAGGCTGATTTTAGGAGGAGATTTGAGTAGAGGTTTCTGTATGAGGTTGCTAAATCGACATTGATGAGGAAATTCATGGATCTTATCCAAGGAGGTATGTCTATGATCGAGTATGCTACTAAATTTTATGAGCTATCTCGATATAGTTATGCTTTGGTTGACACTGATGTCAGAAGAAATGAGAGATTCATTAGAGGGTTGAGGACAGAGCTAGGCAGGATTGTTATGACTCATATTAGAGAACCTCATTATGTGATGGTGGAGATGACCGTCCGCCATAAGGAGATGCTTGATGTCCCAGCTAGGGAGAAGCCAGTTGAGTCCCAAGGTCCTCAGGGAAGGAAAAGGAATTTTTTAGGAAGAATGGAGCCCAGAAAAGGGAGGCCGCTAAGAAGGAAAAGGTTGATTTGGTGTGTATAAGGGTGATAAGAAGGGCCAATATTCCCATGAGTGGATAACTGGTAAAGGAAAGAAGCCTATGGAGAAGAAGAATGTGAAATGCTTCAACTCTGACCAGGTTGGGCATTATAAGAACCGGTATCCAGAGCCAGTCAGGGCGGACAGAGGGAAGGTTTTTGCTATTGGATTACCATCTTACTCTAGACCTACTATAGTAGAGAAAGGAAAAACTGTGATGGAAGGTGTGCTTTTGATTCAGAGTATACCAATTAGGATACATTTTGAACCGGTGCATCACATTCATTTATATCAGAGTATTTGGTTGATAGCTTATGTGTAGAACCCATATACCTTGTTACTTCCTTAAGGGTTGTAATCCAATAGGAGGGTATGCAATTCTTGGGATGAGATGTGACTAGGTAGAACATGATTTGTTAGGTCATAAGTTTGCATGCAGTTTATATGTCTTTGATTTCGTAGATTTTGGGATCATTTTGGGTATGGACTGGTTGGGGAAGTATGACGCTAGGATATTTCGCTAGGATCGGGAAATATCATTGAGGCACCTAGATAGTCATAACCAAATCATTATCTCGGTTGCGAATTCCAGTAAAAGTGTTTGGGCTTTGTTGAGTGCTATGGAGGTTAAAGAAAAGCTTAGTCAGGTTCGTGTGGCAAGAGAGTTTGCAGATGTATTTGAGCCAGTCATTGAATTGCCACTAAAACGAGCTGTTGAGTTTCGGATAGATCTTACAGTAGGAGCTAAACTTGTTAGTAGATCACTTAGCAGAATGACACCGATAGAGATGAAGGAATTGAAGGTGCAACTAGTGGATCTTGAGGGAAGGAATTTTATCAGACCAAGTAATTTTTCTTGGGGAGCAACTGCAGTGTTTGTGAAGAAACAAGATGGGTCATTAAGGATATCCATTGACTAAAGTAATTTAAACGAAAGGATGATCAAGAATAGGTACCCTCTACCAAGGGTAGATGATATGTTTGATCAGTTGAGTGGAGCCAGAGTATTTTCCCAATTGGATTGGCGATGGGGTTCCATTAGTTGAGAGTGGCAGAGGATAGCATTCCTTTAACGACATTTCAGACTAGGTATGGTTCATATACGAGTGGTTGGTGATGCCATTTGGATTGACAAATGCACCTGCTTTCTTCGTTGATTTGATGAACCGGGTTTTTCGAGAGAACTTGGATAGGTTCGTGTTAGTATTCATAGATGACATTTTGGTGTACTCTAATGATGAAATAGAACATGAGATTCATCTTAGAGTGGTGTAGGAAATGCTGAGGCAAAATCAGCTAAAGGCAAAAAAAATTGAATGTCATTTCTGGAAGAGAGAAGTTAAGTTTCTTGGTCATGTGGTTTCAAGGAAGGATTGTCAATTGATCCAGTTAAGATCGAGGTTGTCAATAATTGGAAGAGACCAGAGACGGTAACCAAGATCTGGAGTTTTCTTGGACTTGCTAGCTATTACCATAGATTCATCAAGGATTTCTCGTAGATGGTGGCGCCTTTGACTAAGTTGACCAGGAAAGACACGAAGCTTGTTTGGTCCGACAAATGTGAGGAGGCATTCCTTAAGTTAAATCATTTTGCGACCAATGAGCTAGTGTTAGTAGTTCCAAATGATAACCAAGTATTGGTAGTTTACACTGATACATATGGTACTGGATTGGGAGCAGTATTGACGTAGAGGGGCAAAGTTATTGCTTATGCATCTAGGCATCTTAGACCGTACTAAGTTAGATATCCTACTCATGACTTGAGTTGGCTGCGGTGATCTTTGCCTTGAAGATTTAGAGACATTATCTTTTGGGAAAGAGATTTGAGTTGCACACCGATTATAAATTATTAAGGTATTTATTCTCTTAGAAGGAGTTGAATATGAGGCAGCAGAGATGGTTGGAGTTTTTGGCTGCTTATGATTTCGGTATAGAGTGCACTCCGGGAAAAGGTAATAAGGTAGCGGATGCTCTCAGTAGAAAATATCAAAACGTGGTGTTAGCACTATTGGCAGAAAGGAAAGATCTAGAAGCTTTAGCTAGTTGTGGTGTGTAGTTGAGATCTACTGCTAGCTCTAGTCAGGATACTGTCATGTTATCTTGTTTCGATGTTCGAGCAAAGTTGATCGAGAGGATAGCTTCTAAGCAGAGAGAAGATCTAGTTTTAGCCGAAAGGATTAGAAGGCTTGAGGTCGGATCAAAGATTGATGACCTAAATGATTTTGGTCTTGACCAAAGAAGATGGTTGAGAAAGAAGAGACGGTTATGTGTTCTAGATGTGGAGAACTTGAGGAGGAAAGTTCTAGAATAATGTCATCGATCGAAGTTTATGATTCATCCTGGAGAAACCAAGATGTATCAAGATATAAAGAGGAGCTTTTATTGGGAAGGCATGAAGAGGGATGTTGGCTTGTGGGTTAGGTAGTGTATAAACCTTCAACAAGTAAAGGCCGAACATTAGAAATCGAGTGGGTTACTTCAGCCTTTAGATATTCCGGTTTGGAAATGGGATTCGATATAGATGGATTTTATAGACGAGTTGCCAAGGTCAAATAGATGAAATGAATGCATATGGGTTATTGTGGAAAGGATGACCAAGAGTGCCCATTTCGTTGCAGTAAAGTCAACCAGAAAGGCACCTTTTTTGCTTAAGTTGTTCATGAAGAACGTAGTTAGACTGCATGAGATTCCTAGTAACATAGTCAGTGATAGAGATGCATTATTCATTAGCGAATTTTGGAGGAGTCTACAAGAGGTATTAGGTACCAAGCTCAAGATGAGTACAACATATCACCCACAGATGTTTGGGTAGATAGAGAGAGTTAATAAGGTACTTAAAGATTTATTGAGAGCTTGTGTATTGGACTTTAGTGGATCTTGGGAAGATCTCCTACATCTGATTGAGTTTTCCTATAATAAAAGTTATCAGACAAGTATAGGAATGACGCCTTTTGAAGCTTTGTATGGAAGGCCATGCAAATCGCCTGCATGTTGGTTGGAGACTAGAGATAGATTGGTCCTAGGTCTAGATTTGGTTAGAGAGGCATCATAAAAGATTGAGTTAATCAGAGGATGGACGAAGGAAGCTCAATCCAGACAGAAGACTTATGCAGATAAGAGGCGTATAGACCTAGAGTTCTCAGTGGGAGATAGGGTTTTCATAAAGGTATCATCAATGAAGGGTGTGGTACGGTTTGGAAAGTTGAGAAGGTTGGCCCTGAGATATGTTGGTCCATTTCAAATCCTAGAATGAATTGGAAAGCCCGCTTACAGAGTGGAGTTGTCGAGCAGTATGGTAGGTGTCCACAATGTATTCCGTGTGTCTCATCTTCGCAATTATGTGCATGTTCCAGAGGTTACCATTCCTTAGACAGAGTTAGAGGATTTGGTAGTGGAGCCTGATTTGACTTTTATTAGTCAACGTAACTAGTTCGGGTGATAGCAGGATGTGAGAAGAGATTGAGGACCAAGACAGTTAAATTGGTGAAAGTTCCGTGGAGCAACAATGAGAACGACTGTACTTGGGAGACGAAGGACAAGATTCGAGAGGCTTATCCTGGTCTGCTTTGATGGTACATCAATATTAGATTTATATAGATTGGTTGGTAGACAGATAGTCTGGTATGGTTGTTAGGAGACGTTACAGATGAATGCTAAGTTTGCTAGTTAGTCCTTATGGAATTTCGAGGATGAAATTCTTTAAGGAGGGGTGCATGTAACACCCCTAATTTTATTAACATTATTCAGGAGATTTAATTACAATAAATTAAAAAGAATAATGTAGATAAGAAGATTGAGGTTGATTAATAAAATAGGCCGTGCTTATTTAAAACCTAAAGAGCCTATAAAAATGATTAAATAATCAAACACAAGGGCATTAGGGTAAGTAGCCGCCCATATTTCCCACCCTTATACCATTCTCATTAGGTCATACATGTTCATTTTACTAAAACAAAATTTATAACCGTGAAAAGCAAGCAAGGCCTGCCATTAGGAAGAAGAGAAGAGTAAATCAACTAAAAGCTTAGGATTCAAGTCAGAAGGAATCAATCTCAATCTTCTCAACTTTATGCTATAACCTATTGGTTTTGGGCCGTCCAGTAAGTGGGAAGAGTGTACTTATATAAGATGACTTGAACCCGTAACCACTTAAAAATTATATACCCGATCTATGTTTAGAAAGCGGTTCTGAGGTGGAATGTGATAGAGTTGAACAGTCTATCCTAAATTTAAGTCCAAGGGAAAGGTCGGTGTAAAATTTCAAACGATGTTATCATGTGGGACTGCCTATCTTCAGGAATATTCCAACAGAGAGGACATAGTTAGCATTCGTCTAAAGAATTATGCAGGAAACCTATGTAGAGGTTCAAGATCTGTTCGAGATGCTTGAATCCATGTAATGATGCATGATCTGTTCGAGATGATGGAATCCAATTGGGGATTCATGTATTGTTCCAGTGATGAAGACTCGAGTGACAGATGATGAACGTAGCCTCGACATCAAAAATGAAAAAAACCAGAGAAGGATGCATAAACTCGGGTTTAGCTTACCCATGAGGGTATATCAACTCCATATCTAGAGTATGCTTATCGATATGTTGCATGCAGGAGTTGTTGATACATGGTACCACATAGTTCATCGCTAGACCAGTTGTGTTTACCTTAGAGTATATACTGTCTAGAGATATACGACGTTCGAAAGGAAGTTTATGATCCATGTCATCGAGATCCACTTTATTTTACTAGAGGCGTCTCCATGGAAAATAATCCATATACGAAAACGCCTTAGCGGTATTGATTGTATACTTATTATTATTGTGGCATTCATATGGTAACTATTTGATATGATTTATATGCTATACTCTAGACATTATCATCATATCAATATATGTTAAACTTAATGAATGGTTGGTTTCTTTTAGGGAAAACCATTACGGGAATCCGTACAGTCTTGATAGTTACTATTACGTGTCACCATATTTCTTGAGTTTCTCATGCAGGTTTACCAGACTGATATGCGTGTTATTTTCTTATTATGCTTGGGTCTGCCCCGTGTGTGTTTTTTAATTTAGCTACAGATGCTTTGGGGATTATGGAGAAGAGTTGGATGGCTAGATTTTGCAGTATTCTTATTTCTGCTGCATTACTATTGTATCATCGGCATTTGTGAGGATAGGTTGTTATAACTATCCAGACTGATTACTGTAACTCTGAAAAACTTTGTATCTAATAATAAATATAATGGAAAGTATAGACATGTGATTCTAAGACATCAAATGGTGAGACAATTACTCAAAAGAGGAGTTATAACTGTTGACTATATAGAAACGAAGAAAAACTTGGCTGACCCACTTACAAAGAGTCTTCCAAAGGTAATGGTTTCTATAAAGTCACAAGAAACGGGACTAAGGTCTATGAATGAAGGTTGATCATCCTTAATAGAAACCCAAATTATGTCTTGAAAATGATAGACAAAGTTCAATGGATACCAACAAGTTAAGAGAATGATTATGGAACACTAAATCGATAATCTCAAATATTTAATGTTGGATTCTACAAGAACAAAGGATGGATATATATCCATAATAAGTCTAGAAACCTTAAAAGGTGTATCGCAGAAACACCTTAAGAGACTCACCTATATGAGTACGGAAATCAGGCCGTTTCCTTAGAAAGTAAGACCGCTTTCTAAGTAGACTCATGAACCAGGATTTAAGCACATGGCCATTAACGTGCTGAGCAATACAGAACACTTTACCTAAAGAAATCAACATACGTGATTGTTCTGGTTTTATCATTAGGGATACTTGGTTAAAGATTCGTCCACCATAGAATCTCGATAAGGCTTTGAATGGTTTACACCAAGTAAAGGTTCAAATCCAAAAGATACCTTTTATTTATGTGTTGGTTTTCACGATCATGCAAAACTTGATCCCACTTGGGTATGTAGGAAGTCACTCTAGTGATTCTGCCGTCCTATCTATTTATTTGAAAATTGGGGGAGATTGTTGTAAAATTTACAAATATAGTTTTGAGGCTTTGGGTTTTGATTTGTAAGAGAAGTAAAATGGGAAGAAGAAATCAATTAGTCCCACATGCTAGAAAATTATGCAATATATTTGTATAAATATAGCTTTCTCATGTGGATGTTGGGGCCTTGGGGCTACCACATGTTTGCTTTATTGTGAGGAGAGAAGTCATGCAACACCACACGCGCGCCGCCGCCGTTCGTCCGACCGAACCGAACCGGGTCGGGTCAGGTTTCGGGTTCGGATCCGAAAATATTTTTGGATCGAATGTAAACAGTAACGGGTTAGATTTCAGCCCGTTAAGAACCCAAAATCGAAATTTCTAAATTTAAATAAAGAGCGGGAAATTTGTAACGTTTTTTGAACGTTGCAAAAGGAATAGACGCGACGTTTCAATTCAAACATGTGTGACTGTTAGCAACGGTTTTGAAACGTTGGAAAGGGTCGCAACTCTTCACGAATGGATATCTCTTCACATCTATAAATAGAATGCCCAGACAGTGTTAGTAATCAATTCATATTATTCTTCTTCTTTCTACGCAGATTTGCAACGCCACGGAAGTGTTGCTAATCGCTGCACTTCCATTACTCTATATTTTGTAACGCCTGCAACTTGTTGGAAACGCTGAATCGTTGCAGATTTGTTTCTTCTTCTTCTACATTTCTTTCTCTGCATATTGCATCGTCAGATATCAAATACTAAAGTGTTCTTGGTCGGATCGAAGGCGTACAAACTTTGAATCCGATTACGCACAGCGATTCCGGGCCAGTGAGGTAGCTCCTCTTATCCGACACACTCCTTTGATACCATTCTATTACTTTGTGATTGATTGCGGCCCTTTGATTTTTTTGGGGGTATGGCTCGAGGTGGGCGGTAGCTGCGCGCTATGCGTCACCACCAGTCCGGATGGTAATTGGTATATCTACAATGGCATTGCCTAGTTGTGCCGTGTCACCTACCCTAGCGCGCCTTGTATGATTTTGGATTTCTCCCATAGCCCGTGGAGTATCTAAGGTAGTCTTTCGATCTGGAGATGTGCTGATATGGGATGGGCTACTGGGACTATTACGTGGTAAGGGTTATATGGGTAACCCCTTAACGCTATTTAAAGTAAGTTTATTTTACTAATAGACATTATTATAATAGCGTATATTACTACATAGTAGATAGTTTAACGGATCCTTAGGAGATGTAAATCCCGAACATCTCTTAAGTTACTGCACTTACGTTAGACACTGGATAGGAGATGTCAAATCCTGTAAACATCTCTGACGCCGTTCCACTCATATTATTTGCCGTTGATTTAACTTACATAAGATCTTTTAGTTCTGACTCGAGTGTTTTGTCTTTCAATTCGCTCGGGTCAGCCTGAGCATTTCAGGATTTGAAGACTTTATTTCTGGAGGATGAAGACGAAGATTGTATTATTACTATTATTTACTTTATTGTTCCGCTGTATCACATTGTTCCGTTGCATTGTTATTTATTATTCTTTGGTATGTGTAACTCTGATTCTGTGTTGTATAAGTATAATCAAATGTTTTTTAAAACAACTTCATGAACTGTTATTTGATTATTATATTTTGTCATTCCACTGTAAGATTCTGATTTGTTTTTTTTCTTTCTCTGCTATTTCCTATTCACCCTAATAACAATCCGCCCTTCTGTATGGTTTGAGTCTGACATGTGTGGTTTATCGTCGATTTTAAAGTGTACAAAAAGGCGGGATGTTACATTTGGTATCAGAGCTTTGGTTTAGCGATAAACCTTAGCTTTATGGGGTCTGACTCTTTATTAATAGGGTAGTAATACCCTATGATGAATCGCTAGGTGTATATATATGAGAGAGCGTATTTGTTAGTGTTATAAAAAGGTTTTTATATTGTGTTATTTTGATCCGTTTTGTATTTATAAATTCTGGTTGGTGCATGGGACGCTATGACATCAATAGGGGTTTCTAAATACTTAATAGGACAGACCAACACAATATTTGTTTTGAATACAGGTGATTGAGATAATTTTGCCTATTATATTTCTATATATAGAATATATTGTTTATAAAAGTTATATTTGGTTGTAATATATTGGTTGTTAGGTAGTGAAATTCATAAATATTGATTGGTAACAAGATTTGAAGAAAATAAAATCAACGAAAATTGGAAATTTTAGAACTTAAGTCCGGGATTTTGAAAATTGCTTTCAAATGATTTGGAATATAATAATATTGTTTATAAGTATTTTCTGATATAAATATTCCAATATGAAGTGTAATAACCCGGATATTTTAATGGTTTTAATTTAATTAACTGAATTTGAGTGAAATTTAATAAAAATAAGAATGAAATTTTTAAATATAAATTTGATATTTGGAATGCGTCCAGATAATCATAGCAACTGGTAAATTTTCGTTTTTAGTCATATAACATAGAAAGAAAGAGAAAAATGTGTTTAGTTATATATACAAATTAGCTGATTGATCAAGTATATATGTACACAAATTATATATTTTGTTAGCTGTAACCATACTTTGTATATAATAGGTATCGAGCCTCCTCTGTTGTTTTGTGTAGGTGTGTATTATATATGCTGTTATAGTTAACATATTTTAGTTATATAATATATGTAGTATTGTGTGTAAAACTTATACCTATTCGATTTGCTCAGTATTGGTTTGTCAATTGTTGTACATATTGTACAATATTATGTTCATGATGTAATAGATCTGGATATACTAATATAATTTCCTGGGTTATGTATATATATATTTGACATTGGGAAAACTAATATATTGGTTTTACTAAATAATGATTTTAAAGTGTTATTATAGCGTGCATTTGTATGATATTGTATTGAAGTTGGTGTGTTCGAAGTATAGGGTAGTATTTTGTATGAAAAAGGAATTCTATATTGATATGTATGGACCTTTATTTTAATATAAGTTTCCAATTAAATATTAATTCTATAATGTGTTATATATATATATATATATATATATATATAACCACTTATACTATCAATCTGCGTCTATACAGTTTGACTTGATTTCGTCAAATTTCAAGCTTTCAGCTTCGTTCGTCGATTCGAGTTCAATCTGGCCTTGCTTTGAGATTCGTGCCTGGATTCGTAACTCAAATTCAACATCCGTATCAGTGTGTGTATCCGCGTCATCTTCTCGTTCATCTCTAGCCTCGAAAGGTGAGCAATCACTCACGATTAATATTCTTTTATTTATTAAATTTGATTTCAATAGGAACGACAATTGAAATATACTGCTGTTATTTATTGCACTGTTATTTATGTATCAGTTCACCTTTGACATCTGACACCGTTATCTGTTATGTATGCAATAATAAATCCAGTTTGGTTGATAACTGATTGATTGATTGTTGGTTGTTTATATTGGATGTTAAATTGTAATGTATTAAGTGATAAATATCATACAATTGATTTGACGTAGGATAGTTAAAATTTTGAATCGACATATGTGTTGAATTTGATTAGTTTAATTTGTATAATATGACCCCTTTAAATGTTAAATTAATTGACATGTAGGATTTGATTAATTACACCTTGAACCATTGAATGTATGTTGTTTAAATCGATGAAACTGAAATTGAAATTGAACGACAAGTGAAAAACCGTAATGTAATAATCTTTAGTCTACATGAAATGATAGTGTAGATTCTAGAAATAATTATACTAATTCGCACAAATCACAATGCGAATTAATACGACTATTTCGGGATTATTCAATTGAATTAATTATTGAATTGTTATTGATGTTTGCTATTGCTTGTTTATTTACTTTGACACCATCCCGTTATCAAACTGCAAGTTCCCTTTATTATGCTTGATCTTGAATTGGATGATAAATACTCAAATGAATTTGACCTAGGATAGAGAATTAAATAAAAACCCGATTGGTCAATAATTTGATTTAGAAATAAAATAATGATTTTATTTGAGCAAAGAATAAGTTTTGAAATGAAGTTGGAATTTGAATTTTATGGAAGGAAAATGTAAAGATTGAAACCTGAAACAAATACTAACGTAGTAATTGATGAAAGATTGTTTGAAATTCAATTATTTAATAATTAAATTTGGAATTATTAATAAATAAATTGGAATTAGTAATAATTGAGTTTTGGAATTATTTAGTTTGAAATCATTTAATCATTAAATTTGAAATTATAATTAAGTTTGAAAGTATAATTAAGTTTGAAATTATTAAGTTGAATTTATAATTAAGTTGAAATGATTTGATGATTAAGTTTGAATTCATAATTAAGTGGAAATGATTTAATAATTAAAGTTTGAATTGATAATCAAGTTGTAATTATTAATTTTTGAAATTATTAATAATTAAGATTGAAGTTTGTAATAATTGAATAAGATTGAATTATTTGATTATTGAATAAAAATTGAATTCTTTGATAAAAGAAATTGAACTTGTTGAATATGTGAAATTTAGTTTCTTTATTAATTGAGTTCGAAATTTGTAACTAAGTAAATAATGGAATGGAATTGAATTTCTTTAACAAGAAATAGAATGCATTTTATTGAAATAAATGTAAGACTTGTAATTTAGAGGATTTGATTTGACGAATTTAATTTAATTGAATTTGAAGTTTCGATATAATGAAGTTAAACTTAAGAAACCGATTTAATGAATTAGAAATTTAATAGAAATCGTTTTGAATAATAGTTTAACTTAATGAATATTGAATGAAATCGATAAATGAATGTACATTGATTTCAGCGTTAAATTAAATTAATTTAAATGACTTCGGAATGAAATTTATATACGAACTTGAACCAATATTTGTATAGTTTAAATAAATATTGAAATTGAATTGTAAGACTTTGAAATGGTTATTTGGAAGTTTTGAAACGTAAATTTTGGAAATTGACATTGAAAGACGAATAAAATGTTGATTGATAAATTCTAATTGAAATTTAAATTGATTTGGTTTTTGAAATTTGTTAAACGACCAATCGGTGTAATAATTACGAAAGTTATTAAAGAGACCGGAATCGGTTATGGATATACTCTCTATCTAAACCAAAAACCACTTTAATAAATATACGCGGAGTGATGATCCAGAATGAAGTGATTGGAATATGTACGTGATGACTGAAGAAAGAGAACGATAATGGATAGCCTTGACACTTGTGTCAAATTGGAAATGACTAAAATCAGGAGCCGTGCCGGGCCAAATGAGGTTAGCCACCTCGAGCGAACACACTTCTTCGTAACTACTACTCATTACTTGTGATTGATTGATGCACCATCGTACTTTTCAGAAGTGTTGTTTCGCGGTGTTGCGATCGCTGCGGCGATGCGTTTTCACCAGTCCGGATCAGGTAAACGGTAGTTTCACTACCTTGGGTATTGCCTCATGTGCCTTGTCATACTTGTATCCCTATACACGCGACCACTACGAATTTGCTTTGTGTTATACCTATGGAGTACTCCCTGATATCCCACCAGTTTACGGTGGAGTTTACAGTGCTGTATAGACTATGACGCTTATAAAATGTGTTAAGGGGGATAATGGTAACGCCTTAACACTATTTTGATACTTTATATTACTGATAGACATTATCTATTTAGCGTATATTACTACATAGTAGATAGTTTAACGGATCCTTAGAGGATGGTTATTCCAACATCCTTTGAGTTACTTGTATTTCGATTGCTATTTCACTTGAGTTAGATTTATTGATATGGGAATATTAATCCTGACTCGAGTGTTTTGTGTTTTGCTTTATGCTCGGGTCAGACTGAGTGGTTCAGCTTTCGAGACTCACCTTTGGAGTTGGAGCTTTGCTTGAAGATCCAGCCATCTATTCTGCTTTCAGTATTCGATGATGATTCCAGTGATGTACTTTAAATTTGTATTTGATGTATCGTATTACTCTTCCGTTATAAACTCTGATGTATCTTATATATTTATATAGTAGCTTCATGAACTACTATCTTCTGCTTCCGCTGCATATTATTACTCTGTGTCTGTGATTCTGTGATTATTTATTTACTGTATATCTGAGTTTTGCCAAATTTAAATTAACAATTCGGTATTTTGAATTATTCAAGTCCGACATGTGCGGATGCGAATAGTCCAAAATAGCGGGTCATTACAGTTGGTATCAGAGCTTTTGGTAGCTCTAGGAAAAACTTTGCATATAGGGTAAATGTATTTAAAGAATCACTCTCATTCGAGTTTCAATCTCTTCCTTTTAACTCAATTCCTTTGAATTTTGGAATGTTCCCTCGGTTCCGAAATTAATTCTTGTCCCTCACTATTCGTTTTCTTTCAATTCCGGAGTATCCCATAACTCCACTTCGAATGATCTTCATAATGAATCGGCGGTCTCGCCAATCTTCGAATTATTTTTAAATGGGTGAAATCATTGATGTATCCACAATTCAATATAGAGAGGTATATACCACATATATATACGTCCCCCTCACCTTTTATTTTTAGAGTGTGCTTTGTAATACTGGAAGGGTCGATATTCTTCCTTATTGTTTTTTTTGTCCTATCTTCATCCTTTTTCGAACGAAATCAGAGAAATGTCTGATTATAATTTTTATTGTTGTATCTTTATCCTTATTTTATACTTTTCTTAGGACTGGTCCGCTATAATATGAATATAATTAATCTTATTTGTTTAGGACTGATCCGCTATAATATGAATATAATTAATCTTATTTGTTATAACTATTCTCAAATCTAAAAAAGGAATTCCAATTTTTTGGTATTTTCAATATCTTATTATTATAAATTATTATAAAAAATTTCTTTTTTTATATTTCGAATTTATTAGAGTTTATTATAGAATGGAATGTAAAATATATATATTAAATAGATATATTAAATTAAGATAAATAATGTAAATTCGAAATATGCTAAATATAAAAATAACAGCAATATAAATGTATATCATCAATAATTATTATGTATAATAATAAAGGCATTGATTTACCGGAGATTTCCGTATCCTCGGTTTACGATGCTATCTATTCCTTGCTATACCTGAATTCCATCTCTTGAGAATGAATATTGATTTACCTCGAAATTCTGCATCGATCTTATTCTTAAACTTACGGTTGACCCGGTTATGGTTGACAGTGAATTAAATAAGCTTATCCATCTCCTGATTCGGTTAATGGAATCATCTTATCTTTTCTTCCGAACATGAATTCGAATCTGAATTCTCTTTAATGTGAGTCCATCAAATTTGAATCCATCCTTGTATCGTTGAGCGAGGAAGTGTATTTATAAATTAATGTTAAAAATGTTTTATATTTTGTGCTGTTTGAGTTGTTGATGTTGATTTGGATTTTCGATCGATTCGTCTGATCAACGCTATTGTAGGATTTCCAAAACTCTTGAGCAGAGCAAACTGACACAATATTGTTTTCAAATGTGGTAAATAAATTAATTTTGAATGATTTATTTTATAAGTATAAATTTTTCTAAAATTAAATGTTAATGAATCTATTGTTCGAAATGTTAAAATTAATTTTCATTTATTGTTTTATAAACCATTGACTATTTCATAATATAAATAAATGAATTTATAAAATTTGGTTATAATTTGATTTAGAATTTGAAGTGAATTCAAATTAAAATTTGAGAATTTAATTTTCGGTGGTTTCAAACTTTGGTTTTAAAGGTTTTAAAATTGTATTATCTAAAGTATTTTCGAATAGAAATCATTTCAAAGAAATTTTAGATGTTTAATCAGTACTCTTCTCTTTGTCGTTGGAAAATAATTTCGGTGATGATGGCCGCATCATCGACATTCATTTTCGAGTTTCGAAGTGGAGAGACTATTCTGTAGCTTTGCTACGGTTTGTTTTGAAAAATAAATTGATTTGAATTTCTAAACATGACTTGATAATATATATTGAAGATTTTAAGTTTGATTTGATATATTATGAATATTTATATATTTATTTTATCTCTAAGTTGTTGAAGCTAATTGGAAATAAATTCTCAAAATTTGTTAAAGGATGATTTTCAATTATAATTGAAGCCAGATTTTGAATGAGTAGTTAAATGTGAAATAAATTGAATTAGAAATTTTATTTGGATAATACTCAATTGCATTTAATATAACTTACCTAAATTTTCAAAAGCTAACTATGAAATTGAATATTATACAGTATAAAATGATGTTAAAGGAGTTTAAAAATAAATTTGAGTAGTTATAATAAATGTAATTATACTTTATATATATGTGATAAGATATATTAAGTGAAATATATTTAATAATTTGGAAATAAAGAAGAATTAAATTTGTCGAATAAAATATGATTATATAAATGACTATTCAAATTTATGATCTTTGAAATTGTAATTTAAGAAAATTGGATAATATATAATATAAATTGTCTTCATAAATAAAATGCGAGTGCGTATAATAAAAGTCATTCACCAAATTTTATTTATAAAATGTTTAAAATAGAATAAAAAGTTAAACAAATAATAGGTGTGATTAATAGAAGAAAAATTTTGTTTTGAAAGTTAGTAAATTGAATTAAATCAACTTAGGAAAGTATCTTGAATTAATTGAATATAAATTGAATCTCATTTGAAAGGAACCTTTTGTACCTCACATTTATAAATGAGAAATCAAATCAATTTAATGGAAACCTGGATTTAAAAACAAATTATTGAATATGAATTTATTTAAATCGAAATTTATATGGTTTGAATTAACCGTTTTACTCCGTTTTTAATCTATTTTCTTTCTGGTTGATTCTATTCTCCTACCTTTTTCCTTTTCGAGGACGAAAAGTTTTGAGTGGGGGAGAGTGTAACAACCCGGATATTTTAACGGTTTTAAATTAATTTAATTAACTGAATTTGAGTGAAATTTAATAAAAATAAGAATGAAATTTTTAAATACAAATTTGATATTTGGAATGCGTTCAGATAATCATAGCAACCGGTAAATTTTCGTCCGAAAATATGAAAGTTTGTTTCGTGCGCAAATTCACTTCAATTTAATCAGTTAAAAAGCAATGAAAATAAAACATTTTCAAAACCAAAATATTTTTACATAGAAAAATTCTAAATCATCTTTTGAGAAAGTTGTCAGTTTGTCGTTTTTTCAAATTCGGACATCTTTGGCTCCGTCGATCTTAATTTTCTGCAAATTTTATGCATTTTCCGTAGTAGAAAATTTGAAATTTTTATAATTTAATCGCACCACTAATATCCGTATACCGTTTTGATCGTCTCGTCGCGTTGATCTTTATGGTATATTTGTTTGTGCATTTCGGCATCCGGAAGACGGCAAAATCGATGAAACAGTTTCTGTATCGGTTTCGAAAATTTTGAATTTTTATTTTATTCTGTTCAACTTTCCTCCATATATATCCAACAGCCATCAACCATTATTATTCAGCCTTTTACTTTTGCGGTTTCCCGTAACAATTTATTTCAAGTATGGTTCCAATATTGCCTTTACAACTTCATTTTCATTTCCAAAGTTTGTGAGTACTATCTGCCATCTTCGTTGCTTTTGCTCTGCAAGGAAAAAAAAAATTACAAAGCTAATTCACTTTTCATGTAAACCGAGATCAGCTCCAGCCATTTCCATCTTTCCTCACGTAATCTTCTTCCATCATTCTTCTCTACAACAACTCCTTCCCCTTCATCTCTCCATCACCGAAGCAACCAACTTCCCGTGCTCCTCGACCACGCGCAGCCACCCAGCCCAAACCCCTCCACCGAACCACCACGTGAGTAACCCACCTCCTTCACGTCGCTTCTCCAACAGACCACCGTCCATCACCACCAAAACACCCACGCCGACCATCAAGCTCCCCAGACCCGCGACCTTGCCCTCTCCACCCATGCTACACTCCTTCGCCGCGCCACCGCCTCCATCGCCTCCGCACGGCCGCTCCCCTTTTCTTTTGCACGTGTAAGGTATATTCATTAGTATATATTGTAAAGTATTATGTTAGTGTATAAATATTTATATTTAATGTAAAGTATGTTTTTGTTTACAGTATATATATTTACGTATAGGTCTAGTTCATTTACATCTTTATATGTCTTGTGTCATATAACATAGAAAGAAAGAGAAAAATGTGTTTAGTTATATATACAAATTAGCTTATTGATCAAGTATATATGTATACAAATTATATATTTTGTTAGCTGCAACCATACTTTGTATATAATAGGTGTCGAGCCTCCTCTGTTATTTTGTGTAGGTGTGTATTATATATGCGGTTATAGTTAACATATTTTAGTTATATAATATATGTAGTATTGTGTATAAAACTTATACCTATTCGATTTGCTCAGTATTGGTTTGTCAATTGTTGTATATATTATATAATATTATGTTCATGATGTAATAGATCTGGATATACTAATATAATTTCCTGGGTTATGTATATATATATATTTGATATTGGGAAAACTAATATATTGGTTTTACTAAATAATGATTTTAAAGTGTTATTATAGCGTGCGTTTGTATGATATTGTATTGAAGTTGGTGTGTTCGAAGTATAAGGTAGTATTTTGTATGAAAAAGGAATTCTATATTGATATGTATGGACCTTTATTTTAATATAAGTTTTCAATTAAATATTAATTCTATATAGTGTTATATATATATAACCACTTATACTGTCAATCTGCGTCTATACAGTTTGACTTGATTTCGTCAAATTTCAAGCTTTCAGCTTCGTTCGTCGATTCGAGTTCAATCTGGCATTGCTTTGAGATTCCTGCCTGGATTCGTAACTCAAATTCAACATCTGTATCAGTGTGTGTATCCGCGTCATCTTCTCGTTCATCTCTAGCCTCGAAAGGTGAGCAATCACTCACGATTAATATTCTTTTATTTATTAAATTTGATTTCAATTGGAACGACAATTGAAATATACTGCTGTTATTTATTGCACTGTTATTTATGTATCAGTTCACCTTTGACATCTGACACCGTTATCTGTTATGTATGCAGTAATAAATCTAGTTTGGTTGATAACTGATTGATTGATTGTTGGTTGTTTATATTGGATGTTAAATTGTAATGTATTAAGTGATAAATATCATACAATTGATTTGACGTAGGATAGTTAAAATTTTGAATCGACATATGTGTTGAATTTGATTAGTTTAATTTGTATAATATGACCCCTTTAAATGTTAAATTAATTGACACGTAGGATTTGATTAATTACACCTTGAACCATTGAATGTATGTTGTTTAAATCGATGAAACTGAAATTGAAATTGAACGACAAGTGAAAAACCGTAATGTAATAATCTTTAGTCTACATGAAATGATAGTGTAGATTCTAGAAATAATTATACTAATTCGCACAAATAACAATGCGAATTAATACGACTATTTCGGGCTTATTCAATTGAATTAATTATTGAATTGTTATTGATGTTTGCTATTGCTTGTTTATTTACTTTGACACCATCCCAGTTATCACACTGCAAGTTCCCTTTATTATGCTTGATCTTGAATTGGAATTGGAATCGGGTTGAAATGATAAATACCCAAATGAATTTGACCTAGGATAGAGAATTAAATAAAAACCCGATTGGTCAATAATTTGATTTAGAAATAAAATAATGATTTTATTCGAGCAAAGAATAAGTTTTGAAATGAAGTTGGAATTTGAATTTTATGGAAGGGAAATGTAAAGATTGAAACCTGAAACAAATACTAACGTAGTAATTGATGTAAGATTGTTTGAAATTCAATTATTTAATAATTAAATTTGGAATTATTAATAAATAAATTGGAATTAGTAATAATTGAGTTTTGGAATTATTTAGTTTGAAATCATTTAATCATTAAATTTGAAATTATAATTAAGTTTGAAAGTATAATTAAGTTTGAAATTATTAAGTTGAATTTATAATTAAGTTGAAATGATTTGATGATTAAGTTTGAATTCATAATTAAGTGGAAATGATTTAATAATTAAAGTTTGAATTGATAATAAATTTTAATTATTAATTTTTGAAATTATTAATAATTAAGATTGAAGTTTGTAATAATTGAATAAGATTGAATTATTTGATTTTTGAATAAAAATTGAATTCTTTGATAAAAGAAATTGAACTTCTTGAATATGTGAAATTTAGTTTCTTTATTAATTGAGTTTGAAATTTGTAACTAAGTAAATAATGGAATGGAATTGAATTTCTTTAACAAGAAATAGAATGCATTTTATTGAAATAAATGTAAGACTTGTAATTTAGAGGATTTGATTTGACGAATTTAATTTAATTGAATTTGAAGTTTCGATATAATGAAGTTAAACTTAAGAAACCGATTTAATGAATTAGAAATATAATAGAAATCGTTTTGAATAATAATTTAACTTAATGAATATTGAATGAAATCGATAAATGAATGTACATTGATTTCAGTGTTAAATTAAATTAATTTAAATGTCTTCGGAATGAAATTTATATACGAACTTGAATCAATATTCGTATAGTTTAAATAAATATTGAAATTGAATTGTAAGACTTTGAAATGGTTATTTTGGAAGTTTTGAAACGTAAATTTTGGAAATTGATATTGAAAGACGAATAAAATGTTGATTGATAAATTCTAAGTGAAATTTAAATTGATTTGGTTTTTGAAATTTGTTAAACGACCAATCGGTGTAATAATTACGAAATTTATTAAAGAGACCGGAATCAGTTATGGATATACTCTCTATCTAAACCGAAAACCACTTTAATAACTATACGCGGAGTGATGATCCAGAATGAAGTGGTTGGAATGATGTACGTGATGACTGAAGAAAGAGAACGATAATGGATAGCCTTGACACTTGTGTCAAATTGGAAATGACTAAAATCAGGAGCCGTGTCGGGCCAAATGGGGTTAGCCACCTCGAGCGAACACACTTCTTCGTAACTACTACTCATTACTTGTGATTGATTGGTGCACCCTCGTACTTTTTAGGAGTGTTGTTTCGCGGTGTTGCGATCGCTGCGGCGATGCGTTTTCACCAGTCCGGATCAGGCAAACGGTAGTTTCACTACCTTGGGTATTGCCTCATGTGCCTTGTCATACTTGTATCCCTATACACGCGACCACTACGAATTTGCTTTGTGTTATACCTATGGAGTACTCCCTGATATCCCACCAGTTTACGGTGGAGTTTACAGTGCTGTATAGACTATGACGCTTATAAAATGTGTTAAGGGGGATAATGGTAACGCCTTAACACTATTTTGATACTTTATATTACTGATAGACATTATCTATTTAGCGTATATTACTACATAGCAGATAGTTTAACGGATCCTTAGAGAATGGTTATTCCAACATCCTTTGAGTTACTTGTATTTCGATTGCTATTTCACTTGAGTTAGTTTTATTGATATGGGAATATTAATCCTGACTCGAGTGTTTTGTGTTTTGCTTTACGCTCGGGTCAGACTGAGTGGTTCAGCTTTCGAGACTCACCTTTGGATTTGGAGCTTTGCTTGAAGATCCAGCCATCTATTCTGCTATCAGTATTCGATGATGATTCCAGTGATGTACTTTAAATTTGTATTTGATGTATCGTATTACTCTTCTGTTATAAACTCTAATGTATCTTATATATTTATATAGTAGCTTCATGAACTACTATCTTCTGCTTCCGCTGCATATTATTACTCTGTGTCTGTGATTCTGTGATTATTTATTTACTGTATATCTGAGTTTTGCCAAATTTAAATTAACAATTCGGTATTTTGAATTATTCAAGTCCGACATGTGCGGATGCGAATAGTCCAAAATAGAGGGTCGTTACAGAAACTTTGGAAAAGAAATAAGTTATGTACTCCCCTCTATGTCGCTGGGAATTTTTTTTAGTGATGAGTGCATGCATCATCAACATTCATTTTCGAGTTTCAAAGTGGGAAGGCTATTGTAGTAGTAACTACACAATTGTTCGATAAATAAATCTTGATTTTTGAATTTTAATATGATTTGATAGATATATAAAGATATGGTTATATATATTATTTTGAAATGGTTTGAAACGGAACCCAGTAATTCTTATGTTTCCATTAGTTAATAGTTTCAATTAGTTTGGTGAAATGGAATTTAACTAATAATTGAAACCTCTAAATGAAATAAGAGATTTAATGCTAAGTTATAAATGGAATTAAAAGAAACTTGAAATTTATAACCTATAAAACAAAGGATATTATTATTGAACATTAAGTTAATTTAAAATGAAAAAATAAACTTGTATAATTTATTACATCCTTAAAAACATATATATAACTTACCGAATATTAATAGTTCTAATGTTTAATAAGAAAATGTAACGGATATTATACAAGTAAAACTTGAAGTAATGAAAGTATTCAATGAAATTCTTTAATAAATAAGAATTTGATGTTGTAGTTGTTATAAACTTAATTATATTTGAAAATGCTTCTAAATTAATATAATAGAAAGCTAAGTATTATAAATAAATGATTATAAACCGAAGTAGATGAATTGATATGCTAAGAAATTGATTTAAACATGAATACTATAAATAAATGAATGTTAATAAATGGAAATAAAAATTTGTAAGAAGAAAATGTAAATAAACAAAATGAATCATTATATGAATAAAAAGGAGTTTAAACAATAAATGCTATGAAATGGAATTAATAAGAATGAATGTGATTTATTGTTTGAAATTGTTGTTTGTTTTGGTTTATGAGTTGTTTGGGTAAAAGATACTTTTAATTGCTTAGATGCATGAATAATATATTGAGTTTATCTAAGACTATTAAATGGAATACATCATAGCTATTTGTCATTCTATGTGATTTAAAGTGTCTTAACCTGAACAAACCAATTGTTTTGTTTTTCTTGAATGGTTGATTTGTATATAATGTGTATGCTATTGGTTGCTAATGATTGTTGTTTATATCGATTCATTGGGTAGAGATTGAGACAACTTTAAATATTTCATTTTATATAATTATTAACTCTTTAAGATAATATAAGTGAAATACAGGTTATGGAAACAATTGCTACCGCTTTTGGTTTCATAAAATTAGCGCTAATTGCCCGACAAATAGGTACATTCTTGGATTACAGTTTTATAACGTTATTATATTGTTTTTCCCGTGTTAGGATATATTACTTTGGAAGATATATGTATATATTGTTATATTTGATAGTATAATTTCTCCTGAGCCTCCTCGTACAAAGGAGACTTTGCCGAAATTTTCTGAAAATTTTGGACTTAGAAATTTTTTTGAAAAATGTTTTCCAAACAACTAATTTGAGTATAAAAAGATTATTATAAATTAGTATATTACATTTAAAACTAATTAATTTTGTAAATTTATTTGTTTAAAAAGTTAATATTTTTTTAATAATATGTATTGTTTACATAATTCCTTCTTTCCCTTCTTTTTCCTTTTCGGGGATGAAAAGTTTTGAGTGGGGGAGAGTGTAACGACCCGTAAATTTTCAATAATTTAATTTGTTGATTTAATATGACTTTGGTAACTAAAATTAGAAGAATAAAGACTTTGTAATTTAATAGTGAAACAAACGTTAAAATGAAATGTAATTAAAAAAATTAGGAAATTTCAACTAATTGAAATGATGTAAATTGTTGCACTTAGTTATAAATTTGAATATAAGTAAATAAATGTAAGTGTTGGATAAATAAAGGAATTTTTATATAATTGATGGCAATTGAATGAATTCAATATTATGTATGTAATTATAATAATTCGTTGAAAATAATAAACTTAAGGATAACATTTGCTTGTAAACAATTATTATAAGTTACTTGTTTAATTAGTTAATTGATTTGAAATAGGAAATAAATAAATAAAAAATGTAAAAAAAATGTTACATTAATGTGAAATGTAATACAATGTTTAGGAGTTGTTAAATTGGAGTATATTAAGGTAATGAAAGGCAAAAAAGGTAACTAGGTTTATAGAGTAGTAATAAACTTAATAAAAAGATTGGAATTGAAACAAATCAATTTATTGAAATTCAATTTATAATAAATGTAATTATTGTAGCAAGTGAAATTAAATACTACGCAATTGAAATAAAGATGAAATGAGAAAGTGTTAATGTATTAGGATATAAACCAATGTAAATGGTACCTAAAATGATAATATGATAATTGAATGAATAACAAGATTTAGAAATCAAATAAATGGATTTCATGGAATTTCAATTGATAATTAATGAATTTACTGAAATTGAAATTTGATACTGTAGTTGGTGGATAAATTAACTTTAATGGATATAGAAATTTGTTACAAAAGATTTTAAATTACTAATGTAATCAAAGATGATAATAATTATAAATTAAAGAATTTGAATGAAATAGTAATTTGATTTAAATTAATATTTGTTCATTTAATTAACTGAAATATAGCTATTTTGGCCACTGACTTGGATTTCGATGAAACCAGTTTCATCAGATCCGTAACGGTGAATTATTGTAGGATTTCAAGTTTCGTAACGATTGGACTTGTCGTTTGATCGTACATGCTTGAAATGCCTAGAAATCAAATTTAATTGAAATCAATTTGAAATAACTTGATTTTAGCATAAATTCTTCATACGATGAAATTTGAACTTGAAACTTGTTCCATTGGCTTTAAAATATTTAAAAACATCTATTTTGATATATGGGTTGACCCATTTTCGTTCCGGAGGCAAAATGGGCTTTTCGGTCAATTATCGTTCCGACCCAAACCAAATCTGATCCTTTATTTCTATTCTCTAACCTACCTATAAATATCCAGTTATAAATCCTAGCAGCCTTTCTATTTCACATTTCTATATGTTTAATTCTTTCTGTTTCTCCTCTTTCTTAATGGCGGACAAATTCTCAATTACAAATTCAATTGCAATTCAAAATCAAATTAAAAATTAAATCTTCTCAAAATATATCGAATTATATATCGATTTGAAGCTCTCGACGAGCGCATCTCGGACCTATAATTCATTTTCCAAATTGAAGGACTATTCGTCCAGAAATTGAAGAACTATTTTTGGCCATCCATTACGTCAAAATCAACTCCGCCTGATCGACAAATTGGTGGCACCAAGGTGTGGAGAGCAGCGAGCGTAGTCCATCGGCATGCTTAGTTGGGCGTGTTAACGGCTGGATTTTGTGCACAAATTCACCTAGGATTTTAAAGCTTGTGACCGCCGGAATTTTTGGGGTCGATCGTGATCGATCAGAACCGGTTCGTGGCAGGCAGCTCGACGAGGCAAGATAAATGGCAGTGGTGCCGAAGTCTGGAACGGCGTCTCGAGGT
The DNA here is from genome assembly GCA_030765085.1 of Allium cepa. Lineage (NCBI taxonomy): Eukaryota > Viridiplantae > Streptophyta > Magnoliopsida > Asparagales > Amaryllidaceae > Allium > Allium cepa. The sequence continues at coordinate 475,319,922 of CM060932.1, forward strand.
TGCAGTGGTCGGTCAACTATTGGCTTGGTTCGAACGTGGTCTGGAGGTTCTGAGCATCGCGATCGAGTAGGATGTTGTGCTGCACTGTAAGCTAAATTACTTTTTTTTGTTTTAATTTAATTTTGATTCCAAGTGTTTTAATATGCATAACTTTTACATACGAGGGCCAATTAACGCACAGTTACTTGCGTTAGGATCGTATCAAAATTCCGGACATTTTGACGCTTTTTTGGACGGATTCTAAGACTGTTTGAATTTTGGGTTTAAATTGGATTTAAATTTAATTTAAATTCAAAGGCGAGTGTTTAGCCCACTCACAACTTCTAATATTTCTTATATTTGTTAAATTTAATTTATATTATGATTATGAATTTATTTATGACTGTTTCATATATTTTTAATGTAATGACCCGTAAATTTTAGTCGTTTTATTTATTTAATTAATTGAATTTTTGTGAAATTTCAAAAATAAAATTTTGAAAAAATTATTTAATATTTGAAATGCGTCTGGTTAAACATAGCAACCGGTAAATTTTCATCCGAAAATATGAAAGTTTATTTTAATGTGTAATTTTATTTCAATTTAATCAGTTAGAAATTGATGAAAATAAAATTTTTTCAAAACCTAAATATTTTTATATAGAAAAATTCTAAATCACCTTCTGAGCAAGGCGTCATTTTTCGTTTTTCCAAATTCGGGTTGTTTAGCTCCGTCGATCTTATTTTTCTACGTTTTTGCTGCATTTTCCGCCAGTAGAAAATTTGAATTTTTATAATTCAGTCTTACCACTGACATTTATATACCGTTTTGACCATCTCGTCGTGCTGATCTTTGTAGTATAATCATATGTGTGTTTCGGGGTTCGGTGTGCGGTGCAATCTGCGAAACGCCTAGCATATCAGTTCCGCTGCTGAGTCTTTTGGGTTCCTATCTTTTCATCTTCCAACATATAAACCAGTTGCCTCTATCATTTAAAATTTCTGAACTGAGTAGTTGGCTTTTTTTCTATTCCCAACATTCAATTTATTTGTTGGCTCGTTTTCCCACTTTTTTTCTACCTTTTCAGTTGTGAAGTATAGTATAGTATGATAGCCTATTCACTTTCTTCTTTTCCTACGTTCCTACTTTTCTCAGAGAAAATAAAATATGAAGTTGCATCCATATTTTAGAAAGAGTGCTCCTCTTCGTTGATACGAAACCTTGTCTTCATCATGCACTGGAAACCGAACTCATCACCTTCACTCCATCATTCATCTCCTCTTTTATTTTTCTCTGCTCATTCAAAAAAAAATATTTGTGATATAGTGTATATTGATTATGAAACTTCCTATAGCCATCTTGCCCCGACATATTTCCCTCACCGCTTCGAAGCGAACCCACGCTCACTTCCTTCCCTATCCCTCTTTCGAAACCTGGCTACACCATCATCTCCTTCGCCCTACCAATCACCATGCAAACCACCACTCAACTCACATCCACGTTTTTATCCAGCAAGGCCAACAGCCGCGCCTCCTTCCTCTCGGCCTCATCTTCTCTCGTCCAGCTCCTGCCTTCCACTCTTTCCCTAGCCTGATTCGCCTCCAACCCGAGTTCCGGCTCTTCCACATGACCACTTCGACCTCGCTACCTTGACGCCGACAGCCGAGCCATCGCGAACTCCATCTGCCGACGCGCCTTCAGTTGATCCACTGTAACGACCCGTAAAAATTGATAAATAAAATTGGTTAATATAATTTGATTTTCGGAATTTAATTTAGAAAGGAATAAAAATTTAGTGAATTATTAATGAAAATAATAACTTGGATAAGATTGGTAAGTTAATTGTTAATAACTTGGATGTAATTCCAATGAGTGAAACAATGTAAATGTTAATTTATTCTATTTGTAATAAAAGAATGTTACCAAGACGAAATGATTAATTTGATTTAGAATCTTAATTAATGTGTGAAATAGTGTAATAGGGTGTAAAAAGTTGGGAAGAATGAATATACAAGTAATTAAAGGTTACTTTGATGATAATTAATATAATGAAGGAAAGTGTGAATGTAAATTTAAAATAGAAACGTAAACTTATAGTAACTTGTGTAATAAAAAGCATTAAACCAAGTAAATAAATTTATTGAGAATATTTAACCGTAATTAATGTATATATTGGGCAATGATATAATAAATGGAAATATGACAGTTAATAACAAAGGAGTTAGAAATTTGAATAGATTTAATATAACATTCATACAACTGTAAGATGTAAATGGCATATAATAGTGTAAACATATATTATAAGCTACATGTTTAATTAGTTGATGGAATTAGAATTTGAAATAAATGTTAATAAAATAAATAAATGTTACAGTAATGTGAAATGAAATAAGATGTTTAGGAGTTGTCAAAATTTGAGTATAGTAAAAAGTAATAAAAGGTTAACTAGGTTATAGAGTAGTAATGAACTTGATAAAAGGGATTGGAATGGAAACAGACAAATTTATTGAAATTTAACATATATAATAAACGGAATTTTCGTAGCAAATGAATTTAATACTATGATGATTAGAACTAAGAGAATTTGGGAAACATTAAGGTAATAGTTATGAACCAAAATATTTATACCATAAGAGGAATGTATTGAAAGTAAATGGAAGGCTAATTTCTTTGAATTTTTGGAGTTTCATTTATAATTTCTAAATTTAATGAAATTAAAATTTAATAATGAAATTAAAATTTAATATTGAAATTGAGGTTAACATTTGAATTGATGAATTAATCAACTCAAAATTTACATTTAAATTATAATAAATGGTCATTGAATAAAATCAATATTCTGTAAGTAATTATAATATTGGGTTGAAGGAAATAAACTTAAAGGTAATTAAAGTTTAATGGTTACAATTGTTATAAATTACCTATTTTTTTAATTCATAGAATTTAATTTGAAAGCAATTGTAGAATTGACTTAATTAGTGCAATACCAATTAATTAAAGCAATTAGTTGGATAAGAATAATGGAAACCAAAACTTCATTTTATTTAATTGAAATGTGAAATTCAATAATTGTATAAATTGCAATCAAATTAAATTGAAATAGCTAAATAATACGTTATTTGAAATGAAGATGGAATATGAGGAAATTTATGTAATAGTTTTGAATCCAATGTTAAATCCATCTATTTGACAATAATGAATGGAATAATGGTTGTTAATTTAATTTAATAGAAATTTTGGAAATTAAATTTATAATTTTTGAATTGAACGGAATTGAGGATAATACTGAAATTGATAAGTTAATCAACTTTAAATTGACTTTTAATTTGTTTAAAACATTGTAAATGATTGAGAAATATAAAAGTGATAAAATTTGTCAAATTTTAAGATTTAAATTAAAAATTGGATTTTATTAATTAATTATTAAATTATTTAATGTAAAAATAACCATTTTGGCCACTGACTCGGATTTCGACGAAACTAGTTTCATCGGATCCGTAATGGTGAATTATTGTAGGGTTTCAAGTTTCATAACGATCAGACTTGTTATTTGATCTACGAACGCGAAACACCTACAAATCAATGAAATTGAAATCAATTGAAATCAATTTGGAAAATATTGATTTTTGCGTAACTTCTTCATACGATGGAATTTGAACTTGAAATTTGTTCCATCGTGTTTAAAATATTATAAAATATTTATTTTGATATATGGGTTGACCCAATTTCGTTCCGGAGTCGAAACGGGCTTTTTGGACCACTTTGTCGTTAGCGCGTATATCCGACCGATCCATCTATTCTATCTCAACTTTATCTATAAATACCCTGTTGTAAACCCTAGCGGGCTCTATTCCTCATTTCTATACGTACAGAAACTTCTGTGCTCCTCTTCCTCAATGGCTGTAAATCATAATTTATCCAATTCAAATTCCAATTCAAGAATGAACTTCAAAAATTCAAGCTCCTCAAAAAAATTCAAAAAAATATATATTTCGAAGCTCTCGACGAGCGCATCTCAGAGATGTGATTTGTTTTTTGATTGGAGTCATCTTTCTTTTAGGAGATCGCAAATTTGTTTCGGCCGTGAATTGTATGGATGCCCGATCAACGGTGGACCTTCCACGATTCATCGATCAGGAAGTCTCGGCGCGTAGAGGAGGCTGAGTAATTTCAATCGGTACGGTCACACCCTGCCATTGACATCTCGATTTGCCAAAAATGAAGGATGAAAGGACCGATCTCGTGCTCGTCCTGAGGAGTGGCGGCGGCGTCTTGGAGCGTCGGTCGGAGGTATGGCGTGCGGCGTGACGAGGCCAACGTGGTGGCACGGCCTGATCGGGGTGTAAGTGATCGTTGGGGCGGTGAAAATTGCAAATAATGGACGTTGGTGGCGGCTACAATGTTGTAATCATGTTTTCGGTTAGGGGTCAGTTGCGTGCGTGTTAGAGAGAAGGATGACGTGGCAGGGTAGAGTTGGATATTTTATTTTGTTTTATTTTTTATTTTAATTCAATTTCAACTCGTTTTATTGCAATAACTTTTACATACGATATCCAATTCATGCACGGTTTTCTCCACTAGGTTCGTATTGGAATTTTGAACATTTTGGCGCTGGTTTGGATGGATTCTAAGACCGTCAAATTTTTGGGTTTAAATTAGATTTAATTTCAATTTAAATTCAAAAGATGAATATTTTAACCCACTCACAACTTCTAAAATTTCTTGTGTTTGTTAAATTTAATTTTGTTGTGATTATGCATTTATTTATGACTGTTTCGGATATTTTAATCATCATCTCAGTTAATTGCATTTAATTAAATAAATCGTTATTTAATTTATTACTGAATATAACTGCCAGTTAATCTCCTGTTATGTATTATCAATTATATATTGATATTGATTAATTGTTTTGGATGATGATTGTGATGGATGTATGACTTTATGATGGATGAATGGATGTTGTATTTTATTATTACAAACTGTAAGTTATTATGCAATTTATTAATTCGGGATTTTGGTTTGAAATGATATATAACCTAATTTTTATTTTTAATTACGGATTAAAATGATAAACATCCGTATCACTTGACCATAGGGTAGAAAATTATATACAGACACCGCAGTTTATATGTGTGTGTGTGTGTGTGTTGAAATGATTTCTATGGTTTTTAAAGAAATATGCGGATTATATAAATATTGATTTTAGATGTTATATAAACGTCAAAGTTATTATTGATTTTAGCTATATATAAATAGGCTTGAAATATAAAATAAGCCTAATAATAAAGTTTGATTATTTTATATAATAGGGTTTAATGAATATTGATTTTTGATATTATATATATAGTTAAATTCTTGAATTTAGGCTATGTATAAAATTGTTTAATAAAAATGAGCTTAATAATGGAGTTTGATTTGTTTTATATTATGTGGTTAAGTACCTATTTAAGATATTGTATATATAGAGTTTTTAAATGACTTAAATGAAATTTGAGTTGGAAGATAATAATATGAAATTTGTTTAAGTTGAATTATTTAAGAATTGTACTTGAATAAATTTGATTTGAAATTTAAATAAAATGGTGATTTCAATGGGTATGATTCTTATAACTTGTTTTGGATTAAAGTGACTTAAATGAATATTAAGTTGAGATAAATGAATATATCAAGCTAAATAAATTGAAAGAATAACCATTTGTTTGAAGTTAAAAGGTTTACTAAAATGATATTTGATTTATTAAGTAAACATTTCAAATCTGAATAATAGTAGTTGAAATTGATATATGTGAAATTATCAAAGAATAAGTTTGAAATGGTGGAATAATTAAATCTTTGAAATATATGGAAATTATATTGGTTTATTTGGGAATTTGAAATCCTTATTGGAATGGATTTGTGAAGGTGAAGAAGCTATTTTACGATGTAAAGTAATTAAATAGTTAAATCATTTAAGTGGTGTAGTATGTTTCAAAGTTATGAAATTCAAAGTTTTATGGTTTGAAAGGCTATATTTCAAGTTTTGGTTTCGAAATATTATAACTTTGAAATGTTATGGTTTTAGAAAAGGATATATTTGAAAATGATATCGAATTTGATTTGGTTTTTAAAAAGAGGAAATGATATCGTATTTATATGGATTTGAAATGGATATTATATTCTGGTTTTAAAAGTATAAACTATTTCAAAAAGACCGCGGTGTTATAATAACATTTGGTTGTTAAAGAGACCGGGATCAGAAGTTGTCATACTCTCTGCCAACTCCGAAAACCACTTTAACAACCGTGTACGCGGTGAAGATTCCAGAATGAAGTAGGATGGTGGCGGCGTTTCCTTTGAGGTAAATACATGGACCCAACTCCCGAGAGTTGGTATAAGGTGGCTAAAACAGGAGCGATTGACGGGTTAATGAGGTAGCACCTTTGATCGGACACATCCCTTCGATATTATACTTTGACGTTTGAATTGATTCGACGGCCACTTTTTATTTTTTTATTTCAGGATGCGGCTCGAGGTGGGCGGTAGCTGCGCGCTACGTGGTACCACCGACCCGGAAGCGTAATTGGTATATCTACCCTGGCATTGCCTAGTTGTGCCATGTCACCTACCATACCGAGCCTTTACTACGATTTTTTATTTGTGTCGTACCTATGGAGTGTCTTCTCGTAGTCTCTCGATCAGGAGATATGCAGGCACTGTATAAACTATTGGCACTATCACGTGTTAAGGTGGAAAATGTAAATCCTTAACGCTATTTTAAAATAAGTTTATTTTAGTAATAGATATTATTATAATAGCGAAATATTACTACATAGTAAATAATTTAACGGATCCTTAGGAGATGTGAATCCCGAGCATCTCTTAAGTTACTGCACTCACGTTAGACACTGGATAGGAGATGTCAAATCCCGTAAACATCTCTAACGTCGTTTCACTCATATTTTTTTCTATTGATTTAACTTACATAAGATATTTTAGTTCTGACTCGAGTGCTTTGTCCTTTCAATTCGCTTGGGTCAGTTCGGGCATTTCAGGATTTGAAGATTTTATTCTGGAGGATGAAGACGAAGATTTGTAGTACTATTATCTACTATATTATTCCACTACACCTTTAAATTCTGCTGCATTAATTATTTTTCTCTGGTATGTGTACTTTTAATGTATTGAATAAATATAATCAAATGTTTTGTAAAACAGCTTCATGAACTGTATATTTGATTATTATATTTTATCGTTCCGCTGCAAGATTCTATTTTGTGTTTTCTTCCTCTGTTTTTCTTATTTACCCCATAACAATCTGCCTTCTGTATGCTTTATGTCTGACGTGTGTGGTTTATCGTCGATTTAAATCGTGCGAAAAGGCTGAATGTTACATCTGGTATCAGAGCTTTGGTTTAGCGATAAACCTTAGCTTTGTGTGGTCCGACACTTTATTAATAGGGTAGTAATACCCTATGACGAGTTGCTAAGCATATATATGAGAGAGCGTATTTGGTAGTGTTATAAAAAGGTTTTAATATTTTGTTAATTTGTTCCGTTTTGTATTTAAAAATTCTGGTTGGTGCATGGGATGCTATGACATCAATAGGGATTTCTAAACACTTAATAGGACAGACCGACATAATATTTGTTTTAATATAGGTGAATGAAATAATTTTGCATATTATATTTTCTATATATAAAACAAATTTTTATAAAGATTATATTTGGATGTAATATATTGGTTGTTAAGTAGTGAAATTATAAACATTAGTTGAAATACAAAATAAATGAAGATTTAAAACTTAGAACACGAGTTCCGGGATTTTTGGAAAATTCTTTTGAATGATTTTGGGGTATAATAATAATATTATTAGAAGTATTTTCTGATATAAATGTTTCAAAATAATTTGAGAGAATTGGTTTAAAGAAACTTTGGAATGAAATGAGTTATGTACTCCCATCTTTGTCGCTGTAAAATAATTTCGGTGATGAGTGCATGCATCATTGACATTCATTTTCGAGTTTCGAAGTGGGAAGGCCACTGTAGTAGTTTTACTACGGATTTATTTTGATAATCAAGTACAAATTTTAATTTGTTTTGAAAATAATTGATATATATAAGTTGTAAGTATATACGTTTATCTACTATTTTAAAATGATTTGAAAATTAAACCCGGTATTTAAACTCTTTAGTTTTCGTTAATTCATAGTTTCAATTATTGTAGTGAAATGGAACGTAGGTAATTAATAAATTGAAACCTCTAAATGAAATAAGAGAGTTAATGCTAAGTTGTAAATTAAATAAAAAGAAATTTAAATTTGTAACGTATAAAACAAAGGATATTATTATTTAATTAATTAAAAGAATTGAGAAAAACTTGTGTGATTTTCAATTATATCCTTAAAAACATATATATAACTTACCGAATATTATAAGTTGAAATGTTTAATAAGAAATTATAATGGAAATTGTACAAGTAAAAGTAGGTAATGAAAGTGTTCAATGAATTCCTTTAATAAATAAGAATTTGATGTCGAAATGGTTATAAACTTAAGTTATAATTGAAATGTAATACTAATAAAATAAGATTTGTAAGTAATAAATGAATAATTGAAATAAACATTGAACCAATGAAAGGAAGTAAAAGGTTGTAAGAAGTAAATGTAAAATAAAAAGATAAATCGGTATATGGATAAAAAGGAAATCAAACAACAAATGTATGAAATGAAATTAATAAGAATGAAATTGATATATTGTTTGAAATTTATTGTTTGTTTGGTTTATGGTTGTTTGGGCAAGGATACTTTAAAATTGTTTAGATGGAAGAATAATCTATTTAAATTCATCTAAGACTGTTGAATAAATGGTGCAACTTAGTAGTTATTTTTCATTCCGTACAATTTAAAGTTTTTGAACCCTAACAACTATTTGTTTTATTGATATGGATGGATAATTGATTGTGTTGATTTTATGTGATGATTGGATGCTTGTTGCAAGTGATGGTTGTTGTATTGATTTGTTTGTTTGCGATTAAAACAACTTAATTATTTCATCTTATATAATTGTTAACCTTTTTGGATTATATAAGTGGAATACAGGTTATGGAAGCAATTGCTACTGCTTTTGGTTCCATAAAATAAGCGTAAATTTTCCGACAAATAGTTACATTTTCGGATTACGGTTTATAACGTTATTATATTGTTTTCCCGTGTTGGGATATATATTATTTTGGAAAATATATGTTGTATGTGGTTATATTTGATATTATATTTCCTCCCAAGCCTCTTCATATAAAGGAGACTCTGCCGAAATTTTCCGTAAATTTTGGACTTAGAAAATTTTGAAAATGTTTTCCAAACTTTATTGATTTGAATATAAAAAGATTTAATTGTTTATAAATCTATATACTTTATTTAAATTATCCTATTCTGAAAATTTATTGTTATGAATATAATGTTTTGAATAATATATATTGATTTATAAGTTCCTCTTTTCCTTTTCGGGGACGAAAAGTTTTGAGTGGGGGAGAGTGCAACGACCCGTAATATTTGATAAATAAAATTGCTTAATTTAATTTGATTTTTAGAATTTAATTTAGAAAGGAATAAAAATTTAGTGAATTATTAATGAAAATAATAACTTGGATAAGATCGGTAAGTTAATTGTTAATAACTTGGATGTAATTTCAATGAGTGAAACAATGTAAATGTTAATTTACTATTTGTAATAAAAGAATGTTACCAAGACGAAATGATTAATTTGATTTAGAATCTTAATTAATGTGTGAAATAGTGTAATAGGGTGTAAAAAGTTGGGAAGAATGAATATACAAGTAATTAAAGGTTACTTTGATGATAATTAATATAATAACGGAAAGTGTGAATGTAAATTTAAAATAGAAACGTAAACTTATTATAAAGTAGTAATTTGTGTAATAAAAAGCATTAAACCAAGTAAATAAATTTATTGAGAATATTTAACCGTAGTTAATGTATATTTGGGCAAAGATATAATAAATGGAAATATGACAGTTAATAACAAAGGAGTTAGAAATTTGAATAGATTTAATATAACATTCATACAACTGTAAGATGTAAATGGCGTATAATAGTGTAAACATATATTATAAGCTACATGTTTAATTAGTTGATGGAATTAGAATTTGAATTAAATGTTGATAAAATAAATAAATGTTACAGTAATGGGAAATGAAATAAGATGTTTAGGAGTTGTCAAATTTTGAGTATGGTAAAAAGTAATAAAAGGTTAACTAGGTTATAAAGTAGTAATGAACTTGATAAAAGGGATTGGAATGGAAACGGACCAATTTATTGAAATTTAACATATATAATAAATGGAATTTTCGTAGCAAATGGAATTTAATACTATGATGATTAGAACTAAGAGGAATTTGGGAAACATTAAGGTAATAGTTATGAACCAAAATATTTATACCATAAGAGGAATGTATTGAAAGTAAATGGAAGGCTAATTTCTTTGAATTTTTGGAGTTTCATTTTATAATTTCTAAATTTAATGAAATTGAAATTTAATATTGAAATTAAGGTTAACAATTGAATTGATGAATTAATCAACTCAAAATTTACATTTAAATTATAATAAATGGTCATTGAATGAAATCAATATTCTGTAAGTAATTATAATATTGGGTTGAAGGAAATAAACTTAAAGGTAATTAAATTTTAATGGTTACAATTGTTATAAATTAACTATTTGTTTAATTCATAGAATTTAATTTGAAAGCAATTGTAGAATTGACTTAATTAGTGAAATACCAATTAATTAAAGCAACTAGTTGGATAAGAATAATGGAAATCAAAACTTCATTTTATTTAATTGAAATGTAAAATTCAATAATTGTATTAATTGCAATCAAATGAAATTGAAATAGCTAAATAATATGTTATTTGAAATGAAGATGGAATATGAGGAAATTTATGTAATAGTTTTGAATCCAATGTTAAATCCATCTATTTGACAATAATGAATGGAATAATGATTATTAATTTAATTTAATAGAAATTTTGGAAATTAAATTAATAATTTCTGAATTGAATGGAATTGAGGATAATACTGAAATCGATAAGTTAATCAACTTTAAATTGACTTTTAATTTGTTTAAAACATTGTAAATGATTGAGAAATATAAAAGTGATAAAATTTGTCAATTTTAAGATTGAAATAAAAAATTGGATTTTATTAATTAATTATTTAATTAATGTAAAAATAGCCATTTTGGCCACTGTCTTGGATTTCAACGAAACCAGTTTCATCGGATCCGTAACGGTGAATTATTGTAGGGTTTCAAGTTTAATAATGATCGGACTTGTCGTTTGATCGTACGAACGCGAAACGCCTAGAAATCAATGAAATTGAAACAATTGAAATCAATTTGGAAAATATTGATTTTAGAGTAACTTATTCATACGATGGAATTTGAACTTGTAACTTGTTCCATCGTGTTTAAAATATTTTAAAACGTCTATTTTGATATATAGGTTGACCCAATTTCGTTCCGGAGTCGAAACGGGTTTTTTGGGCCACTTTGTCATTAGCGCGTATATCCAACCGATCCATCTATTCTATCTCAGCTTTATCTATAAATACCCTATTATAAACCCTAGCAGCCTCTATTTCTCATTTCTATATGTACAGAAACTTATGTGCTCCTCTTCCTCAATGACTGTAAACCCTAATTTATCCAATTCAAATTCCAATTCAAGAATCAACTTCAAAAATTCAAACTCCTCAGTAAAATTCAGAAAAAATATATTTCGAAGTCTTGACGAGCGCATCGCGGAGATGTGATTTGTTTCGATTGGAGTCATCGTTCATTCGGGAAATCACAAATTTGTTTCGGCCGTGCATTATATGGATGCTCGATCAACGGTGGATCTTCCACGATTCATCGATCAGGAAGTCTCGGTGCGTAGAGGAGGCCGAGTACTTTCAATCGGTACGGTTACATCTTTCCATTGACATCCCGATTTGCCGAAAATGAAGGATGAAAGGACCGATCTCGTGCTTGGCCTAAGGAGTGGCGGCGGCGTTTTGGAGGGCCGGTCGGAGGTATGGCGTGCTGCGTGATGAGGCCAACGTGGTGGCACAGCCTGATCGTGGTGTAAGTGATCGTTGGGGCAGAGAAAATTGCAAATAGTGGACATTGGTGGCGGTTGCAATGTTGTATTCACGTTTTCAGTTAAGGCTCAGTTGCGTGCGTGTTGGAGAGAAGGATGACGTGGCAGGGTATAGTTGGTTATTTTATTTTGTTTTATTTTTTATTTTAATTCAATTTCAACTCGTTTTATTGCAATTACATACAATATCCAAATCACGCGCGGTTTTCTCCGCTAGGTTCGTATTGGAATTTCGAACATTTTGGAGGTTGTTTGGATAGATTCTGAGACCGTCCAATTTTTGGGTTTTAATTGGATTTAATTTCAATTTAAATTCAAAAGGTGAGTGTTTTAACCCACTCACAACTTCTATAATTTCTTATATTTGTTAAATTTAATTTTGTTGTGATTATGCATTTATTTATGACTATTTCGGATATTTTAATCATCATCTCAGTTAATTGCATTTATTTAAATAAATCCTTATTTAATTTATTATTGAATATAACGGCCAGTTAATCTCCTGTTATATATTATCAATTATATATTGAAATTGATTGATTGTTTTGGATGATGATTGTGATGGATGTATGATTTTATGATGGATGAATGGATGTTGTATTTTATTATTATAAATTGTAAGTTATTATGCATTTTATTGATTCGGGATTTCGGTTTGAAATGATATATAACCGTAATTTTTATTTTTAATCACGGATTGAAATGATAAACATCTGTACCACTTGACCATAGGGTAGAAAATTATATACAGACATCGCGGTCTATATATATATATATATATATATATATATATATATGTGTGTGCGTGTGTGTGTGTGTGCGTGTGTGTGTGTTGAAATGATTTCTATGGTTTTTAATGAAATATACGGATAATATAAATATTGATTTTAGATGTTATATAAACGTCAAATTTATTATTGATTTTTTCTATATATAAATAGGCTTGAAATATAAAATAAGCCTAATAATAAAGTTTGATTATTTTATATAATAGGGTTTAATGAATATTGATTTTTGATATTATCTATATAGTTAAATTCTTGAATTTAAGCTATGTATAAAATTGTTTAATAAAAATGAGCTTAATATGGAGTTTGATTTGTTTTATATTATATGGTTAAGTACCTATTTAAGATATTGTATATATAGAGTTTTTAAATGACTTAAATGAAATTTAAGTTAGAAGATAAATATGAAATTTGTTTAAATTGAATTATTTAAGAATTTTACTTGAATAAATTTGATTTGAAATTTAAATAAAAGGGAGATTTCAATGGTCTTAGAACTTGACTTGGATTAAAGTGACTTAAATGAATATAAAGTTGGGATAAATGAATATATCAAGCTAAATAAATTGAAATAATATCTAGTTGTTTGAAGTTAAAAGGTTTACTAAAATGATATTTGATTTATTAAGTAAACACTTCAAATCTAAATAATAGTAGTTGAAATTGATATATATGAAATTATCAAAGAATAAGTTTGAAATGGTGGAATAATTAAAGCTTTCAAATATATGGAAATTATATTGGTTTATTTGGGAATTTAAAATCCATATTGGAATTGATTTGTGAAGGTGAAGAAACTATTTTACTATGTAAAGTAATTAAATAGTTAAATCATTTAAGTGGTGTAGTATGTTTCAAAGTTATGAAATTCAATGTTTTATGGTTTGAAAGGCTATATTTCAAGTTTTGGTATCGAAATATTATAACTTTGAAATGTTATGGTTTTAGAAAACGATATATTTGAAAATGATACCGATTTTGATTTGGTTTTTTAAAAGAGGAAATGATATCGTATTTATATGGATTTGAAATGGATATTATATTCTGGTTTTAAAAGTATAAACTATTTCAAAAAGATCACGGTGTTATAATAACGTTTGGTTGTTAAAGAGACCTGGATCGGAAGTTGTCATACTCTCTGCCAACTCCGAAAACCACTTTAAGAACCGTGTACGTGATGGAGATTCCAGAATGAAGTATGATGGTGGCGGTGTTTCCTTTGAGGTAAATACGTGGACCCAACTCCCGTGAGTTGACATAAGGTGGCTAAAACAGGAGCGATCGATGGGTTAATGAGGTAGCACCTTTGATCGGACACATCCCTTCGATATTATACTTTGACTTTTGGATTGATTCGGTGGCCACTTTTGATTATTTTTTATTTGAAGGTGTGGCTCGAGGTGGGCGGTAGCTGCGCGCTACGCGTTACCACCGACCCGGAAGCGTAATTGGTATATCTACCCTGGCATTGCCTAGTTGTGCCGTGTCACCTAGCATATCGAGCCTTTACTATGAGTTTCTATTTGTGTCGTACCTATGGAGTGTCTTCTCGTAGTCTCCCGGTCAGGAGATATGCAGGCACTGTATAGACTATTGGCACTATTACGTGTTAAGGTGGAAAATGTAAAGCCTTAATGCTATTTTAAAGTAAGTTTATTTTACTAATAAACATTATTATAATAGCAAAATATTACTACATAGTAAATAGTTTAACGGATCCTTAGGAGATGTGCATCCCAAGCATCTCTTAAGTTACTACACTCACATTAGACACTGGATAGGAGATGTCAAATCCCGTAAACATCTCTGACGCCATTTCACTCATATTTATTACTATTGATTTAACTTACATAAGATATTTTAGCTTTGACTCGAGTGTTTTGTCCTTTCAATTCGCTCGGGTCAGTCCAGGCGTTTCAGGATTTGAAGATTTTATTCTGAAGGACGAAGATGAAGATTTGTAGTACTATTATCTACTATATTATTTCACTACACCTTTAAATTCCGCTGCATTAATTATTGTACTCTGGTTTGTGTACTCTGATATGTATTGTATAAATATAATCAAATGTTTTGTAAAATAGTTTCATGAACTGTATATTTGATTATTATATTTTATCGTTCCACTGCAAGATTCTATATTGTGTTTTCTTCCTCTGCTTTTTCTTATTTACCCCATAACAATCTGCCTTCTGTATGGTTTAAATCTGACGTGTGTGGTTTATCGTCGATTTAAATCATGCGAAAAGGCTGGATGTTACATCCACCTCGCCTGTTCTTCTCTGTTGAGCGTTGACCATCTCATCTCTACTGCATGTATGTATGTATATGGGGGTTATAGTTATAATATTATATAACATATATGGTATATTATTGTTAATAAGTTTCGATCAGTATGTTTATAGATTTATAAATATATAAATATATGTGTATTTTGTTTATATATGTGGTAATTGAACTGCAAGCTGTAGGCTATATATATATTTTGGTTTAAGAATTTGATATTTGAAAAATTATAATGTTTAAAAATATATATATGAAGATTTAGTTTTGAAGTTTAAGCAATAATAGTCTAAATATATATATCTGCATGTTTTATTTATGAATTGGATACATATATAACATACGTATGTTTTTCAAAGTTCTGTAAAAATATATGTATATATATATATATATGTATATATATATATAAATTTATGTGTTAACTTATATGTATGATTACCAAATAGTTTGCATGTTTACATACAAGGTTAGATTTAACATACGTTTAGTTTTACTTGTTGGTTTTTGACCGTGCATTTATATTAACCTGTATAGTATATTAGTAGTAGTTTACCCATGGGTCTGCATGTAGATGTATCTTGTAAAGGTCAGCTTGTCTGCATGTGTACATAACAGTTGATTTTGATTCCGATCCCTTTTGATATATATAAATTTCGATTTTTAATTTATGTATAATAGAATGTTGATATTTGCAGTGGATATATATATATATAAGTAATTGTTTCCATTTATAGTGAAGACTTATTCATTTTGCTTTATAAATTCATGCCTCATATATGTGTTCGTTACTTTGTTTATATAATATATCAGAGTCTGTTATATATTAGCCTATATACAGCCTGTACTGGTGATACATATTGTTTTAAATATTTGTTAATGTACGTAGCCTATATATTAGTTTATACATGTAGTATACCTAAGTTTGGGTTTAGTAAATGGGCAGAGATTTATTAAATTTTGTTTAGGTTTAGTATTTATTTCAAATCATAAAGTATGTATATATGTTAGATTTTAAATTATGTGTTTGATTTAAACGATGATTTTGAAATGCCTACATTTATATATGTGTTCGAAATTTAAAAATAGGATTTTCTATAAATACTTATATATAGTTAGACATATAAGTTCATTTATACTATCGATCTTCATCAATCTGGCTCTGATTCGTTATCAATTTATGTTATCAGCTTCGTCCGTCGTTCCTGTTTCTTCATCGAATCGTGTCCATCCAGCGTTGCTTGAAATTCGTAGCTCGTTTCCTTGTCGAAATCTATCTAGCCTCGAAAGGTGAACAATCACTCACGATTAATGTTATTTTATTTATTAAATTTGATTTCAATTGAAACAACAATTGAAATATGCTGTTGTTGGTTATTTACACTGTTATATATGCTATTACCTGTATCAGTTCACCTGTGACATCTGACACCATTATCTGTTATTTATACGATGATAATCCAATTTGGTTGATAAATGATTGATTGTTTGATGTTGATATTGGACGTTAAATTGTTAATGTATGAAGTGATAAATAATTTACAATTGAAATTAACGTAGGAGTTAACAATTTGAAATTGATACATGTGTTGAATTTGATTAGGTAAAAATTGTATAATATGACCCTTTAAATGTTTAATTACTTGACATGTAGAAATATGGTTGATTACACCTTGAACCATTTAAATTTATGTTGTATAAATTGATATAGTATGAAATCGAATAATAAATGTCAAGTGAAGAACCGCATAAAATAATAGTGTAATAATCTTTAATCTACATGAAATAATAGTGTAGATTCTAGAAATAATTATATTAAATTGCATAAACAACAAATGTAAATTAATATGATTATTTCGGGATTATTTAAATAAACTATTGGATTGTTATCGATGTTTGCTATTGCTTGTTTATTTATTTTGACACCATCCCAGTTATCACACTGCAAGTTCCCTTTGCTATGCTTTGATTTTTTTTGAATTGAAATGGAATCGGGTTGAAATGATAAATACCCAAATAAACAACTGATTTAGGATAGGAAATTGAATAAAACCCGATTGGTCAAATAATTTGATTTTAAAATTAAATAAATAAAGATAAAGATTTTATTTGAATGAAATAATAAATTTCTTAAATTGTAGTTTGAAATTGAATTCTAGTGGAATTTAGAATGTTATTATTTAACGATTTGAACAAAAATATTAACAAAGTGTTGTTAAAGGAATGTTGTAAATTAATTGAATTAAGTTTGAAATTATTTAATAATTAAGTGTTGAAATTATTTAATAATTAAGTTTTGAAATTATTTTATAATTTAATGAGATTGAATTATTTAATAATTAAATAAAATTGAATTCTATGATAATTGAAATTGAACTTCTTTGATATGTGAAATTGAGTTCTGTAATAATTAAGTTATGGAAATTTGTTTAAATTAAATTAGTAAATAAGTGAAATCGAATTTCTTCAACAAGAAATAAGATGCGATTTATTGAATTCATTATAAGACTTGAAATTTAAAGAATTTGATTTGTCGAATTTAATTTAATTAAATTTGGAAGTTGATATAATACAAGAAAACCTAAATTGATTTAATGAATTGGAAATTAAATAGAAATTGTTTCGAATGATAAAGTAACTTAGATCAATGAATTTAAATTGATTTTAATGTTAAATTAAATTAATTTAAATGATTACGGAATGAAATTTATATACGAACTTGAATCAATATTTGAATTGTTTTAAATAAAAATTGAAATTGAATTATAATATTTTGAAATAGTAATTTGGAAGTTTTGAAACGTAAATTATGGAAATTGATATAGAATGACAAATGGAATGGCGGTGTACAAATTATAATTGAAATTGATTTGGTTTTGAAATTTATCAAACGACCAATCGGTGTAATAATTACGAATTTAAAGAAACCGGGATCAGTTATAGACATACTCTATGTCTAAACCGAAAACCACTTAATAACTATACGTGGAATGTGATCCAGAATGAAGTGGTTGGAATGATGTATGTTTATGATTGAAGAAAGAGAAGGATAATGGATAGCCTTGACACTTGTGTCAAATTGGAAATGACTAAAACAGGAGTTGTGCCGGGCCAAATGGGGTTAGCCACCTCGAGCGAACACACTTCTTCGTAAACTACTCGTTACTTGTTATGGATTGGTGCACCCTCGAAATTTTGGGAGTGTTGTTTCGCGGTGTTGCGATCGTTGCGGCGATGCGTTTTCACTAGTCCGGATCAGGCAAACGGTAGTTTCACTACCTTGGATATTGCCTCATGTGCCTTGACATACTTGTGTCCTTATACACGCAACCACTACGAATTTGTTTTGTGTTATACCTATGGAGTACTTCCTGATAGCCCACTAGTTTATGGTGGAGTTTACAGTGCTGCATAGTCTATGACGCTTATATAAAATGTGTTAAGGGGGATAATGGTAACGCCTTAACACTATTTTGATACTTTATATTGCTGATATGCATTATCTACTTAGCGTACACTACTACATAGTAGATAGTTTAACAGATCCTTAGAGGATGGTTATTCCAACGTCCTTTGAGTTACTTGTATTTCAGTTGTTATTTCACTTGAGTTGGATTTATTGATATAAGAATGTTAATCCTGAATCGAGTGTTTGTGTTTTGCTTTACGCTCGGGTCAGAATGAGTGTACCAGTATTCAAGACTCGCCTTTGGAGTTGGAGCTTCGCTTGGAGATCCAGCTATCTATCCAGCTTTCAGATATTCAGTTGATTCCAGTGATGTATTCTGATATTAAATTTGACTATTGCATTCGAGACATCTGTTGTACCTTATTTAACTTTGATATGTATATAGTAGCTTCATGAACTACTATCTTTTGTTTCCGCTGCATTTATTACTCTGTGTCTGTGATCTGTGATTATTTATTTACTTTATATGTTCAGTTTTGCCAAATTTAAATTAACAATTCGGTATTTTGAATTATTCAAGTCCGGCATGTGCGGATGCGAATAGTCTAAAATAGCGGGTCGTTATAGTTGGTATCAGAGCTTTGGTAGCTCTAGGCAAAACTTAGCATATATGGTAAATGTATTTATAAAATCACTTTTATTCGAGTTTGAATCCCTTCCTTTTTGACTCGATTCCCTTGAATTTTGGAACGTCCCTCGGTTCCGAAATTCATTCTTGTCCCTCACTATTTGTATTCTTCTGAATTCTGAAGCATTCCATAACTCCTCGATATGATTTATAAAGTGGTGAAACTCCTTTACAATAGAATTGATTTACCGGAGATTTCTGTATCCTCGGTTTACGATGCTATCTATCTCCTGCTATGCCTGAATCCTATTTCTTGAGATCAAATGTCGATTTGCCTCGGAATTCTACATCGATCTTATTCTTGAAGTCACGGTCGACCCGGTTAAGGTTTCCATGATTTATATAAACTTATCCATCTTCCTATTTGTTATTAAGATCATCTTATTGTGTCTCGAACTTATCTTCGAATCAAAAATTCTCTTTGATTTGAGTCCATCAAATTTGAATCTCTATCCTTACTTTGAAATCCATTCATGTATCGTCAAGCGAGGAAGTGTATTTGTAAATTAATATTTGAAATGATTTGATATATATTGTGTTGTTTGAGTTGTTGATGTTGAATTGAGTTTTCGATCGGTTCGTTTGATCAACGCTATCGATAGAATTTCCAAAACGCTTGAACATATAGCAAACTGACACAATATTATTTTCAAATTTGATAAATGAAATAAATTTTGAATAATTATATTATATATATAAGTATGATTTTCTGAATTTTGATAGTTAATTGAATTGGTTGTTAATAAATAATATTGGATTTTTAAATATGGCACCTAAACCATTGGCTTTTGTCTCATATATAAATAATTGAAATAAAAACATGGTTCATAAATTTATTTGGAAATTGTAATGAATTTAAAACAAGAAACTGAGAATTTAAATTTCCAAGTGATTTCAAACTTTGGTTTGAAAGTTTTAAAGTGTTTAGTATTTAAAATATTTTCAAATAGAAATCATTTTCAAAGAA
The DNA here is from genome assembly GCA_030765085.1 of Allium cepa. Classification (NCBI taxonomy): domain Eukaryota; kingdom Viridiplantae; phylum Streptophyta; class Magnoliopsida; order Asparagales; family Amaryllidaceae; genus Allium; species Allium cepa. Next base: position 475,340,172 of record CM060932.1, read on the forward strand.
TTTTAAATGATTAAATCAGTGCTCTCTTATTTTGTCGTTGGGAAATAATTTCGATGATGACGGTCGTATCATCGACATTCATTTTCGAGTTTCGAAGTGGAGAGACCATTCAGTAGCTTCGCTACTCTTTTGTTTGGAAAATAAATTTGATTTGAACTTCTTAAGAATGACTTGATTTATAATATATTATATATAAGCATATGATTATAGATTTGATTTGATATATATAGTATATGTATATTTATCGATAAAATGGTTTGAAGTCAATTGGAACTTAATTCTTAAAATTTTGATTTAAGGATGATATTCAATAAAGCCAAATTTTTTGAATAAATACTTAACTTAAAATAAGAGAATTGTAAAATTTTATTTGGATAATACTCAATTGCATTATATATAACTTACCTCAATTTTCAAAAGTTAACTATGTAATTGAATATTATACTGTAACGACCCAGAATTTTTAGAAATTAAAATTTGAATATTTAATTAATTTTAAATATTAATAAGAGAATTTATAAGTCAAATAAATTTTATTTTGAATTTTTGGATTTAATTGAATAATTAAATCGATAATTTAATATGTTAAATTATGGAAATAATTGAAAATTGAGTTAAATATGATTGAAAATGATTTGTAAAATTTTATTTTATCATATTGAAGTTAGAATGATATTTTAGAACTTTTAAAATCGAATTAAAAGTTAATTTGTGAAAATTGAATATTTTAATATTAAAATCGACTAGTGGAAATAGTCAATTTTTGAACAGTCTCAGAATTGAACGAAACCAGTTCCATTGGATCCGTAATAGTTAATTATTACCAGATTTCAATTTTCGTGTCAATCGGAGTTATCGTTTGATCGTGGCAGCTCGAAACGCATCGAATTATTTTTAATATTAATTTGGCGAGTTAAAATAGCCATTTTTCAAAAAGTCTCGGATTTCAACGAAACCAGTTTCATCGGATCCATAATGTGATATTATTGTAAGGTTTCAAATTTCAAGTCAATTGGATTTACCGTTTGTCCGGTACAAATTAAAACGCCTAGAAATCGATTTAAATCGGTTTAATTTAAATTGAACGTTTATAGCCATAACTCGCACAGATGTCCGAATTAGCTTTCGAAACCTGTTCCATTGGATCCGGAACGCGGGATAAACCCTAGGAACGTCGGTCACTGCGCGTAAATCGGAGTTCGGAATTTCCGAAATGAATAGTGTTTCCGTTTGAAATTCTATAAAAGGAGACCCAACCCCCTCTTCAATTTACAAAACCCTAATCTATTACTTCAGCCGCCACCATCAAATTGTATGGCCGAAATTTCGTCTTCTTCCCCCTCTCAAATCTCGAAATCCATTAACAATTACAACAAACTTCCTAAACGAATATTGTAGAGCATGAAGAGATCTACAACTTCAACGGTGGAGATGTGATTTGGAGCTGTATTTTAGGAGTTAGGGAGCCGCGTTCTACTCACGTTTGGCACGACATTCCACGCACATATGGTGGCCGAGCTTGCTGGAGTTTGGGCCGAGTGTGGGTCTTGCAATGGGCGTTGAAATGAGGGTGGTTGATCGTCTTCAAGAGGTTGGAGGTGATCGCAAGATTTAAACCCTAGTTTTCTATAATGGGTTTTGTGTGCGGCTGTAGAACGAAGGTGGGGAAGAAGCTCATGCACGGTTTGGATTTGCTGTAGGGAACGTGCGGCCCTGATTAAAATCAGTTAGGGTATTAAAATTTGTTAGTTAATGTTGTAATTATTATATAAAAATTTGTGTAAACTTCAAAAATCAATAACTTTTTCATACGAGGTCGAAAAAATGCAAACTCAGTTGCGTTGGAATCGTATCGTCGAGCACTACGCGATGGAGTTGGATTGGAGTCGTTTGGAGTTAGTGAGAATTTTGGGTAAAATTAAACGTCCGTTTAATTTTATTCGAAATAAATCGCTAAAACGAAATTGAAATCAAGGTGAGAACTTCTCACTCAATCGAATTAGTTTCGATTTTATTTTAAATAGTTAGATTTAAAATATTTGAATGCAAGTTTGAATGACGATTGATATCTATTGATTGTTAGAATAGACATTATACGCCGTTAGTAAGCGGATGTTATTTATTAAAAACATATACCGCGAATATTTCATAAACAGTGAAATTGGTATTATATATAATAGCAATATATATATATTGGCATATGTATATATTGCAGTTATTGATTTCCCGCATTTTTTGTTTAGCGGATGAGACCCTATTGCGCCGTCTATTAAGCGGATAATATTTAATAAAAACATATACCGCGATAATTTCGTACTGGAACGAAATTGGTGTTGTGCTAATGTTTGTGGATGCAGGAAAACAGGTTGGAGGGATTCAACAGGATTCCTCAACAGTATTTATTTGATTTCAGATATTTTGATATTTGATGGATTATCATATCGATATATGATATCGTTGTTGTCGTGATTGACTATTTGGTGTGTAACATCATTGGACCCAGATTTTGGGATTTTAAAATGATTTTTAAAGTGATTTTTGAAGTATAAAATATTTTTGGAATTGATCCATTATAAATAAATAACGATATAATTTTTAATGTTATAAAAATTATGATTTTTGAGAAATATAGTTAAAAACTGATTTTTGAGAATATGATGCTATTGATTTTATAAAATAGTTTAATCGGGATTTTAGAATTTATTGTGAAAAGTTAAAATATAGGATTTATAAAATTTAATTATTTTATAAATCAAAATGGTAAAATTATAAAAGAGATTAAAGACGTTTGAAATAATAATATAAATTGATTTATATAAGAGATTTATAAATGGATATTTATAAATTAAAACGTTGGAATTATAAAACGAGTTTTTATAAGTGTTTGAATGAAGTGTAAATGAATTTCATAAATGTATGAAATTTATAGAATTATAAATGGAGAAGTTATAAATGAGATTTATAAATAGTAAGATTTATAAATTGTGAAGTTATTAAAAAAATAGTTTTGAATAAATCATTGAATCTTATAAGTTATAAGATTTATAATTATGAAGTTCAAAGAACGATTTTGTAAAATAATCGTTTTATAAGTATTTAACTTATAATATGAACTTTTAGTTTATAATTGAGTCATAAACTGGAATAGGTTAATAAAGGAATTTATAAACGTTGTTTTATAAATTCGCAAACAACTTATTTTGATAAGATTAATTGTTGTAACTTATTTATGGAGTTATATTCACATTTTTGACTGTGAATAATCCTTTGAAATAAAATGAATAAAAGGATGAAATTTGTTAACATAATATATTCACGTTTTTGAATAGTGAATAATATGTTAAAGAAAATGTTTAGAATGTGATATTTTAAATGGAATTAAAACGATCTAACGATGTTTTAAATGCATTGAGATTCGAAACCATAGATTTCAACATCTATTGTTGAAATAGACGTTTTCGAGAAATAGAAGGAAATAATGGACTATAACACTGTTGTTATAGTAAATGATTTCTGAAAGGAAATGTTTTGAATAGTATTGGGATTTATATATCTATTTTAATTTCGAATCCCTATACTAGTGATTTTGGGTTGTCGTAACGATGTTCTACGCAACATTCGTTTTAGCCCAAATAAATATGTTTAAGAGAATGATTTCCTTAAAGAATGAAATATGTACCTAATCTCGATTTAAGTATATTGAATATTTTCCAAGTGTTGAAAATAAATAAAATCTGTGAATTACTTATGAATAAATAAGTATGGAAATGTTTTCCAATATAAAGTGAATATTTTGAGAGTTTATCTTTTTGAAGATAAATTGAAAAGGAATATTGAAATGAATAATTGAAATCGTATATGCATGGATATTGTGAAATATAGATTCATTATGGAATTTATGAATGAAGAGGAAAGTTGTTTAAAAATAAATATTGATTTATTTTGAAGTGTGAAACTATATATCTTGTAAAGATATTTTTGGAAAATAAATAATTGGAAGAAATTATTTGGAATCTGGTGATGTGTGCATATCCATTGATAGTTCAATAACCGACTATCAATATTTCTCTTTGAATGGGTAATTGATGTGATTTGTTTGGATTTGAATGCCACACTTATTTTTAAATAAGCGCTCACTATTCGGGTTAACCGGGAAAGGACCATGGGGTCGTATAACCCATTCCGAATATGTGATACGTCGTTGTGAATTGCATTGAAGATCGGTGTTGAAGACCAGTATTTGTGAAAGCGATAGGATGACCTATCGATTGTCTCTGCACTGGGTAGCTCCTGGTATAGAGATTCCTTAAGTGATGGGAAATTCGATCGGGATTGTGAATACCCGGATTGCAAGGGCTTCGTGAGAAGTGCCTTCGGTTTTGTTCGAGCCCAGAACAGACTTGTATGGATTGTATGTCTGACATTACAGGTTGAGATATAAAGCCGATTTCTTTCAAATATATTTCTGTTGGTGGCGGAGAATTTATTCTTTTAGCTTAACACCCTTCTCTGAGACGTACGAGCTCAGAGGTTGTATAGTTGAAGTTATCAGCGATATATTCCCAATTTGGTAATGTAATATGCTGAGTGTTGCTGTAAATGATCATTGTGTTGATTATTTGTGATAGGATCGTTTATTTGATCGTCTATCCTGATGATCATTTCTATGATCATTTGTTGACCCAAAGCATGGCTTTTGTATAAAGTATGTTTTTGTGGACGTGACTTCGTCGAGCCTCACACCCCGTGAATGGTCAAAACAGGAAAGAAGCAGCAAGGTTATGAGGGGTAGCGCCCTTTAGGATATGTGCATTTCCTTCTGGAAAAGGGTGGTATCATGGTATGGAGCCCAGATACTTACTCATGTTGAAAACACTTTGTTATGATTGTGTGAATTGATTACGAGCGCTCGGTTGAAAGGTCCCAAAGGACCGGGGGATGGCATATTCGGTCAGTTGTTACTCAGTTAGGGGTAACCCGGCCTTGTGTTGGTAGAGATCCGGTTTGGTTCTCGGGGATGTCCATCCAGAGGCATTCTCATGTGGCAATGGGAAGTTCCTTGGCCTGATCATTCGTTGGAAATCCAAAGAAACAATACGTGACTTGTACGGTTTTAGTTGTATAACCTGCTATGGAATGTGGCGGTAACCTGCTATTGAACATAGTTAGCTATAGTAGGCATACGATAATGGTCGTATGTTGGCTAAGATTTATATTCTACTTTCGAAATGAATTTGTCTCTACACTATACACTAGTAATAATATAAAATGTTCTTTTAAATGCGTATCAAGCATCTTTGACTATCATAAGGAGAAATCTCCTCCGATTCTGCGTTTGCATTGTGTGTGTGTGCGGGAGGCCTTATGGTAGTCTCATTTTTAAAAGCATTGCGAATTGACTTTAAAAATATTCCTCTATTTTGTTTTCAAAGATAAATAAACTGTTTTGAGTTCTCACACCAGTCACATGACCGACTCGGAGTTTATTGTTTTCCTTCCTAAACTCTGGGTGCCCACCAATTTCCACACGGGCAGTCAAGAGTTAAGGTTTATCAGGATATTCTGGATATTCTGGAGTTGCTGGAGGCAAGCTGGATGGCATGGCGTATTACTAGTATATAGTATTTCTTTTTCCGCTGCACTATAGATGTTGTATGATGTTGTACACTCTGATGATATGATGTAATGAAATGTATAAAATGTAATAACTGATAGTTCTTTGTTTAAAGATTATTCATTTATTATTATATGTTGTTCCGCTGCGAATTGTGAGATTCTGATGTTGTTCTGTTGTTCTTCTGTTCCGTTCTATTTTGTTCTATTTTCTATTTTCTTTTCTCTCTATTTTCTATCTGCTTATCTCTTCTTCTCTCTTTTTCTTCTTCTTAAAACCCTCAGTGTTCGGTTTTTCGTCGTTCGATTTCTCGGCGGTCGATAAAGTTAGTATCGATGTTGAATTTTCGGAAGTCGAAGAATCGGGTCCTGACAATACAATGTAAAATGATGTTAAAGGATTTTATAGATAAAATTTGAGAGGTTATAATAAATGTCATACACTTAAAATTTTAATTATAAAAGATGTTAATGGAGATAAATAGAAAAATAAGTTGATTGAATAGTAAATGAGGCAAATTAAATAAAATTTGGTTTGAAAAAAATCTCTTGTATCAAATATTAATAAATTGAAATAAAATCAACCTATTGAATTATCTCAAATTTAAAGTCAATTGTTGAATATAAATTAATTCAGATTGAATTTATATTGGTTAAATTAATTGTCTATTTTGTAATTCAAGTCTAATTTTCTGTTTCTTTCTATTCTCCTACCTCCTTCCTTTCGGGGACGAAAAGTTTTGAGTGGGGGAGAGTGTAACGACCCGTAAATTTTAGTCATTTTATTTATTTAATTAATTGAATTTTCGTGAAATGTTAAAAATAAAATTTTGAAAAAATTATTTAATATTTGAAATGCGTCTGGTTAAACATAGCAACTAGTAAATTTTCATCCGAAAATATGAAAGTTCATTTTAGTGTGTAATTTTATTTCAATTTAATCAGTTAGAAATTGATGAAAATAAAATGTTTTTGAAACCTAAATATTTTTATATAGAAAAATTCTAAATCATCTTCTGAGTTTGACGTCATTTTTCGTTTTTCCAAATTCGGGCTTCTTTAGCTCCGTGATCTTATTTTTCTGCGTTTTTGCTTTATTTTCCGCTAGTAGAAAATTTGAATTTTTATAATTCAATCGTACTACTGACATTTATATACCGTTTTGACCATCTCGTCATGCTGATCTTTGTAGTATAATCATATGTGTGTTTCGGGGTTTGGTGCGCGGTGCAATCTACGAAACGCATAGCGTATCAGTTCCGCTGCTGAGTCTTTTGGATTCCTATCTTTTCATTTTCCAACGTATAAACCAATTGCCTGTATCATTTAAAATTTCTGAACCGAGTAGTTGGCTTTTTTTTCTATTCCCAACATTTAATTTATTTGGTGGTTCGTTTTCCCACTTTCTTTCTACCTTTTCAGTTGTAAAGCATAGTATAGTATGATAACCTATTCACTTTCTTCTTTTCCTACGTTCCTACTTTTCTCAGAGAAAATAAAATATGAAGTTGCATCCATATTTTAGAAAGAGTGCTCCTCTTCGTTGATATGAAACCTTGCCTTCATCATGCACTGGAAACCGAACTCATCACCTTCACTCCATCATTCATCTCCTCTTCTATTTTTCTCCGCTCATTCAAAAAAAATATATTTGTGATATAGTGTATATTGATTATGAAACTTCCTATAGCCATCTTGCCCCGACATATTTCCCTCACCGCTTCGAAGCCAACCCGCGCTCACTTCCTTCTGTATCCCTCTTCCGAAACCTGGCTACACCATCATCTCCTCCGCCTTACCAATCACCATGCAAACCACCACTCAACTCACATCCACATTTTTCTCCAGCAAGGCCAACAGCCGGGCCTCCTTCCCCTCGGCCTCGTCTTCTCTCCGTCCAGCTCCCGTCTTCCACTCCTTCCCTAGCCCGATTCGCCTCCAACCCGAGCTCCGTCTCTTCCACATGACCACTTCGACCTCGCCACCTTGACACCGACAGCCGAGCCATCGCGAGCTCCATCTGCCGACCCGCCTTCAGCTGATCCACCTCGCCTGTTCTTCTCTGTCGAGCACTGTCCATCTCATCTCTACTGCATGTATGTATGTATATGGGCATTATAGTTATATAACATATATGGTATATTATTGTTAATAAGTTTTGATCTGTATGTTTACAGATTTATATATATATATGTATGTATGTATGTATGTATGTATATTTTGTTTATATATGTGGTAAATGAACTGCAAGTTGTAGGCTATATATATTTTGGTTTAAGAATTTGATATTTGAAAAGTTATAATGTTTAAAAATATATATAGGAAGATTTTGTTTTGAAGTATAAGCTATAATAGTCTAAATATATATATCTGCATGTTTAATTTATGAATTGGATATATATATATATATATAACATTCGTATGTGTTTCAAAGTTCTGTAAATATATATATATATATATATATATATATATATATAAATTTATGTGTTAACTTATATGCATGATTACCAAATAAGGTGTTAGTTTGCATGTTTACATACAAGGTTAGATTTAACATACATTTAGTTTTACTTATTGGTTTTTGACTGTGCATTTAAATTAACTTGTATAGTATATTAGTGGTAGCTTACCCATGGGTCTGCATGTAGATGTATCTTGTAAAGGTCAGCTTGTCTGCATGTGTACACTACAGTTGATTTCGATTCCGATCCCTTTTGATATATATAAATTTCGATTTTTAATTTGTGTATAATAGAATGCTGATATGTGCAGTGGATACACACACACACACACACACACATATATAAGTAATTGTTTCCATTTATCGTGCAGACTTATTCATTTTGCTTTATAAATTCATGTCTCATATATGTGTTCGTTACTTTGTTTATATAATAAATCAGGGTTTGTTATATATTAGCCTATATACAGCCTGTACTAGTGATACATATTGTTTTAAATATTTGTTAAGGTACGTAGCCTATATATTAGTTTATACATATAGTATACCGAAGTTTGGGTTTAATAAATGGGCAGAGATTTATTAAATGTTTAGGTTTAGTATTTATTTCAAATCATATAGTATGTATATATGTTAGATTTTAAATTATGTGTTTGATTTAAACGATGATTTTGAAATGCCTATATTTAAATATGTGTTCGAAATTTAAAAATAGGATTTTCTATAAATACTTATATATAGTTAGACATATAAGTTCATTCATACTATCTATCTTCATCAATCTGGTTCTGATTCGTTATCAATTTCTGTTATCAGCTTCGTCCGTCGTTTCTGTTTCTTCATCGAATCGTGTCCATCCAGCGTTGCTTCAAATTCGTAGCTCGTTTCCTTGTCAAAATCTATCTAGACTCGAAAGGTGAGAAATCACTCACGGTTAATGTTCTTTTATTTATTAAATTTGATTTCAATTGAAACGATAATTGAAATATGCTGTTGTTGGTTATTTACACTGTTATATATGCTATTACCTGTATGAGTTCACCTGTGACATCTGACACCATTATCTGTTATTTATACGATGATAATCCAGTTTGGTTGATAAATGATTGATTGTTTGATGTTGATATTGGATGTTAAATTGTTAATGTATGAAGTGATAAATAATTTACAATTGAAATTGACGTAGGAGTTAACAATTTGAAATTGATACATGTGTTGAATTTGATTAGGTAAAAATTGTATAATATGACCCTTTAAATGTTTAATTACTTGATATGTAGAAATATGGTTGATTACACCTTGAACCATTTAAATTTATGTTGTATAAATTGATATAATATGAAATCGAATAATAAATGTCAAGTGAAGAACCGCATAAAATAATAGTGTAATAATCTTTAATCTACATGAAATGATAATGTAGATTCTAGAAATAATAATATTAATTTGCATAAACAACAAATGTACATTAATACGATTATTTCGGGATTATTTAAATAAACTATTGGATTGTTATTGATGTTTTCTATTGCTTGTTTATTTATTTCGACACCATCCCAGTTATCATACTGCAAGTTCCCTTTGCTATGCTTTGATTTTTTGAATTGAAATGGAATCGGGTTGAAATGATAAATACCCAAATAAACAATTGACTTAGGATAGGAAATTGAATAAAACCCGATTGGTCAAATAATTAAATAAATAAAGATAAAGATTTTGTTTAAACGAAATAATAAAGGTCTTAAATTGTAGTTTGAAATTGAATTCTAGTGGAATTTAGAATGTTAATATTTAATGATTTGAACAAAAATATTAACAAAGTGTTGATAAAGGAATGCTGTAAATTCATTGAATTAAGTTTGAAATTATTTAATAATTAAGTGTTGAAATTATTTAATAATTAAGTTTTGAAATTATTTTATAATTTAATGAGATTGAATTATTTAATAATTAAATAAGACTGAATTCTTTGATAATTGAAATTGAACTTCTTTAATATGTGAAATTGAGTTCTGTAATAATTAAGTTTTGGAAATTTGTTTAAATTAAATTAGTAAATAAGTGAAATCGAATTTCTTCAACAAGAAATAAGATGCGATTTATTGAATTCAATATAAGACTTGAAATTTAAAGAATTTGATTTGTCAAATTTATTTTAGTTAAATTTGGAAGTTGATATGATATAGGAAAACTTAAATTGATTTAATGAATTGGAAATTAAATAGAAATTGTTTCGAATGATAAAGTAACTTAATGAATATTGAATGAAATCAATCAATGAATTTAAACTGATTTGAATGTTAAATTAAATTAATTTAAATGATTACGGAATGAAATTTATATGCGAACGTGGATCAATATTTGAATTGTTTTAAATAAAAATTAAATTGAATTATAAGATTTTGAAATAGTAATTAGGAAGTTTTGAAACGTAAATTATGGAAATTGATATAGAAAGACAAATGGAATGATGGTGTACAAATTCTAATTGAAATAGATTCGATTTTGAAATTTATTAAATGATCGATCGGTGTAATAATTACGAAAATTATTAAAGAAACTGGGATCAGTTATGGACATACCCTCTGTCTAAACCGTTAGGCATTACTATCTGCCAAATGGGGTTAGCCACCTCGAGCGAACACACTTCTTCGTAAATTACTCATTACTTGTTATGGATTGGTGCACCCTCGAAATTTTGGGAGTGTTGTTTCGCGGTGTTGCGATCGTTGCGGCGATGCGTTTTCACTAGGCCGGATCAGGCAAACGGTAGTTTCACTACCTTTGATATTGCCTCATGTGCCTTGACATACTTGTGTCCCTATATATGCAACCACTACGAATTTGTTTTGTGTTATACCTATGGAGTACTCCCTGATAGCCCACTAGTTTATGGTGGAGTTTACAGTGCTGCATAGTCTATGACGCTTATATAAAATGTGTTAAGGGGGATAATGGTAATGCCTTAACACTATTTTGATACTTTATATTACCAATAGGCATTATCTACTTAGCGTACACTACTACATCGTAGATAGATTAATGGATCCTTTGAGGATTGTTATTCCAACGTCCTTTGAGTTACTTGTATTTCAGTTGTTATTTCACTTGAGTTGGATTTATTGATATAAGAATGTTAATCCTAACTCGAGTGTTTTGTGTTTTCTTTACGCTCGGGTCAGACTGAGTGTACCAGTATTCGAGACTCACCTTTGGAGATGGAGCTTTGCTTGGAGATCCAGCTATCTATCCAGCTTTCAGATATTCAGTTGATTCCAGTGATGTATTCTGATATTAAATTTGACTATTGTATTCGAGACATCTGTTGTACCTTATTTAACTCTGATATGTATATAGTAGCTTCATGAACTGGTATCTTTTGTTTCCGCTACATTTATTACTCTGTGTCTGTGATATGTGATTATTTATTTACTGTATATGTTCAGTTTTGCCAAATTTAAATTAATAATTCGGTATTTTGAATTATTCAAATCCGGCATGTGCGGATGCGAATAGTCCAAAATAGCGGGTCATTACATTTAATCATCATCTCAGTTAATTGCATTTATCTAAATTAAATCGTTATTTAGTTTATTATCGAATATAACTGCCAGTTAAATACCTGTTATCAATTATCAGTTATATATTAATATTGATTGATTTTTTTGGATGATGATTGTGATGATGTGTGATTTTTATAATGGATGAATGGATGTTTTATTTTATATCATTATAATCTGCAAGTTCGTTATGGATTTATTTTTATTAATTCGGGATTGCAGTTTGAAATGATATACAACCGTATTTTTATTTCAATTTGCGGATTAAAATGATAAATATCCATATCACTTGACCATAGGATAGGAAATTATATACAAACACCGTTGGTCTATATATATATATATATATATATAAATATTTGGAAAAAGATTTCTATGGTTTTGACAAGATATATATATATATATATATATATATATATATATGGTTTTATTGGATATTAAAATTATTCTATAAATATGTTCTAAATGAAAGAGGATTTAAAATTTATTTGGAAATGTATTTAATTAAAAATTGTTTTAGATATATCGATTTGAAACTTATTGGTTTGGAGATTTAAGGATATGATTTTTATAACTTGATTTTGCTTTAAGGTGAGTTAAATGAATATTTCAAGTATGAATAAATTGAAGGAAATATTTATTTATTTGTAATTTGAGTTATATTTAAATAATAATGGATTTATTATGTAAAATATTACAAAACTAAATAATAGAAAACTGAATTGTTGAATCATAATTACCAAACTTAGTTTTGAAATTGTTGAATACTTAAAGTTTGAAGTACACTGAAATTGAAATGATTTATTTTGTGGATCAAATCTATTTTTGAAATCAATATAATTTGGAATGGTTTATTTGGAAACTGAATTGAAATGAATATGATTTGAGATTTGGTTCAATCAAAATTTTGGAATTCAAGTTGTTTAGGAATTGATTTGTGAAATTGAAGAAGCTATTTATTATATAAAGTATTTCAATATTTAAACCATTTAAGTGGTGGAGTTATGTTTTAAAGTTATGAGTTTCGAAGTATTATGATTTCCAAATGATAACGTTTTGAAATGGTTTCGAAATTGAAATGATATCATACTGATATGGTTTTAAATGGCAATGGTATTTTGGTTTTGAAAGTATATACTATTTTAAAATGACCACGGTGTTATAATAACGTTGGGTTGTTAAAGAGACCGAGATCGGATATGGGCATACTCTCTGTCGATACCAAAAACCACTTTAACAACCGTGTACGCGGTGGAGATTCCAGAATGAAGTAGGATGGTGGCGGCGTTCCTTTGAGGTATAAACGTGGACCCGACTCCCGTGAGTTGGCATAAGGTGGCTAAAACAGGAGCGATTCCAGGCCAGTGAGGTAGCTCCTCTTATCGGGCACACTCCTTCGATACCATTCTATTACTTTGTGATTGATTGGGGCCCTTTGATTTTTTTGGGGTGTGGCTTGAGGTGGGCGGTAGCTGCGCGCTATGTGTCACCACCAGTCCGGATGGTAATTGTTGTATCTACCTTGGCATTGCCTAGTTGTGCCATGTCACCTACCCTAGCGCGCCTTGTACGATTTTGGATTTCTCCGGTAGCCCGTGGAGTATTTAGGGTAGTCTCCCGATTTGGAGATGCGCTGATACTGGATGGACTACTGGGGCTATTACGTGGTAAGGGCTATATGGGTAACTCCTTAATGCTATTTCAAAGTTAATTTATTTTACTAATACACATTATTATAATAGCGTATATTACTACATAGTAAATAGTTTAACGGATCCTTAAGAGATGTAAATCCTGAACATCTCTTAAGTTACTGCACTCACGTTAGACACTGGATAGGAGCTGTCAAATCCCATAAACATCTCTGATGCCGTTCCACTCATATTATTTACCATTGATTTAACTTACATAAGATCATTTAGTTCTGACTCGAGTGTTTTGTCTTTCAATTCGCTCGGGTCAGCTTGAGCATTTCAGGATTTGAAGACTTTATTTCTGGAGGACAAAGATGAAGATTGTATTATTACTATTATTTACTTTATTGTTCAACGGCATCATATTGTTCCGCTGCATTGTTATTTATTATTATTTGGTATGTGTAACTCCGATTCTGTGTTGTATAAATATAATCAAATGTTTTGTAAAACAGCTTCATGAACTTTTATTTGATTATTATATTTTGTCATTCTGATGTAAGATTTTGTTTTTTTTCTTTCTCTGCTATTTCATATTCACCCCAATAACAATACGCCCTTCTGTATGGTTTGAGTCTGACGTATGTGGTTTATCGTCGAATTAAAGCATATAAAAAGGCGGGATGTTACATTTTCAATCACTATTTATCTTTTAGATAATCAGTAGGGAGTCAGATTAGTTAATATAGTCATTTAAAATCATATTCAAAAATAATTATCAAATTTTATAAAAATGAATAATCTAAAACAAGGTCAAAAATGATTTTCTAGAAGCGGTTTTATAAGAAAAATGTCTACTTTTTGAAAATTATACGAAATGAAAAATATATAGATATTTTCTTTTAAAAACGACGCAGCTACTGAATGTCTCAACAAAAATCACGTTTCACTAGTAATTTTTCTATCAACTGGATTACCAATGTAATCTGCATTTGAATTTTTCTTTCGACGCAAAATTATCATTTGCTAAAAGTCATGGACCAGACGTGCAAGTTTACATATAGTGACCATAGTGTAACCAATTTATCCACGTGTATTAAAAGTAATGATCAATCATTAAAACATCATCAATAATCCACACAAATAGTTCAAAGATAATTGGTTAACAATTTTGAATAAGTCAGAATAATCATCAACATTCATTTATCACATATCTGGCTTTATTTAGTTCAGATTATGGTGCAGATTATCACATTTAATAAATCGTTTAAGATAAATGTACCGTTACCTCTTTTTCCTTTACGATATTTTTTCGTTGTTTTCCATTATGATTCTGTCACCTTTATACTAGGCTAAGGAACTTCGATTTGTTGCCCGTTGTGTGTCTGGAATAGCTAGAATCCAGATAACACTGATGTTGTTCCTTAGCCTGCCACCATACCTACACGATGAAAGATTTTTGTGACCTATTTGATTTTATAGGCCCATGGTTGTTAGTGGCAAATTATTTTGAAAAATAATTTTGTGGAGACCTAAAACTATTTATATACGTTCCTTTCGGCACCCAGATTTGTTTAACTTTGAGGGATTTTATATTTGTGCCTTTTGGAACCCAAATTGGTATAATTTTCACATTTTTGGGTCTATACCAACATTTATTTTGATTGTGTCCATATTTTCTAAAAATTATGCACATGGAATTGACTTGATTAATTTCATTTCTAACATTTTCAGATTGATTATATCCAAGTCCTTGTCTAACTGTATTAACAGTTTGTTTCCTTAATAGCACATTCAACGATCTTTCACTTTTGAAATTTTTTCTTAAAGTCGTTGGTAGTTGTTGGACTTGTGTTTTGAGAGATTCATTTTCATTCAATAATTGAGTGCACTTTTTAATTGAAATTTATCATCTAGTATTTTCACTCTCTTCCAAAATCAGAATTTCATTTTCAAGCGATTTAATGTTAATTTCTGATTTTTTTAATTTCTTCTTCGAGTGATGGACACTTATCACACTTAGGGATCCTACTTTGATAGTTTTTAACTAATTGATCAAGATGTTTATTTAAATCTATCAAAGTATCTCTTTGTGGTTCAAGTTTAGCGTATTTCTCCCTAAATCTTTCAAAACAGCCATTTACTTCGTGGAAATATATAAGTAGTTGTGAGTGAGCGAGTTTTGATACATCGATTGGCTCGTCATCGTCATTATTAGTTATATCTCCTCGTTGGTTCAGTTTTACTCTTTCACTCTCACTGCTAGTGATTTTACCATCATCAATATTATTCCAAGTGGCTGCAAAACTTTTCCTTTTTGAATTCTTTTCTTGGTCGTGTTGAATTCGAAGATAATTGGGCTTGATATGACCGTGTTTGTTGCACTTGTGACAAATGATCTCGTGTTCTTCGGAGTTGTCTAGTGCTTTGACTATTCTGCTTTTCAATTGTTGATTTGGAGATGGATTTCCATATTTGTGGTTCCACTTTTTGAATTTCTTCATTAGTAGTGCCAACTCAGCTACTTCATCATCATCATCCTCATCACTACTGCTTTTTACCAATCCTATTAAGCTCATTTCTTTAACTGAGTCGATTGAGGATGATTTCTCATTGTTGTTGACTTTTGCACCATATATTGCATCAAAAGCATTTCAGATTTCCTATGCAATTTCACAATGAGAGATAAAGTTAAAATTATCTTGATTAATATGAGAATATAATATATGCATAGCATGAGCATTAATTGAGTTAATTTTCTCATCTGTTATATTGCACTCATTTTCAATAATATCCCAACAATTAACATTAACAGATTTTAAATAAAATTCCATTTTCATTTTCCAATACAAAAACATCAAAAATAGAAGGGATAATACTAGACCGGCCCTCAGTAAAAGTAGCCATTTTAAAAATTCAAATTTGTAAAAAAAAATTGGTCTTTGAAAAATCAAACTTTTAAAAAAAAAAAATAGCTTTAGAACCTAGCTCTGATACCACTTATAGGATCGATTTCAGGTGAATAAGGTGATACTATCAATTATAAAAAATTTATCGTAGAAGTTTATATAATAATCTTAACACAGATACATCAAAATAGCAGCATTGATAATAGCGGAATAATAAATGCGGAAATAGAACAACACAAAATTTACCTAGCTTCGGCAAAACCTTGCCTACGTGCTGCCCCCAAGGTTTCTACTAGAAATTAAACAGTCAGGCGCTTACACATATAAACTCGCGACATCCGCTATAGACTAGCCTCAACTCTATGCTCAAAACCCTGCCATAACTCAGCCATTGAGTTGTGAATTTTCGAACTACACCATCGTAGCTCGTCCCTAGTCACACGACTAGAAATTACAATTGTTTAAAAGGAAAATACAATAAAAACAAATTAAATAACCTAAAACCCTAATTTAAAATAAACTAAAGCCTTTAAAAATAAAACAAGGCCGGCCTCCTTTTTTTTCTTTTATATTGTTCGGCCCATTTCCTTTGTTTGTGAAAGAATGTCGGCTTCCTGATCGTTCGTCCCTCTTCAACAAAAATTAGGGGTTTTGAGATAAATCGAAGCTGTCGTCGTCAATTGCTCGATCGAATCCACGTTGCTTTCTCTATCGATCGACCGTCCCCTTATTTACTTCGGCTACTTCGAATTCGATCGAGTTCGAAAAGGCTTCGGTATGTAATTTTTGCTCTTTTGCTTTTCTGGTTGATATGCTTGAACTCAATCGATGATTCGAGTTGTATGATTATTGTTCTCTGTTTGGATCAAACTCGAATGAATTTCTCTACCGATGATGAATGGGTTTATATAGGGTTCAAACCCCTTGATTTTCATTCTTTCTGATAATTCCTTGGCCGTATGATTTTGATTGAATGTTGACGATGATTACTGACTTTATCAATTTCGTATATTTGGTTGCTTGATAATCACGGTGATGATCTCTTTTGTGGCCACCATGACTTCGATTTCTGACTTGTTCAACTTCGGTACTTGCGATGTTATTTTATGAATTATTCCTCTGCAAAAATATTTGCTTTTTTTTACTTCGGTCACTTGATTTGGTTTCTTGACAACCACGGCTTTTGAAACTGCTATTGACATTATTTGATTCTCATTTGTAATCCCCGTGACCTTATTTTTGGTTCGAACTTTGTGCTATGACTTCGGCAATGAATTCTTCCATGACATGTGCACTGCTCACTGCTGGATTGAACTTGTTACACTTAAGTTGTTGCTTCGCTGGTCTATTGTTGTCATTTCTTGTCTGGTTCATCTTTGTAGAAATGACTTGATTTGAAACTGCTATAGCTCATTCACTTGACACTTAAACTTTGATATGTTTATTCGAGTTTCCTACATCATTATCTAGTTTGAAATTAACTTGCTCTGTGTCGTCATTTGTACACATATGTATGTGAGTCTTGGTTGCTCATGGTAGTTTGCTTTACTTGGTTTTGGAAGTTGTCATCATATTGTCTACTGTGAGAAAAATTTGACTATATTTCACTTGGATTTGTAATTGGTTTTGTTTACATGTTTACTGCTTGGTTTTGAGTTCTGGTAGCACTCGAATCTTGTTTAAGTCTTCATTGCATTGTCCACTGATCATTTGTTCATGTTGCATAGCTTATAGTCATGTTTTGGTGTCTCTGTGCCTTTATGAGTCTGGTATTTTTGTTTCACTAGTCGTTCACTGGTCTTCGAGATAGTTCTTGTAGAGTCTACATATAGATGGTCTTGTATATAGTCTGGTTGCATATTTGCCGGTTCAGTCTTGTATTTTGATTCACTGTTTGCTGCCTGGTCATCATTGTGTACATTTTGTAGCTTGATTTCATGTATATTGTCACTGCACACTGGTTTGATTAGATGCACTGTGACTTGAGTATGCTTGCATCTACAGTATTGTTTCATTGAGTCTGGTTTGGTGCTTGAATTTGGTCTTGATTCCTATAAGACTGTAGTTGTCTTCACTGTTGACTGTTGCATTGCTCTATGTATTCGTGTAGTCTGGTCAATGCCTGTATTTTGTTTCATATGACATTTGAGATGTTGTAAGTGCATTTGTATTTAAGTTGCAGCCTATGGTTTTCTTAAGTCCGATTTCAAGACTGGTTTCATGTGTACATCACTGAACTTTTTGGTCGAGGCTTGTTTTAGTTGTTTTGACCATTTTCTTGAACTTGCACCTGTGTTGAATCCAGCTTATAGCTCGAGTTTGACTTGTTCTTATGACGTGACTTTATATTTATTTCACTTGAGTTGAACCTGGCTTTTCATTTGGGTTTGACCTTTTGTTCACCTATCCCTGTAATTTTATCAAGTGATACACCGTGCATGTCACAAGCTGTTCGTGTATGATGAATTGAAAATTAAATGATGACGAACAACCCAAATAACTGGTATTTTCAAAATACATTTTATTTTATACTGCAAAATTATTTCTTTTTCAATTTTACTGCGTCAGTGTATATTTTTGCAGATTGTTCAGATGCTGGATTCAAGTTGAAGATTAAATATGAGTGAATGAGCGATATGTAGTGAGGACAACTATGTAAATTGATAAGTGATGTAATCGAAATTGTGTATATATAGTGAGAGCTCAAATTTGTACTATTCAAAATTGTTATAAATATTTGTTTGAATAAAATATCTGTTTGAATTTAAATTCTGTGTTATTTATTTTATTCAGCAAATATTTATTTAATTTGTGAAAAATAAAATAGTACATTAACAAATACATTTAAATGAATATCTATATATAGGTTTATTGTCATCAAACAAAAAATCATATACTCGCATATTTAACACCATGTGCATTGGTTTCGACTGTGTCAGAAGCGAAGATGAGGAGGCGGAACCTGGTGCCGAAAGCAACGAAATAGTGAAAAACATGTAGCAAATAGTTCTTTCACCTAACCTAGTTTACGTGTCTAATTTTGATTGGTTGCCTCTTTTCTTTCCCACTAAAAAGTACTACATTTTTAGAACTAACTATTGGGATTATTTGCAAAAACCCCTTCTCCTTTTATAATTATATAAAACATTTAAGCCCTTTACCTAAAATAATTTTATATATCCATCAAAACACTTAGGAAAAATCTACAAAAATTCCAGAAAATCTCTTTTATTATGTTTTCCAACATATAAAAATTTCAGATCCAAGTCTTTTATTATTAAACCGTAAATAATTTATAACCCAAAATAACATTTTCTTTACTAGAAAATTCATATAAATTCCACAAATATTCAGAAAATTCTAAAAATTAAAATCCAACTCTAAAATATCATTTATGATCTTTATAAAAGTTCGTAAGGCATTTGGATGACATTTTATAGGGTTTTCACCTTAAAACATATCATAATTGAATATGAACAACCATAATTCATCAACAAGTATATAGAATCATTCCATTGTTCAAAAACATGGCAAATCAATACGAAATATTTGTTATTCATCTTAAAACAGAAAATAATAAAAATTTGAGATGTAAACATTATTCACATTAGCTTTAGAGATAAAAGAGATTGAGATGTGAATGGAATTGATTTGAATTAGCTTCTTCCTTAGCTTTTCTTCCTCTTTTCCTTGTTAATGGGTGCCGGCCTCTTTAAATGATTTTAAAAATGCAAAGTGAACGTGTATAGGAATACAGGGCCATGTTTTAGTGATATAAGAATGGCTTTTTTCCTATTTTACCCCTCCTTTATTTCAATTTAACTCTTATTTCAATTCATTATTTAAATGACACGATTATCCCTTAATTAAATCAAATCTCAATCCCCTAATCAACACATTATTTTATTTTATTTAACTAATTAAATATCCTAAATAAGGTTATCAAAAATCTGGGGTGTTATAGACTCCCTTCCTTAAAGGATTTCGTCCTCGAATTTCGATAAGGTACACAACAAATTAAACAACAAGGTAAAACATACCATCAAATAAGTCAGGATAATTATCTCTAATTCTGCTTTCAACCTCCTTAGTACAGTCCCTATCATCATTGCTCCACTAGACTTTGACTAATCTGACCATCTTGGTTTTAAGCCTCTTCTCATCTCTCGTAATAATACGAATAGGCTTCCTTACTATAGTCAAATCCGGTTCTACTACTATGTCATCTAGCACAGTTGGGGCAATAGCAGTCTCTGGGTCTCTAACACACTTTCTGAGATGAGAAACATGGAAAACATCATTGACTCCTACCAAACTTCTCTGGAACTCAACTCTATATGCGAGTTTGTCGGTCCTTTCAATAATAGGAAAAGGTCCAATGATTCTCGATGCTAACTTTCCTGATTTTCCAAATCTAATCACACACTTCATTGGTGATACTTTGACGAAAACTTGTTCTCCAACTGAGAACTCTAAATCTTTCCATCTCTTATCTGCATAACTCTTCTGTCTAGACTGAATCTCCTTCATTCTAGCTCGAATGACCTCAATCTTTTCTACAGCTTCTCAAAACAAATCTAGACCAAGAACCAACCTATACCCAGTCTCTAACCAACATATGGGAGAATTTCATGGCCTTCCATACAAAGCTTCAAACGGTGTCATCCCAATACTAGTCTGATAACTGTTGTTATATGAAAAATCGGCTAAATTCAGATGGTCCTCCCATGATCCCCTGAAACCTAGAACACAAGCTCTTAATAAATCTTCTAAGATTTTGTTAACTCTCTCTACTTGCCCATCTGTCTGTGGATGGTAAGCGGTACTCATCTTAAGCTTGGCTCCTAAAACTTCCTGCAGACTCTTCCAGAACTTGCTAGTGAATAAGGGATCTCTATCACTTACTATACTTTTAGGAATTCCATGCATTCTATCCATATTCTTCACGAATAACCTCGCCAAAATAGATGTCGTTCTGGTTGACATAACTGGAATGAAATGGGAACTCATGGTCGGTCTATCCTCTATGACCCGTATACTATCATTTCCCCTGTTCGACCTTGGCCATCCATCAATGAAATCCATAGAAATAGAATCTCACTTCCATACTGGAATATCTAACCGTTGAAGCCATCCACTTAGCTTCTGGTATTTGGGCTTTGCCTGTTGGCAAATTAAACACTGCTTTACCCATAAGCCAATATCCATCTTCACTCATTCCCAGAAGAAATTTCTCTTCATATCCTAATACATCTTAGTACATCCTTGATGAATAGAGAACTTTGAACGATGACATTCCTCTACGACTTCTTTCCTTATGTTTCCTACACTCGAAACACATATTCTTCCTTTCTTTCTCAACCTCCCATTCTGGCCAAGACTAAAATCTTTCAAGTCATCACTCACGGTTTCATCTCTTAACTTCCTGATCCGTTCAGCTAATACCAAATCTTCTTCCTATTTAGAAGCAATCTCTTCGATCATCATTGGTCGAACTTCCAAACAAGATAACACTACGGTTTCTCCACTAGACCCCGCCTCAGATCCCCACTACACTCTGCAGTCTTCTAATCCTTTCGAATCCTTCCATTAAGCAATCATCGCCAACACTACATTCTGATGTTTCCTGCCAAGTGCATCTACAAACTTGTTGCCTTTCCCTAGTGTGTACTCAATCTCAAAATCATAAGTGGCAATAAACTCTAACCACCTCTGTTGTCTCAGGTTCAGCTCCTTCTATAACGACCCAGATTTTTAAATAATTAATTTGGAATATTTAAATGGTTGAAATATTGGATTTGGAATTATAATTGAGTTAGAAAGTTTTTAAAACTGAAATTTCAAGCGATTTCAAAAATTTTTGAAATCGTCAATTTAATGGACGTGTTAAAATAGCGAGTTGGGGCATAGTATCAAAATTCAATGATACTAGTTCCAATGGATTCGTAATAGTGTATTATTATAGAATTTTCAATTTCGTAGCGTTTGGAGTTTTCCTTTGATCGTACGAGATACAAACGCGTTGAATTTAATATTAAAAAATTCAATATAATAATTGGACCCAAAAAGCTATCTTCTTCATACGATTGAATTAAGACTCGAAACCTTTTCCACTACATCGGAATAAGGGTATAACATTATAAACGACTAGCAGCACACCTCGATAGGGATTGGAGATTTTAAGATGCGTAAACGAGATGATTTGAATATATATATATATATATATATATATATATATATATATATAATTGACTTGACCTTTTTAATTCACATCGGCTATTATTCTTCCTTTTCAAATCACGGTACGCCTATCCTAACACGCTGCCTTTTCCTTCCACCTTTTCCCTCCTTCTCTTTTTAAAATGCCAACCTAAAAACAGAAGAAGAAAAAAAAGTTTAATCAAAAGTTAATCTCATTTTCCCCTTCCCACCTCTTCTTAGTTAAATCACATATTCCTTTTCTTTTGATACTTCCAGTTCGAAATCGAAACGAAATCAAATTCATTTCTTAAAAAAATGGAAAATCAATCTCGTGACTAGTTATGACTCGTGGTTGCGTGCACTTGGAAGGGGGAAGCTCGAACGTGAGCCTGGCAATTTCGCTATAGGAGGACGAAGGTGCGAGGAGTTCTAGGCGAACATCGTTCAAATCGAGGAAGGGAGCGAAGTGGAGATGCGACGACGTGTTGAAGGAGGGGTGCTCTCGTGTACGCCCACACAAAGAGAGGAGGGAGGCGGCAGCAAGGGTCGTGACTCGAAGTCGCAATTGCTTTCAGCGGTTCGAGTGGCCGTTCGATGGTCTGGGTGATGAAATTTTGATGAGGGAGGTGATGGTCAATACTATACTGTGATGCGTGGTGGGGGGATCAGTTGAAGTTATTGTGGATGGTGAAGTTGCGATTTCCAACAGATGCTCGAATTCACGTTCGTGTCCTTGGCATAACCTCTTATTTTGAGGTCTAAAAATCATGAAGAACAAGTCGAATTTGGATCGGATTACATAATAAAAGTCAAGGTGAGAAATTCTCAGTCATTTGGATTGCCAAATTTAGAAGTTTAAATTTAATTATTGGATGCTTGATTGGGTTGATAAATTATAATTTTCTGTTGGATGATTACATTATATGTAGTAGTATATATATTAGTAGTTGGATTGATATTCCTGCATTTTTGGTGGATGAGACCCTATGCGTCTCGCATAATAGCGGATGACCCTATATAACATGATATCCCCCTTGAAGTGGGATTGATGTTTTATATTGTGTAGCATATGTGGATGCAGGGAAACAGGTTGGAGGGATCCAACTGGATTCCTCAAATATATTTAGTGTTTTCATATATATAAAAATATATAATGTGATTGAATAATATGTTGGACTATTATGTGTTGTAAATTTTTAAATGTTATAATAGCACGGGAATTAACTTTGGTATATTAAATACCATAAATATTACTTTGAATTTTTAAGGAACTAAAAAGGGATTTTTAATATAGAAATATGTATATCAAAATTTGGATTATTTAAAGAGATTGATTTGAATAAGCAACAGTTGGTTTTTGATCGTACTAAATATGCGGGAAAAATATTTTAAATAGAGATTTTAAAATAAATTATATAAAGGGATTTTTAAGACTAGATTTTCAAGTGATATTCGGGAAAGAATATGGAAAGAAGCTGAAATCGATATTAAAAATAGATTGGCAAAATTGAATGGAATTTATAAAATGGAATTTTATAAATGAGATTATTTTTAGTAAAACCCAAATGAGTTATAATTTTTTTATAAACGATGTTTATAGATAAAGGAAATCGATATCAGATGATAAATTTGTAATATAAATTTACAGGAAGAATTTATATTTGAATATGGAAATAGGTGAGAGAAAAATAGTGGATACTATTTTTAAAGTGGAAATAGTTACGGAGATCGAAATTGAAGCGATATGATGAAAATCAAGAGGAATTTATAAAGTGAATTAGTTATTGGGATTTTAGAAAAATATAATTTTAAAATTTAAGAAGTTAAGTTTGTTTTAAAAAGTGAAATCTTAATTATTGAACTATGAGATTTTTAAACTAACTAAGATTTAAATAATTCGGTAAGCGGATTTTTTTTCAAATATTTAAAATTTAGTTTAATAAATCCTAAATTTTAAAACCAGCTTTGAGAAGCGATGTTATAAAAAGTGTTTCTATATTTTAGATAATTACTCGAACATGTCTTAAAAATAAATTGTTATTATTCTTTAAAATACTTATTATATATATAAATACATATATAGAGTTTTGTAAAGTTTTAAATTTATTTATAAATCTTCTCGAAAATCTAGAAATGTGGTTTTTCAGTATACGGGATGTATAAGAGAATTCTCACAATGGAATTGGGGAAAAAGTAAGAAATTTCCGAAGTAGTTAAATAAAAGTGAACTTCAAAAAAAAATACAATTCGAAAAAGAAGCACAAAGGGAAATTGAAATTATAAGCAAGTATAATTGGCTTTGGAAATATTTAAAGGAATTAATTAAGAAATTTCAAAAATTATAGAATTCATTATATACGGGTTAAGGATTTCACAAATAAAATTGTAAATTATTTTGAGAAATAGGAAGTTGGAAATAGATGGAATACTTCCTAAGTGTTGAACATAAAATGAAATTGGAAAAAATATTCCAAGTACTGGAATGTTTGGGAATATTCCATTGAATATGTAATGATTTGAAATGGTTTCAAATGTTAGAATACTGGAAGTAGTTTCAATACATACCTTATAAAGATATTTTGAAAATAAATTTTGGAAAATTTAAATAATGGTCTAGTGATTGCTTTGGATGTTAGCTGATAGTTAAATAACTGACTATCAATATTAGCAAATTTCGTTAATCGTTTCAAAGAGACCGAGATCAGATTTAATTATT
Source organism: Allium cepa (assembly GCA_030765085.1). Lineage (NCBI taxonomy): Eukaryota > Viridiplantae > Streptophyta > Magnoliopsida > Asparagales > Amaryllidaceae > Allium > Allium cepa. Next base: position 475,365,266 of record CM060932.1, read on the forward strand.
TGAAAACCACTTTGATCTGGTTTGAACGTTACGAATGGATACCATAAAGACAGAGAAGATGGTGATTCGGTTAGTCCAGACCTAGGACAGCTTGTATGGACGAATGCAATCAGAACATCGTCATTGGAGGACGATGTGCATTGTAAGTGAAATTTTTTCTTGAAAGATAATCGTAGCCTCAAGCCTCATCAACCGGAATGACTGAAAATCAAGGGAGATGCAGCATGGCTAAGTGGGTCGCACCCAATTAGGGTATGTTATCACCTTTCTAGATAACCTCAAATATATTATTAATTATGAATGCGGTGGTGCATGCAAAAGAACTCGATAAGGGTGGAACACCTAGGGTGATAACATATTCGGTTCTATCCAGGTTAGGGATAGGGCCGGTTTTGTGTTATAGGGGATCCCGAGGAGGTCCTCGATACAATTTTCTAGATGTGTACTGTGATAGGTGGTTCCCCAGTGCTTAATGATTGTATAAAATCCATTCTCCAATAAGCGTCGTACAGTTTTGATTGTGCCCAACTATGCTGAAACGTGAGATGCAAGCATTTTAGCTAATTTCTATCCACTTGGTTTAGACACTATTATAATATCAAACGATTTTGATAAAAATGTTTTGGTTATCGTACGGTAAACACCCGTTGTGTTTATGTGTGACATGGTCTTACGAAATACCTATGTTTTTCAAAAGATTTTGAAAATAATAGCAATAATTCAAATTGAGCGTGTTTTCTCATGGTGGTTTTCCAAACCGACTCAGGTGTTATTTTATTATAATGCTCGGGTCAGACCGAGTATTACAGATTCAGGTTAGAATGCTACGGAGCTTAGGAGACGAGCTGGAGGAGTTCAGACGTATACCACGTACATGGTTATTTCCACTATGTGAGTTACGTATGTCAGGAAAAGTTATTATAACTGTCCATATCGATGTATTGATGTTGTACTATGATGATTGTAAGTAATAAACAGTAACAAATTCTTTTGTATAAAAATATTTTATTATATATTATATTTTGTCCCGCTGCGATTGTGAGATTCTGTGTTGCTTTTTTGTTTTTCTTCTTCTACCTTTGTCTTCTTCACCCCTAATGAACTGATATTTCTGGCACTCGATTGCTCGGCATTCTATACAGTGGACGTACTGATGTCGATTTTTGAGGATCGAAAATCCCAGTACTGTGCGGTGATGTGTGGTGGTGGGATCAGTTGAAGTTGTTGGGGATGGTGAAGGTTGCGATTTCCAATAGGTTCTCGAATTCACGTTCGTGTCCTTGGTATAACCTAAGTAGCTAATTTACCAATTTCCGTAATTAGGAGATTTAATTTTAAAATAATATTTATGTATGTATGTACATAAATATATATATATATATATATACAAGTCTCATAAATATTTAACCTTTTGTTCCGAGGTCTAAAAATATGAAGAACAAGTTGAGTTTGGATCGGATTACAAAATAAAAGTCAAGGTGATAAATTCTCAATCATTTGGATTGCTAATTTAAATTTAAATGTTTAAGTTTAATTATTGGATTGATTGGGTTGATAAATTATAATTATCTCTTGGATGATTATGTTATATATAATAGTATATATATTAGTAGTTGGATTGATATTCCCTCATTTTTAGTGGATGAGACCCTTTATGCTCCGCATAATAGCGGATGACTTTATATACCGTGATATCCCCCTCGAAATGTGATTAGTATTTTATATTTTCTAACATCTGTGGATGCAGGAAACATGTTGGAGGGATCCAACTAGATTCCTCAAATATATTTAGTGTTTTCATATACATAAAAATATATGATGTGATTGAATAATTTACTGGATTGTTGTGTCTTGTAAATTTTTAAATGTTATAATAGCATGGGAATCAACTTTGGTATATTAAGTACCACAAATATTATTTTTTAATTTTTAAGGAATTAAAAGGGGGTTTTTAATATAAAAATATTGTAACATACCAAAATTCATCAATTTAAATTGGTAAATGTTGAACTTTTACAATATAATTTAAAAAGTTACAAAATAAATAAATAATAAGTAATAATTTAAGTGAATAAGAATTTCAAATTTCTTTTGAGTTTAAAAATTTGAAATACTAAAAGTTTTTAAAATAATTTGATTCTAAATTTTGATTCATATATGTGAATATGTATGTACGAGTGCATATGTAGGTAAATTTGAATTCATATATTGAATTTGATTTTTAATTTGAATTTAAATTTTAAAATAAATGTTTTGTAAAATAATTTGGATTTATAAATGTATATCTATGTAATTTATTTAATATGTATTCAAAAATTCAAAGCACACTCTTTTAATAATGTATATTAATATAAAACTAATATTTTAATGTAAGTTTAAATGCAAATTTAAATAATGTAAAATAATTTGTTAATAAAAAAAAATTCTTACAAGTGTTAAACTAATAATAACTATGGTGACAAGTGTTGATCATGAGAGAAAAAAAATTACAAGTGTCATTTGTATCATTTTCTTTTACTTAAGAAATTTAATAGAAAAGAAGTAAAATTATACAAGTCATTTATCTTCTCCTTTATTCATTTCAAAGAAAAAATCTGTGAAATCTTTATATTAGAAAAAAAAATATTCATCAAAACAAGCTAGTTTGCCTCAACATTTGAAATCAAGAAAACACATTCCAGAAAAAAAATCTGTAACAAAAACCTTCCTCTCAATATTTTAAGCCAAAAGAAGAATTCAAAGTTGAATTCAGATCTTCAACATACATTACAGAATCAAGCAGAAACTTCAGAGATTAGGGGGAGATTCAGGACTCAACTCAAAAAGAAAAAAATAGCAAATACAAAATTTAAAGGTGCAGGCCAGAATTTTTCCCCTCTGTTTCAACTAAAATTTAAGTGTAAGTAAATTTATTTATTTTTAATTTGTTGTTAAAAGATTAAATAAGTAAATTACATCAAAGATTTAAACAAGTTCATACAAATTTGTTGCAGCTAACAAATTTAAAATCAAGCTAAGAAGAAAAAGAAAAATAGACAGTCCAGATTTTTGATTTTCAGAAAGGAAACCGTCTCTGCTATTTTACAGGTGAATAGACAAATTTCTTCAGATTTAAGAATAGAATTGTGTGTATGATTTATATTGTTTTTGCTTACAATTCCTTTCAGTTTAACTCTATATATATACATATGTAATGGTTCTGTGTAATAGAGTGGTACATGTTCATCTCTGTTTTGGGTTACAGGGTGCAAAATCACCAGAGAAAATTCAATATATTTTCAATAAAACATTTTTAGGCTCCGAGTTTGCAACAAAACATGTTTTTTCACACTCGAGTTAAAATCTAAAAATGGCTTCAAGCTGTATGGTGATATATAGCATCTAAAGATTTGAATTTTACAGGGAAACTCAAACATATGCTAAATTCGAAGATGATGAATCATTGATTCAAATATATATTGTGAATTGTTATTCGAAAACATGATTTTTAAAACATAAATTGTGATTTTTATTTGGGTATATCATCAACAATTTGTAGATGAACTGAAAATGGATTTTTTCCAATTTCCAGCGATCGGAAAGGTATTCGATGTTGAAACTTGGTATGAAGCAAGCCCGGTAATCAATAATATTAGGAAAAATGTTAAACAATTTTTCTATTGAAGGGGATGTTGTATCGAAGCAATTATAGGGTTTAGCAGTTTTTTTTTGGTTGTGGTCGGAGACGAGGTGATTTCGTCACCTCTGATCGACCGAGTTCCTTGGGACTCTGGGGAAGCGTAGCGTGAGGGTTAGGCGAGGTGAGGCTGGAGTTGGAATGTCTCTGGTGGTTGGAGCAATTGGGGTAGTGGTTTGTTGGGTAGGTCGAGCTCCAGTTTTTCTTGCGAACGATGAAATTTTGATCTCGAGTTCTTGGCTTCGAGATGAGTGTTGTGATCGAATGTAGGGGTGTTAAGCAACTTACTGGTGGTCGCGATGTTCGCCTGAGCGTCAGTGACGCATCGTGCACGTGCACGGTGATGATTTTGTGTTAGAGGGGATCGTTTCGTGGCAACTCGAAGTGAAGCTCGTGACTTTGTGGTTTTTACTCGAGCGTGCTGGATTGTGTGTGTGCGTTGCTTGGGCTAACTTTAGCAAAGAGAGTATGAGAAAGAAAGAGGTGAATCCGGGGAAGATGGAGTGGAAACTCGAGTGTATACTCGAGTACAATTAAGGTTTTCTCGGGTTTAGTACTTAAATGCTTACCCTTTTAAAATTTAAAGTAAATTATCTTAAACCATTTTCAGTATGGATAAATTAATTAATGTTTGTAAATTTTGAGTTAAGAATTCACTTTAAGTTTTAATTAATCAAGAATGTTTTTAAAATCTTAATTAACATTTTAATTAAGTAGTTAATTTAAAATAAGTGTTCAAAATTAATTAACATCAAAGCTTATTAAGATAATAATAATAAATTGATTTCAAGTTATTAAGGAAGATTGTTAAAGGGAAGATAAATGATTCTAACTCAATTAATTTATATGGTAAGATAATTAAGCATATTAATTTATTAATGATGGTAAGTAATTAAAGATTTGAAAAGGATAATCAAGTAATTATTTATCTTTTGTTTTGTTAAATAATTTATGATTTTGTTAATATAATTATTTTAAAAAAAATGATTACTTAATTTATTACTTAATATTAAGATTTATTAATTAAATAAATAAGGTTAATTAATTTGTAATTCTTTATTAATTAATTAAGGAGTAATTAATTAATGAAAGTAATTAAGATTTAATTAATTAGTAACTAAGATTAATTAATTTGAAATTAATTAATATAATTGATTAAGTAGTGATTAATTAATGAAGATGATTAATATTTAATCAATAGTAATTAATGATAATTAATCATTGATTAAATATTTCTAATAAAAGTAATCATGTGATTAATAAATTTAAAATCACATGATTTATTCATCTTAAGGGAAGATGCTTTGATTGTTCTTGAACGCTGTGTGTTGGATTGACATTTATGTTATGTGATGTGATGCTATGTATTAATGCTTTGTGCTGAGCTGTAATATTGGTATTGAATATACTGCTGTGTGATTGTGAAAACTCATTGGCCCATAAAACGGCATTTGAATTTCGATGCGATAGGGAGTCGGATTCCAGTTGGTTATCTGAAACCCACATCGAATATGTGAGTCTTTGTGACTAATACATCCACGTGTTTTTAAATTGAACGCGCACTATTCGATTAAGCCGGGAGAGGACCTTTGTGTCATATAACCCATTCCGAATATGTGGTATGACGTTATGAATAGCTTTTGAAGACCGGTGGTGAAGACCGGGTATTTGCGAAAATGATAGCATGACATATCGGTTGTCTCTGCACCGAGTAGCTATGGTATAGAGATTCCCTAAGTGATGGGAAGTCCGATCGGGATTGTGAATGCCCGGATTGCAAGGACTTCTTCGGAAGTGCCTTCGGTTCTGTTCGAACCCGGAACAGACTTGTATGGATTGTATGTCTGACATTACATTTTGAGATATAAAACAGATTTCTTTCAAATACATTTCTGTTGGTGGCGGAGAATTTATTCTCTTAGCTTAACACCCTTCTCTAAGACGTATGAGCTCAGAGGTTATGTAGTTGAAGGTTATCAGTAATATATTCCCAACTTGGTAATGTGGCATGCTTAGTGCTGCTGATCATTTGTTGATCAAAGCATGACTTTTGTGAAAACGTAGCTTTGTGGACGAGACTTCGTCGAACCTCACAACCCGGTAATGGTCGAAAAAGGAAAGATGCGGCAAGGTTATTGGGGGTAGCGCCCCTTAGGGTATGTGCATTTCCTTCTGGATAGAAGTGGTATCATGGTATGGAGCCCAGATACTTAACTTATGTGTATATGCAAATATATATATATATATTACTTTGTGATTGTTGTCGGGGCCCCGGATAAGGGTTGGTTACAACCTGGGGATGGCATACTCGTGTCAGAATTTACCTAGTTATAGAGGTAACCCGGCCTTGTGTTGGCAGAGATCCAGTTAGGTTCTCGGGACGTCCCACTAGAGGCGTACCCATGTGGCCCAGGAAGTTCATTAGCCTGACCATTTGTTGGAAATCCAAAGAAACAATGCGAACCCTATACGGTTTTAATTGTATAACCTGCCATGTAGCGTGGCGGTAACCTGCCACAAACCATGGCAGCTATAGTAGGCATACGACGAAATGTGGTATGCCGGCTAAGATTAATATTATATTTTTGAAAAATATTTTCTACACTATGCACTAGTAATAATATCAAAGAAATTTTTCTCGTATCAAGCATATTTGACTATCATAAGAAGAAATCTCCTCCAATTCTGCGATTGCATTGTGTGTGTGGCGGGAGGTCTTATGGTAGTTTCATTTTCCAAAAGCATAAATGGTTTTCTTTTAAAAAAAATGTTTTTATTCAAAGAAAAATGTTTTTTGTTTATTTATACCAGTCCCATGACTGACCCGGAGTTTATTGTTTCCTTTCTAAACTCTGGGTGCCCACAATTTCCACACGGGCAGCCTAGTAGCAGGTCTTCCAAGTTTTTGGTGCTAGCTGTATTTTGAAGTCTTGTGGTTTGGAAGCTATCGGTTTTTGAAGACTTTTGGACCTCAAGATTCTTAGTTGGATGTTCGCTATCACTTCTTTTCTTTGAATACTTTCTTAGAATGCAATCACTTGTGGTTATATCGTGATGGTCTATTTTGAAATTGTGTTGTATATGTATAAAATACTCTGATGTTGGTGATGTTGTTGTAATAAATATTGTGATGTCGTATCTGGGATATTGTTGTTGGCAGTTTTATTTTGTTTCCACTGTTTATATTCATCTAATGTTGTTATAAGCTCCATTCGAACTGAAATGTAACGTTCGAATCTCCGGCAGTCGAATACAAGTGAGATATTTGATGTCAATTTTTGAACGCTGAACTTCGGGTCGTGACAAATATGTATATCGAAATTTTGATTATTTAAAGAGATTGATTTGAATAAGCAATAGTTGGTTTTTGATCGTACTAAATAATGTGGGAAAAATATTTTAAATAGATATTATAAAATAAATTATATAAAGGGATTTTTAAGACTGGATTTTAAAATGATATTTGGGAAAGAATATTGAAAGAAGTTGAAATCAATATTAAAAATAGATTGGCAAACATGAATGGAATTTATAAAGAATTGAATTTATAAAATGGAATATTGTAAATGAGATTATTTTTTAGTAAAACTCATTAGAGTTATAAAAAATTTATAAACGATGTTTATAGATAAAAGAAATCGATATCAGATAATAAATTTGAAATATAAATTTACAGGAAGAATTTATATTTGAATATGGAAACAGGGCGAGAGAAAAATAGTGGATACTATTTTTGAAGTAGAAATGGTTAAGGAGGTCGAAATGGAAGCGATGTGATGGAAATCGAGAGGAATTTATAAATTGAATTGGTTATTAGGATTTTAAAAAAAATTAAAATTTAAGAAGTTAAGTTTGTTTTGGAAAGGGAAATCTTATTTGTTAAACTATGAGATTTTTAAACTAGCAAAGATTGAAATAATTCGGTAAGTGGATTTTTTCAAATATTTAACATTTATTTTAACAAATCCTAAATTTTAAAACCAGCTTTAAAAAGTGATGTTATAAAAAGTGTTTCAATATTTTAGATAATTACTTGAACTTGTCTTAAAAATAAGTTACTATTATTCTTTAAAATACTTATTATACATACATACATACATACATACATACATACATACATACATACATACATACATACATACATACATACATACATACATACATACATACATACATACATACATACATATATATATAGATAGATAGAGAGAGAGAGAGTTTTGTAATGTTTTAAATTTATTTATAAATCTTCTCGGAAATCTAGAAATGGGGTTTTCCAGCATATGGGATTTATAAGAGAATTCTCACAATGGAATTGGGGAAAAAGCAAGAAATTTCTAAAGTAGTTAACTAAAAGTGAATTTTGGAAAAAATGAAATACAGTTCATAAAAGAAGTACAAAGGGAAATCGAAATTATAAGCATGTATAATTGGCTTTGGAAATATTTAAGGGAATTAATTAAGGAATTCAGGAACTTATAGAATTCGTTATAAACGGGTTAAGAATTCACAAATAAAATTGTAAATGATTTTGAGAAATAGGAAGTAGGAAATAGATGAAATACTTCCTAAGTGTTGAACATAAAATGAAATTGGAAAAACTATTCTAAGTATTAAAATGGTTGGGAATATTCTGTTGAATACAATTTTAAATCCTGAATTCAAATTCAAATCAAACTATTTTAGTTTTCAAAACTTTATCAAGTTATTCAAAATAACTTTTATCTTTAAAAATCCTTTTCAAAAGCTTTTCATACTCAGTCCAATTCCATTTTAAACCATTTGGATTAAAAATTCAATCTTTAAATAAAATAATATTTAAATTCTAAATATCTGTGACTTAACCAAGTCCTCGTGAAATCCATATTTTTGTGTGTATATTGTAGTCCAGGGGTTTCACACAATAGTGCAACATCATCAATGATTACAGATTCAAGCACAGCAATATCGATGAGCGGTATAACCCTATAATGCTTATCTTTCATTCACAGATAAACACAGATAAATACTATAAACTCATCATAGATAAATAAATTACATTCATCACAGCTCAAATCAAAACAATTCATATCACAGAGCATCACATATCAAGGATATCAAACAATTCAAAGCACTCAGTACAATCCAAATATCCATAAGTAAGATCAGTTAATCATCAGATTAATTTAATTAGATAAATTACTTATGAAGAATTAATTAATTCTAGTTAATTAATTAATTACAAACTATATTAATTAATTATCTTTTAATCATTTATTAATTAACCCTTAATAATAAATTAATTAACCTTAAATTATAAATAAATCAACCTTAATTAATAAATTAACCTTTAATCATTAAATAATTAACCTTTAATTATTTAATTATCCTTTAATTAATTTTTCTTAATTACATCAATTAATTAATCCTTAATTATTCATTAATTAACTTTTAATTCATATTTAATTAACATTAATTTTGTTAATTAATTATCCTTAATCCTTAATTAATTAACCCTTAATTATTAATTAATTAACCCTTAATTATTAATTAATTAATTCCTAATTATTAATTAATTAACCTTTCATTATTAGTTAATTAACCTTAATCAATCTTAAATTAACCTTTAATCAACCTTTAGTTAATCATAAATCTTAATTAATCACATAATCAATTAACTCTCAATTGATTATCTTTTAATTAATTATCTTAATTAATCACATAGATAAATTAATCACCTTGATTTATTTTCGTTTAATTAATCACATAAAATTAATTAATCACATTAATTAATAAATCTTTAAGTAGTTAATAATCAATCTACATTGGGTAATTTTCTTTCTAAATTCCATTCATCAATCAATTATCATTTAATTACTTTCATTAAGCAATAAATCTTTAATCACTTAAAATTTAAATTAATTAAAAGATAATTCATTTATCTTAAATTAATTACTTTAATTATCATTAAAAATCTTTATTCAATAAACCTTGTAATTAATTTTCATTAACCACTTAACCTATCCTTTAAATTTTATTAAGGATTAAATCGCTTCATCTTTTAAATCATTTACTTAATTATAATATTAAGTTTATTTAAAATAAACTTTTAAAACAAAGATTATATAAATATATATATTGAAATACTTTAAACTCAAATAAATTTATTTTTTTCCAAAACCTTTAATAAATTCCATCTTAATTAACCATTAATTATTTTTAAAGAAATGGTTAATAAATTATTAAATCCTGATTAAGTTTAAACATTAAAACTTATTATTTCCTTTAAATTAAAATCTACTTACTTTCACTTCAACTAAGACCCGAGCCAAAACGTTTGAAATACTCAAAGCCCAATCTAGAGTTACCCACGCGCTTCTTTTCTTCGAGCAAACCATCATCTTCCTCGAGTTCGTACCCGAGCATCACCTTTCTTCCCAAATTCAAACAACCCAGATATCCACAGTATCACGTGCACATGCACGATCGCCGGAGCGATCTCTGATCATCACCATAGTCATCGACACACCGACATCAACCCCCTTGAGCTTCCCAAACACCCAAATCCTCGAAAACATCCACGAATCAAAATCGAGCAAGGTTGATCAAACCTGGAATAATCCAGTCACCAAAAACTACTTCGTCACGACGACTCTGACCTCCTGCCAACCGGCCTCGGCGATTAAAGCTTCGCCACATGACATTAATTCCATCCCTCAGGTCCGATCGACCATAAAGCTTCGACGACGACGAATTAATCTCAAATTCCTCGTCGACAAAATCTGTTCCTAAACCCTAAATTGTCGAACCCACGCCGTGACGATCATCTAGAAAATCTCTAACTATTTTTCCATCAATCAGCGACTTCTAATCCACCCTCGACGTAAGACACGACTCACGACACTTCGCCGTTGACCGGATATTGACGAAAATGTGTTTTCTGTTCAACTCCAAATTTCTCAACGATTATGTACTTAAAAATCATGAAATGAATTTCAAAAATCATTACTTTCTGGTACGAATCGAGTTATAGAATCAAAACAACATATTATGATTATCAAATTTTGACATTTATATGATTTTTTCTTTGTATATTTTAAATTCCAGATTACACTAAATTAAAAAAAAAATTCTCAAAAATATTTTTATCCCCTAGTTCTTGATGACGCAAACACATTTTATTCAGATCAGAAGCCTAAAATGAATCAAAGAAGAAGGATTTAATTAATTTTCCTTTTTCTAACAATTTTTTTTTCAAATATTGTTAATAGAACAGAGACATGTACCAGTATGCACACAGTATCATATACATGCATATACATACATATTCATACTCAGTATTAATCACATGTAAACTAAATCGTATATATGGTTTAAGGACTTTTCTCACCTAGAAAAATGGATAGAGGACTGATTTGAATGTTTAAACCTAGAACTCGATATTTCATTTTCCAAAGACTGGAAACTTCTTTGATCAATTATTTGATCTGAGACTCGAATTGATTTGATCTTGAAACTTTGTTTTTTAAGTTGTTGAGTTGCTTCTTAGTCTAGCTTTGATTCAGCTTTTGATCTGAATTGAATTTCAAATTGATTGTGTTGAGTTGAGTGGTTGCTTCAGCTTGAATTTTGTTCTGATCTTTTCTTCTAGGTTTTTAATCTTTCCAGGCTGAAAATGTTTTGAAAACATGCTTTAATTTTGAACTGCTTTGTTTGATCTTCATTTTCCAGATTTGAAGATACTTTTATTCTGATTTATTTTTTTCTTCGTTTCAATCTTTTAAGATGTTTAAACTAAGAATAATAATAACCAGGTTTCTTTTTAAAACATGTTTATACAAATTCAAATTAAAAGAAAATTTATCTTTGCCACTTGTATTATCCAAATCATGTTATGCTAACACTTGTTATTATTTTATCTTCATGTTTTACACTTGTCTTAAGCAAGAAATTTATGTTTTAAACCTTTTCTTGAATTTATTTATAACTTTGTTTGAAACCCTCACTTTATTTTAATTTATAAATAATTTTTTATGTTTTTAACCCTTATTTGAATTAAGTACTTATGTTTATATTTTAAACACTTTAAATAAAATTTAAAATATAACCATATATTATACTTCCTATTTAGATAAACACATTTTGTTTATTAATCATTTATATAATCTTTTAAAGAAAATGGTTTTAAAATTTAATTATACATGAATAAATATATGGAATTTAATTCTTAATTATCCTTTGAAAAAAATATTATATCCAATTCAAAATATCATTTTCAAATCAAAATGCATATTTAATATAATTAGAAAACAAATTCTTATTAACTTAAAAATAAAATTTTAAATCCAATTTATTTCCAATATATTTATTTTTGAGTTTTCAAATTCAAATTTCAAATTACAAATTTATTTACATAAATAAACAAGCACATATCTTGTTTACTTTGAAAATATCAAATTTATTCACAATTTAATTCTAAAAATTAAATTAATTTCCAATTTGAATTTGATTTAAAAACGAGAATGTTACAGTTATGGTTTATCTTTACTACATATAATGATGTTGTTATTTTATTTTAATTGGTTTAATTTCATACTTTAATTTATAATGTTTTCCTATTCCCAATGCAAATATGGTAACTAGTATAAATTGGCAGACCAATCTTGGGTGTAAATAAATAAATATATGTCATATGTAAATAAGTCATCATTAGGATTTATGATTATATACAGAGTATAAAACGAAGGGATGATAATTTAATATAGAAAATATTATACATGTAATCAATTACAAATATATATATATAGCCATTGATTAATTTACCATATTATTTTATGTTTGTTAGATATCACATATGTGTGTGTATTTACACGCGTGTGTATTTAAATATACATTTTTGGCTTAAAAAATATATTTTTATATAAATGAATGTCGAAATAAATTTGTGTATATTATTAATGCTTTGGTTCATAATTTGAATTTCCAAATACATACTTGACTTATTTGAAATTTGACTTATCCGAAAAATAATAATCTTCTTTTATTAACAAAGTTAGAAAGATAAAAAAAATCATAAGTACATATATACATACATTTGTTTCAATTAGATAGTAGTATATATATATATATATATATATATATATATATATATATATATATTAAATCCAAAAAAATGTTTTCTAACTTATGAAAATTGGATATTTTTTATTTAAATGAATCTAATAGATTTAAGCATATGTATATATACTTTTCAATTTAGAATTAAAAATATATATATATATATATATATATATATATATATATATATGTATATATATATATATATGCACAAACAAACATGTCCAAGCCATGTTGAAAATTAAAAAAGTCAAAAAAATATAAACTACACACACACACACATATATATAAATAAATATAAATATTAATTATAACGTATTTATAAATATTAACTAAAAAATGAAAAATAAAATTTAGTTCTTTTAATGGCCTAAATCATATAATTGGTTAGAGGGACAATAATACACACACGCACGTGCACACGCGTGCGTGCCCACACACAGATATATATATATCTGTGTGCATGTGTGTTTAAAAAACATGTACCTTTTTATGATCTTGTTAGTTGTCAACACCTTGGTTGTTAGTAATCTGTTCTTCGAACTCCTTGTTCTTTGTCAATAACTACATGTTGTGAATCTGTCATCTAGGCATCACCAATTTGTAACAATGGCATCTGTTTTTCTTGTATTCTTGTGAATGAGAGAAAGAGATGTATTTATACCCTCTCTTAAGCCATGTAATAACATCACTTTCCATTTTCCATTCCAATTTGATATATAATTTATCAAAATTTATTACAACACATGTGGTAATTAAAATTGCATCCATTCTCGACTCCATGTATGACCGGCCATGCCACTGAGGATTTTTAGGCTTTAGGGTTGATTAATTTGACATTTTAATTAATTATTTAAACCTATGCTTTAATTAAATCAATATATAACAATTATTCATTGTTTTAATTAACTTTTAGAATTCAAATAAATAATTGAAATACTGAAAAATGTAATACAACATTTTTATTAATTTTATTATTACTGCATAATGTTTATAGATTAACCTTAAATTGGCTGAACTCGAAAATTAGCTTACAACATGGTTGTGTTAACTTCCTGCCATGAATTCTGTCCCTAGCCAATATTTGTACAATCTAAATACCAAGGTCTGTATGAACTTTGCTAGAGTATAGTATTAGGCACGAGTTTAGTCATTTGTAGATCATTTAGGAGAAATATAATTTCTAATCCACGTTAAGCTACACCTTGTAACTATATTTTATCCATGTTATCTTTTCATTATCACCATATCACTTAGATATTTGGAGTATGTTCAGTGGTCAAAACTTCTAATAATACCGTTGCTAATTGCATAGACTACTTTAAAGTCATTAGTTCAATTTGATAATATTTATCTAATAATTGTTTTGACCTAACTAGAGATTTTGACTTTAAGCTGGCTACCAATTACAGTGACGCTGATCTTTAACAACAAAGGAGATAAATCCTCTATTGAGCAGTTTTTCACTTCAAGTAGTGTAACATATACCCAATTATGTTCATAACGTGATCGCTATGTCATAACCAAATCAAAGTATAACATAATTACTTAAGATCTAAAGTACACTAAAGTTTGAAGGCTAATGAGATCTTCTATTTTGGCCTAATTGTATTTAACCCTATAGAAGACTCTCATTGAGTTGTTTTGTGATTGTTCCAACAACCACAAGTACATAATCCTTTAGTAGTACGGACGACCAATGCAACACCCCTAGTTTTTGGTTGCACATTATTTTAATATTTAATTATAGATTAATTAAATTAACAATATGAGTCAATGTAACACCTCAATCATTAATTTTTCCATCAACCGGGTGGATCTCTTTATGTTACTTATTGGATGCCTAAACTAGAGATTCATAAAAGAAAACGCTCCCCTCGGCCTGGGTCCATATCCATGAAATCCCCTGGTATCTTCATGAAAATCATAATTCCCTCTACTCTATCCTTAAACCCTTTGACCTCTTTGTGAACACTGACCTATGTGAGTAGGCTAAAGTAGATCATAGATTCGTATTTGCTGACTTTTGTCTTGATAAAGACATCTCCTTGCATTGCACCATCAATTGCTCCATGGGCAACCTAGACATCAAACTCTCAGTGGATCCCTGAGTATACCGTCGCCCACCATTGGAACTTTCTAACCTTATTTTTGGCAATGGACACATAAAATGTTGGAAAGAAAAAAATCCATCCTCCTCAACTCCCCAGACCATGACTCCATATTAGATTGCAGACAAGAACTAGATCCTCAGCGTTAGGATGCACTGTAGGATGAGGAAGAGATAATAGCAAAGGGGGATGAAATCCCCAAAGTCAAACAGGTGGCCACAGATCATTTTGAAGTGGCGGCCGATAATATGGCTAGTCCTTCCACCTGGGAGCCATGGTCGACCGACGAGTAGAATGCTCACCATATTGACGAAGACACGGATCTTACCCTTTATCACCTGCCGGCCAATCCTGATATTATGGACGTGACCAACCTCAATTTTAATCCCTTTCTAAAGGATATGGAGATCGACCCTCGAGGTAGCAGGAGCCTTATACTCTACCTCAAAATTCAACCACCCTATTTACTACCTCCGTGCGGAGAAGTGCTAGAATAATGCTGCACATGTCCCTCCCTCCTTCATAAGCAACTGGCGGTATTTTTAAACCCGTTACTTTTTCTTCTGCTAAAAAAGTAGCTCATCGCATGGGATTATTTTTACCCCTGAAAACCTTTCGGCCATGCAATCTTTGGAAAAGTGGTACATATCCTTTTCCTTACGAAGGTTGTGTCTTGGAATGTTCAGGGATTTGAGACATTAGACAAATGCTCCCTAATAATGAACTTTATTGCTCTCCTACGCCTTGATATTCTTTTTATTCAAGAGTCTAAAATTGCTGACCCTAACCATGTACTTTTCCATTACCTTAGATGCAATTTCTTAACTGGTTGGGAATTTATTTAGGCTTATGGTTCCAAGGGCAATATCCTTACTACATGGGATGAGATCATATGGAAACTTATTCAAGCAATCAAGCACCCTAATTGGATCCATGTCATTCTTGAAAACTCCCCATCTGGCTTGTTATATTGATTTTCCAATACTTATGGCCCTCACTCTAGTTTGGAAAGATTGACCCTTCGGGCTAACTATACTAAATTTACAATCTCTCCCAAGGTCCCTAGGTCCTTTGGAGGACTTCAATATTGCACGATATCAACATGAAAGAAACTATGACTCATACTATGGTGCTAACATGGACTTATTTAATTCCTTCATCGAGTCGTATGCCCTTATTAATCCTTCTATTAATAATAGATCATTTACTTAGAGAAACAGACTGTAACGACCTGAAATTTCGATCATTTCTTATGTAAATATTTGAATCTTGGTTAAATGTGATTAAATGGATTTATAATCTTGTTAACCCCCTTTTAATTGGTAACTAATGAAAGTAAATTTGTTTTTGAAATATGTTTACAAAATAAATAGTTTGAAGAAATATCAATAATGTGATTGAAATCGTTTTAACGATAAACAACTTTCTACTCGATATAAGTTGTTTAAACTTTTTAGGCTCGCCTAATATATTAATGTGTAATTAATTAGCAACTAAAAATAATTTAGTGGTTATGGTTAACTAAATTACTTGATGATGTCACATATGATGTCACTTAAGATATTTTAGATGAGGGTAGTGTGGGAAGACTTAGGGATGAAGTGAAGAAGGCACGAAGTGTAAAGCAAAGCACATGTAGGGGTGGGCCTCCTTGGCTGGCCATAGCAGGTAGGAGGTGGTTGGTAACTTTTGGAAAAGTTTATATAAATCATCTCATTTGTTTCTTAAGTAGTTTGAAAAAAATAAAAAAAATAAAATTATATTCTTCATCCCCTTCTCTTTACACTTAAATATTCTAAAACACAAAAGATCTTCACCAATCTCAAGAAAAAGGCTTAGCACAACATAGAAACATGGAATAACAACTCAAAGGTGTAAGGAAGTTGGCACAAGGGAGATTAAGCTAAGGTCGTGAGCATTTATAGGAAATTCTTGCCTAACACGTGAGCAATAAGGAGCTAGGTTGGGATTTTGGAGCTTATTTTGGTTGGGGTAGGAAATGATATTTAGGTAGAGGCCTGTGCTTGGTTGTAAGCTAGGTTTTGGGTGAGTTTACTCACCATTTGATTCTATATGTTGTGTTATATATGTTGTGTGAATATAAAGTTAAGTAATGAACTAATAAAGTTATAACTTTGGCCCTCTTGCTTTTGGAAGCAAATGACAACTCTATATTATATATCATCACATCTACTACCCTCTAAAAAAATGTAATATGTCTTTGACTTTGCATTCACATTTTTGGTTTGGTTGTGTGTAAAGTTGAAGTGTGTTTGAAAGCGTTTGAAGTTAGAAAGGTCATTATAAGTGCACTTTGTAAATCCATTGTGTTTAACCTCCTTAAATGGTTATATGTCAATATATTATGAAAGTATACATTTTGTTTGTGCTCTATAGTTGTAGTAGTGTATGGGACAGTAGGAAGTAGTTTGAAGTGTAGAACTCATAGAACAAAGTGGCAAAAGTAATAGCAAGAAAGGTCGCTCTATGAGCACTTTGTAAATGCCTTATTTTTAACAATTTTTAATATAATTTTGGAAGACGTCCTTGGAAGTTTCAATGTCGTTATTGTTGCAAGGCAAGCACTGTTAAATGGTCCCTTATCATTATTATTAAAAAAATAGAGCATACTAAGGAAGATTTTTGAATCATGAGTTTTGATTCATGACAAGTTTCAATGATCAACGATGAGATTAGGCGATCAAAGCAACAAAAGAAGAGAAAGCTATACACACGTGGTGAACTACAAAGAAACTAGACTTCAAACCCAAGTACGCTGTTAAAATATTTAGTGTTTGAGTCATAGCTATAGTTTATAATTTTTAAAATCACTCCTCAAGTAGTTTACACACACTATACAAAAGTTTTAAATATATATATACACAAAATAGTGTGCACAAGTGCTCACTATGCAAAAAAGCACAGTTCAGTCGACTGGACTGATTTCATCCATCGACTGAATCTGTGTTCTTTGCACAGACATGCATACGTGCACACAACTTTGAATATTCAATCAACTAGATATTTTTGACCAGTCGACTGACCGTATGCAACTTCCATATTTCTTGAAGGATTGCTACTCTTTGCGAAGAGTAACGATCCAATTCGAAGAGTTACGGATGCAACTCTTGATAGAAACTCTTCGTGAACAGTAGTAACCTTATATACTATATATGTAGATCTAAATCCATGATTTTAATAATTCAATTTACTTCAATCAATTCTATTCTCTGATCTATATTTCTTGACTATGTTTCTTCATTCTAAAAGCTTTCTAATCAAAGATATATTGCTTGAATCTTAGAGTTAGTTATTATATACTTGAGGATCTGATTATAGGAAGGGTGTACTATCAAAGACAAATAGGTGTTATCAAGAACACAAAGCGTCAATAACTTTACTGAAATTGTAGAAGTCTTGTTAGTTTATATCAAGCGAAAAAGTCCTCTTCAGCTGCTGAGGTGGAAAATTCCTGTTCGGCTGCTCAGGTGTTGTATACCTATTCCTCTGGGTTAAATGAGGGGTTATTGAGAGAAATTCCAAAGGGAAATCTGGGACTGGACGTAGAATGGGAAGTTCGAACCAGTATAAAAACTCCTGGTGTGCTTATTCTTATTTACTTTACTATTATTATCGGTTTCCGCATTTAGATTATAATGCATTCTATATTACAAGATCGTAAGTATTAGCTATACGGCATATGCACTTTCAATTGGTATCAGAGCAAGGTTATCTAATAACCGTTACACGGTTATTTGATATATTCTAGTAAAATAGAAAATAACACTAACAACGTTTTTATAGAAGGTCGATCCGCTGCATGACCACCACTATTCAATGGCATGAATAACACTTATTGGCTTACACGTATGAGAATTTATATGCAAGCAAATGATTTTGATTCGTGGAATATCACACAATTTGAATATCATGTACCCACAATAGAACTTTTTACATGGTCAAATACACAAAAATTAGATGCTACTGCAAATGCTAAAGCTATGAATATGTTGTTTTGCTCCTTGGACAAGAATGAGTTTAATCGTGTTAGCGTGCGTAATGTTGCATTTAAAATGTGGCAAACACTGAAAATAACTCATGAAGGTACTAACAAGGTTAAACAAAGCAGGATATCTATGCTTAAGAATCAATTTCAAAATTTTAGAATGAAAGAAAATGAGTCCATTAATGATATGTATTCCAGATTTCTAGATATTTATCACTCATTATTAGGACTAGGAGAATTTTTTTTCTGATTTTGATATAATATCAAAAATCCTAAACTCTTCAAAGGATGAATGGGAAAGAAAGGTCTTAGCTATTGAAAAAGCAAACGATCTTTCCACTATGAAACTAGAAGAGTTAATAGAAAATCTAATGTCATATGAAGTGAATTTGCAGGCAAAGAAAGTTTAAGCACATGATAAGAAGAATCTAGCATTTCAAGCAGAAAAAGATGATTCAGATTCAGATGAAGAGGATATGGCACTTATTGCAAAAAAAAATTGAAATTCAAAAGGAATAGCAAGTTTAGGAGTAACAAAAGTAACTCCAACAACAATACTAATAGCAATAACACATCATCTTCTGTAACGATTTCATTTTTAAGTCAAATTTAAATTGATAATTAATATAAATTTTTGAAGTAAATTGTGAATTAATTTGAATTTTGTCAAAATAAATAAGGTATGGTTTTGTTTATATATATAGATTAAAAATAGATTGTGTTTGTACCAAAATTGGGCACAACACTCTTCGGGAGTCTTTTGAAGAGATAATAAATGAAGAGTATGAATTAAAATGAGGATTATCTAACAAAAACTCCAGACGACAGTAAAATAAAGACGAAGGCAAGCAATTTATAGTGGTTCGGCACGTTGCCTATATCCACTATGAAGTTTTGGCAATTTTATTGATTCTCTTTCAACGTTTACACGTGATTACAGCAAGCAACAGCGAGATACAATTGAAAGTTCGAAATCAACAGCTAGTTTATGATGTAGTATGATGGAGATCTCGATCCGGCAGAGTCTGGGCGCTTGAGAGTCGAAAGATCCTTTTTCTGTTGGCTCTGGGGCTCTATTTATAGGCGTAGGCTGCTGATATTTCGCTGAAAATTCGGGAGACCACTTCTGGCACGTGAGGGGGGCCCACATGCCCAGCCTCAGGAAATTTGGGCCCACTTTGGCATCGGTTTGAACTCCATTCGAACCGATCAAGAATTCATCCAATCGAGATGAAATTTGGCGTGGACACTCTTCGACATGAATGCAAGCTTCTGTGAAAATTTCATGGCATTTGGATCAGTGGATTGAGAGATATGATGGGTTCGAAATGGGGTTCACTGCGTGGCTGTTTGGTTCGAAACCATCTATTCGAACCGATGGTTTCGAGCCGATGGTGGCACACGCCTTCGCGGTGACGTGGAGCGCAAACTTCGAACCGACCCGGTCTTCACTCCGAGTTGACCGCTTCGACTCCATGTATCTCGGCACGTTCGAACCGATGGATGACACGTCATCATGGTTAGCTGACCCAGTGGGTTCGAATGAAGCTTCACAGGTGGGTTCGAACAAGGCTTCTGTGATGGGTTCGATCAACCGAAGCTTAGTGGATTCGAACAAGGATCTTTGGATGGATATGACCCTTGCAAACTCTCCATGGACATGAGGCCCACTGGCGCAAACCAGATGGATTCGAAGTTGATGGATTCGAGCCGAGGCACTCCGATGGGTTCGAAATCCATCGGTTCGAAGGTGATCGTTTCGAATGATGTTTGTCGATGGGTTCGAAGACGCCTACCTCGAGGGGTTCGAAACCAGTGCTTCCCCCTTCAAGTCGAACCGATCATAACTTGCACGTATGAACTTGGATCGACTCGAAATTTGAGATGAAGGCTTCTATGGTCTTTCTTGTCTTGTCCTATCAATTGTAGCACAATTCGGACTCGGAAAAAATTCAGCGACATCCATAGCAAAACGAAGTATGACCAATCTCTGATACGAACTATCCTCCGTTTCTGATCGATCTTTTGGTATCGCGGCTTTGCCAAAAAGCGAGATAACATTTTGCCCCTCAAAGTACGTCTTGTGGGAACATGACGTGCTTTGAATAGCTGCAATTTCTCTCTGAACAATCATTGCTCTCTTTTTGTTGAGACTTGTACCCCTTATTACTGCAACCTTGCGTTGATATGGTTGGTTGTATCTGAAATAAGATGAGTATTTGATCCCTGTAACTGTTTAAAATTGAATGTCGGTTCGACATGTATACACATATGTTAGTATGACCCTTGTTGACATTGTGTGTTCATGAGTCGTTGTCAGTTTTGTTTGCTATTGAATGTCGTATCGATTCTCTCCTGAACCGATTTGGAAATTTGAGTTGAGACAACGCTCGATGGTTGTTTTGATAAGTCCCTTCGTATCGATCCTCTCCTGAACCGATGCAGAAGGTTGAAGGAAATGACTCCGCGTTGCGTGAATGTAATATTTCGAACCGATGGGTTGGAGTATGGATGGGTTCGAAATCTACATTCGTATGGATGGAGTATACTCGTGTTGTGATGGGTTCGAAACTGACATTCGAACCGATGTGAAAGGATAGATTCGAACTAGTAGTTCGTTTCGGTAGGTTGTGGATGGAGTCGCGAACAGAGGCTTCGAAATGATGTGCCCACTGCGCGTTTCGCATCGATGCAACTTGTTGTCCTGCTGCGTACTTCGTATCGATGAAGTATGAGGTTAACTTCGAATCCATAAGGCATTAGTTGAATGGTTTCGAATGGAGATTTCGAAACAATCCATGTTATGACTGGTTGCGACCGGTCGCGTTTACCGGAAGGGGAATCGTCTCGGTCAAAATCAAAACTCCATATAAATAGCAGTGGGCTCACCATTTTTTCACTTTTCACTTTTCACTTTTTACCCTCGCCTTGCTTTTACTGTGTTCCGCTTTGTCTCGAAGCCTCAAAGGAGAAGGAACCGCGTCACATATTCGAACCAATCCAGATCCAAGACCTTAACCCCTTGAATCCATCACTTAAACTAGGTAATTAGCCTTGAATCCAAACGGCAAAGCCATTTCGAACCCATCTCTTCTTCATCGATTGCTCACTTCAGTGAATGACAAAACCAGATCTGGTTTGGGAAGGCTTCCAACCGATGCATGGATTCGAGTTGGAATCGATGATGGCGGCGTCATTCTTCGTTGGATTTCGCATCGATCCCTGGAATGACTTTATGAGGGTGACATAGTTCGTACCGATTGACCATCTTTGGTGGTTCTGTTTGAATCGATGGATTCGAATCCATCAGCTATCGGTTCGAAGTCCTCAACTTTTCATCGATACGGGGTTATCGATTCGAACATGGTTGATGTTAAGTTGAGGGTTTCTATATCGGTTCGGACTAGCCAACCAAGGATCGATTCGAAGTCATCCTTCACTGATCGTTTCGAACTTGACACCTGACCATCGATTCGAAGCGTGCCTTTCTGCATCGATTCAAAGTGACGTTGAGATGGGTTCGAATGAGTCCCTTATGATCGGTTCGAACCCTCTATGATGGATACCAAAGTTTGACATTTTCTGAGCATAATTCCGACGAGCTTCATCCTTGCATATTTGGACTTGATAGTCACACTGCACACTTGACCACCTTTCGAAGCTCGTCGATGGAACCATAACAACTTCTACCCAAATCAAATTCCATCATATAAATTTAGTGATGACGGTCAGCGATGACGGTCATTATAACTGGGGAAATTAGCTATGTCGTTTGTATATTTCCTTTAACTCTGCGATATTTATTCAAGTCATGCATGGCACTATACAACATACATTCATACACTTTACACTGGGGAACGCACGGGTCCTTTGTCGTCTAACAATGGTTTCTCATGAGTTAGCTAGTCATGGAACCTTCAAGTTCGTAACGGCAGGAGGTTCAAAGCACAGCTGCCCCGAGACTAGAGGTTCCAGATATCGAACCTGAGATCATTGGTCCGGCCCCAGACGAACTTCCCAATGCGTCTTTCATTGCCAATCCGTCGGATTCCGTTCAATCCAACATTTCTGAAGATATGTTGGGGAGAATATGCTTGAGGCACGGCCTGTCACTGGATGACGTGTTATTGCCAGGGCCGAATGATAGACCACACAACCCGCCGGAGGGATATACATCATATAATCGCCACGCGTGCGCGGCTGGGACGCTTCCTCCGTTCAACGAGTACATAAGGGAAGTGTTGTCTTTTTTGAGGATCGCTCCATCTCAGCTACATCCGAACGGGTATGCGTCCTTGAACAGTTTATTCATCGTTTTCATGGAGTACCTTCATAGACCATCGATCCCGACCGAGATTAGATATCTATTTAACTTCAAAACCCGAGGTGATTATCCTTCCTTCACTTTTCTGGAAGCAGTGAGAAATTGTCAGGTGGTCACTGGATCCTGGACCCGGTTGAGTTATTACAGGACGGAATGGTTCTATGTTAGATGCCCTCCGGGGTTTGCCCGGCGATGGTTATTCAGACGTGAGTGTAGCTGAGTTATTAAGTAACTATTAAGGCAATTGCGGTTAAAGTGAAACTTCTGTTTTTTTCTCTTTTTCACAGCGACGATTCAGCGACCTGAGGGCGAGCGCTTTAAGGAGATGGTGCGAGTACTCCGGGGAGTCCCGATCGAAGATAGGGATATCGAGTCGCTTTTGACCGATAGGAATCTCCGAACTTATGGGTTGATTGAACGAGGGAAGAGCATAAAGTTTGATGGGGCTTTAAAGACCGTTTCGAAGAAGCGAGTCAAGCACAAGAAGCCCAAAGTTATTATAGCCGAGGAGGCTGATTCTGAAAGAACTCATACTGACGACGAGCCATTGTTGGAGCCGACAGACGTGGTTCAGGATGTTGAAGAGCAAAGAAAAGGCAAGGCAGCCGTCGTCATGTCAACTAAGAAGGGGAGATGGAAATCGGTTGTCACGGCGCGATCCTCTCCCGGAGTTAGAATTTCTGAGATGTCTCCTCCGTGAACTGAAAGTCTTTACGAAGGGCTGACCGATCTTCCAATCCCAGATGATGTGTCTTTTCAATATGATGCCGGGTTGGAGGAGTTCCATTGTACTCTAGAATTGAGCGAGCCCTTTATTACTAGCTCAGTCGACACTTCTGGTTGGTCGGGGGGAATACATATTCATACACATTTCACGACACTACATAGACCTGAGTCCTAGGTCATCGGCTTCGAGAAACCACTAACTTTACTCTCATTTCGCTTTGCAGATATTATGACTGGACGCGGTTCGATGCTAGGGAGCCTACGACATGCTCGCAGATCTTCCTCATACTACGAGTCACAACGGAGAGAAGGGGACAGAAGTTACGATCGCAGGTACTCCGGCTATTCTAGCCAAGAACGGAGAGATAGGGATTACAGACATCGGTCTCGATCGCGCACTCCTCCTTCAAGAGTTCCTATAAAACCTCCTGTCTATGTTTCTCGTCCTTCCGACTCCTCGCACTACCAGTCGGTCTCTCAATCTTCCAAGTATGAATCTCGCCATCCCAGATCTGAGGCAATATCTCCAGTAGTTGCGGAACAACCTCCTACTGAAATTTCGGGGGAAGGAGCAATCAGGCTTGCTCAACTGAAGAAGGACTTTCCAAATATTTGCTTTGATAACTACATTTTTCCTCTTCACTTGAAAAGAATCCCGCCGGAGGCCAAGCAGACGGCGCACGATTATGTGCATGACTTTTATGCCCAATACAGGGCGTGGTATAAGGCGGCCAAGAAAGCGTCGTCATTGGCCTTCGAGCGTGGGGCCATCATCGAGAAATTGCAGGCTGAGTTAGCTCAAAAGAGCCGTATTATTGATGTGCTAAATACTGAAGCCGAATCTTCTCGGAAATCTGAAATGGAGGCTATCAAAAAAGCCGACGAAGCCCAGGCGACGATGGATAGAATGAAACGTGAGCATTATGCCACGGTAGAGGACATGGGCCATCGAAACACCCTGGTCACTGCTGAGAGGGATGCAGCCCTGAAGGAGTTAAACGAGCTTAAGTCCAAATTCGCCGAAATCGCCAAGGATAGGGATGATGCGAATATCGCAGACCAGGAGGCGTGTGAACAAGCCGTGATCCTTCGGACTAAACGGGATGCAGCAGTAGCCAAGGTCCACACGGTTGAGACGAAGGTTGAGGAGAAAGTTCAACAAGCGGAGGCCAGGCTGGAGGCTGATATTGAAGATCTGCTCATCACTTACAGTGCCAATGTGTTGAGACACAGAAATTTGGCCTGGCTCCAAGATTACCCCGTGCACCTCCGCAACGCTTGGGGTCGATTGGTTGAGGAAGAAGAGGAAGCACATCCGGATGAACCGGTCGACCGATTTGAACTTGAAAACTGGTTGTTGATAGATGATGAGAAGAAGGTCCTCCATGATGCTATTATTGCTCAAGAAAAGGAGATGATCGGTGGTCGATCTCTGAAGGTTGGAGAGGGGTCAGGCGTTGAGCATCATGCTACTGTTCTTGACATCACCGCTCCACCTCCGTTAGAGCCTGTATCTATGGTTCACTCACAATCCGTTCCTGCTTACGACCCAGAACAGCCGCGGTTATCTCCTATTCAGGAGCATATTTCTGAGGCCGCTCGGTCGTCCGCAAGCCAAACTGGGGAAGCTATTCCGAACTTATCCCAAGTGTTTTTCAAATAGAGAGTTTGTTCTGAAGCAACTACTGATAACTTCTTCTTATCTTTGTTTAGTGACTGGAGTCGCTCCGATTGCGGCGACCCAAGAATCAAGCAAATGGGATAAGGCCATCACCACCGAGACTACTGTTGTAACTGCAGTATCAACCGAGGCGGCGCAGGGGAGCGGATTATCTCTTGATGAACAAATGGTGAGAGAGCTGCTAGGTGAGCAGGGTGGCTTCTCCACAGACCTGCCGTTCATCATTAGTGACCTCCCGCCAACCTCTAGCTCTTCGATGCAGACTGCGGATGCCCCTAGCCAAGCCCAAACGATTCGTGATGAAGAGATCCTGACCGAGATTCATGCATAGTTAGAAGCTGCAGGGCAAAGTGGTAGTGTTAGTGGTAGTACGGCGGCGCAGAGCTCATCACCTGCAAGGATAGTATCGTCAGGTGGCTTTATCCCATCTTCCGTTGCGGGTCCAGTCCCTCCTACTCCTCCGGCGGGAAGCCTTCTTTTGAGTTCAAGTTCTGAGGAGGACGTGGACATTATGCCCCCAACCGAAGAGCAGCCACTGGAGAGGAGACCCTCCAAACGAAGGATTTCTGTTGCCAGTGATTCCGACGACGAACCACTGATAAGAAGGTCAAAAAAGAAGAAATAGATCGGCCTCTCAAGCAGATGTTTTGGTAGATAGGAATTTGTTTTCGTTTTTTGTTAATAGGTCGTGTATAGATGCAGGTTCGGCCCCTGCTAGTAGGGATTCTTTTTTGGAAGAACTTATTTGTACGTAAGTCCTTGTCTTTAGCTAGTTGAAATAATATTTAATTTCTTTGTTTCGATTCTCATTTCTTTTGTGCTTAAGTGTTTGTAGCGTTATGCTCTCAGTCCGGTGTGCTTGTGGTGTTTTTACTGTCAAGTAGAGTTCGTTTTATTCGCCAAGTCTGAAAATCTTGGTCACAAGTTGTGATCGATGAATAAGTTGAACTTCGGACATGTATCACTTTGGTTTGTGAGTAATACTTAGCTTTCTCGCCCCCTAATATCGGGGATCAACATTTGCATCTTGATAGTTGATTGCACTTATTGCACATCTTAAGCACATGTCCGCGCTCCGGGGACTTAGGATAATTCGTGAGCGATAACCCGGTTCGCATTATGGGAATTTTGGAGTTACCGATGTTTGTAGTATGGTTCGCGCTCTGGAAATCTGGAATTGATGTTTATACTCCACTTCACGCTCTGGGAACTTAGAGTTCGATCGCACTCTGGGAACGAGTTATTGAATGTTTATACTCCAACTCACACTCTGGGAAATTGGAGTCCGTTGGCACTTTGGGAACGAAATATTGAATTTTTATACTCCAATTCACACTCTGGGAAGTTAGAGTCCGTTCGTACGCTGGGAATGAATTATTGAATGTTTATACTCCAATTCACACTCTGGGAAGTTGGAGTTCGTTCGCACTCTGGGAACGAATTATTGAATGTTTATACTCCAATTCACGCTCTGGGAAGTTGGAGCTAGTGTTTACACTCTAGTCCGCGCTCTGGGGACTTAGAGTCATTTCAATTTTTATACTCCAGTTCGCACTCTGGGAACCTGGAGTTAGTGTGAGGATTGTCGTGTATCAATCCATTTAAATATTAATGTGGTGACATGCCCCCGAGCTTGGGCTTCACATAGCGAGTGACCGGTCGTATCGCAGTCACTCCCTACTTGAATTTAATTCCACCATATGATGGAACTTAGCTCTTCGTGCATTGTGATGTTTTGCGGCGTATTCAATAAATCACAGCTCTGGCTTGAAGAGATAGCATTTTATTGCTGAAATAAGGAAATATGGCAAAGGCAGCTGCCTTATTACAAATTCAAGTTTCGAAATGCGAAAATAAAATACAAAGGAAATAACGGGCTAAAACAAATAAAGCCTGTCATGTATAGTAGCGACGGAGACTCTCGCTATTCCAGGCTCTCGGTAGAGTTAGACCGTCAACGGCCGATAACTTGAATGTGCCATCTCCGAGCTTTTGTGAAATCACATACGGTCCTTCCCAATTTGGCTTCATGTGAGAAGGAACCGGATAAATTCTTTTGAGTACAAGGTCGCCAAGTTCGAAGGTCCGTGGTCGGACCTTGGCATTGTACATTCGGGCGACTCTACTTCGATATGCGGCTGCTCTTAAATCAGCCTCTTCGCGCCTCTCATCGAGCAGATCCAGGGATTCGGCAAGTAATATAGCATTTGTTTTCGGATCATAATATGTCACACGATGAGAATGAACTTCCATTTCGACCGGGATAACAGCTTCAGCGCCACAAGATAGAGAAAATGGAGTGTGGCCGGTTGCAGATTTGTGAGTCGTCCGATAAGCCCATAAGGCCATGGGAAGTTCATCAACCACTTGCCCCCGGCCTTTTCCAGTCGTTTTTTCAAAATAGATTTGATGACCTTATTAACGGCTTCGACTTGGCCATTTGCTTGCGGGTGTGCAACAGCGGAGAATTTTTTATGGATATGGAATCGTAGACAGAAGTTTTTGAATTCAGCGCTGTCGAATTGGGCTCCGTTATCGGTAATAATATTATGCGGGAGACCGAACCGATAGATGATATTGCGTACTACAAAGTTGATAACTTTCTTCGTCGTGATTGTTGCAAGAGGTTCGGCTTCCGCCCATTTCGTGAAGTAATCGACTGCGACGATGGCATACTTCGCGCCACCTTTGGCCAAAGGCAATGTACCAATTATATCAATCCCCCATATTGCAAACGGCCATGGACTGACCATTTGGGTTATTTCAGTAGGCGGGGCTCTAGGAATCCGAGCGTGTTTTTGGCATCTATCACATTTTTTGGCATAGTCCATGGCATCGCGATTTACAGTAGGCCAATAATATCCGTATCGGAGTATTTTCTTGGCAAGTGCTTGCCCCCAGCGTGATCGCCACATTCTCCTTCGTGTACATCGTGTAACACTCGTTTGATTTCGTCGTGCGCGATACACCGGAGAAGAGGAATGGAATATCCCCTTCGATACATAACTCCATTTTGAATGACAAATCGTGAAGCCTTTCGTAGAATTTGTCTTTTCTCGCTTCGACACTCGGGCAATACACCGCGTTCGATGTAATCTCGATAAGGAGTCATCCACGACTCCCTATTGGAGGTAGCTTCAAATGTGCAACCGATTTCCATCTGATCAATACTCGGGGAAGATAGAGTCTCAACGGGAACGAGCCCCAACTGTTGAGCCTCGCCCGTACTTGCTAACTTTGCCAATGAGTCGGCCTTCTGATTATGCTCCCGGGGAATGTAGAAAATGGCATAATAATCCAATTGATCAAGCATCTCCAGAACTCGAGTTAGATAAGCGGCTAATCTTTGGTCTTTGGCCTGATATTCTCCTCAAACTTGACATACTATCAACTGGGAATCACAGTAGATCTCTACAGCGATGATTTTCAGATCACGGGCAAGCTTTAGTCCAGTAAGTAGAGCTTCGTACTCGGCTTCATTGTTGGTTGCGCGGAACTCAAACTTTAAAGCATAACATATGGATCGTCCCTCGGGGGTCTCAAGCACTACCCCAGCTCCTGAGCACCGATCGTTTGACGCACCATCGGTGTACAGCTTCCAGACGTATTCGGGAGATTTGCTGGTCTCGGGCAAGTCTTCAGGAACAGTGAATTCGGCTATAAAATCTGCTAGGAATTGGCCGTGAATGGCCCTTCTCGGAGTATAAGTGATGTCGAATTGACTCAGTTCGATGTTCCATTTCAGTAACCTACCAGACGTCTCAGGCCGCGTGAGGACCTGTCGTAACGGCTGATCGGTGTACACAGTAATAGGATGAGCCTGAAAATATGGACGGAGCTTCCTCAAGGCAATGACTAGGCAGTATGCCAACTTTTCGAGCTTTGGATAATTTCTCTCGGCTCCGGTCAATCGTTTACTCACGTAGTAGACCGGTTTTTGCACTCGGTCTTCCTCCCGAATTAACGCATAACTGATTGCATTTTCAGATACCGCCAGGCAGAGATATAACTGTTCATGATCTATAGGCTTTGAAAGGATTGGTGGCATGGAAAGATGTTGGACTAGTGATTGAAATGCGCCCTCAAATTCGGCAGTCCATTCAAAGTTTCATTTCCCTTTTCGAATCAAATCGAAGAAGGGAATGCATTTGTCGGTCGACTTCGAGATAAACCTGCTCAGTGCTGCGACTTTCCCATTAAGGCTCTGAACTTGCTTTATGGTTCTCGGAGTCTGAAGATTTTTGATAGCCCGGATCTTCTCGGGGTTGGCCTCTATTTCTCGGGCATTGACTATGAACCCAAGGAATTTTCCGGATGCGACTCTGAAATGACACTTTAACGGATTAAGCTTCATCCCGTATTTCTGGAGGATACTGAACATTGACTCCAAGTCTTTGACATGATCAATGGAGTATCGTGATTTCACCAACATGTCATCTACATAAACCTCCATAGTCTTCCCAATTTGATCGGCAAACATTCGGTTGACTAAGCGTTGATAAGTTGCGCCAGCATTCTTTAATCCAAAAGGCATGACCTTGTAGCAGTATAATCCCAAGTCGGTTACGAAGCTTGTGTGCTCTTGATCGGGTACATGCATGGGTATCTGATTGTAACCTGAGTAAGCGTCCATGAAGGATAATAATTCATGTCCTGCGGTTGAATCTACCAGTTGATCGATTCGGGGAAGTGGAAAGCTGTCTTTCGGGTAGGCTTTATTCAGGTCCAAGTAATCGATACACGTTCTCCATTTCCCGTTTGGTTTCCGGACGAGTATGGGATTGGACACCCACTCTGGGTATAAAGCGTCTCTAATGAACCCATTTGATTTCAACTTATCGACCTCTTCTTTCAGGGCGGCAGATCTCTCTGGATCCATACCACGCCTTTTTTGCTTGACCGGGACAAATCGCGGGTCAATATTTAGAGTGTGGCTCGCGATGCCCGGCGAGATCCCACACATATCAGAATGAGTCCAAGCAAATACGTCCAGATTTGCTTGGAGAAACTCGACCAATTCCCATTGTGCTCGCTGGCTCAACTGAGACCCAATTTTCAACATCTTTGAATCATCGTTATCACTGATCGGAACGTCGATTGTTAATTCAGCTAGTGAAGCTTGGTTTTCTCTAGATTCATCTTTATTCTCATTGTCTCGGGGGTCTAGATCCTTCTGGAATTGGTCGTGATGCTCGGGCCGAGGCCCAGGCGTTAATTGTCAATTATCGGTGAAACGGACGCAGAGAGATTCCTCTACGCCCTTTCCTTTCTCCTTTCGATACGCCTCCCGCAGCTCAGCAATATAGCAAGCTCTCCCCGCAGCTTGATCTCCTTGTACAACCCCTATCCCGCGATCAGTGGGGAACTTAAGGGTCAAACACCATGGGGCAATAGCAGCCCTAAATTCAGCAAGGGCCGGTCGGCCCAAGAAAGCATTATACGGAGAAGGAATATCCAAGACCACAAATTGCAACATCCGAACTCTTCGGCATTCTCCCACTCCTAACTCCACCGATAATTCAATCATTCCGGTAGGTACCGTCGCACTTCCATTGAAGCCGTGGACTCGCGATTGACAAGGCTTCAAGTCCTTAGCTTCCATCTTCATTAAATCATACGCTCTCTTAAACAATATGTTCACAGAACTCCCACTGTCTACTAAGATCCTCTTCATCCAAGCAGGACCAACTTGAGCGGATATAACCAGTGGGTCGATTGTGGGGGCTTCGATTTTATCGGCATCCCGACTTCTAAACACGATGTCGTCTGTCATCGTCTTCTGTTGTTTAGCCGGAGCCCCGTCTTCAGAATTGCTACAACACTCGAAGTCCGCATGCCTAATCGAACTGGCATACGACTCCATTTCCCTCCAGCTTCTATCTGCCGAATGGGGACCACCACTTATTGTATTGATAACCAACCTCCCGCCCATACGAGCGGGTTCACCCTGCCTTTCCTGATTCTGCGTATGATTTTGATTGGATGGGCCCGCCCCACCAGACTGCGGCGCCCGAACAAACTGATCCAACTTTCTTTCTCTAATCAACTTTTCAATGAGGTCTTGTACATGCCTACACTCATTGGTGTTATGCCCATAGCTTTCATGAAACCTACAGAACTTTCCCGCTTGAATCTGCCTCTCCGACAAGGGCTTCGGAGCAGGCTTCTTGTATTTCATAGCATTACAAGTCTGTAGGTATACGTTTTCCAGCGATGTGTTAAGCGGTGTATAACTGTCAAACATTGCGGCCCTACGCCTGGGACCACGATTCCGATCCGGCTTCTTGCTTTGGTTATAGCCGTTTCTCGGTCGTTGAGTTTGTTTATTTTGAATATTAACTCGACTTTTCCTGAACTTTCGCCGGACTGTTTAACCGCAACATTACTATGAATCCCTTCACTGCTGGGCCTCGCATCGTCCTGTTTCCTAGACTGTTTTGCATCCTCTCGCCTCAAGAATTGAGCGGCTTTGGAATAGAAACGGTCCAACGATGCGGGAGGCTTTCCAGCCAACCAATTGCCAAACTCGGAATCAGGATCGATTCCTTTAGTCAAAGCCATTAAGATAGAATTATCATTGGGGTTGGTGATCTCTGCGCATGCAGCATTAAACCTCTCCAAATATCGTCTAAGTGTTTCTCCGGGAGCTTGAGTAACACTTGATAAGGTATTAACATCCTTAGGTTTGGCAATATGCATACGAAACTGCTCAACAAATTTTGTAGCTAACTGATCAAAAGAAGAAATAGATCGCGGTGGTAGTCGTGTAAACTACATCGTCGCAATTCCCCCTAAGGAAATGGGAAAACTATGGCATTTTACTGCGTCATCGGCTCTCGCAGCAGTCATCGACCATTCGTACTTCAAAATATGTTGATTTGAGTCGGAATTCCCTTCATACATGGGCAGGGTTGGCATCCTAAATCACCGAGGAGGTTCAGCATATAATATGTCATCGGTGAACGGAGTATGACTTCGGGAGATTCCCCAATCGTCATTTGTTAGGCCTTGACTTTCGCGAATCATTTGTCGTACCACGGCTGAGAGGTCTGGCATCGGAACATTCTGTGTGTGGTGAGCCAAAGTGTGGTCGGGTTCCACAGTGCGAGGTGGGATCGGGCGCTGTCGACGATCCGTATCTCGCCTCCTTGGCTTGACGTCTTCTGGGACATATGGTTCTGGAGCATGTCCCTGCTGATAATAATTTTGATTGGAGTGATCTCGGGTATCAACTCCTATGTCTACTGCAGCGGCTGTGGCAGCACGATCATCTGCAGTGTATTGTGGAATAGTGCCTCCTCGGGATGAGGGTCCAGTATGGAAGCTGGTAGATGGGCCAACTCTTACTTGCCCAACGGTCAATGCCTGTTGATAGTCAGCAGCTTGCGCATGGTTTCCGTCTAGCCTGGGACGGGTAGATCTGTTATTGTAGTCAGATGAAGCAGAGCTTTCGGTGGAAGAATGAGGAGCTTGATCCCTTCTGGATCTTCTTCACTTTTGGCGATTTAGTTGATTGGTCAACTCAGCGTTAGCGCGCAACTGCTCAGTTAGCTGTTGTCGGCTTTGGGTTAGTTCCTGGAGTAGCGCCTGGAACTCTTGTCTTGTGACCGGGCCTGACTGATCCGTATGCCCAGCGACATCTTGATTGGTAGACTGTAGCTGTGTGGGATTTTGCCTATCCCGACCTTCTTGATCACCAACGTTGGAAGTGGTTCTTGTACTCACCATCTTGAAGCGTTGAATCCTTTCCTAGACTTTGAACAAATCTGAATAGAACGGAAGGAATCTGAATATGAGGTCTGGATCTCTCTCTTAGACTTATGCAATCCGGTATCGAAGATAGATCCAAGGAGCAGGAGAAAAACTGGGCTTTTCTCAGTGAAAGCACCAAAGTGTTTGTACCAAAATTGGGCACAACACTCTTCGGGAGTCTTTTGAAGAGATAATAAATGAAGAATATGAATTAAAATGAGGATTATCTAACAAAAACTCTAGACGACAATAAAATAAAGACAAAGGCAAGCAATTTATAGTGGTTCGGCACGTTGCCTACATCCACTGTGAAGTTTTGGCAATTTTATTGATTCTCTTTCAACGTTTACACGTGATTACAGCAAGCAACAGCGGGATACAACTGAAAGTTCGAAATCAACAGCTAGTTTATGATGTAGTATGATGGAGATATCGATCCGGCAGAGTCTGGGCGCTTGAGAGTCGAAAGATCCTTTTTCTGTTGGCTCTGGGGCTCTATTTATAGGCATAGGCTGCTGATATTTCGCTGAAAATTCGGGAGACCACTTCTGGCACGTGAGGGGGGGACCACATGCCCAGCCTCAGGAAATTTGGGCTCACTTTGGCATCGGTTCGAACTCCATTCGAACCGATGAAGAATTCATCCAATCGAGGTGAAATTTGGCATGGACACTCTTCGACATGAATGCAACTTCTGTGAAAATTTCATGGCATTTGGATCAGTGGATTGAGAGATATGATAGGTTCGAAATGGGGTTCACTGCGTGGCTATTTGGTTCGAAACCATCTATTCGAACCGATGGTTTCGAACCGATGGTGGCACGCGCCTTCACGGTGACGTGGAGCGCAAACTTCGAACCGACCCGGTCTTCACTCCGAATTGACCGCTTCGACTCCATGTATCTCGGCGTGTTCGAACCGATGGATGACACGTCATCATGGTTAGCTGACCCAGTGGGTTCGAATGAAGCTTCACAGGTGGGTTCGAACAAGGCTTCTGTGATGGGTTCGATCAACCGAAGCTTAGTGGATTCGAACAAGGATCTTTTGGATGGATACGAGCCTTGCAAACTCTCTATGGACATGAGGCCCACTGGCGCGAACCAGATGGATTCGAAGTTGATGGATTCGAACCGAGGCACTCCGATGGGTTCGAAATCCATCGGTTCGAAGGTGATCGTTTCGAATGATGTTTGTCGATGGGTTCGAAGATGCCTACCTTGGGGGGTTCGAAACCAGTGCTTCCCCCTTCAAGTCGAACCGATCATAACTTGCGCGTATGAACTTGGATCGACTCGAAATTTGAGATGAAGGCTTCTATGGTCTTTCTTGTCTTGTCCTATCAATTGTAACACAATTCGGACTCGGACAAAATTCAACGACATCCATAGCAAAACGAAGTATGACTAGTCTCTGATACGAACTATCCTCCGTTTCTGATCGATCTTTTGGTATCGCGGCTTTGCCAAAAAGCGGGATAACAGATTGTAAATAGAAATATGATTTGGAATTCAAAAACAATTTAGATTTAAAACTCTATATTTTAAAAACTAATATATATATACATATACATATATAAAGATAAGCTAAAAATATAAAAATATATAAAACTAAGATAAAATAATATAAAAACATATTTAAAACATTTAAACACATACAAATCAACATATGTAAGCATTTTAAACATGGAATTAGACAAGTGTAATCATCTCACCATAAATTAAACAAGTGTAAAAAATTATATGATACAATTTAACATTTGTAAACGTTTTAACAAGCATAAAACATGTGTTAACTTAATTATATTATAAAATACAAGTGGCAAACATGTTTTCTTTAATTAAAATTGAACTATATAAAACTGAATTGAGAAACCAGGCCTCATTATTTTTCATTTCTCAATTCTTCTTTCATTCTTCTTCTAAACTAAAACAAGAAAAAAATCAAAACTATAATCAAACAACAACAACCTCTTCAATTCTAAAACCTAAATCAAAGCATTCAAGTTCAAAAAAAAATCAAACCTGAAACATCTCAAAGTACATCAAGCAAATCAAAATTCAAGCTTCTCCTGTTCAATATAAAAACTGTGAGTAAACCAAAGCAAAGATTTCAACATCAACTTGAAGCTTTAAGCAGATCATCTCAAATCAAGTTCAGGTTCAACTACAAGTGAATCAAGATTTCAAAACAACAATTAAGTTTTAGTTTTCAAAGATCAAATCAAAGTTCAAAGATTGAAATCATTTCCATTTTTCAAATTTCCAAGGTTCTCTATTTCACTATCCAGGTGAGTAAACAAATCCTCTTTTCAAAAGCTTAATCTGTTTATTACCTGGTTGTATGTGATTAAATAATTAAAACAAGTTGTAAAAATGTTACTTGAATGTGAATGCATGTATATAATATATATATATATATATACATATAATATGGCCGTGCATGTCGTATCTGTACATATATATTTCTCTGTTAGATTTCCATCAGACAAAAACAAGTTCAGAAATCCTTTTCTCCCTCTCCAATCTCTTTCAGGATATGATCATAAAAGAGAAAATGGTTGTAACAATGTAATATAAATTTTAAAAATATTTTCAAGTATATTTAGAAAGTAATTAACTGGGAAATATGAAATTACAGTGAAAATGTATCATATCATAAAAATCGACCCTCATGATTTGAAGATTCAATTATATAACCTGATCTGTTTTTAGAAAGTGATGGTTTTTGGTAATAAAATCATAATTTTTAAGTTTGTAAATTAGGGGAAATTGTAGATTGAACGAAATCTGGTTCATGGGCCAATTCCATCGATGGCGTGGATTATGAGCGTCGGGGTCGTGGTCGAAGATAGCTTGTCGGCCGGGGGTCATGAGAATATTAGTAGCATGATTTTTAATTCACCATAGTGGCGTGGCGAAGCCGTTTTAGGGTTTAGGTGATGATTTGGAACAAGGTGGTTGTCGAGGCGAATTTGATGTCGTGACGGAATCGGGATGGACCGTAGTGGGGGCGGTAGGAGCTTTGAACTATGGCGAAGGCTCTGGCATGACGTCGAGGTCCCTAGTGGTCGGAGGTGACGATACGAGGAGGTTCTTGGCGACCGGATTCTTTTTCTGGTGTTCGAATTTGCTCGATTTCGATCAGCTTGGTCGAAGCGAGATCTAGGCGATCGAAGTGATGGTGAGGGTCGTGAGGAACTTGGTGGTGTCGTCGTGGTTGATCGGAGTGGCTCTGATGTGGTGTACATGTGCACGAGTATTGCTTGTGTATGAGTTCGTTGAGGCTTTGGGGAAGAAGCATCTTCCTCGGGTTTGGCTCGAAGCTGAACATGGTTTGTCTCGAAGTCGTGGATGTGAGGGTTTGCTCGTGAGTACCTCGAGAATTCTAATGGTTGGCTCCGGGATTTTTCTTATTTGGCTCGCGTATTTTTGTAATGATAACAGGGTTTTTAAAACAAAGGTAAATAACAATTTTAAAGCACTAGGTAAATGCAAGTTTTAATTCAAATTGTTAAACAAGTTTTTCAAAGGTAAAGTATGATCAAGTGATCAAAACAAAATAAAGTCAAATGTTTTGAAATTTATTTATTTTTATTTGGATAATTTTATATAAGGTTAATTATTTAATTAAAACTCTAATTTTTAAAATAAAATGATGGGATTAGGAAATGATTAAGGAAGTGTATTAAACATTAGTTAATCAATGAGTTCTCAAATGGTTTTTGTATAAACTAATTTCAAGTTTTAATTTAATAATATTTAAATGGTAATTGAATAGTTAATTAAGATAAATGGATTATCTTTAATTAATATAAGGTCTTAAGTGTTTTTGAATAGATTAATTACCTACATTTCATTTAAATAAGATTTAAATGATGATTAAGTAATTAATTAAGATAAAAAGGTTTATCTTTGATTTATTAAGGTTTCAAGTAATTAAAGATAAATCCATTAATAAAATAATTAAAGGATAATTAATTACTTTTAATGTAAGTAATTAAAGGATAATTGATTTATAATTAAATAAAAATTAATCAAGTAATTATGGGATAATTACAAAATTAAAGGATTAATTTGTTAATGTAATTAATAAAAGATTATTACTTAATGTAACTAAAGGATAATTAATTAATTAATTATTAATTAATAATTGAAGGTTAATTAATTGATGATTAAAGTATAATTAATTAATTAATTATTAATTAATAATTGAAGGTTAATTAATTGATGATTAAAGTATAATTAATTAATTAAGAGTTAATTAATTAATATAATTAATTAAAGAATAATTAATGTAAGTAATTAAAATATAGTTAATTACTTAATGTCGTTAATTAAGGTGATTTAATTAATGGATAATTAATTAATGTGAGTAATTAAGGATATTAATTACTTAAAGGGTAATTACTTAATATAAGTAATTAAAGAATAATTGATTAATTAAAGGCTAATTATTTAATAATTAAAGGTTAATTGATTAATTAATTAAGGTTAATTAAATAATGATTAAAGGTTAACTAATTAATAATTAAGGATTATTTAATTAATAATTAAGGAAAATTAATCAGTAATTAAAGGTTAATTAGTTAATGAAACTAATTATGTGATTAAGAAAATAATTAATTAAAATAGTTGTAATTAGTTAATGTTAATTAAGCAGGGTTAGGTGATCAATTAATTTATTTGGTTTAGAAATTAATTCTAAAATTGTGTGACTAATTAATCTTGCTTGTGGATGATTTGATTTTATTGGATGCCTTGAATTGTTTGACATCTCTGGTATGTAATGTCCTGTGATATGAATTGCTTTGAATTGAGTTGTGAACTGTAATTTATTTATCTGCGATGAATTTACTTATTTATCTGTGAATGAAAGATAAGCGTTATACGATTATACCGCTTATTGATATTGTTGTGCTTGGATTTATGATGGTTGTTTATTGTTGTACGCAAAACCCTTAGACTACACTACACACACAAATATGGATTTCACGAGAAATTAGTTAAGTCATGGGTTTTTGAATTTAATATTATTTTATTCAAAATGGTAAAAGAATTTCAAAGTTGAATTTTGAATCCAAAGTGGTTTGGAAGTGACATTGGGTTGAATATGGAAAACTTTTAAAAAGGAAGTAATGGAATTAAAAATTATTTTGAATATAATATGGGTTGTTAAAATTCTGAAATTGAAATAATAATATGGTTTAAAAAGGGTATACAGGTTATATAATGTATTCTAGGCCTTTTTTAAAGTATTTTTAAATGAATTATTTTGGGAATTTAAATATAACTCAAATAGAACTTGCCGAGTATACGGCAATTCACTGATTTTCTGGTTTATATTTTAAAAGTCTATAACTTGAGAAAATTTAATCGGATTTCCCGAAACGAAAAAAACCTTTGTTTTCAAAGATAACAACTTTCATATAAAGAAAGAACTTCCAGTTTTTGTTAAAAGGATTCCGAGTTGTGGCTGAATCAAATTTGAAATGGAAATAGTTTTGAAAGCTATGAATAAATCTTTGTTAAAGATCGGTGAAATTGTTTCGAATTAAAGAGGATCTTAAAAGGTGTATCTTTTGTTTAAATGATTTGTTTAAACCATTCAAAAGGAAAGGTTTTGGGAATCAAGGGCTAAAAGTTGTGACTTAACTAAGATCCCAATATATCCATATGTATTTTTAAATAAGCGCTCATTATTTGGTTTAGCCGGGAGAGGACTTTTTGCCATAAAACCCATTTTGAATTAATGATACGCCGAAATGGATAGCATTTGAAGACGATGGTTGAAGACTGGGTATTTTGGAAAACGAAAGGATTACTTGTTGATTGTCTCTGCATCGAATGGCCCCGCTATAGAGATTTTGATTACCCTATGTGATGGGGAACCCGGATGTAATTGGGGATTATCCGGATTTGCAAGGACTTCTTTTGAAGTGCCTTCGTTTCCATTCATACCCAGGATGGACTTGTATTATCACGACCTGAAATCCGACGTTCGAAAATCGACATCCATACCTCACTTGTATTCGAATGCCACAGATTCAAATGTCGAACTCCAGTTCGGATGGAGCTTATAACACATTAAGTAATACATCACAGTGGAAGAAAAAGAATATATCATTGATATATGATATTCGCTACAACAATATGATACAACGGCGGAAAATAATAGCACAGCGGAATAATATCACCAATATGGTCTTTTAAGTGAGAAAGGGAATCCAACAAATTGAGTCTTCAATTCCAAATCTCCAGTGCTCCAAGCTCGAACCACCATCATGCTGACGTTATAGAAAATGCGATCCAAAGATCGATTTCCAAACCAAAGACTTCAAATGCTATTGAATCTACATCTACTAGTTGATTATCTGAAAACCTAACTCTAGACTACTCGTGTGGAAAATTGTGGGCACCCAGAGTTTAGATAGGGAACAATAAACTCCAGGTCAGTCATGGGACTGGAATGAGCAAACAAAAATAGTTTATCTTCATCAAAAGCAAAACAAAAGATTTTTAAAGAAATCCGCAATGCTTTTTGGAAAATGAAACTACCATAAGACCTCCCTGCACACATACAACGCAATCACACACTTGGGGGAGGTTTCTCCTTATGATAGTCAAACATGCTTACTATGCAAATATTCTTTTGATATTATTATTAGTGCATAGTGCAGCAATCATTTGCAAGTATAATATTAATCTTAGCAAGCATATGTACCATTATAGTATGCCTACTATAGCTACCATATTAGATGGCAGGTTCTACAAATAAAACCGTACAAGGCGCATATTAGATGATTGTATTTCCAACAAATGGTTAGGCTAAGGAACTTCCTATTGCTACATGGGTATGCCTCTGGAGGGATGCCCCGAGAACCAACCCGGATCTCTGCCAACACAAGGTCGGGTTACCCCTGCCCGGAAGTAACACCTACAAGTATGCCATCCCCGGTCGTAAACAACCTTTATCCGAGCGTTCGACACCAACAACCACAAAGCAATGTATTTGCAGTAACCATATAGGTTAAATATCTGGGCTCCATACGATGATACCACCTCTATCCTGAAGAAATGGACATACCCTAGGGGCGCGCCCCTTAATAACCTTGCTGCATCTTTCCTGTTTCGACCATTTTTGGGTTGTGAGGTCATGATGGAGTCTCGTCCACAAAGCTATGCTTTACACAAAAGCCATGCTTCGATCAACAAATGATCAGCAGCACTTCGTATGCCACATTACCGAATTGGGAATGTATCACTAGTAACCATCAACTACATAACCTCTGAGCTCGTATGTCTCAGAGAAGGGTCTTAAGCTAAGAGAATAAATTCTCCGCCACCAAACAGAAATGTATTTGATAGAAACCAGCTTTACATCTTAAAGTGTAATGTCAGACACACATCCATATAAGTCTGCTCCGGGTTCGAACAGAACCGAAAGCACTTCAAAAGAAGCCCTTGCAATCTGGGTATTCACAATCCCGATCGGACTCCCCATCACATATGGAGATCTCCATACAGGCGCGACTCAGTGCGGAGACATTCGACAGGTAATCCTTTCACTCTTGAAAATACCCGGTCTTCACCACCGGCTTCAATTGCTATCCATTTCGTCGTATCATTATTCGGAATGGGTTATATGACACAGAGTCCTCTCCCGGCTAAACCGAATAATGAGCATGATATTTTAGAACCACATGGATAATGGGATCTCAGTTAAGTCGCAACTTATTTCCCAAAAATTTCTTTCAAATGGTTTAAACAAATTACCATTTCGAATCTTTTAAACAAAAGATTCACCCTTTTTAAATCCACTTCAATTTGAAATCAAGGTTCACCAATCTTTCACAAAGATTCATTCATAGATTTCGAAACAATTTCCATTTCAATCTTTTATAAAAAAGATACACTTTTAAGATCCTTTTTCAATTCGAAAACAAAGTTCACCAATCTTTAACAAAGATTCATTCATAGCCTTTCAAAACCATTTTCAAAAATTCATTCATAACTTGGAAAACCCTTTCAACAAAAACTGGAAGTTCTTTCGTTATGTGAAAGCCATTATCATTTGAAAACAAAGAGTTCTCGTTTTAGGAAAATCTGATTACATTTGCTTAAGTTAAAGACTTTCAAACTTGGGTTAAATTCAAATTCTCAAAATAATACTTTTAAGATATTTTAAAAGTGGTTTATAATCCATATATATAACTTGTATAACTCTATCAAAATATAGTTTCCAAAGTAATTCCAAATCTTAAATAAGATATATTATATTCAAGCTAAATTTCAATTTCAAACATCCTTTTGAAAGCTTTCCACATTCAGTCCAAATCCATTTCACAAATCATTTTTGATTCAAAACCAAATCTTTAAAACAAATAATGTTTAAATTTAAAATATCTGTGACTTAACCGATTTCCAGTGAAATCCATATTTGTGTGTGTGTGGTATAGTCCAGGGGTTTTACCCAATAGTGCAACATCATCAATCATCACAATCCAAATACAGTAATTATAAATAAGCGGTATAATCCTATAACGCTTATCTTCATTCACAGATTCACAGATAAATAATATAATTTATCACAGATAAATAAATTACATTCATCACAGATAAATAAATTACATTCATCACAGCCCAAATCAAAACAGAGCATCACATATCAAGGATATCAAACAATTCAACATTCAATTGAATCCAAACATCCATAAGTCAGATTAATTAATCATCTGATTAAATTTATATCAGATAATTACTTATGAATAAATTTACTAATCCTAGTTAATTAACATTAATTAATTACAAATTATTTTAATTAATTAACCATTAATCATTAAATTATCCTTTAATTAATTATCCTTAATTAATTACATTAATTAATTAGCCCTTAATTAATTATCATTACTTAATCATTAATTAATTAATCTTAATTGTCAATTAATCTACCTTTAATTAATTACATAATTAATACTAATCGCCTTGATTAATTTTTTTTCTTAACTAACCACATTGATTAATTAATCACATAATGGATAATCCTTTAATTACTTGATTTTTAACCTTTAATCATCAATCAATTAATCTTTAATCAACCTTTAATTAATCATTAATCAACCTTTAATTAATCTTTAATCAATCATTAATAAAGTAGTTATTCTTTTAAATTACTTACATTAAGTAATTATCTTTGATAATTTAAATCAAATAATTAATCTTTAATCACTTAAGAATTGAATCAAATTAAAAGATAATCCTTTTATCTTAATTAATTACTTAATTATTATTAAAAAAAGAAAATCTTTATTTAACAAACCAGGTAATTAATTTTTATTAACAAAATAAATAAACCTAGTTAATTAACAATCAAAATATCTTTTACAAATTAACTTCTTAATATTATTAAGTTTATTTGAAATAATCTTTTAAAGTAAAGGTTATATATTATGCATATGTATGTATTAAAAATACCTTCAAACTTAGTTAATTTTAAAATAATTTATTTTCTTAAAAATATTTTAACCAATTCAAACTTGGGTAAACATTTTTTATTTACAAAGAAATGGTTTTTAAACAAAATTTGTTTTAAAAACAACTTGATTTGGTTTAAAAAATTAAAACTGTTTTATATAGAATTCCAGACCCGAGCCATTTACCCGACTTTCCCGAGCTTTACTTCGAGATTTTCACATTATCTTTTGCTTCGAGGAAAACGTTCAAATTCATGCGACCCAACCCGAGCAACTTGCTTCTTCCCCAAACCTTCAAGCCAGACCAGATACGAATGATACCGTGAACACATGCGCCGATGCCTTGATGTCTTCAGATCAACGTCGCGACCACCAAAGTATTGTCGATGATTACCACAATCGAATCGAATACCCAAGTTTATGAAATCATCTCTGAATCAAAATCGAACAAGATTTTCGAAACAATCAGGAATACCCTGATCAACAAACACCTCGCACGATCACCACCGATCGTCTGCCACCCTGCCAACTCAACCATAGATCCCTCGATGGCCTACGCAATGTCTCTTCCAGGTCAAAACTAGACCGATGATCAGTCGTTGGCTCAAATGCTTTGATAATAACATCAAACAATATCGAGCCTTAAACCCTACAATCTCATCGATCGGCTTCGCTGGTGAATTAAAAAATTTCTAATTATTTTTCCTGCATTCTTGAACCTTCCAGCCTTCTTCACCATTAATCTCAACTCCTAACACTCCGCCGATCAACAAAATTTGATAAAAAATCCATTTCCATTCATCTTTAAATTTCTCCCAAAATACTAGCTTAAAAATCCTGATTTTAGTTTTAAAAATCATAGTTTGTAAACAAAAATCTATTTATATAACCAAAAGTTGAAAATAAAATCATTGAATTTTCATATTTGAAGAGATCTTACTGTAATACCCAAATTTATAAATATTCTTGGATAATTTACACTTGGAATTATTTTTAAAAATAAATTTGTAATGTTACTAACAATTTCCTTTTAGAGAACAAAGCTTAATTTTGTTTGAAAAGGAAGATATAAATTTTTTAATATGTTGTTCTTAATCCTGTTAAGATACCAGATGCCCAGACATGAATATTACACACACACACACACACACACACACACACACACACACACACGCACAGACTTGCGGACATATTACCACTTATACTAACGTCATTTCTCATACTAACTTCAAGTATATCAAATATCACAGCAGATAAAAAGGGTAGTTTGCTCACCTCATATATTTGAAACAGAGACAGTGTTTTGCCTGGAATGATATTTGGAACTTTGATCTGATCTTGCCTTTTTGATATTGGTTTGAATTAACCTTTGATTCTGATACTTGTTTTTGTTTGAAGTTTGATTCCAGATTGAAGCTTTGCTTTCCAGGTCGAATTCATTTCCAGGTTTTATCTTCTTTTGCACTGTTTTGATTTAATCTTTATTTTCCAGATTTCCATTTCCTCTGGTTTGTAGTTTTGTTTTGAACTTAATCGACTTATGGTTTGAGATGC
Source organism: Allium cepa (assembly GCA_030765085.1). Taxonomy (NCBI): domain Eukaryota; kingdom Viridiplantae; phylum Streptophyta; class Magnoliopsida; order Asparagales; family Amaryllidaceae; genus Allium; species Allium cepa. The sequence goes on from CM060932.1 coordinate 475,409,664, forward strand.
ACTTGAATCTTAGCTTTATTTGATTTTTTTTCGATTCATCAAGTTCATTTTTGAAACCTGGAATGTATTTTTGTTTTCAGGTTTTTGAACAAAGAAGATGAGAGATTGAGGAGTAGAGAAATATAAAACCTGATTTCTCTTCAATATATTTCAAATTTAAAAGAAGTTATGCCAGTTATTTATTAGGTTACACTTGTAATAATCTTTTATCCTTATATTACACATGTTAAAAATTAAAAAATTTATGTTTAAATCCCTTTTCTTAATTTATGGTTTAACCCCTTGTTTAAATAAATTACTTAATTTACACAATAACTATTTTATGTTTTAAACCTTGTTTTATTTTTATTTACTTACATAGATTTAAGTTTTTATCAATTATATTTATGTTTGTACATTTTCCAGTATTTATTTTTATACAGCTTTTTTAAAGAAATGATTTAAAATGTAGTTATACACAAATTATATATATACATATTTGTTAGTTCTTTAAAAGTTAAAGATTTATAACTTCAATTTATAAAATATTTACTTTTGAATTTCAAATCAAAATTCTATTTAAAATCAATTCATATACATATATTTAAATAACAAAAATATTAATTTCTTTTGAAAATTTTAAATTAATTCATCGATTAAATCCAAAAGTTTATATTAATCACCAATTTTAAATTTTACTCAAAAATCAAGATCGTTACAGATTCCCTCTTAAGAAAATTTTGTCCTCGACATATGTCAGGGAGACAACAAAGAACGTATGAACATACGGAGAAATGGTTCACCAGATCAAACTAAATATTTATTCTGCATTTGGCTTACCAAATCAGAATATCATCAATGTGAGAACGAACTCGTTCAATACTACACAAAATACTCGGGTCACCAGATCTACGAAATATGCAGGGGAATCGGTTAGGCCAAAGGATAGCTAACCATTTGTAGGATATATCTGGACCCAAAAGAACAGACAAATAAATTTAATCTTCCATAATTCTCAAACACCAGGTATGGGTTCCAAACTCAGGTCGGAGTGCCCTAAAGTTTACACCGGCTTGTCCTTCCTTGGACTTTGATTCATACAAGAAATTACAATAGAATTTCAAATTTTGGTTTTGACCGAAATCATTTTATTGATACAAATTAATCTATCTTTATATTTTTGTTAACCAATTTATTTCAAATAAAACTTCAAATTTATTGAAGTTAAAAATGGGAAGATTGATAAGAAACCGATGAAGATATGAAGTAAGGATTTTCTACAACGATTCGCAGGGCCACCATCACACCAAAACTTCTTTCTGGAGCTGCCACGAAGCTATCAAAGATTGTGAAACTAGATCAAAGGAGATTGATAAGAGTTGTTTCCTTCTTGTTGCAGGGTATCGACCATATGTAGTGGTATTTCCTGGTCCCATACCTTGTCCTCTTCTTGCTCTCATACTCACTATCAATGGATAGTAAGAGAATTTATTGAGGCGTATAGACGGATATCTTAGGGATATACTCATTCTAGGGTATTTGTAACCCTATCTCTAATGAGTTACCAAATCTGTTATACTCCTGAGCTAAAGTTCAACATTCAGCTCTGATGCCACTTGTCATGAAACTACCATAAGCCCTCCCGGCACACACACAATGCAATCGCACACTTGGGGGAGATTTCTCCTTATGATAGTCAAACATGCTTACTACGCTAAAATTCTTTTGATATTATTATTAGTGCATAGCGCAGAAAACATTTTCGAGTATAATATTAATCTTAGCCAGCATACGTACCATTATAGTTTTCCTACTATAGCTACCATATTAGATGGCAAGTTCTACAACTAAAACCGTACAATGCACATATTGGATGATTGGATTTCCAACAAATGGTCAGGCTAAGGAACTTCCTATTGCCACATGGGTACGCCTCTAGAGGGACGCCCCGAGAACCTACCTGGATCCTGGCCAACACAAGGTCGGGTTACCCCTGCCTAGAAGTAACACCTACAAGTATGCCATCCCCGGTCATAACCAACCTTTATCCGAGCGCTCGACACCAACAACCACAAAGAAATGTATTTGCAGTAACCACATAGGTTAAATATCTAGGCTCCATACCATGATACGACCTCTATCAAGAAGAAATGGACATACCCTAGGGGCGCGACCCCTAATAACCTTGCTGCATCTTTCCTATTTCGACCATTTCCGGGTTGTCAGGTCATGATGCAGTCTTGTCCACAAAGCTACGCTTTACACAAAAGCCATGCTTCGATTAACAAATGATCGGCAGCACTTCGTATACCACATTACCAAATTGGGAATGTATCATTAGTAACCATAACTACATAACCTCTGAGCTCGTATGTCTCAGAGAAGGGTCTTAAGCTAAGAGAATAAATTATCCACCACCAAATAGAAATGTATTTGATAGAAACCAGCTTTACATCTCAAAGTGTAATTTCAGACACACATCCATACAATTCTGTTCTGGGTTCGAACAGAACCGAAGGCACTTTAAAAGAAGCCTATGCAATCCGGGTATTCACAATCCCGATCGGACTTCCCATCACATATAGAGATCTTTATACCGGTGCGACTCAGTGCAGAGACATTAGACGGGTAATCCTTTTGTTCTTGAAAATACCCGGTCTTCACCACCGGTCTTTAATTGCTATCCATTTCATCGTATCATTATTCGAAATGGGTAATATGACACAAAGTCTTCTCCCGGCTAAACCGAATAATGAGCACAATATTTTAAAACCATATGGATAATGGGATCTCAGTTAACTCACAAATTATTTCCCAAAACTTTTCTTTCAAATGGTTTTAACAAATTACCATTTCAAATCTTTTAAACAAAAGATTCACCCTTTTTAAATCCACTTCAATTTGAAATCAAGGTTCACCAGTCTTTCACAAAGATTCGTTCATAGATTTCAAAACAATTTCCATTTCAATCTTTTATAAAAAGGATACACTTTCAAGATCCCTTTTCAATTCGAAAACAAAGTTCACCAATCTTTAACAAAGACTCATTCGTAGCCTTTCAAAACCATTTCCAAAGATTCATTCATAACTTGGAAAACCCTTTCAACAAAAACTGGAAGTTCTTTCGTTATATGAAAGCCATTATCATTTGAAAACAAAGAGTTCTCATTTCAGGAAAATTCGATTACATTTGCTTAAATTAAAGCCTTTCAAACTTGGTTTAAATTCAAATTCTCAAAATAATACTTTTAAGATACTTTAAAAGTGGTTTATAATCCATATATATAACTTGTATAACCCTTTCAAAACATAGTTTCCAAAGTAATTCCAAATCTTAAATAACATATATTATATTCAAGCTAAATTTCAATTTCAAACTTCCTTTTAAAGCTTTCCACATTCAACCCAAATCCATTTCACAAATCATTTTGGATTCAAAACCAAATCTTTAAAACAAATAATATTTAAATTTAAAATACTGTGACTTAACCGATTTTCCATGAAATCCATATTTGTGTGTATGGTGTAGTCCAGGGATTTTACCCTATAGTGCAACATCATCAATCATCACAATCCAAATACAGTAATTATAAATAAGCGGTATAATCCTATAACGCTTACCTTCATTCACAGATTCAAAGATAAATAATATAAATTTATCACAGATAAATAAATTACATTCATCACAGATAAATAAATTACATTCATCACAGCCCAAATCAAAACAGAGCATCACATATCAAGGATATCAAACAATTCAACATTCAATTGAATCCAAACATCCATAAGTCAGATTAATTAATCATCTGATTAAATTTAAATCAGATAATTACTTATGAATAAATTTACTAATCCTAGTTAATTAGCATTAATTAATTACAAATTATTTTGTTTAATTAACCTTTAATCATTAAATTATCCTTTATTAATTATCCTTAATTAATTATATTTATTAATTAGCCCTTAATTAATTATCATTCCTTAATCATTAATTAATTAATCTTAATTGTCAATTAATCTACCTTTAATTAATTACATAATTAATACTAATCACCTTGATTAATTTTTTTCTTAACTAGTCACATTGATTAATTAATCACATAATGGATAATCCTTTAATTACTTGATTTATTAACCTTTAATCATCAATCAATTAACCTTTAATCAACCTTTAATTAATCATTAATCAACCTTTAATTAATCTTTAATCAATCATTAATTAAGCAGTTATTCTTTTAAATTACTTACATTAAGTAATTATCTTTGATAACTTAAATCAAATAATTAATCTTTAATCACTTATGAATTTAACCAAATTAAAAGATAATCTTTTTATCTTAAGTAATTACTTAATTATTATTAAAAAAGAAAATCTTTATTTAATAAACCATGTAACTAATTTTTATTAACAAAATAAGTTAGCCTGGTTAATTAACAACTAAAACATCTTTTATAAATTAACTTCTTAATATTATCAAGTTTATTTGAAATAATCTTTCAAAATAGGGGTTATATATATATATATATATTATATATATATATATATTATATATATGTATTAAAAATACCTTCAAACTTAGTTAAGTTTAAAATAATTTATTTTCTTAAATTTTTTTTAACCAATTCAAACTTGGGTAAACATTTTTTATTTATAAAGAACTGGTTTTAAAGAAAAATTGTTTTAAAAACAACTTGATTTGGTTTAAAAAATTAAAACTGTTTTATATAGAATTCCAGACCCGAGCCATTTGCTTGACTTTCCCGAGCTTTACTTCGGGATTTTCACATTATCTTTTGCTTCGAGGAAAATGTTCAAATTCACACAACCCAACCTGAGCAACTTGCTTCTTCCCCAAACCTTCAAGCCATACCCGATACGAATGATACCATGTACACGTGCACAGATGCCTTAACGTCTTTCGATCAACGTTGCGACCACCAGAGTATGGTCGACGATTATTACAATCGATTCGAACACCCAGGTTTATGAAATCATCTCTGAATAAAAATCGAACAAAATTTTTGAAACCTTCAGGAATACCCTGATCAACAAACACCACGCACGATCACCACCGATCGTCTGCCACCTTGCCACTTCGACCAGAGATCCCTAGATGGCCTATGAAACGTCTCCCCTAGGTCCAGACTAGTCTGATGATCACTCGTTGGCGCAAATGCATCGAGAATAACATCAAACAAAATCGAGCCTTAAACCCTACAATCTCATCGATCGGCTTCTCTAGTGAATTAAAAAAATTCAATTATTTTTCTTGCATTCTCCAACCTTCCGGCCTTCTTCACCATTAATCTCAACCCCTAACACTCCGCTAATCAACAAAATTTGACAAAAAATCCATTTCCGTTCATCTTTAAATTTCTCCCAAAATACTAGCTTAAAAATCCTGATTTTAGTTTTAAAAATCATAGTTTGTAAGCACAAGTCTATTTATATAACCAAAACTTGAAAATAAAATCATTGAATTTTCATGTCTGAAGAGATCTTATTGTAATACCCAAATTTATAAATATTCTTGAATAATTTCTACTTGTAATTATTTTTAAAAATAAATTTATAATGTTACTAACAATTTCCTTTTAGAGATCAAAGCTTAATTTTGTTTGAAAAGGAAGATATACATTTTTCAATATGTTGTTCTTAATCCTGTTAAGATACCAGATGCCCATATATGAATATTATATATATATATATATACACACACACACACAGATTTATGAACATATTACCACTTATACAAACATCATTTCTCATACTAACATCAAGTATATCAGATATCACAGCAGATAAAAAGGGTAGTTTTCTCACCTGATACATTTGAAATAGAGACAGTGTTTTACCTAGAATGATATTTGGAACTTTGATCTAATCTTGCCTGTTTGATATTGGTTTGAATTAACCTTTGATTCTGATACTTTTTTTGTTTGAAGTTTGATTCCAGATTGAAGCTTTGCTTTTCAGGTTGAATTCATTTCCAGGTTTTATCTTCTTTTGCACTATTTTTATTTAATCTTTGTTCCCAGATTTCCATTTCCTCTAGTTTGTAGTTTTGTTTTGAACTTAATCTACTTGTGGTTTGAGATGCACTTGAATCTGAGCTTTATCTGATTTATTTTTGATTTGCATCAAGTTTATTTTTGAAACGTAGAATCAATTTTTGTTTTACTGGTTTTTGAACAGAGAAGATGGGAGATTGAGGAGTAGAGAAAAATAAAAGCTGATTTCTCTTCAATATATTTCAAATTTAAAAGAAGTTATGCCACTTGTTTATTAGATTACATTTGTAATAATCTTTTATCCTTATATTACACTTGTTAAAAATTAAAAAATTTATGTTTAAATCCCTTTCTTAATTTAAGGTTTAACCCCTTGTTTAAATAAATTACTTAATTTACATACAAACTATTTTATGTTTTAAACCTTGTTTTATTTTTATTTACTTACATAGATTTAAGTTTTTATCAATTATGTTTATACTGTACATTTTCCATTATTTATTTTTATACAACTTTTTTAAAGAAATAGTTTAAAATATAATTATACACAAATTACAAATTATATATATACATATTTAATAGTTCTTTAAAAGTTAAAGATTTTTAACTTCAATTTATAAAATATTTACTTTTGAATTTCAAATCAAAATTCTATTTAAAATCAATTTATATACATATATTTAAATAACAAACAAACATCTTATTTTATTTGAAAATTTTAAATTAATTCACCGATTAAGTCCAAAAAATTATATTAATCACCAATTTTAAATTTGACACAAAAATCAGGATCGTTACACGTATGGATGTATGTCTAACGTTACACTTTGAGATGTAAAGCTAGTTTCTATCAAATACATTTCTGTTTGGTGGTGGAGAATTTATTCCCTTAGCTTAACACCCTTCTTTGAGACATACAGCTCAGAGGTTATGTAGTTGATATTTACTAGTGATATATTCCCAATTTGGTAATGTGGCATGCTAAGTGCTGAACACTAGTTGATCGAAGCATGGCTTTTCTGAAAAGCGTAGCTTTATGGGACGAGACCTCATCGAACCTCGCACCTCGAAAATGGTCGAAATAAGAAAGATGCAGCAAGGTTACGGGGGTCGCACCCCTTAGGGTATGTGCATTTCCTTCTGGATAAAAAGTGGTATCATGATATGGAGCCTAGATATTTAACTTATGTAGTTGTTGGAAAATTTGTTGGTGAGGACTCGGATAAAGGTCGGTGACGACTGGAAGATGGCATACTTGTGATGGTTAGTTACCTAGTTACAGAGGTAACCCAGCCTTGTGTTGGCAGAGATCCAGTTAGGTTCTCGGGTCGTCCCTCCAAAGGCGTACCCATTCGGAAAGGAAGTTCCTTAGCCTTGGCCATTTGTTGGAAATCCAATCACCCAATACGAGCCCTTTACCATTTCAGTTGTATAACCTGCCATACTTAAATGGTAGCTATAGCAGGCATAATATAATGGTACCTATGCTGGCTAAGATTTATATTATACTTTCGAAATGTTTTTCCACACCATGCACTAATAATAATATCAAACGGATTTTCGCGTATCAAGCATGTTTGACTATCATAAGGAGAAATCTCCTTCAAGTGTGCAATTGCATTGTGTGTGTAGCGGGAGGCCTTATGGTGGTTTCATTTTTCAAAAAGCATAGCGAATTTCTTTTATTCCTTTTTATTGATTGTTTTTGTTAAAATAACTACTTTTGTTTGCTCACACCGGTCTCATGACTGACCTAGAGTTTATTGTTCCCTTTCTAAACTCTGAGTGCCCACAATTTTCCACACGGGCAGCCTAGAGTCAGGTTATTAGATTATCATCCAATAGGTGCAGCTTTTGGCAGTCTTTGAAGTCTTTGGATTTGTGGAGCGAGCTTGCTATATTTGTAGCATGATTGTGGTTCGAGCTTTTGGTTTGGAGTCTTTGGAGCTTTGGCATGAAGATGTTATTTTTCCGCTGTTGTTTTTTTCTGTTGTTCTATCTCTGATAGTGTTGATCACTTCATGTTGTATCATTGTTGTATCAATTGTTGTGTATCAATAAAATTATTCTTCTTTTGTTTCCACTGTGTTGTATTCACCTAATGTTGTTATAAGCCCCGGCGAATCGGATTTCAACGTTTGAATCAGCGGCATTCGAATATGGATGATGTATGGGTGTTGATTTTCGAGCGCTGAAATCCGGGTCGTCGTAAAAGTGGTATCAGAGCTAAAGGTTGAGTAAGAACTTTAGATTTGGAGTATAACACATTAAATGACTCATTAGAGATAGGGTTATAAATACCCTAGAATGAGTATATTCCCTAAGATATCTTGTCCGTATGCCTAAACCAATTTAGTGCAAGAAGAGGACGAGGTAGGGGAAAGGGGAGTACCGCTACAAATGGTCGATACCTTGTAACAACAAGGAACACTTTTTTCCCACCAATCACCTTTCATCGTCATCCATTATCAATTCTTTGATGGCTACCTGGGAGCTACGAGAAGAAGCTTTAGTATGGTGGTGGCCCTGCGAATCTTCGTTTACGTTATAGAAAATTCCTATCTCGTATTCTTATCATCAATTTTCTATCAGCTTTTCATTTTTAACTTTAATAAATTTGAAATTTTATTTGGAATAAATTGGTTAAAAAATATGAAGCTAAATTAAATTGTATCAATAAAATGATTTCGATCAAAACCAAACTTGAGAATTTTTGTGATTTCTTGTGAGTGATGTTTAAGAATAAATTTTTTTTGTTCCGAATCGACTACATGTTCGATCAATTGCATGGGCTAGGTCCATATTGGAAAAGAACCAAGCACCATCTAGATTAGCCCAAGGATTCCATCAGTAGAGAATTGCAAAAAATTGTATTCATTTGTCTATTTTTGGGGACCTAATTCATTCTACGAATGGTTAGTTATCCCTTCGAACTAACCAATGCCCCTGCATATTTTCGTAGACCTGATGACCTGAGTATTTTGTGAAATATTGAATAAGTTCTTTCTCGTATTTGTTGATGATATTCTGATTTGGTAAGCCAAATGTAGAATAAATATTCAGTTTGATCTGATAAACCATTTCTCTATCTTATGTGCGTGTTCATCCGTTCTTTGTTGTTCTCCCTATCTAACAAATTTCAGGGACGAAATTTTCTTAAGGGGGGAATCTGTAACGGTCCCATTTTTAAGTCAAATTAAAATTGGTAATTAATTTAAAATTTTGAATTAAATTGTGAATTAATTTGAATTTTTCCAAAATAAATAAGATATGGATTTGTTTATATATATAGATTAAAAACAGATTGTAAATAGAAATATGATTTGGAATTCAAAAATAAATATTTAAAAAAATAAATTAGATTTAAAATTCTATATTTTAAAAACTAATATATATACACACACACGTATATAAAGATAAATTGAAAATATAAAAATATATAAAACTAAGATAAAATAATATAAAAACACATTTAAATACATACAAATCAACATGCGTAAGCATTTTAAACATGGAATTAGACAAGTGTAATCTTCTCACCATAAATTAAACAAGTGTAAAAATTATATGATAAAATTTAACATTTGTAAACATTTTAACAAGCATAAAACAAGTGTTAACTTAATTATATTATAAAAATACAAGTGGCAAACATGTTTTTTTTAAAAAAATTGAATTATATAAAACTGAATTGAGAAACCAGGCCTTATTATTTTTCATTTCTCAATTCTTCTTTCATTCTTCTTCTAAACTAAAACAAGAAAAAATCAAAACTATAATCAAACAACTACAACCTCTTCAATTCTAAAACCTGAATCAAAGCATTCTAGTTCAAAAAAAAACAAACCTGAAGCATCTCAAAGTACATCAAGCAAATCTAAATTCAAGCTTCTTTGTTTAATATAAAAACTATGAGTAAACCAAAGCAAAGATTTCAACATCAACATGAATCTTTAAGCAGATCATCTCAAATCAAGTTCAGATTTAACTACAAGTGAATCAAGATTTCAAAACAACAATCAAGTTTTAGTTTTCAATGATCAGGTCAAACTTCAAAGATTGAAATCATTTTTCAGTTTTCAAATTCCCAAGGTTCTCTGTTTCATTATCCAGGTGAGTAAACAAATCCTATTTTCAAAAGCTTAATCTGTTTGTTACCTGGTTGTATGTGATTAAAGCAAGTTGTAAAAATGTTGCTTAAATGTGAATTCATGTATGTGTGTGAGTGTGTGTGTGTGTGTGTGTGTGTGTATATATATGCATGTCTGTGTCTATACATATATATTTCTTTGCTAGATTTCCATCAGACAAAAACAAGATCAGAAATCCTTTTCTCCCTCTCTAATCTCTTTCAGGACATGATCATAAAAGAGAAAATGGTTGTAACAATGTAATATAAATTTTAAAAATATTTTCAAGTATATTTAGAAAGTAATTAACTAGGAAATATGAAATTACAGTGAAAATGAATCATATCATAAAAATCGACCTTCATGATTTCAAGATTCAATTATATAACCTGATTTGTTTTTAAGAATGATGACTTTTGGTAATAAAATCATAATTTTTAAGTTTGTAAATTGGGGGAAATTGTAGATTGAACGGAATCTGGTTCGTGGGCCAATTCCGACGATGGCGTGGGTTATGAGCGTCGGGGTCGTGGTCGAAGATAGCTTGTTGGCTGGGGGTCACGAGAATATTAGTAGCATGATTTTTAATTCGCCATGGTGGTGCGACGAAGCCGTTTTAGGGTTTAGATTGTGATTTGGAACAAGGTGATTGTCGAGGCGATTTTGATGTCGTGACGGAATCGGGTTGGACCGGAGGAGGGAAGAGGAGCTTTGAACTGTGGTGAAGGCTCTGGCATGACGTCGAGGTCCCTAGTGGTTGTAGGTGACGACGTGAGGAGGATGTTGGCGACCGGGTTCTTTTCTCTGGTGTTCGAGTTTGCTTGATTTCGATCGGCTTGGTCGAAGCAAGATCTGGGTGATCAAAGTGATGGAGAGGGTTATGAGGAACTTGGTGGTGCCGTTGTGGTTGATCGGAATGGCTCACATGCATGAGTATCACTTGTGTCTGAGTTCATTGATTGGGGAAGAAGCATCTTCCTCGGGTTTGGCTCAAAGCTGAACATGGTTTGTCTCGAGGTCATGGATGTGAGGGTTTGCTCGTGAGTAGCTTGGGAATTCTGGTGGTTGGCTCCGGGATTTTTCTTGTTTGGCTCAGGTATTTTTGTAATGATAACAGGGTTTTTAAAACAAAGGTAAATAACAAGCTTAAAGCATTAGGTAAATGCAAGTTTTAATTCAAGTTGTTAAACAAGTTTTTCAAAGGTAAAGTATGATCAAGTGATCAAAACAAAATAAAGTCAAATGTTTTGAAATCTAAATTTGTTTTAATTTGGATAATTTTATATAAGGTTAATTATTTAATTAAAGCTCTAATTGTTTCAAAAATAAAATGATGGGATTAGGAAATGATTAAGAAAGTGTATTAAACCTTAGTTAATCAAAGAGTTCTCAAATGGTTTTTGTATAAACTAATTTCAAGTTTTAATTTAATCAGATCTAAATGGTAATTGAATTGTTAATTAAGATAAATGGATTACCTTTAATTAATATAAGGTCTTAAGTGTTTTTGAGTAGATTAATTAGTTTCATTTAAATAAGATTTAAATGATGATTAAGTAATTAATTAAGATAAAAAGGTTTGTCTTTGATTTAATAAGGTTTTAACTAATTAAAGATAAATTAATTAATATAAGTAATTAAAGGATAATTAACTACTTAAAGATTAATTACTTAATGTAAGTAATTAAAGGATAATTGATTTATAATTAAAGAAAAATTAATCAAGTAATTATGGGACAATTACTTAATTAAAGGATTAATTTGTTAGTGTAATTAATAAAAGATTATTACTTAATGTAATTAAAGGATAATTAATTAATTATTAACTAACAATTGAAGGTTAATTAATTGATGATTAAAGTATAATTAATTAATTAAGAGTTAATTAATTAATATAATCAATTAAAGATTAATTAATATAAGTAATTAAAAGATAGTTAATTACTTAATGTCATTAATTAAGGTGATTTGATTAATGGATAATTAATTAATGTGAGTAATTAAGGGTAATTAATTACTTAAAGGGTAATTACTTAATATAAGTAATTAAAGAATAATTGAATAATTAAAGGCTAATTATTTAATAATTAAAGGTTAATTGATTAATAATTAAGGTTAATTAAATAATGATTAAAGGTTAATTAATTAATAATTAAGGATTAATTAATTGATTAATAATTAAGAAAAATTAATCAGTAATTAAAGGTTAATTAATTAATGAAAGTAATTATGTGATTAATTAAATAATTAATTAAAATAGTTTGTAATTAATTAATGTTAATTAAGGAGGGTTAGGTAATCAATTAATTTATTTGGTTTAGAAATTAATTCTAAAATTGTGTGACTGATTAATCTTGCTTGTGGATGATTGGATTTGATGCCTTGAATTGTTTGATATCTCTGGTATGTAATGTCCTACGATATGAATTGCTTTGGATTGAACTATGAACTGTAATTTATTTATCTACAATGAATTTACTTGTTTATCTGTGAATAAAAGATAAGCATTATAAGATTATACCGCTTATTGATATTGTAGTGCTTGGATTTGTGATGGTTGTTTATTGTTGTGTGCAAAACACATAGACTACACTACACACATACAAATATGGATTTCACGGGAAATTAGTTAAGTCATGGGTTTTTGAATTTAATATTATTTTATTCAAAATGATAAAAGAATTTCAAAGTTGAATTTTGAATCCAAAATGGTTTGGAAGTGAAATTGGGTTGAATATGGAAAACTTTTGAAAATGAAGATTTGGAATTAAAAACTTGTTCTGCATATAATATGGGTTGTTAAAGTTTTGAAATTAAAACAATAATATGGTTTAAAAAGGGTTACACGAGTTATATAATGTATTTTAGACAATTTTTAAAGTAATTTTAAATGATTTATTTTGGGAATTTAAATTTAACTCAAATAGAACTTGCCGAGTATACAATAGTTCGCTGATTTTTCAGTTTATACTTTAAAAGGCTATAACTTGAGAAAATTTAATCAGATTTTCCCAAAACGAAAAAAACCTTTGTTTTCAAAAGATAACAGCTTTCATATAAAAAAAGTACTTCCAGTTTTTGTTGAAACGATTTCGAGTTGTGGGTGAATCGGATTTGGAATGGAAATATTTTTGAAAGCTATGAATAAATCTTTGTTAAAGATCAGTGAACATTGTTTCAAATTAAAGAGGATCTTAAAAATTGTATCTTTTGTTTTAAAAGATTTGTTTAAACCATTCAAAAGGAAAGGTTTTGGGTATCAAGGACTAAAAGTTGTGACTTAACTAAGATCCCAATATATCCATTTTTTTTAAATAAGCGCTCATTATTCGATTTAGCCGAGAGAGGACTTTATGTCATAAAACTCATTCCGAATTAATGATACGACGAAATGGATAGCATTTGAAGGCGATGGTCGAAGATCGGGTATTTTCGAAAACGAAAGGATTACCTTTCGAATGTCCTTGCACCGAATGGCCCCGGAATAGAGATTTTGATTACCCTATGTGATGGGGAGTCCGGATGTGATTAGGGATTATCCGGATTTGCAAGGACTTCTTTTGAAGTGCCTTCGGTTCCATTCAGACCCAGGATGGACTTGTATGGATGTATGTCTGACTTTACACTTTGAGATGTAAAGCTGGTTTCTATCAAATACATCTCTGTTTGGTGGCGGAGAATTTATTCTCTTAGCTTAACACCCTTCTCTGAGACATACGAGCTCAGAGGTTATGTAGTTGATATTTACTAGTGATATATTTCCAATTTGGTAATGTGGCATGCTAATCATTGGTTGATCGAAGCATGGGTTTTGTGAAAAGCATAGCTTTGTGGGACGAGACTTCATCGAACCTCACACCCTGGAAATTGTCGAAACAGGAAGATGCAGCAACGTTATGGGGGTCGCGTCCCTTAGGGTATGTGCATTTCCTTTTGGATAAAAAGTGGTATCATGGTATGGAGCCCAGTAACTTATATGGTTGTTGGAAAATTTGTTGGTAAGGCCTCGGATAAAGGTCGGTGACGACCGGGAGATGGCATACTCGTGATAGTTAGTTACCTAGTTACAGAGGTAGCCCAACCTTATGTTGGAAAAGATCCGGTTAGGTTCTCGGGTCGTCCCTCCAAAGGCATACCCATTCGGAAAGGAAGTTCCTTAGCCTCGGCCATTTGTTGGAAATCCAATCACCCAATACGAGCCCTTTACGATTTCAGTTGTATAACCTGCCATTCTTAAATGGTAGTTATAGCAGACGTAATATAATGGTACCTATGCTGACTAAGATTTATATTATACTTTCGAAATGTTTTTCCACATCATGCACTAATAATAATATCAATAGGACTTTCGCGTATCTAGCATGTTTGACTATCATAAGGAGAAATCTCATTCAAGTATGCGATTGCATTGTGTGTGTGGCGGAAGGCCTTATGGTAGTTTCATTTTCCAAAAAGCATAGCGAATTTCTTTTACTTCTTTTTGTTGTTTGTTTTTGTTAAAACAACTGTTTTTATTTGCTCACACCAGTCACATGACTGACCTAAAGTTTATTGTTTCCTTTCTAAACTCTGAGTGCCCACAATTTTCCACACGGGCAGCCTAGAGTCAGGTTATCAGATTGTCAGGCAGTAGGTGTAGCTTTTGGCAGTCTTTGAAGTCTTTGGATTTGTGGAGTGAGCTTGCTATATTGGCAGCATGATTGTGGTTCGAGCTTTTGGTTTGGAGTCTTTGGAGCTTTGGCATGAAGATGTTATTTTTCCGCTGCTGTGTTTTTCCGTTATTCTATCTCTAGTAGTGTTGATCACTTCATATTGTATCAATGTTGTATCAATTGTTGTGTATCAACAAAATTATTCTTCTTTCATTTCCACTGTGTTATATTCACCTAATGTTGTTATAAGCTCCGACCAATCGGATTTCAACATTTGAATCTGCGGCATTCGAATACGGGTGATGTATGGATGTCGATTTTCGAACGCTGAAATCCGGGTCGTCACATCTTCAGTCTGAATGCTATGAATGTCATAAGAAGGGCCATATGAAGAGAGATTGTCCAGAACGTAAAAAGAACAATTTCCAGGAGGTCAAATTCAGAAAGAAAGCTTTTTCAGTCACTTGGGACGAATCAGACTCATTAGATAGTGATAGCGACAGCGACAGTGACAATGAACAAACTAATGTATGCTTCATGGCCACAAAAGATGATGTAAGTGATTTAAGTTTTGATGATTTAGTAGAAGTTAATTCAGAATTGATAGATTTAGCAAAACAGATTAAAAAGAAGGATAAGGAATTAATAGAAAATCTGAATAGATCAGAATTAAAAGTAAGTATGATAAAATATGAAAAGAAAATTCTAGAAGGGCAACTTGAGAATACTCAAGAATCTAATTCTAAATTTAACTTCCCAAATATCTATGATTACTCAAGAATTAAAAATTCAGAAAAATAAGAATGATATATATCGGTAGATATTAAAGATTTAAAATCTGGCTATAAAGTTTTAAAATTAGAAAATTATAGTCTCAAAACAAAATTAGAAAATATTTCTAAAAATATTTCTAATTTAATAAAGGAAGAGATAATCTTTCTAAAATTATAGAAAATTCTCAATCTACCTCAAATAAATCAGGACTATGATATAAAAAATTATTTAAACTAGAATTGAATAACATTAAAAATAGGTTTAAAAAGGATATTAAATCAACAGTTTCTAAGGAAATTAAAACTATAAAAATATGGATTCCTAAAACAAATAATAATTTGATTAGGAATAAATATATTAAATCATTCATGGAAACTTTTCATTATAATGATAATTATATTTTTAAAGGGAACTCTGAACCCTATTGGGTTTGGCTTCATATGATTTAACCCTTAGGACCCTAACGGAGGAAGTGGGTACCAATATTATTCTTTATTTTTTGCAGGTACCACTTAAAAAGAGAGGAAAATGGATATTGGACAGCGGCTGCTCTAAACACATGATTGGCAATAAAGATATGCTAACCAACATTATCTACTCGAATTGAGGATCAGTTACGTTTGGAGATAACTCCAAAGGCTATATTATTAGCAAAGGCGTTGTCAGCAGCAATAGTACTTCTAATTTACCTCTCATTACCGAAGTTTTATTAGTTAAAAATTTAAAACATAATTTACTAAGTATAAGTCAATTATGCGATAAAGGTTTTAATATATCATTTTTAGAAAATAAATGCTAGATTACTAATAAAAATCAAGAGTTAATCTTTGAAGGTATACGAGGTAGAAATATTTATATTTTAAATATGAATATAAATAATAACTTCAATATGTATCTGGTAGCAAAAGAAAACGATTCTTGGCTATGGCACAGACGATTTTGTCATACAAATATTGAAACTATTAAAAAATTAGCCAAAAATAAAATAGTAAACGGTTTACCCGATATAAAATTCAAAATTGACAACATCTGTGATGCACGTCAATTAGGAAAATTAACAAAATCTTCTTTTACATCTGAGAAAGTAATATCTACAGAACAACCACTTGAACTATTACATACGGATCTTTTTGGACGTATTCAAATTCAATCGATCAATCGTAATAGGTATGTATTTGTTATAGTAGATGATTTTTCTAGATATACATGGACTATATTCATGAAAAATAAAAGTGATACTATTGAAAACTTTAAAATATTTGTCAAAAGAATTGAAAATATTAAAGATTTAAAAATTAAAAGTATTAGAAGTGATCATGGAGGAGAATTCGAAAATGAAGTTTTTGAACATTTTTGTAATAAGAAAGGAATAAATCACAAATTTTCTTTTCCTAGAACACCACAACAAAATGGAGTTGTAGAAAGGAAAAATAGAACATTACAGGAATGCATAAGAACTTTATTAAATGGAACCACTTTACCAAAACATTTTTGGGCAGAAGCTGTAGCAACTGCTTGTTATGTTTCGAACCGTGTTTCTATACGACCACTGACTAAAAATACTCCATATGAACTACTAAATGGGGGAAAACCAAATATTTCATATTTTAAGGTTTTTGGTTCAAAATGTTTTATTTTAAACACTAAAGATCAACTCGGTAAATTCAATCCAAAATCTGATGAAGGAATATTTATAGGTTATTCAAAACGAAGTAAAGCTTATCGAAATTTTAATAAATGAACTAAGATTATTGAAGAAACTCTTCATGTTTCTTTTGATGAAAACTTTATTAATGAAAATTTAAATAATATCAAAAATCATTTGGATGATGATGATATTATTCAAAAAGTTAATGATAATAATAATAATAATAATAGAGAGATGAAAACATTATTCATAACGAAGAAAATATAATATATCCACCTAGAATTTTATAGGATCACTCTATTCAAATATAATTGGAGAAGTAAATTCAAACGTTAGAACTAGACACCAATTAAATAAAATGGGTCATATAGCATTTCTGTTTGCTATAGAACCTAAGAATATATAAGAAGCCTCAACAGAAGACTATTGGATTCTTGCTATGGAAGTACTAAATCAATTCAAAATAAATGAAGTTTGGGAACTTGTTCCGAGACCAACTGATCAATCAGTCATTGATACTAAATGGGTATTTAAAAAATAAAGCCAATGAATCAGGTAATATAACTAGAAATAAAGCTAGACTAGTAGTGCAAGGATATAATCAAGAAGAAGGTATTGATTATGAAGAAACCTTCGCTCCAGTCGCAAGATTAGAAGCCATACGCATTTTATTAACCTTCACGTGTTTTCACAACTTTAAATTATTTAAAATGGACGTAAAAAGTGCCTTTTAAATGGATATGTTAAAGAAAATGTTTATGTTAAACAACCTTCTCTTTTTATTCATGAAATTTTTTCAAATCACGTCTATAAACTTAAGAAAGCCTTATATGGTTTAAAACAAGTACCACGTGCTTGGTACGATCGTCTTAAGAAATATTTAATAGACTCTGGTTTTGAAATTGGAAAGGTTAATCAAACTTTATTTATTAAAAAGACTAAAAAAGATATTTTAATTATTCAAATATATGTAGATGATATTATTTTTCGGTCAACTAATGAAAAATTATATCAGGAATTTTCAACTATAATGACTAATGAATTTGAAATGTCACATATGGGAGAATTATCATATTTTCTTGGATTACAAATAAAACAATTAGAAAATGGAATTTTTATTAATCAAGAAAAATATTGTAATAATTTAATTAAGCGATTTGGTATGGAAAACACTGCAGCCAAACCAACTCCGATGAGTACAACAATACATCTCGATAGAGATGTAGAAGGCAAAAGTGTCGACCAAAAACTATATCGTAGTATGATTAGATCATTACTATACTTAACTGCTTATAGACCTGATATAATGATGAGTGTTTGTTTATATGCTCGATTTCAAGCAGATCCTAAAGAATCACATATGTGATCAGTAAAACGTATTATTCGTTACTTAAGCAAAACCAAAGATTTTGGACTATTTTATCCGAAAGAATTTCCTTTCTAATTAGTATCATATAGTGATGCTGATTTTGGAAGAAGTCGGACGGATAGAAAGAGTACGAGCGGGACCTGTCACTTTTTTGGACATTCCTTAGTCTCTTGGTTCAGCAAGAAACAAAACTGCATTTCCTTATCGACATGTGAAGTAGAATATATATCTGCCGCTTTAGCTTGTGCTTAAGTCGCCTATATGCAACAAACACTAAAAGATTTCGATATACATTTAAATAAATCTATAATATATTTTTATAATACTAGTGCAATAAATCTTTTTAAAAATCCAATAAATCACTCACGAACCAAACATATTGATATACGACATCAATTTCTTCGTGATTGTATTGAAAGGGATTTAGTAAATTTAGAATTTATAAATTCAGAAAATCAACTAGCTGATATTTTCACTAAACCATTAAATGAATATATATTTATAAAACTAAGAAGAGAACTTGGAATAATGTCGATAAAAGAGTTATAATAATATTTATTAATAAAAAGGCAAAATCATGAAAAATAAAATATACGATTTCTAACCATGACAGGATTCGAACACCATTCATTCCTAAATTTCTAATATCTATAGCCACTTGAGCTATGGGTGTTTCTTGTCATAACATAGAATTCACTTTTTGTTAAAAAAAAAAATTCGACATTCAAAAAATTGAAGTTGACAGGGATTAAACTATGGTCTTTCGGTTAGAAGTCTCATGTGTCTACCATTTTGTTAGTTATTGTTTCTTGTTCAGTAGTAAAAACCAGCTCATCCTATATTAAATGAGCTCGAAATTCTGGTAACCATGCATTTTCAAATCATTTTCCTACCTTAAATCGTTAACTTATTTATATATGGTCTAAAACTAATTTCATATTCTGACCATAGAAAATACAGGTTTGTACTTCTATGTATACATGAATTTTTTTTAAATGTTGCATAAACTTTTCAAATACAATTGAAATACAAGTTTCATGTATTTCAATTATCACACCGTAATGGTGTCGCAATCCTCAGATAACTCACATCTCTCCTATGCAACACCTTCCTCGGATAGCTCCGATTATCTATCACCTACTCTAACACCGGAATATAAACCAGTACTTAAGTGGGAAAGCTATCATACCGGTTATACACCAGATAATAAGAAGGGAAAACAAGCTATGTTCATCTCGCCATCAACTAAAGAGAAGATCGACAATATTCATCACTACCAACAACAACAAATGGACCTACAACCTGAATTGTATTTCGAACAAAAAGTGACAGCAAGACGCTTAATTTTTTTGGAACAAACTGCAGTTAAATTTTGCATCTCTAAACTGATAGATGCATGTGAACCTTAACCAAGCCATGTTCATCGCTCGACACATCAGTTGGATATCAAAATCAGTGGGATCCTTCTCTATGATACTCTCTTCAAACTCCAAACTCATAGGATCGCAAACTATCACCAGCGATCACGTCATCAAAGAAGGATGATAAGGAGAAATTTAAGACTCCAAAGAAATCACCTTCAAAATAAATCATATTTGTTGATCAATTTGTTTTTGAAATTTTATTATTAATGCATATCTTCGTGAAATCATCAATAAATATATAAATAAATTTTTTAATTGGTATTGTATTTTGTAAAATTATTGTTATATTATATGAAATCGTCGTATAAAATTAATTGCATTACAAAGCAAGAAAAAGTCACTGACAGAAGTCAGTTGACTGGACCAAAATGTCCAGTCGACTAACTCATTTCCAGAGAATTAAAGTCACTGACAGCAGTCAGTTGACTGGACCAAAATGTCCAGTCGACTGAACTCATTTCCATAGCAAATAGCTTCAGGAAAAGGGTTCAGTCGACTGAACTTTTTACCTCAATCGACTGAACGACATAGAGGCGATAGAAAACCCTAGTTTTTAAAGCAATCGCGTTCGTTTTCTTTCGTAAACTCTTTCAAACTCAAACTTTCAATTCCCTAAAATACTTCAAAGCATTCCCAAATAAAAAATTATGCAGATCATTCAACTCATGGCTCCTAGACCACGAAAAAGACAACGAAGAGCAACCTCAACCTCTTAAGAACCAATTGATATTCAAATTGGTTAATGGCATTACAATCATGTAGCGGTTGAATGGTGGAACAAAATGAAGGAATCAAGATCTCTAGAAGGATCGTTTGTGGTTTACCCTGACTTCAACGCATATGCAATTCAAAGTTAGGCAAGAAGAAGTCGTTTGGAATCACTATTAGACTACAATCAAAACAAGGTAAAAATTAATTACACTATGGTGAAATTATTTCTTGCTAATCTCAATCTAGATCACCAAACTCCACGAAATAGAGATAATTATGTTTGGAGTCTAGTTTATGGATGTCAAGTATTTTTCTCTTTAGAAAGAATAGGAAACATAATTTACACTCCGATAGATGGAGTATCATTGGAAGACTTGAATTGCGATATCAATATTCGAGATGAGATAAGCCATCGTTTCCTTGAAGATGATATGAGAGAATTGAAATCTATTTTCCTACGACACATGACAAAAATTTTGCATCGTGCCTTAATGAAAACAACACTTCCAAGAACCGAATCATATGAATTGGTATACCCCGGAGAACTATATAGCATTGTACGCTATATATGGAAATGTTCAAATAAATTGGACAAAACTTATTATTGATGAACTTCTAGCCTTCAATCAAGGGAAACAAAATATATTCTACTACGGAGAATACATTATGAGATTGCTTATGGATCTTCAAGTGCCAATACCCGACTCGGACACTTCAGTTGTAGAAATTCTTAATAGTCGGATGATAAGCCTCATGAAATTACCCCCAAGACCCCTTCGTGTCATGACATTCCAAGAATGGCGAAACTGTCCCCAAGAACATCAAGAAGAACCACCACCGCAAAGACAAAGCGATGAAATTCGAACCACTACACCTTCCTAAGGAACATGTGAAGCAATCGATCTTATAGCTCGCAATCAAGTGATATTAGTCAAACTCCTCGACAAGAAAATTGATAAGAAGTTAAATAAGATAAAGAGCTTCTTTCGCATATTATGGGAAGCGATCTCTTGCATCGCTAGTTCATCTACCTCATCCGGAAAACAACTGGCACTGGAATTTACGTGGACAA
Organism: Allium cepa; assembly: GCA_030765085.1. Classification (NCBI taxonomy): domain Eukaryota; kingdom Viridiplantae; phylum Streptophyta; class Magnoliopsida; order Asparagales; family Amaryllidaceae; genus Allium; species Allium cepa. Next base: position 475,431,435 of record CM060932.1, read on the forward strand.
CATTTGATGAGGAAATAGACAGTGACATGGAGAAAGATAAGGCGAAGAGGCCAATCATTCTTGGAGATGACGAAGGAAAAGAATCCGAAGAATGATAGGGAAAATTTGATTTTTTTTTTGTAAGTTTTCTTTTGTGAAAAACTATGATATGCTTTATGATGTTATGTCTGTGACGTTGTGAACAAACGTTTGTGCTTTGGTTGTGTTTATATTCTTAAAACAATGTCTGTAATATGATATGTTCGTGAATTTTTATATGATAATATTTATGTTCATATTTGTGACGATTTGTAATGCATCATTCTATAAATATTCGTTAGTACTCTATGATTATTGAATTAAGTATTCCTTTTTGTCGATGATAAAGGGGGAGAAATTTGTGTACTAACTTTTCATGCAGGAATAGAAAAGTCACCATACATTCATGGGGAGGAATATATAATCTAAGTTATATATTTCCATATATAAAGAATCATCAAAATTGGTTGTCATCGATCAAAAAGGGGGAGAATGTTGAATCATGATTTTTGATTCATGACAAGTTCAATGATCAACGATGAGATTAGATGATCAAAGCAACAAAAGAAGAGAAAGTTATACACACGTGGTGAACTACAAAGGAAACTATACTTCAAACCCGAGTACGCTATTAAAATCTATAGTGTTTGAGTCGTAGTTATAGTTTATAATTGTTAAAATCACTCCTCAAGTAGTTTACACACACTATACAAAAGTTTAATATATATATATATACACACACAAAATAGTGTGCACAAGTGCTCACTGTGCAAAAGAGCATAGTTCAGTCGACTAGACTGATTTCACCAATTGACTAAATCTGTGTTCTTTGCACAGACATGCACACGTACACACCACTTTGAATATTCAGTCAACTAGATATTTTTGATCAATCGACTGACCGTACGCAACTGCCATATTTCCTGAAGGGTTGCTTCTCTTTGCGAAGAGTAACGATCCAATTCGAAGAGTTATAGATGCAATTCTTGATTGAAACTCTTCGTAAACAGTAGCAACCTTATATTACTATATATATAGATATAAATCCGTGATTTTAATAATTCAATTTACTTCAATCTATTCTATGCTCTGATCTATATTTCTTGACCATATTTCTGCATTTTAAAAGCTTTCTAATCAAAGATATATTGCATGAATCTCAGAGTTAATTATTATATACTTCGATTCAAAGCATTATCCTTCTTTATAATCTTCACACACACAATATATACGTGAGGATATGATTATAGGAAGGGTGTACTATCAAAGACAAATCAATGTTATCAAGAACACAAAGCGTCAACAACTTTATCAAAATTATAGAAGTCTTGTTAGTTTATATCAGACGGAAAAGTCCTTTTCGGCTGCTGAGGCGGAAAAGTCCGGGTTAAGTGATGAGTTATTGAGAGAAATTCCAGATGGAAGTCTGGGACTGGACGTAGAACGGAAATTTCGAACCAGTATAAATGTTGTGCTTATTCTTATTTACTTTACTATTATTATCTGTTTCCGCATTTAGATTATAATACATTCCATGTTACACGATCCTAAGTATTAGCTATACAACATACGCATTTTCAAAGATAATAGAAAGAAAAACAACAGAGAAACAAGATAGACTCAAAGCCTAAGGCAAATCATAACTAGCCATAGGGCTGTCAATGGATACACGAAAAATCAAAAATCCGTCCACATCAGCATCTGAAAAGCGAATATAGATATCCGATATCTAAAAAAACGGATGCGAATGCGGATACGCAGACATACGCATCGGAAAATTATCCATCTGATTTTGGTCAAGATTATAGTTAAAATTATGTGTATTTTAGTACGGTGAAAGATATTCGTCTTTTATTTTATTAAGTCAATAATTTATATTATATGCATTTAATGCTTATTAACTATTCGAAACTATTTTTTGTCATCATATTTGTTAATTTTTAATACTTTTATGATTAATGGAATCGAAAAATATTTATGTTAAACTAAAATTATCATTTTATAAATCTAGATTTATCGGTGGTTAGCAGATAGAATAATCATCCGATATTCATCCGTATCCGCGGATGCAGATATCTGATATTCCAAAATAATTTTGAATGCAGATGCGGATATAGTACTATCCACATTGGAAAGTTTCCGTTGAGAGGCCTTACTAGCCAAATGCATTTTGTCAAGAAACACGAGCATCTTGATACTTTCGTTCAGACATTACTACATGCAGATTTGTCATGTGTGTTCATCTATCTCTAAATGGTACGAAGGATGCGATGAATGATAAAGTCAACATTGTGTGTTTCATTTTTGAAAAGCCTGCAATTCCTCTCGTCCCAAACAATGGAGATAAACTTTTTCAAAGTAGTTAGAAGGAGGAAGGATATTCAGTTTCTCCATTTGGTGGCCTTATAAATTTAATACCATTCCAATTGACTATTAGGATTTGAAGTATGAAGACCAGTGACGCAGCGGATTAATCAAAATAAACTTCAATCGGTGAAAGTAGCAATCGGTGGATTGATGAATACCAAAATGCCCAAATTCGTTGATCCGAAGATACCGAATTCTAGCTATCTCAAACACGTTGATAGCGCACTATACCGTGTTCAAAGATCTACGATTCTTCGCACGTTGATCTAGCGCACTAGATTCCGTGAATCGGCTTCTACGATCGTTGAATCGAGCGCACTCGATTAACCGAAAGAGGAGATAGGAGATTACACTCAACTACCAATTTTAGAAGAAAGCACACAGCAATCAACAAGAAATTTTATTCAAAAATCAACCTCTAAAAAGTTACAACTCACTCCCTATTTATAGCGTTTTTCACAACTGTCCCTAAGTCGTACACGGCTTACGACTCACTATAAGTCGGTGACGACTCAATGCACACGGTTTAACACTTACAACACCATGCCGACTCAATGACTCACGCCTCTATAGATTCACGACTCATGACTTAGGACTCAAGACTTAGCAGCAGTGTAACACATACATGCATCAGAACATAGCACACGACATACGACTCAAAGTAAGTACGACTTAACAGTTTACAAACAGCATAACAAAAAAATTGACTCAACATCAACGACTTAAGAACATAATGTTCCTGGACGACTTACGACTCAACAAATGTCACGACTTAACATACTTCCAACGACTCAAGCTCCCAAGCTTATAGCTTCCGCGACTCAAGCTTCCAAGTTCCTTGCGGCATATCCCTTCAACCGAGTCAACTCCGAACGACTCATCTAGGTCGTAACCCGTCCCCGCCTTATGGTCTTCAATTACTGGAATCCCTCTTTGTTTCTTGATGAGTCGTGGACGACTCATGGCCATGCAGTTAGGTCGTGTACGACTCACCAATCCAAAACTATTTAAACTCCCATTGAGTCGTAACTCTTCTCCTTCTAATCTGTTAGGTTGAAGACGACTCAAAGTCTCTTCATTAACTCGTAGCTCCTTCTCTCGAGACTCCATAGGTTGACTCGTGCACGACTTACGAGTTAAAACCGAAACCTCTTGACTCGTGCACGACTTAAGAGATTGAACCGTAGCTTCATTATTTTGTGAATGATCTAACCTCTGAACTTCTGTAGATCGTGTTGCATCATCCTCCCCTGGTTGAGAAAAATTCGACCTCGAATTTGTAAATTCTTCCTCAACAATCTCACCTCCATGATATGGAATTAAATGTTTGACGTTAAAAATATCAGAAGTATAAACACCATCTGGTAACTTTAATCGATAAGCATTCTCATTGATTTTCTTTAAAACTTCAACTGGACCAATTTTCCGCGCTTTCAATTTATTGTATGTTCCCACCGGAAAACGGTCTTTTGTCAACACTGCATACACCAAATCTCCTTCGTTAAATTCAACATTTCGTCGCTTCAAGTCTGCAAATTTCTTATATTTCTCATTTGACTTTTCCAATCGTTCCTGAACGATCTTATGACATTCTGTCAATCCTTCAACAAAATCAGCAGCTCGTTTAACCGTTCTCTTCGGTTGTGGTACCACTGCCAAATCCAACGGTCCCCTTGGTAAATTTGAATATACAATCTGAAATGGACTGAATCCCGTACTGCGATTCATGGCATGATTATGAGCAAATTCTGCTTGGCATAATTTCATGTCCCAACTTCTCAAATTATCCTGTACAAGACATCGCAACAAATTTCCCAATGACCTGTTTACAACTTCTGTCTGTCCATCAGTTTGCGGATGATAAGCACTACTAAACTTCAGCTTCGTTCCCACCATCTTCCACAAACTTAACCAAAAGTGACTCAGAAAACGAGTATCTCTATCCGACACAATAGACTCTGGCAACCCATGAAGTCGATAGATCTCCTTGAAAAATAACTGAGCAACACGAACAACATCCGTCGTCTTCTTGCAAGCAATAAAATGTGCCATTTTAGAAAATCTGTCAACCACTACATATATAGAATCATTACCACGCTGCGTTCTCGGCAATCCCAATACAAAGTCCATACTCACATCAACCCATGGTCTAGCCGGTACAGGCAACGGCATATACAACCCAGCATTGGTCGCGGTTCCTTTCGAAACTTGGCAAATATGGCATCTCTCCACAAATCTTTCAACCTCTTTTCTCATCGACGGCCAAAAGTACGATTGAGAGATCAACTGCAACGTACGATCTCTACCCACATGGCCTTCTTCATGCAACTCCTTGATAATTTTCATTCTTAAGCTGCCCTCTGGAATACATAACTGATTTCCTTTAAACAAGAATCCATCAACCAACATAAATTCATCGGTACTCCCATCCTTCACTTTTTCAACAAACTTTGCAAAGTAAAGATCCTTCCCAAACAATTCTGGTAATAATTCAAACCCTGTCACCTCAACTTTCATTGTAGTCAACAAATGGTTCCTTCTACTCAAAGCATCAGCCACACGGTTCGTCACCCCTGACTTATGTTTGACCACAAAAGTAAACTGCTGCAAATAAGCAATCCATGATGCATGTCTCGCTGAAATCTTGTCTTGTCCTTGCATATGCTTCAATGCCTCATGATCAGTGTACAGAACAAATTCTTTCTGGAATAAATAGTGTCTCCAATGCTTAAGAGCTTGCACAACAGCATAAAACTCAACATCGTATGTATTGTATCTCATCTTTGCCCCTGACAACTTTTCACTGAAATATGCAATAGGTCTCCCCTGCTGACTCAACACTCCTCCAATCCCAACCTTTGATGCATCAGTATGTAGCTCAAACAACAACTGAAAATTAGGTAAAACAAGAATTGGTGCTGTCGTTAATAGCTCCTTGATCTTCTCAAAAGCAACCCCCGCTTCCTCTGACCATACAAACTGCTTCCCCTTCATGCAATCAGTAACCGGAGCCATCACGCTACTGAAGTGTGGAATGAACCTTCGGTAGAATGATGCCAATCCATGAAAACTTCTAACTTCAGTGATAGTTCTCGGCTGTGGCCAATTTCTGACTGCCTCAACTTTACTCTGATCAACTTGAATACCTTCTCCCGAAACAACATAACCCAGAAATAAAACACTGTGTGTCATAAACACGCACTTCTTTGTAGCAGCATAAAATTGTTCCTCACGAAGAATAATCAATACTTTCCCCAAATGTTGAACATGCTCCTCCGTACTCCTGCTGTATATCAGAATATCATCGAAATAAACCACTACGAACTTCCCAATGAATGGTCTAAAGATTTGATTCATCACCCGCATGAATGTACTGGGTGCATTTGATAAACCAAATGGCATAACCAACCATTCGTATAACCCCTCTCTCGTCTTGAAAGCTGTCTTCCATTCGTCTCCCGGTCTAATTCGAATCTGGTGATAACCGCTCTTCAAATCAATCTTCGAAAATATAGTAGCCCCACTCAACTGATCCAGCAAGTCATCCAACCTCGGCATAGGAAATCTGTAGCGAACAGTAATCTTGTTCAGAGCTCTACTATCTGTACACATTCTCCATGTTCCATCCTTCTTCGGCACCAACAAAGCTGGCACAGCACAAGGACTCAAGCTTTCCTGAACACGTCCCTGCTCAAGTAACTCTTCCACCTGCCTTCGTAACTCTTCATGTTCCTTCGGACTCATTCGGTAATGTGGTCGATGTGGTAAAACTGCTCCCGGAACAAGATCGATTTGATGTTGAATGTCTCTCAATGGTGGTAACTCCTTAGGCAACTCCTCTGGAAATACATCTTCAAACTCTTTCAAAACTGGCTTTGCTTCTTTAGGAATTTCAACCTCTTCACTGCTCTCTCGCCCAATCAACAAATAGACTACAGGCTCCTCTTCAACTTCTTTAACAAACTCCTTCAAAGTCAATAGAGTTTTCAATTCCTCAATCTCTTCTAGTTTGCTCTCCTTCTGTTGTTGCTTCTTGGGAACCAAAGTGATTTTAGTACCCTCGAACATGAAACTGTAACTATTGGTACGACCATCATGTTGAACTGATCTATCAAACTGCCACTGTCTGCCCAACAACAGATGACATACGTCCATGTCTACAACGTCACACCAAATTTCATCTTTGTACTTCTTCCCAATAGAAAAATTAACACAAGCCCTTCGACACACCTTCACTTCACCACCCTTCCTTAACCATGCTAGCTTGTACGGTTTAGGATGTTTCTCAGTTTTCAAGTTCAACTTCTTCACAGCCTCGGTAGAAATAATATTATCGCAACTTCCAGCATCAATAATGAACTTGCAAACTTTTCCCAGAATAGTACATGTCGACTGAAAAATATTGCTTCTCAACCAACTACAATCCTCCTCTTGCTTTGGTGTAAGACATGACCTCCTCATCATAAGATTACAACCTTCATCTCCAGACAATTCTTCTTCCTCCTCAACATAAGGTGCATTTGAACATTCTGCCTCCTCACCATCATCCTCAATCTCAGCAACCATTGCTCTCTTCTTCGTTTCGGACATTCATTGCTTTTGTGACCCAACTCCTGACAATTATAACATTTGAAACCACTGTTAACCTTCGCCTTCTCAGCCTCCTTCACCACTGGATTATTGACAGGTTTAGGTACATTAGAACCTCCACTAACACCCCTCGCTTGATTATTGGAATTAGTAAACACACCACCTCCACGCCTTCCTTTCTTCTCCCAAGCCAACGCTTTCTGATGTGCCTCTGCCACTGATCTAGGATCAAACATATTAACCATATCCTGGATCTGCATTCTCAATCCCCCAATGAATCTAGCAGTTAGATGTTCTTCCGTTTCCATGATATCATTTCTGGCAATGAGTTGGTAAAATTCATCAGCATAATCACTAACAGACTTCGTCCCTTGCCTCAGATTCTGCAACCTCTGGTACATAAGTGATTGATAGTTGTATGGTAAGAATGTAGCTCGCATCAATTTCTTCATCTTCTCCCAAGATTCTATCTTTGACTTTCCCATTCTCTCCCTAGTAAGTTTAGTTTGCTGCCACCACGCCAAAGCTCTCCCCCTCAACCTAGTAGCAACCAATTTCACTCTCCTATGCTCAGGAACCTCCTTAAAATCAAAGATCTCTTCAACATTTGACACCCAATCAAGAAATTCTTCAGCGACCATCCCTCCTTTAAACTCTGGAATCTCCATCTTCATTCCCGATTCCCAACGTCGATCATCATCAATAACCCGATACTGATGTTGTCCCTGATCTCGGTCTCTGAAATGAATACTTCCCCTCTCACCATCAAACTCCTCATCAAAGTCTGATGCATATCGTTGTCTTTCACGCCCTCCAGCATCTCTACCACCACTCCTACTACCAACATCCCGTCTATCATGATCATCAACATTCCTCCTACTTCGATTATCAACACTCCTAGGCTCTTGACTTTCTCTCCTCTCCCGTTCTGAATGTGATGACACTCTGCTACCCCCACGGTTGGATTCAGGTGAATTTCTTCTTCTACTTTGATTCATATCAATCATAAGCTTCTCCAACCTACCAATGCCTTCATCAATCTTCTCATGCATACGTTGCTCCATTTGATCGGCTTCTTCTCTTCGGTACAAAGCTTCAACATTTTGATGGCGGTTAGCTCTCCTTGGCGGCATGATTGAATCAACACAACACTTCAACAAAACAACAATAAGTCACGGCTCAACCTTCAAAACAACTTCACAAGGCTTGGCCTAACTCCTTAGCTCGAAACAAGCTTCCAATGATCCTTCCTAGGTTCGGCTACTTCACAAGTATACACGGCCTACTTCAATTTCAAACACTTTCAACACTTTCAACACTTTGATCCAAAATGGAATGGATCGAAAGTTCTTCCTCTTGTTGCAACTTCAATATGAACGCGATGAACAACTTCAAACTTCAACACTTGGCTCCAAGACCCGATTTAGCTATGATTGGCTAAAACAAGCTCCGATACCAAAAAACTGACGCAGCGGATTAATCAAAATAAACTTCAATCGGTGAAAGTAGCAATCGGTGGATTGATGAATACCAAAATGCCCAAATTCGTTGATCCGAAGATACCGAATTCTAGCTATCTCAAACACGTTGATAGCGCACTATACCGTGTTCAAAGATCTACGATTCTTCGCACGTTGATCTAGCGCACTAGATTCCGTGAATCGGCTTCTACGATCGTTGAATCGAGCGCACTCGATTAACCGAAAGAGGAGATAGGAGAGTACACTCAACTACCAATTTTAGAAGAAAGCACACAGCAATCAACAAGAAATTTTATTCAAAAATCAACCTCTAAAAAGTTACAACTCACTCCCTATTTATAGCGTTTTTCACAACTGTCCCTAAGTCGTACACGGCTTACGACTCACTATAAGTCGGTGACGACTCAATGCACACGGTTTAACACTTACAACACCATGCCGACTCAATGACTCACGCCTCTACAGATTCACGACTCATGACTTAGGACTCAAGACTTAGCAGCAGTGTAACACATACATGCATCAGAACATAGCACACGATATACGACTCAAAGTAAGTACGACTTAACAGTTTACAAACAGCATAACAAAAAAAACGACTCAACATCAACGACTTAAGAACATAATGTTCCTGAATGACTTACGACTCAACAAATGTCACGACTCAACATACTTCCAACGACTCAAGCTCCCAAGCTTACAGCTTCCGCGACTCAAGCTTCCAAGTTCCTTGCGGCATATCCCTTCAACCGAGTCAACTCCGAACGACTCATCTAGGTCGTAACCCGTCCCCGCCTTATGGTCTTCAATTACTGGAATCCCTCTTTGTTTCTTGATGAGTCGTGGACGACTCATGGCCATGCAGTTAGGTCGTGTACGACTCACCAATCCAGAACTATTTAAACTCCCATTGAGTCGTAACTCTTCTCCTTCTAATCTGTTAGGTTGAAGACGACTCAAAGTCTCTTCATTAACTCGTAGCTCCTTCTCTCGAGACTCCATAGGTTGACTCGTGCACGACTTACGAGTTAAAACCGAAACCTCTTGACTCGTGCACGACTTAAGAGATTGAACCGAAGCTTCATTATTTTGTGAATGATCTAACCTCTGAACTTTTGTAGATCATGTTGCATCAACCAGTGACGGCAAGGGCCCTTCTCCATAGCTGATGAGTAAAGCGGCAATTAAAGAACAGGCAATGGATGTTCTCCTTTCCGTGAACACAAAATGAGCATTGTGAGTGGTTAATCATTCCCATATTGAACAACTTATTCTGAATGTGTAGAGCATTATTCAAGACTTTCCACAGTAACATGTTATCTTTCATTCTGTGGCTGACATCCCAAGTGCGGGCAGACCAAGGCCAATTAGGTGATTGAGAGAATGCTTAAATGGATTTATAAGTAGCAGCTATGGTGTGGCCTTGTTTTTGGTCGGTCCAAACGATAGTATTAGGGCCACACACGATGATGCGATTGGTCAAGTGTTCCATTGTCCTCTGATGTAAGCAGAAATAGCATGAGGAAGGATTATGACAGTTTGGTGAATATAGGATTTGGTTTTAGTTTTCTGGGATCCCCGTTTTGTCTCTTTTGTTGTGAGTTGGAACATTGCCTAACAATAGGCCTGGCTTGAGCCAAGTAGTGAACCAAAAGCTATGATCGCTATTTGGTTGAATGGTGTATTGAATGATTGGAAGGAAGAACATTCTGAGACTCGGTATACTTCTCCAAGTAAAACTACGGTCGTTAGGGATCTTAAGGTCCAGAAGTTCTTATTCTTGATATGATGGCTGGAGGTCCATCGAGCCCATAGGGAGTTTTTGATTATTGAGAAGAAGGTTGTAGTACCTAAAATATGCAACTTTAAGCCATTAAGAAATGTTCAGTATGCCCAATCCTCCTTGCTTAGTAGGCATTTGAAGTTTGTTGAACTTGATAGGGGTGAGTTTCTTATTGTATAGGGTACCATGCCTTAGAAAATGATTATTAGCTTTGAAATCAAAAATTTTGGGATAATGTATACTCTGCACCAGTATATGATCATAGCCATGGCTATACTTTTTGCTATAGTTAGTCTTCCAGCTTGTGAAATATTTTTGTTTGTCCATTGAGACATGGTAGTGGTAATTTTCTCGAAGAGAGGGAAGTATTGGGCTCTAGTGATTCTACAGGAGGTCAGGGGTTGCCCAAGGTACATTTGGTTAGGAGGAGGGGGTTGAAGGTTAGATAAGTTATGAACAAGAGTGGAGAAGTAGAATTAATACCAGCAATGTAAATATCAGATTTGCTATAATTAATATTTAGCCCAGTTAAGGAGCTGAAAGTTTGCATGAGGTGGAGAATTATGGTTATAGCCTAGTTGGAAGGTTTGGTGAATAAAATCAAGTCATTTGCAAACAAGAGTGTAGTGATGGTAGGATGAGAGCATTTTGGATGAAGAGTAAAAGATTTGTCAAACACACTTTAATTATCATGACTGTAAGACATTTCATCACTAAAATAAACAGATAACCAAACAATGGATCTCCTTGACGAATTCCTTGACCACTTTTGAAATAACCACAGAGGCCTCCATTGATGGATAATGAGACTGTTGGAGAGGAAATGCAAGTATATATCCAGGCTAGGAAAACGTGAGGAAAATTTATTTTGGACATAATTGCAGTTATGGATTGCCAACTTAGAGAATCAAAGGCTTTGCTAATATCAAGCTTCAACATACATGTAAGGGATATGTTCTTCCTGCTGTAATTTCTGAGCAATTCGTAGGAGAGCATTATATTATTAATATTGCTACGTTGATGAATGAATGCAGACTGATTTGCTAGAGATAAGGTTAGGTAATGTACGCTTAAGCCTGGTTGCAATTATTGTTGATATGCATTTATGTATAACATTGCAACATGCTATAGGTCTAAAATCACTAACCACATTCTTCTTAGGGATAAGTGCAAGAATAGTAGCATTCGTGCCAACATTTTTAGTAGAACATTGCATCGAACCCATTTAGACCTCCAGAGCTACTTGTCTTCATTGAGAATATTGCTTATTTAATTTCATCAGGAGAGACAAGGCTAATGAGATGTTGAGCTTGTCTAGAGTGGATAGTAGGAAAATCCAAGGAGTTTAAGCAGGTGGGCAGATCAGCAGAAGGGGAATTGGCCTAAAAAAAGGTTACTGTAGTATTGAATAAGAATTATTTATGGCTTCATGAGTTGAGTGGGTAGAGCCATCCATTGTTTTGATGTCAGTTATGTTTTTTTCTAGCATGAATGATTTTAATTAGGTTATGAAAGAAGGAGGAGTTCCTGTCACCATAAATATCCCTGATGTTTCTTGTCTTTAGATCCATCATATTTAATTCTTCCTGTAATGTTTGGGTCAGTTGATCAGATAAGGTGTTCTCTTGAGAAGAAAGGAGGGGGTCTTCAGGATGGATGAGCAAAAAAGTTTGTATTTTATGAAGTTTGTCTCTTATTTCAGCAGAAAGCTTAGATCCTTTGCCAAAATTAGCTAGAGACCATTCTTTGAGTTTGAGTTTGGAGTTTTTTAGTTTTTTCTTGGAGGATGAACATGAGGTTCCCATAAGCATTAACATTCCAGGCCAGCAAAACAATGTCAAGAAATTGAGGGTGGCATTGTTTAATTTTTTTAAAATGAGTTGTAATTCTCGTGACAAAGCATTGCCAAGATATGGTAAGGAAGGAGTGGTCAGAAAGGTTTAGAGGGTGGAAATGGGCTTTAAGGTTAGGCTAGGCCAGAGGTTATTAGTATGTATATTGAGGAAGGCATGATCAATTTTAGAGTAAGATCTCTTGCCACTTCTACTGTTCCAAGCATGGAAAAGTGCAGAATCGGGGATGGGATTCAGGTTGGAGTTGAACAGGAAATTGTTCAAGTGAATAGCATCTCTTATATTCATGGGGAGTCACCAATCCCATCAGTAGAGGAGTGAGTGCAATTAAAATCACCACAACAGAGCCATAGGGCAGAGGAAGGAGAAACAGTGGGAAGAATATCCATCATAAGTTGATGAGGGGGATGTTAATTAGCAGCATATATGAAAGTGGAAAAGAATGAGATTTTTGAAGGTTTGTGAGGATTTGACTGTGAATAAATTGATAGTGTTTTTGCAAGGGAGTGACTTTGAAAATAGTTAGGGTTTCAAAGAAGAAAAAGTCTACCATACGGGGCTTGAGTCAAATTATGATCAAAGCACCAGCTGGGAGCAATGAAAGAGGCAGCAACCATGGTGAGATTGAGATCAAGTTTAGTTTCAGTTACATATATCAACTACATACTGTGTAAAGATATCATGTTTTTTTTCTTTCTTGTTGTTTGCTTTGCATGTGTGCTTCCCTTACGTTCCAATACCCCATAGTATGGATCATACTGGTTTTAGGGGTGCAGGCAGATTGCCTTGTTGATCTGGTGAACATTGCATGAGGAGTAACTTTTAAGGTACAGTCTTTTTGTGCAATCTGAATTGCTTTATAGTCTTGCTCTTCATCAGGGCAATATTTGAGAGTGGTCTTGTTTGCATTCTTTTTGGATGTCAGATTTTTGGGTTTGATATTAGAGTTTGATTTGTTAACGAGGATTGGTTGTTGTGTTGTCTTGCTGTTGTTGGGAGTAGAAGGTGATATATAGCCTGGTGTGGGAGGGATGTGAGAGTAATGAATAGGCGTGGAGTTGTTTATCTGGTCAGGTGAAGAGTTGAGTGGTGATGAAGTGTTATAGAAATTAACGTCTTGCAAATTGTACTTGAACTCAAAATTGGAGAGAGGATTAGCTCGAGAGTCAAGAGGCGGGTTTTTGGGTTAAGCCCGAAGATTGAATCCAGGACATATTTTGAATTGGGGAGACGTGAGTTTTGAGAGGAGTTGATAAGAACATTATTATCCGGGATGGATGTAAAGCAACCGGAGGGGGATGATGGGAGGGGGTGGGTCAGGTGGAAGTAGAGGGATGTGTAGGAATGAAAGGAGGGAGATGTGGGTTAGTACTATCAGTAATGACAGGGATAAGGGGAAGGGGTGGGAAGGTGGGAGGCATGGATTGCTCTACCATTTGAGATAAGAAGTACTATATGAGTGGTATAGGAGTAGTACTTACCATAAAAAAATAAAGTTTAAATCATTTTAAAACTGGTTGAACAAGTGGTAAAATTTAGTAGCGAGAAGCATTTTGTAAACGGCTTGTGTTTGGGAATTTTTAATATGATTTTGGTAGATAACCTTAGGTGTTTCTGTGCATGGTTTCTAAATAGTCTAAGTATGCAATTTACTGCAAAAATTTTACATCTTAAAACTTTTATTTGGACAGAGAAAATAGCCTTCAACTTTCATGCTTTTTGAACATGTTCTCCGTCCAGTATTTTTATAGCACTTACAAATGCATTCTTTGACCTACAGCAGCATTTCTAGCCTTCTACGGACTGTTTTGGCATTGTGTAATTTTAAGCTAGTTTTGTGATTTTAAATAAGTTTTATAATGGTATTTAAATTAATTATTTTTATGAGACCTTTTTAGGGAAGTAAAATAGCAGGTCTTAAATTGTTTTAAAAGTTGTTTCAAGTTTAAATATATTATTATTAACTATTTATAAATTTTTAAGAAAAATGTTTATTTTGTAACATTTATTTAAATGTTTTTCTCTAGTAATTTCTAAAATAGTTATTTTTACATAATATTTCACATAGATATTTAAAACCTATTTATAAATAATTTTGTAGTATTTATATATAAGTTTGGAAAGTAAGTAAAGCATTTTATAAAAGAATAAAGGAAGTTTGGTTATAACATTTAGTTATAATGAATGATTTTGAGAAGTTATTTAAGATATATCTTGCTTTATAAGTATACTTAAATCTTTAGAAAGCATGTTTTTAAAGATAATGAGAAGTATGAAATGGGGGTTTATAGTAACAATGTTTTAGCAACATTTTTTTTTTAACTCATTTGAATATACTTTGAATATGAGTGGATATTTGAAAAGCGTGTTTCTAAAGGTAACAATAAGTGTGAATGGTTTTGGATTTACAGTAACAATGTTTAAGCAACATTTATTTTTACCCTTTTGATTATACGTTTGAATGTAAGTATATCTTTAAAATTAATGTTTTAAAGATGATGGAAAGTATAAAGTGTTTTGGATTTATAGTAAACAATGCTTTAGCAACATTTGTTCTAAACACTTTTGATTATATTTAAGTGGAAAATCTTGTTAAATGATTTGTGCATATTATTATACCTTTGAGATAATTATATGAATATATTTTGAAGATTTAAATGAGTGGAACTGAATAGCGAAACAATAGTGTACATGTATATATCTTTCGTAAAGGGTAATTTAATTATATATATACAAGTGGAAAGAGGAAGTAAATAAAAGCATCATAAATTTATATGGTTCGAATTTCCCAGGAATGACTCATTCGTATAAATGCCTCTTTCTTTTAGAACATTTGTATTCAAGATCCCCTAGGGAGGACTCCTATATAAAGTTCGCTTACTTATAAAAGAAGTTTAATTAGATAAAAGAAGTTTTAGTTGATAAAAGAATTAATTAAATAAAATGGGGATTTAAAGTTGCTTATGTGACTTAATTGTGCTTTGTGCGCTTACTTGTCTATGGGAAGTATTTGCTCTTGTATTTAGCACTAAAGGCCGACAAAGTATATTTGTTTTATCAGTGAGAGTTAAGAATGATGTTCGAGTTGGGCTTAGTAGCAAACTATGCTCTAACCTACTGGGCTCACTTTTGGCCTAGGGATAGCGTAAGTTGAGAAGGTCGAAAATGCGATAAGTATACCAGACTTGATTTCCATATGCTATCATTTTTTTCCATAGAATTTGACCAAAAGTAATTTAAGAAATATTTATAAGAAATACGAGATTTATATGGCACGGTTATCCTCTAAGTGATGTTGTGTCCTATATATAAACTTGTCTTGCTTTTCTTGGACAAGGGGTAAGGAAGTCCGTTCGAATAAGAGATGATCTCCATCCTTATACATTGTCTATTTATTTCTAAAAGAACTGAAGTTAAGTTAACCGAAAATTCATCGATTTGGTTTTTGAAGAGTCCGGTAAGCGGGCGAGTATACTTATATAAGATGACTCGAAACCATAACCAATTTAAATCTGATATGAAAGTTCTATGTTTTAGGAAGAGATTATGGAGCTAAATGTTATTGATTTGAACTATCTATCCTATGGTTAAGTCCAACGGAGAGGTCGGTGTTAACATTTCAGACAATGCTATAGAGTCGAACTATCTATCCCGAGGGTAACTCCGAGAGAGAGGTGAGCATTAGCATTCGATGAACAACTGATGTTGGAATCCATGGAGAGGTTTGTAAACAGTTCAAGTTTTAGTGGATCATGTGTTGAGATGCTGGAATCCATAGAGAGATTCGAGATCTATTTGAGTGATAAGGAATCGTGTGTTGAGATGATGAGCGTGACTTCATCCATTTAAAATGATAGAAAACAGAGTAGGATGCACTGGCAGTGAGTTTAGCTAACCTAAGGGTATATCAACTTCAAATCTAGAGATGCTTATGGATGTTGCTAGCAGGGAGTTAATGATATTCAGTACAACGTGTTCGGGTGTGGACTAGTTGTATTAACCTTGTAATATATTTTATCTAGAGATATACATGTTCGAAAGGTAGTTTCTGACCCTTTTTAGAAGGCCCACCTTGATGTACCGAGGAGACCTATAAAGGAAATCCATATACGAACATACTTTAGTAGTTTTAGTTGCACTTCTAATATTGTTGTGTTGTGAGATGCAAGTAGCATAACTATTTTTTAATTTATATCCTACACCCTATACACTATTTATTATTTCACCTTACATGCTTATTAGATGGCTTGGTTCTTTTAAGGGAAAAATCATTTCGGTGAACCGGGTATCAAAAGATACTTTTATATTATGGTCGCATATTTCTTGAGTTTCTCATACTAGACTTATGAATGGCTCGTGGTTTTATCTTTCTCTTAGTTCCTCGGGTACCCTTTTAGGTAGTCTGAGAAAGGTAGGTTTTTATTGATATTCTTTGGACCTCAAGGAGATAAGCTAGATGCATTTACCTACTATAGTATTTTATTTCTGCAGCACTACTATTATGTATAGTCATCATTTGTGAGGATAGGCTATTATACCTATTTAGGCTAATGATAGTACTTAGAATTATAACTTTGAAATGTCATGTATCTTAGAGTATCTCTTTATACTGTCTTTTGATATTATATATTATCGTTATGTTGTGAGATTCGGTTGCTTTGTTCTCTTCTTTCTTATACCTTTTGCCTTTTCTTTTTACCCTAACAATCTGTCTTTATGATATTTGGGTGCTCGATACGTGAATACCATGGATGTATTAGTGTCAACATTTGGGGGTCAAAAAGGCCGGTCGTTACACAGACGCTTCTCTCCTTCTCTTGTTAAGCTCGACCACTTTCTCTACAATGCCACCTGTAAAAAATCTCACCCTATATCTTCTATCCATGGCCTTCCCTCGATCCTTTCTGACTACTGTCCCATCCTCCTTGACTCTGGTGACTCCAAATCCTCTAGATCTTACTTCAGATTAGAGAAGTTGTAGCTATTGGAACCAAGATTTGATGACCTGGTTACTAAGATCAGGTCAAAACCTTAGATCTAGTCCTTTACTTTTACCATCTTCGTTAGCAAACTCATATTCCTAACAAAATATCTTAAGTCATGGTCCATATCCATATGGAGTTCTCTTGGATCTTGGAAATCTAATCTCTAAGATGTTATCCAAGATCTCAATATCCTTAAAGAATCCAGACCTCTTTCCAAGCATAAGATCCCACCATGGAGAACTAGAACAAGATCTACAAAGCCTCATGGAACATGAAGAAATTAATTGAAGATAGTGATCCAAAGCCCTCTGGCTCAAGGATGGTGATAGGAACATTGCGTACTTTTATAGAATTATTAATGCTAGAAGGAAGGTAAAATATATTCATGAAATCACTCATGACGGTAAACTCTTTCGAGATCAGCTTGAACTCAACCACTACTTCAGACAGCTTCTTGGACCCACCCAACTTACCCAACCCTGTATTAGATGGCAAAAGATTCACCAAAACCCCTCTCCCCTCTCAATCGAATTCGTCTTCAACGAAGATAAAATTTTGATGGCGCTAAATGAAATGAATGATGATAAGTCCCCTAGGTCGGACGGCTTCGGACTTATTTTCTACGAGAGATTTTGGCCCATTAGATGTCCTCGGCATGTTTGATGAGTTGTACTCCTACCCTTCCATGATTGCCAGAACTAACTACGCTAGTTCTTACTTTGAAAAACCAAGAGTTAACACCCTCCCTGAGTTCAAGCCCGTAAGCCTCCTCAACACTTCATTCAAATTCATCGCCATGGTCCTGGGCTATCGTCTAAAGCCATACATCTTCTACCTTGTCGAGCCTGAACAATCTACCATTATTCAAGATAGATCCATTCTTGACTATGTTGCCACTACCCAATAGGTTATTTCTCACTGCTTCACTAACATTCCTTTTACCTTGATTAAACTCGATTTTTCTAAACCTTTTAACTCCATCAATGAGAATTCTGTTCTCGATATTTTTCTATATTGTGTTTATCTTAGAAATTGATCAGTTAGATAAGCAGCATCCTACACTCAACCATGCATACTATTTTGGTTAATGGTATTTGGGGTAGTCATATCAAATCCTCCCCCAGCCTTCACCAGGGAGATCCTCTTTCTCCCTTCCTTTTTGTTCTGGTAAATGATGTCTTCAATAATATGAACAAGCTGGAAATTCCTCATTATCTCCTTTTTGGTATCTATCAACCTAACTCTGTGCATAGGATTACCAAAATTCAATACGCTAATGATACCATCCCGTTTGCTTCACCTACTCCTTCCCAAATGCATAACCTTAAGTTACTACTATACTCCTTTGAACTCATATCCGACATAATGATTAATTTTTCTAAGAGCTCCATCCTAACGGTGGGGGGTGTAGATAATCTTGGGCAATCTTGGGCTTCTCACTGCCAATGCCCTAAACCGTAAGCTTGTACCCTTCCTCATTTCCTATATTGGCATTACCATCCATCCCAATAGACTCTAAAAAGAAGATTAGTTTCCTTTGATCACCAAATTTTTTAACCATCTTGCTTCTTGGAAGGCCTCCTTCTAGAGTTGGTAGACTTGTGCCACTTAATTTTGTCTTCTCAGTCATCTTGACCTATAGGCTCTCATTTCATAAATTTCCTACAAAGGTTATCGTAAATTTGATCGGATCAAAAGAAACTTTCTCTGGCATGGCTCATCTCCCAACTCTTGAGTGAATTGCCTTATTAACTTAGAGGTTGTATGTAAGCCAGTTTCTCAGGGAGGCTTAGGGTAATTAACTTGCACCACTTCAACTCTGACCTTCTTGCTAATTGTATATGGAGATGCTTATCTGACGATACTTACATTTGGAAAAGCGGATCCATAGTAAATAATATGTTTCCAAATCCAAACTCTTTCTACACAATAGTATCATCTACAAACCTTCTCATTTCTAGTCCAACACTCTCTCCACAATGAGATGGGTCAACCCCTATGTCTTTATGAAGGCTGGTAATGGCAATAACTTTAGCTTCTAGTGGAGTACTTGATTATCTGACTTACCTTTACGGCTCCTCCTTCTTAACCTTTTCAATATTGTTAGTAACTTGTCCATCACTGTCGGTGATGCTCTAAGATTGGGGATCAATTGCTTTTAGTCTAACTAGACAATCATCGGACCTACCCTTACTCAACTACATTGCCTCCTCTCTTAGCTACATTACCTACAACAGTCCTCTATCTCGAACAGCTTCTACTGGAATCTTGAGCACCATGGTCATTTCTCAGTCAAATCCCACTACCATCCCCTGTATGATTCTGGAAGATACTTTACTTTTCGAAGGCTATGGAATGCAAGTTGCCACCTAGAGTCAAGAAGCTTATGTGGATCCTTATCTAAGGAAAGATTAATACTAAGGACAGGCTGATTTGTACATGAATAAACATATTCCCCACCTGCCTAATGTGCCATATTAAACCTAAAGCATAGGTTGTCTCTTCTTTAAATGTGATCTCGCTCATTATACCTAGACTACCTGTGCAGTTCAAATCCTCCTACCAATACCCAACATTACCTCTTTCTTTGACCATTGGAAGAATAGCATGAACAAACCATGCACACTGACACCCTCCTTTGAGCCTTCAATTGAGTTATTTAGGTCGAAAGGAACTCGCAATGCTTCAACAATAAATATAGTAATACTTCCAAGATATGTCATAATATTTTACATATTTTTTATACATGAACAGGTGCTAGATTCCAGCCTCTCTTATTGATGATTGTAGATGACACATATAATGTGGAATCAGTTGATAGTGTGATGCTATCAAGGCCACAAACATTGATAATATAGATTTCAATGAAGATGTTTAGTCGGGCACTGATAGATCTCTTTGGTGTTTGCTGGGATTATACAGGTTTAGGTATGATCTATGGGATGTATGGTTATTGCTTCTATACCACTATATATAATTCCTTTAACCGCCATCGATTAAGCAAGTTAATTGGTTGACTTATTTATTTTCTTTAATTATGTTTTTGGCTGTGTCATCCCGCACTACACATCCATTCTTCTAAAACAAATTGGCTTTTATTATATAATAAAGGAGATTGTTTTATTATGGAAGGAAACTTAACTAAATCAATTAAAAGCGAAAAGAAGGGAGTAAAATATTATTACATTTTCTTGCCCTCTCCACTCACTCTTTTCATTTACAACATAAGCTAAAACTAAAGAAAAAGAGGTATACCACCGTTATCACTATTATCATCATTTCAATTTAGAACAAGAAGAAAATGCTTAGGAAAGAAGAAGCTTAATGCAAATCTCATCACTACAATGAATACAAGGTGAATACTATTGCCATCTCTTGTATGTTTATCTCATTTAATTTGGATTTAAGATGAAACCCAAATTCGTATATTATGAAATCATGCGTTTGGCTTAAGTAATCAGTTATTTGTGTTATTGTTATCATTTTTTAATTTTGTAGAATTTTCCTAAAGGAATTTCAACTTTAAAAGATATATTTTTATCTCTAAATGCTTTGAATTTTAGATATATTATTTGTTATTTTGGAAATGTGTATGTTAAATTTCATATTTTTTGGATTAGTTATGAATTTAACATCAATTTATTAAGATAAGAAAGGTGTAACTTTTGGATTTTAATTATAAAGTATGAGTGTAATTATTGAAAATTTTATATGTGATAAAATAAGGCATTTCGTATTTTTGGGAATTTTTGGAGATTTTCTCTTATGTTGGAAGGGTTTAATTATTAAGGATAATAGTTAATAAATTATGGTATGTAATTAAGATTTTGTAAAGATAAAGAAATTTTATCTCCGATTTTACTACAAGAAGTTATGAAATGGGTTTGATTAATCAATGTGAATTTGACAAAGACAATGACTTAGTAAAAAGTTACCACTTTTAGGGGAAATAAATCAATTATTTAAATATTTATGAAAAACCCATTTTTAACATGCAATGCCTATCTTGAATTCAATAGTTATTTTTTTCAGCATGCGGTAGCTTTGATTTTAAACCTTCGATAGCATGCTTTTTCAACTTCCGACAGCTATGTATATTTTCAACCCGCAATAGCCTTTTTTTCAATATTCGAACCATTAGGGTTAAAGAAGAAGAGGTGGAAGAAGAAAATATGAAACAACATCATTATCTAACCATCGCAGTGGAATAAAATATAATAGATAATCAATGATCTTTACACAAAAGAAAACTATATCTGTTTGTACATACATCATCAGAGTACATCATCAGAGTTCAACATCAATAACATACAACTGAATACATAGCGGAATAATAATCAAATATGGAAGTACGTATCGCCATCTAGCTCGTCGCCTGAGCTATATAGCATTATATCCTGTATTCTATAATACTCGGTCTGACTTGAGCATTATAGCTAAATAACGCCCGAGTCAGTCTGGAATACCAGCGTGAGAAATCACACTCAAATTGATTATTAAAGTTTCAAAAATCCTTTGAAAAATCAAAGCATCTCGTAAGACCACGCCACAAATAAACATGTCGGGTTTTTACCTTATGATAGCTAAAACACCTTTTATTAAAATTCTCTGATATTATAATAGTGTCTATAGAAAGTAAAATAGAGTCTAGCTGAAATGCGTGCATCTCGCGTTTCAGCAATAGTTGGGCACAATCAAAACTGTACGAACACGTAGGGAAAATGGATTTCCGACTAATGACTAGGCACTGGGGTACCACCTGTCACAGTATGTGGCCTAGATCACCGTACCGAGGATCACTTCCGACCTCCTGCAACATAAGACCAGGATTACCCCTTACTGGATAATCCCGAGTAAGATCACCCCACGGTTGTGATCAGCAACCGCACCACTAAGCCGAAATAAAAGGGACATCTAGACAGGGATGACCTCACCCGAAATGGGTACTACCCACATGCCTTGCTGCATAACCCCTGATTTTTAGTCATTCCCGGTTGAGGCTAAGCGTTACCTTTTTAGAACGTTTCACTTAGAATGCCCATCGTCCACCTAACGATGTTCCGAAATCATTCATCCATACAAGTCTGTCCCGGGTTCGAACGGAACCGAAGGCACTATTCTTACTACATCCATTTTGGAAACATCCATAGGATAAGTAGCGACTAGTCCTTGCACTTCACTGCTCCATCTTCGAATCTAAACTCGTTTTTCCACGAAAACGTACAAACCGGATCGAAGTGGTTTTCGAGAAATAAATCCCGATCCCGGTCTCTTTGAAACGATCAGTGCATTGTCCAATATTGATAGTCGGTTATTTAACTATCAATAAGCATTCACAAACATCCATCAAACAATAAATAATCTCCCAAATTATTTATTAACCACAAAATATCTTCACAGGATATATTTCTATTTTCAACCCTTTGAATATAGTTTCAAACCATACTTTTCTCATAAGATAAATTTCCAAATATTTATTTCCATGGAAAACAACCAAGCACAAAACTTAGATTTTTAAAAATAATTTAGAACACTTTATTATAAGATATATTTTAACATTTAGATTGAAAACTATTTCAATACTTTATGAAAAATATATATATTAGGAATATTTAAAATGAGGCTACTTTATAAAATATAAAACTAGATTTTTCTTAAAAACAAATACCAAGTCACTTTTAAATAATTACTACTATAATAGATTAAAAGAAAATACTTACTTTAGAATTTAAATGTTTAGAAATAATAAATTTTCTAAAACATGCTTTTTAAAACGACATTAAAACCTTTAAAAATTTACTTTGAAACGTACTTGGCTATTCAGGGAAATACTCTTCTCTTTCCATCTTTAAAAATAAATCACTATTTATTTTTAAACAAATTTTCTCATTCCTTTAACAAATTCCCACCGTGAATTTATTTTTTCAAATATCCACTGATATATTGTTTTACTTTTATAAACATAGTTTATAAACTTCATAGTCACATTCTCCTTTAAATTTTCAATTTCAAATATTTAAATCAGTTTCCAAATTGATTTCCAATTTACTCCATTTGAAATAAATTCCTTTACTTACTCAATTCATTTCAAAATCCATTAATTATAGACTTTTATTTTTATTTTTCTTTCATTTGATTTTTTTTTAAACTGAAACATACCAATTTCAGATGTTCCAAATTTCTTCTTTATCCTTTTCAGTAATTTAAATATTAAATTTAAAATAAATGCTTTATTCTTTTAAATAATAACACTGAAGATTAAAATTCATATCTTTCTGTTCATTCAAAAATCCCTTTTCATATACGGAATTTATTTATTAGAATTTTAAAACCACTAATATTCTTATCCGGTTCATTCTTAATTTATTTAAATTCTCTATAATTATTTTCTTAAAAATTCGTTCTTTTATTTTTTTTCAAAAATCCAATTCTATATATTTTAATAACCCAGTGTACCGAAATATATTCAAGTAAACCATAATATTAAATATTCCAATTATCAATAATATTCATCACAGAATATCAGATATTCATAACAGAGGTTATTAAAATAAATCAAGATAATTTTGAGGAATACAGTTGGATCCCTCCAACCTGTTTTCCCTGCATCCATAGATGTTAGCACAATTTAAAATACCAATTCCACTTCAAGGTGGAATATCGCGGTATATGGGTTTTAAATATAAAATAATCCGCTATTATGCGGCGCATAGGGTCTCATTCGCTACATAATGCGGGAAATCAATCATTCCAAGATGTATTATATACTACTATATATAATATTGCACATCCAATAAAATCAATTAATCAACCAATTATTTAAATTTAACCATTTAAGTTTAAATTATAACCAGATGAGTGAGATTAACTCACCTTTGATTTAGTTTGCAATCCGATCCAATCCGGCTTGTTTCCATTATTTTTGACCTTGTACAAGCATTATAGGATATATTAATATTTGAACCACTTGAAGGGTAAATTGCCATCAAATAAATTTAGTTAACCAATTATTTTATTTAAACTAATGTTCTGGACAAATACAATTTAAGTTTAATTAAACCGATTAGCTTACAAATAAATCACCTTAATAAATTATTTTTAAAATAATTTGTAAATTAAAATATCTATGTATGTATTTATCTACTTCATTTTTCTTTTGAAACTACCTACGCCTATACTTATAAATTAATCTATATTGCCCTTTTAAATTTCTACCTTCTAAATCATGTCCATACACAGACTATTTTCTGTTTTGCAATTTACATACACTTATATAAATCTTTAAACATATTTATCTTCTGATCTGTATGTATACAATTTCTCTGTTTTAAAAACAACTTAATATATTCAAATTAAAAACAGAATTTACCTGCTGCTAAAACCAATGTCAAGATCGAGCATAGCTACCCCGCAAGCGCCTTCTCTAGCTCCAACGTCGACACCAACTGCTCAAATCTCACGTGACCTCGCCAACATCCAGAGTTCACCGATCAACGATGCAGTCGATCCCCTCCCTTCGAACTCGTGACTCGCAGCAGCCCTAAACCCGAGCTATGGCGACGATATCGCGGCGCCGATAGCTACACCCCCCATCTCGAGCGCCATGATTTCAATTTCGCCGAACACCACTGCCCCCTCGAACGCCATCCCGAGTCAAACCCTAGTCGAAATCTGCTTCATCCCCACTTCCCTTCGAATGCGAGCTTCATAGAACCGATCGATGTGATCTACTCCACCTACACGCGATCCGCTTCTTCCTCGCGTTGAGCAGCTCCTAACCCACTCACGACGATGAAGTCGCGAAGTTCTCCGCGATGAGAAATCGCGCCCTAACGTCTTCTGTCAATTCCTCTATTTTATTTTATACGAATTGATTTTCGATTTTAGGATGATGAAGGAATAAATATTCTCGAATTGAATAACGAGAGAGGAACAGGCAATTATAAAAGGAACGAGAAGTGTGTGATGGAAAATAAAGGTAGTGTGCTCTTGAAAGAAGTTGGGAGACATGATTAGATACTGGCATGCTCTAATCAACAAGCAACAGTAATTTCGAAATGACAAGAAAAAGTTACGATGTGAAATAATTCAACTGAGGATGACCAGGATTTAAATATTTTAAATTAAATTCAAATTCAAATTCAAATTCAAATTCAAAAGCAACCCAAAATTTCAAACTCCTATCGAGGCGTGCCGTCAGGCGTTTATAATGTTATACCCCTATTCCGAACGCAAAGGAAAATGTTTCGAGTCCTAATTCGATCATATGGAGAAGATAACTTTTTGGATCGAGTTATTATATTAAATTTTGGATATACATTTTAGCGCGTTAACTTATCGTGCGCTCACACAACAACTCCAAATGCTACGAAAATTGAAATACGATAATAATATAATATTACGGATCCAATGGAACTGGTTTCGTCCAATTCTGAAAATGTGCCTCGGAAGGCTATTTTTAAACGTCAATTTAAATGATATATTTTTTAAACCGAACGCATCACTTCCAATTTCAATTTAAAAGATTTTATTATCTTTAAAACTATCAATATAAAATTTACAAGCCCTCAAATTATTTTTAACAAGCTTAAAACTGAAGATTCAACATTTTACCCAACTTTAAATTATTAAATTTTAATAACTTAATTATCAAATAAATAGCGATATTTTAAATTCAACTTAGAAACTAACTTTTAAACGTTTAAAATCAATTAAATATTCCGATTTCGAACATCTAAAAATTCCAGGTCGTCACATTCCTCCCCCTTAAAAGAATTTCGTCCCCGAAATTACTAGTTAAGACGAACGATTCAATACGCATTACTATTTTCCAAAACCAAACAGTTTTATCACCTTGCCATAACGTATCTTTTATTAAAGACCCACTATTACTTCAACCAACTTTCCAAGACCTTCCATAGTTTCCAACAACATTATTTACTTCATTTATTCAAACTTAAATTTAAATTCAAATTTAAATTATCACAATTTTCTAACTCCCTAAATTTCCGAAAAATTTCGCCAGCGTCTCCTTTGCGCGGCTAGCTCGATGCAACTTCAAAATGCCTGTACGGGCTTCCAAATTCCAAAAAAAAACAAAAACCCAAGTGGCTATATCAAAAACCCAATCAAATTTCATACTGAAATTTAAACAGATACCTTTTTGGTCGGGCAATTCAAATTTATCATCTGAAATCAAAACCAATTTCCCTTTCCCTTTATAATACCTGCATATCCTATAATATCCGATCATAGTTTTTTTAGAATCATTTTATACATTCCTTACAGAGGTTTTCATATCTGCTTCTATTCAAATTAGTTTTCTCATTTCCATATGAATTCAATTTATCTTTAACTCTGAATATAAAATTTCATCTTCCATTTATAACTGATTCATATCATTATTTTAAATTAGTTTCATCCTCTAATTTATTCCAATTTTCAATTTGAAATCGTTTTGTTGCTAACAAAATTTTCCAAAAAATTTTCAGAAATTTTCTAACTCCCAAAATTTTAGAATTTTTTTGGCAGAGTCTCCTTTGTACGGAGGAGCTTTTGCAATTTGACAAAAGATATAAATATATATACATCGACCCACACGGTCGAAAAAACAAAAACAGTTCATATTTCCTATTTTTATTGTGTAGGCGTACCTTTATTTAGCTTTTTTAAGCAAGCGGCTTATTTATTTAGCAGTTAGCGTGTCCAAAATCCAGCCAAACGGCTTCCCGGTACCCGGACTTACTCAATTCAAACATGTAAGTGCCATATATATGAAGTTTAACAATATTTCACTTATTTGCAATAGTTAACACATGAAAAACAATGCACACTAAACATTTTCCGTAAGCAATTTATATAGTTTTAATACTAATTCAACTGTTTTCAATTAATTCATATACCATTTTCATTAAATTTGCATGGTTTACAACCTACTTGCTTATATTCAATCCATTTTTAATTTTAAACGAACACATATTATTCCAATTGATTTAAAATTAGATTCTGTTCACCTCTGTTAATGCATTTACTTTCGTTTACGATAGAATGACTAATTTTTTGTGCAAATTTGATGTTATTCATGCAAATAACAATTACTGTAACGACCCGTAATTTTTCTATAATTAAAATAGCTAATTTAATAAGATTTCGTGGTTTAATGTTAGAAAAAAATTTGTAATTCGTTTGGAATAATAATAACTGGAATGAATTGCAACAATAATTATCCAAGTAATGAAAATAAATGCTACTTAGTGAATGCCTTTGCAATCAATAGTTGAATATGATAATAAATGTTGAATTCATTGGGTATAATAGAGTAATTGATTGATAAGTAAAATCTATTTAAAATCAAGTATTGAATATTGATCAGGTAAATTGTTTAAATTAAATATTTTAAAACTTATTGAATAATTGAATAACTGTAAAATGAAAATAGTGTTCTAAATTGTGAATTGGTTTTAAAAGTTGAATCTTATAAGTTCAATTTCAATATTTCAAAAGATAATGAATTATTGGATAATCGAAATTGTTTAAATTTAATACTTGGAATTTATTGAATAATTTAATAATGGGAATTGAATAACCGTATAATGGGAATGGTTGTTCTATAATTTTAATTCGTTTCAAAAGTTAAAATTTTTAAGTTCGTTTTGAATATCTCAAAAGATAGTGATTCAAGAATAATAATAATTGTTTAAATTTAATATTACAAATGTTTGAATAATTAAATTCCGAATTTGATATGATTAATTTGATATTGAAATTTAATATATGAAAATAGAGTGAGTAATTGAAATTTGATTTAATATGATTCAAATTGATTTCCAAAGTGGATGTAAGTTATATCGGGATTATAATAGAGTTAATAAGATTTTAAAATTGGAATTTATTGGATAATTGAATAACGGGTTTAATATGATTAAAAATGATTTGTAAAATTTTATTTTATCATATTAAAGTTAGAATGATGTTGTAGAACTTTTAAAATCGAATTAAAAGTAAATCTGTGAAAATTGAATATTTTAATATTTAATTATCGACTGAAAAATAGCCAATTTTCGAACAGTCTCAGAATTGGACGAAACTAGTTCCATTGGATCCGTAATTGTTTGTTATTTTCGGATTTCAATTTTCGTAGCAATCGGAGTTTTCGTTTGACCGTGGCAGCTCGAAACACATCGAAATTGTTTTAATATTAATTTGACGAGTTAAAATAGTCATTTTTCAAACAGTCTCGGATTTCGATGAAACCAGTTTCATCGGATCCGTAATATGATATTATTATAAGGTTTCAAATTTCGTGTCAATCGGATTCACCATTTGTCCGGGGCGAGCCAAAACGCCTCGAAATTAGTTTATATCGATTTAATTTAAATTGATCGTTTGTCACTGTAACTCACACATACAATCGAATTAGCTTCCGAAACCTATTCCATTGTGTTCAGAATGTGGGGTAAACCCTAGAAACGCCGGTCACCGTGAGAGATTGGAGTTCGGAAATTCCGGATGAATGGTAACTCGAAAAATTTCTATAAATGGACTTGCTATCTTCACAATTGCAACAAAACTAAACCCTAACCCTAAAACAAAGCCGGCCGCCATTTTCAAACCAAAGGCCGAAAATCACTCGTCTTCTCCCCTCAAAATCTTCGAATCCACACGCTATTTCCAGAAACTCTTAACTGCAAAGTTGAAGAGCACGTTGTGATCTACAGATCCAACGACTATGATCGTGATTGGGTCAGCGGATCGACGTGAATTGGTGTTTGAAGGGTCCGTTTTTGGTTGCGTTTTCCTGGCCGGTGGTGGCGCTAGGGGGGTGCGATCGGCCGGCGTGGGTCGAGCTCGTGACGAGCTTCGACGTGGTGCTGCTGTGATGGAATTTCGACGAGCGTAGGGTGGTGCGTGTACTAGGGTTAGGGCCAGCATTGGGTTACTTGTTGCGTGAAGAGCCTGGGGACGGCCTGGGGGAAGAAACGTGATGAACGGCCTGATTTGTTTCGGGGTAAAATTAAAATAAAATGCTGAATTTATATATATATTAATTCGTTCAAACTTTAAAGATGCATAACTTTGTCTTACGAGGTCGGATTTCGACGAAACGAATTGCGTCGCAATCGTTTTGTCGAGCACTACGCTATGGAACTGGATTGGAGTCATTTGGAGCTAGTTTGAATTTCGGATAAAATTAAACGCGCGTTCAATTGTATTCGAAATAAAAACGCTGGAACTACATTGAAATCAAGGTGAGTGTTTTATAACGCTCACAACGTACTAAATATCTTTATGCTAGTTAAATTTGACATTATGAAGTGTTATGATTTTATTTGTCGTTGTTTGATAAAATTTAGTTGTCATATAGATTGTCATTTGAATTAACCATTGAAAATTAAATTGACAGTTAAATTGAATTGAAATTGAATTGCGATTAAATTACCTGACATTGATAATTATGAAATTTCCATGAATTGTATTGTCTATTGGATGATGTATTTTGATGGATGTTATTGGTTGATATTTAAATGTTTGGATGTTTATTTGCTTATATATATCCTGTTATGCATACATATGAAACTATGATTTGATTAAGTGATATATATTCATCCCTGACATTTAATTGAAATAAATAATTACTTGGCCATATGATAGAAAATTATATACGGACACCGGATTGGCTAAATTAATAATTTTTAAAATAGTCGATTTGAAATTTATTTAAATGTTTTGATTTAAAAGTTATAAATAGAAATCAATTTATAAAAATCGAATTTATCGAAAAATTGAGTTTGGAATGTTGAAATAAATTTTGGTTAAAAGAAATTGTTAAATAAACAAAGTGGAGACTTTAGAATTTAAAATCGGGATATGATTGAATTTCGAAAATTGATTTGTTTAAAGATTGAACCCTTAATTCGAGCTTTGAATATTACTAAGTAAAAGCGACATAAAATGATATTTTGAAATTGAGCTTGAAATTGAATCACATCTGTAATTGGGATTTAAATTTGAATATTGAAGGATACTTTTGTTAAGTGTTATAAATTGATATTTTGAAAAATCAAGCTAAAATTCGATATAAATTGAAATTGAATAAATTGAAGGTGAATGTAAAATTGAATTAATTTGAAGTCAAAGTTGACATTGATTTGAATTGAAATCGAAATTGAATCGGTAGAATGGAAATTGAAATTATTTGAATGGGGAAGTTATAATTGAAATGGTTTGGTTTTGAAGCTGTTTTATTTTGTTTTCCAAATTACTCAGTTATATAAACCACTTTCGAATACTTAAACTATTTTAATCTATTTTTAAACTAATTTATCTACTTGAAATCCATTTGAAAATTTTAAGTATTTTTAACTACTTTAATTATTTAAACTACTTTTAAACTGCTTAAAAATATTTTCTAAAAATTCCAAGCTGGTTAATAAGGTGAAATGTTATGTTTAAATCTTGAATTTAAATATGAATTGGGTTAAATGAAGTTGCAACCTAAATTGAAATTCGAAATGATTTTGAAATCAAAATGAGATATTGATGCCAAAAAATGATTTTTGAAACGGAATCTTACACTTGAATAGATATGGTGATATTTGAAATGGATTTGATTTTTAAGCGAATATGATATTTTGATATCAATTATGAATTGATTTGAAATGTAAAAGAGCCAACGGTGTAATAATACGTAGTTATTAAAGAGACCGGGATCGGAGATGGACATGCTTTCTGTCGATACCGAACACCACTTTAATAACTATTATACGCGGAGTGTTGATCCAGAATGAAGTGGATGGTTTGGTGAACGCGTTGACTGAAGAAAGAGAACGATTATTGGATGACCCCTGACATGACTGAAACGGGAGCTGCGCCGGGCCATTGAGGTTCACCATCTCTAGCGGACACACTTCTTCGATACCATATCTATTACATTTGTGATTCGATTTGGGTGCACCCTTGATTTGGGAGTGTTGTTTCGCGGTGTTGGGGTAGCTGCTGGCTATGCTCAACATCAGTCCGGATCACGCAACTACTAGTATCCTAGTTGTTATCGCCTCATGTACCTTGTCATACTGATTATCCTATTCGCGACCACTACGTTATGTTTTGTGTTATACCTATGGGGTACCCTCTGATAACCACCAGTTTACGGTGGGGCTTACGGTGCTGTATAGACTATGGCATTATAAAAATGTGTTAAGGGGGATTATGGTAACGCCTTAACGCTATTTTGATACTTTATATTACTGATAGGCATTATCTACTTAGCGTACATTACTACACAGTAGATAGTTTAACGGATCCTTAAGAGATGGAAAATCCCGTAACATCTCTTGAGTTATTGCACGCACGTTGACACTGGATATGAGATGTCAAACCCCGTAAACATCTCTGACGCCGTTACACTCATATTTATTTATGATTGATTTAACTTTCATAGGGATATTTTAGTCCTGCCTCGAGTGTTTTGTCTTTTCATTACGCTCGGGTCAGTCCTGAGTTTTTCAGATTTTTGAAGACCTATTCTGGAGGATGAAGACGAAGATTTGGTATACTATTACTATTATTACCCTTGCATCATGCTATCCGCTGCATTATTTTAATTGTTCTGTTGTATATATATAACTCTGATAAATGTTGTATAAATAATTGTCTAAGTATAGTAAACAGCTTCATGAACTGTTTATTTGACTATTATATTTTATCGTTCCGCTGCGAGATTCTGTGTTGTTTCATTTCTTTTATTTCTCTTTCTTTTCTTTTCTTATTTACCCCAATAACCATCTGCCCTTTTAAATGGTTTGAAATCGGCATGTGTATTTGATCGTCGGTTTAAACTGTCCAAAAAGGCGGGTCGTTACAGTTGGTATCAGAGCTTTGGTTTAGCGATAACCTTAGCTTTGTGGGGTCTGACTCTTTATAAATAGGGTAGTTATACCCTATGATGAGTCGCTGTGTGTATACATATGAGAGAGCATATTTGTTAGTGATATAAAATGTTTTATATTGTGTCGGTTAATTTGTTGAGTGGCTTATGGATTCTAGTCAATACGAGTAATTAACGTCATTGATAGGGATCTCTAAACACTTAAACAGAACAATTCGACATAGTATTGTTTTGAAATTTGGTAAATGAAATAATTTTGCCCTAAATTATATTTTGTATATAAAGAAAAAAAATTCAGAAATTATTGTGACTTATCTAGCTTACCTGGTTGTTAGGAATGAAATATTGGTTATTATCATAAATTGGATATTGTAATTTAATAAATAAGGTGAATTACAAAATGAACAATGATAAAACAACTTGTGGAATGTTTTAAGAAAGAAAATCCTATAAGAATATTTATAAAGGTGACTTATAAATTAAAATAGATTTAAACTGGAAAATATTGAATTTAAGACCCGGATGTTTTGACAATGGTTTTCAAAAGCTTTGAAGAAATATATAGTAATTTTAGTTGGAAATTGTTGATGGAAATATTTTGAAAGGATTTTTAAAGGAAGGAATGAATTCAGTACTCCTCTCTTATGTCGCTGGAAAATAATTTCGGTGATGACTGCGCAGCATCATCGACGTTCATTTTCGAGTCTCAAAGTGGGGGAGACATCTAAGAAGCTTTGCTTTTCTTCGAAATTATTTTGGGTAAATGGGTTTTAGTTTAAACTCCAAAGGTATGATTTGATATATTTAAAAGGATATAAGTATATATGTTTATTTCAAATGATTTGGAAAGAACCGGGCATTTAAAATTCCAAGTTATGTTAATTAGAAATTTTCAAATTATTTGAACGAAATGTGAATAACCAAAATTTATAAAATAAGAGGATTAGGATATCTAAGCTATTGTTGGGAAAACTTTAAAGTTGAAAGGTAAAGAGGATTTAAACAAATTAAATTTGTGAACATTCTAATTAAGTAAAATGAAATTCTATAAATTTGTATAATACCAAATTTGCATTCTAATAACATATAATATGACTTACCAAATATTAAGATGTTGAAATAATGTTTTGGATATGTAATGAGATATTGTACAAATAAACAGAACCTGAAAATAATTGAAGTATATAAGTAAGGAAAACTCAAAAGGAACTAAATGTATATAAATGAAAATTTTGGTTGTGAAAAAATTTATATATACTTAAATATAGCATGAAATGATGAATGGATAAATGAAACAAGTAAGTGAACTTAAGAAAGAAGACAAATGAATTGTATAATATCTTTTGTAAATTGGTTATAGAAAATAAATATAAATTGCATAGAAAAATTTGAATTTGTAACTTTTGAGATAACTATAAACTAAGAAAAGTCGTATATAAGAAGTTAGACTTTTATGGAATGACTATGAATTAAAGTGATGATTAATAAAATGTTCCATAAATAAATTTGTTATTAACTAAAATTATGAAATTGAAGTAAATGTAAACAGAAGAATCTGGTATAGCTAAGAATCAATTGGAAAATGAAATTGAATTAAATTAAATTACATAGAATGTTTAAAATGAACTTGAGTAAGCAAATTATATGATATGATGTTTAAGAAAAGATAATGTTAAAGAATATGCTATGTAAAGAAATGAATATACTAACTGAATGATGGATTGTGAGTAATTAAGTGAGAAAAAAAAATAGAAGTCAATAAAATAATTTAGTATAGATAAATTGGATAGAAATCTATTGGAAGGTGATACGTTAGATTTTACGTATATTATTTTATTCGCATAACGATTTGATCCAAATTCGAGTACAAAATTTCGAGATGATTTATATCGATCCAAGTTAGGATTTTTCACTCGATTTTCGACGGCGAACCCTGGATATGGATTTTTAATTTGATTCTGGAATTCTCTATCATAGTATATGGCTATGCAAGGAGAGTAACAGTTTCCAATCAAGGAACCAAATCTAAGTCCGCACTAGAGAGTCGTGTGAACGATACTAGTTGGAAGTGAAATTGTGTGATCGAATGAGCGATTAGATTGATATTGCTCACGGATGATATGTACGGCTTACGGACTTAATAAAAAGTTAATATTGGAAATTTAAGATGCCAAATATGTGAAGATAAATTTGTAACTTTTGAGATAACTATAAACTAAGGAAAGTCATATATAAGAAGTTAGACTTTTATGGAATGACTATAAATTAAAGTGATGACTAATAAAATGTTCTGCATTAATAAAATGTTCCGCAAATAAATTGGTTATTAACTGAAACTGAATATGAAGTAAATGTAAACAAAAGAATTTGGTATGGCTAGGAATAAATTGGAATTAAAAGAGATAAACCAAATTGAATGTAAAATTAATAATTTGGTTATGTTGGGTATGATTTGGTTGTTATATGATTGTTAGTTGATTGTATATAATTCATTAAGTGTTAATGAAATTGAAATCTATAAATCATTGAAATCAAATTGGAAGTTAAATGAATTTAAATAGAATTTAATTTGATTCAAATTGGAAGTGAACTAATGTAAATATAAATTAGTGAATGTTAACTAATTGAATTGAGAATGAATGTTAGTAAAATCCAACGTTAATGAATCAACTGTGATTAAAATTGAAAACCAAGTCAATAAATATTAATGAGAAGTGAATTTATATTGATTGGTTATGGATTTGTTGGATGATAGTTGATTTGGCGGATGCATTTGTTGTTTTGTTGCATTAGCTACGTTGGCACATGTAGTTGTTATGTTGCTATATGGTGTATATTGATATTATTTTCATATATGCATGTTTCTCATGGTTTGTTGAGTGTTTAGTAGGTGCTGATTGCGCTTGCTTCGCATTTGGTGCTCGCTTTCGCGCTATATTAGCCGTATATGCTCGCTAATAATATATAAGGTACATATCTCGGATTACATACCGTACTTTTACACTTTTTTCCCTGCGGGATGCCTCATCACTTGATGAGATGTATATTTGTGATATATATACTGTCATTTTTTTTTTCCGATCGAGCCGCGCAAAGGAGACTCTGCCGAAATTTTCCGTAAATCCGGGTGTTAGAAAAAAATTTCAAGTTTTAATTTTTTTTTATAGCTTGTTTTGATAACTAACTTTTAAAGTTAGAAAGCCGTTCAGGGTAACTTAGTGGAAGTGTAGTAACGATTTATAAATGGAATTTCATTGTTTTATAAGTTGATAATTTTGAATAAAATATATCAAATGTTGAATTCTTTACTTAGTTTCTTTTCCCTTCTTTTTCCTTTTCGAGGACGAAAAGTTTTGAGTGGGGGAGAGTGTAACGACCCGTAAATTTTCTATAATTAAAATAGCTAATTTAATAAGATTTCATGGTTTAATGTTAGAAAAAAATTTGTAATTCATTTGGAATAATAATAACTGGAATGAATTGCAACAATAATTATCCAAGTAATGAAAATAAATGCTACTTAGTGAATGCCTTTGCAATCAATAGTTGAATTGGATAATAAATGTTGAATTCATTGGGTATAATAGAGTAATTGATTGATAAGTAAAATCTATTTAAAATCAAATATTGAATATTGATCAGGTAAATTGTTTAAATTAAATATTTTAAAACTTATTGAATAATTGAATAACTGTAAAATGAAAATAGTGTTCTAAATTGTGAATTGGTTTTAAAAGTTGAATCTTGTAAGTTCAATTTCAATATTTCAAAAGATAATGAATTATTGGATAATCGAAATTGTTTAAATTTAATACTTGGAATTTATTGAATAATTTAATAATGGGAATGGTTATTCTATAATTTTAATTCGTTTCAAAAGTTAAAATTTTTAAGTTCGTTTTGAATATCTCAAAAGATAGTGATTCAAGAATAATAAAAATTGTTTAAATTTAATATTACAAATGTTTGAATAATTAAATTCCGAATTTGATATGATTAATTTGATATTTAAATTTAATATATGAAAATAGAGTGAGTAATTGAAATTTGATTTAATATGATTCAAATTGATTTCCAAAGTGAATGTAAGTTATATCGGGATTATAATAGAGTTAATAAGATTTTAAAATTGGAATTTATTGGATAATTGAATAACGGGTTTAATATGATTAAAAATGATTTGAAAAATTTTATTTTATCATATTAAAGTTAGAATGATGTTGTAGAACTTTTAAAATCGAATTAAAAGTAAATCTGCGAAAATTGAATATTTTAATATTTAATTATCGACTGAAAAATAGCCAATTTTCGAACAGTCTCGGAATTGGACGAAAATAGTTTCATTGGATCTGTAATAGTTTGTTATTATCGGATTTCAATTTTCGTCGCAACCGGAGTTTTCGTTTGACCGTGGCAGCTCGAAACGCATCGAAATTGTTTTAATATTAATTTGACGAGTTAAAATAGTCATTTTTCAAACAGTCTCGGATTTCGACGAAACCAGTTTCATCGGATCCGTAATATAATATTATTGTAAGGTTTCAAATTTCGTGTCAATCGGATTTACCGTTTGTCCGGGGTGAGCCAAAACGCCTAGAAATTAGTTTAAATCGATTTAATTTTAATTGATCGTTTGTCGCTGTAACTCACACATACTATCGAATTAGCTTCCGAAACCTGTTCCATTGTGTTCGGAATGTGGGGTAAACCCTAGAAACGCCGGTCACCGCGTGAGATTTGGAGTTCGGAAATTCCGGATGAATGGAATTTCTATAAATGGACTTGCTATCTTCACAATTGCAACAAAACTAAACCCTAACCCTAAAACAAAGCCGGCCGCCATTTTCAAACCAAAGGCCAAAAATCACTCGTCTTCTCCCCTCAAAATCTTCGAATCCACACGCTATTTCCAGAAACTCCTAACTACAAAGTTGAAGAGCACGTTGTGATCTACAGATCCAACGGCTATGATCGTGATTGGGTCAGCGGATCGACGTGAATTGGTGTTTGAAGGGGCCGGTTTTGGTTGCATTTTCCTGGCCGGTGGTGGCGCTTGGGGGGTGCGGTCGGCCGGCGTGGGTCGAGCTTGTGACGAGCTTCGACGTGGTGCTGCTGTGATGGAATTTCGACGAGTGTAGGGTGGTGCGTGTACTAGGGTTAGGGCCGGCATTGGGTTACTTGTTGCGTGAAGAGCCTGGGGACGGCCTGGGGGAAGAAACGTGATGAACGGCCTGATTTGTTTCAGTGTAAAATTAAAATAAAATTGTGAATTTATATATATATTAATTCGTTCAAACCTTAAAGATGCATAACTTTGGTGTACGAGGTCGGATTTCGGCGAAACGAATTGCGTCGCAATCGTTTTGTCGAGCACTACGCTATGGAACTGGACTGGAGTCGTTTGGAGCTAGTTTGATTTTCGGATAAAATTAAACGCGCGTTCAATTTTATTCGAAATAAAAACGCCGGAACTACATTGAAATCAAGGTGAGTGTTTTATAACGCTCACAACGTACGAAATATCCTTATGCTAGTTAAATTTGACATTATGAAGTGTTATGATTTTATTTGTCGTTGTTTGATAAAATTTAGTTGTCATATAGATTGTCATTTGAATTAACCGTTGAAAATTAAATTGACAGTTAAATTGAAATTGAAATTGAACTGCGATTAAATTACCTGACATTGGTAACTATGAAATTGCCATGAATTGTATTGTCTATTGGATGATGTATTTTGATGGATGTTATTGGTTGATATTTAAATGTTTGGATGTTTATTTGCTTATATATATCCTGTTATGCATACATATGAAACTATGATTTGATTAAGTGATATATATTCATCACTGACATTTAATTGAAATAAATAATTACTTGGCCATATGATAGAAAATTATATATGGACACCGGATTGGCTAAATTAATAATTTTTAAAATCATCGATTTGAAATTTATTTAAATGTTTTGATTTAAAAGTTACAAATAGAAATCAATTTATAGAAATCGAATTTATCGAAAAATTGAGTTTGGAATGTTGAAATAAATTTTAGTTAAAAAAAATTGTTAAATAAATAAAGTGGAGACTTTGGAATTTAAAATCGGGATATGATTGAATTTCAAAAATTGATTTGTTTAAAGATTGAACCCTTAATTCGAGCTTTGAATATTACTAAGTAAAAGCGACATAAAATAGTATTTTGAAATTGAGCTTGAAATTGAATCACATTTGTAATTGGGATTTAAATTTGAATATTGAAGGATAATTTTATTAAGTGTTATAAATTGATATTTTGAAAAATCAAGCTAAAAATCGATATAAATTGAAATTGAATAAATTGAAGGTGAATGTAAAATTGAATTAATTTGAAGTCAAAGTTGACATTGATTTGAATTGAAATTGAAATTGAATCGGTAGAATGGAAATTGAAATTGTTTTGAATGGGGAAGTTATAATTGAAATGGTTTGGTTTTGAAGCTGTTTTATTTTGTTTTCCAAATTACTCAGTTATATAAACCACTTTTGAATACTTAAACTATTTTAATCTATTTTTAAACTAATTTATCTATTTGAAATCCATTTAAAGATTTTAAGTATTTTTAACTACTTTAATTATTTAAACTACTTTTAAACTACTTAAAAATATTTTCTAAAAATTCCAAGCTGGTTAATAAGGTGAAATGTTAAGTTTAAATCTTGAATTTAAATATGAATTGGGTTAAATGAAGTTGCAACCTAAATTGAAATTTGAAATGATTTTGAAATCGAAATGAGATATCTATGCGAAAAAATGATTCTTGAAACGGAATCTTACACTTGAATAGATACGATGATATTCGAAATGGATTTGATTTTTGAAGCGAATATGATATTTTGATATTAATTATGAATCGATTTGAAATGTAAAAGAGCCAACGGTGTAATAATACGTAGTTATTAAAGAGACAGGGATTGGATATGGACATACTCTCTGTCGATACCGAACACCACTTTAATAACTATTATACGCGGAGTGTTGATCCAGAATGAAGTGGATGGTTTGGTGAACGCGTTGACTGAAGAAAGAGAACGATTATTGGATGACCCCTGACATGACTAAAACAGGAGCCGCGCCGGGCCATTAAGGTTCGCCATCTCTAGCGGACACACTTCTTCGATACCATATCTATTACATTTGTGATTCGATTTGGGTGCACACTTGATTTGGGAGTGTTGTTTCGCGGTGTTGGGGTAGTTGCTGGCTATGCTCAACACCAGTCCGGATCACGCAACAACTAGTATCCTAGTTGGTATCGCCTCATGTACCTTGTCATACTGATTATCCTATTCGCGACCACTACGTTATGTTTTGTGTTATACCTATGGGGTACCCTCTGTTAACCACCAGTTTACGGTGGGGCTTACGGTGCTGTATAGACTATGGCATTATAAAAATGTGTTAAGGGGGATTATGGTAACGCCTTAACGCTATTTTGATACTTTATATTACTGATAGGCATTATCTACTTAGCGTACATTACTACATAGTAGATATTTTAACGGATTCTTAAGAGATGGAAAATCATGTAACATCTCTTGAGTTATTGCACGCACGTTGACACTGGATATGAGATGTCAAACCCCGTAAACATCTCTGACGCCGTTACACTCATATTTATTTACGATTGATTTAACTTTCATAGGGATATTTTAGTCCTGACTCGAGTGTTTTGTCTTTTCATTACGCTCGGGTCAGTCCTGAGTTTTTCAGATTTTTGAAGATCTATTCTGGAGGATGAAGACGAAGATTTGGTATACTTTACTATTATTACCCTTGCATCATGCTATCTGCTGCATTATTTTAATTGTTCTGTTGTATATGTATAACTCTGATAAATGTTGTATAAATAATTGTCTAAGTATAGTAAACAGCTTCATGAGCTGTTTATTTGACTATTATATTTTATCATTCCGCTGCGAGATTCTGTGTTGTTTCATTTCCTTTATTTCTCTTTCTTTTCTTTTCTTATTTACCCCAATAACCATCTGCCCTTTTGAATGGTTTGAAATCGGCATGTGTATTTGATCGTCGGTTTAAACTGTCCAAAAAGGCGGGTCGTTATAATTACTTAAGTTTATAATCGTTTTAAATTGATTCCACTCACTTTATATTAATTCTATTCCATTCTACATTACTCACAATCCATACACTTGCATTTTCCTTTCATATCCATATTTGTTTATTCCAAACTATTCTATTTAGCTCAAAAACAATCCAGGCTATTTCATTCAATAACTATTTCTCAACTTATTTAAACCACACTTCTATTTGAGTTTAGCTTCCATTCAACATTTACTTAAGTTAATAACTTAAGTTTATTTCCATTTGACCAACCCCTTTTTTTTGCAACAAGTTCTATTTCCATCTTCAATTTGATTCTTATTTAATCAAATTCCAATCATTTATTTATTCAATACAATTAGTTTATTGACTCAATCCATTTTGAATTTTTAATTTCCATACTCCATTATCAACACACAATTCAACTTCTATTTAACTACATTAGGTTCCATTTACATATTTCATTAACTAATTTATTTTCTAATTAGTTCTCCCCCTATTTATAATTCAATACTTGGTTTTTAATCTCAAAAATCACTTCATTTAATTTTCTTAAGTTCAATTTATTTTATAATTCAAGTTTGGATTTTTGTTTTAATTTCCAAATCATCAACCAATATTTATTTTGGGTTTTCTATTCCACTTTTAAATTTTTATAAGTCACAACCTATTATTTTACACATTTCCATTCATCCTAGGCTTGAATATATTCATCTTTATTTTTATTTTTATTTAACTCGAGATTTACGCTTATTTATAACTCAAGCATATTTTTATTCCATGGATTTTTAATTCTTTTATAAGTTATACTAATTCATTAATTCCAGTCCAATTCTTATCCAACTTATTTCTATTTATTTAAGTAAGGATCTAATTCCATTCAATATCACCTATAACTCAACTGAATTTTATTCCAATTCAATTCTATTTTAACTCAGATTTATTTAATTCAATTCGATTTAATTTTGTTCCTCAATCTAAGTTAATTTCGTTTTTAACTTTCCACTTTAAATTTAAATTCCAAAATTCAAAGCTCATATTTCCTTCCTGATTTAAAAATCATCCCAATTTATAAGCTTATAACCTATCTCATCAGGATTTTTAAACACCCGACTTTTGGTTTCAAATCATTTAGAAATCTCCAACATCTCAAAATCACACCTCTCAAAAATTTAAACCAATCCTGGTTTTTATTCCCAACATATTTCCTTTGAAATTTCCAAAACAAACTAATTCTTCGGAACAAATCAATTTGGCAACAATCTGTCACTTAGAACTCGAAAATGAACATCGATGATGCTGCAGTCATCACTGAAGTTATTTTCCAGCGACTAAAGTGAGCTCAATGCTATTTCACCTTTCCAAAAGTTATTTGAAACAATTTCCTTTCAGAAATACTTCCAAAATAGTAATGTTATCATTTGTCTTCAAAATACTTCCAAAATTTCCAAGGTTTAAATTTTCAAATTCTGGCTTAGATCAAATTTTAACTATAATTCATTTGCATAGTTTATGCTCATACAAATTTCCATTTTCATATTTCAATTTATAAATCACGTTTATAATTCACATTTATAAATTCCATTTGATAAATGAATTTATTTCCTTAACCTTTGGTTATATTTTCAATTTCTAGTTAAATTTTTATACAACAATGACAATAATTTAATATTATCATTTCTAACATCCAAGCAACCATATATTAGATAAAATAGTTTACAAAAACTTTTCTTTTATATCAAAATATATTTTGGGTAAAATTATTTCATTCACCCACCTTTAAAACAATACTGTGTCAATTTATCATGTCAGGTGTTTATAAACTCTTCTCGAATAGCGGCCAACTTACACGATCAGAATTCATATTCCACTCAATCAATAAGCCAACGCAATATTAAAAACATTTATATTCACTAACAAATACACGCTCACATCTATTAATACGCTCATACTCATTCTAGAGTACTACGGACTCTATTTTAAATGAGTAATCCCCACCAGAGCCAAGGTTATCACCAACATATGCTCTGATACCAACTGTAACAGCCCGCAAATCATACACCTTGAGTCAACACTATTCTACATCAATCAACTCAAGATGAACATAAATACGAACCATTAGGGTTAAAGAAGAAGAGGTAGAAGTAGAAAATATGAAACAACATCAGAATCTAACCATCGCAGCGGAATAAAATATAATAGATAATCAATGATCTTTACACAAAAGAAAACTATATCTGTTTGTACATACATCATCAGAGTACATCATCAGAGTTCAACATCAATAACATACAACTGGATACACAGCGGAATAATAATCAAATACGGAAGTACGTATCGCCATCCAGCTCGTCTCCTGAGCTCTATAGCATCATATCCTGTATTATATAATACTCGGTCTGACCCGAGCATTATAGTTAAATAACACCTGAGTCAGTCTGGAATACCAGCGTGAGAAATCACACTCAAATTGATTATTAAAGTTTCAAAAATCCTTTGAAAAGTCAAAGCATCTCGTAAGACCACGCCACAAATAAACATGTCGGGTTTTTACCTTACGATAGCTAAAACACTTTTTATTAAAATTCTCTGATATTATAATAGTGTCTATAGAAAGTAAAATAGAATCTAGCTGAAATGCGTGCATCTCACGTTTCAGCAATAGTTGGGCACAATCAAAAATGTACGGGCGCATAGGGAAAATGGATTTCCGACTAATGACTAGGCACTGGGGTACCACCTGTCACAGTACGTGGCCTAGATCACCGTACCGAGGATCACTCCCGAACCCCTGCAACATAAGACCGGGACTACCCCTTACTGGATAATCCTGATTAATATCACCCCACAGTTGTGATCAGCAACCGCACCACTAAGCCAAAATAAAAGGGACATCTAGACAGGGATGACCTTACCCGAAATGGGTACTACCCACAAGCCTTGCTGCATAACCCCTGATTTTCAGTCATTCCCGATTGATGAGGCTTAAGGCTAAGCGTTACCTTTTTAGAACGTTTCACTTAGAATGTCCATCGTCCACCTAACGATGTTCCGAAAGCATTCATCCATACAAGTCCGTCACGGGTTCGAACGGAACCGAAGGCACTATTCCTACTACAGTCATTTTGGAAACATCCTCAGGATAAGTAGCGACTAGCCCTTGCACTTCACTGCTCCATCTTCGAATCCAAACTCGTTTTTCCACGAAAACGTACAAACTGGATCGAAGTGGTTTTCGAGAAATAGATCCCGATCCCGGTCTTTTCGAAACGATCAGTGCATTGTCCAATATTGATAGTCGGTTATTTAACTATCAATTAGCATTCACAAACATCCATCAAACAATAAATAATCTCCCAAATTATTTATTAACCTCAAAATATCTTCACAGAATATATTTCTATTTTCAACCCTTTGAATACAGTTTCAAACCATACTTTTCTCATAAGATAAATTTCCAAATATTTATTTCCACTGAAAACAATCAAGCACAAAACTTAGATTTTTAAAAATAATTTAAAACACTTTATTATAAGATATATTTTAACATTTAGATTGAAAACTATTTCAATACTTTATGATAAATATATATATTAGGAA
Source organism: Allium cepa (assembly GCA_030765085.1). Taxonomy (NCBI): domain Eukaryota; kingdom Viridiplantae; phylum Streptophyta; class Magnoliopsida; order Asparagales; family Amaryllidaceae; genus Allium; species Allium cepa. The sequence continues at coordinate 475,475,100 of CM060932.1, forward strand.
TTTTTAAAATGAGGCTACTTTATAAAATATAAAACTAGATTTTCTCTTAAAAACAAATACCAAGTCACTTTTAAATAATTACTACTATAATAGATTAAAAGAAAATACTTACTTTAGAATTTAAATGTTTAGAAATAATAAATTTTCTAAAACATGCTTTTTAAAACGACATTAAAACCTTTAAAAATTTACTTTGAAACGTACTTGGCTATTCAGGGAAATACTCTTCTCTTTCCATCTTTAAAAATAAATCACTATTTATTTTTAAACAAATTTTCTCATTCCTTTGATAAATTCCCACCGTGAATTTATTTTTTCAAATATCCACTGATATATTGCTTTACTTTTATAAACATAGTTTATAAACTTCATAGTCACATTCTCCTTTAAATTTTCAATTTCAAATATTTAAATCAATTTCCAAATTGATTTCCAATTTACTCCATTTGAAATAAATTCCTTTACTTACTCAATTCATTTCAAAATCCATTAATTATAGACTTTTATTTATATTTTTCTTCCGTTTGATTTTTTTTTTAAACTAAAACATACCAATTTCGGATGTTCCAAATTTCTTCTTTATCCTTTTCAATAATTTAAATCTTAAATTTAAAATAAATGCTTTATTCTTTTAAATAATAACACTGAAGATTGAAATTCATTATCTTTCTGTTTATTCAAAAATCCCTTTTCATATATGGAATTTATTTATTAGAATTTTAAAACCACTAATATTCTTATCTGATTCATTCTTAATTTATTTAAATTTTCTTAAAAATTCATTCTTTTATTTTCTTTTCAAAAATCCAATTCTATATATTTTATTAACCCAGTGCACCGAAATATATTCAAGTAAACCATAGCATTAAATATTCCCATTATCAATAATATTCATCACAGAATATCAGATATTCATAACAAAGACTATTAAAATAAATCTAGATAATTTTGAGGAATCCAGTTGGATCCCTCCAACCTATTTTCCCTGCATCCACGATGTTAGCACAATTTAAAATACTAATTCCACTTCAAGATGGAATATCGTGGTATATGTGTTTTAAATATAAAATCATCCACTATTATGCGGCACATAGGGTCTCATCCGCTATATAATGCGGGAAATCAATCATTCCAAGATGTATTATATACCGCTATATATAATATTGCACATGCAATCAAATCAATCAATCAACCAATTATTTAAATTTGACATTCAAATTTAAATTATAACCCGATGAGTGAGATTAATTCACCTTTGATTTAGTTTGCAATCCGATCTAACCCGACTTGTTTCCATTATTTTTGACCTTGTACAAGCATTATAGGATTTATTAATATTTGAACTACTCGAAGGGTAAATTGCCATCAAATAAATTTAGTTAACCAATTATTTTATTTAAACCGATGTTCTGGACAAATATAATTTAAGTTACAAAAACAATTAAATAGATTAGCTTACAAATAAATCACCTTAATAAATTATTTTTAAAATAATTTGTAAATTAAAATATCTACGTATGTATTTATCTACTTCATTTTTCTTTTGAAACTACCTACGCCTATACTTATAAATTAATCTATATTGCCCTTTTAAATTTCTACCTTCTAAATCATGTCCATACACAGACTATTTTCCGTTTCGAAGTTTACATACATTTATATAAATCTTTAGACATATTTATCTTCGGATCTGTATGTATACATTTTCTCTGTTTTAGAAACATCTTAATATATTAAAATTAAAAACAGAAGTTACCTGCTGCTAAAACCAATGTCAAGATCGAGCATAGCTACCCCGCAAGCGCCTTCTCTAGCTCCAAGGTCGACACCAGCTGCTCAAATCTCACGCAACCTCGCCAACATCCAAAGAACACCGATCGACGATGCAGCGATCCCCTTCCTTCGAACTCGCGACTCGCAGCAGCCCTAAACCCGAGCTATGGCGACGATGTCGCAGTGCCGATAGCTACACCCCCCATCTCGAGCGCCATGACTTCAATTTCGCCGAACACCACTGCCCCCTCGAACGCCATCGCGAGCCAAACCCTAGTCGAAATCTGCTTCATCCCCACTTCCCTTCGAACGCGAGCTTCGCAGAACCGATCGATGTGATCTACTCCACCTGCACGCGATCCGCTTCTTCCTCGCGTTGAGCAGCTCCTAACCCACTCACGACGATGAAGTCGCAAAGTTCACCGCGATGAGAAATCACGCCCTAACGTCTTCTGTCAACTCCTCTATTTTATTTTATATGAATTGATTTTCAATTTTAGGATGATGAAGGAATAAATATTCTCGAATTGAATAATGAGAGAGGAATAGGCAATTATAAAAGGAACGAGAAGTGTGTGATGGAAGATAAAGGTAGCATGCTCTTGAAAGAAGATGAGAGACAAGATTACATACAAGCATGCTCTAATCAACAAGCAACAATAATTTTGAAATGACAAGAAAAGGTTACGATGTGAAATAATTCAACTGAGATGACCAGGATATAAATATTTTAAATTAAATTCAAATTCAAATTCAAAAGCAACCCAAAATTCCAAACTCCTATCGAGGCATGCCGCCAGGCATTTATAATGTTATACCCCTATTTCGAACGCAAAGAAAAAGGTTTCGAGTCCTAATTCGATCGTATGGAGAAGATAACTTTTTGGATCGGGTTATTATATCAAATTTTCGATATAGATTTTAGTGCGTTAACTTACCGTGTGCTCACACAACAACTCCAAATGCTACGAAAATTGAAATCCAATAATAATACAATATTACGGATCCAATGGAACTGGTTTCGTCGAATTCCGAGATTGTGCTTCGAAAGGCTAATTTTAAACGTCAATTTAAATGATGTATTTTTAAAACCGAACGAATCACTTTCAATTTCAATTTAAAAGCTTTTATTATCTTCAAAACAATCAATATAAAATTTACAAGCCTTCAAATTATTTTTAACAAGCTTAAAACTGAAGATTCAACATTTTACCCAACTTTAAATTATTAAATTTTAATAACTTGATTATCAAATAAATAGTGATATTTTAAATTCAACTTAGAAACTAACTTTTAAACATTTAAAATCAATTAAATATTCCGATTTTAAACATCTAAAAATTCCGGGTCGTCACATGTCTTAAGTGGCTATCACATGAACATATATTCGTGATGGATGATGTTTTATATGTTCAATCTTGTATTTTGATCAATTGTTATTGCATATGTTTATTGTTGACATGCTCACTCATATGTTATTATCCAATATTTATGGCCTTGGGTAAGGAGAATTGATGATCAATTAGGGTTGTTTCAGTACTGGGTATGGTCAGACTAAACTTCCGAGTGAGTCAAATTGCATTCGTGAGTTCGGGAGGATCAAACTATGTTAGGATACCTAGAACTGATCAAAGGACATGACTCGTTGAGATTTTTAAAACAATATTTTTGAGGTGGAGATTAGGGTAGGTTCATGCCTTACATTCCAACCATTAAGCCCTTGGTCGGTTAGGCCCTCGATCCTATTATGTAAGGCTTTGCAGATATCGAGTCTAAAATTTGATGATACGCATAAAGAAAGCTCGGAGCGGAGATGCTCACTGTTATTTTTCTTCTATCACCAAAGTATATTGGCACTCTTAAGGGAACATAAGCCGTTTTTATTTCCTATGGTTGGTAGCAAATTTGAAAATCTATTTATATTTTTGGACTGAGTAACTGATAGGTTCTTATGTGGCCTATGAAAATTGACACGTTGCTAGTGATCTTTGGAATACTATGCTCTGTACTATTTTATGAGATCAGGCACTACGGGAATGTGAAAATATTTAACCCTAGTGAATGATGGACTAGTCATTTTGACCATTATGCATGATATTGATGTTGTGATTATGTTCTAATCATTTTGGTAGGAGGATATGTTATGGTTGACATAAAGATCGTAAAGATAATGGTGGCGAGAAACCTATTCCATGCTTCAATGGCGTGGTCTCACTAATTATTTATTTTGGTTTGACATGGTATAATATTATTCATACTAGACTTTTATCAGATCCGAAGTTTTTGTTTTCCTCCTAAACTCTTGGATACTCAATCGAATAGGCCAAGAGTAGGGTATTTAGGTCTAGACGAATAATGCTTCAAAGACGTGCATTGGGAAAGATATTATTAGAGTTTACTTACGTCGTGCAGTTTAATTGCTTTATGGTTATGATTGTATGAAGACAGGTTTAATAACAATTAAGAAATTATAACTCTGATCATATAAGGGGCATCTTCATATGTTGCTTATAGAGCTATATTTGTATTTATTATATTTTATCTGAACGATGTAATCATGGGGGTATGTAATTGGCATGTAATGAATTTAAATTTGAATGAAGGGAAATATTTTGCTAAACTTTGTAAATTCTCATATTTTGACATTAACGATACATTAACTATCTCATAATATGGTAGCGAACCGCAGTTTCGTACCCTTTTGAGTTGATAATAACTCACTCATGTTCAACCCAAATTGTACAAAAGAGCGAATAACCAGGGTAAAGAAGAAGAAAGAGATAGAAGAAAAATTACACAACACACAAATCTCACAATCGCAGCGAAACAAAAATATAATATATAATAACATATTTTTATACAAAAGAATCTTTATTTGCTTATACTTACAATCATCAAAGTACAATAATCAATACATCAATTTGGACAGTTATAATCAATTTTCCTCACACAGTGGAAATATAAACCAAATACGGTAATACGTTCGAACTTCTCCAGCTCGTCTCCTGAGCTCCATAGCATTCTAACCTGAAACTGTAATACTCGGTCTGACCCGTGTAAAATAACACCCGAGTCGGTTTGGAAAACCAACGTGAGAAAACACACTCAAATTGAATTATTAGAGCTATCAAAATCCTTTGAAAAACAAAGGTATCTCGTAAGACCACGTCACACATAAACACGACGGGTTTTTACCTTATGATAACCAAACATTTCGTAGAAAATTCAGTGATATTAAAATAGTGTCTAAATACAAATACTTATTCAAATAGTTGAAATTGTTACATCAATTAAATTCCAGCATACTAGGATCTACAAACAAAACCTAGGGCTCGTATTGGAGAATGGGTTCCATACGAATGACTAGGCCACTGGGGTACCGCCCACCACAGTACACCTCTAAAACAATGTACCATGGACCTCACTAGGAACCCCTGCTACACAAGACCGACCTACCCCTAACCTGGATAGACCGAATATGTTATCACCCTGGGTGTCCCCACCCTTACAATCGAGCGCTCCTTCTTCCATGCACAACCATATCCATAATAAATAGGTTTCCGAGGACATCTAGAAAAGTGATAACATACCCTAATTGGATGCGACCCACTTAGCCTTGCTGCATCTCTCCTGTTTTAGTCATTCCTGGTTGATGAGGCTTGAGGCTCAGCGTTACCTTTCAAGAAACAATTTTATTTAAAATGCTCATCGTCTTCCAATGATGATGTTCTGATAGCATTCGTCCATACAAATTATCCTGGGTCAGGACAAATGAATCACCATCTTCATCATCTTCACGGTATTGATTCGTAACGTTCAAACCGGGTCGAAGTGGTTTTCAGATAATTAAATTCGATTCTGGTCTTTTCGAAACGATTAACGAAATTGGCCAATATTGATTGTTGATTGTTTAACTATCAATATAAATCTATAAGCAGACGTTCGGCCTTATTTTATAATTCTTCAAACATTTACTTCAAAATATCTTTACTAAGAAATATATTCAAATCCCTTTCCACATTCCAATATTTGAAAACAATTTCAAATACTTAAAACCATAAAATGATATTTTCAATCCATCTCAACAAATAGAAATATTCCCAAATTTTTCTTTTTTTTACATATAGGAAAATATTACAAGTCTTATCTTATAAAATATTTTAATATTAACTATTTGGAGAATATTTCGTAACTTATCCCAAAGTCTCCAGAATCACTAATAAATTTCCTCTTCTCAAAATCATATCCGTTTATAAGCCCTATTTATGAATCTCGAGAGAATTTATAATAAAATTTTAAATCACTTCGTAACTCTATGTATATATAAAATAAGTATTTAAAAGGGGTAATAAATTTATTTTTATAAACATATTCAAGTAATTTTTAAAAATATCGGAAACATTTTTATAACATTTGAAAAGATGAATTTAAAAGTTTGAACTTATTAAAATAAATACTTAATATTTGAAAATCTACTTACCGAAATACTTCAATTATGACTAGTTTAAAATTCGATAGTTTTAAATAATAAAAATTTCCTTTTAAAAAAAAACTTAATTCCTTAGAGTTAAAAATATATTTTTAAACCTCAATAACCAATTTAAATTTTATAAATTCCTCTCGAATCATACCAAGTCACTTCCATTTCGATCTCCTTAACCATTTTCACTTTCCAAAATAGTATCACTATTTTTCCTCATCCTATTTCCATATTTTAATATAAATTCACTCTATAAATTTATATTCCCAATTTATCATCCTAATATCGATTTCCTTTATTATAAACATCGTTTATAAATTTTTATAACTCCCTTGAGTTTTACTCGTTTAAAAAAACAATCTTATTTATAAAATTCGATTTTTATAAATCCATTCTTCATAAATCCTATCTAAAACTTCCAATCTATTTTTAATTTCTGCTTCAATTTCTCTTTTTGTTCAGAATATCATTTATAAATTCTTTTATATAATTCATTTTTAAAATCTCCATTTAATAATCGACAATAGTTAAGTATAACCAAAAATCAAATACATTTTTCTAACTCAGTTTCTTTAAATTAACTCTAACTCCAATATACATATTTTTATATCAAGTTCCCTTTAGTTCCTTAAATTTCAAAAATATATTTAAATTATTTAAATTATCAAAATTCAAGCCAATGCTACAATAGCATCCAATAATTCCAATCACTATAATAATCTATAATAGATTATTCTAAACAATTCATATATCACTGTATATGAAAAATAAACAACACATTTGAGGAATCCAGTTGGATTCCGCCAACCTATTTCCCTACGTACACAGATGTTAATATAACATAAAAATACCAATCCCACTTCGAGGGGGATATCGCGGTAAATATGGTCATCCGCTATTATGCGGGACGTATATGGTCTTATCCGCTATAATTTATGGGAATACCACTCCAAATACTAGTATATATATGCTACGATATATATAATATCATTCAATAGATAATCAATTCAACCAAACATCCAGAATTAATTTTAGCTACTAAAATTAAATTTGTCAATCCAAATGAGTGAGAATTTTCTCACCTGGATTTCTTTATTTGCAACCCATTCCAATTCTAAATTTAAATCAAACGACATTCGATTTAAAATTTAAAAGTTGCAGCTGACTCCGAAAAATCGCAAATCAATTTCAGATTATACCCTTACGTTGTAACGAATCCAGCATTTTTTGTTTCATGCGATTTCAACCTCGTATGAACATAATATGAAATTAATGAACATTTCAATTAAATTAGTATAATTATCTTAACTGTAATAAAATTAAATAATTTAACTTTGCGTTCCTTCCTCCTTTCACTACAGCCGAGCTCACGACTTCATCAATTTTTTTCTTTTTTTCATGCTCGACCAAAACCCTTGACATCGGCCACTAACCATCCATCACCGCTCTGTCCCCAATCACCACTCCTACCTTGTACACACCCCACGCTAAAAAAAATCGCAACGCCTCCACGAAGGCCCATCGCTGGCAACGAACTCCGACCTTAGCTGCAGTGCGAATCCACCTCCGCCTTCCAATTCATTCGCTCGCGACTGCCGATTAATCTACATGCATTCAATCCCCCATCGTCTATCGCTACAACCGGCCACTGCCGATAAAAAGTTAACGACTCTTTTTTGATCGATTTTGAATCCCTTTTTGTAAAAGAGAAGAAGAATTATGTACGTTATTGCCTCCATCCCCTTTTCTTTTCCTTCATTTGACTATAGATCGATTTTATTATCTTCTTCTTCTTTTTTCATTTCGTTTGAACGATACAGATGAAGGAAACAAAAATGGTTGCGATTTAAACGAAGATGATGGCGGCTTGATTTGACTACGAAATGAGAGGGGAAAGATGTGATTTAAGGTTGAGGGAGGCATAATGAACACGGTAGAGACTGAAGGGATGGAATGACGTGATTGAGTTGTCCAATTTATAATATCACTTAATTATAAAATATCTCATTTCATGCGACTTAAAATTTCGATCCCCTATCGAGGTGTGCTGCTAGATGTTCATAATGTTATACTCCTATTTCAAACGCAATGGAAAATGTTTCGAGTTCTAATTCGATCTTACGGAGAAGATAGCTTTTTGGACCCAGTTATTATATTGAATTTTCGATATAAATTTCAAAGCGTTTATACCCCGTACGACCAGACGATAACTCCAAACGTTATGAAATTTGAAACCCGATAATAATACACTATTATGGATCCAATGGACCTGGTTTCATCAGATTCCAAGACCGTGCCCCAGATCGCTATTTTAACTCGTCGCTTAAATCGACAATTTCAAATCTTTACGAAATCGCTTTAAAAATTCAGTTTTAAAACTTATTTACCCAGTTCTAATTCAAATAGAATTTATAAAAATATTAGAAATCGTTTTGGTTTCATATTCAACTCCAATTCAATTATTTAAATGATTTTTAATTATTAACTCAACAATTTAAATTTATTAATTAAATCTCTACATTTGGAATTTTAAATTCATTTCAAAGTTTCAATTAAAATCTTCATATCTACAAATCAATTTATATTCCAAATTCAATATTTAAAACCACTTAAATAATCAAAATCAAATGACCAAAATCCGGGTCGTTACAAATATCACTGGGAAATAATGTTAAAGATGACTGCAGCATCAATAGTATCTATTTTTGAGCCTCAAAATGGAAGATGTTATAGTCAAGAGTAATTCACTTGCCGTTATATGGAGAGCATTATTACACTAGTCCCATGGATGTTTCAATATCATTTTCTTGATACGTAACTAGGAACATTTAAGGAATATGTAGTTAAATATCAATTCAAAACTCATGGATACAAATGACTTTGCAACTACAGCCGTTAAATACCTTTTCTAAGGGTTTTCTACTTATATAAATTTAATGTGTATAAAACAATACTTATATCCAATATAACATAAATATAATAGAAAAGTAACACCAAAAGCATGCTTCATTTTAAAGAAGATTCTTTATAGGAGTTAAGTTATATAATCAAATTACTTTAGTTTTCCTTGGGCACACTCTTAACTCTATCAACTTCAGCCAAGTTAGTACAAATTTTGATATTTAAATTGTTAAAATATTCTTTTTATTTGTTTATTTTTGCTCTGTTATATTTGATATAATTAATTATTATGAATATTATACATTAATAAATAAAAAATCTAAAAATTATATCACGTACAGTTTAGAATAAGTTATAAACATCAATATTGAATTGATATAATAAATTAAAATTTCACTTTAAATGTTCCTAATCAAGATGCATCGAGAAAGGAACATTGATTCATCTGCGGAGACTAGTGTACATAATGATGTCTAAGAAGTTATTACTCATAATTATGAGATAATTACAAAACTATTCAAACATGAGTCCTATATAGGTTAAATATATCTAATTCAAAATATATAATATCAACAGATGATATAAAACTTTCTTCAGACTTAAGAATAAGGTGTAGCTTAAACAAAAGTCGTACTTTGGTTTTAGTCAAATCATGGCATCACGACCATGCTATGGCTACTTTTGGATATGCGCCAAATTATTTAGACTGAAACACTATTCGATGTAGAATCCGTCGCGTTTAATATAAGAGCTTAGTACCAACATAGTGGAAGTCAACTCAAAGTCAAAATTTTGGCTAGAGTAATTTCGGTTATTCGATAATTTTTATTACATGATCTAAGGATTTTGATATTGGTCTTTGCAATTAACTATGGATATGATTAGATTTTTTGACTAAGACCGAACTCTAGGTATCTTAATGACACAATTTCGATGAAGGGAAAAGCACATATATATCATATAGTAATGCAAAAAGTACCATGGGACATTTTATTGAACTATTTAATATTATGTGTAGACAATGTTCTCACACATGAGTCACATAACCGTAGGTTGATTTAGGATTTTTCGAAGGAAAATAATTTTTAAATGTTATAAATTAAAAATGGTGCAATTTATATAAATCGTTATACTAATATTGGTTGGAAAAATTATTATTAATTGAAAGATGTAAAATAATTAAAATAGGTGTATAAGTGTTGTTATGTGGTATTTGAATAAAGTGACATTTTGATGGAATTGTATCATGAAATGGTGAAGGAATGAACCGAGAAGTGTCTCAGAGATCAAGGATGGAATGCCTAAAAAAAAATTCAAGTTTGGAAAAAATTTAATCGATCGGTATCGATTGACCAATTAAGCGATACCCATCGATCAGAAAATAGAGGGACCACTTTGCTTTCATTATGATGTTATATGTTATTTTGAGGAAAAAGACAAGTTTTGAAGATAGGGTCGAGTTGGTGTCCATTGATCCAAACGTTTTGCCTATCAGGACCAAAAGCGTAAAGACTTAAGCAAAACTAATGGAGTAAAAATTTAGTCCAAGCTATCGATAGGTATCAATTAGTGGATCAATCAATACCATCGATCAAATCTTCATTTTGTGCGTGTTTTACTAGTTCATAATCCTAACTTCTTAGATCTGCATTTTTTAGTGATTCAAAAGGAAATTTGACGAATTTGGTGCAGGGATTCATCTATAAATAATAAACTTAAACATATGGAAAGAGACTTTTGGGCCTTTTTGATCAATTTTTGCATGGAGAGACAGCTCAATTCAAATCAAGCAATCATTGATCCAACACAACATTGTAATTCAGTTGTAATAGTGAAAAACGATAAATTAAAACATCAAAATGGACGTAGACCATAGAATTTGCTGGTCCAATATAAAATTACTGTATTTCTCTTTATTTTCTAGCAATTCTTACTATACAATTTATTTTCATTCAATTTGAGGTTTTAGCCCATTTTACATGCAATCATTATTTTAGTGCTTTCATTGAGAATAAGATCAGGAACGAATATGTGATAGCAACTAGAATTTAATGAAAATCTCAAACCAAACCCAAAGGAAATGTCTCCAAAAAAGCTACAAGTAAGCAAGGAGTAATTATTGAAGAACTAAATGGTTTAAAACATGGAATAGATCTAGTAAACACGAAAGGAGATTCAAGCAATCAGATGTTATAAAGTAGCAAGAGTTGGAATATATGATGGCTGATGTGGATTAGAGAATGCGACACTCTCAGATGCCCATCACAGAGGAGATAAAAAAGCAATTTACTCTAGTAATGTAACCCCCTCAAAAAGGAGGATCCCGCGGACATTGTGTTGATAGAAGGTATTTTTCATCACTTGAGTTGAGCAAGGAAAGCTCAACAATCAACATGGAGACAGAAAGTAGAAAGTAAGAGAAGGGTGAGCGGGAGTACCAAGGAATCAAAGGAGATAAGCAGGAGAAAGAAGTTCAACTTAAGGTTGGATTTGTACCTATCCATCTCCAATCGACACCAATCCATCATAAGTCCAAGTGGAACTTGGGGATGACTATAGAAATGATAGGGATGGTGTTAGATAAGATGTTGATCCTCGGGATAGAGTTGCTAAAGGAAATTCAGTTGGGAACAGTCAAAGAGGACATAGTCCACATTAAAATAGTTCATAGAGAAAATTGCTTTTTCATCTCCTCCATTGTGGGCATCTAAGATTGTTGCATTATCTTATCCACATCAACCATCATACATTCTAATTCTTGCTTCTTTATAACACCCAATTGCTCAAATCTCGTTCCTTATTTACTTTATTTATTCCGTGATCTAAACCCTTTAGTTCTTCAATAATTACTCCTTGCTTACTTGCAGCTTTCTTTGAAGCAATTTCCTTTGGATTCAGTAGGAGATTTTCTTCAAATACTAGTAGCTACCATAGATTCATTCCTGATCTTATTCTCGACGAAAGAACTAGGAAAATGTTTGCATGTAAAACGGGGTGAAATGGGAAATGATGAAGTGATAACTGAAATAATCTATTGATGTCTTCAACATAATTAGTAGTAAGATGATAGTTGGGAAACCTCTGCTAGCCAGAATCCTTGTTCTGAGGAGATTAGCAACACTCGATACCCTAAAGAAATTTGTCTTATCGATAATACTATGCTATAATGGGTTATTGACACAATGCAACATCTGACGAAGTATAACTGGCAAATGGATAGTGCCATAGCTGATAAGGATATGAAGTGTAGGTGTTTCTACCTCATTCTTGAGGGTTTGGCGGTGATTTGGTTCTGTAGGTCGGAACCTGGATCAATATTGTCTTATGAAAAATTGGTAAATAAGGTCTTGGATCAATTCCGAGCTCACACTGTATAGTTTAAGGGTACAATGTCCTTAGAATATTTGCATTAATGGTCTGGTCAGACAGTGAAGAAATTTTTAAAGTGGTTCAACATTTTCTTGGTACAGATGAAGGACCCAAGGAAGAGATTATTTTTGTGGCTTTGATAATCAAAGTGAACAAAGAGACAGATTTCTGTAGGTGGTTAAAGATAACATAACCCACTACTTTAACGGACTCCTATAAAAGGCCGAACTAGTTTCAAGGATTAGAAGAGGCAAATCTTTAGGAGGATATGGGCATGATTAGGCTGGATCGAGAAGCATCGTTAGGAGTAATGTGGTTGTCAAGTATGATGGTCACAACAATAATGGAAATTATGGAAATGTATATATTTTGAGTTTTCTTAATAAATTGGAAGAGAATATTCACTTATACGCACCATTTCGCTATGGGTTAAGTAAATGCATGTACCTTTAGTTTGCTTAACAAATATGTATGGTTATCTTACCTCATCTAGTTGATATATAAGTAATACTACACATAACATCTCTAGCTTAAGTTTGATCAACAAATAGAGAGTATGCAAGTAATTAATTAATATATATACGGTAGAGGACAACATTTATATTAGAGATTCATAATCTTTAATATATATATTTCATTGAATGATAATGATTTAACGAATACTGTATTTCTTATGAAATACCATCGTGATTCAAGAGTCAAACACATCTGAAATTACGGTATACATATTACATGCATGTATTTATTCCTTAAACCTGATTTGGGTTTCTTTCCAATTGCACTTAATTTTATACATATATAGTTACACAGGTATTAACTTGTTTATAGCTTTATTATTTAATTTACTTATACAATATGTACAAGTGTCTTATTAATTAAATTTTACTTAAATTATTTTAATTCTTATTAAATAAATATTAATTAGATCTTATTTAATTTATGTTAATTATTACTAGTTAAATCATAGTTAATTATTTTATTTTATTTCGTATTACTCATCTTAAACTATTCAAGATAGTTAATAAACTATAACATATATAGTTTGTTTTCATGTACATATCAATATATATATGCACACATTTTAACTAATTTTATTTAATAAATTTTATCTAATTAAATGATTTAATTAATTTGAAATTTTAATTCAATTTGTAATAAACAATTTGAAGACAAATAAGTAACAACAACAATTATAGTTATACACATATATCGATATATATGTTTTAATAAGTTAACTATTAATAAACAAAATAAATAAATTAATCATGTTAATTAAAAAATTAAATTTCAAAATTTAAAATCTAATTATTTAATTTCTCGTAATAATTTTGATAAAACTGAATGCATTTGATAAATCCCTATTATATTTTAAATTTAACTTTTAAATCTAAAATATAACTTTAAATTTTCAACCAAAATTTGAAAATTAGCCCAAGGCCCAAAACAATTTGGGCTTTTGTACTGGGGATACCTTTGGGCTTACTTTATCCTTTGGGTCAGGCTAGTAACCAGGTAGGGCAGAGTGCTTGTTACCTGTAACGACCCGCCTTTTTGGACAGTTTAAACCGACGATCAAATACACATGTCGATTCCAAACCATTCAAAAGGGCAGATGGTTATTGAGGGTAAATAAGAAAAGAAAAGGAAGGGAAATAAAGGAAATGAAACAACACAGAATCTTGCAGCGGAACGATAAATATAATAGTCAAATAAATAGTTCATGAAGCTGTTTACAATACGTTGATCATTATTTATACGACATATATCAGAGTTATACATATACAACAGAACAAATAAAATAATGCAGTAGACAACATGATGCAAAGATAATAATAGTAATAGTATACCAAATTTTCGCCTTCGTCCTCCAGAATAGATCTTCAGTAAGCTGAAAAACTCAGATCTGACCCGAGCGTAATGAAAAGACAAAACACTCGAGTCAGGACTAAAATATCCTCATGTAAGTTAAATCAATCGTAAATAAATATGAGTGTAACGGCGTCAGAGATGTTTACGGGGTTTGACATCTCCTATCCAGTGTCAACGTAAGTGCAATAACTTAAGAGATGTTACGGGATTTTCCATCTCTTAAGGATCCGTTAAACTATCTACTATGTACTACAATACGCTATTATAATATGCCTATAGTAAAGTAAAAGTATTAAAATAACGTTAAGGCGTTACCATAATTCCCCTTAACACATTTTATAATGCCATAGTCTATACAGCACCGTAAACCCCACCGTAAACTAGTGGTTATCAGAGGGTACCCCATAGGTATAACACAAAACAAAACGTAGTGGTCGCGAATAGGATAATCAGTATGACAAGGTACATGAGGCGATACCAACTAGGATACTAGTAGTTGCGTGATCCGGACTGATGTTGAGCATAGCCAGCAGCTACCTCAACACCACGAAACAACACTCCCAAATCGAGGGGTGCACCCAAATCGAATCACAAAAGTAATAGATATGGTATCGAAGAAGTGTGTCCGCTAGAGATGGCGAACCTCAATTGCCCGGCGCGGCTCCTGTTTTAGTCATGTCAGGGGTCATCCAATATCGTTCTCTTTCTTCAATCAACGCGTTCACCAAACCATCCACTTCATTCTGGATCAACACTCCGCGTATAATAGTTATTAAAGTGGTTTTCGGTATCGATAGAGAGTATGTCCATATCCGATCTCGGTCTCTTTAATAACTACATATTATTACACCGGTGGCTCTTTTACATTTCAATCGATTCATAATTGATATCAAAATATCATATTCGTTTCAAAAATCAAATCCATTTCAATTATCATCATAGCTATTCAAAATGTAAGATTCCGTTTAAAAAATCATTTTTCGCCTCAATATCTCATTTCGATTTCAAAATCATTTCGAATTTCAATTTAGGTTGCAACTTCATTTAGCCCAATTCGTATTTACATTCAAGATTTAAACATAAACATTTCACCTTATTTACCAGCTTGAAATTTTAGAAAATAGTTTTAAGGAGTTCAAAAGTAGTTTTAAATAATTAAAATACTTAAAATACTTAAAATCTTAAAATGGATTTAAAATAGATAAATTAGTTTAAAATAATTTAAATTGGGTTAAGTAGATTTAAAATAGATTAAAATAAGTTAATATGGTTTAAGACGGGTTAAAATAATTTAATACAGTTAATATAGGTTAAAATAGTTTAACCTATATCTTGATTCCTTAGTCCTTGATTTGGACGGTTTGGATGCGAATTGGAATTCTGTCATGCTTGCTGATTCATCCTGGGATCGTTCTTTTATATACTCGTCTGATGCTATGGGTTGATCCTTCTCTTGCTCTACGTTTCCGCCCTTTTGCTGGTCTGTGTGGGTCTGACCAATTGTTTTCTTCTCTGGTGTCTGGAGATGATGGATATTCTTCCTCTCCGGAGGAGTGATAGTTTTTGTGCTATTTATAGCTACTATGACATAGCTGTCACGTACCTGTGCTGTATTTTCTGTTTTTTAGTAGTTAAGGTGCTTTTACCTTGCTCTTGTGACGACCCGCCCTTTTACTACCAGAAAGACGTATCATCATTAAGAAAGAAAGGGATAGAAATAGAAAAGAAAGAGAAAGAAAGAACAACAACAAAATCTCACAGCGGAACGGAACAAAATATAATATATCACATAATTATTTCATAGTTTTACATATATCAGAGTTATACAATATCAATACATATGACTGTTATACATACATTATCACTATATACATCGGAGGTACAGTACACATCAACTAACACAGCGGAACTACATAAATAGCTATATACGTCTGGAAACTCCTGCTCCAAGCTCCTCCAGAAATCAGGGTCCAAAACCTATCACTTGGCTACTCATAAAAATTTGAGTACCCAAGAGTTTATGAAAAACAAAATATAAACTCCGGGTCAGACATGGGTATGGTATGAGTAAACGGTTTAAATTGTTTAACTTTGAAAAACATTTGAAAATAAAGGTATCACGTAAGACTTCCCACAAATAAATATGGGTAAGTTTTTACCTTACGCTAACCAAAACATTTCATAGGAAATCCAGTGGTATTATAATAGTGTCTAGGGTTTTCAAGTAAATAGAAAATAGCCGAAATTGTTACATGATTAAATTTCAGCTACTAGCCACAAAAGTGGGTAATACAAATCAAAACCGTTGGGTCTCGTAGGGAAAATGGATTTCCAACAATGGCAGGGCTACTGGGGTACCGCCCGTCACAGTACGGGGCCTAGATCACCGTACCGAGGATCACTCCCGACCCCATACAACACAAGGCCGGAACCATTCCTTACTGAACAGTCCCGAACAAGATAAACCCCGCGGTTGTAGCTAGCAACCGCCCACACAGCCGAAATAAAAAGGGACATCTAGACAGGGGAAATATCTTGTCTTGCTTGGGCATGACCCACCTAACCTTGCTGCATCTCCCCTGTTTTAGCCATTCCCGGTTGATGAGGCTTGAGGCTGCGATTACCTTTATAGAACATCTCACTTAGAATGCTCATCGTCCGCCTGATGATGTGCTGAAAGCATCCAATCCATACAAGTTCGTTACGTTTTCGAACGAAACTGAAGGCATTATCTCGTTACACTTGTTTTGGAATCACCCTCAAAGTTAACGATGATAACCCTTGCATTCTGAAAACACCATCTCGACCTTCATTTCAGTATTCACGACCTAACGTTTAAATTGGATCGATGTGGTTTTCGGAGAATCAAATTCAATTCTTCCGATCCCGGTCTCATCGAAATCCAAACGCCATTTTAAGGGCCAAGTTGTCTACTTAACAGTTTAAATAATTTAAATTCAACAATTGAATTAACATAGCATTTATCACAGATAAAACATATACAAGCATCATAGATATAACATAACATATCACAAAGCATCACAGAATATCATCACATAAATATCACAACCAGATATTCAACATAACAACCCATAAATAGTCATCGTTAAGTCTTATTTGTAATCAATTCAATTTAGAATTAATTACCTGAGAGTTAACCGCTTAACTCTGTTTAATTTATCATTAATTAACAATCAATTACTTATTTCATTTCAAATTGTTTAATTAATGATTTCTTAATTAATTCTTTAGTCTTAATTACATAATTATTTAATTTCACGCTATCATTTACTTAATTACTCCTTAATCCAGTTATTTACTTTAATTAATCATTTAATTAATAGTCTTAATTATTAATCAACTTAATTACCCATTTATTAACTGCTAATTACTTCCTTAACCCTTTATTTATTCTTAATTAAATTACTTGATTAATTAACTACTAATCATTCATAAATTGACTTAAGTAGTTAATTACAATTTTATCAATTATTTATAATCTATGACTAATTATAATTTAAGAGTAATTGTTCTTAATTTCTTTCTAAAATAATTTATATATATTAAATGTTCAACTTAATTAAACATTTAAAAGTCTTCCTTTAAATTTTTTTGAAAATCAATTATAATATTAACTCCAAACTTAATTATTAGATAACCTTATACTTCATTTAAATTACTTAATTAAAATAGAAGCTAAGAGGTCGAAACATTATAAAACATTAATTTCATAATTAGACTTTCATTAACGTTTAACTAAGTTTTGTTAAACATTGCACCTATATATTATCATTTCTTTAAGTTCAGCAGCTTGAACCCGAGACCTTCCCTGTTAAACCCATGCGCTACTTCGAGTACTCCCCCTAAATTTCCCGAGCTGCCCCTGAACGCATCCTTCTTCATCTCCCTCTCTTTTTATTTTATTTAACTGTTGTACGTTAAAACCAAATTAAAAGTCAAACATCTGGGAACTCCATGCGAATGATAGGGAAACCCGAAGACAAACCCATCTTCACTCGAGCACGCCACGAAGCAGGCCCCCTTCACGTCATCACCGACACGACATCCCACCCCAACGCCACCGTGCACGTGCACGGTGGTTCGGCGCGCCTCAAGCAGCCCCCAACACCTTCAACAGACCACGAATCAACCCAACACACGAAAACAAAACTCAAATCGCCACGAACAGATCGAAATCGAAAAAATCACCTGAAGCTCATACAAAACTCGAACTACCCCGAGACATTGCTTCGCCCCCCACCACCACTGACCATCGGAGGCGAAAATGCTTCACCTATGCCTCGTCCACAACCTCTCCTAACACCCCTCAGAATCGTGATCAACTCGATCACGCGATGAGGCCGAAACCACTATTTTACAGACATGAAAAAAATTTAGAACACAAGCCCTAATTTTCCTTCATTCGACAAATTCTAGAATCTGAAAAATTATTCAGTATTTTTCCCATCATCTGAAATGTACGAACTACCTCCATAACAAATTTCAACAATTTAGATTGAATCAATCATCTTAAATTTGTGCAAGAGCAATTTTTATAAATTTCGAACTGTTCATCAAATACCAATCTATAAACCCTCATTTTTGTTTTAAAAACCATGAATCTTAATAAGTATTCAAGATATAAATTTGAATTAGCTTTTCCTAACGATCGAATTTTACCAATTTTGTTTTCTTGTTGACTGTAAATAGGGTTTTCCAGAAGTAGGTATTACAAATATATTTGAAACAGGTTTAAAAGAAACCTGATTGAAGATCAAGCAACATGTTTGTTGGAAAGTTTAAACTTTACCATAATCAAATGGGAATAATTTAAGGTTTAATATTTCCAACCCTATAACACATAGCAGAGAAACAGCATAGTCAAAATTCCAAGAACAGCTTGTATAAAATCGCAGATTCATATGAAAATAAAGCACATACAATACATATATATATCCCATGAATTATCCTACCGATTTTAATTAACTTAAGCTTGAAAATTTAAGTTTACTCACACGAATTTAAATTAACAGAGCACACTTGGGTTGAGAAGGACAGTCTTGTTTCCAGATGATCACAGCCTAATATTATGCTTCCAGACTTCAACTTCCTTAGTTTAAATTTTAATCTTATGAACGAAATGAGATAGGGATGTGATATATATAAAAGAGTATACGGCTGAAGACATGATGCAAGATTTTTTCATGTACTAGAAATATATTTTTCTCTTTTGTTTACCAGAGATTTTTTTCATACATTGTAGGCTGAAAAGATTTGTTTGTGGCTTCATTAATTGATTTTGTCTTGTTTTATTATCACACTTGTACTTATAATATTTTTGTCTCTTAAAATTTTCAGCCTGATTAGTTTGGTGAGTATGTTCATTCAAAGCTTGTCTTATTAAAGAAGCTTGTTCATATTTATATATTTTAGTTATTTTTTTAGTGCAGCCTGATTTTTATTTTTGGTGAGTACAACTATATATATATATATAACTTTGTTCATTTCATATTACATTGCTAATTGTTTATTCTTTTACTTAATTGCTTACTTTCATATTTTATTTATAAACTTATTCATTTGGCTATTATTTTTATTTTTATTTTGTACTTTAGCCTTCAACATTTAAATTATATTTCATAAGTTTACTTACTTATATTTATATCTTATATTCTAACTATCAATTTTTAAATTACATTCATATGTTTGACTTACATTTAATATTTATATTCTATATTGATAGATTTTGATTTTATATTCATATTTAAATATCGATAGGATTTCTTGTTTTAAACATTATTATTTAGATTACCCTTTTATGCATTATATTAAATGTTGATAATTCATAACTTTTGGTTTAATTGAATAATACAGAATTTTATTTTAGATTTTCAAATCAAAATTTCCTTTACAGACACATATATAACTGGTAAACGACCAAGATCTTATCAGTTTAAAATTTGAAAAGCTTGTATTCTAATTTACTTTAGAATAAATACTTATTAAAATATATTGCCAAAAATTCAGGGTCGTTGCATTCCTTCCCCCTTAAAAGAATTTCGTCCCCGAAATTTAAAACAAAGATAATTTTGAAAAGCTATTATACCAACCGTTCAAACATACATATCATTTATACAATAGCTAACGATCAAACAGACTATCCTAACAAACAACACTAGCTATCTGAACACAAGTTCGGATAAGCTTCCCTAAAATTATCGAGAGTTGTTTTCTCGATGATCAACAATCCGAATTGGATTCCTGACCATAGTCAAATTTGACTCGACATCCAAATCCCTGAATTACTGGTTTAACAACAAATGATGAATTATGAGCAAATTTCTAAGATGGGATATACGAAATACATAATAAATTCCAGATATCCACTCTGGCAATTCAATTCTGAAATCTACAGTATTAATTCTTTCCAAATTTTTATTGTCTTCTTTACAGAATCTCAATATCTATTTTAATCAGGCCCGTACGATGTACATATACTATTCGTACGCAATATCAAATCCGATCGCTCGCTCGATCACACAATTTTATTTCCGAAATAGTATCGTCACCTGACTTCCTAGTACGGACTCAGAACTGGTTTGTTGATCAGAAACTGTCATTCTCCTTGCATAGTCATAACTATGATAGAGAAATTCCAGAATCAATCAAAATCCATATCCATGGTTCGTCGTCGAAAATCGAGTGAAAAATCCTAACTCGGATCGATATATAACTATCTCGAAATTCTGTGCTCGAATCTGGATCAAATTGTTATGCGAATAAAATAATATACGTTCATCCTACGTATTTATATCCATTGATTATCAACTATATCAATTTTCTTTATTCACATTATTTTGATTCTATCCACTTGGAATAAATTTTCTCAATATAAAATTTTACTTAAGAATTTCACCATTCATTTCTTAAGTTTAATATAAGCATTATATATTCCCTTATATTATTACTCTACCACCATAGCCTTTATATCCTCTTATATCTACTTATTTCCAATTTGAATTTCTAATTCCATGTGAATTCAAATTTTCTTCAACTCTGAATATTTAATTTTATTGACTATCTTTCATTTATAACCGATTCCTATTATTATTTTAAATTAATTTCATCTACTAATTTACTTTCAATTTTCAATTTGAAATTGTTTTGTTGCTAAAGTTTTAATTTTTTTTTTAGTTTTCAAATTTTGAAAAGTTTTGACAAAGTCTCCATTTGTTTAGCATTACATATTTTCATAAGCACATATGTAGAGTTCCAATCCTTATCACAATTAATTCCAATCAATTCTCAAACCATTCTCTTTAGTTTAAGTGATTTACAACTTACTTGCTTATATATATAACCCATTTGAGCAAAACAAACTCATATTCAAAATCATCCTATTTTGCTTCTAATAATTCATAAAATTTATCTAATTTCATTTACTTCAAACAACCCATTTTCTTATGCAATTCAACAATATTATTGTGAATAAACAATCACCTAAGCTTTATAACAATTTTAAATTGATTCCAACTCAATTTACACTTGATTCCATCCCAATTAATTTATTCACAATCTCTATATTGCATTTTCTTTCATTTCAACAGGTTTGATTCCAAACCATTTTATTAAACTCGACAACCAATATTTTAAATAATCATCTCACAATTTACTCAAGTCATTTATTTTCTTCAATTGTTCCACCTAACAACTTAGGTTTATTCTATTCCACCAATTCCCATTTAAATCTTTGATTTGATTTTCTTTTAATCAGATCCCGTTTATTTACTAATTAGTTTATTCTTTTATCCATTCTTAAATTTACATGAACAATTTATTATTGAGTTTATAATAAAGTCGTTTAATTGATGCTTGAATTAGATTTGTTTACAACTTACTCGAATTCTATTTTATCCAAATTCAAAGCTTACTTATTTACTTAAGAATTTATTCCATTCAATATTATTTGTAACTCGATTGAATTCATTTGAATTAAATTGTATTCCAACTCAATTTCAGTTAAATTTTAGCTACTTACCATTCTTTTAAATTTTATTTCTCAATATAGGAGCTCAAAACCTATTTATCTACTTAACAGCTTATATTACTCATTTGAGTCATTTCATCTTATAACCACAATTTCAGATTATATATAACACTTACTATCTTAAGGTATAAATTTTCACCTCACAATTTCAATCATTTTACCTTCAAATTTTATATCCAATTAAGTTCACTTTGAACTTCAATTCCACTTAACTTATCTCAGGTTAAGCTTCAATATGTTTTCTTATTTTCATTTACTTAAGTTAAATTTTAATTCCGGGATTAAGATTCCCGATTTCTTCTTATTAATATCAACTTTACTTTATAAGTTCAATAGTTGATTTGTTCAAATCTTTCACATTATTAATTAGAATTCTTAGAACTCAATTGTCCGGGTTTCATTTCCAAAACCATTTTGAAAGGATAACTACACTTACCCACTTGGTGTCAAATCAAATTTTCAAATTCCAAACACTTGTTTTCACCCAAAACAAATTTTCTCTTTTTGAAAATTTCTAAAACAACTTGTATACTCAACAAGCCCAAACAATTTATCATGACCAACTATCCTTGTAGCAATTCATCACTTTAGAAACTCGAAAATGAATACTGATGATGTGGCCATCATCATCGGGATTATTTTCCAGCGACTGAAGTGAGTTCAGTGCTTCCTTACTTCCACAAATTATTTCCAAACAATTTCCATTCAATAATATTTTCCAAAACAATACTCCATTATTGCCGTCAAATCTTTGGAAAAACATTTCAAACATTTCTAAGATTGCAAATTCCCAAATCCTTTTGTTTAAATTCATTTAAACACTTTTCAAATTCCCGGGACTTAAATTCTAGTTTAATCTAATTTTAGTTATATTCCTTTTATTTAAAATCATTTTTAAATAATTTTATTTGGTTATAAACCATTCCAATTTTAAATTTTAGTATTAACAACCAATCATCCAAACATATATAATAATTTCAGAAAAATATTTCTTTCATATCAAAATATAATTTTGGGTAAAATTATTTCATTTACCCTACTTTTAAAAACAATACTGTGTCGGTCTACCTTGTTTAAGAGTTTAGAAATCCCTATCGATGAAATGGCATCCCACACATCGAGCAGAATTCATAAACACTCAACAGATAAATCGACACAATATAAAAATAATTTTATATTCACTAACAAGTACGCGCTCATATCTATTAATACACTCAAACTCATTTTAGAGTTCTACAAACTCTATTCTATGAGTAATTCCTACCAGAGCCAAGGTTATCACCAACCTATGCTCTGATACCAACTGTGACGACCCGCCCTTCTACTACCAGAAAGACGTATCATCATTAAGAAAGAAAGGGATAGAAATAGAAAAGAAAGAAAGAACAATAACAGAATCTCACAGCGGAACGGAACAAAATATAATATATCACATAATTATTTCATAGTTTTACATATATCAGAGTTATACAATATCAATACATATGACTGTTATACATACATTATCACTATATACATCGGAGATACAGTACACATCAACTAACACAGCGGAACTACATAAATAGCTATATACGTCTGGAAACTCCTGCTCCAAGCTCCTTCAGAAATCAGGGTCCAAAACCTATCACTTGGCTACTCATAAAAATTTCAGTACCCAAGAGTTTATGAAAAACAAAATATAAACTCCGGATCAGAAATGGGTCTGGTATGAGTAAACGGTTTAAATTGTTTAACTTTAAAAAACATTTGAAAATAAAGGTATCACGTAAGACTCCCCACAAATAAATACGGGTAAGTTTTTACCTTACGCTAACCAAAACATTTCATAGGAAATCCAGTGATATTATAATAGTGTCTAGGGTTTTCAAGTAAATAGAAAATAGCCGAAATTGTTACATGATTAAATTCCAGCTACTAGCCACAAAAGTGGGTAATACAAATCAAAACGGTAGGGTCTCGTAGGGAAAATGGATTTCCAACAATGGCAGGGCTACCGGGGTACCGCCCGTCACGGTACGGGGCCTAGATCACCGTACCAAGGATCACACCCGACCCCCTACAACACAAGGCCGGAACCATTCCTTACTGAACAGTCCTGAACAAGATAAACCCCGCGGTTGTAGCTAGCAACCGCCCACACAGCCGAAATAAAAAGGGACATCTAGACAGGGGAAATATCTTGTCCTGCTTGGGCATGACCCACCTAACCTTGCTGCATCTCCCCTGTTTTAGCCATTCCCGGTTGATGAGGCTTGAGGCTGCGATTACCTTTATAGAACATCTCACTTAGAATGCTCATCGTCCGCCTGACGATGTGCTGAAAGCATCCAATCCATACAAGTTCGTTCCGGGTTCGAACGAAACCGAAGGCATTATCTCGTTACACTCGTTTTGGAATCACCCTCAGAGTCAACGACGATAACCCTTGCATTCTGAAAACACCATCTCGACCTTCATTTCAGGATTCACGACTAACGTTTAAATTGGATCGATGTGGTTTTCGGAGAATCAAATTCGAATCTTTCGATCCCGGTCTCATCGAAATCCAAACACCATTTTATGGGCCAAGTTGTCTACTTAACTTAACAGTTTAAATAATTTAAATTCAAAAATTGAATTAACATAGCATTTATCACAGATAAAACATATACAAGCATCATAGATATAACATAACATATCACAAAGCATCACAGAATATCATCACATAAATATCACAACCAGATATTCAACATAACAACCCATAAACAGTCATCTTTAAGTCTTATTTGTAATCAATTCAATTTAGAATTAATTACCTGAGAGTTAACCGCTTAACTCTATTTAATTTATCATTAATTAACAATCAATTACTTATTTCATTTCAAATTGTTTAATTAATGATTTCTTAATTAATTCTTTAGTCTTAATTACATAATTATTTAATTTCACGCTATCATTTACTTAATTATTCCTTAATCCAGTTATTTACTTTAATTAATCATTTAATTAATAGTCTTAATATTAATCAACTTAATTACCCATTTATTAACTGCTAATTACTTCCTTAACCCTTTATTTATTCTTAATTAAATTACTCGATTAATTAACTACTAATCATTCATAAATTGACTTAAGTAGTTAATTAAAATTTTATCAATTATTTATAATCTATGACTAATTATAATTTAAGAGTAATTGTTCTTAATTTCTTTCTAAAATAATTTATATATATTAAATGTTCAACTTAATTAAACATTTAAAAGTCTTCCTTTAAATTTTTTTGAAAACTGATTATAATATTAACTCCAAACTTAATTATTAGATAACCTTATACTTCATTTAAATTACTTAATTAAAATAGAAGCTAAGAGGTCGAAACATTATAAAACATTAATTTCATAATTAGACTTGCATTAATGTTTAACTAAGTTTTGTTAAACATTGCACCTATATATTATCATTTCTTTAAGTTCAGCAGCTTGAACCCGAGACCTTCCCTGTTAAACCCATGCGCTATTCGAGTTCTCCCCCTAAATTTCCCGAGCTTCCCCTGAACGCGTCCTTCTTCTTCTCCCTCTCGTTTTATTTTATTTAATTGTTGTACGTTAAAACCAAATTAAAAGTCAAACATCTGGGAACTCCATGCGAATGACAGGGAAACCCGAAGACAAACCCATCTTCACTCGAGCACGCCACGAAGCAGGCCCCCTTCACGTCATCACCGACACGACATCCCACCCCAACGCCACCGTGCACGTACACGGTGGTTAGGCGCGCCTCAGGCAGCCCCCAACACCTTCAACAGACCACGAATCAACCCAATACACGAAAACAAAACTCAAATCGCCACGAACAGATCGAAATCGAAAAAATCACCTGAAGCTCATACAAAACTCAAACTACCCCGAGACATTGCTTCTCCCCCCACCACCACTGACCATCGGAGGCGAAGATGCTTCACCTATGCCTCGTCCACAACCTCTCCTAACACCCCTCAGAATCGCGATCAACTCGATCAGGCGATGAGGCCGAAACCACTATTTTACAGACATGAAAAAAAATAGAACATAAGCCCTAGTTTTCCTTCATTCAAAAAATTCTAGAATCTGAAAAATTATTCAGTATTTTTCCCATCATCTTAAATGTACGATCTACCTCCATAACAAATTTCAACAATTTATATTGAATCAATCATCTTAAATTTGTGCAAGAGCAATTTTTATTAAATTTCGAACTGTTCATCAAATACCAATCTATAAACCCTCATTTTTGTTTTAAAAATCATGAATCTTAATAAGTATTCAAGATATAAATTTGAATTAGCTTTTCCTAACGATCGAGTTTTACCAATTTTGTTTTCTTGTTGACTGTAAACAGGGTTTTCCAGAAGTAGGTATTACAAATATATTTGAAACAGGTTTAAAAGACACCTGATTGAAGATCAAGCAACAAGTTTTTTGGAAAGTTTAAAGTTTACCATAATCAAATGGGAATAATTTAAGGTTTAATTGTTTCCAACCCTATAACACATAGCAGAGAAACAACGTAGTCAAAATTCCAAGAACAGCTTGTATAAAATTGCAGATTCATATGAAAATAAAGCACGTACAATACAGATATATATATATATCCCATGAATTATCCTACTGATTTTAATTAACTTAAGCTTGAAAATTTAAGTTTACTCACATGAATTTAAATTAACAGAGCACACTTGGGTTGAGAAGGACAGTCTTGTTTCCAGATGATCACAGCCTGATATTATGCTTCCAGACTTCAACTTCCTTAGTTTAAATTTTAATCTTATGAACGAAATGAGATAGGGATGTGATATATATAAAAGAGTATACGGCTGAAGACATGATGCAAGATTTTTTTTATGTACTAGAAATATATTTTTCTCTTTTGTTTACCAGAGATTTTTTTTCATACATTGTAGGCTGAAAAGATTTGTTTGTGGCTTCATTAATTGATTTTGTCTTGTTTTATTATCACACTTGTACTTATAACATTTTTGTCTCTTAAAATTTTCAGCCTGATTAGTTTGGTGAGTATGTTCATTCAAAGCTTGTCTTATTAAAGAAGCTTGTTCATATTTATATATTTTAGTTATTTTTTTTAGTGCAGCCTGACTTTGATTTTTGGTGAGTACAACTATATATATATATATATAACTTTGTTCATTTCATATTACATTTCTAAGTGTTTATTCTTTTACTTAATTGCTTACTTTCATATTTTATTTATAAACTTATTCATTTGGCTATTATTTTTATTTTTATTTTTATTTTGTATTTTAGCCTTCAGCATTTAAATTATATTTCATAAGTTTACTTACTTATATTTATATCTTATATTCTAACTATCAATTTTTAAATTACATTCATATGTTTGACTTACATTTAATATTTATATTCTATATTGATAGATTTTGATTTTATATTCATATTTAAATATCGATAGGATTTCTTGTTTTAAACATTATTATTTAGATTACCCTTTTATGCATTATATTAAATGTTGATAATTCACAACTTTTGGTTTAATTGAATAATACAGAATTTTATTTTAGATTTTCAAATCAAAATTTCCTTACAGACACATATATAACCGGTAAACGACCAAGATCTTATCAGTTTAAAATTTGAAAAGCTTGTATTCTAATTTACTTTAGAATAAATGCTTATTAAAATATATTGCCAAAAATTCAGGGTCGTTACAGCTCCTGTACTTCAATTTTTATTACGTTCGTAATAAAAGTGGACGGTCCACTTTAAAACCGGCTGGCCTTGGGAAAAAAAATTAGTTTAAGTATTTAAAGATGGTTTACATAACAGAGTAATTTGGAAAACAAAACGAACAGCTTCAAAACCAAAACATTTCAATTATAACTTCCCAATTCAACTCAATTTCAATTTCCATTCTACCGATTCAATTCAAATCAATGTCAACTTTGACTTCAAATTAATTCAATTCTACATTCACCTTCAATTAATTCAATTTCAATTTATATCGATTTGGATCTTGATTTTCGAAATATCAATTTATAACACTTAACAAAATTACCTTCAATATTCAAATTTAAATCCAAATTTCAAATATGATTCAATTTCCTGCTCAATTTCAAAATATTATTTTTATATCACTTTTACTTAGTAATACTCAAAGCTCGAAATAATGTTCAATCTTTAAAACAAATAAATTTTCGAAATTCAATCATATCCCAATTTTAAATTTCAAAGTCTCATCTTAAATTATTTAACAATTTCTTTTAACCAAAATTTATTTCAACATTCCAATCTCAATTTATTTTTTTTAAATTCGATTTCTATAAATTGATTTTATTTATAACTTTTAAATCAAAACATTTAAATAAATTTCAAATCAACGATTTTAAAATTTTTTATTAATTTAACCAATCTGGTGTCCGTATATAATTTTCTATCCTATGGCCAAGTGATTACTTATTTCAATTAAATGTTAGGGATGATTATATACCACTTAGATCAAATCACAGTGTCATATGTATGTATAACAGGATATACATAAACAAATAAACATCCAAACATTTAAATATCAACCAATAGCATCTATCGAAATAAAACATCCAATAGACAATACAATTTTCGGCAATTTCATAGTTATCAATATCAGGTAATTTAATCGCAATTCAATTTTAATCTCAATTTGACTATCAATTAAATTTTCAATGGTGAATTCAAATGACAATCTATATGACAATTAAGTTTTATCAAACAACGACAAATAAAAATCATAACACTTCATAATGTCAATTTTAACTAGCATAAAGATATTCAGTACGTTGTGAGCGTTAGAAAACACTCACCTTGATTTCAATGTAGTTCCAGCGTTTTATTTCGAATAAAAATTAAACGAGCGTTTAATTTTACTCGAAATTTTCACTAGCTTCAAACGATTCCAATCTAGCTCAATTGCGTAGTGCTCGTTAATACGAAGCCAACGCAATTCGTTTCGTTGAAATCCGACCTCGTATCAAAAAGTTATGATATTTTAAACATTACACAATCTTTAATATAATTAAATTACAATTTATATTTTAAATTTCCGAACCCACATCATCTCAGCCGTTCACTGTGCCTAGTCCAATCCAGGCTGAAGCACGTTTTCTTCTCCCCTCACGTTTTTTCTTTCCAGGTCGCAAGAAAATCCACTAGCCATTACTTAGGGTTTCATGTCGCGGCCACCACGTACGTTTTCAAGTCGATCAATGACCATCACCACGAAGGCCTTCGCGACTCCTACCACCGGCCAGAGCACGGCCAGGCTTGGCCACCCCTAGCTGCTCAAAAATCATGCCCAAACGCACGTATTTAAACCCAAACCATCGTCAATCCGTAGCTCTAATCGCGATCTTGATCGTTGGATAGGTAGCTCTCGACGAGCTCTACAGTTTTCTAGTTGAGAGTTTCTCGAAATAGTGTGTGGATTTGAAGAACGAGAAGGAGGAAAGAGGCAAGCTACCGGCCATTGATAATAGAGGGAACGACGGCTGGCTCTTGAAATTTTGGTTTTGGCAATTTAAATGAATAAAGGTCCTTTTATAGAAAATCGCCAAAAACACTATTCATTCCGGATTTTCCAAACTCCAAATCTCACGCGGCGACCGACGTTTCTAAGGTTTACCCCGCGTTTCGAACACAATGGAATAGGTTTCGAAGGCTAATTCGATCATATGT
The DNA here is from genome assembly GCA_030765085.1 of Allium cepa. Lineage (NCBI taxonomy): Eukaryota > Viridiplantae > Streptophyta > Magnoliopsida > Asparagales > Amaryllidaceae > Allium > Allium cepa. The sequence goes on from CM060932.1 coordinate 475,505,236, forward strand.
GCGAGTTACGGGAATAAACGATCAATTTTAAATTAAATCGATTAAATTAGTTTCTATGCGTTTCGGCTTGCCCCGGACAAACGATAAATCCGATTGACACGAAATTTGAAACCATACAATAATTTAACATTACGGGTCCGATGAAACTAGTTTCGTCGAAATCCAAGACTGTTTGAAAAATGGCTATTTTAACTCGTCAATTAAATATTAAAATATTCAATTTTCGCAAATTTACTTTTAATTCGATTTTAAAAGTTCTACAACATCATTCTAACTTTAATATGATAAAATAAAATTTTATAGATCATTTTTAATCATATTAAACCCGTTATTCAATTATTCAATAAATTTCAAATATTAAATTTAAACAATTTTGATTATCCAATAATTCATTATCCTTTGAAATATTTGAAATTGAACTTATAAGATTCAACTTTTAAAACCAATTCACATCTTAGAACACTATTTCCATTTTACAGTTATTCAATTATTCAATAAGTTTTAAATATTTACTTTAAACAATTTACCTGTTCAATATTCAATTATTTGATTTTAAATAGATTTTACTTATCAAACAATTACTCTATTATACCCAATGAATTCAACATTTATTATCCTATCCAACTATTTATTGCAAAGGCATTCACTAAGTAGCATTTATTTTTCAATACTTATCACTATCCAAATCTTCGAAACCAATCTATTAAAATTTGTATTTTTACCTAAATAACTCACAATTCTTATTCACTTATTTACATTTGTTTTTCCGTATATTCCCTTATAACCAAGTTATAACATTTGAGTCAATTCAATTAGATTGGAACTCCATTCAATCTATAAATAATTACTTGGATAATTATTGTTGCAATTCATTCTAGCTATTATTATTCCAAACGAATTACAATTTTTTTCTTCTAATATTAAATCACGAAATCTTATTAAATTAGCTATTTTAATTATCGAAAATTTATGGGTCGTTACATTACCCAAACCTAACCTTACACACTACTTTTTTAAACACCTTACTAAATAAGCAAGCTTTAATTAGTCAACCTTAACATTGCTAATTTAGACCACATAGACCATTAGGGTTTGATACCAATGAAGGTCTGGCCCAAACTCCTTTAAGATGACCTAATTAGGTACCTAACAAGCGAGTTATGCATGTAGTGTTTCGATTAGCACAACGATCATAGGACATGTAGGGGTAAGAAACAATGCTTCATCATAGATCACAATGTAAGAACCCCTACAATACTAGTTGCAAGGATCAAATTTGGGACTTTAATGTACAAGTTGAACTCCTTAATCAACCTTGCTCTAGTGCTGTTAAAGGAACTAGGCCAGTCGAAAGTGAGTGAAATAGGTAGATTTTAATTTTTCTTCTAATTCGGGATCTTTATTGTACCTATGAAGTCTAAATGGAATTTAGAATCAAACCAAAATATTTCAAATAAAATCTTCATTTTATCTAATCTATGGAAAAAGTTTTTTTAATTAATAAGTGTATTAAAGTAGTTATATGCATATAGTGCATGTGCTACAAATATGAAGTGTACATAACTTTTTAAAATAATACATACATTATGCTATTATCCATATATTTTCTGACTGCTATTTCGAAAGAGTTACCAAAGGGTAAATGCATGACAACATGACAAGCCAAAAAGTTCATGGTGATATATTAGGATCCCAAATCAATGATATATCAAATCCCTAAAGACGACATATCGAATCTATAATGCATAAGGACGACAATATATATAACGACTTCCAACTGTCAAATAAGTGTACTTTGCATCTAGCAAGCCATCAAGAAATGGGTAAACATATTCATGCTATCCGGTGGGCCAAGCACACGAAAAATAAAGCTCTATATTCAAGTGCAACATGCAACATAAAGCCCATGCAAACATAATATCGATGTTAGCGAATCCATAAAAATCATTAATACCATAGCTCTAGAGGTAGTGTATAAAAAAGGTATCGAGCCTGTGAACAAGTGGTAGGGTACTTATACAGAAGTTGCCGAATTTATAAATAGAAGACGTCTCAAGCTTGTAAAGCAATGAAGGTGGCAAGTCTGTAAAGTGATTAGACATGTCAAGCACATAATTTTGGACATAACGAGCCTCTAGACAATTTGTGATAATGAGTTTCTAAATGGCAGACAGGTGTTGAGCCACTATAACAAGGAAAGCTGCCAAACATGTAACAAAAAGGGGATAATGAGCATCTAACATTATAAGAAGATAACAAGTCTATAAATGAGTAAACATGTCAGACATATAAGCTATGAGCATGCCAAGCATGAAGATGTTAAGCCTATATTCAAAAGGGTTACCAGACACTAAATAACCAAAAGATGTCAAACTTCTAAAGGATTCCGCCACATTAAAGAGTATCGAGTATCTAACTACAAGAAAAGGATGGCAAATTTCTCTGGGAAAATAAGCTATAGATACGATAACTATCATCGAGCCATTACAACGTTAATTGTTGAAAAGCATCTCTAAGCGATAAAGCATGTAAAGCATTTACTCTTGAAGACAGGATGTCAAGTCTTTACAACATTAATTGTTGCAAAGTAGCTCTAAGTAGATAGCGTTACCAAGTTTCTGAAAAAAGGGAGGGGCGTTGAATTTTGGCAAGATATCGAATATTAGCCATGAAGGAGGATGCCAAATATGGACAATATAAGAAGATTCTAAATATCAATAATGCAAAGGGAGATGTCGAATGTCATCAATGCATGGGAGATGTCGAATTTCATCAATGCATGAGAGACGTCAAATGTCATCAATGCATGGGAGATGTCGAATTTCATCAATGCATGAGAGACGTCAAATGTCATCAATGCATGGGAGATGTCGAATGTCTAGCTGATGGATACGTGGCAACTATGCCACCTGCCATAACCATTATAAATAGACCCCTTCCGCAACTTAGGAGAGGGTAAATCATTTTTTCCCTCTATTTCTCAAATTATAAAGTAGTAAACCCTAAATTAAATTGGGAATTTCTTGATACAATTATAACTTTTTGCATACAAGGACTAGAAAAATAAACTTTGCATAGCATAATACCTTCGATATATGTATATTTGACTATTATTGAGAGAATGGACCTACATATAGCTTATCTTTAGACTTGACTTAAATTTGGATCTGGATATTGACTATTTAAACAAGGCCATTTAAGCCCTTGCCTAAATTTAGAGTTTATTTTGCATAATAACTATATAATGTCATTGGTATATGAACAAAGAATTGAACCATATGTAAATCGCCTATTTAGTCCATTACATTAGTTATGGATTATTGTACAATTATGTGACTTGCTTATTTTATGTTGAACATATTACATGAGATTTTGAATATCCTTATGATGATATTGATGCTCACGGGCACTATTGGTTCCATTTCGAATAATATTATCTTATGCAGCATCTCGGATGTTAAACCATTTTTTGATTTAACATTTTTGCGATAGACGAAGGGCTCAAACCTCCAATCAATTATTTCCTAACTTAAAATATAAATATGTAAAGTTTTTTTTGTAGGGAATTGTGAGAGCTAAAAAGGTCAATATTCCAAATGAAGAGATTGTGAAACGAACAAATTTGGAGGATAATATCCCTCCAAACTTCAATTCGGACAATGTGGAACCTAGGCAACCTCCGATACTAGTGAAGCCCACAAACATAGGGCTTATGTAATGCAGGAACTCCTTGAGAAGGTTCTTTCTTGAAAGTCTTCTAAAATAGCAAAGCTTGTTGAAGGAGGAGAAGAATGGAACCTCCAAGGAGGAATCTAGACACCATGCTACTCAAAAGCAAGAATAAGTGTAAAAGCATCATGTGTCCGTAATGAAAGAAAGAAAAAAAATGAAGGGCAATAGTGTAGTCCCATAACTTGAATGACAATGAACTTAAGATGAATCATCAAAGAGAAAGCAAAGAAAGGAGAATGAGAAGATCTTTCGAGCAGTCAGGCAGCTCAATTTTAGGAAAAGAATACTCGCCCTCCAAAAGGTATTATTATGATGAAGAAGCATACTTGAATGGAATGGCCAATAACATAGTGAAAGACATACTTGATCTTAATGGGAAGAGAAATGTAACGATACGGATTTTTCGCGTTCGAAAATCGACATCCGTACTCCACTTGTACTTGAATGCCGCAGATTCAATCGTTCAAATCCGAGTCGCCGGAGCATATAACACAATTAAGTAAAACAACACAGCGGAAGAAAAAGAAATGAATATCATATACAACCAATGATACAATATCCAGAATGTTACAACAATGATATATATGATACAAGAAAAATCAGAGACAAGATAACAATGCTACAGCGGAAAAAAAACAATATGATATAGCAGCGGAAAACGAATAGCCAAGAGATAACTCCAATCCAATGCTTCAAAGCTAAGGCTCCAAACCACAAGCTCGAACCACCATCACATTTCACCAAGACAAGCAGGACTAGTGTGAATCCAAAGACTCCAATATCCAAGATCTCCAGAGAATGCCAAAAAGAAAGCTAAAAGCTACCAAATCGATATCTATATCTGAAAAACCCAACTCTAGGCTGCTCGTGTGGAAAATAGTGGGCACCCAGAGTTTAGGAAGGAACAATAAACTCCGGGTCAGTCATGGGACTGGTATGAGCAAACAAAACAATTTATCTTTTAAACAAACAAAAGAAATTAAATTTGAAATCCGCAATGGTTTTTAGAAAGTGAAACTACCATAAGGCCTCCCGCCACACACACAATGCAAACGCAGACTAGGAGGAGATTTCTCCTTATGATAGTCAAATATGCTTGATACGAGAAAATTTCTTTGATATTATTACTATAAGTGCAAAGTGTGGAAAATCATTTCGAAAGTATAATATAAATCTTAGCCGGTATAGACATTTCGTACTATGCCTACTATAGCTACCATCCAAATAGTGGTGACCACCATAAGTGAATGGCAGGTTCTACAACTAAAACCGTATAAGGCGCGTATTGGTGATTGGATTTCCAACAAATGGTCAGGCCAAGAAACTTCCCATTGCCACATGGGTACGCCTCTGGAGGGACGCCTCGAGAACTTAACCGGATCTTTGCCAACACAAGGCCGGGTTATCTCTGTAACTAGGTAACTACTGACACTAGTATGCCATCCCCCGGTCGTAACCAACCTTTGTCCTAGCGCTCGATACCAACAACCACAAAGTAATGTATTTGCAGTAACCACATAGGTTAAATATCTGGGCTCCATACCATGATATCACCTCTATCCAGAAGGAAATGAACATACCCTCAAGAGGCGCTACCTCCAAATAACCTTGCTGCATCTTTCCTGTTTCGACCATTCCGGGTTGTGAGGTTCGACAAATTTTCGTCCATAAAGCTACGCTTTTCACAAAAGCCATGCTTTGATCAACAAATATCAGCAGCACTTCGTATGCCACATTACCGAATTGGGAATGTATCACTAGTAACCATCAACTACATAACCTCTGAGCTCGTACGTCTCAGAGAAGGGTGTTAAGCTAAGAGAATAAATCTCCGCCACCAAACAGAAATGTATTTGATAGAAACTGGTTTTACATCTCAAGGTGTAACGTCAGACACACATCCATACAAGTCTGTTCCGGGTTCGAACAGAACCGAAGGCACTTCCGAAAAAGTCCTTGTAATCCGGGCATCTTCAATCCCGATCGGACTCCACATCACATATCGAGATCTCTATATCGGAGAAACTCAGTGCAGAGTCATTCGATAGGTTATCCTATCGTTCTCAAAGACACCCGGTCTTCACCACCGTCTTCAAATGCTATCCATAATGTCGTATCACTATTCGGAATGGGTCATATGACACAAGGTCCTCTCCCGGCTAAACCTAAATAGTGAGCGCAATATTTAAAAGCATATGGATATGGGATTTCAGTTAAGTCACAATTTTAAAACCCAAAACTTTTCTTTCAAATGGTTAAACGAATTACCATTTATAAATCTTTTTAACCAAAAAGATTAACTTCCAGAAACCTTCAAAGGTTTAAACAATTTTCACATTTAAATCTTTTAAACCAAAGATTCATTTTTCAAGATCCCCTTTCAATTTAAAACAAGATTCATAAACAAAAGTTCATTCATAGCTTCTCAAGAAAATTCTATTTCAAATTGGATTAACTCGTTAAATCTTTAAATCAAGATTTAACTTATAGCTTTCAAAACTCGTTTCCAAAGATTCTTCCATAATTTGGAAAATCATTTTAAATCAAACTTGAAATCCCTTTAATATAAATTGGTAGTTCATTAATCATATGAAAGCTTTTATTGTTTGAAAACATATTGTTTTTATTTTGGAAAAATCCGATTTTTATTTATACAAGTTAACATTTTTGAGGTTAATTTAAATCCCCACAATAGTTGTTAAAAATGGTTTGAAACCCATATAAGCTTATATACCGTTTTTAAATTAGAAATACCCAATCTAGAATTCAATTTCAGATATTGAATTCCAATTAAATCAGATTATTCAACTTCCAAATCTTTATTAAGTTACTCAGAAAAAACTTTCATTTTTAAAACACTTGTTTTCAAACGCCTTTCACTTTAAATCAAATCTATTTCCAAAACCATTTGAATTAAAAATTCAAATTCAAAATTATTTAAAAATCTGTGACTTAACTGATTTCCACGTGCAATCCATATTTGTGCGTGTATAGTGTAGTCCAAGGGTTTACACACAATAGTGCAATAATAATCATCACATCACTGATCAAAGTGCAGCAACATCGATAAGGGGTATAAGCTATAACGCTTATCTTCATTCACAAATTCATGGATAAAGTAAATTTATCCTTAACAAGGATTCACTAATATGATTCGATGTGGGTTTCGGATAACCAACTGGAATCCGACTCCCTGTCGCATCGAATCTCAAATGCCGTTTTACGGCCAAGGGTATTTACACAGAAAACATATCACAGATATCACAGATCAATACACAGCATATCTTACGTCACAGAATATTACAGTCCAGAGATAACAATCAATACAAGGTAATACAATCATTCATAAGCACACATATCTCAAATTCAAATTTTAAATCAATTTAATTAATTCAAATTAAATCAATTATTTAAGAATTAATCACTTTGCTTTGCCTAACCAATCATTAATTAATTTATCACAATCATTTAATTAATTTACCACTTCTTAATTACTCTCATTATCAATTAATTAATCTTTAATTAATTAATTAATTAATTACCCTTTAATTATTAATTAATAACCCTAATTATTCATTATTAAAACTTGATTAAATAGAATTTAATCATCCCTTGATTAATTACTAATTAACCCTTAATTTACAATTAATTAATCTTAATTAATTTCTTAATTAATTTCTTAATTAATTCCAAACTAGAAATTAATTTACCTTAATTACTTAATTAATTCTAATTAATTAACTTTAATTATTTAATTAATCCTTAATCATAAATTAATTAACTATAACTTAATTAATGTTTAATTACTTAATTAATTAACCCTAATCATTTAGTTAATTAAATTAAATAATTATTCCTTATTACCTTATTAATTTAATTAATTTCAAATCATTAAATCTTAATTTAAGATAAAACATTTATTAATTATGATTAGATTTTCATTAACAAATTTATTTGGAAACAAATTTACTTTTGAATTTACTTTAAAATTTCATTTCAAATATGAGATTTAAAATGAATATAATTTAACTTAAACAAAGTTACACAATTTAAACCTTTTAAATTACATGGCAAACAAATGCTTGTCTTATAAAAACTTCAAAACTTATTAATATTTGCTTTGAAACTTGATAATACTAGTAAACTTCCTGTGTTTGCTTTTGAACTTATCCTTTATAAAATTGTTTAATTTTTTTTAAAAGCTTAACCTTTGGAACTTGTTTACAACGCTTGATAACCACGTGTTTAGTCTCAATTTACTTTGAAAACTTGATTTCTTTCTTTTCCTATTAGTTTTTAAAATCTGCATTACCTTTATTTCAAAAATTATTACTCGACCCAGGCAAAAATTCTCCCATATCATTCACACGAGCCAGGCCTTACTTTTCTTTTTAAAACTTTGATTCTTTGTTTTAAAATTCTTAAATCTGTTTTAAATCCCCAGCCTTGAGTAAAATCTCCTACCTGTTCACAATCCACCAGTGCCATTCCACTGCAAATCCTACAATATCTCCAACCTTCAATATCCCTTGGCCTTCCAAAACCATCAGACTTCATCTCCAATTTCATTCAACTTACAAACTGCTTGTCACAAACTGCTGACCGAACTCCACACCATATCACAAACTGTGCACCGATACGACACATCACAACTTCACCCTTCATCCTTCACAGTTTAAAATATTACTACCTGTATTTCAGACATCTCCTTACCGTCACTCCCCTACCATATAACCATCCCATACTGTCTTTATTTGCTGCTCAAACAGTGCCGATCAACACTTCCCGATCACTGCATAGTGCTTCATCTCCACTAAACAACATTTCCACACTTCCATCATCAAACTGCAGTACACAAGTAAGTGACAGCCGCAGAAATTATCATATACAAGCTTCACTTCAAACCACCTTTTCATTGCCTCTACCATCCAACTTAATCACCGTACTTCATCTCCAGTCGAGAACCACCAGCAATGAAACTTCACCTACAGTGCCTCCTCATTCAAACATCAGCTCTTCACTCATCAAACTTCTCCTATCTACATCACAAAAGTGACAGACCACCCCTCTTCATCTACCAGTGCAACCATCTACTACAGCACATAGAAGCCTGCACACAACACATAAACCACATACCATCACTCATCTTCAGAACACTGCCACTCATACAACAACCCAAACTTCTCATCAACTCCTACATATGCGCTCCATTCCCATTACCATTCCCACTACTTCCCTTATCACCATCAACTGCAACTTCAACCAGCAAATCGTGAGCTTGCCTAAAACTTACTTCCTTTCTTAGCCGTCGCGGTATCAACTAATTATCCCGCAAGATTGATAATTTGGGAATTTCTAATTTTTCATGTAAAATTTTGATTTAGGGATTTTGAGAATTCGTTTGGTAACTGACGTGTAAATTGAACTAATGTCGTGAATTTTCTACCTTATGTTGATTATCACTGACATTAAGCAAATCTTCAAATGAATATTTAACATAAACAGTTTGTAATTATTTTTGAAGTCATCACTTAATAATGTTTATTTGAAAAGGTGTAGATTTATTTATGTTATTCTTGGTCTGTGAATGAAGTAACAGAGATGTACTGCCTAAAATCAGACATGCATACAATTTTAAACATACATACAGATTTATTTCCACAACAATAGATAAAAACATCAAGCCATATCAAAGGTTAAGAGTTAAATGGATCAAGTTTGCACACAGATTCACAGCATTGGGTAAACAAAACTGGTTTTTAAAAAAAAAATTAAAGTTGCTCACCTCAAAGTTGAAGATAGAGGCTACTTGATTCATTTTCTTCTTCTCAGGTTTCTCTGGAATCTGAATTTTCTTTGATCAGTATTTTTTTCTTTTTTTCTTAGGTTACTGCACTTGAATTTAAAGTAAATCTGGTTTCATCTTGTCATAATTTTTGTTGTGCTTGATTTTTTTCTTTCTTTTCTTTCAATCAGGTTTTGAAACCTATTATGCTAAGAACAGAAACATGTTCTGTTTCAAAATTTGCACAGGCACATTTTTTTTCTGCATATATATGTAGGTTTGTCTAAATACAAGTGATTTTCAATCTTCACTTCAGATATGCAGTTGTATTTTACAAACAAACATTCAAATAAATTACATGCCAACCAATATAAAAGAAAGGGATTAAGAGTTTGCTCACTGATTTTGAAACTGGAAACAAGTCTTGTTTATGAATCTGATCTATAGCTTTGATCAGCACTTGCATGCACCTAAAGGTGTTACAGATTTGGAGTTTCTGTAGAGAACAGTTTAGCTTTGTGCCTAGAATTTACACTTATGTTGAGATGTTTCAGAAGTTTGAACTGAACTTGTTTTGCTTGCCTCAGGAATTTCAGAGTGCATGCAGGCATTTTATTTTCACTGGTAGGTTTGAATTTGTTTTAAGAAAAATGATTCACTTTATTCCAGGTTTGAATTGAATCAGATCTTCCTTGAATCCCAATGCACTGCTTCAGATTGTAGTTTGAAAGTTTTTGATTTCTCTTTGAATCCCTTTGCTTTGATTTCTGAGATGAATTCATTCCCAGGTTTGTTTTCTTGAGAAAATGATTTGTTTTAAATTTAATTTCTGTTCTTGTAATTTTGTTAACAGGACTTTAAAAAGATAAGAAAATAAATTGTCTTTCTTTTAATTACATTCTAATTAAATTTTATTTTAGAATAAATATGCATTTGCCACTTGTTTAAGATCCTTACACTTGTACATTTGTTTATAAATGTGAACACTTGTGAAAATTTTTCAAATTTATGTTTAAGTCCCTAATGTAAATTATTTTGTTAATGTTTTTTTTAAACCTTGATTTGTTTTATATTTACAAACTTATATAGATAACTTCTAAAAGATAAAATCAAGTATAATTATAAAACAATACACATATCTATTATTTGAATATAACATTTTTTTGTATGTTCCAATGGTTTAAATCTTTTAATCAAATCAAATTTTATATTCAAATCTAATTTTACATTTTTAATTCAAATTCAAAATTTAATATAGAATAAATTTGTACTTATAAATGAATAAATACCTTTTTAAATATATCTTTATATTCCATTTGATTTCAAATTAATTAATTTTATTTACAATTTTTCTCTCGATATATTTATTCATTCAAATTTTCAAAAGATAATTTCAATTTTATTTTCAAATATTCTATCTTCAAATATATTTATATGAATAAAGATACATTTTTATTAATTTTGAAAATTTAAACACAATTTATATTTTATTCTTAAATTCCCAATTCAAATCTATTTATAATTCAAAAATAGAAATTTTCTAACAAATTCATAATTAAATCCACAATTAAATTTCAAAAATTAATTCAATTATCAAATTAAACTGGACTAAAACCCGAGGATGTTACAGAATCCCCCCCTTAGAAAATTTCGTCCTCGAAATTTGAAAGTAGGGAGACAATAAAGGATAGATGAAAGACAGAGAAATATCTTTCTGATAAAACTGAATATTTATTCTGCATTTGGCTTACCAAATCAGAATATCAATAATAGATACAAGAATTAATCAAGATACTCTGGTCATCAGATCTATGAATATACAAGAATATTGGTTAGTTTGAAAGGACAACTAACCACTTGTATAATGTATCTGGACCCAACAGAATAAACAGATATATGGGTGCAATCCAAAACTTTTAGTTTAAACAACCAAAATATACCTATCAACCATAACAACAATTCATCCAAACAAACAATTCTGACCCATCTGGAGTTTGTGTCCCATGCAAATATATCAAAGCTTTTTCCTGGATCTACCAAGAACCATCAAAGAATTGAAAAGATGAATCAAAGAAGATTGATAGAGAAAGTTGTTTCCGCTATTGCAGGGTATTAACCAATTGCAGTCGTATTCCACTGTCCCTTATCTCGTTCTCTTCTTTCACTCATACTCACTATCAGTGGATAGTAAGGGAATTTACTGAGGCATTCGAACAGATATCTTAGGGATATACTCATTCTAGGGTATACTTCACCCTATCTCTAATGAGTTACTTAATGTGCTATACTCCTGAGCTAAAGTTACAACCTTCAGCTCTGATACCAAATGTAACGATACGGATTTTTCGCGTTCGAAAATCGACATCCGTACTCCGCTTGTACTTGAATGCCGCAGATTCAATCGTTCAAATCCGAGTCGTCGGAGCTTATAACACAATTAAGTAAAAGAACACAGCGGAAGAAAAAGAAATGAATATCATATACAACCAATGATACAGTATCCAGAATGATACAACAATGATATATATGATACAAGAAAAATAAGAGACAAGATAACAATGCTACAGCGGAAAAAAAACAATATGATATAGCAGCGGAAAACGAATAGCCAAGAGATAACTCCAATCCAATGCTTCAAAGCTAAGGCTCCAAACCACAAGCTCGAACCACCATCACATTTGTGACGCCCCACCTCTATACCCACGCTAGCCAAGGACACTTCGGGGTAATGCCGTCAACTAGCGCGGAGAATAAGGCTGTTGAGGAGCGACCATTCGTGTAATTGCTTTGTACGAGCACCGCTATGCCAGATAGTACAACATGCATTTCATCTCAAGAGGAAATCCGACATACCGACGCAAACTCAAAGCTACTACACAGTGGCTATATATAATCTTTGGAAACAAATATAGAAATAAACATAACACAAATCAGTCACAGACATCCATCACAAAGGCGGAAAAAGATATGAATATATAACACATGAAAGTGTATATCAGAGTAGTGGTCTAACAAGATCCACAATAACACAAAAGAATATTTACAAGTGCAAGACAAAAGAATATGTATACATTAAGAAGTCTATATCTCAAATGTATATAACAAAAAACACTAGACCAAAGTAGATAAGCAAAAGTCAGAAGATGGTTCCAAATAGGAAGTCATGAGAAAGCATCTGCAATATCTCAGTCTGACCCGAGTATTATTTAAAAAGAAAATAATAAACGGATCAACCTAGCTATAATTATCAGATAAAATGAGATATAAGAAGAGATGTAGTAAAAACGTATGATAACCAAAAATGTCATACTGCGACAAGTATTCATAGAAAAATCAACAAAGGAAAATCATACAAATATCTCAAGAATCTCATAGCATCAAAAAGAATATCATATCCTTTATTTGCTTCACCAAGCCACAATAAATGACATACATATCAATGCCAATCGAAAAAGGTGGTGAAACATAAATTTCAGAAATTAACACAAGAAATCCAGAAATCAAATAATTTGGAGCATCGACGTCGTACAGCGTGACGTCCAATGATCCAGAAACATAATAGAAAGAAACAACGACATCGTACATTGTGACGCCCGATGAACCAAAGCACAATAAAAGGGAACAACGACGTCGTACAGCGTGACGCCCGATGAACCAAAACACAATAAAAGGGAACAACGACGTCGTACAGCGTGACGCCCGATGAACCAAAGCACAATAAAAGGGAACAACGGCGTCGTACAGCATGACGCCCGATGAACCAAAGAACAATAAAAGGGAACAACAACGTCGTACAGCGTGACGCCCGATGAACCAAAGCACAATAGAAGGGAACAACAGCGTCGTACAGCGTGATGCCCGATGAACCAAAACACAATTAAAGGAAACAACGACGTCGTACAGCGTGACGTCCGATGAACCAAAACACAATAAAAGGGAACAACGACGTCGTACAGCGTGGCGCCCGATGAACCAAAGCACAATAAAAGGGAACAACGACGTCGTATAGCGTGACGCTCGCTGAACCAAATCACAATTAAAACGGAACAACGACGTCGTACAGCGTAACGTCCGATGAACCGAATCAAAATGACATCGCACAATGCTAGTCTAAAACATAAAATAATCGTCATGATCAAAGAGAAGTGTCAATTACAGTAAGCTAGTAAATATATGAGCTTAGTTTCATGTCCTATAACCACTAGCTTAACTTAAATATTTACGAACAAATTGTAGATCTCCACTAGAAAATTGTCACAAAAGATTCAATCGAACAAGTCAAAGAATTAACCGACGAAGTAAACGCAAGCGTTTCATACCACTTGTTTTACTAAGCCGTTTTATTAGATTTCTCATATGAGTGAGTTAAAGGTTTGTATATACTAGTAGATTGGAAAACGGTTTAAGAAAAGAGCTTTGTTATTGAAAATAGAGTTGAAATCGTTTGAAGAAATAGTTTTGATATTTACTACTAGTATTGAAACCTTTATATTTTTAAAGTGACAAATCATAGAAAAGATTGTAGAAATAATCAATCATCAAAATTCACATTCGAAGACGTGAATAAAATCCAAAGAAATCGATTACGGAATCCATCGAAATGGATATTCCCAAAAATGATGAAGAAAATGTCTTCAAAGTCAATAATAAATGATAACAACAAAAAGGGAATCAACACGAATCGATTAAAGTTGGAAATTCAAGCTAAATAGGCAATATAGGCAAAAGGTGCAGATTCAGACGTCTGAAGTCAAGGATTCAGACGTCTGAATCTGGAAAACCAAAAGTTTTCCAGAGTATATTTCAGACGTCTGAACCCTATATTTCAGACGTCTGAAATAGGCAATTTTTAGCCTATTTCCTTTCTGGTCCAAAACAAACTAATTCAGACGTCTGAAATATAGATTCAGACGTCTGAATCTGGGAATACAAATCTTCCCAGTATAATATTCAGACGTTTGAATACTACGTTTCAGATGTCTGAAACTGGGGTTCAGGGCATTCCCTGAACCTAGGCCAAAAATGGCCAAATGGATACCGGAAGCGATCGATCGAGCGACAACGACTAAGGATTTATGCCAAGCGACAACCCAGCCTTAACGGCTCTTCGATACGCTTCAAATATCAATGTCCAAATATCCATAAAAGGATTTTCATAGATTTTGATTTCAAAACACCAAAAATTGGAATATACACCAAATCAATCCAAACCAAAATCAATTGCACAAGAATAAGTGTTAGGAATTCATACCTAACAATCGAAGATAATTATAGACAAAGATGTGAGATAAAAATCTCACCTTTGAACCCAAATTAATGAAGAAGAAGCTTGAAAGCAAAGGAAGATCAACCACACTTCAATCCCAACTCAAGAAGCTTGATTCTAAGCTTAAAAGAGAAATATTTCCAAAATTAGGTTTAGGAATTTTCTGAAATCAAAGAGAGAATGAGTTGGGGAAGATGAAGAGAATGCTTACTAATGGGTTCTCTTAGAATTTGGAGCTAGATCTTGGATTTTGCAAATGAACTAGGGTTTTGGATTTCTATTTCCCATTCTCTTCCACCATTTTTTGCTTTAGAACTGAAAAGAGGAGGAAGCGAGAGTGAATTGTGAGAAGTGGTTCAGATTTGGGTATTAAGTTGGCTAGTGGGCTGAACCCAAACCCAAACCCAAAGTGAAAAAGGTCAAATTTTTAGCTAGCTCCAAACATATCAATGTTTATACTCAAAAAGGTTGCAAACGACATTTTGAACTCAATGGGAGGGGTCTCGAGTCCTAATTCGATTGTTTGCAAAAAGTAGCTTTTCAGACCAAAATCCGACGAACGATAAAATATTTAAATAAAATATTTAAATACACAATCGATAAATATGCGGGTTGTTACAGACTCCCCTCCTTAAAGAAATTGCGTCCTCGCAATACTTAAGAAGAAAATAAAGAGTAACAACCATAAAAGCATATCAACACAAAATAAATTTGAAATAGGAAGTTCACCATAAAGAGCATGAAAGGGTAATCCTAAACAGGATCGCTCGATGAATTCCCAGGATTCCCAAGAGCAATCCTTAGGATCTGAGAACCATTGAATTTCACAAGAAGAACATCTTTATTCTGAAGGCACTCCACCTCCGAAGCAATGATGCGAATAGAATGTTGCTCAAAAGTCAAACCTGGTGAAACTTCAATTTCCTCAATATCACCGGGCTCAAGAATAAAAATGTAACGACCCAAAATTTCTATTAATTAAAATTTGAATATTTTATTGATTTTAAATATTAATAAGTGAAATTTATAAGTCGAATAAATTTTATTTCGAATAATTGGATTTAATTGGATAATTAAGTCGATAATTTAATATGTGAAATTATAGAGATAATTGAAATTGAGTTTAAATATGATTGAAAATGATTTGTAAAATTTTATTTTATCATATTGAAGTTAGAATGATGTTATAGAACTTTTAAAATCAAATTAAAAGTTAATTTGTGAAAATTGAATATTTTAATATTAAATCGACTAGTGAAATTGGTAAATTTTCGAACAGTCTCAGAATTGGACGAAACTAGTTCCACTAGATCCGTAATAGTTTGTTATTATCGTATTTCAATTTTCGTAGCAATCGGAGTTTTCGTTTGATCGTGGCAGCTCGAAACGCATCGAAATTGTTTTTAATATTAATTTGGCGAGTTAAAATAGTCATTTTTCAAACAGTGTCGGATTTCGACGAAACCAGTTTCATCGGATCCGTAATGTGATATTATTGTGTGGTTTCAAATTTCGTGTCAATTGGATTTACCGTTTGTCCGGTGCAAGCTAAAACGCCTAGAAAATCGTTTAATCGGTTTAATTTTAAATTGAACGTTTATTTCCATACCTCGCACAGATGACCGAATTAGCTCCCGAAACACGTTCCATTGTGTTCGAAACGCGGGGTAAACCTTAGAAACGCCAACCGACACGCTTCGTTTGGAGTTCGGAAAATCCGGGTGAATAGTAAATTGAGAAATTTTCTATATAAGCACCTCAATATCTTCCATTTGCAAAATTCTAAAACCCTAACCCTAATCTAAAGCCAGCCGCCACCCCTTATCACCAATGGCCTAAATCTTCCATTCTTCTCCCCTCAACATCTTCCAATTGGTGCAATATTTCCAGAAAGCTTCAACTACAAAGTTGAAGAGCATGAAGAGTACTACGAATCCAACGGTCACGATCTGAAACGGAGTTGTATTGTAGCGTGAATTTCGACGTAAAGGCACGGCAGTTTTTCACGTTTTTCGAGAGGAATACAGGGCCGAGCTTCATGCTATCTTGGTCGTGTGTCGAGTGGAGCTAGGCGCATGAAATGAAGGAGCTTGATCAACGTTTAGGGCATTGGAGAGGGGTCCGAAATTTAGGGTTAGAGGCGGCATAGGTTTGGGAATTGCATACGTAATATTCACGTTTGGAGAAGAAGATACAGGGACGGCTGTGATGTTGCAGGGGAAGGATCTAACGGCAGAGATCTATGTAGGGTTTAAAAATATAAAAATATGTTGTAAATTTTATATAAAAAATTCGTGAATGTTTCAAAATGTATATCTTTTTCATACGAGGTCGAAAACACGCGAAACCAGTTGCGTTGGAATCGAATGGACGTGCACTACGCTATGGAATTGGATTGGAGTTGTTTGGAGTTAGCGAAAATTTTGGGTAAAATTAAACGTCCGTTTAATTTTATTCGAAATAAAAGCTGAAAACGAAATTGAAATCAAGGTGAGAACTTCTCACTCAATCGAATCGGTTTCGATTTTAATTTTTAATTAGTTAGATTTAAAATTCTTGAATGTATGTTTGAATGATGATTGTTATCTATTGATTCTTAAAATAGACATTATGCGCCGTTAGTAAGCGGATGTTATTTATTAAAAACATATACCGCGAATATTTCATAAATAGTGAAATTGGTACTATTTATGTACTTGGAATTGATTTCCCGCAGTATATAGCGGATGAGACCCTATTGCGCCGTCTATTAAGCGGATAATATTTTAAATTCCATATACCGCGATAATTTCGTACTGGAACGGAATTGGTATTGAGCTAACATCTTTGGATGCAGGAAAACAGGTTGGAGGGATCCAACTGGATTCCTCAACAGTATTTATTTGATTTCAGATATTTTGATATTTGATGGATTATCATATCGATATATGGTGTCGTTGTTGTCATAATTGACTATTTGGTGTGTAGCATCATTAGGCCAAATTTGGAATTTTAAAATGATTTTTAAAGTGATTTTTGAAAGTATACGTTTATAAAATATTTTTGTAATTGATCCATTATAAATAAATAAACGTTATAATTTTAAAGTTATAAAAATTATGATTTTTTGAGAAATATAGTTAAAAGTTGATTTTTGAAAATATGGGGTTAATAATTTTATAAAATAGTTTAAATCGGGATTTTTGAATTTATTATAAAAAGTTTAAAAAAAATAGGATTTATGAAATTGTATTATTTTATAAATCAAAATGATGAAATTATAAAGGAGTTTAAAGACGTTTTAAAATAATAGTATAAATTGATTTATATAAGAGATTTATAAATTGATATTTATAAATTAAAGTATTGGAATTATAAAACGAGTTTTTATAAGTGTTAGAATGAATTGTGAATGAATTTCATAAATGAATGAAATTTATAGAATTATAAACGGTGAAGTTATAAATGGAATTTTATAAGCAGTATGTTTATAAAATTTGTAAAAGTTATTAAAAGAATAAGTTTTGGGTAAATAAATGAATCTTATAGGTTATAAGATTTATAATTTGGGAAGTTTAAAAGAACGATTTTGTAAACAAATAAATTATAAGTATTTAACTTATAATGTGAACTTTTAGTTTATAATTGAGTTATAAAATAGAAAGACTTGTGAATTACTTATGAATAAGTAAGTATGGAAATGTTTTCCAATGTGAAATGAAACGTTTTGAGAATTTATCTTTTTGAAGATAAATTGAAAATGAATAATTGAAATCATATATTCATAAATATTTTGGAATATAAATTCATTATGGAATTTATAATAAAAAGGGGAATTTGTTTAAAAATAAACGTTGATTTATTTTTGAAGTGTGGGAATAAATTTACGGATTTGGAACGTAAATATAAAGTAAATCGTTAAAGGATTTATTTAATTGGTTTAAATGAACCATATTGAAATGAAAGTATTTCCGCGTAAGGAAAATGATTGAAATTTGTTCTCAAAAGTGGTAAAAGTGAAAAGTGATTTGAAAATTGTTTTCAAATGGTTGAAGTGTGAAAATTCTATATCTTGTAAAGATATTTTTGGAAAATAAATAATTTGGAAAATTATTTGGAATCTGGTGATGTTGTGCATATTCATTGATAGTTCAATAACCGACTATCAGTATTTACCTTTGAATGGGTATTGTTGTGACTTGCTTGAATTTGAATGCCACCCTTATTTTTAAATAAGCGCTCACTATTCGGGTTAACCGGGAAAAGACTTTGGGGTCGTATAACCCATTCCGAATATGTGATACGTCGTTATGAATTGCATTTGAAGACCGGTGTTGAAGACTGGATATTTTCAAAAGCGAAAGGACAACTCGTCGAATGTCTTTGCATCGGCTGGTCCCCGGTATAGAGACTCCATATGTGATGGGAAGTCCGAACGTGATTAGTGAATATCTGGATTGCAAGGACTCTTTGTAAGTGCCTTCGGTTCTGTTCGATCCCGGAACAGACTTGTATGGATTGTATGTCTGACATTACAAATTGAGATATAAAGCTGATTTCTTTCAAATATATTTCTGTTGGTGGCGGAGAATTTATTCTCTTAGCTTAACACCCTTCTCTGAGACGTACGAGCTCAGAGGTTATGTAGTTGAAGGTTATCAACAATATATTCCCAATTTGGTAATGTGACATGCTGAGTGTTGCTATGAAATGATCATTGTTTGATTATTTTTGATATGATCATTTGTTTGATCACTTATCTTTGTGATCATTTCTATGATCATTTGTTGACCCAAAGAACAGCTTTTGTATAAAGCGTGGCTTTGTGGATGAGACTTCGTCGAACCTCACACCCCGGAATGGTCAAAACAGGAAAGATGCGGAAAGGTTATGAAGGGTAGATCCCATTAGGGTATGTGCATTTCCTTCTGGAAAAGGGTGGTATCATGGTATGGAGCCCAGATACTTACTCATGTTGAAACACTTTATTATTTTGGTGTGATGTTGGTTACGAGTGCTCGGATAAAGGTCCCAAAGGACCGGGGGATGGCATACTCGTGTCAGTTGTTACCTAGTTTGAAAGGTAACCCGGCCTTGTGTTAGCAGAGATCCGGTTAGGTTCTCGGGACGTCCTTCCAGAGGCGTTTCCATGTGGCAATGAGAAGTTCCTTGGCCTGACCATGTTGGAAATCCAAAGAAACAATACGATCTTGTACGGTTTTAGTTGTAGAACCTGCTTCCTCAGGAGGTAGCTATAGCAGGCATAATATAATGGTACCTATGCTGGCTAAGATTTATATTCTACTTTCGAAATGTTTTCTACACTATGCACTAATAATAATATCAAAATTTGATTTGATTTTTGTGTAGTAAGCATCTTTGACTAACATAAGAAGAAATCTCCTCCAAGTCTTCGTTTGCATTGTATGTGTGGTGGGAGGTCTTATGGTAGTTACATTTTTAAAAGCATTGCGAATTGACTTTAAAAATATTCCTCTATTTTGATTTTAAAGATAAATAAACTATTTTGAGTTCTCACACCAGTCACATGACTGACTCGGAGTTTATTGTTTTCCTTCCTAAACTCTGGGTGCCCACCAATTTCCACACGGGCAGTCAAGAGTTAGGTTTATCAGGATATTATGGAATTCAGGAGTTGCTGGAGGCAAGCTGGATGGCATGGCGTATTACTAGTATATAGTATTTCTTTTCCGCTGTTTGTTGTTGTTTGTTGTTGTACACTCTGATGTAATGAAATGAAATGTGATGTAATGTAATAATTGATATAGTTCTTTGTTTAAAGATTATTCATTCATCTATTATATGTTGTTCCGCTGCGATTGTGAGATTCTGATGTTGTTCTGTTGTTGTTTTCTTTCTGTTCTGTTCCGTTCTATTTTCTATCTTTTTCTCTCTTCTATCTTTTTCTTCTTCTTTTTAAACCCTAATGGTTCGTATTTCCGTTCATCTTGAGTTAATCGATGGAGATTAGTGTCTATTCAAGGGGTACGGAAAAGCGGACTATTACAATGTGGTATCAGAGCATTTGGTTAAGCGACAACCATGGCTCTGTTGGGTATTACTCATTAGAGATAGAGTCAGTAGTACTCTAGAATGAGTTGAGTGTAATATGAAAGCATATTTGTTAGTGAATATAAAATTGTTTTATATTGGGATGATTGGTTTATTGAGTGGCATATGAACCTTCGTTAGCACGGTATGAACAACTATGCCTGTTAATGGTAAAAATGGCTTTAACGCTAACACCCGGTGTATATCGTGATGAAGTGAAAGCACCACCCGCTTGCACGGGAATCAAAGTAAACAAAACATAGCAGAAAAGTAAAAGAGACAGAGATTTTTATAGTGGTTCGGCTTCTAGCAAGCCTACATCCACTTTACATCCTCCATTATGTTTTTCGAGCACACTTTACAAGATTGCAACACTTTTACAACACGATCTCTTGATTACAACACTTTTACAACATGATCTCTTGATTACAACACGATTAGAGAAAGGAAATTAGAATTTTGATGATGGATTGCTCCTTGGATTCATGTTGAATGAAGTAGATTATTTGATGAAGATTCTTCGGTGTTTGAAGTGTTTGGATAGTCGAGAAATCAGCAGAGTCTCGGTGCTTTGGAGTCCGGAAAAGTCCCCTTTCTAAGTGGAGTAGATGGAGTATTTATAGGTGAAATCGGAGTTAGGTCGGCAGGGACGACTTAAGGAGTTAGTTCGGCAGGGACGACTTAAGGAGTTAGGTCGGCAGGGACGACTTAAGGAGTTAGGTCGGCAGGGACGACTTAAGGAGTTAGGTCGTGTGGACGACCTAAGATAAGTCGTAGGTCGTGCCACATAGTTAAGTCGTTAGGTCGTGGACTCCTTTAAGTCGTGGACTCTGTTAGGTCGGACCTTCTGGTGAGTTGCTAACTCGTTTAGCCTTAGGTCGTTGAGTCGCTTCTCTTGTTAGCTCGTTAACTCGGTTGAGCCTCTTTATGCCTTAAGTCGCTGATAGGTTAACCCGTTAAGTCGTTGACCTTTGGTCCATCTTAGGTCGCGAGGTCTTCTTAGGTTGCAGGCGTTGGCCTCGAGTAGAAGATAGGTCGAACACCGTAGCGGTGGCGTTGCCTCCGCACCCCCACCTAGGGGGGTTGGCACCCTCCCCGGACCCCCCTCCGTAGGGGATCTTAGATGAAAAATCATTCAACAGAACTTGCTTTGTTGAGATGTTGAGTTGACCAATCTTTGAGACGAGCTATCTTGCTTTTCTCGGTCGATCTTTTGATATCACGGCCTTGCTGAAAAAGGCGGGATAACAATGCCGAAGGGGTTTATAAACACTTGAATAGAACAATTCGACACAGTATTGTTTTAAAATTGGGAAAATGAAATAATTTTACCTTGAGTATATTTTATATATAAAAGAATAATTTTTCAGAATTATTAAAGTGTATATAAGTTGATTGTTTAGTTGTTTGAATAATCTAAATTAAAGAATTATTGTATAAGTAAAAAAGAATTATAAGAATTGAATTATAATTAAATTAATTTACAATTGTGAAATAAACTTATATATATAAGAAGTGAAACTATATGAATATATTTATGAATATGAATTGTAAATAAAAATGAATTTAAAGTTAAATGGAAATTTACTTTAGAATTGGAATCTGAAATTGGATTTATAAGTGGGAATTTAAGTTAAGTAAAAACCAAGTGATGTTTATAAAATGGAAGTATAACTTAAGTCATGGTGTTAAACCAAATTGAATGAATATAAGCAAAGGAATTTGGTTGTAATTAATATACATTGGTTGTTATATGATTGTTAGTTGATTGTATATAATTCATTAAGTGTTAATGAAATTGGAAGCTAAAGTAATTGAAATCCAATTGGAAGTTAAGTGAATCTTAAATAGAATTGAATTTGATTTGGAAGTGAACCAACTTGAATATGGATTAGTGAATATAAACTAATTGAAAATGAATGTTAGTAAGAACATCCACTGTTAATGAATCAAATGTGATTAAATTGAAAACCATTTCATTGAATATTAATGAGAATATGAATGAATATTTATTGGTTATGAATGCTAGTTGAATGATAGTTGGTTGATGGTTGAACATATTGCTTTTACTGCATTTGCTATGTTGGCATATATAGTTATTATGTTGATATATGTTGTATTCGATACTATTGTCTAAATACATGTTTCTCATCTGTTTGTTGAGTGTTTAGTAGGTGCAGATCGCGTTTGCTTCGCGTTTGGAGCTCGCTTTCGCGCTATATTAGCCGTATATGCCTTCTAATAAAATATAAGGTACATATCTCGGATTAAATATCATACTTTTACACTTTTTTCCCTACGAGATGCCTCATCACTTGATGAGATGTATATTTGTGATATATATACTGTCATTTTTTTTCGGATCGAGCCGCGCAAAGGAGACTATAGCGAATTTTTTCGAAAATTTAAGGCGTTGGAAAAAAATTTGAAAATTTTGGGAAAATTTGTGAAAACTATAACTTTGATTTGGAATTGAAAGTTAAACAATAGTAGTTGTTTTTGAAAAAATAACTAAGTATGATTTGAAAACTTAGTAAAGTTATTGTAAGAAGTTTAACTATGAATTTTGGGAAAGTTAACGGATTCTGTAACTTTTCTTACTTGGTAATTTCGAGGGCGAAATTCTTTTAAGGGGGGAAGTCTGTAACGGCCCAAAATTTCTATTAATTAAAATTTGAATATTTAATTAATTTTAAATATTAGTAAGTGAAATTTATAAGTCGAATAAAATTTATTTCGAATAATTGGATTTAATTGGATAATTAAATCGATAATTTAATATGTGAAATTATAGAGATAATTGAAATTGAGTATAAATATGATTGAAAATGATTTGTAAAATTTTATTTTATCATATTGAAGTTAGAATGATGTTATAGAACTTTTAAAATCAAATTAAAAGTTAATTTGTGAAAATTGAATATTTTAATATTAAATCGACCAGTGAAATTAGTCAATTTTCGAACAGTCTCAGAATTGGACGAAACTAGTTCCATTGGATCCGTAATAGTTTGTCATTATCGGATTTCAATTTTCGTAGCAATCAGAGTTTTCGTTTGATCGTGGCAGCTCGAAACGCATCGAAATTGTTTTTAATATTAATTTGGCGAGTTAAAATAGTCATTTTTCAAACAGTGTCGGATTTCGACGAAACTAGTTTCATCGGATCCGTAATTTGATATTATTGTATGGTTTCAAATTTCGTGTCAATTGGATTTACCGTTTGTCCGGTGCAAGGTAAAACGCCTAGAAAATCGTTTAATCGGTTTAATTTTAAATTGAACGTTTATTGCCATAACTCGCACAGATGACCGAATTAGCTCCCGAAACATGTTCCATTGTGTTCGTAACGTGGGGTAAATCTTAGAAACGCCAACCGACACGCTTCGTTTGGAGTTTCGAAAATCCGGGTGAATAGTAAATTGAGAAATTTTCTATATAAGCACCTCAATATCTTCCATTTGCAAAATTCTAAAACTCTAACCCTAATCTAAAGCCAGTCGCCACCCCTTATCACCAATGGCCGAAATGTTCCATTCTTCTCCCCTCGAAATCTTCCAATCCATGCAATATTTCCAGAAAGCTTCAACTACAAAGTTGAAGAGCATGAAGAGTACTACGAATCCAACGGTCACGATCTGAAACGGAGTTGTATTGTAGCGTTAATTTCGACGTAAAGGCACAGCAGTTTTTCGCATTTTTTGAGTGGAATGCAGGGCCGAGCTTCTTGCTATCTTGGTCGTGTGTCGAGTGGAGCTAGGCGCATGAAACGAAGGAGCTTGATCAACGTTTAGGGCATTGGAGAGGGGTACGAAATTTAAGGTTAGAGGCAGCATGGGTTTGGGAATTGCGTACGTAATATTCACGTTTGGAGAAGAAGATACAGGGACGGCTGTGATGTTGCAGGGGAAGGATCTAATGGCAGAGATCTATGTAGGGTTTAAAAATATAAAAATATGTTGTACATTTTATATAAAAAATTCGTGAATGTTTCAAAATATATATCTTTTTCATACGAGGTCGAAAACGCGCGAAACCAGTTGAGTTGGAATCGTATGGACGAGTACAACGCTATGGAATTGGATAGGAGTCGTTTGGAGTTAGCGAAAATTTTGGGTAAAATTAAACGTTAAACGTTCGTTTAATTTTATTCGAAATAAAAGCTGAAAAAGAAATTGAAATCAAGGTGAGAACTTCTCACTCAATCGAACCGGTTTCGATTTTAATTTTTAAATAGTTAGATTTAAAATTCTTGAATGTATGTTTGAATGATGATTGTTATCTATTGATTGTTAAAATAGACATTATGCGCCGTTAGTAAGCGGATGTTATTTATTAAAAACATATACCGCGAATATTTCATAAACAGTGAAATTGGTATTATTTATGTACTTGGAATTGATTTCCCGCAGTATATAGCGGATGAGACCCTATTGCGCCGTCTATTAAGCGGATAATATTTTAAATCCCATATACCGCGATAATTTCGTACTGGAACGGAATTGGTATTGTGCTAACATCTTTGGATGCAGGAAAACTGGTTGGAGGGATCCAACTGGATTCCTCAACAGCATTTATTTGATTTCAGATATTTTGATATTTGATGGATTATCATATCGATATATGATGTCGTTGTTGTCGTAATTGACTATTTGGTCTGTAGCATCATTAGGCCAAATTTGGAATTTTAAAATGATTTTTAAAGTGATTTTTGAAAGTATACGTTTATAAAATATTTTTGGAATTGATCCATTATAAATAAATAAACGTTATAATTTTAAAGTTATAAAAATTATGATTTTTTGAGAAATATAGTTAAAAGTTGATTTTTGAAAATATGGGGTTAATAATTTTATAAAATAGTTTAAATCGAGATTTTTGAATTTATTATAAAAAGTTTAAAAAAATAGGATTTATGAAATTGGATTATTTTATAAATCAAAATGATGAAATTATAAAGGAGTTTAAAGATGTTTTAAAATAATAGTATAAATTGATTTATATAAGAGATTTATAAATTGATATTTATAAATTAAAGTATTGGAATTATAAAACGAGTTTTTATAAGTGTTAGAATGAATTGTGAATGAATTTCATAAATGAATGAAATTTATAGAATTATAAACGGTGAAGTTATAAATGGAATTTTATAAGCGGTATGTTTATAAAATTTGTAAAAGTTATTAAAAGAATAAGTTTTGGGTAAATAAATAAATCTTATAGGTTATAAGATCTATAATTTGGGAAGTTTAAAAGAACGATTTTGTAAACAAATAAATTATAAGTATTTAACTTATAATGTGAACTTTTAGTTTATAATTGAGTTATAAATTGAATAGGTTAATAAAGGAGGTTTATAAAAGGAAGTTGTTATAAAATAAATAGAAATGGAATTTATAAACGTTGTTTTATAAATCCGCAAACGACTTATTTTGATAAGTAAATTGTTGTAACTTATTAATGGAGTTATATTCACGTTTTAGATAGTGAATAATCCTTTAAAATAAAATGTATAGGAATGATGAAATTTGTTAACAAAGTATATTCACGTTTTTGAATAGTGAATAATATGTTAAAGAAAATATTTTGGATGTGATGTTTTAAATAGAATTAAAACGATCTAACGATGTTTTTAAAATGTGTTAAGATTTGAAACCATAAATTTCAACGTTCATTATTGAAATTGACGTTTTCGAGAAATAGAAGGAAATGATGGACTATAACACTGTTGTTATAGTAAATGATTTGCGAAAGGAAATATTTTGTATAGTATTGGGATTTATATATCTATTTTAATTTCGAATCCCTATACTAGTGATTTTGGGACGTCGTAACGATGTTTTACGCAACATTCGTTTTGGCCCAAATAAATATGTTTAAGAGAATGATTTCCTTAAAGAATGAAATATATACTTAATTTCGATTTAAGTATATTGAATATTTTCCAAGTACAGAAAATAGAAAGACTTGTGAATTACTTATGAATAAGTAAGTATGGAAATGTTTTCCAATGTGAAATGAAACGTTTTGAGAATTTATCTTTTTGAAGATAAATTGAAAATGAATAATTGAAATCGTATATTCATAAATATTTTGGAATATAAATTCATTATGGAATTTATAATGAAAAGGGGAATTTGTTTAAAAATAAACGTTGATTTATTTTTGAAGTGTGGGAATAAATTTACGGATTTGGAACGTAAATATAAAGTAAATCGTTAAGGATTTATTTAATTGGTTTAAATGAACCATGTTGAAATGAAAGTATTTCCACGTAAGGAAAATGATTGAAATTTGTTTTCAAAAGTGGTAAATGTGAAAAGTGATTTTAAAATTGTTTTCAAATGGTTGAAGTGTGAAAATTCTATATCTTGTAAAGATATTTTTGAAAAATAAATAATTTGGAAAATTATTTGGAATCTGGTGATGTTGTGCATATCCATTGATAGTTCAATAACCGACTATCAATATTTACTTTTGAATGGGTATTTGTTGTGATTTGCTTGAATTTGAATGCCACACTTATTTTTAAATAAGCGCTCACTAATCGGGTTAACCGGGAAAGGACTTTGGGGTCGTATAACCCATTCCGAATATGTGATACGTCGTTATGAATTGCATTGAAGACCGGTGTTGAAGACCAGATATTTTCAAAAGCGAAAGGACAACTCGTCGAATGTCTTTGCATCGACTGGTCCCCGGTATAGAGACTCCATATGTGATGGGAAGTCCGAACGTGATTAGTGAATATCCGGATTGCAAGGACTTCTTTGTAAGTGCCTTCGGTTCTGTTCGATCCCGGAACAGACTTGTATGGATTGTATGTCTGACATTAGAAATTAAGATATAAAGCTGATTTCTTTCAAATATATTTCTGTTGATGGCGGAGAATTTATTCTCTTAGCTTAACACCCTTCTCTGAGACGTACGAGCTCAGAGGTTATGTAGTTGAAGGTTATCAGCAATATATTCCCAATTTGGTAATGTGACATGCTGAGTGTTGCTGTGAAATGATCATTGTTTGATCATTTGTGATATGATCATTTGTTTGATCACTTATCTTTGTGATCATTTCTATGATCATTTGTTGACCCAAAGCACAGCTTTTGTATAAAGCGTGGCTTTGTGGACGAGACTTCGTCGAACCTCACACCCCGAAATGGTCAAAACAGTAAAGATGCGGCAAGGTTATGAGGGGTAGCTCCCTTTAGGGTATGTGCATTTCCTTCTGGAAAAGGGTGGTATCATGGTATGGAGTCCAGATACTTACTCATGTTGAAACACTTTATTATTTTGGTGTGATGTTGGTTACGAGCGCTCGGATAAAGGTCCCAAAGGACCGGGGGATGACATACTCGTGTCAGTTGTTACCTAGTTTGAAAGGTAACCCGGCCTTGTGTTGGCAGAGATCCGGTTAGGTTCTCGGGACGTCCTTCCAGAGGCATTTCCATGTGGCAATGGGAAGTTCCTTGGCCTGACCATTTGTTGGAAATCCAAAGAAACAATACGATCTTGTACGGTTTTAGTTGTAGAACCTGCTTCCTCAGGAGGTAGCTATAGCAGGCATATTATAATGGTACCTATGCTGGCTAAGATTTATATTCTACTTTCGAAATGTTTTCTACACTATGCAGTAATAATAATATCAAAAATTGATTTGATTTTTGCGTAGTAAGCATCTTTGACTAACATAAGAAGAAATCTCCTCCAAGTCTGCGTTTGCATTGTATGTGTGGTGGGAGGTCTTATGGTAGTTACATTTTTAAAAGCATTGCGAATTGACTTTAAAAATATTCCTCTATTTTGATTTTAAAGATAAATAAACTGTTTTGAGTTCTCACACCAATCACATGACTGACTCGGAGTTTATTGTTTTCCTTCCTAAACTCTGGGTGCCCACCAATTTCCACACGGGCAGTCAAGAGTTAGGTTTATCAGGATATTCTAGAATTCAGGACTTGCTGGAGGCAAGCTGGATGGCATGGCGTATTACTAGTATATAGTATTTCTTTTCCGTTGTTTGTTGTTGTTTGTTGTTGTACACTCTGATGTAATGAAATGAAATGTGATGTAATGTAATAATTGATATAGTTCTTTGTTTAGAGATTATTCATTCATCTATTATATGTTGTTCCGCTGCGATTGTGAGATTCTGATGTTGTTCTGTTGTTGTTTTCTTTCTGTTCTGTTCCGTTCTATTTTCTATCTTTTTCTCTCTTCTATCTTTTTCTTCTTCTTTTTAAACCATAATGGTTCGTACTTCCGTTCATCTTGAGTTAATCGATGGAGATTAGTGTCTATTCAAGGGGTACGGAAAAGCGGACTATTACAAAAAATAGGAAACCTAAAAGCATTTCCATAGTTAAAAGACGCAAAAAACGTCAAGAATAGCAGAAAATTGAGCCAGTGCAACGGCGTAGTACAAAAACGGTACGCCCGAGAAATGAGGAACTCGAATAATTTGGAACAACGGCGTATTTCAATAACGGTACGCCAGATGATCCAAAGCTCGAATAATTTCGAAACACCGACGTAGTACACAAATGGTACGTCCAATGATCCGAAATTCAAATAATTCGAAACACCGACGTAGTACAAAAACGGTACGTCCAATGAACCGAACAAGATAATCACAAAGCAAATGTCATCAAGGATTGAATGAGAAATACCTTGACCAAGAGAAGTGTCACTAGGAGTTTGCACAATATTCAGCTCTCCCTCTCTCCTACTTTGAAGAATGGGACATGTAGATATAAGATGACCCAAACTTTTGCAATAACGGCAAAAGAGAGGTTTCGGGCACTCACTTGCATAGTGGTCTGTGGAACCACAATTGTAGCATCGTCCACGACTAGAGGTAGGAGTCTTTGCTACCGGAGTTTGTTGCTTCCCTTTCTTGATGGGATTGGGGCCTTTGAATTTAATAGGCCTCTTCATGTTGCTGTTGAAGTTTTGTTTGGCATGCACAACTTCAATATCGCTTTCTCTATCGGCCTCTTCAAGACGAAGAGCGATATCAATAAGCTGATCAAATGAAACTTCTAGTTTCAGAAGTATGGCTTCTTGAGGTTCTTATTCAAACCATAGACGAACCTCTGATTTTTCTTCATCGGGGTATTAATATACTCAACCCCATATTTAGAAAGAGATTCGAAAGATGCGACATAGTCTGTCACAGAAGATTCACCTTAAACAAGGTCTATGAAACGCCGAGCTAAAGTTACTTTTTCAGCTTCCGGCACAAATTTCAATTCGAATCTTTCCCGGAATTGCTCCCAAGTAAGATCCGCTTCGATAATCTCCGAAGTCAAGAGCTCATACCAATCTAACGCTCTTTCTTGGAGCATGCTAGAAGCCACTTGGACTTGATGTAGATCAATAAGGTTCATGCGAGAAAAAATACGATCGCATGATTTGAGCCAAGCTTGAATTTCTATAACACTCTCAGATCCCCTGAATGACCTTCCACCCAAATCGGTGTAGTCTCTGCATAAGCGTGCAAAACCGGATCTAGGATGAGAAGGCTCTGGAATGGGTCCGGCAGCTTGAGCGTTCTTTACTAGATCAAGAAGCTGCTGGGCAGACATAAATACTCCATCCTGAGGAGTAGCACTAGATTGACCGGCGCTGGGACGGCCTGGTCTAACCATTTCTCTTCTTTAAGAAAGAAAGAAGAGGAAAAAGTTATTCTCAAAATAAATATCAAGCAATCTTGATAGATAAAATAAGAAATCATAAAGAAAATAGGATGAATCGGTACGAAGACTCGAATAAAATCCTAAAGCACGACTCCTAAGAAAGACTTTGGTCATGATCCTTGCTAGATTATTCTACATTGTTCTAAAGTTTGGCTCTGATACCAGCTGTGACGCCCCACCTCTATACCCACGCTAGCCAAGGACACTACGAGATAATGCCCTCAACTAGCGCGGAGAATAAGGCTGTTGAGGAGCGACCATCCGTGTAATTGCTTTGTGCGAGCACCGCTATGCCAGATAGTACAACATGCATTTCATCTCAAGAGGAAATCCGACATACCGACGCAAACTCAAAGCTACTACACAGTGGCTATATATAATCTTCGGAAACAAATATAGAAATAAACATAACACAAATCAGTCACAGACATACATATCACAAAGGCGGAAAAAGATATGAATATATAATACATGAAAGTGTATATCAGAGTAGTGGTCTAACAAGATCCATAATAACACAAAAGAATATTTACAAGTGCAAGACAAAAGAATATGTATACATTAAGGAGTCTATATCTCAAATGTATATAACAAAAACCACTAGACCAAAGTAGATAAGCAAAAGTCAGAAGATGGTTCCAGATAGGAAGTCATGAGGAAGCACCTGCAATATCTCAGTCTGACCCGAGTATTATTTAAAAAGAAAATAATAAACGGATCGGTCTAGCTATAATTATCAGATAAAATGAGATATAAGAAGAGATGTAGTAAAAAGGTATGATAACCAAAAATGTCATACCGCGACAAGTATACGTAGAAAAATCAACAAAGGAAAATCATACAAATATCTCAAGAATCTCATAGCATCAAAAAGAATATCATATCCTTTATTTGCTTCACCAAGCCACGATAAATGACATACATATCAATGCCAATCGAAAAAGATGGTGAAACATAAATTCCAGAAATCAACACAAGAAATCCAGATATCAAATAATTCGGAGCATTGACGTTGTACAGCGTGACGTCCGATGATCCAGAAACATAAAAGAAAGAAACAACGACGTCGTACAGCGTGACGTCCGATGAACCAAATCACAATAAAAGGGAACAACGACGTCGTACAGCGTGACGCCCGATGAACCAAAGCACAATAAAAGGGAACAACGACGTCGTACAGCGTGACGCCCGATGAACCAAAGCACAATAAAAGGGAACAACGACGTCGTACAGCGTGACGCCCGATGAACCAAAACACAATAAAAGGGAACAACGACGTCGTACATCGTGACGCCCGATGAACCAAAGCACAATAAAAGGGAACAACAACGTCATACAGTGTGACGCCCGATGAACCAAAGCACAATAAAAGGGAACAACGACGTCGTACAGCGTGACGCCCGATGAACCAAAGCACAATAAAAGGGAACAACGACGTCGTACAACGTGACGCCCGATGAAGGGAACAAGGACGTCGTACAGCGTGACGCCCGATGAACCAAAACACAATAAAAGGGAACAACGACGTCGTACAGCGTGACGCCCGATGGACCAAATCACAATTAAAACGGAACAACGACGTCGTACAACGTAACGTCCGATGAACCGAATCAAAAATACATCGCACAATGCTAGTCTAAAACATAAAATGATCGTCATGATCAAAGAGAAGTGTCAATTACAGTAAGCTAGTAAATATATGAGCTTAGCTTCATGTCCCATAACCACTAGCTTAACTTAAATATTTAAGAACAAATTGTAGATCTCCACTAGAAAATTGTCACAAAAGATTCAATCGAACAAGTCCAAGAATTAACTTACGAAGTAAACGCAAGCGTTTCATACCACTTGTTTTACTAAGCCGTTTAATTAGATTTCTCATACGAGTGAGGTAAAGGTTTGTATATACTAGTAGATTGGAAAACGGTTTAAGAAAAGAGCTTTGTTATTGAAAATAGAGTTGAAATCGTTTGAAGAAAGAGTTTTGATATTTACTACTAGTATTGAAACCTTTATATTTTTAAAGTGACAAATCATAGAAAGGATAGTAGAAACAATCAATCATCAAAATTCACATTCGAAGACGTGAATAAAATCCAAAGAAATCGATTACGGAATCCATCGAAATGGATATTCCCAAAAATGACGAAGAAAATGTCATCAAAGTCAATAATAAATGATAACAACAAAAAGGGAATCAACACGAATCGATTAAAGTTGGAAATTCAAGCTAAACAGGCAATATCGGCAAAAGGTGCAGATTCAAACGTCTGAAGTCAAGGATTCAGACGTCTGAATCTGGAAAATCAAAAGTTTTCCAGAGTATATTTCAGACTTATGAACCCTATATTTCAAACGTCTGAAATAGGCAATTTTTAGCCTATTTCCTTTCTGGTCCAAAACAAACTAATTCAGACGTCTGAAATATAGATTCAGACGTCTGAATCTGGGAATACAAATCTTCCCAGTATAATATTCAGACGTCTGAATACTATGTTTCAGACGTCTGAAACTGGGGTTCAGGGCATTCCCAGAACCTAGGCCAAAAATGGCCAAATGGATACCGGAAGCGATCGATCGAGCGACAACGACTAAGGATTTACGCCAAGCGACAACCCATCCTTAACGGCTCTTCGATACCCCTCAAATATAAATGTCCAAATATCCATAAAAGAATTTTCATAGATTTTGATTTAAAAACACCAAAAATTGAAATATACACCAAATCAATTCAAACCAAAATCAATTGCACAAGAATAAGTGTTAGGAATTCATACCTAACAATCGAAGATAATTATAGACAAAGATGTGAGATAAAAATCTCACCTTTGAACCCAAATTAATGAAGAAGAAGCTTGAAAGCAAAGGAAGATCAACCACACTTCAATCCCAACTCAAGAAGCTTGATTCTAAGCTTAAAAGAGAAATATTTCCCAAATTAGATTTAGGAATTTTCTGAAATCAAAGAGAGAATGAGTTGGGGAAGATGAAGAGAATGCTTACCAATGGGTTGTACTAGAATTTGGAGCTAGATCTTGGTTTTTGCAAATGAAATAGGGTTTTGGATTTCTATTTCCCATTCTCTTCCACCATTTTTTGCTTTAGAACTGAAAAGAGGAGGAAGTGAGAGTGAATGGGGTGAAGTGGTTCAGATTTGGGTATTAAGTTAGTTAGTGGGCTGAACCTAAACCCAAAGTGAAAAAGGTCAAATTTTTAGCTAGCTCCAAACATATCAATGTTTATAATCATAAAGGTTGCAAACGGCATTTTGAACTCAATGGGAGGGGTCTCGAGTCCTAATTCGACTGTTTGCAAAAAGTAGCTTTTCGGACCAAAATCCGACGAACGATAAAATATTTAAATATACAATCGATAAATATGCGGGTTGTTACAACATTTCACCAAGACAAGCAGGACTGGTGTGATTCCAAAGACTCCAATATCCAAGATCTCCAGAGAATGCCAGAAAGAAAGCTAAAAGCTACCAAATCGATATCTATATCTGAAAATCCCAACTCTAGACTGCCCGTGTGGAAAATAGTGGGCACCCAGAGTTTAGGAAGGAACAATAAACTCCGGGTCAGTCATGGGACTGGTATGAGCAAACAAAACAGTTTATCTTTTAAACAAACAAAAGAATTTAAATTTTAAATCCGTAATGGTTTTTAGAAAACGAAACTACCATAAGGCCTCCCGCCACACACACAATGCAAACGCAGACTTGGAGGAGATTTCTCCTTATGATAGTCAAATATGCTTGATACGAGAAAATTTCTTTGATATTATTACTATAAGTGCAAAGTGTGGAAAATCATTTTGAAAGTATAATATAAATCTTAGCCGGCATAGACATTTCGTACTATGCCTACTATAGCTACCATCCAAACAGTGGTGACCACCATAAGTGAATGGCAGGTTCTACAACTAAAACCGTACAAGGCGCGTATTGGTGATTGGATTTCCAACAAATGGTCCGTCCAAGGAACTTCCCGTTGCCACATGGGTACGCCTCTGGAGGGACGCCCCGAGAACCTAACCGGATCTCTGCCAACACAAGGCCGGGTTACCTCTGTAACTAGGTAACTACTGACACGAGTATGCCATCCTCCGGTCGTAACCAACCTTTATCCGAACTTTCGATACCAACAACCACAAAGTAATGTATTTGCAGTAACCACATAGGTTAAATATCTGGGCTCCATACCATGATATCACCTCTATCCAGAAGGAAATGAACATACCCTCAGGAGGCGCTACCTCCAAATAACCTTGATGCATCTTTCTTGTTTCGACCATTCCGGGTTGTGAGGTTCGATGAAGTCTCGTCCACAAAGCTACGCTTTTCACAAAAGCCATGCTTTGATCAACAAATGATCAGCAGCACTTCGTATGCCACATTACCAAATTGGGAATGTATCACTAGTAACCATCAACTACATAACCTCTGAGCTCGTACGTCTCAGAGAAGGGTGTTAAGCTAAGAGAATAAATCCCCGCCACCAAACAGAAATGTATTTGATAGAAACTGGTTTTACATCTCAAGGTGTAACGTCAGACACACATCCATACAAGTCTGTTCTGGGTTCAAACAGAACCGAAGGCACTTCCGAAAAAGTCCTTGTAATCCGGGCATCTTTAATCCCGATCGGACTCCTCATTACATATGGAGATCTCTATACCGGAGCAACTCAGTGTAGAGTCATTCGATAGGTTATCCTATCATTCTCAAAGACACCCGGTCTTTGCCACCATCTTCAAATGCTATCCATAACGTCGTATCACTATTCGGAATGGGTCATATGACACAAGGTTCTCTCCCGGCTAAACCGAAATAGTGAGCGAAATGTTTAAAAGCATATGGATATGGGATTTCAGTTAAGTCACAATTTTAAAACCCAAAACTTTTCTTTCAAATGGTTAAACGAATTACCATTTATAAATCTTATTAACCAAAAAGATTCACTTCCAGAAACCTTCAAAGGTTTAAACAATTTTCACATTTATATCTTTTAAACCAAAGATTCATTTTTCAAGATCCCCTTTCAATTTAAAACAAGATTCATCAATCTTTTAAACAAAAGTTCATTCATTGCTTCTCAAGACAATTCTATTTCAAATTGGATTAACTCGTTAAATCTTTAAATCAAGATTTAACTTATAGCTTTCAAAACTCGTTTCCAAAGATTCTTCTATAATTTGGAAAATCATTTTAAATTCAAACTTGAAATCCCTTTAATATAAATTGGTAGTTCATTAATCATATGAAAGCTTTTATTGTTTGAAAACAAATTGTTTTTATTTCGGAAAAATCCGATTTTTATTTATACAAGTTAACATTTTTTAGGTTAATTTAAATCCCCACAATAGTTGTTAAAAATGGTTTGAAACCCATATAAGCTTATATACCGTTTTTAAATTAGAAATACCCAATCTAGAATTCAATTTCAGATATTGAATTCCAATTAAATCAGATTATTCAACTTCCAAATCTTTATTAAGTTACTCAGAAAAAAACTTTCATTTTTAAAACACTTGTTTTCAAAAGCCTTTCACTTTAAATCAAATCTATTTCCAAAACCATTTGAATAAAAAATTCAAATTCAAAATTATTTAAAATTCTGCGACTTAACCGATTTCCACGTGCAATCCATATTTGTGTGTATAGTGTAGTCCAAGGGTTTACACACAATAGTGCAACAATAATCATCACATCACTGATCAAAGTGCAGCAACATCGATAAGCGGTATAAGCTATAACGCTTATCTTCATTCACAAATTCATAGATAAAGTAAATTTATTCATAATAAGGATTTATTTATATGATCGATGTGGGTTTCGGATAACCAACTGGAATCCGACTCCCTGTCGCATTGAATTTCAAATGCCGTTTTACGGCCAAGGGTATTTACACAGAAAACATATCACAGATATCACAGATCAATACACAGCATATCTTACGTCACAGAATATAACAGTCCAGAGATAACAATCAATGCAAGGTAATACAATCATTCATAAGCAAACATATCTCAAATTCAAATTTTAAATCAATTTAATTAATTCAAATTAAATCAATTATTTAAGAATTAATCACTTTGCTTTGCCTAACCAATCATTAATTAATTTATCACAATCATTTAATTAATTTACCACTTCTTAATTACTCTCGTTATCAATTAATTAATCTTTAATTAATTATTAATTAATTACCCTTTAATTATTAATTAATAACCCTAATTATTCGTTATTAAAACTTGATTAAATAGAATTTAATCATCCCTTGATTAATTACTAATTAACCCTTAATTTACAATTAATTAATCTTAATTAATTGCTTAATTAATTCCAAATTAGAAATTAATTTATCTTAATTACTTAATTAATTCTAATTAATTAACTTTAATTATTTAATTAATCCTTAATCATAAATTAATTAACTATAAATTAATTAATGTTTAATTAATTAGTTAATTAACCCTAATCATTTAGTTAATTAAATTAACTAATTATTCCTTAATTACCTCATTAATTTAATTAATTTCAAATCATTAAATCTTAATTTAAGATAAAACATTTATTAATTATGATTAGATTTTCATTAACAAATTTATTTGGAAACAAATTTACTTTTGAATTTACTTTAAAATTTCATTTCAAATATGAGATTTAAAATGAATATAATTTAACTTAAACAAAGTTACACAATTTAAACCTTTTAAATTACATGGCAAACAAATGCTTGTCTTATAAAAACTTCAAAACTTATTAATATTTGCTTTGAAACTTGATAATACTAGAAAACTTCCTGTGTTTGCTTTTGAACTTATCCTTTATAAAATTGTTTAATTTTTTATTTATTTAAAATCTTAACCTTTGGAACTTGTTTACAACACTTGATAACCACATGTTTAGTCTCAATTTACTTTGAAAACTTGATTTCTTTCTTTTCCTATTAGTTTTTAAAATCTGCATTACCTTTATTTCAAAACTTATTACTCGACCCAGGCAAAAATTCTCCCATATCATTCACACGAGCCAGGCCTTACTTTTCTTTTTAAAACTTTGATTCCTTGTTTTAAAATTCTAAAATCTGTTTTAAATCCCCAGCCTTGAGTAAAATCTCCTACCTGTTCACAATCCACCAGTGCCATTCCACTGTAAATCCTACAATATCTCCAACCTTCAACATCCCCTGGCCTTCCAAAACCATCAGACTTCATCTCCAATTTCATTCAACTTACAAACTGCTTGTCACAAACTGCTGACCGAACTCCACACCATATCACAAACTGTGCACCGATACGACATATCACAACTTCACCCTTCATCCTTCACAGTTTAAAATATTACTACCTGTATTTCAGACATCTCCTTACCGTCACTCCCCTACCATATAACCATCCCATACTGTCTTTATTTGCTGCTCAAACAGTGCCGATCAACACTTCCCGATCACTGCATAGTGCTTCATCTCCACTAAACAACATTTCCACACTTCCATCATCAAACTGCAGTACACAAGTAAGTGACAGCCGCAGAAATTATCATATACAAGCTTCACTTCAAACCACCTTTTCATTGCCTCTACCATCCAACTTAATCACCGTACTTCATCTCCAGTCGAGAACCACCAGCAATGAAACTTCACCTACAGTGCCTCCTCATTCAAACATCAGCTCTTCACTCATCAAACTTCTCCTATCTACATCACAAAAGTGACAGACCACCCCTCTTCATCTACCAGTGCAACCATCTACTACAGCACATAGAAGCCTGCACACAACACATAAACCACATACCATCACTCATCTTCAGAACACTGCCACTCATACAACAACCCAAACTTCTCATCAACTCCTACATATGCGCTCCATTCCCATTACCATTCCCACTACTTCCTTTATCACCATCAACTGCAACTTCAACCAGCAAATCGTGAGCTTGCCTAAAACTTACTTCCTTTCTTAGCCGCCGCGGTATCAACTAATTATCCCGCAAGATTGATAATTTGGGAATTTCTAATTTTTCATGTAAAATTTTGATTCAGGGATTTTGAGAATTGGTTTGGTAACTGACGTGTAAATTGAACTAATGTCGTGAATTTTCTACCTTATGTTGATTATCACTGACATTGAGCAAATCTTCAAATGAATATTTAACATAAACAGTTTGTAATTATTTTTGAAGTCATCACTTAATAATGTTTATTTGAAAAGGTGTAGATTTATTTATGTTATTCTTGGTCTGTGAATGAAGTAACAGAGATGTACTGCCTAAAATCAGACATGCATACAATTTTAAACATACATACAGATTTATTTCCACAACAACAGATAAAAACATCAAGCCATATCAAAGGTTAAGAGTTAAATGGATCAAGTTTGCACACAGATTCACAGCATTGGGTAAACAAAACTGGTTTTTAAAAAAAAAATTAAAGTTGCTCACCTCAAAGTTGAAGATAGAGGCTACTTGATTCATTTTCTTCTTCTCAGGTTTCTCTGGAATCTGAATTTTCTTTGATCAGTATTTTTTTCTTTTTTTCTTAGGTTACTGCACTTGAATTTAAAGTAAATCTGGTTTCATCTTGTCATAATTTTTGTTGTGCTTGATTTTTTTCTTTCTTTTCTTTCAATCAGGTTTTGAAACCTATTATGCTAAGAACAGAAACATGTTCTGTTTCAAAATTTGCACAGGAACATTTTTTTTCTGCATATATATGTAGGTTTGTCTAAATACAAGTGATTTTCAATCTTCACTTCAGATATGCAGTTGTATTTTACAAACAAACATTCAAATAAATTACATGCCAACCAATATAAAAGAAAGGGATTAAGAGTTTGCTCACTGATTTTGAAACTGGAAACAAGTCTTGTTTATGAATCTGATCTATAGCTTTGATCAGCACTTGCATGCACCTAAAGGTGTTACAGATTTGGAGTTTCTGTAGAGAACAGTTTAGCTTTGTGCCTAGAATTTACACTTATGTTGAGATGTTTCAGAAGTTTGAACTGAACTTGTTTTGCTTGCCTCAGGAATTTCAGAGTGCATGCAGGCATTTTATTTTCACTGGTAGGTTTGAATTTGTTTTAAGAAAAATGATTCACTTTATTCCAGGTTTGAATTGAATCAGATCTTCCTTGAATCCCAATGCATTGCTTCAGATTGTAGTTTGAAAGTTTTTGATTTCTCTTTGAATCCCTTTGCTTTGATTTCTGAGATGAATTCATTCCCAGGTTTGTTTTCTTGAGAAAAAGATTTGTTTTAAATTTAATTTCTGTTCTTGTAATTTTGTTAACAGGACTTTAAAAAGATAAGAAAATAAATTGTCTTTCTTTTAATTACATTCTAATTAAATTTTATTTTAGAATAAATATGCATTTGCCACTTGTTTAAGATCCTTACACTTGTACATTTGTTTATAAATGTGAACACTTGTGAAAATTTTTCAAATTTATGTTTAAGTCCCTAATGTAAATTATTTTGTTAATGTTTGTTTTAAACCTTGATTTGTTTTATATTTACAAACTTATATAGATAACTTCTAAAAGATAAAATCAAGTATAATTATAAAACAATACACATATCTATTATTTGAATATAACATTTTTTTGTATGTTCCAATGGTTTAAATCTTTTAATCAAATCAAATTTTATATTCAAATCTAATTTTACATTTTTAATTCAAATTCAAAATTTAATATAGAATAAATTTGTACTTATAAATGAATAAATACCTTTTTAAATATATCTTTATATTCCATTTGATTTCAAATTAATTAATTTTATTTACAATTTTTCTCTCGATATATTTATTCATTCAAATTTTCAAAAGATAATTTCAATTTTATTTTCAAATATTCTATCTTCAAATATATTTATATGAATAAAGATACATCTTTATTAATTTTGAAAATTTAAACACAATTTATATTTTATTCTTAAATTCCTAATTCAAATCTATTTATAATTCAAAAATAGAAATTTTCTAACAAATTAATAATTAAATCCACATTTAAATTTCAAAAATTAATTCAATTATCAAATTAAACTGGACTAAAACCCGGGGATGTTACAAGAAACCTTGATTACAGGGTAAATAATAATCCTTGTGAAGTCCATTCAAGAGGAAATAACGTCTGTTATAATTCTATCGCACATCAAAGTCCCATCATTAAATTATAACGAAACCAGTGATCCCAACGACCATCTTTTGGCTTTAGAGAGCCAAATCGATTTGCACGATGCTTCTGGAGTAGTATGTTGCAGACTCTGTTCTAAAAAAATCAAGGAGCAGATGCCAAATGGTACAGTCACTACAGAGAGAAAACTATTTACTCTTGAAAACAATTTTCTTATGAGTTTTCAAACAATTATGCATATGCAAAGATCCTACTATTGACTCTAGTGTGTTGGAAAATGTCAAACAAAGACCAGTAGAGTTGCTCGGTGAATATCTAAAGATATTCAACAATGTGGCACTAAAGGCAGAAAACATGACTAATGGAAAAAAGTAATAG
This sequence comes from Allium cepa, assembly GCA_030765085.1. Lineage (NCBI taxonomy): Eukaryota > Viridiplantae > Streptophyta > Magnoliopsida > Asparagales > Amaryllidaceae > Allium > Allium cepa. The sequence goes on from CM060932.1 coordinate 475,546,289, forward strand.
CAGCGCGCTCAAGATTAATTGTACAAACCCCTTTCTGGAAGGAACTCTACGTTAATGGGAGTAGGGATCTGCAAGATTAACATTTATAGGTTGATAAGTTTATCCATATAGATGAAATGTACCATGCTAAGAAGAAATCTTAACTAAAGTAGGAAGGAGGAAAATTAACTATGATCACACCAACAAAAAGCCGAGGTAGGATGAAAATAGAAGAGGAAGATGGGAGGAGATCCCAAAATCCAACTACGTGACTTGAATAAACCCATTTCCTATAATTTTTTTCCAACGCTAAAGATGGAGGAAACTTCCCTACTTCCTATAAGGCAAGGAACAATCCAGAACCGAAGAAGGGGGAGATTATTGCACTTACCACAAGGCAAGCGGACATAATACTGACGAACATCATGTTTTGGCTAGGATAATCCAGTGTATGATTAGGTCTAGATCTCTGAAGGAGTTTGCCATGGAGGATCAAAAACCTTCCACCTTTGAAAGAAAAAATCAAAGGCCCCTTACCAATACCGCTGATTTCATAGAGAGTGATTTTCAATCGGACTTCATCCTTTGATCAACGACATATATGTTATCGATGTAAATCCCCATCTTGCTGAAAGCAGAAAAGCAGCCAAGAGCAGATAAGTGGGGGAAACAAGAGAAGGAGTCTGTTCTATTTAGGAGAAGTCACTGCTAAAAAATCGTAAATATCAACTTCAAATGCCCAACTTAACATTAACTCCACAAGAGTTGAGGGGGTCCATCACTTATATAATGATATGTTGATGATAACTTCATAAATTAAGCTCTCTATGGTAATAAAGATCTTAGTGGATATCAGAAGTGTATTTAATGTCATCTTTATGCATGCTTTCGATCAAATGGGTACTCCAAAGGGGAAGTTGGAGCCAAGCTTTGAGTCAATCTTTAGACTCAATAATAAAGGATCTACGCCTATAGGACAAATTAAGTTCATAGTGCAAATGGGGACTCCTCCACTTCTAGGACATTTGAAACATATTCATAATAATGGACCAACCTTCCTACTACAACGCAATCTTTGGAAGACTAGCCTTAAGTGAAGAGGATGCGTTTGTTTTACCAAAATATCTAATAGTGAAATTTCTAACTAAGAAGAGTTATGGAACAATAAGGGAGGAGAAATTTTGCTCTCGGGAACTGTGTTTCACTAATTTGAGCAATTGAAAAGAGACGGTGTTTCCTTTTATGATTCAAAGAGAAGTGAATTAAGGAAAAATAAAATTGAGAAGCTCTTGGATGATAGTCCTTCAAACCAACTGGCTAAGGCAAATAAGAAGATGAGAATAACTGAGAAGCCCAAGAATGCACTGAGAAGTCTTAACTTTTCCTAGAGGAAAAGAAAACAAAAGGTGGAAAACCAAGCAGATAACGAAATAGATGGCAAAGAGATCATTATTGAATTTGATTATAGAAATTAGCAAGAAATAATAAAGTCTACCGAAGACCTAGAAGAGGTAATTAGCTTCACTTGATCTAAAAAAACCGGTAAAGATTGGAAAAGAGTTGGGCAACAAGCTTAGAAGAGAACTTATCCAATTTCTCCAATCAAGTAAGGATGTGTTTGCCTGGACACACTCCAACATGGTTGGAATAGACCTAATAGTCATGATCCATGCTCTACATATAGAATCAAATATTATCTCCAATCGGCAAAAGAAAAAGGCAATTTGATAAAGCTCGTGCTAATTCATTGAAAAAAGAAATTAAAAGATTACTTGAGTATGGGTTAATCGGCGAAGCGTTTTACTCCAAATGGCTAGCCAATCTTGTGTTAGCTAAAAAGTCCAATGGAAAATGGGAACATGTATCAATTATACCAATCTAAACAAAGCGTGCCCTAAGGATTTTTATCCTTTTCCCCCGAATAGACCAGTTGGTCGATGCCACAAGTGGACACAAGCTATTGTTTTTTATGGATACATACTCGGGTTATAATCAAATTCCCATGTTCATACCAGATAAAGAGAAAACAAATTTTATAACCGATTAAGGAATTTACCGCTACCAAGTTATGCCTTTCGGGCCGAAGAATGTGGAGGCTACATATCGAAGATTGGTAAACATAATGTTTAAAGAACAAATTGGACGAAACATGAAAGTATATGCAGATGATATGCTAGTGAAATCTCAATAGGAAACCAACCACTTAAAGGATCTCAACGAAATGTTTAAAGTACTAAGAAAGTATAAAATGAAACTAAATCTATAAAAGTTCTCCTTTGGAGTACGATCTAGGAAGTTTCTAGGATACATTATTAACGCTCGAGGAATCGAGGCTAATCCTTATCAATTCAAAGCCACTAAGGGTATGGTAGAACCAAAGACAAGTAAAGATGTGATGAGTCTAAACAAAAGAGTGGTAGCTCTAAAAAGATTTATCTCTAAAGCCACCTATAGCATCCCTTTCTTTGATGTGATCAGAAAAAAACCTTGAATAAGGAGAGGACTGCCAAAGGGCCTTCAAAAAATTGAAGGATCATCTTGAAAAACCTCTGATCCTATCTAGCCCTATAGAAGGGGAAAGTTTGTATCTCTACATAGCAATCTCCAAATAGCAATAAGTTCAGTCTTCGTAAGAGAGGAGAACAAAACTTAACTTCCGCCATATTATACTAGTAAAAGGCTTGAAGATGCAGAGATTAAATATCTAGTTATAGAGATGTTGACATATTGTTCAATTCTCACTGAATGAAAGTTAAGATCGTACTTTCAAGCACACTCAACGAAGATCTTAAACAATTTCCCACTTCACCAAATTTTCAGTAAACCTGAGGCATTAGGAAGGCTAGCAAAATGAAGGATAAAACTTAGCCAATATGGTACTGAGTTCCAACCTCGAGTGGCAATTAAAGGGCTAGCCCTAGTCGATTTTATTAATGAATGCACAGGGTTCATTAAAGAACAATTGAAAAAAGAGAAGGATTTAAAGCTTAAATGGCAATTGTTTACTGATGGGGCCTCGAACGAACAAGGGGCTAGTGTGCTTTACATAATCATCATCTCTGATGGACACGGTTGCAATATGCAATGAAATTAGGTTTTCCCACTATCAACATTGTAGCAAAGTATGAATCAATAGTGTAGGACTTACTTTAGCCCTTCAGTTGAAGATTCCCAAAATCGAAAATTTTAATGATTCCCAATTGGTGGTTAATCAGCTAAATCAAACATATCAAATGAAAGATGTCAAATTGATCCTTTATGTGAAAAAGGTGCTAATGATGTTAACTCAATTTGAAGATTTTTCAATACACCAAGTTCCTAGAGGGAAAAATACCCAAGCCGAATCTTTGGCCAAACTGCTAGTTCACGAGGAGCACCAAAGACCTGAATTATGCCAGTAAGCTTCCAACAAAGTCCCAATATAAAGGAAAAATCCCTTGAGCCAAAGAATAAAGAAATGGTATTGACTAGATCCCAAGCACTCGTGCATGCGGAAGAAGGAAAAGAAGTGGGAGGTGGAAGTGATATCATCTAAGAAGGATACAGAAATAAGCAACCGATATGAGAACAATTGGATGACACCTATTGTCAAGTACCCGATAGAAGGAAAACTACCGGAAGATAAAAAGGAATCTAGAAGGATAAAACACCAAGCTCCAGGTTTTGATACAATGGAGGGGATACTTTAGAAAAAATATACTAACTCCTATACTTGAGATGTATTAGTTTAGAAAACAACACAAAATTCTTGAGAGAATCCCATGAAGGAAATAATGGGGACCATTCAAATGGCATAAAATTGGCCAAAAATGTCATGAGACAAGGTTTTTATTGGCCTTATGTGACCAATAATGTGATGAATTATGTAAAGAGATGTGAGAAATGTAACGATCCGATTTTTCGACGCCCGAAAATCGACATCAATACGTCCACTGTATCAAATGCCAAACAATCGAATGCCGGAAAACCGAATCATTAGGGTTAAAGAAGAAGGTGGTAGAAGAAGAAATAGAAACCATATCAGAATCTTACCAATGCAGTGGAAAAAAAATTATAATAGATAATAACTGATCTTTACACAAAAGAAACTATATCTGTTTTATACATACATCATTAGAGTACAACATTAACAAAATACAACACTGGACAGTTATGATAACTTGTCCACATAGAAACTGAATTTGCAGCAAACCATACACAATGGATAATTCATCAAATACGTGTGATACGTCTTGCTATCCGGCTCGTCTCCTGAGCTCCAAGGCAGTCCATCCAGAATCTATACTCTATAATACTCGGTCTGACCCGATCAATATAGTTAAATAACATCCGAGTCAGTCTGCAAAACCAGCGTGAGAAACACACTCAATTGGATTATTAAAGTTTTCAAAATCATTTTGAAATCAAAGGTATCTCGTAAGACCACGCCACAAATAAACGTGCCGGGTTTTTACCTTACGATAAAGAAACCATTTTCTTATAAAATCCTCTGATATTATAGTAGTGTCTATATACTAATACTTACTCAAATAGCCGAAGTTGTTACATTCATTAAATTCCATCATAATAGGTTCTACAAACAAAACTGTAAAGGCACGTAGGGAAAATGGATTTCCATCAATGGAAGGGCTACTGGGGTACCGCTCGTCACAGTTCATGGTCTAGATCACCGTACGGAGGATCCACCCTGATCCCCTACATCACAAGACCGAAGCTACCCTTACTGGATAGTTCAAATAAGTTCACCCCGCGGTTGGGACCAGCAACCTCCCACACAGCCAATATAAAGGGACATCTAGATAGGGATGACCTTACCCTAATTAGTTGCTAGCCACTTAGCCTTGTTTGCACCTCCCATGTTTTAGTCATTCTCGGTTGATGAGGCTCGAGGCTATGCATTACCTTTTTAGAACACATTCACTTAGAATGCTCATCGTCCTCCTGATGATGTTCTGATAGCATTCATCCGTACAAGTCTGTTCCGGGTTCGAACAGAACCGAAAGCATTACTCCTACTACATCCATTTGGGAATCAACCCAGTATTAGTAGCGATTAGCCCTTACACTTCACTGCTCCATCTTCGACTCCAATCTCTTGTCTTCCTCACGAAACGTTCAAACCGGATAGAAGTGGTTTTCGGAAAATTAATCCCGATCCCGGTCTCTTCGAAACGATCGGCGCATTGTCCAATATTGATAGTCGGTTATTCAACTAAGAAATAACATTCACAAACAACCATCAGATTTAATAATTTCCTAAATTATTTATTATTAAAAATATCATTACAAGATATTTTCTACACTTCAACCCCAGGAAAACAGTTTCAAATCACTTTCCTTTTGCAGAATAAATTTCCAAATATTGTTTATTTCTAGTGAAATTCACCAAGTCTTAATACTTAGATTTTTAAAATAATTTAAACACTTTATCCAAAATATATACTTTAAAACATTTAAAATAAAAACCATTTAAGAGACTTTATTTAAATTACTAGTTATGAAATTTTTATAATAACTCCTGAAGTAAAACTTAAGCCAAACGAAATTTAAAATAAAAGTTGCGAAATTCTATACAAATTTTTCAAATAAAAACTTTAGCCAAACTACCTTAAAATAAAACTACTTTATAAAAATATAAATATTAATAATTATCTTTTTAAACCATAATACCAATTACCTTTTTCAAAATAATTATTACTATAACTAATTTAATAAATATTTACCTTTAAAATTTTAAACAACTTAAATAATAATTTCTCAAAAACATTCCTTTAAAATCAACTTTAAAACTTTTAACTTATACTTAAAAATCTGCTGCGAAAACATACTTGGCTTTTTAGGAAATACACTTCTCTTTCACTCCTTTAAAAATAAACCACTATTTATTTTTAAAACCAATTACCCATTCCTTTATAAATTCCCTCCGTGAATTTATACTTCCAAATATCCACTGATATATTATTTCACTTTATACACCCAGTTTATAAACTCCATAATCTCATTCTTCTTTTAAAACACAATTTCAAACTCTAAATCGATTTCCAAAATCAACCCCATTTAAAAATAAGTTCCTTTACTTACTCAAATTTATTTTAAAATCGATTAATTTCCAGATTTCACTCCTTTATTATGATTTAAAATCTTATTTAAACTGAAAGTACCAATTTCATACTTTATTTCAAAAAAATTCTTTTATTCCTTTCCAAACCATTTAAATCCTGAATTTAAAAAAAAACTAATTTTTAAACAATACCACTTAAGCCCCTCATTTGTTTCCATTTATTCAAAATCTCTTTTCCAATACTCGGGATTTATTTATTAGAATTTAAAAATCAATTTTTACCCTTTTCCAATTCATTCTTTAATTTATTCCAAGTCTCTATAATTATTTTACTTAAAAATTCTCTCCTTTTATTTTCCTTTCAAAATCTAATCTATATATTTTAGATAACTCAGCTTACCCAAATATATTCAATCAAACCATAGCATCCAATATTTTCAATTACCAATATAATCTATCTTAGGTTATTAAATAAATCAGCTCACAGAATATTAAAACAATCCAAATATTTTGAGGAATCTAGTTGGATCCCTCCAAGCTGTTTCCATGCATCCACAGAAGTTAGCACAACAATTTAAAATACCAATCCCGCTTCAAGGCGGGATATCGCAGTATATGGGGTTATCCGCTATTATGCGGGGCGCACCTCATCCGCAATATAATGCGGGAATCAATCACTCCAACATATATATATACTACTATATATAATGTCACATCCAGACCATTCAAACAATCAACCAATAATTTAAATTTAGCTATTTAAATTAAAAAGGTAATCCTGATGAGTGAGATTGACACACCTTTCCCCTTTTTATTTGCAATCCGTTTCCATTCCTATTTGTTTCCTTCATGTTTTCAGACCTTGTATAGACATTTACAGTTTATTATTATTTGAAATAATCGGACGGTCAATTTTATTCAAATTTAATCAACTAATATTTTAGTTTGAACTAATTTTTCATATACTAAATAATTTTTAAGTTACAAAAATAACAAATTAAGTTAATCTCCCTAACGCACTATTTAAAATAAACAAGTAAATTTAAAACGTATAGATATATATATTTATTTTCATTTGAAACTAGATATATATATATGTACTTATAAAATAACCTATATAGATTTTAAAATCTAATTTTATATAAACTTCCAAACACTTAAAAATTCCCATATATTTTTCAAAAACATATCTATAAATATATGTTCTTATATATATATATTTATTTAAAATAAAATAAGTAGGTGGATATGTACATTAAATTAATACAGAAAGATTTTTATATATCTTGCTGTATAATAACCCTTTTTCCTCTTCACTGTTTTGAACAGTTTATATCTATATATATACACACATATGTATACATATATATTTTTGAACAGTAATAAAAAAAATTCTAGAGTTTCAACATTTTAATTTCAGAACAAAGAAAAAAAACAAGAAGATGCTCACCCTTAACATACGCTCCATCCAACTACTAATCCCACTGCTAATCCCACCTCAAATCGAGTTCGCAGGGACTTCGCCGCTCGGTTCGACATCACTGCGCCAATGCACTCCTCCACTTGCTCTCATTGGTCGAACGCCATCTCCTCCTCTACAACCATCGCTGCCGAGTTACCCTCCAAACGTTCGAGCTTGCAAGATCGACTCGAAAAATCCCTAAACTGCAAACCCTAAAACACGATGCGCCTCCCCTCCAGAGTACGCAGGCGCGATTCATCGAGGTGCTTCCCCAGTCGCGAGTTCGCATGCAAATTTGCCGACGAATTTTACAGTAATAGACTTCGATTTTGAAAAAAAATGCTGCCATGGATTTTTAGAAGGGAAATCGGTTTTTTCTTTCTTTCAAAAAGCTCGGCTGTTCAAGTTTTAATAAAGTAAAAAAAGAAAAGACAAGAAAATGCACGTGTTCTCAGGGAAGACATGTTTCAATTCCAAGAGAACGGCTTGATCTGAATATATATTATAAAATTTCAAACATCTTGTTTACAAAACAACTCAAAATTTCGACTTCCTATCAAGGCATGCCGCTAGGCGTTTATAAGGTTATACCCCTATTCCGAATATAATGAAAAAGGTTTTGAGTCCTAATTCGATCGTATGGAGTAGATAGCGTTTTGGATCCAATTATTATATTAAATTTTCGATATAGATTTCAGCACGTTTACTTATCGCACGGCCTAACGATCACTCCAAACACTACGAAATTTAAAATCTGATAATAAAACACTATTACGGATCTAATGGGACTAGTTTTGTCGAATTCCGAGGCTATGCCTCGGAAGGCTATTTTCAAACATCAATTTAAACGGTATACTTTTAAAACTAAAAAAAACACTTATAATTTTACTTTAACATTCTTAATATATTTAGTATGATCGATATAAATTCTATAAGCCTTTAAAATAATTTTAACAAGCTTAGAACTCCCAATTCAACAATTTTCCCAAATTTCCAGTTATTAATTCAATATCCAATTAAATAACCATATTTGAAATTCAGGTTGGAAACTAACTTTTAAATATTAAAAATTAGTTAAATATCCAATTTCAAATATCAAAAATTCCGGGTTGTCACTTTCCTCCCCCCTTAAAAGAATTTCGTCCTCGAAATTACTATTTAAGAGGAATGGTCTGTAACCCGTTAACTATTTTTCCAATCCAAATAGTTTTTAACTACTTTCCAGAACAAATTTTATTAAATTCACAATGTTACCCTTACTAACTTTTAAAACTTTTCCATAGTTTCCAAATAAAATTATTTACTCAAAAATTCAAATTTAAATTTAAAACATATTTTAAATTACCCAAATTTCTCAAAAAATTTCTAACTTTCTAAATTTTCGAAAAATTTCGCCAACGTCTTCTTTGCGCGGCTAGCTAGGCACAACTACAAAATGCCTCTACGGGCCCCCAGATTTCAAAAGAAAACAAAAGGCCAAGTGGCTAGACCAGAAAATCATCAGTTTCATACAGAAATTTAAACACGTACCTCTTCGTCGAGCAATTTAATTTATCTTCTGAAATCAAAAATCCCAATTTCCTTTGCTTTTTAAGACCTGTATACTACTTAGCAACAATATCCAATCATAGCATTCAAAATCATTTTATACATTTCTTTACCATAGTTTCAGTATCTATTTCATTCAAGCCTGTACGATGTACCAATATCATCCGTACGCAATATTAATCTGATCGCTCACTCGATCACACAATTCCCCTTCCAAACTAGTATCGTCCACCCGACTTCCTAGTGCGGACTCAGATCTGGTTTCTTGATCAAAAACCGTCATCCTCCTTACATAGCCATAAACTATGATAGAGAATTTCCAGAATCAACCAAAAATCCATATCCAGGGTTCGGGGTCGAAAATTGAGTGAAAAATCAACTTGGATCGGTATAACTACCTCGAAATTCTATGCTCGAATCTGGATCAAATCGTTATGCGAATAAATTAATATACGTACATCCTGCGTATTTATCCCAATTGATTATTAGCTATATCAATTCTCTTTTATTCACATTTATTTCGATTTCAATTCACTTATCCACCCTTATCATTTTCACACACTTCGTTTAAATCTTCATTCATTAACTAACTTAGCATATTTTCAATACCAAATTTTACTTAAGAATTTTTCCATCTATTTCTTAAGTTCATTATAAATATTTCACACTTAATATTAATTTTTACTTCACTACTGAAGTTATATATCCATTTCTATTCAACCTTGCATTTCCAATTCCATTTAAATTCAATTTACCCTCCAATTTTAAATATTGAATTCACCTATCCCCTTTTTTTTATTTAGTTCCACTTACTAATTTATTCATATCCCAGCCACTTTTTATTTCCAAACCATTATTATCTTTAGTCCGCTTCGAACTAATTCTAAACTTCACTTTACACAATTTAAATTAAGTATCATTTAAATTTTTTTACTTACAAATTTTATTTTCAATCTTTTGATTTATTTAGTCTAACTTGTCTAACTTACATTTTACTTACTTATAAATGTAAATTCCTTTGTTATTCTATTCATTTGTTTAAAATCTTAGTAAACATATTTTAAATAATCATTTTCCTCAAAGCTCACTTTTACTTACTTACATTTCGATTCAATTTAATTTTATCTTCTATAAGTTTCCCACTTATTTAAATTCCATTTACAAACTTCTGTTAATTCACTTCAATTAACTAGCTTACCTTCCAACTTATTTTGTTTTCAAACTCATCTTAATTTAACACTTCTTAAGTTAAATTTTATTCTAAACAAATTTCAAATTGATATAAGTTTTTCTCACTTATTTTCATTTCATTCACTAATCCCCTTAGATTTCTTCTCCTAATTCATTTTCCTTCTGACTTATTCCATCCAAACCCACTTTATTCAATTCTACTTTACTTTAAAATTTTCTATTCCAACAAATTTCAATTTTAATAAGTTATCTAACCCATTTATAATTCTATAACCATTTCTAATTTACTTCCAGAGTTTTAAACAATTGCTTACACATTCCAACACATTTCTGAAATCAATTGTATTCCAAAAATCCTTTGAATTTCAAAACCAAACCCATTTTCGCAAACCACTCCAATTTAAAACAATTTGGCAGCAATTCCTCTCCTGGAAACTTGAAAATTAATCTCGATGATGCTGCAGCCATCATCGAAATTATTTTCCAATGACCGAAAAGAATTCAATGCTTTTACTCTTTTTCAACATATTTTAAATATTTTTAAGTTCCAAATCTCACCAGATTTCAAATCCAATTAAAAAATATTTCTGAAATAATATCCCTATTATTTCTCCAAAACCTTTGAAAACCATTTTCAAACCCATTAAACTTTTCCTAAAATTTCAAATTTCAAATCCTTACAACCTATATTCAAACATTACTCTAGAATTTTATTTCAATTTATAAATTACATTTTTAATCTACATTACAAATTCCATTTTGTTATATAATTATTTCCTTAACTTCTGTTTAAAAATTCCGGTTCTTATTCAATTTCCACTTAACAATGATAATAATTTAGTATCATCATCTTTTAACAACCAAAAAACCATATATAACTATAATAATTTATGAAAAATTATTTCTTTTTGTATACAAAAATAATTTGGGTAAAATTATTTCATTTACCCTATTTTAAAACAATACTGTGTCGGTTTATCTTGTTCAAGAGTTTAGAAATCCCTGTCGATGACATAGCGTCCCACATATCGACCAAACTCCATAAACACTCAACCGATAAATCAACACAATATAAAATAATTTTTATATTCACTAACAAATACACGCTCATATCTATTAATACACTCATACTCATTCTAGAGTGCTAAGGACTTTATTGAGTAATCCAAACCAGAGCCAAGGTTCTCGCTTAACCTTCAGCTCTGATACCATTCTGTAACGACCTGATTTTCGACGCCTGAAAATCGACATCAATACGTCCACTGTATCAAATGACGAACAATCGAATGCGAAAAACCGAACCATTACAGTTAAAGAAGAAGGTGGTAGAAGAAGAAATAGAAACAATATCATAATCTTACCAACGCAGCGGAAAAAAATATAATAGATAATAACTGATCTTTACACAAAAGAAACTATATATGTTTTATACATGCATCATCAGAGTACAACATTAACAAAATACAACACTGGACAGTTATGATAACTTGTCCACATAGAAATTGAATTTGCAGCAAGCCATACACAGCGGATAATTTATCAAATACGTGTGATACGTCTCGTCATCCAGCTCATCTCCTGAGCTCCATAGTAGTCCATCCAGAATCTGTACTCTATAATGCTCGATTTGACTAGTTAAATAACACCCGAGTCAGTCTGGGAAACTAGCGTGAGAAAATACACTCAATTGGATTATTAAAAATTTTCAAAATCATTTAGAAATCAAAGGTATCTCGTAAGACCACGTCAAATAAACATGCCGGGTTTTTAACTTGAGATAACCAAACCATTTTCTTATAAAATCCTTTGATATTATAGTGGTGTCTATATACAAATACTTATTCAAATAGCCAAAATAGTTACATTCATTAAATTCCAGCAAAATAGGTTCTACAAACAAAACCGTAAAGGCACGTAGGGAAAATGGATTTCCATTAATGGCAGGGCTACTGTGGTACCTCCCGTCACAGTACATGGTCTAGATCACCGTACCGAGGATCCACCCTGATCCATTGCATCACAAGACCGGAGCTAACCCTTACTAGACAGTCTGAATAAGTTCACCCCGCGGTTGGGATCAGCAACCATCCACACAGCCGAAATAAAGGGACATCTAGACAAGGGCGACCTTACCCTAATTGGTTGCTAGCCACTTATCCTTGTGTGCACCTTCCTTGTTTTAGCCATTCCCGGTTGATGAGGCTCGAGGCTATGCGTTGCCTTTTTAGAATACGTTCACTTAGAATGCTCGTCGTCCTCCTGACAATGTTCTGATAGCATTCATCCATACAAGTCCATTCCGGGTTCGAACTGAACCGAAGGTACTACTCCTACCACATCCATTTTGGAATCATTCACAGGATTAGTAGCGATTAGCCCTTACAGTTCACTACTCCATCTTTGACTCCAAACTCTTGTCTTCCTCACGAAACATTCAAACCGGATCGAAGTGATTCTTGGGAAATTAATCCTGATCCCGGTCTCTTCGAAACGTTCAGGCATTGTCTAATATTAATAGTCGGTTATTTAACTATCAAATAACATTCACAAACAACCATCAGATTTAATAATTTCCCAAATTATTTATTATTTAAAATATCTTCGCAAGATATTTTCTACACTTCAACCCGAGGAAAATAGTTTCGAATCACTTTCCTTTTGCAGAATAAATTTCCAAATATTGTTTATTTCTACTGAAATTCACCAAATCTTTATACTTAGATTTTTAAAATAATATAAACACTTTATCCAAAATATACACTTTTAAACATTTAAAATAAAAATCATTTAGGAGACTTTATTTAAATTACTAGTTATGAAATTATTACAATAACTTCTCAAGTAAAACTTATGCCAAACTAAATTTAGAATAAAAGTTGTGAAATTCTATATAAATTTCTCAAATAAAAACTTTAACCAAACTACCTTAGAATAAAACTACTTTATAAAAATATAAATATTAATAATTATCTTTTTAAACCATAATACCAATTACCTTTTTCTAAATAATTACTCTTATAACTAATTTAATAAATATTTACCTTTAAAATTTTAAATAACTTAAATAATAATTTCTCAAAAACATTCCTTTAAAATCAATTTTAAAATTTTAACTTGTACTTAGAAATATGTTTCGAAAACGTACTTGGCTTTTTAGGGAAATACACTTCTCTTTCACTCCTTTAAAAATGAACCACCATTTATTTTTAAAACCAATTACCCATTCCTTTATAAATACCCTCCGTGAATTTATACTTCCAAATATCCACTGATATCTTATCTCACTTTATAAACCCAGTTTATAAATTCTAAAATCTCATTCTTCTTTTAAAACACAATTTTAAACTCTAAATCAATTTCCAAATCGATTTCCATAATCAACCCCATTTAAAAATAAGTTCTATTACTTATCCAAATTTATTTTAAAATCCATTAATTTCCAGATTTCACTCCTTTATGATTTAAAATCTTATTTAAACTGAAAATACCAATTTCATATTTTATTTCAAAAAAATTCTTTTATTCCTTTCCAAACCATTTAAATCCTGAATTTAAAAAAAATTCTTTAATTTTTAAGCAATACCATTTAAGCCCTTCAATTATTTCCATTTATTCAAAATCTCTTTTCCCATACTCGGGATTTATTTATTAGAATCTAAAAATCAATTTTTACCCTTTTGCAATTCATTCTTTAATTTATTCCAATTCTCTATAATTATTTTACTTAAAAATTCTCTCTTTTAATTTTCCCTTCAAAAATCTAATCTATATATTTTTGATAACTCAGCATACCCAAATATATTCAATTAAACCATAACATCTAATATTTTCAATTACCAATATAATCTATCTCAAATCATTAAATAAATCAGCTCACAGAATATTAAAAAATCTAAATATTTTGAGGTATCTAGTTGGATCCCTCCAACCTGTTTCCCTGCATCCACAGAAGTTAGCACAATAATTTAAATACCAATCCCCCTTTAAGGCGGGATATCGCGGTATATGGGGTCATCCGTTATTATGCGGGGCGCATAGGGTCTTATCCACTATACAATGTTGTAATCAGTCACTCCAATATATATACATACTACTATATATAATATCACATCCATACCATTCAAACAATCAACCAATAATTTAAATTTAGCTATTTAAATTAAAAAGGTAATCCTAATGAGTGAGATTAACTCACCTTTGCCCTTTTTATTTGCGATCCATTTCCATTTCGGTTTGTTTCCTTCATGTTTTCAGACCTTGTATAGACATTTACAGTTTATTAATATTTGAAATAATCAAACAGTCGATTTTATTCAAATTTAATCAACTAATATTTTAGTTTAAACTAATTTTCATATACTAAATAAATTATTAAGTTACAAAAATAACAAATTAAGTTAATCACCCTAATGCACTATTTTAAAATAAACAAGTAAATTTAAAATGTATAGATATATATTTATTTTTCATTTGAAACTATTATATATATTATAAAATAACCTATATAGATTTCAAAATCTAATTTTATATAAACTTCAAAATACTTAAAAATTCCCATATATTTTTCAAAAACTTACTATAAATATTTTATATATATATAAATTAAAATAAGTAGGTGTATATATGTATATTAAATTAAAACAGAAAGATTTTTATATATCTTACTGTATAATAACCTTTTTTCCTCTTCACTGTTTTGAACAGTTTATAACTAAATATATATATACACACATACATATATTTTTGAATAGTAATAAAATAATAAATTTCCAGAGTTTCAACATTTTAAATTCAGAACAAAGAAAAAAACAAGAAGATGCTCACCCCTAACATACGCTCCATCCCACTGCTAATCCCACCTCAAATCGAGTTCGCAAGGACTTTGCCGCTCGATTCGGCATCCCCGCGCCAATACACTCCTCCGCTTACTCTCGTCGACCGAACGCCATCTCCTCCTCTACAACCATCGCTGCCGAATGCGGCGTTTACCCTCCAAACGTTCGAGCTTGCAAGTTCGACTCGAAAATCCCCAAACTGCAAACCCTAAAACACGATGCACCTCCCCTCCAGAGTACGCGGAAGCGATTCATCGAGGTACTTCCCTGGTCGCTAGTTCGCTTGCGAATTTGCCGATGAATTTTACAGCAGTGAACTTTGATTTTGAACAAAAAAATGCAGCCATGGATTTTAAGAAGGGAAATTAATTTTTTTTCTTTCAAAAAGCTCGACTGTTCAAGTTTTAATAAAGTAAAAAAAGACAAGAAAATGCACGTGTTCTCAGGGAAGACACGTTTCAATTCCAAGAGAACAGCCTGATTTGATTATATATTATAAAAGTTCAAATATCTTGTTTACAAAACAACTCAAAATTTCGACTTCCTATCGAGGCATGCCGCTAGGCATTTATAAGGTTATACCCTTATTTCGAATGCAATGAAAAAGGTTTCGAGTCTTCGATCGTATGGAGAAGATAGCTTTTCGGATCTAGTTATTATATTAAATTTTCGATATAGATTTCAGCACATTACTTATCGTACGGCCAAACGATCACTTCAAACACTACGAAATTTCAAATCCGATAATAAACACTATTACGGATCTAATGGGACTGGTTTCGTCGAATTTCAAGACTGTGCCTCGGAAGGCCATTTTCAAACATCAATTTAAACGATATACTTTTAAAACTGAACAAAACACTTATAATTTTACTTTTAGCATTCTTAATATATTTAGTATGATAAACATAAATTCTATAAGCCTTTAAAATATTTTTAACAAGCTTAGAACTCTCGATTCAACAATTTTCCCAAATTTCCAGTTATTAATTCAATATTTAAATTCTCTAATTAAATAGCGATATTTGAAATTCAGGTTAGAAACTAACTTTTAAGTATTACAAATCAATTAATATCCAATTTCAAATATCAAAAATTCTGGATCATTATAAGAAATGTCAATGATTTTCAATAATTCCATATAGACTACTATGTGAATTGACCCCAATCTCAAGCACATGGCCCTTCGATGAATGAAGAATCGACCTAGTTGGACCGTTAACTACATTCAAAGGTGGAGCTAAGTATGTGGTTGTAGCCATCGATTATTTTACCAAATGGAAAGAAGAAGATCCATTACCAACCATAACATTAGGAAAAGTGCTAAAATTTGTGATTAAAAACATAGTAACGTTAGGAAAAGTGCTAAAATTTATGATTAAAAACATAGTCGCTCGGTTTGGAATACTACATGAGATGATAGGAGATAATGGAACTCGATTTAAAAGTGAGGAGTTTATAAAATTCTACAACAAGAATGGAATACTCAAAAGTTTTTCATCTATAGCTCATCCTAAGGCTAATGAAGTCGTTGAAGCTGCCGACAAAACAATTAAGACTATCCTTAAGAAACGATTGGATAAAGAAAAAGGAAAGTGATAGAAGAATTAGCACTCGTCCTTTAGGCATACTGAACTTCTGCAAAAATAGCAACATAGCATAATCCATTCTCTTTGATATATGGATGTGAGGCAATGCTTCCAATTGATATTGAGATACCATATCATTGGAGAATCGCATATGCTTTCAACCCTCATCAAAAGCTAAGAAATGTATCCTTGGACGTGATTAATGAATTGAGGGATGAAGCGGAATACTATAATTCCAAGATTAAGGATAGATCATTCCAAAAAGGAGACTTGGTACTTCGAAAGTTCATGGAAAATACGAAAAATCCAACGGATGGGCCGCTTGGATCAAACTAGAAAGGACCCCTTATTATCCAAAAAGTAATCTCGCCAAGGACCTACCGACTATGCAGACCTGATGGCAATGTAATAATAAAAAAATGGAATACCGAACATTTAAGACCATACTTTCCTACAACAGATGAATAAAAAAGTTAAGACAAGTATATGTATTGAGTTGACAATCAAATAAAGGAGAGGAACAATAAGGAAAAACCTAAATCATACCTATCAGGTAATAAGGGGCGAAAGAAAAGCCTTTGATCCCGCCATAAGGTCCTGGTCAAAGCATCTCCTAGAGGGAGGTTAAAGTAAGCCTTTGGTCTCACCTAAGATTCCCTGGCCAAAGCAGTGAAAGCCTTCTGTCCTGCGTACGTGGTCTAGTCGGAAGATCTCCTATAGGGAGGATGGAGTTAGCCTTTGATCCCACATAAAATAGCCTGATCAAAGCACCGAACCAGCCTTCAGTTATGCCTATAAGTCCTAACTAGTGCGCCTCTTAGTGGGAGGATGGGTAAGACTTTGGTTCTGCCTAAGGTGGATAATCAAACGCACCGACCATCCTAAATCATTACCTGTAAGGTGATAAAGGGATTAATAAAAGCCTAAATCATCACCCAAAGAGTTATAAGGGGTGAAAGTAAATCAATCAAACAGTATGACTTCGTCCTAAGATGGATCAAAGCAAGCTACCAAAAGGAAGTGTAATGAAGCTTGACTAATCTGATACTAAGCTAAGAATAAGGCAACCTTCAAAGGAAGGAACAAGAACTAGGGATTTTAGCATCAAATATGGATATTTGAGATGTTGTGAGTCTTTTAGTCAGAAATACTCTAGTAAATAATAAGAATCTCCATTATCACTTAAATTTCCAATCTTTTATTACTTGGGACGTATTATTACCAGATGGATTTCTAATCTTCTTTTCAAATGATATTTTTGTATTATTACAAGATGGATTTCTGGTCTTCTGTTCAAACGAAATTATGGTATTATTACCAAATGGATTTCTGGTCTTCTATTCAAGCGAAATGTAACGACTCGTAAATTTTCGATAATAATATTTGTTATTATAACGAGATTTTGTAATTTAATTTGGAAAGAAATAAAAACTTTATAATTCAATATTGAAATAAATGCTAAAATGAAATGTAGCAATGGTAATTAAAGCCAACTATTGACAATATGAGTGAAATTCCAATAGTAGAATAGTGCAAATTTGTTGCACGTGGTTATAAAACTGAAAATAAGTAAATAAAAGTAAGTATTGAATTAACCAATGAAATAATATATTGATTAATAGTAACTGAATGTAAATTAAGGTAATAATGTTAATGCAAGTTGATAAATAACTAATTTAGTGAAATCCCAATTAATTGAAACCAATTGTAAGGTTATAATTGATTGTAATTAGTAATTGGGAAATAAATTCAAAGTTATATTAATTGATGAAATAATACGTAGTAAACTGTAAATTGATAAAATCAATGCTAGATAAGTAATTTTATAATACTTATTGGTTGATAATAAAGTATGAATGGGATTATATTTGGCAAATAGTGATAATTATTAAGTGTACCCATTTATTTAATTTATTGAATTAGATCTAAATCCATTGTAATTAAACGCGATTAAAAACTATATTAATATGAATTTAGATTGATGACTGTAAAATTATTAGGGTAATTAGATATATACTAATGATAAAATTATCCATGAGATGATGAATGATTGAACAAAGAGATTGAATACAAATTGTATTAATTTAATTGAAATTAAAAATATAATTTATTTGAATTTACTTAAATTGAAGGCAAACACTATTAATTTTGCGATAAAACCTCATTTGATTAATATGGAAATTTTGGTTAATGAATTAGAAGTTTATTGGCAATCAGAAATGATAAAAAAGGTAAATAATTAAATTTGGATTGGAAAAGTGATTAATTAATTTAATATTAAATTATTTAATTAACTGAAATATAGCCATTTTGGCCACAGACTTGGATTTCGATGAAACTAGTTTCATCAGACCCGTAACAGTGAATTATTGTAGGATTTCAAGTTTCGTGGCGATCGAACTTGTCGTTTGATCGTACGGGCTTGAAACGCCTAGAAATCAATTTAATTGAAATCAACTGAAACCAATTTGAAATAACTTGATTTTAGCATAACTTCTTCATATGATGGAATTTGAACTTGAAACCTATTCCATTGATTTTAAAATATTTTAAAACATTCATTTGGATATATGGGTTGACACATTTTCGTTTCGGAGTTGAAATGGGCTTTTCGGGTCGTTATCGTTCTTTTTTTCCCAACCAATCAAGCCCATTTGTTTCTATTGTGTTCTGCCTATATATATGTCGTTATAAACCCTAGCCTATTTCTTATATTCATTTTTCTGTATGTACAATTACAATTGCTCCTCTTCCTCGTCTCAATAGCAGACAAAAACCAAATTCCAATTTAATTTCAAATCAAAATTCAACTTCAAAATTTAACCTCCTCCAACTATATCGAATTATATATGGATTTTGAAGCTCTCGGTGAGCGCAAGTCAAATATATGATTCGTTTTTCAATCTGGGTTTCGGTATGGCCGAAAATCGATGAACTATCCATGGCCGTTCATCATGTCGTGACCAAACTTAACCGGTCTTCGAATCCATTTGTGGGTATTGTAGAGCGGACCGAGGGGACTTCATCTATGCAGTTTATTTGGCGAATCGACGGCTGGATTTGGCGATAAAATTCGATTTAGGGCAAGGGTTTCTGACGGCCTCCGTAGGTTCGGCCAAGGAAGGGACGCGATCAGCGAAGTGGGTCTGGTGATGGCTAGCCTCTGGCGGCGGTGGATCAAACGAAGCGAAGGTGGCTATGGTTCAGCGACGTTTATGTGTGCGTCTGTCGTTCGGGGTAGGGCTTCGTGAGTCTGGAGAGGAAGGTTGATGTGGCACTGTGTGATAGGTAGGGTTTTCTTTTTTTAATTTGAATTTCTATTTCCGTGTGTTCTAACATTCATAACTTTTGCATACGAGGTCGAAATTACACGTGGTTTCTCTTGTTAGGATCGTATTGAAATTCCAGACATTTTGAGCCTTGTTTAGACGGATTCTGAGACTGTTTAAATTTTGGGTTTAAATTGGATTTAAATTCAGTTTAAATTCAAAAGGTGAATGTTTTAACCCACTCACAACTTCTAAAATTTCTTATGTTTGTTAAATTGATTTATGATGTGATTAGAAATTTATTTTGACTGTTTGGCATATTTTTAATCATCATCCCAGTTAAATTAAATTTAATTAAATTGTTATTTAATTTATTATTGCATATAAACTACCAGTTAAATTAGTATTTAATTTATTATTGAATATAAACTGCCAGTAAATGCCTGTTAGTTATTATCTGTTCTATATTGATGTTATTGATTGAATTGGATGATGATTGTGATAAATATCTAATGATTGATATTGGATGAATGGATGTGGTATTTTATACTGTTATCAACTGCAAGTCTTTATGGATTTTATTTCATTCGAGATTGCAGTTTGAAATGATATATAACTGTATTTATATTTCAAATTGCGGATTGAAATGATAAATATCTGTATCACTTGACCATACGATAGAAAATTATATATAGACACCATGGTCTATATATAAAAATATTTTGAAACGATTTCTATGGTTTTGTAAAGAAATATATGGTTTTATATAAATATTGATTTTTGATATTATATAATTTTTATTTTATTCTAAATTTTAAGCTATGTATAAATTGTTTTAATGTAGAATAAGCTTAATAATAAATTTGATTTTAATGAGGATAATATGGTGAAGTATCTGTTTAAATTATATTGTATATAGAGTTTATAATGACTTAAATAAAATTAAGGTTGGAAGATAAATACGAAATTGATTTGAATCAAATTATATAAGAATTATACTCGAATAAATTTGATTTGAAATTTAAATAAAAATGGGATTTTAAAGGGTATGATTTTATAACTTGATTTTAGTTTAGAGTGATTTAAATGAATATTAAGTTGATTTAAATGAATATTAAGTTGATTTAAATGAATATATCAAGTTAAATAAATTGAAAGAATATCCAGTTATTTGAAGTTTAAAAGTTTTACTTAAATTATATTGGATTTATTAAGTAAACATTTCAAATCTAAATAATAGTAATTGAATTTGATATATATGGAATTATCAAAGAATTAGTTTTGAAATGGTGGAATATTTAAAGCTTTGAAATATATGGAAATAGAAATGGTTTATTTGGGGGTTCAAATCTGTATTTGGAATTGATTTGTGAAATTAAAGAAGCTATTTTATTATATAATGTAATTTAATATTTAAATCATTTAATTATTGGAAGTTATGTTTCAAAGTTATGGGTTTCAAGGTATTATGATTTGAAGCGCTATAATTTTAGAAAAGGATATATTTGAAATAAAAATGATATTATATTGATTTGGGTTTTTTATAAAAATGATATCATATTGATTTGGTTTTTAAAGCGGAAATGATATCGTATTTATATGGTTTTGAAAGGGATATTATATTCTGGTTTTGAAGTATAAATTTTTTGAAATGACCGCGGTGTTATAATAAGTTTGGTTGTTAAAGAGACCAGGATCGGAAGTTGTCATACTCTCTGCAAACTCTGAAAACCACTTTAACAGCCATGTACGCGGTGGAGATTCTAGAATGAAGTAGGATGGTGGCGACGTTTCCTTTGAGGTATATATGTGGACCCGACTCCCGTGAGTTGGCATAAGGTAGCTAAAACAAGAGTGATCGACGGGCTAAGAAGGTAGCACCTTTTATCGGACACGCTCCTTCGATACCATTTTATTACTTTATGATTGATTTGGGCCCTTTTGATTTTAGGGGTGTGGCTCGAGGTGGGCGGTAGTAGTTGCTACGCTTTACCACCGGTCCGAAAGTGTAATTGGTATATCTACCGTGGCATTGCCTAGTTGTGTCGTGTCACCTACCCTATTGCGTCTTGTACGAGTTTGGATTTCTCCCTTAACCCGTGGAGTATTTAGGGTAGTCTCTCGATCTGGAGATGCGCTGATACTGGATGGACTACTGGGACTATTACGTGTTAAGGTGGAAAATGTAAAGCCTTAACGCTATTTAAAAGTAAGTTTATTTTACTATAGACATTATTATAATAGCGTATATTACTACATAGTAAATAGTTTAACGGATCCCTAAGAGATGTGAATCCAGAGCATCTCTTAAGTTACGGCACTCACGTTAGACACTAGATAGGAGATGTCAAATCCCGTAAACATCTCTGATGCTGTTCCACTCATACTGTTTACCATTGATTTAACTCACATAAGATCTTTTAGTTCCGACTCGAGTGTTTTGTCATTTCAATTCGCTCGGGTCAGTCTAAGCATTACAACATTTAAAGACTTTATTTTGGACGATGAAGACGAAGATATTATTATTATTATATGCTATGTTATTCCATTGCACCACATTGTTCCGCTGCATTATATTTCCTTTGGTATGTGTAACTCTGGTTCTGTGTTGTACAAGTATAATAAAATGTTTTGTAAAACAGCTTCATGAACTGTTTATTTGATTATTATATTTTGTCGTTCCGCTGCGAGATCTGTTTGTTTTTTTCTCTGCTTTTCTTATTCAACCCAATAACAATCTGCCCTTCTGTATGGTTTAAGTCTGACGTGTATGGTTTATCGTCGAGTTAAAGCGTACAAAAAGACGGGATGTTACATCTGGTATCAGAGCTTTGGTTTAGCGATAAACCTTAGCTTTGTGGGGTCTGACTCTTTATTAATAGGGTAGAAATACCCTATGATGAGTCGTTGAGTGTATATATGAGAGAGCGTATTTGTTAGTGTTATTAAAGTTTTGATACGGTGTTAATTTGTTCTGTTTTGAATTTATAGATTCTGGTTTGTGCATAGGACGCCATGACATCAATAGGGATTTCTAAACACTTAATATGACAGACCGACACAATATTTATTTTGAATATAGGTGAATAAAATAAGTTTTCCTATTATATTTTCTATATATAAAATAAGTTTTTTTTAAAATAATACATATTGGGTTGTAATATATTGGTTGTTAAATAGTGAAATTTATAAATATTGATTGGAAACAAGATTTGAAGAAAATAAAATAAATGAAATTTGGAAATTTTAGAACTTAAGTTCCGGAACTTTTAAATTTCTTTCAAAGGATTTTGAATATAATAATATTAGTTAGAATTACTTTACGATATAAATATTTCAATATCATTTGAAAGAATTGTTTTAAAAAAACTTTGGAAGAAATAAGTTGTGTACTCCCCTCTCTGTTGTTGGAAAATACTTTCGGTGATGAGTGCATGCATCATCGACATTCATTTTTGGGTTTCTAAGTGGGAAGGCCACTGTAGTAGTTTTACTATAGATTTATTTTGATAAACAAATATAAATTTCAAATTGTTTTAAATCTAATTGGATATATAAGTTGTAAGTATATACATTTATCTATTATATTAAAACAATTTGAAATTAAACCTGGTATTTAGTTCTTAAGTTTCTGTTAATTAATAGTTTCAATTAGTGTAGTGAAATGGAATTTAACTAATATTTGAAATCTCTAAATGAAATAAGAGATTTAATGCTAAGTTATAAAGGAAATTAAAAGAAAGTTGACATTTGTAACCTATGAAACAAAGGACATTATTATTGAACATTAAATTAATTAAAACAAATGAGATGAACTTGGATAAATTTCAATTGCATTCTTAAAAAGCATATATATAACTTACCAACGATCTAAAATTTGGAATGTTAATAAGAAATTGTAATGGATATTATACAAGTAAAATTTGAAGTAATAAATAAGAATTTGATGTGCAGATGAAATGCTGCTAATTAAGTATAATAGAACGGTAAGTATTTTAAATAAATGATGATAAACTGAAGTTAATGAATCGATATGCTAAATAAGTCAATTAAGCATGAATATTGTAAATAAATGAAATTAAGTAGTGAATAATTGAATGTAATGCAATAAAAAGAAAATTTAAATGATATGAATAAATAAAAATGAACTTATGTAAGTATAAGTGCAAATAAGTGAAATAAACACTAAATCAATGGATGGAAATGAAAATTTGTGAGAAATAAATGTAAATTTAAAGGATAAATCATTATATGAATGAAAAGGAAATCAAACGACAAAAGTGTGAAATGCAACTAATAAGAATGAACTTGATCTATTGTTTGAAATTATTGGTTGTTTGGTTTGCGGTTGTTTAGGCAAGGATACTTTGAAATTGTTTGGATGTATGAATAATCTATTTAGTTTCACCGAAGACTATTGAGTGAATGGTACACTTATTATTTTATTTTTCATCCTGTACAATTGTCAAGACCCATTTCTTCGACTCCCGAAGGCCGACATCAATACGTCCATTGTATCAACTGCCGAGCAATCGAAGGCCAAAAAATCGAACCATGAGGGTTTAAAAGAAGAGGTAGAAGAAAAAGATAGAAGAAGTAAGAAAACAGAATAGAAACAATAGCAGAATCTCACAGTCGCAGCGGAACAACATATAATAGATAAATGAATATCTTTAAAAACAAAGAATTATCTCAGTTATTACATTACATTACATCACATCATCATCAGAGTATACAACAACAATATACAACACAACTGGACAATGGACAGTTATGCAAACGTGTCCTTACAAGTGAATTTATACAGCGGAAAGATAATATCATATACAAGTAATACGTATCGCCATCCAGCTCGCCTCCTGAGCTCCAAAGCAACTCCTGAATCCAGAATGACCTGATAACCTGACTCTAGACTGCCCGTGTGGAAAATTATGGGCACCCAGAGTTTAGGAAGAGAACAATAAACTCCAGGTCAGTCATGAGACTGGTGTGAGAACTCAAAACAGTCATTTATCTTTAAAACAACAACAACAAGAGAAGTGAAAAATATCCGCAATGCTTTTGTAAAATGAAACTACCATAAGGCCTCCCCGCGCACACACAGTGCAAAAGCAGAATTGGAGGATATTTCTCCTTATGATAGTCAAAGATGCTTACTACGCAAAACAAATCATTTTTGATATTATCATTAGTGCATAGTGATGAAAGCATTTCGAAAATAGAATATAAATCTTAGCCAGCATAGGTACCATTGTATTATGCCTGCTATAGCTACCATATTAAATGGCAGGTTCTACAACTAAAACCGTACAAGGCTCATATTGTTTCTTTGGATTTTCCAACGAATGATCAGGCTAAGGAACTTCCTACTGTCAATGGGATCGCCTCTGGCGGGACGTCCCGAGAACCTAACGTTACGGTTAGATCTCTGCCAAAACAAGGCCAGGTTACCTTTGTAACTAGGTAACTACTACACGAATATGTCATCCCCCGGTCCCTTTGGACCTTTATCCGAGCGCTCGATAACCAACATCACACAGTAATAAATATAGTGTGTCAACATGAGTAAGTATCTGGGCCCCATACCATGATACCACCCTTTCCAGAAGGAAATGACATACGCTAAAGGGCGCGACCCTCATAACCTTGCAGCATATTCCTGTTTTGACCATTTTCGGGGTGTGAGGTCTGATGAATTCTCGTCCACAAAGCTACGCTTTTTCACAAAGCCACGCTTTGATCAATAAATGATCAATAAATAATCATCACACAACAACACTCAGCATGCCACATTACCAAATTTGGAATATATCGCTGATAACCTTCAACTACAAAACCTCTAAGGGTGTTAAGCTAAGAGAATAAATTCGCCGCCACCAACGGAAATGTATTTGAAAGAAATCTGCTTTGTATCTCAAAATGTAATGTCAGACATGTAACCGTACAAGTCTGTTCCGGGTTCGAACAAAACCGAAGGCACTTCCAAAGAAGCCCTTGCAATCCGGGTATTCACAATCCCGATCGAATTTCCCATCATAAAGGAAATCTCCATACCGTAGCTAACGGTGCAGAGACAATCGATAGGTCATCCTATCGTTTTCACAAATACCCGGTCTTCAACACGGTCTTCAATGCTATCCATTACGTCGTATCACTATTCGGAATGGGTAATCCGAATAACGAGCGCAATAATTTCAAAATAAGTGTAGCTTTCAATTTCAACCAATTCACAACAAATAGTCATTTAAGGGTCAATATTGATAGTCGGTTATTTAACTGTCAACCAATATTCACAACATCACCCGATTATAAATAATCTTCCCAAATTATTCATTTTTCAAAATATCTTTACAAGATATATTTTCCACACTTCAACCATTTGAAAAAAAAAATTCAAATCATTTTTCACCTTTCAATCTTTGAAAACAAATTTCAAATCAATTTCCTTAAACGGAAGCACTTCAAAATATTTATCCATTTTCAATTTAAAATGGTTCATTTAAATCAATCAAATAAATCCTTACTGATTTATTTTAAACTTACGTTCCAAATCCGTAAATTCATTTCCACACTTCAAAAATAAATCAATGTTTATTATCAAACAATACGATTTTTAAATCGATTTCTAATATTCATTTTCAATTTATCTTTAAAAGATAAAATCTCAAAACATTCACTTCATATTGGAAAAACATTTCCATACTTATTTAATAATAAGTAATTCACAAACCTATTTATTTTCAACACTTGAAAAATATTCAATATACTTAAATCACAATTAAGTATATAATTTATTCTTTAAGGAAAACATTCTCTTAAACTCATTTATTTGAGTCAAAACAAATGTTGCGTAAAACATCGTTACGACAACCCAAAATCATCAGTATAGGGATTCGAACTTAAAATAGATATATAAATCCTAATACTATATAAAACATTTCCTTTCGGAAATCATTTACTATAACAACAATGTTATAGTCCACCATTTCCTTATATTTCTCGAAAACGTCTATTTCAACAATGAATATTGAAATCTATGGTTTCGATATTTAATACCTTTTAAAAACATCTTCAAAACAATTAACTTCATCTTATAATATCACTTCCCCAAAACATATCCATTTTATTTAATAATATATTCACTGTCCAAAATCGTGAATATACTTCCCAACCAAACTCTTATTATTACAACATTTAACTTAATGGATAATTCGCTGTCCAAAATCATGAATATCTCTCCTTTAATAAACTTCTATGTTTAATTTATCAAATTCAATTGATTTCGGATCTATAAAACAACGTTTATAAATTCATATATATATATATATATATATATATATATATATATATAATAAAAAATCCAACTTATAAAAATCCCTTAATTAACAAATTTTATTTATATCTCATTTAAACGCCAAAATCCAATTTATACATTAATTCCTTATAAATCTTTTATTTTACAAAATCTATTCATTTTATAACTTCAAAATTTATAAATCAATAAATTTCATTCACTTATGAAATCCATTTTTTTATTTCATTTTAGTACTTATAAAAACTCGTTTTATAATTCCAATATTTTAATTTATAAATATCAATTTTATAAATCTTTTATATAGATCATTTATAATAATTCAAAAATCTCAATTTAAACCATGTTATAAATTAATCAACTACTTATTTCGAAAATCACATTTTGGTTATATTTCACAAAAATCATAATTTTTATAACATAAAAATTACAACGTTTATTTATTTAAAATGAATAAATTCCAAAATTTAAATTTTATTATGAATTCTCAACTTAAATTTTCAAAAATCAAATTTTATTTATTTTCGGCATCTAACGATACCAAAAATATATCCGGCTAAAATTTAGCCTTTAACGATTTCAATCACAAAGATAATCACGCAGATTATAAATAGATCAACACACAACATTGAAACAAATTCAAATGTTTGAGGAATTCAGTTGGATCCCTCCAACCTGTTTCCCTGCACCCAAAGATATTAGCACAATACCAATTCCGCTTCGAGACGGAATATTGCAGTATATGGGATTTATAAAATACTATCCGCTATTATGCGGCGCAATAGGGTCTCATCTGCTATATAATGCGGGAAATCGACTCCAAGTACATATATAATACCAATCCCATACAAGTTGGAATTATCGCGGTATATATTTTTAATAAATAACATCCGCTTAATATACGGCGTATAGGGTTTATTTCAATACAACAGATAATAATTATCAACCAATCACACAATCAAGCAATTTTAAATTTAACTATTTAAAATTTAAATCGAAACAATTCGATTGAGTGAGAAGTTCTCACCTTGAGTTTCCGATAAAGTTGTAGCGTTTTATTTCGAATAAAATTAAACGTGCATTTAATTTTACCCGAAATTTTAACTAGCTTGAAATCACTTCAATCTAGTTCCATAGCGTAGTGCTCGTCAAAGCGAAGCCAACGCAATTCGTTTCGTCAAAATCCGACCTCGTATGAACAAATTACACTATTTTAAAGTTTGTACAATTTAAATTAATATAATTTACAAATTTCTTTTTTTTTTCAAACCCTAATCATCAGTGCCGCACGTTCCAGGCAGAGTAAATCACGACCGCGTCTTGCGTCATCTTCCCCCTCCAGATCTTCACGCGACCGAACCCATTCGAGCCGCCCCTCTTCGTCAATTTTCGCAACCCATATGTCGACTTCTGCATCGATCAACTAGCGCCATTCAAACGCCCCAAGCGTGAGCTTCCCATGGCTGTAACATAGTGGAGCTCGGTCCTCCATGGCTCGAGAAAAACGAGCACGACTTTCGGCCATTCAAACGTCTATTGCCACCAATCCGTTGCCTTGATTTTGATCACAACCGTTGGATCGCAAGACCACGTCGTTGTCTACAAGTTTGCTTTAGAAAGTTTCCGAATTGAAGTGCGGATTTGAAGAAAATAGAGGAAGAAGATGATAACATTTCGGCCATTGATGTATATGGAGGCGGCTGAAGCAAGAAACCCTAGTTAGGTTTTCTTTTGTTTGCAAATTGTGAATAAGTCGTCCTTTTATAGAAAATTTACGCAAACACTATTCACTCTAAATTTTTCGAACTCCAAACAAAACATGCTGGATGGCGTTTCTAGGGTTTACCCCGTGTTTCGGACACAAAGGAACAGGTTTTGGAGGTAATTCGATCATATGTGCGAGTTACGGAAATAAACGATCGATTTTAAATTAAACCGATTAAACAAATATCTATGCATTTTGGCTTGCCCCGGACAAACGATAAATCCGATTGACGCGAAATTTGAAACCTTACAATAATATAATATTACAGATCCAATGAAACTGGTTTCGTTGAAATCTGAGACTGTTCGAAAAATGGCAATTTTAACTCGTCAATTAAATATTAAAATATTCATTTTTCGCAAATTAACTTTAAATTCGATTTTAAAAGTTCTACCACATCATTCTAACTCCAATATGATTAAATAAAATTTTACAAATCATTTTTAATCACATAAACCCAATTTCCAATTATTTCTGAAATTTTCAATATTAAACTATCGATTAAATTATCCAATTAAATCTAGATATTCAAAATAAAATTTATTCGACTGTTTAATTTCACTTATTAATATTTAAAATCAATTAAATATACGAATTTCAATTGACAGAAATCATGGGTCGTTACAAACTTCCCCCCTTAAAAGAATTTCGTCCTGGAAATTACCAAGTAAGAAAAGTTACAGAATCCATTAACTTTTCAAAATCCATAAGTGAAAATTTTATGTTCACCTTTTCCAAAACCTTTAACTTCAACCAAAACACTGGTTTCCATTTTCTAGTTCAACTTCTACGTTTTCATTATGATTTGTTTAAATTAAATTACCAAAATCACTTAAGTGTTTAACTTTCAAAAAATCCAATAGTTAAACTTCTTACAAATATTTACTAAGTTTTCAAATCCAACTTAGTTATACTTTTCCAAAACCAACTATATCGTTTAACTTTTCAACTCAAATCAAAGTTATAGTTTTCAAATTTTCCAATTTTTCTCAACAATATTCTAACGCCTTAAATTTTCGAAAAATTTCGCCAGCGTCTCCTTTGCGCGGCTGGCTCGGTACGACTACAAAATGGCACCACAGGCCCTCAACTCCTAAAAGAAAACAAAAAGCAAAGCGGCTGGACAGGAAAATCACCAAATTTCATACTGAAATTCAAATACATACCTTTTTGTCGAGCAATTCAATTTTTATCTTCGAAATCAAAATTCGAATTCCATTGCCTTTAATACACCTGTATATCCTGCTGGCCATAATATCCAATTACAATATTCAAAAATCATTTTGCACAATTCCAATTGGTTTCCCATTTATGCATGTTTGATTTGTTAACATTCATTCATTCGATTTCAGTTAGTTTACATTCACATTAGTTCACTTTCAATTCAAATAAAATCCAATTCATATTCATTTACTTCCAATTTGGATTCAATTACTTTAGCTTCCAATTTCACTAATTCAATTTCATCAACACTAAATGAATTTATGTACAATCAATCAACAATCATATAACAACCAAATCATAACCAACATAACTGAATTATTAAATTTACATTCAATTTAGTTTAACACTTTTAATTCCAATTGGTTTAATACTAAATTGACTTACATTCAATTTATTCAATTATCTTTTAATGAATTAACACTTATATTCATTATTTCATATCAATTGATTTACATTTGATTCATTAACATTCAATCCATTCATTAATCCAATTGCTAATTCATTTTACATTTCAAGTTGAGTTTCATTACTTAACTCAAGTTCATATTTATCACTTCACTTTATTAATTTACTTCGATACCAAAATCAACTTCATTCAACATTAGTTAAGTTATATTCCATTTCAACATTCAATTTCAATTACATTTACTTGCAATTGTAAATTTATTTATCTATTCACAATTTTATTTTCATAATTCGAACTCAATTTCAATTCATTTGTTACTAACCCAAATTTATTTTCAACTTAATAAATTTTCTTTAAGTAATCATTTCACTTAGCCTCCTTGGACCTTTCTTTAAATTCACTTTATTTAATTGATTCACTTATACTTACTTTAATTTAACTCTATCCTTTAAGTTAAATTTATTCTATCGAAATTCAACTTGTATAAGTTATCAACTCACTTACCAATTCGATAAATTTTTAAAATAGGATTCCAGAGCCTTTTCAACCTTTCAAAACCAATTTTGAAATCAATTCAAATTATCTTTTGAATTCCCAAAACCAAACCCAAATTTTCCAAAAAACTTTAATTTAAAACAATTTGACAGCAATTCCTCTTTTGGAAACCCGAAAATGAACACCGATGATGTTGCGATCATCACCGGAATTATTTTCCAGCGACCAAAAAGAGTTTAGAGCTTTTATCCTTCCAAAACCTTTGAAAATTATTTTCAAATCAAAAAGGGATTAAAACTTCCCAAATCTCCAAAATTTTCAAATTTTCTTCAAAACATTTCCAAACACTTCTCAGGAATTTTTACTTCAAATTATAAATCACATTTACAATTCATATTCATAAATTCCATTTGTATGTGAATTTATTTCTTAACTGTGGAGTTACGATTTCAATTTCCTATTTAATAATCAATGGTAATAATTTTAATATTATCAATTCCTAACAAACAAGCAGCCATATACTATAATAATTTACAAAAATTATTCCCTTTTTTTATACAAAATAGTTTTGGGTAAAATTATTCCATTTACCCTATTTTAAAACAATATCGTGTCGAATTGTTTTGTACAAGTGTTTACAGATCCCTATCGATAGAGTTATGCAGACTATACTGACCAGAACCCATATACCACTCCAAAAACCAATCATCACAACATAAAACAATTTTATATTCACTAGCAAATACGCGCTTATCTATTATTACACTCAAACTCATTCTAGAGTACCACTGACTCTATCTCTAATGAGTAACACCCAACAGAGCCAGGGTTGTCTTTAACCAAATGCTCCGATACCACAATGTCAAGACTCGTTTCTTCGACTCCCGAAGGCCGACATCAATACGTCCATTGTATCAACCGCCGAGCAATCGAAGGCCGAAAAATCGAACCATGAGGGTTTAAAAGAAGAGGTAGAAGAAAAAGATAGAAGAAGTAAAAAAATAGAACAGAAACAATAGCAGAATCTCACAGTCGCAGCGGAACAACATATAATAGATAAATGAATATCTTTAAAAACAAAGAACTATCTCAGTTATTACATTACATCACATCATCATCAGAGTATACAACAACAATATACAACACAACTGGACAATGGACAGTTATGTAAACGTGTCCTTACAAGTGAATTTATACAGCGGAAAGATAATATCATATACAAGTAATATGTCTCGCCATCCAGCTCGCCTCCTGAGCTCCAAAGCAACTCCTGAATCTAGAATGACCTGATAACCTAACTCTAGACTGCCAGTATGAAAAAAATTATGGGCACCCAGAGTTTAGGAAGAGAACAATAAACTCCAGGTCAGTCATGAGACTGGTGTGAGAACTCAAAACAGTTATTTATCTTTAAAACAACAACAACAAGGGAAGTGAAAAATATCCGCAATGCTTTTGTAAAATGAAACTACCATAAGGCCTCCCCGCACACACACAATGCAAACGCAGAATTGGAGGAGATTTCTCCTTATGATAGTCAAAGATGCTTACTACGCAAAACAAATCATTTTTGATATTATTATTAGTGCATAGTGATGAAAGCATTTCGAAAATAGGATATAAATCTTAGCCAGCATATTTACCATTATATTATGCCTGCTATAGCTACCATATTAAATGGAAGGTTCTACAACTAAAACCATACAAGGCTCGTATTGTTTCTTTGGATTTTCCAACAAATGATCAAGCTAAGGAACTTCCTACTGTCAATGGGATCGCCTCTGGCGGGACGTCCCGAGAACCTAACGTTACGGTTAGATCTCTGCCAACACAAGGCCGGGTTACCTTTGTAACTAGGTAACTACTACACGAATAGGTAATCCCCGGTCCCTTTGGACCTTTATCCGAGCTCTCGATAACCAACATCACACAGTAATAAATATAGTGTGTCAACATGAGTAAGTATCTGGGCTCCATACCATGATACCACCCTTTCCAGAAGGAAATGACATACCCTAAAGGGCGCGACCCTCATAATCTTGCTGCATATTCCTATTTTGACCATTTTCGGGGTGTGAGGTCTGACGAAGTCTCGTCCACAAAGCTACGCTTTTTCACAAAGCCATGCTTTGATCAACAAATGATCAATAAATAATCATCACACGGCAACACTCAGCATGCCACATTACCAAATTGGGAATATATCGCTGATAACCTTCAACTACAAAACCTCTAAGGGTGTTAAGCTAAGAGAATAAATTCTCCGCCACCAACGGAAATGTATTTGAAAGAAATCTGCTTTATATCTCAAAATGTAATGTCAGACATGTAACCGTACAAGTCTGTTCCGGGTTCGAACAGAACCGAAGGCACTTTCAAAGAAGCCCTTGCAATCCGGGTATTCACAATCCCGATCGAATTTCCCATCACAAAGGAAATCTAAATACCATAGCTAACGGTGCAGAGACAATCGATAGGTCATCCTATCGTTTTCACAAATACCCGGTCCTCAACACCTGTATTCAATGATATCCATTACGTCGTATCACTATTCGAAATGGGTAATCCGAATAACGAGCGCAATAATTTCAAAATAAGTGTAGCATTCAATTTCAACCAATTCACAACAAATAGTCATTTAAGGGTCAATATTGATAGTCGGTTATTTGACTGTCAATCAACATTCACAACATCACCCGATTATAAATAATCTTCCCAAATTATTTATTTTCGAAAATATCTTTACAAGATATATTTTCCACACTTCAACCATTTGAAAACAAATTTCAAATCATTTTTCACCTTTCAATCTTTGAAAACAAATTTCAAATCAATTTCCTAAAACGGAAGCACTTCCAAATATTTATCCATTTTCAATTTAAAATGGTTCATTTAAATCAATCAAATAAATCCTTACCGATTTATTTTAAACTTACGTTCCAAATTCGTAAATTCATTTCCACGCTTCAAAAATAAATCAATGTTTATTTTTGTAACAACCCGGTATTTCGTACCGATTAATGATCGTCTTTGGACGATAACTTTTCTTAACTAATTGCGTATTGAAAATTTTAAAATTTGAATTAAAATTCTTTTATAAATTGTTAAGGAGATTGATGGGCTTTGAAAATTAGTTAGTGGCCCATTTTTCTTTGTGATGCCGTGACCATTAACATAGGCATGTGGCCGTTCCCTTTTTCTTTCAATTCGACCCCCCCCCTTTTTCTATTTTTTCGTTCAAAAACCTAAAACCCTCAAAAGAAAATTAATGGCGGCCCCCTTTTTCATCTTGTCATTCGTCTTCCCTCGGTTGCTCTGGCTTCGCTCGATTTCTGGTGTGCTAGGCTTCATCTAAATTCGTCGACAAGGTGAGTAATTCATACTCACATCTAATTCGAATTCATAGTTAGGTGATTTTGTGTTCGGCCTTGAATTTTTGGTACCTTACTTCGGTCGTGATTTCTTGGCTTGTTTAATTCATGATTTTTGGTACTTGTCTTTGGCCATTCGATTTGTTTTGATGATTGATTTTGTAACTTGGTCGCCTCGGCCCTGTTTTTGTTCGATGCTGATGATTTCTGATTTATTCATATCGAATAAGTTTGTTTACTCGATTGATATGGTTTTGCTTTATTTCGTGGTCACCACGGTGTTGAATTCTTGTGAGCCTCGGCTCTGACCATCTCTGTGTTCATCTCTTACCTGTCGCACTTGCAGTATATTGATATTTTGCAGTTGAACACTTGTTTGTGGTTTTGTTTCACTGTTAGGTCAATGCATATTTGAAATTGGGGTTAGTTTTGAGCATTGTAGCTGTAGCATGCTTGATCTTGCCTGCATCATCCACATGAGATCATTCGACTTTGCTGTGCACTCTCTTGTGTTGCCGTGTTCATTCATACCTAAGTTTCACTGCATTGTACACTTATGTCATTATTCTGTAGTGTTGCAGTGTACATCCACTCCTCAGTTTCACTGCACCGTACACTTATATCATTTTGAAATTTATGATGTATTGTTTTGACCTTACACATTTGTTTCACGTAATATTGGGCATATGTACAGTTGCATTTCGACCCTGCCATGTTGCATGGGTTTTGGTGTGGCAACTGCGTTGAGTCACTGACTTGACCTTTGCATTTTTGTTAATGGTTTGGCTTTGCAGCTTCATTTTATTGCATTGAGTAACATCACTTAATAAAAAATTTAAACGTACAATTATGATGCGTATATGTATGTGAATGAGTGTGTTTATATCTTTATATATGAATGCCTTATGAATGATGAATAATATGTGAGTGCAGGCTGTATATCATATACCCCTCTGTTTTTAGTTTTCTCGATACAATGTTTGATTTAAAAATCATTCTCTATTGATATACTGATTTGTTTTGAGCTTAGTGTTAAGACAATATTGGTTGTTATATTCTAAACTAAAGCTCAAACATATATTAAGTTAAAAACAGTTAGTTAATAACTCTGAAAATTTAAGAACTGTTTTAAATTTTTAAACCAAGGTTTGACCTGAGTTTTCTAAACAAAGTTTCAAATATAAATACAAGTCTCTATTATGTAGAAGTCACTATGCACTGGTCCATTGTTTTAGTGAAGTCTGACTTAGTTGGTTGTGAGGTTGCCGTTGATTTAATTCCATCCGTCTGTTCATTTTCTTGCATCACTGGGTGGCACTTGCTATCCAATTAACATGTGCATTACTTTCATATGGTCTGTACACTGTGTAGCCACATGATCATATATATGTGTGACTGGGTATACTTGTGGACTGGTCTTCATTTGCATTGTGCAGTAGCTTGAACATTTAGCTTGTTATATTGGTTATCTTACTGGACTTGTTGAGTTCTCTGTGCACTACTACACTGTTGTTGCTGCCGCAGTTGTGTTGAGTCACTGACTTGACCTCTGCATTTCGTAAGTGACTTAGCTTTGTAGTTACGACATGTTTCTCTTACATGTTCTTATGTTTGTGCATGTCACTATTCAATTTTTATTGCACCTGAGTTTCATGTTGATTTTGGAATGTCACCTGTGTTGAATCCGGTATTTAGGGTTTGACCTTGTGCCCGTTTGTGTACATCATTGCTGTTGTGGCAAGGCAGTGCACGCAAGCGTGAACTGCAGCCACATGGAATTGAGTTTTTGGGTACATTATCACTGTAGTGGCAAGGCAGTGCACACAAGCGTGAACTGCAGCCACAGGGTGTGTCTTTTATGATATTCAATCTTGCTTTGATTTATTGATCTTTTGCATATTCCATATGCTGTAGTGGCGAGGCAGTGCACGCGTGCGTGTACTGCAGCCCTACTCGACTTAGTATTTTAATTGATATTTCAATGGTTTGAACTTTTTCGTTTATTCAATTCAATATTCTGAATTTCATTCTGATTTGGTTGAATTTGCTGATTTATTTATTAACTGTGCTACGTGTTATATTTATATTGTGACTATCGTCTATTCATTATTTAATTATTATTGCTTCTGTGCACTAATAACTGAGTTTGAATTAGACTGACCCGAGTATTATTTTCTTTTGAATTTAATACTCGGGTTAGACCGAGTATTTCAGGTTGTAGATATTCTGCTTTGGGTTGCTGCTAGAGCTATGAAGTTCTTCTTATCTTTTGGAGTAGTCGTCGTCATTTGTAGTAGTCTGTATAATTGTATAGGAAGATATGTATTCATGTATATTATATACATTAATGTACTTGTATATGTAACTTCCTGAGTCGACTGTTGTAGTTGTATCATATGTACCGTATCATATGTATTGTGTCAAATGTATTGTAACTGACATCAGATATATATATATATATATATATATATATATATATATATATATATATATATATGAGACTTTTGTTTTAACTGTGTTCCGCATTTATATTTATCTGTGTTATTATTTTATATTTTGTCCTGAACTATTACGAACCATCGTAGTTCATTTTATATTGGAATTGGGGTATGTCGATGGGAGAAAATAATTCAGAGATGAAAAATGGAAGAATATTTATATATATACCGCTCCTATCGAGATAACCAATACTAGTGTAAGGCCTAACTACTGATGGCCGCTCCTCAACAGCCTTATTCTTCGCGCTAGTTGACAGCACTACACCGTAGTGTTCTTGGCTAGCATGGGTATAGAGGTGGGGCGTCATAGCTTGGTATCAGAGCCTGGAGTTTAGAACAAATATAAAACATAACTTAGATAGTACATGTGTTACAACTACTTGTCGACGTTTTATCTCTCATATTTGCATATGATTGTCTTTGATTGTTAGGTATGAATTCCTAACGCTTATTCATGTGCATTTGATTTTGATTTCGTGAAAGAATTTTATCTTCTGCCTCCGTTTGCTTTGCGAACTTAAGTTGGATTTTTGATGATGAGGATTTTGTTCTTGTGATTTCGGCTTTGAATTGATTTAGCCAACGTTGATTTTGTTTGAATGTGGCCATTAATTGTTGACTTCGACATTGACTTGATTTTTATTTTTTTTGAAGTCATTTATGCATTTATGCTCGTTCTGCTTTGTTTTTCCAATTGTTAATCGATTCTTCTTTTCCGATTAGTTGTTATCTTCTTTGTCGACTTTGATAACTTCTATTTCTGGAATTTTTGGGTATTTCTACTTTGATGGATTTAGAATCGAATTCTTTGGATTTTATTCACGTCTTCGAATGTGAATTTTAGTGAATTGATTTAGTTTCCAAATTTAATCGATTCTTGTTAATTCCCCGATTTGTTGCTATCATTTATTAGCAACTTTGATAACATTTTCTTTGGAATTTTTGTGAACATACCTTTTGATGGATACAGTATCGATTTCTTTGGATTCTATTCACATCTTTGTATGTGAATTCTTGTGATTGATTGTTCCTACAATCATTTTTGTGATTTGTCACTTTAAAAATATAAAGGTTTTCTATACTAGTAGTAAATATCAAAACCCTTTTCTCCAAACGATTTCAAAACTATTTTACTACAAAGCTCTTTTCCTAAACCGTTTTCCAATCTATTAGTATATACTAACCTTTAACTCGGTCGTATGAGAAATCTAATTAAACGACTTAGTAAAACGAGTAGTATATAACGCTTGCGTTTACTTCGCCGGTTAATTCTTGGACTTATTCGATTGAATCTCTTGTGACAATTTTCTAGTGAAGATTTACATTTTGTTCGTAAATATTTAAGTTAAGCAAGTGGTTATGGGACATGAAGCTAAACTTTTATATTTACTAGCTTAATGTAATTAACACTTCTCGTTGATCATGACGATCATTTTATGATTTAGACTAGCAATTGTGCGATGTCTCTTTGTTTGCTTTCTGGTTAGGCTAGACACCACTTGTGTGATTCCATTCACACATACCTTTATGCTTTTTGGTTAGCCTAGACACCATTTGTGTGATTCCATTCACACATATCTTTTTGCTTTCTGGTTAGGCTAGACACCACTTGTGTGATTCCATTTACACATACCTTTTTGCTTTTCGTTTAGCCACCATGAGATAGCGTCTTGTTTGGCGTTGCACGTGTTGGTGAGAGTTCATTCTCGCGTGTAGGTGAGTTTTCATGCTTCCGTTCTCGCTTTGCGTTACACGTGCTGATGAGTTTTCATGCTCGCGTGTAGGTGAGTTTTCATGCTCCCGTTCTCGCTTTGCGTTACATGTGCTGATGAGTTTTCATGCTCACATGTAGGTGAGTTTTCATGCTCCCGTTCTCGCTTTGCGTTACACGTGTTGGTGAGTTTTCATGCTCACGTGTAGGTGAGTTCTCATGCTCCCGTTCTCGCTTTGCGTTACACGTGTTGATGAGTTTTCATGCTCATGTATAGGTGAGTTTCCATGCTCCCGTTCTCGCTTTGTGTTGCACGTGTTGGTGAGTTTTCATGCTCACGTGTAGGTGAGTTTCATGATCCTGTTCTCGCTTTGCATTACACGTGTTGATGACTTTTCATGCTCATGTGTAGGCGAGTTTCCATGCTCCCGTTCTCGCTTTGTGTTGCACGTGTTGGTGAGTTTTCATGCTCACGTGTAGGTGAGTTTTCATGCTCCCGTTCTCGCTTTGTGTTACACGTGTTGATGAGTTTTCATGCTCATGTGCAGGTGAGTTTCCATGCTCCCGTTCTCGCTTTGTGTTGCACGTGTTGGTAATTTTTCATGCTCACGTGTAGGTGAGTTTTCATACTCCCATTCGAGTTTCCGTACTCCCATTCGAGTTTCCGTACTCCCATTCGAGTTTCCGTACTCCCATTTGAGTTTTCATACTCTCATTTTGTGATTTTCGGATTTCTTGTGTAGTCTTCTGGAACTTGTGATTCACCAATTTTCGTGATTTCTATTGATAAGTTTTATCAATTTTTGTGCATTGGTAAATTCTTGTGTCATTGACTCGTTATGAATACAAGTTTAGGGTATGATATCCCTTTCTATCTTTGAAAAGATTCTTGTGACATTTTTGATGAATGAAAATTCATTGGTATTATATTTTGATGCCAATTATTTTGATGAGATTTTGACGTATTAACTTCAGTAACCATCAATTTTGAAATGGATTTTCAAGCGGTTATCCCACGATGCTTATTTTGTTTTCCGTTTTTACGTTATTTTGGTAAGTGCAATTTCCTTGACGAAGTTGCTACGGATGTTGCTGCTTTAATCACGTGTTTTAAAAAATTGTTTCAAAATATAAATCAAAATTGTTTTCAAAAATTTTACGATTTGCGCTTTCAAAAGAATGAGGAAGCGAATTAAACGTTTCAGTAAAATCGAGGACTATGACCCCTTTCTTTTGTTGATTCTCTTAATTCCGGACTTGTTCGTTTGAGAATGTAAATTGTAATTTTATAAATAAAATTGTTTTCAGAAGTTTTACAGTTTACGCTTTCAAAAGAATGAGGAAGCGATTTAAACGTTTCAGAAAAATCAAGGACTATGACCCCTTTCTTTTACTAATTCGCTTAATTCCGGACTTGTCCGTTTGAGAATGTGAAATGTTATTTTTAAAATACACAATTTTGCACTTTCTAGGAAACGACGAAGTGAATTAAACGATTTAGTAAAACTCGTGGTTATGGGTCATGCGCGTTTGCTTTTTCGGTTAATTCCGGAATCGTTAATTGAAAATTTTGTG
This sequence comes from Allium cepa, assembly GCA_030765085.1. Lineage (NCBI taxonomy): Eukaryota > Viridiplantae > Streptophyta > Magnoliopsida > Asparagales > Amaryllidaceae > Allium > Allium cepa. The sequence continues at coordinate 475,586,580 of CM060932.1, forward strand.
ATATCTGATTATCGTTTTTGATAATCGGATGTTGGTGATTTCTGATTTATCGTTTTTGATAATCAGACATTTGTTGTTTCTAATTATCGTTTGTGATAATTAGATATTTGTGATTTGGTTATCGTTTGTGATAATTAAATATTTGCGATTTAAGATTTAATTATCAATTGTGATGATTAAATATTCGTTGATTTGTGATTTCTGATTATCGTTTTTGATAATTAGATATTTATTGCTTCTGATTATCGCTTGTGATAATTAGATATTTGAAATTTAATTATCGTTTGTGATAATTAAATATTTGTGATTTAAGATTTGATTATCGTTTTGATAATTGAATATTTGCTGATTTGAAATTTGATTACCGTTGTGGTAATTCCTGATTATCGTTTTTGATAATTAAATATTTGTGATTTAAGATTTGATTATCGTTTTGATAATTGAATATTTGCTGATTTGAAATTTGATTACCGTTGTGGTAATTCCTGTGTTAACGAAAAAATTTAAACGCTAACACCCTGGTGTATAAGATGTGATTGTGAAAGCACCACCCGTTTGTACGGGAAACAGAAATAAGCAGAAAGTATGTAGAAAAACGGTAAGAGACACAGTATTTATAGTGGTTCGGCTTATAATCCAGCCTACGTCCACTTTAATCTTTTTATCACTAGTTTGATTACAATCCTTTACAAGATCTTTCAATTACAACACACTTCAAGTGATAGGGTATGTGAAACAAGTAGCTCAAGCTTTGATGTTGACAATCATCTTCAAATCCATGGTGAATGTGGATGATTCCTTCATGGAGTTCCTTTAGAAGTTTGTTGGATCTAAAAAGCTTTGAAGTCGTCTGGAATTCGGCAGAGTAACGGCGCTTGAAGAGAATGAGCCAAAAGGTCCTTTTCATGTTGAAGGTAGGGTGGTATTTATAGGCAAAGATTAGGCTCGGTCTTAACTCCTCACCGACCCAGTTAAGTCGCAGCCGGCTTATAGGAGCTCTGATATGGTCAAGCTGTGTTGATCCTTCTTCGCTGAATTTGCACAAGTCCAAAGTCGTTACCGGGTCAAGCTAGGTCGCGACCGACTTATCTTATCCCTTCGCCGATCTAACGAGTCAAGCCCTACGACTTAATGGAAACAAGCTAGGTCGCTACCGAGTTAGTATGTCACATGCTAAACTGCCCCGCTACTCCATCCTTTACACCCTTAGATCGGTTACGACTTACTATAAGTCGGTAAAGTCCTCGAGTTGCTAGATCGGAGCATACACTAGGTCGGCTTCCATACTAGGTCGGAACTTTCCTTAGGTCGGCATAGCCTCGTTAGACCGGCATCCCTTCAAGCCTTAGGTCGGAATTTCTTCATGCCTTAGGTCGGTATTTCTTCATGCCTTAGGTCGGTATCTATGGGAAAGCATTGGATCGGCGCGTTTCTTAACTAATTAGGTCGGCACCGAACTAAGTCGGCCACCTTGTTAATTGGTTAGGTCGGCAAAGTCTTTGGGTTGTTAGGTCGGCAACTCTTCTGAGTCGGCATCTCTTGAGTCGGCGCCATCTCCACGTACTAGACCTGCTGAGTCGTAACCGAGATAGGGTTAACATTTGCCCCTCGAAGTATACGCCTTAGGCTTAAGTCGTGTGCTTCGAAACATCTCTTATCTCGGCCCTTCACTGAGTCGGCACGTTATTAGATCGGGCACGGTCCAAATGTTAAGCCGGCGAATTGCCGCTTCAGTTCCTTTCACTACGAGGTATAAATCATATCCCCTTCTTCTTTCTCATTACCTGCTCTCTCAACTCCGCCATTAAAATTCTCTTGAGTTCTTTAAGGCGATTCCATCCTACCTGATCACCAGCAATTCCTACTATTCAGAGCGTAAGTGAATCCGTCCCCTTCTCGATCATAGATTGCTATTGGTTCATGAATTCTGTCACTTGAATACGAATTGTCTCTTCGCGCAACGTTCCGTCACGAATCTCACTATACCTGTAGTCGATGAAGTTTAGGTTACTCGATTTTGGCTTCAGATGATCGTTGAGATGATGAAGAAGGTTTTATCACTCAGGTTCAATGATCTCTGAAGGCAGAGCAACGGACTTATGCGATTTGGAGCTGTTTTATTGGATGATCCGATAGCTTGAATGAAAGGCTGCTGTTGAAGAAATGGCTATTGGGTTATCGGGTTTAATGCTATGGGATGTTGGCTCGAAGGCGAGTTAGTGGGTTTAGGTGGCTTAGCCTTCGACCGATCTAGCTCTTACACGACCTTAAACCGTGGTTGAGATAATGCTTGAAAGAATCTCGCCGACCTAAACATTAAAGCTTAGATCGTGACCGAGTTAAGACTTGGAGGAATTCCTGCCTTTCGACTTGGAGCTTGCCTTCTTATCTCCCCCGTGCGAACTAGAGGAAATGAGTCGCCAAGCTGAACCACCTAGATTTTGACCCGTTACCGACTTAGTCTTATCTCGCATGAGAATTTTTGAATCGTAGCCGAGCTAACACTTGGGCTCTGGACGTATTGACACTTAGAAACATAGGCCTTCTTCAAGTATTTTAACCCGGACTACCGAACTAAATTGAATAAACCTTGAACCGGGATTAAGATTTGAAATGCCCCAACTTTAAATTTGTTTGAATGTCATTGTGTCACTTCACATATCATTCTCACTTTTGAGTTGTAAACTTGTTGATAATAACATACAAACAAAGAAAACCAAGGCGCACATACTGCCATTGACTGCCCATATCAAATGACAGATTAGTTAAGACAAGATAAGAGATATGAACATATTGCATGAAATGTTGTAAATTAATTGACTAAAGTAGAATATTAATGCAAAGTATCAACAATTTGAACTGATTTGTTTGCATCAACATTGTATTTGCATATTCAAACTCAAAACAAAGATTCCTGGTTTTTATAACTAACAAATGTTTGCTAGGTTTTATTCCAGTTACCTTTGCTTATTGTTTGATTGATACTTGTACAACACTTCACACACTTTAGGAAACGTGCACCTTCATGTTTGAATATCCAATTGCTTGTGTAGAATGACTTCCCATCAAGGAGAAGAAGCAGCAAGTCAAGAAGAAGAAACTTTCCCGATAGCTGTTCCTATAGAGAATCCTCCGGAAAGAACTTCGACTATTCTATCTTCGAGAACATTTATTCAGTTGCGTACTCAATTCGGCTTTGCTGAAGATGATGTCATATTTCCTGGACCGAATGATACTGCTGACAGACCTCCCTATGGTTTTGTCGCGGTTAATCGTCAAATGTGCTTAAGTGGGGCGATCCCACCTTTCAATGACTTTCTTCGAATTCTTCTTCTTCGGATGTCAATTTCTCCGTTCCAACTTCATCCTAATGGTTACGCTATCTTGATGGGGTTGGGTGTTTTGTTCAGAAGAAATCTTGACCGACTGCCGAGCTTCGAAGAAATTCGCTACTTATGCTCGTTTGCAAAGAGCAAAGACCATCCTTCTCTTATCATTGTGAGAAGTGCAAGAAACCGCAAGCTCATTCTTGATCTTACTGAAAGTGTCCATGGATTTTTAAACCAATTTTTCTTTGCCCGCAGTCCCCCAGAGTTTTATGCTTCTTGGAGAGTAGGAAGTAAGATCATTTATTTCCGTCTTTCCACTTTCTTTCTTAACTCTTTTCGGGGTCCAAATTGCTAATCTCATTCTTTGCTTTTTTCAGCACTTCCCCTTCCCTCTAGAGATCCGATACATAGGCAGACTTTTGATAGACTGAGCGCTGTAGCCACAGAAGAGAGAAGTATCAAGTTTCTACTAAGCGACGAATTTCTACATCAATACGAACTTCTCCACCCTTCTCGCTATACTCAGCTTTGTGAAGCTCCGACTGAAGTTCCCGATTCCCCGACTGAAGCATCGGATGCCCCCGTTACTATCGAACAACCCTCATCAAAAGAGTCTAACATCGAAGCTTCATTGGTGAAATGTTCCACCCCTACCGACATTATGGGGTCATCTAGTAAGACGGCACTTGCCCCGATTGAGGAAGAAGAAGAACCTTCACAGCCTCTCGGGGGATTAGCTGATGTAGGAACTGAGAAAACAAGTCTCACCGAGCATGATGGTGACGATGTTTATGATGGGTTGAGCGACATAATAGTGACCTCACAGGAGCTTTTTAGAGATGACGTGTCTAAAACTATCTCTCCTATAGTTGAGGCGACGTCCCTTCTTCGACTAACACCAACACAAACACCAACTCCTCATACCCAAGCTATCATCACCTCTACACCAATGAGTGGTTTGTAGCTTAATGCGCGTAGCTTGCACATCACACAACACTTAGGATTTTTTGGCATTTGTTCACATTTAACTTCTTTTCTCCGGAAGTTTCTAAGACTTGCTATTTTTGCCTTTTCAGATTCCTCTATGGGGCGCAGCGGCAGCGGTTCTTATTACAAAGACTTTCGACGCTATGGAGGGCGTGGCAGCTATGATTACAAGCAATACTATACCGATCCCAGAGAGACCAATGAGCAGAGAGCTGCGCGAAAAGCTGAAGAGAGGAGAAGGTATGAAGAACGTCATGAGGGAGCGGGCACGCGACATGAATCTTTCCCAAGGGATGATGATTCCCATAAACGTAAAACGCACGATGATAGGGGGAAGAGCCATATTGAGGATTCGAGAAAGCGGACCAAACTTGGCGAGGAGCACGTGCCCGTGACATCTGAGAGACCTGGTGCCTCAGTTTCTATTGACATCCCTTCCAAATCTCCTGCTCTTGAAGGAAGTGCCATCCAAACACTTCTCAACAGGCCTTCATACCATGTTGAAAGGGGCCCCCCGACTTTGCAGAGCCGATTCCCGAACTGGTGTTTGAGGGGGGTACGCTTCGACCTTGATTTGGTCCCCATCGACAAAGAAGCTATGTACAGAAATCTCGATGCTGTCAAGCTTGATATCGATAGAATGTCTGGATGGCAAAAGCTGGTTGATGAACTTCAAAGAGTTAATCGGGCTAACATCGAAGCAATGCTGACCATGGAAAATGACAAATCAGAATGGCAGAAGATTCTTGATCAACACAACACTGAGATGAAGGAGATAGCCGAATACAATGAAAAACTCGAAGCTGAAGTAAAGCAGCTCAAAGATGATCTTGCCTCTTCTACTAATACTTACACCCAAAGAGAAGAGGTATTGCAAAAACAAGTGCGAGATGCGCACGCCAGCCAGAGGGACGCTGAAGCTAAAGCTGAGAGGTTGGAACAAGCTGTAGAGAACCACCGCACTGATGTCACCCAGCTGCAGAATAAACTGAGCGCCCGGGACATGGAGATTGAAGCGCTAAAAGCCCAACTTGCTCAGACCGAAAAAGATCGAGATGAGGCCATGGCTGGCAAAATTGCAGCCGAAGAAACTGCTCAGACCATGGAAAACGATATCAATTCGACTTTATTCGATTTTTATTTACATTGTGTCTTGGGACGCGGCAGCCTCTCTTTTCTTGGTCCTAAGTATGAAATCACCCTGGCCGAGGTGTGGGAAGCTGCTCTTAACATGTTTAAAGACGCCGGGTATGGCGATGAAGATTTTGAGGCGCGTTACCTGGATGAGGGAGCTCGCGCTGCTCTTGCGAAGGGGCGAGAACAACTTGCCAGGATGAGAACTGGAATGGCGGAAGAGGAATGTTCTGGAAAGGAATTAACGCTTATTTCCTCTGTCCGTCCTCCAGTTTCTCCTGTGGTTGACATCACGGGTTCTAGCTCCTCTACTCCGCCTGCAACTAAGACAGTAACTGAAACTACAAGTGCACAAGGCGGGGATGAAGGTGATGAAAGCAACGAAGCACAGCGATATGAAATCAGCCTCAGAGATCCAACTACCCCAGGTAAACTTGACACCGGACCAGCTCAAGTGGTGAACTACTCGTTCGCTCCTTGTGAACTTGACGATCTTCTTGATTATTTTTCAAATGTCAATGAATTCCCGACTTTTGATGAGCCGTCATCCCCTCTCTTTTCGAAAGATACTGATATTTTAAGTTTTTTCTCCTTTGTAGAGAAAGCACCGAGTCAAACTCAAGCTTCTTCTCCCCCGGTGATCCTTCCTCCATCTCTTCAAGTGGCGCCTCCCTCTGCTTCTCAACCTGGGTCACAAGAAGAACAAATAGAAGCTCTCCATGGCCTGGATGATCCCGTTGCTTCGCAAGAGCAAAAAGATGAGGGACTTGAGGGAGGTGACATATCTCCGGAGCGGACTCCTTCTGACGATATAACTTTATCTAAACTTGCCACTCCAGGAAGTGAGTCTTCCTCAAAGAGGAGAAGGAAGCAAGGAGCATCAAGGAGGAGAGGGAAGATAATCACTGCCACTGAAGAGGAGCCAGAAGTTGGGCCAGCTGCGCCTACCTCTCCTTCCTCCCTTATACCCACTGGTCGACCTGAAAAGCTGATCATTCGGCCGGGTAAAGGGTCTAAAGGCAGCAAAAAGAAGTGAAGATCTTCAGTTTCTAGTTTTTTTGTGTTTTGCATGTACTGGCCGAGAATTGTGCGGGTACCGGCCCCCGCTTTTCTTTATTTTGAAACCTGTACCTGCGTTGTAATTGAATAAAATGATTCCTTGAATAAAATGATTCCTCGTTTGTACAAACTTTTGTTTGAATTAAAGAATACATTTGTTATTTGTTTTGGCATGAGTTTATTTGATATTGCAGCGAGCTTATGGTATGTTACTTGAGCGTTACCTTTTGCTGGTTTAGTTATACCATATTGTGTGTAATTATACTATATTGCCCCCATTCCATAAGTATGCTGCAATATTCTATACCTCGAGGGGACTTACACTCTTATTTGCTAAAGAATAATTATTTTATTCTTTAAAGAAAATTTTATAGAGTACAACTCCCTTCGTATAAGTTTTTACGCTTGGTCGTTCGAAGAAATCACTTTTTTCTTTTGCTTATGTGCATATCTCATCAAGTGAATTCCTCTATGTGGTAAAGCGGACCTCTGAAGGGTACTTTAACTTCTTTTCTTTTTACGATCATTTCCCACAGTAGGCAAATTACTTTTCCTTTGAAAGTTAAAGTACGCTTTTGATGAGGATTTTTTTTTTATAGAAAGTTGTACCTCTGAGGAGGGATTTTTTCACGTTTCAACACTTGGAAGTTTTATTTCAATCTCGGTGAAACGTGTACCTCCAAAGAGTTATGCTTTAGAAATCCTTTTCACGTTTCAACACTTGGAAGTTTTATTTCAATCTCGGTGAAACGTGGGTTTCCAAAGAGGTCTTTTTTCTTAATTGTGTTCCCGGGAGGGGGTTGTACCTCTGAGGAGGGATTTCTCACGTTCCAACACTTGGAAGTTTTATTTCAATCTTGGTGAAACGTGTACCCCCAAAGAGTTGTGCCTTTGAAGAAAGCCTTTTCACGTTTCAACACTTGGAAGTTTTATTTCAATCTCGGTGAAACGTGTGCTTTCAAGAAGGTCTTTGTTTTTACATTTCAACTTTGGTGAAGTGAAATTCCGAAGAGCGGCTGCTACACTTCAACTCCTGGCGAAATGGGCCTCCGAAGAGGGCTTTTATTTTGTTTACATTTCAACTCTGGTGAAGTGAAATCCCGAAGAGCGGTTATAACACTTCAACTCCTGGTGAAATGGGCCTCCGAAGAGGGCTTTTATTTTGTTTACATTTCAACTCTGGTGAAGTGAAATCCCGAAGAGCGGTTATAACACTTCAACTCCTGGTGAAATGTGCCTCAGAGAGGGTTTTCATCGCCTGGAAGTTACTCTCTCATGGTTGGAGGGTCATGACTCCTCCAATCTTTTTTGTTGAGTAGAGAACTTTCTTTTTTTGTGGCATATGACCCATTAGAGGTCTTTTATTATCCGAAGAGTTGTGCCTCCGAAGAGGACTTGTGGCGCTGATGGTAGCTTTGGTTGTTCCTCTGTTCACTTGCTTATGCCTTTTCAGCGATCCCCTTTTTTTTTTTTTTTTTTCACAAGTGGCTTGTTTAATCCAAGGAAGTGTACTTCATTGCCAGGCAAGTTCGTGAGAACGGGCACTAGCTTCCTAATTGGATGTTTGTTTGTTTAAACAATCTCAATTTATCAGCAAGGGCTCGTTCCTATCGAAATCATTAGCCGTTCAATTGAAGCATTTCCTATCTAGGATTTGAATTCGGGGTCTTTGTGACTTGAAATTTGTTTGTTGAATGATGGTGAGAATCGCTCGGTCTTATTATGCGCAAGTTTTATCTCCACTGTCTGCAAAAATTTAAATCGATATTTCAGCAATACATTTTGTGTATTTTTATATCGAAAACAAAGCAAACATATAATGATAATAAGGAACACAAGATTTATAGTGGTTCGGCCATGAAATTGGGCCTACATCCACTTTATATTCTTTCATTATTTACTTGCATCAGTTTCACAATTGCTTTCAATTACAGGAATCATACATTCATAATTCTTTTTACAATGTTTCAACAAAATTTTCAAGTAAAGTATGGACGCAAGTGATTGCTGTTCCATGCCCTTGGAATTTGATCTCCATCAACTGTGGTGAGCTTGAATGTGCCGTCAAGAAGTTTCTGACCTATCACATACGGTCCTTCCCAATTTGGCCCAAACACACCTGTCGCTGTCATAATTCTTTTTAGGACTAGATCTCCAATTTCAAAGCTGCGTTGACGAACTTTGGAATTGAAATGTCTGGCTATCCTTTGCTGATGAGCTGCAACTCTGAGGTTAGCTTCATCTCTTTTTTCATCAAGGAGATCCAGCGCTTCAAGTTGCAGCTTTTCATTTTCTGCTTGATTGAAATGGATTCTTCTGTGTGAAGGGACCTCTGTTTCAACCGGGATCATTGCTTCCGATCCGTATGCTAACGAAAAAGGAGTATGCCCAGTTGCAGTTTTGTGAGTAGTTCTGTATGCCCATAGTGCAAGCGGTAGTTTATCGACCCAACCACCTTTTGCTCTTTCGAGTTGCTTTTTGATGGTTGATTTGATGATCTTGTTCACTGCTTCCACTTGCCCGTTTGCCTGCGGATGAGCTACTGCCGAAAAGCTCTTCTGGATTTTGAATCGTTTGCAAAAATCCTGGAATTCCTCACTTTCAAACTGAGTACCATTGTCTGTGATTATTTTTTGAGGCACACCGTATCTGCAAATGATATTCTTGGTCACAAAGCTTATCACTTTCTTAGAAGTGATAGTAGCCAATGGTTCAGCTTCAGCCCACTTAGTAAAATAATCAACCGCAACAATAGCATATTTAATCCCTGATTTAGCGGTTGGTAGCGGTCCAATGAGATCCATTCCCCAAATTGCAAATGGCCATGGACTGATCATCTGTGTGAGTTCGGTAGAAGGTGCTCTAGGAATTTTGGCATATCTTTGGCACTTGTCACATTTTCGGGAGTAATCTGCGGCATCCCGATTAATTTCTGGCCAAAAATATCCGTATCGGAGAATTTTCTTTGCTAATGTTTGACCACCTGAATGATCACCGCATTCTCCTCCATGCACTTCAGTTAGGATTGTTTTGGACTCTTCCCGGGATACACATCGAAGCAATGGCATTGAGAATCCTCGTCTGTATAATTGACCATCCTGGATTATATATCGAGAAGCTTTTCTCAGTAGCTTTTGTCGTTCTTTAGAGTTTTCTGGTAAAGAGCCATTGAGTAGATACTTTGTTATTGGAGTCATCCATGATTCTTGCTCTTGCGACATACTCATAACCCAATCGATATCCATTTCATCAATGCTCGGATTTGACAAAACTTCCACTGGAACTAACCCTAAGGATTGGGCTTCGCCCGAACTTGAGTATTTTGCGAGAGAATCTGCTTTCATGTTTTCTTCTCGAGGAATATGACTTATCGTGTAATGGTCGAATTCACATAAAAGTTCCCAAGCCTTTGACACATAAGCGGGCAGATTTCCTCCTTTCGTTTGAAACTCCTTCTTGACTTGGCATACTATAAGCTGGGAATCACTGAAGATCTGTAACGCTCGAATGTTTAGTTCTTTAGCAATTTTCAAACCAGCGATCAGAGCTTCATATTCTGCTTCATTGTTTGTTGAAGGAAATTCTAATCTTAGCGCATAGCATAATGACCGGCCTTCAGGAGTTTCAAGAACAATTCCAGCACCTGAACAGTGATCATTTCTTGCGCCATCTACAAACAACTTCCATTGGGTTGGGGAGTTCTCGATTGTTTCTTCCTCGCTGTTACCCTTGTCTGTAAATTCTGCAATAAAATCTGCCAAAGCTTGTCCGTTGATCGCTTTTCTAGGATGATAAGTGATGTCATATTGGCTCAATTCAATATTCCACTTTAAAAGGCGGCCCGAAGTCTCAGGGCGAAACAAGACTTGCTTTAAAGGTTGATCAGTGAGGACTTTGATAGGATGAGCCTGGAAATATTGCCTCAACTTTCTTGAGGCAATCAATAGACAATAGGCGAGTTTTTCCAACTTGGAGTAATTCATTTCTGCCCCAGTGAGTCTTTTGCTGATATAGTAAACTGGATGTTGAATCCTTTTGTCTTCCCGTACCAGCGCTGCACTTAAAGCATGAGATGAAACTGCCAAGTATATAAGAAGATCCTCGCCATCGCCGGGCCTGGAAAGTATTGGAGGCGTTTCCATACGTTGAATCAATTCTTCAAAAGCTTTCTGGCATTCGGGAGTCCAGTCAAAGTTTTTCTTTCCTTTCTTTAGAGCGTCGAAGAATGGAATGCATTTATCAGTAGCTTTGGATATGAACCGACTTAAGGCGGCAATTTTTCCATTAAGACTTTGCAATTCCCTCTTTGTTTTAGGAGCTTTGACTTCTTTTAGAGCAGTGATTTGAGCTGGACTAGCTTCAATGCCCCTAGCGCTCACGATGAAACCCAAGAACTTCCCAGATTCTACCCCGAAAGAACATTTTAAAGGGTTAAGCTTCATTCCGTATCTTCGGAGAATTGCGAACATTTCTGCTAAGTGTTCGATGTGATCCACTGCTTTCTTAGATTTTACTAGCATGTCATCAACGTAAACTTCCATAGTCTTTCCCAACTGCGGTTTGAACATAGCATTAACCAGTCTTTGGTATGTTGCCCCCGCATTCTTCAACCCAAAGGGCATAACTCTGTAACAGTAAAGACCGACATCGGTGATAAAGCTTGTGTCCTCCTGATCTGGCTCATGCATCATGATCTGATTATATCCGGAGTAGGCATCCATAAAAGACAACAATTCATGACCCGCTGTTCCATCTACCAGTTGATCGATCCTGGGTAATGGGAAGCAGTCTTTGGGACAGGCCTTGTTTAGATCTGAAAAGTCGATGCACACTCTCCATTTACCATTGGCTTTCTTAACTAGCACTGGATTTGAAACCCAATTTGGATAGGTAGATTCTCTGATGAAATTATTCTCCATGAGCCGGTCAACTTCCTCTTTCAATGCTGTCGATCTTTCTAGACCTTGGATTCTTCTTTTCTGCTTTACTGGCGTGAACTTTGGGTCAATATTCAGAGCATGTACCGCAACTTCTGGGGATATTCCGCACATATCGGCATGGGTCCAAGCGAAAACATCCAGGTTTGCTTTCAAAAAAGATATCAAGGCATTCTGAACTGACACATTAAGTTGTGAACCCACATTCAGCACCTTGTTTGGGTCCTTCAGATCAACGGGCACCGGTATCGTTGTTTCTGCTGGTACCACCCTACTCTCCCCCGCACTGGCCTTTCTAGGATCCATCACTTTTCGTGCCCCGCTATGCTCGCCAGTGCAGGGTCCGCCCTGTAGTTGCTATAGGGTTGGTGTTTTGATGCGGATTGGGGTTGCCGCATCTTTCCCCATTTCTCTCTTCCTTGTTTCTCGCAGCTCTGTCATATAACATTCTCGCCCAGCGTTCTGGTCTCCTTTAATAACTCCTACCCCATTGTCTGTAGGGAATTTAATAGTAAGACACCATGGGGCAAGGACAGCTTTGAATGCAGCAAGAATAGGTCGACCAAAGAAAGCATTATAAGCAGAAAATTCATTTACTATCACAAAAGTCTGCTTGCGAACTACTTTTCTTTTTCCTTCTCCGAGTTCCACAAGCAAGTCAATGGTTCCTACTGGTTGCTTTGGCTCCCCAGTGAAGCCAACAATCTTCTGAGATGAGGCTTGCACATCCGCCATCGGGATTATCATCTGGTCAAACGTTTTCTTGAAGAGGATGTTGCAAGATGCGCCGCAATCAATAAGAACTCTTCTGACAATAGCCGGTCCAATACCGGCCGAGATGACTAACGGGTCCAAAGTAGGGGCCTCAATGCCCGTGGAATCTCTAGCCCTGAACACAATATCATCATTAAAAGTCCTTTGTTGTTTCAGGGGTGTAGAGTCCTCTAAAACAAAGACATTCTCTTCAGTTGGCATATGTTTCAGAGCTCGAGTGTACCTCTCCATTTCACCCCAGCTTCTGCCTGCTGGGTGGGGTCCTCCTGTGATGACATTAATAACTGGCCTTCCAGATTCATGTCCTGCGGCCTTCTCATTTGTCCTGGGCTGATGAGCAAGAGCTTGTTGCCCCTGACTTGACGAAGCAGGATCATTACCACTCTTCTTCACAAATTGCTGCAGCTTATTTTCTCTTAGCAATTCTTCGATTATATTTTTCAATTGACGGCAGTCGTCTGTGTCATGACCAGGCTGATTATGGAAGCGACAGAACTTCCCACTTTGCACAGCTTTTCTTCCGGTTCTGAGAACAGGAGGTTTGGGATACTCAAAAGAATCTTTTGTAGCCAGGTAGATGCGCTCTGGTGTCTCTAACAAAGGAGTATATTCTGATGGCTTGAAGGATCGAGGCTTCTTTGAATTGTGTTGTTTCCTTCCATCATTATTTTCTCTTTTCTGTCCCACAGATCCATTCTTACGTGGCGCAGCAGTGTTGTCTTCAGCTTTCTCTACTGTTGCCTTTGCCGGGACAGGACGGCTTTCCAAACGCATGAATTCATCCGCCTTTTTGTAGAACTTTTCCAGAGAATTTGGCTCCTTCATGTTCAGCCACTTTCCGAATTCACTTGACTTATCAATAGCTCTCATCAAATAGGTCAAGACCATGCGGGGTTCTGCATTATCCACCTCAGCTAACGCTATATTAAAGCGATTTAAAAAAGACTTGATAGTTTCCCCCGGATTCTGTTCCAAACCGGATAACGACATGATGTCTTTTGCCTTTGAAGCATATAGCCTAAATTGCTCTTTAAATTTCCTGGTTAGGTCTAAAAACTGATCGATGGACCGGACAGGTAGTTTTGTGAACCAAAGCAGAGCTACCCCTTCCAAATACACAGGAAAATAGCGGCATTTTATCTCGTCAGAAGCTCTGGCACCTGTCATGTGCCAATCATATTTGTACAGGAACTCATTTGGATCACTTGTCCCTTTGTAAGCTGGAATGGTCGGAGGGACGAACTTCCTTGGGAATTCAGCTTTTAGGATCTTTTCGGTAAACGGAGTCTTGCTCGGAGCGAAACCCCACTCTTTCTCATCTTCGACCCTTTGCATACTTTCTTTCATAATCTGTCGAACCATACCAGAAAGATATTCTTCGTCATTCCTATTTCTGGATCCTCCAGCCTCAGGCAATGTCTGTTCCAAGGGGCTAGCAGCCCTTTCGGGAATGTTTCTAGTTTCAGCATCATGGACATTACCGACAAAGTTCCTTTCATTATTCGCAGGTTGACGGTTTGCCCCGAGCAGATCGTTTAACCTATTCAGAATCAGAGCATTCTGAGCATTCTGAGCTTCCAATTGCGCGTTCTGGGCATTTATTTGCTGATTCAACCCAAAGATAGCAGCGTCCAATTCCGCTTTTGAAACTCCAACAGCTGGAGTGGCTTGATTTGGTGTTGGGGAAGTGGAGGTTCCCTCTTGAATGTTTGCAGATCTCACAGATTTACTTTTCCTTCCAGGAGCCATGATTTCGGATAGACTTCTGGTTCTTAAAGAAACTCTACCTACAAATCTTACTGAAACAATGATGATAGATGTCCTGAGTTCAGTTCTCAGTGAAAGCACCAAAATGTTAACGAAAAAATTTAAACGCTAACACCCTGGTGTATAAGATGTGATTGTGAAAGCACCACCCGTTTGTACGGGAAACAGAAATAAGCAGAAAGTATGTAGAAAAACGGTAAGAGACACGGTATTTATAGTGGTTCGGCTTATAATCCAGCCTACGTCCACTTTAATCTTTTTATCACTAGTTTGATTACAATCCTTTACAAGATCTTTCAATTACAACACACTTCAAGTGATAGGGTATGTGAAACAAGTAGCTCAAGCTTTGATGTTGACAATCATCTTCAAATCCATGGTGAATGTGGATGATTCCTTCATGGAGTTCCTTTAGAAGTTTGTTGGATCTAAAAAGCTTTGAAGTCGTCTGGAATTCGGCAGAGTAACGGCGCTTGAAGAGAATGAGCCAAAAGGTCCTTTTCATGTTGAAGGTAGGGTGGTATTTATAGGCAAAGATTAGGCTCGGTCTTAACTCCTCACCGACCCAGTTAAGTCGCAGCCGGCTTATAGGAGCTCTGATATGGTCAAGCTGTGTTGATCCTTCTTCGCTGAATTTGCACAAGTCCAAAGTCGTTACCGGGTCAAGCTAGGTCGCGACCGACTTATCTTATCCCTTCGCCGATCTAACGAGTCAAGCCCTACGACTTAATGGAAACAAGCTAGGTCGCTACCGAGTTAGTATGTCACATGCTAAACTGCCCCGCTACTCCATCCTTTACACCCTTAGATCGGTTACGACTTACTATAAGTCGGTAAAGTCCTCGAGTTGCTAGATCGGAGCATACACTAGGTCGGCTTCCATACTAGGTCGGAACTTTCCTTAGGTCGGCATAGCCTCGTTAGACCGGCATCCCTTCAAGCCTTAGGTCGGAATTTCTTCATGCCTTAGGTCGGTATTTCTTCATGCCTTAGGTCGGTATCTATGGGAAAGCATTGGATCGGCGCGTTTCTTAACTAATTAGGTCGGCACCGAACTAAGTCGGCCACCTTGTTAATTGGTTAGGTCGGCAAAGTCTTTGGGTTGTTAGGTCGGCAACTCTTCTGAGTCGGCATCTCTTGAGTCGGCGCCATCTCCACGTACTAGACCTGCTGAGTCGTAACCGAGATAGGGTTAACATCCTGATTATCGTTTTTGATAGTTAGATATTTGTGATTTGTGTTTTCTAATTATCTTTGTTGATAATTAGATTTGCTGATTTTGCTGTTTTCTAATTATCATATCGATAATTAGATATTGTTGTTTTGTGATTTCTGTATTCTGATTATCTATTTGATAATTAAATATTTGTGATTTAGGATTTGATTATCGTTTTGATAATTGAATATTTGCTGATTTGAAATTTGATTACCGTTGTGGTAATTCCTGATTATCGTTTTTGATAGTTAGATATTTTTGATTTGTGTTTTCTTATTATCTTTGCTGATAATTAGATTTGCTGATTTTGCTGTTTTCTAATTATCATGTCGATAATTAGATATTGCTGTTTTGTGATTTCTGTATTCTGATTATCTATTTGATAATTAAATTTTGTTGAGAATTTGCGAATTTCTTTTATGAAATTAAAAGATTTCTTTGGTGTTTACATTGTACTACGCCGGTGTACCGGCCCAATTTTCTACTATTCATGACGTTTTCCACTTCTCCCAATTACGGAAATGCCTTAGGGATTTTCGATTTTTATTCTTGAGCAACCTTCTATTCACATCATTGCTTCGGGGGTATAGCACCTTCGAAATAACGATGTTTTTCTCGTGAAAGCTCAATGGTTCTCAAATCCTATGGATTTCACTTTGGAATCTAGAGAATTCATCGAGCAAACACGTTCAGGCTTTCTCTTTCATGCTCTTTATGGTGAACTTGCTATTTCAAATTTCTTCATCTTGTGATGATATGCTCTTATGGTTGTTACCTTTTGTCCATTTATTCTTTATGATTGCGAGGACGCAATTTCTTTAAGGAGGGGAGTCTGTAACAACCCGGTATTTCGTACCGATTAATGATCGTCTTTGGACGATAACTTTTCTTAACTAATTGCATATTGAAATTTTTAAAATTTGAATTAAAATTCTTTTATAAATTGTTAAGGAGATTGATGGGCTTTGAAAATTAGTTAGTGGCCCATTTTTCTTTGTGATGCCGTGACCATTAACATAGGCATGTGGCCGTTCCCTTTTTCTTTCAATTCGACCCCCCCCCCCCCCATTTCTATTTTTTCGTTCAAAAACCTAAAACCCTCAAAAGAAAATTAATGGCGGCCCCCTTTTTCATCTTGTCATTCGTCTTCCCTCGGTTGCTCTGGCTTCGCTCAATTTCTGGTGTGCTAGGCTTCATCTAAATTCGTCGACAAGGTGAGTAATTCATACTCACATCTAATTCGAATTCATAGTTAGGTGATTTTGTGTTCGGCCTTGAATTTTTGGTACCTTACTTCGGTCGTGATTTCTTGGCTTGTTTAATTCGTGATTTTTGGTACCTGTCTTTGGCCATTCAATTTGTTTTGATGATTGATTTTGTAACTTGGTCGCCTCGGCCCTGTTTTTGTTCGATGCTGATGATTTCTGATTTATTCATATCGAATAAGTTTGTTTACTCGATTGATATGGTTTTGCTTTATTTCGTGGTCACCACGGTGTTGAATTCTTGTGAGCCTCGGCTCTGACCGTCTCTGTGTTCATCTCTTACCTGTCGCACTTGCAGTATATTGATATTTTGCAGTTGAACACTTGTTTGTGGTTTTGTTTCACTGTTAGGTCAATGCATATTTGAAATTGGGGTTAGTTTTGAGCATTGTAGCTGTAGCATGCTTGATCTTGCCTGCATCATCCACATGAGATCATTCGACTTTGCTGTGCACTCTCTTGTGTTGCCGTGTTCATTCATACCTAAGTTTCACTGCATTGTACACTTATGTCGTTATTCTGTAGTGTTGCAGTGTACATCCACTCCTTAGTTTCACTGCACCGTACACTTATATCATTTTGAAATTTATGATGTATTGTTTTGACCTTACACATTTGTTTCACGTAATATTGGGCATATGTACAGTTGCATTTCGACCCTGCCATGATGCATGGGTTTTGGTGTGGCAACTGCGTTGAGTCACTGACTTGACCTTTGCATTTTTGTTAATGGTTTGGCTTTGCAGCTTCATTTTATTGCAGTGAGTAACATCACTTAATAAAAAATTTAAACGTATAATTATGATGCGTATATGTATGTGAATGAGTGTGTTTATATCTTTATATATGAATACCCTATGAATGATGAATAATATGTGAGTGCAGGCTGTATATCATATACCCCTCTGTTTTGAGTTTTCTCGATACAATGTTTGATTTAAAAATCATTCTCTATTGATATACTGATTTGTTTTGAGCTTAGTGTTAAGACAATATTGGTTGTTATATTCTAAACTAAAGCTTAAACATATATTAAGTTAAAAACAGTTAGTTAATAACTCTGAAAATTTAAGAACTGTTTTAAATTTTTAAACCAAGGTTTGACCTGAGTTTTCTAAACAAAGTTTCAAATATAAATACAAGTCTCTATTATGTAGAAGTCACTATGCACTGGTCCATTGTTTTAGTGAAGTCTGACTTAGTTGGTTGTGAGGTTGCCGTTGATTTAATTCCATCCTGTCTGTTCATTTTCTTGCATCACTGGGTGGCACTTGCTATCCAATTAACATGTGCATTACTTTCATATGGTCTGTACACTGTGTAGCCACATGATCATATATATGTGTGACTGGGTATACTTGTGGACTGGTCTTCATTTGCATTGTGCAGTAGCTTGAACATTTAGCTTGTTATATTGGTTATCTTACTGGACTTGTTGAGTTCTCTGTGCACTACTGCACTGTTGTTGCTGCCGTAGTTGTGTTGAGTCACTGACTTGACCTCTGCATTTCGTAAGTGACTTAGCTTTGTAGTTACGACATGTTTCTCTTACATGTTCTTATGTTTGTGCATGTCACTATTCAATTTTTATTGCACCTGAGTTTCCTGTTGATTTTGGAATTTCACCTGTGTTGAATCCGGTATTTCGGGTTTGACCTTGTGCCCGTTTGTGTACATCATTACTGTTGTGGCAAGGCAGTGCACGCAAGCGTGAACTGCAGCCACACGGAATTGAGTTTTTGAGTACATTATCACTGTAGTGGCAAGGCAGTGCACGCAAGCGTGAACTGCAGCCACACGGTATGGCTTTTATGATATTCAATCTTGCTTTGATTTATTGATCTTTTGCATATTCCATATGCTGTAGTGGCAAGGCAGTGTACGCGTGCGTGTACTGCAGCCCTACTTGTCAGGACCCGATTCTTCGACTCCCGAATATCGACATCAATACGTCCACTGTATCGAATGCCAATCAGTCGGATGCCGGAAAACCGAACACTGAGGGTTTAAGAAAAAAAAAAGGTAGAAAAGAGAGAGAAAGAGAGAAAATAGAGAGGAAAGAAAATAGAAAATAAAGAAAATAGAACGGAACAGAAAACAACAGAACAACAACAGAATCTTACAATTCGCAGCGGAACAACATATAATAGATAAATGAATAATCTTTAAACAAAAAACTATAACAGTTATTACATTACATTACATTACATCATATTATCAGAGTGTACAACATCATACAACATCAAACAGCGGGAAAAGAAATACTATATACTAGTAATTACGCCATGCCATCCATCTTGCCTCCAGCAACTCCAGAATATCCTGATAAACCTAACTCTTGACTGCCCGTGTGGAAATTGGTGGGCACCCAGAGTTTAGGAAGGAAAACAATAAACTCCGAGTCAGTCATGTGACTGGTGTGAGATCTCAAAACAGTTTATTTATCTTTGAAAAACAAAATAGATGAATATTTTTAAAGTCAATTCGCAATGCTTTTTAAAAATGAGACTACCATAAGGCCTCCCGCACACACACACAATGCAAACGCAGAATCGGAGGAGATTTCTCCTTATGATAGTCAAAGATGCTTGATACGCATTTAAAAGAAACAATTGATATTATTACTAGTGCATAGTGTAGAGAAAATCATTTCGAAAGTAGAATATAAATCTTAGCCAACATACGACCATTATCGTATGCCTACTATAGCTACCATCTAAACAGTGGTGACCACCATAAGTAAATGGCAGGTTCTACAACTAATACCGTACAATTTCGTATTGGGAATTGGATTTCCAACGAATGATCAGGCCAAGGAACTTCCCATTGCCACATGAGAATGCCTCTGGAAGGACATCCCCGAGAACCAAACCGGAACTCTACCAACACAAGGACGGGTTACCCCTAACTGAGTAACAACTGACCGAATATGCCATCCCCCGGTCCTTTGGGACCTTTAACCGAGCGCTCGTAATCAATTCACACAATCATAAAGTGTTTTCAACATGAGTAAGCATCTGGGCTCCATACCATGATACCACCCTTTTCCAGAAGGAAATGCACATACCCTAAAGGGCGCTACCCCTCATAACCTTGCTGCATCTTTCCTGTTTTGACCATTCCCGGGGTGTGAGGCTCGACGAAGTCACGTCCACAAAAACATACTTTATACAAAGGCCATGCTTTGGGTCAACAAATGATCATAGAAATGATCACCAGGATAGACGATCAAATAAATGATCCTATCACAAATAATCAACACAATGATCATTTCACAGCAACACTCAGCATGTCACGTTACCAAATTGGGAATATATCGCTGATAACCATCAACTACATAACCTCTGAGCTCGTACATCTCATAGAAGGGTGTTAAGCTAAAAGAATAAATTCTCCGCCACCAACAGAAATATATTTGAAAGAAATCGGCTTTATATCTCAATTTGTAATGTCAGACATACAATCCATACAAGTCTGTTCCGGGCTCGAACAAAACCGAAGGCACTTACAAAGAAGTCCTTGCAATCCGGATATCCACAATCCTGATCGGATTTCCCATCACAAATGGAGAACTCTATACCGGAGCAACTCGGTGCAGAGTCAATCGACAGGTCATCCTATCGCTCTCGCAAATACCGGGTCTTCAACACCGATCTTCAATGCTATCCATTACGTCGTATCACTATTCGGAATGGGTAATCCGAATAACGAGCGCAATAATTTAAAAATAAGTGTAGCATTCAAATTCAAACAAATCACAACAAATACCTTTCAAAGGTAAATATTGATAGTCGGTTATTGAACTATCAATGGATATGCACACATCACCAGATTCCAAATAATTTTCCAAATTATTTATTTCCCAAAAATATCTTTACTAGATATATAATTTTCACACTTCAAAAATAAATCAATATTTATTTTTAAACAAATTTCCCCATTCTTTTATAAATTCCATAGTGAATTTTCATTCCAAAATATCCATGCATATACGATTTCAATTATTCATTTTCAATTTATCTTCAAAAAGATAAATCTCAAAATATTCACTTTATATTGGAAAACCTTTCCATACTTATTTAATAAGTAATTCACAAATCTTTTATTTTCAACCTTTGGAAAATATTCGATATGCTTAAATCGAAATTAAGTATATATTTCATTCTTTAAGGAAATCATTCTCTTAAACATATTTATTTGGGCCAAAACGAATGTTGTGTAAAACATCGTTACGACGTCCCAAAATCACTAGTATAGGGATTCTAAATTAAAATAGATATATAAATCCCAATACTATACAAAATATTTCCTTTCGGAAATCATTTACTATAACAACAGTGTTATAGTCCACTATTTCCTTTTATTTCTCGAAAACGTCTATTTCAACAATAAATGTTGAAATCTATGGTTTCGAATCTCAACACGTTTTGAAAACATCGTTAGATCGTTTTAATTCTATTTAAAATATCACATCCTAAACATTTTCTTTAACATATTATTCACTATTGAAAAACGTGAATATACTACGTTAACCAATTTCATCATTTCTATACATTTCATTTTAAAGGATTATTCACTGTCTAAAATGTGAATATAGCTCCATAAATAAGTTATAACAATTTACTTATCAAAATAAGTCGTTTGCGAATTTTACAAAACAACGTTTATAAATTCTATTTCTATTTGTTTTATAACTACTTCCTTTTTATACATCTCCTTTATTAACCTATTCGATTTATAACTCAATTATAAACCAAAAGTTCACATTATAAGTTAAATGCTTATAAAACAATTATTTTACAAAATCGTTCTTTTAAACTTCATAATTATAAACCTTATAACTTATAAGATTCAATTATTTATCCAAATATATTCTTTAATAACTTCACAAAATTTATAAATCTTACTATTTATAAATTTCATTTATAACTTCACCATTTATAATTTTTTAAATTCCATTCACTTATGCAATCCATTTTCACTTCATTCAAACACTTATAAAAACTCGTTTTATAATTCAAATGTTTTAATTTATAAATATCAATTTATAAATCCTTTATAAAAATCAATTTATACTATTATTTTAAAACATCTTAATCTCCTTTATAATTTCACCATTCTCTTGATTTATAAAATAATCAAATTTTATAAATCCTATTTTTAAACTTTTTATAATAAATTCAAAAATCCAATTTAATTATTTTATAAAAAAACATTAACCCATATTTCTCAAAAATCAATCTTTAACTGTATTTCTTAAAAATCATAATTTTTATAACATTAAAAGTATAACGTTTATTTATTTAAAATGGATCAATTCCAAAAATATTTTATAAACGTATACTTTCAAAAATCACTTTGAAATCCTTTTAAAATTCCAAAATTTGGTCCAATGATGCTACATACCAAATAGTCAATCACGACAAACAACGACATCATATATTGATATGATAGTCCATCAAATATCAAAATATCTGAAATCAAATAAATACTGTTGAGGAATCCAGTTGGATCCCTCCAACCTGTTTTCCTGCATCCACAAACATTAGCACAATACCAATTCCGCTCCAGTACGGAATTATCGCGATATATGGGATTTAAAATATTATTCGCTTAATAGACGGCGCAATAGGGTCTCATCTGCTAAAAAAATGCGGGAAATCAATAACTCCAATATATACATATGCCAATATATATATATATATTGCTATTATATATAATACCAATTTCACTATTTATGAAATATTCGCGGTATATGTTTTTAATAAATAACATCCGCTTACTAACGGCGCATAATGTCTATTTTAACAATCAATAGATAACAATCATCATTCAAACATGCATTCAAATATTTTAAATCTAACTATTTAAAATAAAAATCGAAACTGATTCGATTGAGTGAGAAGTTCTCACCTTGATTTTTAATTTCCGTTTTAGCGATTTATTTCGAATAAAATTAAACGCACGTTTAATTTTACCCGAAATTCTCACTAACTCCAAACGACTCCAATCTAATTCCATCGCGTAGTGCTTGTCCATACGATTCCAACGCAACTGGTTTCGCGCGTTTTCGACCTCGTATGAAAAAGTTATGATTTTACAAGTTTCACGAATTTAAACTATAATTAATTTACAACATTTTATAATAATTTTAACCTCCTTGAATCTGGGCCGTAGGATCTCACCCCCCCATCATCAGGCCGCACACCCCCATCCATCATCTTCCTCTCTCACGTTTGCTCCCAGTAACCAAAACACGCAACAACCCATAGAGCTTGAAACTAGGGTTCCAAACCACCATCTCCACGCTTAACTAAAACACGATCAACTACCTCCATTTGAAAGCTCTAACTCCCCTCTACCCACGCCCGGAACCAATGCAAGCTCGGCCTCCCCTATGGCACACACGACGATAGTGAACGGCCACGAACGCACCCCCTAGCTCCCTCTACGTCGCGCCATACTCCATCATCACCGTATAGATTGAAAGCTCTCTTCATGCTCTTCGACTTTCGTATTGAACACTTTGGCTAATTCCTTGTAGATTGAGAGTGATTGAGGGGAGAAAGAGATGAATTTCTGGCCATACATCAGGTAGGAGGCGGCTAGGGTTTAAAAGAATTAGGGTTTTGCAAATTTAGGAAGAGGGGGGGGGGGGACTTTTATAGAAAATTCGCGCGACACTATTCATCCCGGATTTTCCGAACTCCAAACGAAGCGTGCCGGTTGGCGTTTCTAAGGTTTACCCCACGTTCCGAACACAATGGAACGTGTTTCGGGAGCTAATTCGGACATCTGTGCGAGTTATGGCAATAAACGATCGATTTAAATTAAATCGATTTAAACGATTTTCTAGGCGTTTTAATTTGTACCGGACAAACGGTAAATCCGATTGACACGAAATTTTAAACATTAAAATAATATCACATTACGGATCCGATGAAACTTGTTTCGTCGAAATCCGAGACTTTTTGAAAAATGGCTATTTTAACTCGCCAAATTAATATTAAAAATAATTTCGATGCGTTTTGAGCTGCTACGATCAAACGATAACTCTGATTGACATGAAAATTGAAATCCGGTAATAACTAACTATTACGGATCCAATGGAACTAGTTTCGTCCAATTCTGAGACTGTTCAAAAATTGGCTATTTTCACTAGTCGATTTTAATATTAAAATATTCAATTTTCACAAATTAACTTTTAATTCGATTTTAAAAGTTCTAAAATATCATTCTGACTCCAATATGATAAAATAAAATTTTACAAATCATTTTCAATCATATTTAACCCAATTTTCAATTATTTCCATAATTTAACATATTAAATTATCGATTTAATTATTCAATTAAATCCAATTATTCGAAATAAAATTTTATTCGACTTATAAATTCACTTATTAATATTTAAAATTAATTAAATATTCAAATTTTAATTATCAAAAAATTCTGGGTCGTTACACTACTCGACTTAGTATTTTAATTGATATTTCAATGGTTTGAACTTTTTCGTTTATTCAATTCAATATTCTGAATTTCATTCTGATTTGGTTGAATTTGCTGATTTGTTTATTAACACTGCTACGTGTTATATTTATCGTTATCCGATTTCTTTATTTAAGGATCGGATAGACGAAATTTATTGTGACTATCGTCTATTCATTATTTAATTATTATTGCTTCTGTGCAGTAATAACTGAGTTTGAATTAGACTGGCCCGAGTATTATTTTCTTTTGAATTTAATACTTGGGTCAGACCGAGTATTTCAGGTTGTAGATATTCTGCTTTGGGTTGCTGCTAGAGCTATGAAGTTCTTTCATATCTTTTGGAGTAGTCGTCGTCATTTGTAGTAGTCTGTATAATTCTATAGGAAGATACGCATTCATGTATATTATATACGTTAATGTACTTGTATATGTAACTTCCTGAGTCGACTGTTGTAGTTGCATCATATGTACCGTATCATATGTATTGTGTCAAATGTATTGTAACTGACATCAGATATATATATATATATATATATATATATATATATATATATTTATATATATATATATATATATATGAGACTTTTGTTTTAACTGTGTTTCGCATTTATATTTATCGGTGTTTTTATTTTATATATTGTCCTGAACTATTACGAACCATCGTAGTTCGTTTTATACTGGAATTGGGGTATGTCGACGGGAGAAAATAATTCAGAGATGAAAAATGAAAGAATATTTATATATATACCACTCCTATCGAGATAACCAATACTAGTGTAAGGCCTAACTACTGATGGCCGCTCCTCAACAGCCTTATTCTCCGCGCTAGTTGACAGCACTACACCGTAGTGTTCTTGGCTAGCGTGGGTATAGAGGTGGGTCGTCACAGCTTTCAAACAAATTCCCCTTTCTTTTATAAATTCCATAGTGAATTTACAATTTCAATGTAACATCCCGTATTTTTAAGCCATTGAATTTGACATTTAATTCGTTTTAAATGTTTAATGTGGATTCTTAATTGATTTTGAAATGGATGGATTCGGGTTCAATCAATGAAATAAGCTATAATTTTTAATTATAGTAATTCCGGTGGAATTTGAATAATGGGAAAATAATAATTTAAATATTCAGAATTGAAATAAAAGTAAATCTGGATGTAAATAGTGATAAAAATGTTTTTAAAAAATTTATTTTGAGCTATTGAGTGTAAATAGCATAGTGGGAATTTTAGAAGAATTTTAAAGTTAATAAATTAATATTTGGGATTTTATAGTAATTGAATAATAGAATTTAATATTATTAAAATGCAGTTTAATTAGATTTTGGGTCCGGAATGAACCGGAATGATTTGTAATGTGGTTATATAGTTTATATAATTGATTGTTAAGTTAATAAATTTTACAAGTGAAATTTTAAGCGTTTTTGATAATTTCGGTAAATCGCTCTATTTAATAGACGAGTTAAAATAGCCTTCCGGGGCACAGTCTCGGAATTTGACGAAACCAGTTCCATTGGATCCGTAATAGTTAGTTATTATCGGATTTCAATTTTCGTAGCAATCGGAGTTGTCGTTTGACCGTGGTAGCACGAAACGCTTAGAAATCGATTTAACCGATTTAATTTTAAATTGATCGTTTAATTTCGTAACTCGCGCATATGATCAAATTAGCTTACGGAACCTGTTCCTTTGTGTCCGGAATGCTGAAAAACCCTAGGAACGCCTATTGGTTCGTGAGAATTGGTGTTCGTTTGCACAAGTCGTTAAAATTGGAAGATAATATTAAATTAATATTAAACTACAATATATATATACACGTTACATTTGCAAAACCCTAATTTTTATTTTCTCAGGCCACCATGTTTTTATAAACCAATGGCCGGTAGATCTCCATCTTCTTCTTGTTGTATCTCTTCATCCATCAATTTTTACGCAAGATCTCTAACTACAAAGTTGTAGTACTCATCGAGATCTACCCATCTGTACGGTGGAGTAGCTCGGAATTCATCATTGTGACCAGAATCGAGGTCGAGGCAGTCTCCGTTCATGCGCGATTTTCTAGAACATGGAAGAGCCGAGCTCGCGTGTAACGCCCCGAAAATTTTCGACTTTAGAAAATTCGACATCGACACTCCCTTTATCGACTGCCGAGAAATCGAAGGCCAAAAACCGGAATGTTAAGGGTTTTAAAAAGAAAAGAAAAGAAAGAAGAGAGAAAAAGAAGAAAGAAAAAGAAAAATAGAGGGAAAAGAAGATAGACAATTTTTAGAAAACAGAGAATTAGAAAAACAGAAGATAGAAAATAGAGGGAGAAAAGAAATTTGAAAATAAGAGAATAGAAAATTTTAAAATAGAACGGGACAGAAAGGGAACAACAGAACAACAACAGAATCTCACAATTCACAGCGGAACAACATATAATAATAAATGAATAATCTTTAAACAAAGAACTATATCAGTTATTACATTACATTTCATTACATCACATCATATCATCAGAGTGTACAACAACAACATACAACATCAAACAGTGCAGCGGAAAAGAAGTACTATATAAACTAGTAATATGCCATGCCATCCAGCTTGCCTCCAGCAACTCCAGAATATCCAGAATATCCTGATAAACCTAACTCTTAACTGCCCGTGTGGAAATTGGTGGGCACCCAGAGTTTAGGAAGGAAAACAATAAACTCCGAGTCAGTCATGTGACTGGTGTGAGAACTCAAAACAGTTTATTTAACTTTAAAATCAAAAGAGAGGAATATTTTTTTTTAATCAATTCGCAATGCTTTTAAAAATGAGACTACCATAAGGCCTCCCGCACACACACACAATGCAAACGCAGAATCGGAGGAGATTTCTCCTTATGATAGTCAAAGATGCTTGATACGCATTTAAAATAACATTTGATATTATTATTAGTGCATAGTGTAGGAAAAATTTCATTTCAAAAGTAGAATATAAATCTTAGCCAACATACGACCATTATCGTATGCCTACTATAGCTACTATCCAAACAGTGGTGACCACCATAAGTGAATAGCAGGTTCTACAACTAATACCGTACAAGTTTCGTATTGGGAATTGGATTTCCAACGAATGATCAGGCCAAGGAACTTCCCATTGCCACATGAGAATGCCTCTGGATGGACTTCCCCGAGAACCAAACCGGATCTCTACCAACACAAGGCCGGGTTACTCCTAACTGAGTAACAACTGACCGAATATGCCATCCCCCGGTCCTTTGGGACCTTTTCACCGAGCGCTCGTAATCAATTCACACAATCATAAAGTGTTTTCAACATGAGTAAGTATCTGGGCTCCATACCATGATACCACCCTTTTCCAGAAGGAAATGGACACATCCTAAAGGGCGCTACCCCTCATAACCTTGCTGCTTCTTTCCTGTTTTGACCATTCATGGGGTGTGAGGCTCGACGAATTCACGTCCACAA
This sequence comes from Allium cepa, assembly GCA_030765085.1. Classification (NCBI taxonomy): domain Eukaryota; kingdom Viridiplantae; phylum Streptophyta; class Magnoliopsida; order Asparagales; family Amaryllidaceae; genus Allium; species Allium cepa. Next base: position 475,613,989 of record CM060932.1, read on the forward strand.
AAACATACTTTATACAAAAGCCATGCTTTGGGTCAACAAATGATCAACACAATGATCACTAAGATAGACGATCAAATAAATGATCCTATCACAAATAATCAACACAATGATCATTTCAGCAACACTCAGCATGTCACATTACCAAATTGGGAATATATCGCTGATAACTTCAACTATATAACCTTTGAGCACATATGTCTCAAAGAAGGGTGTTAAGCAAAGAATAAATTCTCCGCCACCAACAGAAATATATTTGAAAGAAATCGGCTTTATATCTCAACTTGTAATGTCAGGCATACAATCCATACAAGTCTGTTCCGGGCTCGAACAGAACCGAAGGCACTTACAAGAAGTCCTTGCAACCCGGATATTCACAATCCTGATCGGATTTCCCATCACTTAGGGAGTCTCAATACCGTTGCAACTCAGTGCAGAGACAATCGACAGGTCATCCTATCGCTTTTGCAAATACCGGTCTTCAACACCGATCTTCAATGCAATTCACAACGACGTATCACATATTCGGAATGGGTTATACGACCCCATGGTCCTTTCCCGGTTAACCCGAATAGTGAGCGCTTATTCAAAAATAAGTGTGCATTCAAATTCAATCAATTCACATCAAATACCCATTCAAAAGGGAAATACTGATAGTCGGTTATTGAACTATTAATTGATATGCACAACATCACCAGATTCCAAATAATTTTCCCAAATTATTTATTTTCCAAAATATCTTTACAAGATATATAATTTCAACACTTCAAAAATAAATCAATATTTATTTTCACACAAATTCCACTTTCACATATAAATTCCATAATGAATTTATATTTCAAAATATTCATGCATATATGATTTCAATTATTCATTTCCAATTTATCTTCAAAAAGATAAATTCAAAATATTCACTTCATATTGGAAAATATTTCCATACTTATTTATTCATAAGTAATTCACAAATCTCTTTTATTTTCAACAGTTAGGAAATATTCAATATACTTAAATCGAATTAAGTATATATTTCATTCTTTAAGGAAATCATTCACTTATACTTATTTATTTGGGCCAAAACGAATGTTACGTAAAACATCGTTACGACAACCCAAAATCACTAGTATAGGGATTCGAAATTAAAATAGATATATAAATTCCAATACTATACAAAAACATTTCCTTTCGGAAATCATTTACTATAACAACAGTGTTATAGTCCACTATTTCCTTTTATTTCTCGAAAACGTCTATTTCAACAATAAATGTTGAAGTCTATGGTTTCGAATCTCAACACCTTTAAAACATCGTTAGATCGTTTTAATTCTGTTTAAAATATCACATTCTAAAACATTTTCTTTAACGTGTTATTCACTATTCAAAAATCGTGAACATACTTCGTTAACAAATTTCATCCTTTTATTCAATTTATTTTAAAGGATTATTCACTATTCAAAAATGTGAATATAACTCCATTAATAGGTTATAACAATTAACTTATCAAAATAAGTCATTTGCGGATTTATAAAACAACGTTTATAAATTCCGTTTCTATTTATTTATAAAAACTTCCCTTTTTATAAATTCCTTTATTAACCTATTCCAGTTTATAACTCAATTATAAACTACAAGTTCATATTATAAGTTAATTACTTATAAAACAATTATTTTACAAAATCGTTCATTTAACTTCCCAAATTATTAATCTTAACTTATAAGATTGTTTATTTATCCAAAAATTCATTCTTTCGATAACATTATAAATTTTATAAACCTATTGCTTATAAAATTTCATTTATAACTTCACAGTTTATAATTTCATAAATTTCATTCATTTAGGAAATTCATTTTCACTACGTTCAAACACTTATAAAAAAAACTCGTTTTATAATGTCCATAATTCAATTTATAAATATCCATTTATAAATCTCTTAATATAAATTAATTTATATTATTATTCTAAAACGTCTTTAAATTCCTTTATAATTTCATCATTTCGATTTATAAAAAAAATCAAATTTTATAAATCCTATATTTAAACTTTTATCATATATTCAAAAATCCAATCTAAATTAGTTTATAAAATCATTAGTTCATATTTCTCAAAAATCGACTTTCAATCGTATTTCTAAAAATCAGCTTTTTAACTATATTTCACAAAAACCATAATTTTTATAACTTTAAAAATTATAACGTTTATTTATTTATAATGGATCAATTCCAAAAATATAGTATATTTTCAAAATCACTTTTAAAATCATTTTAAAATCCCAAAATCTGGGTCCAATGATGCTACACACCAAATAGTCAATCACGACTAACAACGATATCATATATCGATATGATAATCAATCAAATATCAAAATATCTGAAATAAAATAAATACTGTTGAGGAATCCAGTTGGATCCCTCCAACCTGTTTCCTGCATCCAAAAACATTAGCACAATACCAATTTCGCTCCAGTACGAAATTATCGCGGTATATGTTCTTAATAAATATTATCCGCTTAATAACGGCGTAATAGGGTCTCATCCGCTAAACAAAAATGCGGGAAATCAATAACTGCAATATATACATATGCCAATATATATATTGATATTATATATAATACCAATTTCACTGTTTATGAAATATTCGCGGTATATGTTTTTATTAAATAACATCCGCTTACTAACGGCGAATAATGTCTATTTTAACAATCAATAATTTACAGTCATCATTCAAACATGCATTCAAATATTTTAAATCTAACTATTTAAAATAAAATCGAAATCTATTCGATTGAGTGAGAAGTTCTCACCTTGGTTTTAATTTCCGTTTTAGCTTTAATTTCGAATAAAATTAAACGCGCGTTTAATTTTACCCGAAATTCTCACTAACTCCAAACGACTCCAAACCAACTCCATCGCGTAGTGCTCGTCCATACGATTCCAACGCAACTGAGTTTGCATTTTTTCGACCTCGTATGAAAAAGTTATGTATTTTACAAGTTTGTACACAATTTATATTCATAAATTTATAACTAACTTAATAAATTTCAACCTTAGCCAATCTCAGCCACAAGATTAACATCCAACGCCTCACGTACATCTCCCCCAATCACGTAACCATCTCCAGGCAATGAAACATGAGGCCGAACCCATCCTAGTTAGCTAGGGTTTGATTATTCTCCTTCCATAATCAACGAAATTCGATCACAACACCACCAATGCGAAGCACACGACGCGAGCTACCACCACCAGCCACCATTGGAAGTTCGGCCATCCCCTGCTACTCGCGCACGCAAGTGCACAGCCCCCACACGCGGCCCCCTAGACGCCACCACGCCACTCCAAATCGCATCACAACCGTTGATCTCCAAGCTCTTGTTGCCCTCTACATCTTTCATGTTGAGAGTTTCGTCTAATTGCTAGTGGATTGGAAGAAATCGAGGGGGGAAGGAGAAGAAATACTGGCCATTGGTTTTAACATAGGCGACTAGGGTTTTTAAAATTAGGGTTTAACTTTTTTTTTTAATTTATGAAGAGAAGGGGTGTATTTATAAGGAACGAGCGACACTATTCATCCCGGAAATTCCGAACTCCGATTTAGACGCCGTAACCAGCGTACCTAGGGTTTATCCCGCGTTCCGGACACAATGGAACAGGTTTCGGAAGCTAATTCGGAAGTATGTGCGAGTTATGGCTGAAAACGCTCAATTTGAATTAAACCGATTTAAGTCGATTTCTAGGCGTTTTAATTTGTACCGGACAAACGGTAAATCCAATCGACTTGAAATTTGAAACCTTACAATAATATCACATTACGGATCCGATGAAACTGGTTTCGTCGAATTCCGAGACTTTTTGAAAAATGGCTAATTTGGCTCGCCAAATTTAAATTAAAAATAATTCGATGCGTTTCGAGCTGCCACGATCAAACGATAGCTCCGATTGACACGAAAATTGAAATCCGGTAATAACTAACTATTACGGATCCAATGGAACTGGTTTCGTTCAATTCTGAGACTGTTCAAAAATTGGCTATTTTACAGTCGATTATTAAATATTAAAATATTCAATTTTCACAAATTAACTTTTAATTCAATTTTAAAAGTTCTAAAATATCGTTCTAACTCCCATATGATAAAATAAAATTTTACAAATCATCTTTAATCATATTTAACCCAATTTTCAATTATTTCCATAATTTAACGTATTAAATTATCGATTAAATTATCCAATTAAATCCAATAATTCAAATTAAATTTATTTGACTTATAAATTCACTTATTAATATTTAAAACTAATTAAATATTCATATTTTAATTTCTAAAAATTCTGGGTCGTTACATCGCGCGCGCGTATGGTGTAGGTAGAGGCCGAGTCGAGCTTCGTTGTGGTAACCTCCGATCGAGGTGGATGGCTCCGTGGTGGTTGAGAATTCTAACCCTAAGGAGCGACTTTTGGGTTCGGTGTTTGGAGCAGCGTACACGAGAGAGGGAGAGGAGGACGCGGGCCTGATGGGTTGACTCGATGAACGGTAGAGATTGGGTGGTAAAGGTTTTAATAAAAGAAATTGTTTTAAACTCATTTCAAAACTTTAATAATTCGTATCTTTCACATATTGTGTTAGAATTTAATGAATTTGGTAACGTCGGGATCGCAGAAACGAGCACTACGCAGTGATGCAGTTCGGGAATCATTCCGGGCAAGTAGAAATTTGAGTTAAATCGAACGTCGTTCGGTTTAATTTGAATTTCGAACGCTCGCCGAAACTCAAGGTGAGTTATTCTCACTCACATCTGGATATTGGCTGATTTAAATAATTAATATTTAAATATCTATGTGATTGGTTGCATATTATTGTGGTTATCAGTTTGAATTGATATTTATATACATGTGATGTGCTAATATTGGTGGATGCAGGGAAAACAGGTTGGAGGGACCCAACTGGGTTCCTCACACTATAGTAATTATCTTTATAATTGATGTTGTAACCTGTTATATATTGTGATTGATAACTCTGAATTAAATTGTACTCTGATATTGCTGGATGAGAATATACACAGAATTTTAAGAATAAAATAAAATAAATTGGATTTTTAAAGAAATAAAAGAAATTGTTAACTAAAGAATTTAAGGGAATTTCAATTTGGAATCTGTGTTGAGTGAAGAATGAAAATTTGCAAAGTTGGAAATAAAAAAAAATAAGGGGAAACATTTATTAGTCGATAAATGAGGAAGTAGGGATTTCTGGTGATAATTTCAATAAGAAATTATAAATTGTTAAAAATAACAATGGGGTTATTTTGATAATAATGTTCCCTGGAAATTAAATATGATGTGAAAAGAAACCCTTCAAATTAAATTAGAAATAAATTGCAAATTAGAATGTTGCAGAACTACTATTTAAAACCATTGAAATTTTAAGTAGGCATTTAGTTAAGCAATTCCTTAGGTATGATTTCATTAAATAAATTTATAATAGTTTATTTAAAAGACCTTTAAACTTATACTTTGGAAGTGAATTTCCGGAAATGGAAATGTGGTTAAGCCTCGTAAGAAGTTATTTTTAACCTGGAAAGGAAATCTATGTTATTAAACATAAGTCTGAATTGAAATATAATCGACAGAAATTATAAGAATGATTTCTGGGATGTTTAAGTGGAAATGAGTTTCCCTGGAAAAAAACCTAGTTCGAGTTTTAAACAGATTTATTTAAAAAGGAAGTCTAAAGTTCCAATTTGTTTTAAAGAGTGTGTTGAAAAATTATTATTTTAAAGTAAATATTTATAAATTAGCAATAGTAAATTGGTATGAATATCTTAGTAATCATTTTTACAAATGGATTTATTTAAAGGCTACTTTTGAATAAAGTTATTTGAATTATTATGAATCCTTTTTAAAACTCTACCTTTAAATTTAGTTTAACTAAACTTTTATGTAAAATCAAGTTTAGATTATTAATAAATAGTTTTACTTCGCTTATTTTAAATTTATATTTTTGAGTAGGTATTTTAAAAGTATATTTCAGTATTAAATGTTTTAACTGTTTTAAATTTAAATGTCTTTTAACTTGGTTATGTCCAATGGGAATTAATGGTAAAGGATTTACTTTATAAAGGAAGAACCTTGGGAAGTTTTTTTTTTCAAATGAGCTTTGGAAATTTAGAATTATATCTTTTAAAGATATCTGAGGCAAATAAATAATGTGGGAATTATTTATTGTGTGATGGATGCTTATGGATGTTTATGAATATAAATTGATAGTTAAATCACCGACTATCAATATTGGACAAATGCGTTGATCGTTTCGAAGAGATCGGGATCGAGATTTATTTCTCGAAAACCACTTCGATCCGGTTTGTACGTTACGTGCGAAAACGTGTTCAGAGTCGAAGATGGAGCAGTGAAGTGCAAGGGTTAGTCGCTACTAATCCTGAGGATATTTCCAAAATGGATGTAGTAGGAGTAGTGCCTTCGGTTCCGTTCGAACCCGGGACGGACTTGTATGGACGAATGCTTGCGAAACATCGTCAGGTGGACGATGGGCATTCTAAGTGAAAACGTTCTACAGGTAACGTTTAACCTCAAGCCTCATCAACCGGGAATGGCTAAAACAGGGGAGGTGCAGCAAGGTTAGGTGGGTCATGCCCAAGCAGGACAAGATTTTCCCCTGTCTAGATGTCCCTTTATATTCGGCTTAGTGGGTGGTTGGTCGCGCCAACCATGGGGTTATCTTGTTCGGGACTGTTCAGTAAGGAATGGTTCCGGCCTTGTGTTGCAAGGGAGCGGGCATACTTCTCGGTACTCTGATCTAGGCCAGGTACTATGACGGGCGGTACCCCAGTAGCCCAGCCATTGATGGAAATCCATTCTCCCTACGAGCCTTGTACGAGTTTTGTTTGTATTACCCACTTTTGTGGCCAGTAGCTGGAATTTAATAGATGTAACAATTTCGGCTATTTTATAAGTATTTGTAAATAGACCCTATTATAATATCAGAGGATTTCTATAAAAAGTGTTTTAGCCATCGTAAGGTAAAAACCCGACATGTTTATTTCTGGCGTGGTCTTACGAGATGCTTTTGTTTTTCAAAGGATTTTTGAAACTTTAATAATCAATTTGGATGCATTATTATCAGCTGGTATTTCAGACTGACTCGGGTGTTATTTCATTATAATGCTCGGGTCAGACCGAGTATTATTTGTTCAGGACAGGATGCTATGGAGCAGAAGAGGAGCTGGAGTCCGAGACGTATTACTTGTATTTATATATCTATATCTGTTGTTATGATTGTATGGTATGTCTGATTGGTATTGGTTGTTGTATGAGATACTCTGATGATATGATGTATAAAACAGTGATAGTTTTCATTTTGTGTAAAGTTATATATTTATTATTATAGTTTATTCCGCTGCGACTGTGAGATTCTGATATTGTTTAGTTTCTTCTTCTTCTATCTCTTCTTCTTTAACCCTAATGGTTCGTATTTCTGTGCCACTTGAGTTAATACAGGTAGAATAGTGTTGATTCAAGGGGTACGGATTTGCGGGTTGTCACACTTGGTATCAGAGCTTAGGTTGGCGACAACCTAGGCTTTGGTGGGAAAATTACTCATTAAACAGACTCCATAGTACTCTATAATGAGTTGAGTGTAATAATAAATATGAGGGCGTACTTGTTAGTGGATATAAAATTGTTTTTATACTGTGTTGATTTATCGGTTGAGTGTTTATGAATTCTGGTCGGTGCGGGAAGTACAACCGTATCGATAGGGGTTTCTAAACTCTTAAACAAGATAAACCGACATAGTATTGTTTTTAAAGGTGGGTAAATGAAATAATTTTACCCAAAATTATATTTCGATATAAAGGAAATAATTTTCTGAAATTATATATATATATATATTTGGATGTTTGGTTGCTAATATTAAAAATCAAATAAGAATCTAAAATTTTAAATGGATATAACCAAATAAATTCCATAAGTATAAATTATACAAAAGAAGAATAACTAAACTTGAATTGAACCAGGATTTAAATCCCGGGAATTTTGAAAAAAAAGGTTTTAAATGTATTGAAAACCAAGTTTGGAAATTTAACATCTTAGGAATGTTTGGGAATGTTTTCCAAAATGTTTGAAGGCAGTTATGGAATGTTATTTGAATAATATGTTGGAATGGAAACTGTTTGGAATGAATGTAGGAAAGTAAAGAAGCACTGAACTCACTTCAGTCGTTGGAAAATAATCCTGATGATGCTGGCCACATCATTAGAATTCATTTTCGAGTTTCTAAAGTGATGGATTGCTTCCCTAGTACTTGGTTATGGTATTTGTTTGACTTGTTGGGTATACATGTAGTTTTATAAATTTCAAAGGGAAATTTATTTTAATAAAACCAAGTGTTTTGGAATTGGGAGATTTGATTTGATACCAGGAGTGTATGAGTTATTTATTATTTCAAATTGGTTTTGAAATAAAACTGGGTAAATTGAATTCTGGGGAAATTCTATTTAAATAATGTGTAAATTCTAAAATGAATCAACTATATACCTTGTAAATAAAGTTGATTTAAATAAAAAAGAATTGGAGTTGATATTAAGTAAAAAGGGAATGAAATTTTAATCCTGAAATTAAAATTAATTTGGGTAAATGGAGGTAAATGAAATTATTGAAATGAATGAAAATTTGAATTTAACGTGAATAAGTAAAATAAATTGGACTTAAAATAAAGTTGATTTGAATTAAATTAAAATGTCAGTTGGCTTGAAATTGTGGGTCATTGTGTAATGAATTATACCCACAAGCTATTAAGTGTTATACTTCTAATCTGGAATTGAGAATTTAAAATTTGCAAAGGATTAAGGTGAAAGGAGATTTGTATCCTTAAAAATTCAGTAATATACATATACGTATAGAAGATTGGAATTTGATTATAAGATGTAAGTGGATTAAAATGAGCAATATAAGCTTTCAAACAAATAAGTTGGTGAACTTATAAAATAGGAATAGAATTATAGTCACAAATGGGAAATAGTTGAATGGTATGGTGGATTCAAACTAAATCTCAAATGAAATGTGAATTGAAATAAGAAAGTGGGATATAAAAGAAGTGAATGAACTTAAGATAGTAAATAAGTTTGGGACTTATATATGGAGAATTAAAATTAAATTGAATTAGGTTTAACTACAATCGAATGAAATTGAGACGGATTGAAAACAAGATTCAATTGTGTTATGGATAAAAATGAATGTAATTAAATTCATATTGAAGATAGTAAAGGTAATGGTATAAATTCAAGATGGCTAAATAAAATTTTAACTCAACTAAATTCTAAGGAATTGTTTGAGAATGAATTTAGCATAAGCTGAATTAAATAAAGAGAAGGTTGAAGATGAATTTAGTATAAGCTAAATTAAATGAAAATAGTACTGGAATGGGTATAATTTTGGAAGCTTGTTAATAATTGAAGGGTAAAATGGAACCTAGTTCTTGTTTAGAACATTTGAAAATGGTCGTATTATAAATAAGTTCAGTATGAATTGGGAAAGAGTATTAAAACCTAATATGGATTAGGTTAGAGACTAAATTGAATTACAAATTAAATGGGATTTGTATTGTAATGGATAGAATTTTGATAATTGATCAAAATTTGGAAAGTAAATAGAAATCCAACTGTAGTATGGGATTTAAATTTGTAGTAACAAATAATGAAGTGTGAATGAAAAATGGAATTAAATTATAATAGTGATGGTTTGAATTGTAAATAGATTCAAATGAGTGAAATAATTTAAAGTGGTTTCTTTGCTAATAAAATAAGTCTAAAATGGATTTAATAAATAGGCAAAGTGCATTAAAGTATGTAAATGAATTGGAATTTGATTTGGATAAGAATCAAATGAAAATAAAAATTGATTTATAAGAAGATAGTAGAGATATTTTAAAGAAAGCTTAAGCAAATTAAATAATTGTGATTAAGCTGAATAATATGATCTGGGATAAATTTGTTTAGATGCAGAAATTGAAATGCAAGTGAAGAGAATTTTAATTAATTATTGTGATGGAATAAGAAAGTATGAATTAAAGATGTGTGAGAGTTGGAAATAATATGGAATGAGATGTTATTAATTTGAACTAAAGCTGAATGTATAAGCTAGTTGGATTAAATTTGTAAAGGGTTTGATGGGGTAAGAATCAATTAAAATGGAAATAAATTGAGATATTATGGAATTGTAATCATTTAAGAGAATGATGAGATGGTTATTTTTTTATGATTATGAAATAGCGTTAAATGAAATTTGTTCGCAAAATAAAATTTGATGTAAGCAAATCACTTTTAAGATTGTTATTGTGAGGATGAAAGAATATATGAGATGTAAATAAGAATGGAATGATATATATAACTATAAAACAAAAAGAAAAATATATATAAATAATATAATAAATAATAATAATAATAATAATAATAATAATAATATAAAAATAAACTTAAGATGAATAATAAATTAGAAAAGTGAGAATAAGGATTAAGTTAATAATTGAAATGGAATAAGCATGCTTGGATTATGAACAATGCAGAATTGAAAAAAAAATTAATATAAATCTAAACTGGAATTAATTTAAATTGGGTGTAAGCTGAAGTGATGATTAATTGTTTGAATGACATGGAAATTTTCTTAATAATTGGTTGTTTGTTTTGTTGTATTGGAAGTGAGTTGGTTTAAAGGAAGCAAATGGAATTGGTTTTGAATAAATTGGAATGGATTGAAATGTTATTAAGTGGTTGTGCATATGAATGAAAATGGATTATTGAAGTAATGCAAATACTTCAAGTTTAAAATAAACTTTGTTTGTGAATCAAATTTGAGAATATGAATGGACCATAGCAAAACTTGTATGTAAATCATTTGTGTGAAATAAAATGGAATTTGGCTGTAGAAAAGAAACTTGTGCATGTTAAACAAAATTTGATTTCTTATGACATTATGCAAAATGTTGTTTGTAATGTAAATGGATATGTGGCTTACATTTAGATTGGAAATGTTGATTAAAATGTTCATATCTTTGAAAACTGATGGGTTTGTTGAGTAAGTACAGGTATGGGATGCATTCGATAGAGTTGAAGCGCATATATGCTAAAATATTAGCCGCTTGCCTTTAAAATTTGCTAAAAAGGTACGCCTACGCAAATATAATTGAAAAATGATATATATATTGTGATATATTTTGGTTTTCGACCGTGTGGGTCGATGTATATATATTTATCTGTATCGCGATATCGCGAAAACTCCTCCGTACAAGGGAGACTCTGTCAAAATTTTTCGGAAATTTTGGGAGTTAGAAATTTTTTAGGATTTTGAACACTTATTAACTTGGAAGTTATAAGTTGAAATTAAAGCTTTAGAGTAAATGAAGCAAATGAGTTTGGAATTAAGCTAAAGGATTTTAGAAAGGAACATAAACTCTAAACTAAGCAAATTGGGTAAGTAAATGAGTTTGAGAATATTTTCTACCCTAGTAAATTTCGGGGACGAAATTTTTATAAAGGGGGAGGAATGTAACATCCCGTATTTTTAAGCCATTGAATTTGACATTTAATTCGTTTTAAATGTTTAATGTGGATTCTTAATTGATTTTGAAATGGATGGATTCGGGTTCAATCAGTGAAATAAGCTATAATTTTTAATTATAGTAATTCCGGTTGAATTTGAATAATGGGAAAATAATAATTTAAATATTCAGAATTGAAATAAAAGTAAATCTAGATGTAAACAGTGATAAAAATGTTTTTAAAAAATTTATTCTAAGCTATTGAGTGTAAATAGCGTGGTGGGAATTTTAGAAGAATTTTAAAGTTAATAAATTAATATTTGGGATTTTATAGTAATTGAATAATAGAATTTAATATTATTAAAATGCAGTTTAATTAGATTTTGGGTCCGGAATGAACCGGAATGATTTGTAATGTGGTTATATAGTTTATATGATTGATTGTTAAGTTAATAAATTTTACAAGTGAAATTTTAAGCGTCTTTGATAATTTCGGTAAATCGCTCTATTTAATAGACGAGTTAAAATAGCCTTCCGGGGCACAGTCTCGGAATTCGACGAAACCAGTTCCATTGGATCCGTAATAGTTAGTTATTATCGGATTTCAATTTTCGTAGCAATCGGAGTTGTCGTTTGACCGTGGTAGCACGAAACGCTTAGAAATCGATTTAACCGATTTAATTTTAAATTGATCGTTTAATTTCGTAACTCGCGCATACGATCAAATTAGCTTACTGAACCTGTTCCTTTGTGTCCGGAATGCTGAAAAACCCTAGGAATGTCTATTGGTTCGTGAGAATTGGTGTTCGTTTGCACAAGTCGTTAAAATTGGAAGATAATATTAAATTAATATTAAACAACAATATATATATACACGTTACATTTGCAAAACCCTAATTTTTATTTTCTCAGGCCGCCGCGTTTTTATAAACCAATGGCCGGTAGATCTCCATCTTCTTCTTGTTGTATCTCTTCATCCATCAATTTTTACGCAAGATCTCTAACTACAAAGTTGTAGTACTCATCGAGATCTACCCAACTGTATGGTGGAGTAGCTCGGAATTCATCGTTGTGACCAGAATCGAGGTCGAGGCAGTCGCCGTTCGTGCGCGATTTTCTAGAACATGGAAGAGCCGAGCTCGCGCGCGTATGGTGTAGGTAGAGGCCGAGTCGAGCTTCGTTGCGGTAACCTTCGATCGAGGTGGATGGCTCCGTGGTGGTTGCGAATTCTAACCCTAAGGAGCGACTTTTGGGTTCGGTGTTTGGAGCAGCGTACACGAGAGAGGGAGAGGAGGACGCGGGCCTGATGGGTTGACTCGATGAACGGTAGAGATTGGGTGGTAAAGGTTTTAATAAAAGAAATTGTTTTAAACTCATTTCAAAACTTTAATAATTCGTATCTTTCACATATTGTGTCAGAATTTAACAAATTTGGTAACGCCGGGATCGCAGAAACGAGCATTACGCAGTGATGCAGTTCGGGAATCATTCCAGGCAAGTAGAAATTTGATTTAAATCGAACGTCGTTCGGTTTAATTTGAATTTCGAACGCTCGCCGAAACTCAAGGTGAGTTATTCTCACTCACATCTGGATATTGGCTGATTTAAATAATTAATATTTAAATATCTGTGTGATTGGTTGCATATTACTGTGGTTATCAGTTTGAATTGATATATATATACATGTGATGTGCTAATATTGATGGATGCAGGGAAAACAGGTTGGAGGGACCCAACTGGGTTCCTCACACTATATTAATTATCTTTATAATTGATGTTGTAACCTGTTATATATTGTGATTGATAACTCTGAATTAAATTGTACTCTGATATTGCTGGATGAGAATATACACAGAATTTTAAGAATAAAATAAAATAAATTGGATTTTTAAAGAAATAAAAGAAATTGTTAACTAAAGAATTTAAGGGAATTTCAATTTGGAATCTGTGTTGAGTGAAGAATGAAGATTTGCAAAGTTGGAAATAAAAAAATAAGGGGAAACATTTATTAGTCGATAAATGAGGAAGTAGGGATTTCTGGTGATAATTTCAATAAGAAATTATAAATTGTTAAAAATAACAATGGGTTTATTTTGATAATAATGTTCCCTGGAAATTAAATATGATGTGAAAAGAAACCCTTCAAATTAAATTAGAAATAAATTGCAAATTAGAATGTTGTAGAACTACTATTTAAAACCATTGAAATTTTAAGTAGGTATTTAGTTAAGCAATTCCTTAGGTATGATTTCATTAAATAAATTTATAATAGTTTATTTAAAAGACCTTTAAACTTATACTTTGGAAGTGAATTTCCGGAAATGGAAATGTGGTTAAGCCTCGTAAGAAGTTATTTTTAACCTAGAAAGGAAATCTATGTTATTAACATAAGTCTGAATTGAAATATAATCGACAGAAATTATAAGAATGATTTCTGGGATGTTTAAGTGGAAATGAGTTTCCCTGGAAAAAAACCTAGTTCGAGTTTTAAACAGATTTATTTAAAAAGGAAGTCTAAAGTTCCAATTATTTTTAAAGAGTGTGTTGAAAAATTATTATTTTGAAGTAAATATTTATAAATTAGCAATAGTAAATTGGTATGAATATCTTAGTAATCATTTTTACAAATGGATTTATTTAAAGGCTAGTTTTGAATAAAGTTATTTGAATTATTAAGAATCCTTTTTAAAACTCTACCTTTAAATTTAGTTTAACTAAACTTTTATGTAAAATCAAGTTTAGATTATTAATAAATAGTTTTACTTCGCTTATTTTAAATTTATATTTTTGAGTAGGTATTTTAAAAGTATATTTCAGTAGTAAATGTTTTAACTGTTTTAAATTTAAATGTCTTTGAACTTGGTTATGTCCAATGGGAATTAATGGTAAAGGATTTACTTTATAAAGGAAGAACCTTGGGACGTTTTTTTTTTCAAATGAGCTTCGCAAATTTGGAATTATATCTTTTAAAGATATCTGAGGCAAATAAATAATGTGGGAATTATTTATTGTGTGATGGATGCTTATGGATGTTTATGAATATAAATTGATAGTTAAATCACCGACTATCAACATTGGACAAATGCGTTGATCGTTTCGAAGGGACCGGGATCGAGATTTATTTCTCGAAAACCACTTCGATCCGGTTTGTACGTTACGTGCGAAAACGTGTTCAGAGTCGAAGATGGAGCAGTGAAGTGCAAGGGCTAGTCGCTACTAATGCTGAGGATATTTCGAAAATGGATGTAGTAGGAGTAGTGCCTTCGGTTCCATTCGAACACGGGACGGACTTGTATGGAAGAATGCTTGCGAAACATCGTCAGGTGGGCGATAGACATTCTAAGTGAAAACGTTCTACAGGTAACGTTTAACCTCAAGCCTCATCAACCGGGAATGGCTAAAACAGGGGAGGTGCAGCAAGGTTAGGTGGGTCATGCCCAAGCAGGACAAGATTTTCCCCTGTCTAGATGTCCCTTTATATTCGTCTTAGTGGGTGGTTCGTCGCGCCAACCACGGGGTTATCTTGTTCGGGACTGTTCAGTAAGGAATGGTTCCGGCCTTGTGTTGCAGGGGAGCGGGCGTACTTCTCGGTACTCTGATCTAGGCCAGGTACTGTGACGGGCGGTACCCCAGTAGCCCAGCCATTGATGGAAATCCATTCTCCCTACGAGCCTTGTACGAGTTTTGTTTGTATTACCCACTTTTGTGGCTAGTAGCTGGAATTTAATAGATGTAACAATTTCGGCTATTTTATAAGTATTTGTAAATAGACCCTATTATAATATCAGAGGATTTCTATAAAAAGTGTTTTACCTATCGTAAGGTAAAAACCCGACATGTTTATTTGTGGCGTGGTCTTACGAGATGCTTTTGTTTTTCAAAGGATTTTTGAAACTTTAATAATCAATTTGGATGCAATATTATCAGCTGGTATTCCAGACAGACTCGGGTGGTATTTCATTATAATGCTCGGGTCAGACCGAGTATTATTTGTTCAGGACAGGATGCTATGGAGCAGAAGAGGAGCTGGAGTCTGAGACGTATTACTCGTATTTATATATCTATATCCGCTGTTATGATTGTATGGTATGTCTGATTGGTATTGGTTGTTGTATGAGATACTCTGATGATATGATGTATAAAACAGTGATAGTTTTCATTTTGTGTAAAGTTCTATATTTGTTATTATAGTTTATTCCGCTACGACTGTGAGATTCTGATATTGTTTAGTTTCTTCTTCTTCTATCTCTTCTTCTTTAACCCTAATGGTTCGTATTTCTGTGCCATTTGAGTTAATACAGGTAGAATAGTGTTGATTCAAGGGGTACGGATTTGCGGGTTGTCACATTCAAAATATCTATGAATATACGATTTTTAAATCGATTTCTAATATTCATTTTCAATTTATCTTTAGAAGATAAAATCTCAAAACATTCACTTCATATTGGAAAAACATTTCCGTACTTATTTAATAATAAGTAATTCACAAACCTATTTATTTTCAACACTTGGAAAATATTCAATATACTTAAATCACAATTAAGTATATAATTTATTCTTTAAGGAAAACATTCTCTTAAACACATTTATTTGAGTCAAAACAAATGTTGCGTAAAACATCGTTACGACAACCCAAAATCATTAGTATAGGGATTTGAACTTAAAATAGATATATAAATCCCAATACTATATAAAACATTTCCCTCCGGAAATCATTTACTACAACAACAATGTTATAGTCCACCATTTCCTCATATTTCTCGAAAACGTCTATTTCAACAATGAATGTTGAAATCTATGGTTTCGATATTTAATACCTTTTAAAAACATCTTCAAAACAATTAACTTCATCTTATAATATCACTTCCCCAAAACATATCCATTTTATTTTATAATATATTCACTGTCCAAAATTGTAAATATACTTCCCAACCAAACTCTTGTTATTGCAATATTTAACTTAAAGGATAATTCGCTGTCCAAAATCACGAATATACCTTCTTTAATAAACTTCTATGTCTAATTTATCAAATTCAATTGATTTCGGATTTATAAAACGACGTTTATAAATTCACACACACACACACACACACACACACACACACACACACACACACACATATATATATATATATTATAAAAACTCCAACTTATAAAAATCCCTTAATTAACAAATTTTATTTATATCTCATTTAAACGCCAAAATCCAATTTATACGTTAATTCCTTATAAATCTTTTATTTTACAAAATCTATTCATTTTATAACTTCACAATTTATAAATCTATAAATTTCATTCACTTATGGAATCCATTTTTTTATTTCATTTTAATACTTATAAAAACTCGTTTTATAATTCCAATATTTTAATTTATAAATATCAATTTTATAAATCTTTTATATAAATCATTTATAATAATTCAAAAATCTCAATTTAAACCATTTTATAAATTAATCAACTACTTATTTCGAAAATCACATTTTGGTTATATTTCACAAAAATCATAATTTTTATAACATAATAATTACAACGTTTATTTATTTAAAATGAATAAATTCCAAAATTTAAATTTTATTATGAATTCTCAACTTAAATTTTCAAAAATCAAATTTTATTTATTTTCGGCATCTAACGATACCAAAAATATATTCGGCTAAAATTTAGCCTTTAACGATTTCAACCACAAAGATAATCACGCAGATTATAAATAGATCAATAAATAGATCAACACACAACATTGAAACAAATTCAAATGTTTGAGGAATCCAGTTGGATCCCTCCAACCTGTTTCCCTGCATCCAAAGATATTAGCACAATACCAATTCCGCTTCAAGATGGAATATCGCAGTATATGGGATTTATAAAATACTATCCGCTATTATGCGGCGCAATAGGGTCTCATCCGCTATATAATGCGGGAAATCAACTCCAAGTACATATATAATACCAATTCCATACAAGTTGGAATTATCGCGGTATATGTTTTTAATAAATAACAATCGCTTAATATACGGCGTAAAGGGTCTATTTCAATACAACAGATAATAATTATCATCCAATCACACAATCAAGCAATTTTAAATTTAACTATTTAAAATTTAAATCGAAATAATTCGATTGAGTGAGAAGTTCTCACCTTGAGTTTCCGATAACAGTTGTAGCATTTTATTTCGAATAAAATTAAACGTGCGTTTAATTTTACCCAAAATTTTCACTAGCTCCAAATGACTCCAATCCAGTTCCATAGCGTAGTGCTCATGAAAACGAAGCCAACGCAATTCGTTTCGTCAAAATCCGACCTTATATGAACAAGTTACACTATTTTAAAGTTTGTACAATTTAAATTAATATAATTTACAAAATTTTTTTTCAAACCCTAATCATCCGGGCCGGACGTTCCAGGCAGAGTAAATCACGACCGCGTCTTGCTTCATCTTCCCCCTCCAGATCTTCACGTGACCGAACCCATTCGAGCCGCCCCTCTTCGTCAATTTTCGCAACCCATATGTCGACTTCTACATCGATCAATTAGCGCCATTCAAACGCCCCACGCGAGAGCTTCCCATGGCTGTAACATAGTGGAGATCGGTCCTCCATGGCTCGAGAAAAATGAGCATGACTCTCGGCCATTCAAACGTCTATTGCCACCAATCCGTTGCCTTGATTTTGATCACAACCGTTGGATCGCAAGATCACGTCGTTGTCTACAAGTTTGCTTTAGAAAGTTTTTCGAATTGAAGTGTGGATTCGAAGAAAATAGAGGAAGAAGATGATAACATTTCCGCCATTGATGTATATGGAGGCGGCTGAAGCAAGAAACCCTAGTTAGGTTTTCTTTTGTTTGCAAATTGTGAATAAGTCGTCCTCTTATAGAAAATTTACGCAAACACTATTCACTCTAAATTTTTCGAACTCCAAACAAAGCGTGCCGGCTGGAGTTTCTAGGGTTTACCCCGCGTTTCGGACACAATGGAATAGGTTTCGGAGGCTAATTCGATCATATGTGCGAGTTACGAAAACAAACGATCGATTTTAAATTAAACCGATTAAACAAATTTCTATGCGTTTTGGCTTGCCCCGGACAAATGGTAAATCCGATTGAAACAAAATTTGAAACCTTACAATAATATAACATTACAGATCCAATGTAACTAGTTTCGTCGAAATCCGAGACTGTTTGTAAAATGGCTATTTTACCTCGTCAATTAAATATTAAAATATTCAATTTTCACAAATTAACTTTAAATTCGATTTTAAAAGTTCTACCACATCATTCTAACTCCAATATGATTAAATAAAATTTTAAAAATCATTTTTAATTACTATAAACCCAATTTCCAATTATTTCTGAAATTTCCAATATTAAACTATCGATTAAATTATCCAATTAAATCTAGATATTCAAAACAAAATTTATTCGACTGTTTAATTTCACTTATTAATATTTAAAATCAATTAAATATACGAATTTAAATTAACAGAAATCCTGGGTCGTTACAACAATATAAAGTTTTGAATCCGAATAACTATTTGTTTTGCTTGAATTGTTGACTTGTATATGATGTGTACGATGTTGGTTGCGAATGACTGTTGTTCATATTGATTTGTTTGCTAGTGATTGAAACAACTTCAACTATTTCATTTTATATAATTATTAACTCTTTTTGGATTATACAAGTGAAATACAGGTTATGGTAGCAATTGCTACTGCTTTTGGTTTCATAATTAAGTGTTAATTGCCCGACAAATAGGTACGTTCTCGGATTACGGTTATAGCGTTATTATATTATTTTTCCCGTGTTCGGATATACTATTTTGAGACATTGTAATTTGATATTATATTTTCTCTCGAGCCTCTCCGTACAAAGGAGACTCTGCCAAAATTCTTTGAAAATTTTGGACTTAGAAATTTTTCTGAAATGTTTCCAAGCTTTTGATAATATTGAAAATAGAAGATTTAATTGTTTATAAATTTATGTATTTTTTTTTAAATTATTTTATTTTTTAAATTTATTTGTTTATAAAGTTAATATTTTTGAATAAGATGTGTTGTTTTCATATTTCCTTCTTTTCCCTCCTTCTTCCTTTTCGGGGACGAAAAGTTTTGAGTAGGAGAGAGTGTAACGACCCATAAATTTCTAATAATAAGATTTGTTATTTTAACGAGATTTTGTAATTTAATTTGGAAAGAAATAAAAATTTTATAATTTAATATTGAAATGAACGCTAAAATGAAATGTAGCAATGGTAATTAAAATTAACTATTGACAATTGGAGTGAAATCCCAATAGTGGAATAGAGAAAATTTGTTGCACTTGGTTATAAAACTGGAAATAATTAAATAAAAGTAAGTATTGAATTAACCAATGAAATAATATATTGATTAATAGTAACTGAATGTAAATTAAGGTAATAATGTTAATGCAAGTTGATAAATAACTAATTTAGTGAAATCCCAATTAATTGAAACCAATTGTAAGGTTATAATTGATTGTAATTAGTAATTGGAAAATAAATTCAAAGTTATATTAATTGATGAAATAATATGCAGTAAACTGTAAATTTATAAAATCAATGCTAGATAAGTAATTTTATAATATTTGTTGGTTGATAATAAAGTATGAATGGGACTAGATTTGGAAAATAGTGATAATTATTAAGTGCACCCATTTATTTAATTTATTTAATTAGATCTAAATCCATTGTAATTAAACGTAATTAAAAACTACGTTAATATGAATTTAGATTGGTGACTGTAAAATTATTAGGGTGATTGGATATATACTAATGATAAATTTATCCATGAGATGATGATTGACTGAACAAAGAGATTGAATATAAATTGTATTAATTTAATTGAAACTGAAAATATAATTTATTTGAATTTACTTAAATTGAATTTACTTAAACTAAATATATCCAGATGTAACGTCCCGCCTTTTCGCACGATTCAAATCGACACACGTGCCAATTCAAACCATACGGAAAGGCGGATTGTTATGGGGTAAATAAGAAAAAAACAAGAAAGAAATAAAACAAAACAGAATCTCACAGCGGAAGGATAAAATATAATAATCAAATATACAGTTCATGAAGCTGTTTTTCAAATATTTAATTATACTTACAATATATATCAGAGTTATACATACCACAGAATATCAATAATGCAACGGAATATAGTAGTGTAGTGGAATAATATAATAGGTAATCGCAATAAAATCTTCGTCTTTGTCCTCCAGAGCTAAAGTCTTCGTATCTTGAAATACTCAAGCTGACCCGAGCGAATTCAAAGGACAAAAAACTCGAGTCGGAACTAAAAGATCTTATGTAAGTTAAATCAACGGTAAATAATATGAGTGGAACGGCGTCAGAGATGTTTATGGGATTTGACATCTCCTATCCAGTGTATAACGTGAGTGCAGTAACTTAAGAGATGCATGGGATTCACATCTCCTAAGGATCCGTTAAACTATCCACTTTGTAGTAATATACGCTATTATAATAGTGTCTAGAGTAAGTATAATATACTGAAAATAGCGTTAAGGGGTTACCCATATAGCCCTTAACACACTTTTATATTCCCATAGTCTATACAGTACCGTAATCTCCCCCGTACTGGGCGTCGTCAGAGGGCACTCCATAAGTATGGTACAAAACAAAATCGTATAAGGTGCTCTAGGGTAGGTGACACGGCACAACTAGGCAATGCCAGGGTAGATATACCAATTACGCATCCGGGCTGATGGTAACGCATAGCCACACCTACCGCCCACCTCGAACAAACACCCCCAAAATCAAAAAAATAAAGGTGGCCACCAAATCAATTCAAAGTCAGAGTATAGTATCGAAGGGATGTGTCCGATAAAGGGTGCTACCCCCTTGGCCTGAGAATCTCTCCTGTTTTAGCCACCTTATGCCAACTCACGGGAGTCGGGTCCATGTATTTACCTTAATAGAACATCGCCACCATCCTACTTCATTCTGGAATCTCCACCGCGTACATGGTTCTTAAAGTGGTTTCCGGAGTTGGCAGAGAGTATGACCACTTCCGATCTCGGTCTCTTCAACAACCAATCGTTATTATAACACCACGGTCTTTTCAAAATAGTTTATACTTTAAAACCAGAATATAATATCCCTTTTCAAAACCATATAGATACGGTATCATTTTCCTCTTTTAAAACCAAATCAATATGATATCATTTCAAATATATCCTTTTTCTAAAACCATACCACTTTAAAATTTATAATATCTCGAAACATACATTTGAATTATAACTCTTCAAAACATAATACTTCGAAATCCATAGCTTTAAAACCATAACTTCCAAAACTTAAATGGTTTGGATATTCAAATAGTAACCTATTATATTTTCTATATAAAATTAAAAATATTCACAAAATTATATAGGTGAATGAAATAATTTTGCCTATTATATTTTCTATATGTATAAAATAAAGTTTTATAAATGATATATACTTGGTTGCAATATATTGGTTGTTAGGTAATGAAATATAAAAATAATAGTTGAAATAAGATTGAAATAAAATAAATGGAAATTTTAGAACTTAAGTTCCGGGGTTTGAAAATTTCTTTTGAATGATTTTGGAATATAGTAATAATATTATTAGAAGTATTTTCTGATATAAATATTTTAATATGATTTGAAAGAATTATTTTAAAGAAATTTTGAATAGAAATAAATTCTGTACTCCCCTCTCTGTCGTTGGAAAATAATTTCGGTGATGAGTGCACACATCATCGACATTCATTTTCGAGTTTTGAAGTGGGAAGGCCACTGTAGTAGTTTTACTACGGATTTATTTTGATAAACAAGTATAAATTTTAAATTGTTTTAAATATAATTGGATTTATAAGCTGTAAGTATATACATTTATCTATTATTTGAAATGATTTGAAATTCAACCCGGTATCTAGTTCTTAAGTTTCCTTTAATTAATAATTTTAATAATTGTTGTGAAATTGAATGTAACTAATTTATAATTAGAACCTTTAATTAAAATAAGAAAATTTAATGCTAAGCTATGAGTAAAATTTAAAAGAAATTTGAAATGTGTAACCTTAAAACAAAGGATATTATTATTAAACATTAATTAATTAAAAGAATTGAGGAAAACTTGTATAACTTTCAAATTACATTCTTAAAGGCATAAATATAACTTACCAACTATAAAAAGTTAAAATGTTAAAAGAAAATGTAATAGGAAATTTTACAAGTAAAAATTTGAACTTAAGAAAGTACTCAATGAAATTCTTTAATAAATGAAAAATTGGTGTGTAGTTGTTATGAACTTAAGTATAATTAAAAGACTACTAATTAAAATAGAAAGGTAAGTATTATAAATGAAAATTTAGTAATAAATGAAATTAAATAAATGAAATTAAGTAGTATAAATAAATGATAATAAACTTAAGAATGGGTGAAGCTATTTATAAATAAAATAAGTAGAAAAGATGTAATGCAAATAAATAAATAAATGAAAATGAAAATTTGCAAGAAATAAATGTGAATTAAAAGAAATCATTATATGAATAAAAAGGAAATCAAACAACAAAGGTTATAAAATGAAATTAATAAGAATGAACTTAATTATTGGTTGGCTTTGTTGTTTTTTTTGTTATGGTTGTTTGGGTAAGGATACTTTAAATTTGTTGGATGTATGAATAATCAATTTAGCTTCATCAGAGGCTGTTGAGTAAATGGTGCGCTTAGTAGCTTATTTTTCATCCTGTACAATTTGAAGTTTTGAACCCGAACAACTACCTGTATTGTTTGATATGGATGGATAGTTGAATTGTGTTGATTCTGTATGATGGTTATATGTTGTTTGTTGAAATTGATTGTTATTGTATTGATTGTCGTTTGGGGTTGAAACAACCTTAAATATTTCATTTTATATTATTGTTAACCTTTTGGATTATATAAGTGAAATACAGGTTATGGAAGCAATTGCTACCCCTTTTGGTTTCATAATTAAGCGGAAATTGCCCGACAAATAGGTACGTTTTGGATTATGGTTTATAGCGTTATTATATTTTTCCCGTGTTAGGATTTATATTATTTTGGAAAATATATGTTGTATATTATTATAATTGATATTATATTTTCTCCCGAGCCTCCCCGTACAAAGGAGACTCTACCGAAATTTTTCATAAATTTTAGACTTAGAAAATATTTTGAAATTGTTTTCCAAACCTTATTAATTTGAATATATAAAGATTTAATTGTTTATAAATCTATATATTTTATTTAAATTATCCTATTCTATAAACTTATTGTTATGAATATAATGTTTTGAATAATTTATATTGATTTATAAGTTCTTCTTTTCCCTTCTTTTTTCTTTTCGGGGACGAAAAGTTTTGAGTGGGGGAGAGTGTAACGACCCGTAATTTTCGACAATGGTTAAATTAATGAGATTTTTGTAATTAAATTTAGTAGAAATAAAAAATTTATAAATTAATATTAAAATGAACGCTAAAATAAAATATATAAATGGTAATGAAAACCTATTTATTAGTAATTTGAATAAAATTTCAATAAATGAAATGGTGTAAGTATTATACCTGGATATAAATTGAATATGAAAAGTATAGGGTAAGGCATTGAATTAGTTAATGTAAGAACACATTGTTACGGTAATTGATTTTAAATTAAGGAAACGTGTTAATGCAAGTTAATAATTAATAAACTTGAATGAACGTTCCAATTTAATAAAATAATTCAAATGTTATGACTTAGCTATAAATGGAATATAATAAGAACAAATGCAATCATTGTATTAATGTGTCGAATAATATAATTTGTATAAATGAAACATAGGTAAAAAAAATGTAAGTATTGAATTAACATATGTTATTTATTTAGGGTATTGAATAAAATTGGTAATCCAATTGCAATTAATGGTAATAATGTTGATATAAGCTAATAAATTAAATTTCAACATTTTTATTCACATAAAATTCAAGATTTAATTATTCAAAAGCTTATTTTCTTTTTTAATGTCCTCTGTTCCTTCTTTCCCTCCATCCCCCGTCCTTTCAAACTGCCAACCCGTCCAATCTATCACCCAACCCTTACCATCGTCGTACTCCCCTCCTAATCATCTACAGCCACCCCACTTTCTGCCTGACCCTCAACCTCCTGATCCAGCCATTTTGTTGCCTCCATCATCCCTATCTCCCCGATTTGACCCTCCTCTGCCAAAACTGTGCTCCCCACCTACTTCGTTTGTCCCCTCTTTTCAATGGAATTCTCTTTTCAAGTCAAAACCGCGTAATGCAGGGAAACATATCCCGATTCAAGTCCCACTTGTCTATGATGGCAATGTCCTAGTTCCTCCTGAAAATGTTATAAGAGCTGGAAATGAAGTTTGGGGAGACTACCTGGTAGGTTTCTTCCTTGATAAACCCCTTTCTTATCTCACTGTCATAGCCCACCTGAAAAAAGTTTGGAAACTAAAAGGTTCAATAAAAGTTAAGTCCGATGGCTTCTTGTTCCTATTCAATCTATCTTGCGATGAGGATAGAAGGAAAATAATTGCAGCTGATCCAATTATCATGAGGAACAAGCTATTCATTGTTAAAGAATGGGATCCAAACGTTGGAAATAGTTGTAGTACGATAAAATCTGTACCAGTGTGGATTAGGTTATCAAATATACCGTTATATGCTTGGTCACATATTGTCATCAATTGGCTAGATAATAGAATTGGAACCTTTATGTGTATGGTTGAACAAACAGAGAAGTTGGATAGAATAGGTTATGCTAAATGCATGGTTGAAATCACACCAGCAGTTGAGTTATTGGATGAAATTTCAGTGAGATTACTGGATGGATCAGAGCAGATTATAAAGGTAGATTATTTATGGAAACCTGAGATATGCAGTGGGTGCAAGGAATTTGGGCATATGACTGAATTGTGCATGAAAAAGAAAACAAAACAAGAGGGAAATGCTAATACAGTAGCAAAGTCAAGTAAGGAAAGAATGGTTAGTGATAATCAAAATGAAAAGATTAAAGTTGACACAAGGAAAAAGCAAGAGTGGAGAAAGGTTGAAAGTAAAGGAACTAAAATGAGAAGAGATAAGGAGAAGGAAGATAGATTTGAAACTCAGATAATAGAAGAGGATAATAATGATGTAGAACCAATTAATAGTGATAAACTGAATGTAATTGCAAGAATAACAAAAAAAGGAGACATGGTAGAGTCATATGATGATATAAGAACTGACACAAACAAGTTTTCTGTCCTGTTGGAAGAAAATGAGATTGATTCATGTAATGATACAAGTGATAATGATCAATGCAATGAAAACTGTGACAAGGAAAAGCAAATTGAGGAAGGGGAAATTTTTGCAAGCAAGCAAGATCAATTTTGTGGTGTGCATGTTACATCCCTTTTAACTATGCAAAATGTCCAAAGAGATCAGGTTAACTCCAGACCAGGGATGGTGGCTAATCTGAGTCACAAATCCACAAATTCCACTGACAATGCTATGGCCAGTTCAAGTGAAGGATTAACAAAGCAAATCAGTGACATGCAAGTTATTGAAGCAAATACAGGAAGAATAAAAAGAAATTATCAGCAAGCTGAAGCACAGTTTAAGGAGGAACTTGAAAAAGAAATAATGGACCTTATCATTGCTGAACATTCAAAAATTACCCCCTCTTCTTCAGGTGGTTACTACTTTTCTGGCCATCTGCCTGGATGGATTACAGTGCCACCTACCTCAACTGCCTCACAAAATACTCCAAAGAAGGGCAAGAATAAGGGTAAGTGTCTGAATGATGGGTTTGAACAAATTGTTGATTTAAACAATGTTCTAAGAGATTCTCCTGCAACTAGGAGCACGAAAAATGTGGTACACCAATCTCTGAAGTATACTAAATGATGCACAGCTATGCAATATGGAATGTCAGAGGAGCTCACTCTGTAACTAAACTTGATCAAGTGAAATATCTCATAAACCAGCACAAAATTTCCCTTTTTGCTATTCTTGAAACTAAATTAAATGAGACCCTGACAAGTAAAGCTGCAAAGCATATTAATCCCAACTGGTCTCTTAATCATAATTTGAATCATGCCCCATATGGTAGAATTATGGTCATCCATGATCCTTCAGTCTTATCTCTTACTTCTATCCTTTCAACTGATCAACTCATGCATTTTCAAGCAAAATATTTAGATTCTCCCACCTCTTTTTATATAACTATTGTCTATGCCCAAAACTCCCCATCTTCAAGGCAATCTTGTCTTAATCTCCTTCCTGCTTTCAGGCAAAACTCCCACCCATGGCTTGTCTTTGGGGACTTTAATTGCTGCTTATCCTTTACTGACAAACATGGTGGTCTTCCTCTTCTCCCACATGATATTTATCCTCTCAATAAGGCTATTGAGGACTCAAACTTGCTTTCAATACCATCTTCTGGTGCTGAATTCACATGGAATAATAGGAGCAGATCTGGTGTCAGAACTTACTCAAAAATTGATCACTCCTTTGCCAATCTCAATGCTTTAACAACATGGCCAACTCTATCAACCTTTATCCCCCATCCTGTTCTTTCAGATCATTCCCCTATTATTTTCTTTTCTGGACAGAAGTTGTTGAAAAATAAAAGAAGCTTCAAATTTTATAATGCTTGGGTCCATGAACCTGAGTATAATAATATTATTAGTAAAGCATGGAATGAAATTTTTTTTGGTAACCCAATGTTTAAATTTTGCAGGAAACTAAGAGCAACCAAACTAGCACTAAAAGAATGGGCCAAAGGAAAATTTGGTGATGGCAACTTAAAATCTGCTTTGTTAAGAAGCAACCTCATTCTTGCTCAGGAAGAAATGATGAATAATCCTGACAATCCTGAAGCTGCTGCTGCTGAGAGGACTCTATTTGAACAACTCACTGATGCCTTGAAGTCTGAAGGCAATATGAAGAGACAACAATTGAGACAAATATGGGCTACTGAGGGAGATAATAATACGGCCTATTTTCATGCTGCAATCAACGTAAAACAATCAAAGGAGAATATCAATAACATATATGATGAGGTAGGAGTATTGCACTCCACTCCTGCTGCTGTTGACAAAGCTCTTCTGCACTATTTCAAGAATTTGCTAGGTAACAATAATGACTTCATTCCATCACTTGATGATTTATCCCATATCCAATTACCTGAGGTGCTTCCTGATGAAGCTGAAAAACTTGTTGACAAGGTAACAGATACTGAGATTAAAGATACTTTATTTGCAATGAACAAAAATTCAAGTGGAGGCCCTGATGGATTCAATGTCACTTTTTTTATCCATAGTTGGGAAATTATCAAGAAGGATTTTCTAAAGGCTGTCCATAATTTTTTCAATACTTTCAACCTTCTTAAACAAGTGAATGCAACTAATCTTGTTCTTATTCCAAAGGTCCATTCTCCCTCTTCTGTTACTTCATTTAGACCAATCTCTTGTTGTAATGTATTGTATAAGTGTATTTCTAAAATATTGGCCTCAAGACTTGTTACAATCCTTAGCAGAATCATATCTATTAATCAGTCTGCTTTTCTTCCCAATAGAAACATCCTTGACAATATTTTGTTATCTCATGAATTATTAAAAGGCTATGGTCGATCTCAAGCACCCAAGAATGCTATGCTTAAGGTGGATTTGATGAAAGCCTATGATAGTGTTCACTGGACATCTATTGTCAGAATCATGGCCCTGATGAAGTTTCCTAAAGTTTTTGTGGCTTGGATTTACAGTTGTATCTCCACTGCTACTTTCTCTATAAAGTACTGGCTTTACATCAGGGTTTTTCAACAGCAAACAGGGGATCAGGCAGGGGGATCCTATCTCTTCATATATATTCATTTTAGTTATGGAAGTGTTTTCTAGAATGCTGTCTACCAAATATTTGCAAGGTGATATATTGTTCCACTCAAAATGTAAACCCCTCCATATCTCATCTCTGTTATTTGCTGATGATATCATGATCTTCACAAAGCCTGATCAAAGCTCAATTGAAAATATTAAAGCTACCCTTGATAATTTTTACCTCATGACTGGGTTGAAACTTAATGCCATAAAGTCTCATATTATCACCTCTGGTATTCCCACTGTGGATGCCAATAGAATTATTGGTATCTCTGGGCTGCAGCTGATGGATAATAATATGCACTATTTGGGTATTCCTCTGTGTACTTCAAGAATCACCATTAGACACTGCCTGCCCTTGTATACTAAAATTTATAATTTAATGAACATATGGGCTAATAGGTTTCTCACTCAAGCTGGTAGACTTGTCCTTATCAAGTCAGTTATCACCTCTATGATGGTGTATTGGTCAAGAGTTTTTATTCTTCCAAAAAAACTGGTGAACATGGTTAGAACAGCTATGCTTAGATTTTTCTGGACTGGCAATGTTTTTTCAAAAAAACTCATCCCTTGTTCTTTTGCTAAAATGGAGCTACCTAAAAAGAAAGGAGGTCTTGGTATCATCTGCTTGAATAAATGGAACAAAGCTGCGATCAGTGCCCACATAAATTCATTACTCATTGGTACTGATTCTTTATGGGTGGATTGGACCAGAAAGTATAACTTGAGATGCAAGAATTTCTGGACTATGCCAGTTCCCCAGAGTTGCAGCTGGACTTGGAGGAGTTTATTAGGATTGAGATCTGAATTCAGTCAATACATCAGGTATGAACTCTCTTATAACAGTGGAACCAAGTTTTGGAATGAACCATGGATGGATGAAGGCTTGGTGCTTGTTAATGTTTTCTCTCCCCACCAGATTGAACAGGCAGGCATAGGAAGACTTGCTAATGCTACTGACTACGTGAATGAGGGCAAGCTGTTGGTCCCTTATACTAGTAATCAGGAAATAAGGGCTTTTTGGAATTTATATCAAACTCATCAATATGGTTTAGCTGATAATGATGTTGTTTTGTGGAGGGGGAAACAACATACTATATCTGTTGTATATGATCTTCTTTCTAATGTGACTAGCAGTTCTAATTCAGTATGGCACAAAGTAATATGGTCCAAAGCATCTCCTGCTAGGGACAATCTGATGATGTGGAAGGTGATCATGAATGCATTGTTAACAAAGGAAAGAATGTTGAGTTATGGCATGAATATTGATCCACTTTGTGTGTACTGCAAGCTGCAGATTGAGTCAGTGGCACATCTGTACTTTGAGTGCAATGAACTTCTTGGTCTATGGGGAAACTTGGTTGCTAGAGTTGCTGATGATCACAAGCATGGAGTATCAGAAGTTGAATGGGATCTGATTTGCAAATCAACTAGGTGGAGGAAGGAAAGAAGAACTGTTTTCTTTTACTCCGTTAAGAAGTATCTTAACATTGTGTGGGAGGAAAGAATCTTGAGAATATTTGAAAACAGAGTTAGAAGTAGACACCAATTATGGGAGGTACTCAAGACATCTATTATCAGGGGTATGAAGGATAGCAATTTTGCTTTCAGTCCATTATTGGCTGCTGCTATGGACTAAGCATTCTTCTTTGTATTTTTCCTTTTTGCCTCTTTGTTTTCTCTGTGTTTCAGTTCTTCCTTATTTTATGGTTTTCTCTTGTTTCTCTTTATTGTATCTATGAGCTTGTTCATAGTTATGTTTTTCATTTTAACAATAAACTGGTAGGGGACCAGTTAACCCCGCTTGCCTTGCAAAAAAAAAAATTAAATTTCAATGCAATACCCATTTATAGATGGAATGAAATGGGATTAATGTAAATGTCATACTAGTTTATAAATCAAATGGATGGAAACAAACGTAAATATCGAATTAATTAATGAATTAATATACATTGAATAGTAATTGAATGTAAATTTAATGGTAATTGGATAAAATCAATATAAGATAATGAATTGCAATAATTGTGGGTTGATAATAAAGTGTGAATGGGAACATGATTGTTTATAGTAATTGAATGGAATTCCAATTTGTTGGAATAAGGTAAATGTGTACTTGGTAATAAATTTAAACGAACTTAAATATTGAATTAACTAATTAATATATATATAATAAATGATGATTGAATAAAAACCAATACTCTGTAAATAACTATAATATTTGAGTGGAAATAATAAACTATAAATGCGTGATTAAGAGTTTTGACAACAATTATTATAAGTTATATATATATATAGTTCATTCGATTGAATTGGAAATCATTGCAATAAATTTAAATTAAATGTTACGTTATAATAAATTAAGGTAATAATGGGGAATAACGTAAAATCTTCATAATATGATGATTAGTGAATAAAAAGAATGGAAATAAAGTTTTATCAATATATTGGAATTTAATTTATGATAAAAGGGTTAATTGCAATTAAACGAATTAAATATTTAAAATGGGAATTTAGATGAGTGTGAATATCTATGTAATGGTTTTGAATCCAAGGTTTAATCCATCTATTTGACAGGAATAAATGGAATAATAATTAATTTATTTAATAAATGGATTTTTGGAGTTTATTTTATAATTTCTAAATTTAATGAAATGGAAATTAAATATTTAAATTGAGTTTAACATTGGAATTGATGGATTAATCAACTCTAATCTGACATTTAAATTTGGGTAAATTAGTGTAAGTGATAAAGAAAAATAAAGGTGGTAAAAATTGTCGATTATAGAAGTGAAATTAAAAATTGGATTTAATTTATTGATTTTTAATTTATTTAATTAACTAAAAAAATAGCCATTTTGGCCACTGACTCGGATTTCGACGAAACCAGTTTCATCAGATCCGTAACGGTGAATTATTGTAGGGTTTCAAGTTTCGTAGCGATCGGACTTGTCGTTTGATCGTACGAATGCGAAACGCCTTGAAATCGATTAATTGAAATCAATTGAAATCAATTTGAAAAATACCGATTTTAGCATAACTTCTTCATACGATGGAATTTGGACTTGAAACTTGTTCCATCGCGTTTAAAATATTTAAAAACACCTATTTTGATATATGGGTTGACCCAATTTCATTCCGTAGTAAAAACGGGCTTTTTGGGCCACTTTGTCATTAGCACGTATATTCAACCCGGTCCATTTATTCTATTTCAGTTTGCCTATATATATCCTGTTGTAAACCCTAGCAGCCTCTATTCCTCATTTCTACACGTACAGAAACTTCTGTGCTCCCTTTCCTCATTGGCTGTAAACCCTAATCTATCTAAATCAAATTTCAATCCAAAGCTAAAATTCAAACTCCTTAGAAAAATTCGAGAAAAATATATTTTGAAGCTCTCGATGAGCGTAACCTAAATATGAAATTCGTTTTTGCATCTGATTCTCAATTTGTCCAGAAATCGGCAGTTTACCTCGGCCGTTCATAGTGGGGTTTGCCGTTTCAACGGCCGATCGTCGATCTTACGACGATCAGAGGTTAGGAGTGCGTGGGGAACGAAATGCAGAGCAGATCCATACGGTTGCTTAGGACTGGAAGTGCTTGAATTCGCCGCAATTGGGGATCAAAGGGGGGCGACGTTGTCCTCGTTTTGTGGAGAACTGGGCGACCGCGGCTGTCGCGGTGGGGGGCCTAGGGGCGGCGAGGTTCCGCGAACTCGCTGGAGTTGCTCGATCGATGATTCGTGAGTAGAAGCTTCGGTGTAGAGGTCGTGAAAATGGCGGCTGCTAGGGCTAAAAGAGTGGTTCTGAAGCGTGCGTGTGTTGAGGAGAAGATGGCATGTCCTCTCGGGTGACGTGGCGTTCGGTATAGTTTGTTTTTTTAAATTTCGTTTCAATTCTTCTTATTAGCATAACTTCTACATACGTTGTCCGATTTACGCGCGGTTTCTTGCGCTAGGTTCGTATTGAAATTCTGAACATTTTGGCACATGTTTGGATGGATTCGGAGACTGTTCAATTTTTGGGTTTAAATTGGATTTAAATTCAATTTAAATTCAAAAGGTGAGTGTTTTAACCCACTCACAACTTCTGAAATTTCTTATGTTTGTTAAATTAATTTATGATGTGTTTAGAAATTAATTTATAACTGTTTGGCATAATTTCAGTCGTCATCCCAGTTAAATTAAATTAATTTAATTATATTGTTACTTAATTATTTATTGCATATAAACTGCCACTTAAATTTGTTATTTATTTATTTATTTATTTATTTCATATAAACTGCCAGTTAAACAGTTAATTAAATTATTGCTGAATATAAACTGCAAGTTGATACCTGTTGTTTATTATTCGTTATGTATTGATGTATTGTTTGAATTGGATGATGATTTTGATGAATGGATGTATGATTTTATGATCGATGAATGGATGTTTATTTATATCATCATAAACTGTAAGTTATTATGCATTTTGTTGCATTCGGGATTGCGGTTTGAAATGATATATAACCGTAAAATTTTATTTTTAAATTGCGGATTGAAATGATAAATAACTGTATCACTTGACCATAGGATAGAAAATTTTATACAGACACCGTCGGTCTATATATATATATATATATATATATAAATATTTTGAAAATGATTTCTATGGTTTGGATAAGATACGGCTAAATAAATATTAATTTTTCATATTATATAAATATTATTTTATATATACATATATAGTTAAATTATTGAATTTAAGCTATGTATAAATTTGTTAAATAAAATAAATAAGTTGAATAATGGAGTTTGATTATTTTATATTATATGGTTAAGTACATGTTTAAGATATTGAACATATGTAGAGTTTTAATGATTTAAATCAATTAAAATTGGAAGGTAAATTGGAAATTTATTTGGAATTGAGCTTATTTAAGAATTAAACTCCATAACTTGATGTAGAACTTATTAACTTGAAATTTTAAAAGGGTATGATATTTATAACTGAATTTTTATTCAAGATGAATTAAATGAATATTTCTAGTATAAATAAATTGAAGGAAATATTTAGTTCTAGGTAATTTGAGTTTTATTTAAATGATTATGGATTTATTATGCAAATATTTCAAACTAAATAATAGGACATTGAATTGTTGAATAGAAATTTCCAACCTTAGTTTCTTTATTTATTTATTTTAATTTCGTTTCAATTCTTCTTATTAGCATAACTTCTACATACGTTGTCCAATTTACGCGCACTTTCTTGCGCTAGATTCGTATTGAAATTCTGAACATTTTGGCGCTGGTTTGGACGGATTCGGAGACTGTTCAATTTTTAGGTTTAAATTGGATTTAAATTCAAAAGTTGGGTGTTTTAACCCACTCACAACTTATAAATTTTTTTATGTTTGTTAAATTGATTTATGATATGTTTAGAAATTAATTTACAACTGTTTGGCATATTTTCAATCATCATCCCAGTTAAATTAATTAATTATTTATTACATATGAACTGCCACTTAAATTTGTTATTTATTTATTTATTTATTTCATATAAACTGCCAGTTAAACAGTTAATTAACTTATTGCTGAATATAAACTGCTAGCTGATACCTGTTGTTTATTATTCATTATGTATTGATGTATTGTTTGAATTGGATGATGATTTTGATGAATGGATATATGATTTTATGATGGATGAATGGATGTTTATTTATATCATCATAAACTGTAAGTTATTATGCATTTTATTGCATTCGGGATTGCGGTTTGAAATGATATATAACCATAAAATTTTATTTTTAAATTGCGGATTGAAATGATAAATATCCGTATCACTTGACCATAGGATAGAAAATTTTATACAGACACCGTCGGTCTATATATATAAATATTTTGAAAATGATTTCTATGGTTTGGATAGGATACGGTTAAATAAATATTAATTTTTGATATTATATAAATATTATTTTATATATACATACATAGTTAAATTATTGAATTTAAGCTATGTATAAAGTTATGGGCTCGGTAATTTGAGTTTTATTTAAATGATTATGGATTTATTATGCAAACATTTCAAACTAAATAATTGGACATTGAATTGTTGAATAGAAATTTCCAACCTTAGTTTCTAATTGATTAATACTCAAAGTTTGAAATATCTGCATAATAAATCCATAATCATTTAAATAAAACTCAAATTACCTATAACTAAATATTTTCTTCAATTTATTTATACTAGAAATATTCATTTAATTCACCTTGAATAAAAATTCGGTTATAGATATCATACCCTTTTAAAATTTGAAGTTAATAAGTTCTACATCAACTTATGGAGTTTAATTCTTAAATAAGCTCAATTCCAAATAAATTTCCAATTTACCTTCCAATTTTAATTGATTTAAATCATTAAAACTCTATATATATTCAATATCTTAAACATGTACTTAACCATATAATATAAAATAATCAAACTCCATTATTCAACTTATTTATTTTATTTAACAAATTTATACACAGCTTAAATTCAATAATTTAACTATATATGTATATATAAAATAATATTTATATAATATCAAAAATAAATATTTATTTAACCGTATCCTATCCAAACCATAGAAATCATTTTCAAAATATTTATATATATAGACCGACAGTGTCTGTATAAAATTTTCTATGCTATGGTCAAGTGATACGGATATTTATCATTTCAATCCGCAATTTAAAAATAAAATTTTACGGTTATATATCATTTCAAACCGCAATCCCGAATGCAATGAAATGTATAATAACTTACAGTTTATGATGATATAAATAAACATCCATTCATCCATCATAAAATCATACATCCATTCATCAAAATCATCATCCAATTCAAACAATACATCAATACATAACGAATAATAAATAACAGGTATCAACTAGCAGTTTATATTCAGCAATAATTTAATTAACTGTTTAACTAGCAGTTTATATGAAATAAATAAATAAATAACAAATTTAAGTGGCGGTTTATATGCAATAAATAATTAAGTAACAATTTAATTAAATTAATTTAATTTAACTGGGATGATGATTGAAAATATGCCAAACAGTTATAAATTAATTTCTAAACACATCATAAATCAATTTAACAAACATAAGAAATTTTAGAAGTTGTGAGCGGGTTAAAACACTCACAGTTGGAGTTGCTCGATCGGTGATTGTTGCGTGGAAGCTTCGGTGTGGAGGTCGTGAAAACTGCGGCTGCTAGGGCTAAAAGAGTGGTTATGAAGCGTGCGTGTGTTGAGGAGAAGATGGCGTGTCCTCTCGGGTGACGTGGCGTTCAGTATAGTTTGTTTTTTTCATGTCACCTACCCTAGCGCGCCTTATACGATTTTGTTTTGTACCATACCTGTGGAGTTCCCTCTGACGACGCCTAGTACGGGGGAGATTACAGTACAGTATAGACTATGTGAATATAAAAGTGTGTTAAGGGCTATATGGGTAACCCCTTAACGCAATTTTCAGTATTTTATACTTTACTGTAGACATTATTAAAATAGCGTATATTACTACATAGTAAATAGTTTAACGGATCCTTAGGAGATGTGAATCCCGAGCATCTCTTAAGTTACTGCACTCATATTTATTGTTCATTTAACTTACACAAGATCTTGTAGTTCTGACTCGAGTGTTTTGTCATTTCAATTGGTTCGGGTCAGCCTGAGTATTTCAGGATTCGAAGACTTTAGCTCTGGAGGACGAAGACGAAGATTTTATTGCGATTACCTATTATATTATTCCACTACACTACTGTATACCGCTGCATTATTGATATTCTATGGTATGTATAACTCTCATATATATTGTAAGTATAATTAAATATTTGAAAAACAGCTTCATGAACTATATATTTGATTATATTATTTTATCCTTCGCTTTGAGATTCTTTTTTTTTATTTCTTTCTTGTTTTTTTCTTATTTACCCCATAACAATCCGCCCTTTCGTATGGTTTGAATTAGCACGTGTGTCGATTTGAATCATGCGAAAAGGCGGGATGTTACACAAGCCATCAATGAAATCCATAGAAACTTGGTCCCACTTCCACAATGGAACCTCTAAAGGCTGAAGAAGACCACTGGGTTACTGATGCTCGGCCTTAATAAGCTGACAAGTTGTAATAACCCAGGGTTTTGTAACAATTAATTATCGTCAAATGACGATTAAATTGGTTGTTAATTGCTATTGGGAGTTTTAATCAGATTGAAATTCTTTTTTTAAAAAAAGAAATTTTTTGTTAAGATTATGTGGGCTAAAAATTTAACCTTGTCCCGCGTCTCTTTTCCTTGGTGTTGTGATTACTATCAAAAGAAAATAACTGGTTCCCTCTTTTATTCATTTTTTCGCTAACCCTAAACCAAACGAACGAAACAAAATAATGGCGGCTTCATTTCGTTGCTCGTTCGTTCGCCAAAAATTAGGGCTTGTATAAAATCGAAGATGCCGACTTTTATAGCTCGATCGAAGGATGATTTCGTTGCTTACTCTGTCAATCGACGTCTCCTTACTTTGCTCACGGCTCCTTCAATTTGCTTCAGATCAAGGTGAGTGATTTTTATTTTCACTCACATCTAGTTTGAATTTTAGTGATTTTGAACTTGCAATTTCGTGTTTTCTCGGCTCTGAATTGATGTTAGACTACGGTCACTTTGATTTTGTGATTTTGCAAATTCCTTGATTTGGTGAAACTGGATTTTGTGAAATTGCTAATTTCTTGATTTCCAAGACTCTGACTTTGCTTGCCGTTGAATTCTTTGACGATGATGTTGATTTCGTTTTGTGCTTGACTATGGCCCTTAACTGTTGACTTCGGCTTTGACTCGAATTTTGATTGCACTGTGTATATCCTGACATCTGTCAGATGATTATATTGGTCACTGGTCTTATGTATATGTGATCTTGAAGTTAAACATTAGAGTCTTGTTTAATTGCAGTCTTCATATTGATAGTATATATATGTATGTCATTGACCCTTTGTATATTGCATCACTGTAGTCCGGTCTGCATTGTTGTCACTGCTATGTTGAAGTCGCCTCTGATGTCGTGGCATTCATATTTTACTGTGTGTAAACTTGTTGTCATTATAGTTGCACCTGTTTGTATGTGCAGTCCCAGATGAGCCTATGTTTTATGGTCTTCATGTAGCATGCATTGTTCATATTATTCCTCTGATGCATTTTGTTTTGCATCTCCATTTGTACTCGAGTTAGACCTGTTGCATGCATTGTTCATGTTATTCCTCTGATGTAGTTTGTTTTGCATCTCCATTTGTACTTGAGTTAGACCTGTAGCATGCGTTGTTCATGTTATTCCTCTGATGTAGTTTGTTTTGCATCTCCATTTGTGTACCCGAGTTACTCGATTCATGTGCATTATCAACTACTTGAAGTTTTCTTGCTTCACTTTAGTGTCTGTAGTTTCTTTTGTTGTAGTGTGCCCTTGTATTCATATGCTGACTGTAGTTTTTGTTGCAGTCTCCGTTTTCTGCTGGGTTGATTTGAACTATGGTCGAGGCTTGATTTTATGTCTTGACCATTTCATTTGAGTTTATACCTGTGTTGAACCCAGCTAATAGCTCGGGTTTGACCTTGTGTTCGTTTGTGAATTTTCATTGTGCATTCATGTGCGCTTTGTTCATTTAATGGTAACTGGGTGGATGCTGTGCTCATACTGTTGCAGTTCCATCTGGTTCATTTTGATTTGAGTTGGTGCCATTTGCTTCTGATTCATTGAGCTTTTGTGTATTTCATATACTGCAGTGGCGAGGCAGTGCACGCGAGCGTGTACCGCAGCCAATCAGTATTGATGTTTTTAAGTGATATTTCAATTGTTTGAATTGTTTCGTGTGTCCAACTCAATATTTTGAAATTGTATTTTGATTTGGTTTGATTGATCATTTTGTTATTGTCTAATTATCTATTTGATAATTAGATTATGAGTTTCTAATTATTTATTTAATAATTAGATTTTGTTGTTAATTGCCGTTTAGGAAATCCTGTTGTCTTCTAAATTATCTTCATTGATAATCCTTTCATTTATCTTCATTGATAATTTGAATTTTCTGTTTAATACTATTACGTGTTATATTTATCGTTATCTAATTCCTTATTAAAGGATTGGATAGGTAAGATTTATTGTGACTGTCGTCTATTTGATTATTTAATTATTATTGCTTCCGTGCATTAATAACTGAGTTTGAATTAGACCGAGCCGTGTATTATTTTCTATTGAATTTAATACTCGGGTCAGATCGAGTTATTTCAGGTTGTTGATATCTTGCTTTGGGTTGCTGCTTAAGCTATGAAGTCACTTCATATCTTTTGGAGTAGTCGTTTTCATTTTATAGGATGGTATGTATTCATGTATATTATTTACGATAATGTACTTGTATATGTAACCTCCAGTGTCGACAGTTGTAGTTGTATCATATGAATTGTATCACATGTATTGCAACTAACTTCAGTTATATATATATATGTATTTTATACTATCTATGTTCTGTGGTTAGCTTATCTGTGTTATTATTATATATGTTGTCCTAAACTATTATGAACCATCGTAGTTCGTTTTATACTGGAATTGGATATGTCGATGGGAGTAAATAAATAAGAGATTAAAAAAAAATACCACTCCTATCGAGATAACCAATACTAGTGTATGGCTTAACTATGGATGACCGCTCCTATCCAGCCTTATTCTTCGTAATAACAGACAGTATTTCTTTTAATACCCTTTGTTATTGTGAGCATAGAGGTAGGGCGTTACAGTTGGTATCAGAGCGAGGGTTTATGGACATAATATAGAACATAACTTAGATGGAACATGTGTTACAACTATTTGTTGATGTTTATTTGTGTCTTGAGTCAAAACTAAAGTTTTGAAATTACGATGAAATTTTTAAATATCTTTATTTAAAAATAAAAGTGAAATTGTGTTTTGATGATTGATTAATTTGTGTCTGTTTATCAGAATGCGCAGCGGAAACAGTGAGACTACCTTCGTTGAGTACAGCTGATAACCTTTTTGATTTAAAAATCAAAATATGAAAATGAAATTAAATTCATTATGTTGTTACATAGATGTGTTTATTTTTGTTTTCTTTGAAAATTTCGAATCCGATTCGAGGATCCGAAGTGATTGCAGTTATGGATTTTGTTGAGATTTTTGCTGTTTTAAATTGTCTTCATTGAAGATATAATCGAGAGATTTCTTTGTTCATCTTGTAGTATGCGTGCAAATATGAGTTGCACGTTATTGCATTAATTTTACATTGAACCGGTGTTTGGTTTTAAACGTATTTTGTTGCCATTATTTTTATAACGGGATTTTTACACCAGTTCTAAATTTTTGAAGCACGGTGTTTTGTTGACAATTTTTATGAATGAAAATTCTCTGGTATTATATTTTGATGCGAATTATTTTGATGAGATTTTGACGTATAAAAATTACTGTCGCTTTGACTTCAGTAACCGTCAAATTTAAAGTGAATTTTCAAGCGGTTATCCCGCAATGCTGATTTTGAGATCCGTTTTTACGGTGTTTTGAGAAGTGCAATTTCCTAATCGAATTTGCTATAGGTGTTGTTGTTTTAATCACGTGTTTTAAAAATAGTTTTAAAATAAAATTGTTTTCCAAAATTTCTACATTTTGCGCTTTCAAAAGAATGAGGAAGCGATTTAAACGCTTCAGCAAAATTGAGGACTATGAACCCTCACTTTTACTGATTCGCTTAATTTCAGACTTGTCCGTTGGAGAACGTAAAATACTATTAATTTAAAATACACAATTTTGCACTTTCAAGGAAATGATGAAGAGAATAAAACTCATGGTATGAGACATGTGCGTTTGCTATTTCGATTAATTCCGGACTCGTTAATTGAAATATTTGCTGTTTGATGATTTTGATCATTTGTTGGGCTTTCGGGCCACTCTGCTGGACCTTCGGGTCATATGTTGGGCTTTCGGGCCACTCTGCTGGACCTTCGGGTCATTTGTTGGGCTTTCGGGCCACTCTACGGACCTTCGGGTCAAATACCAGTACTAGACCTTTGGGTCACTCAACGGACCTTCGGATCATCTGATGGGCGCCAAAATTTATAGTACTTGGTAGGCTTCGGCCATTTGTTGATGCACGTGCGGCGTAGCTAAAACTCGCCATCTGCTGGGATCGATCCACCTTTTATGTTGATTTTCTAGTTATCTTAATTGATTCTAGATATTTCTTGCTTCTAATTATCTGCAGGTAATTAGATATTTGCTATTATGAGTTCTAATTATCTTTGTTGATAATTAGATATTTGCTGTTATGAGTTTTAATTATCTTTGTTGATGATTAGATATTTGTTGTTTCTGATTATCTTTGTTGATAATTAGATATTTGTTGATTTGATATTTCTGATTATCGATTTTGATAAATAGATATTTGTTGTTTCTGATTATCAGTTTTGACAATTAGATATTTGTTGATTTGAGGTTCTAATTATCGTTGTTGATAATTAGATATTTTCTCTTATGAGTTCTAATTATCTTTCTTGATAATTAGATATTTGCTGTTATGAGTTCTAACTATCTTTGTTGATAATTAGATACTTGTTGTTTCTGATTATCTTTGTTGATATTAGATATTTGTTTATTTTAGATTTCTGATTATCGTTTTTGGTAATTAGATATTTGTTGTTTCTGATTATCGTTTTTGGTAATTAGATATTTGTTTATTTGAGATTTCTGATTATCGTTTTTGATAATTAGATATTTGTTGATTTGAGGTTTCTGATTATCGTTTTTGATAATTAGATATTTGTTGATTTGAGATTTTCGATTATCGTTTTTGATAATAGATATTTGTTGATTTGGGATTTCTGATTTGAGATTTCTGATTATCATTTTTGATAATTAGATATTTGTTGATTTGAGATTTTTGATTATCGTTTTTGATAATGAGATATTGGTTGATTTGAGATTTCTGATTATCGTTTTTGATAATTAGATATTTGTTGTTTCTGATTATCGTTTTTGATAATCAGATATTTTTTGATTTGAGATTTCTGATTATCGTTTTTGATAATTAGATATTTGTTGTTTCTGATTATCGTTTTTGATAATCAGATATTTTTTGATTTGAGATTTCTGATTATCGTTTTTGATAATTAGCTATTTGTTGATTTGAGGTTTCTGATTATCGTTTTTGATTATTAGATATTTGTTGATTTGAGGTTTCTGATTATCGTTTTTGATAATTAGATATTTGTTGATTTGAGATTTCTGATTATCGTTTTTGATAATTAGATATTTGTTGATTTGAGGTTTCTGATTATCGTTTTTGATAATTAGATATTTGTTGATTTGAGATTTCTGATTATCGTTTTTGATAATTAGATATTTGTTGGTTTGAGCTTTCTGATTATCGTTTTTGATAATTAGATATTTGTTGATTTGAGATTTCTGATTATCGTTTTTGATAATTAGATAATTGTTGTTTTCTGATTATCATTTTTGATAATCGGATATTTGCTAATTTTGCTGATTATGAGATTTTCTAGTCTCTAATTGATTCTAGATTATGTTGATTATATTGAATTGCTGTTTTCTATCTATCTCTGTTGATAGTTAGCGTTTGCTGATTATGAAGTTCGTGTTTTCTAATTATCTGTTGGATAACAAGATATTTGCGGTTTTGCGATATGTGATTTGTATTTTCTAATTGCCTTTGTTGATAATTAGATTTTGTAGTTTTCTAATTATCGTAACGATAATTAGATATTGCTGTTTTTTGATTTCTGTATTCTATTATCTAATTGATAATTAAATTTTGCTGATAATTGTAATTATTCAGTTTGTTGTTTTCTGATTATCTACTTGATAATTAGATTTTGTTGAGAATTTGTGAATTTCTTTTATGGAATTAAAAGATTTCTTTGGCGTTTGTGTTCTTAACCTTTATTTTTCTAGCTTAACCAGTTTATGTTAGAAAAATAATTGTTACTGACGATTTTAATTATGAAAATTGCGGGGACGCAATTTTTATAAGGAGGGGAGTCTGTAATAACCCGGGGTTTTGTAACAATTAATTATCGTCAAATGACGATTAAATTGGTTGTTAATTGCTATTGGGAGTTTTAATCAGATTGAAATTCTTTTTCTAAAAAAAAAGAAAATTTTTGTTAAGATTATGTGGGCTAAAAATTTAACCTTGGCCCGCGTCTCTTTTCCTTGGTGTTGTGATTACTATCAAAAGAAAATAACCGGTTCCCTCTTTTATTCATTTTTTCACTAACCCTAAACCAAACAAACGAAAGAAAATAATGGTGGCTTCATTTCGTTGCTCGTTAGTTCCTCAAAAATTAGGGCTTGTGTAAAATCGAAGATGTCGACTTTTGTAGCTCGATCGAAGGATGATTTCGTTGCTTGCTCTGTCAATCAACGTCTCCTTACTTTGCTCACGGCTCCTTCAATTTGCTTCAGATCAAGGTGAGTGATTTTTATTTTCACTCACATCTAGTTCGAATTTTAGTGATTTTGAACTTGCGATTTCGTGTTTTCCTCGGCTCTGAATTGATGTTAGACTTCGGTCACTTTGATTTGGTGAATTTGCAAATTCCTTGATTTGGTGAAACTGGATTTTGTGAAATTGCTAATTTCTTGATTTCCAAGACTCTGACTTTGCTTTCCGTTGAATTCTTTGACGATGATGTTGATTTCGTTTTGTGCTCGACTGTGGCCCTTAACTGTTGACTTCGGCTTTGACTTGAATTTTGATTGCACTATGTATGTCTTGACATCTATCAGATGATTATATTGGTCACTGGTCTTATGTATATTTGATCTTGAAGTTAAACATTAGAGTCTTGTTTAATTGCAGTCTTCATATTGATAGTGTAGATATGTATGTCATTGACCCTTTGTATATTGCATCACTGTAGTCCGGTCTGCATTGTTGTCACTGCTTGTTGAAGTCGCCTCTGATGTCGCGGCGTTCATACTTTACTGTCGTGTAAACTTGTAGTCATTATAGTTGCACCTATTTGTATGTGCAATCCCACATGAGCCCATGTTGTCTGGTCTTCATGTAGCATGCATTGTTCATATTATTCTTCTGATGCAGTTTGTTTTGCATCTCCATTTGTACTCGAGTTAGACCTGTAGCATGCATTGTTCATGTTATTCCTCTGATGTAGTTTGTTTTGCATCTCCATTTGTACTCGAGTTAGACCTGTAGCATGCATTATTCATGTTATTCCTCTGATGTAGTTTGTTTTTCATCTCCATTTGTGTACCCGAGTTACTTGATTCATGTGCATTATCAACTACTTGAAGTTTTCTTGCTTCACTTTGGTGTCTGCAGTTTCTTTTGTTGCAGTGTGCCCTTGTATTCATGTGGTGGCTGTAGTTTTTGTTGCTGTCTCTGTTTTCTATTGGTTGATTTGAACTATGGTCGAGGCTTGATTTTATGTCTTGACCATTTCATTTGAGTTTATACCTGTGTTGAACCCAGCTAATAGCTCGTGTTTGACCTTGTGTTCGTTTGTGAATTTTCATTGTGCATTCATGTGCACTTTGTTCATTTGATGGTAACAGGGTGGATGTTGTGCTCATGCTGTTGCAGTTTCATCTGGTTCATTTTGATTTGAGTTGGTACCATTTGCTTCTGATTCATTGAGCTTTTGTGTATTTCATATACTACAGTGGCGAGGCAGTGCACGCGAGCATGTCTGCAGCCAATCAGTATTGATGTTTTTAAGTGATATTTCAATTGTTTGAATTGTTCGTGTGTCCAACTCAATATTTTGAAATTGTATTTTGATTTGGTTTGATTAATCATTTTGTTGTTGTCTAATTATCTATTTGATAATTAGATTATGAGTTTCTAATTATTTATTTAATAATTAGATTTTGTTGCTAATTGCCGTTTAGGCAATCCTGTTGTCTTCTAATCTATCTTCATTGATAATCCTTTCATTTATCTTCGTTGATAATTTGAATTTGCTGATTCGTTGTTTAACACTATTACGTGTTATATTTATCGTTATCTGATTCCTTATTAAAGGATTGGATATGTAAGATTTATTGTGACTGTCGTCTATTTGATTATTTAATTATTATTGCTTCCGTGCATTGATAACTGAGTTTGAATTAGACTGAGCCATGTATTATTTTCTTTTGAATTTAATACTCGGGTCCGACCGAGTTATTTAAGGTTGTTGATATCTTGCTTTGG
Organism: Allium cepa; assembly: GCA_030765085.1. Taxonomy (NCBI): domain Eukaryota; kingdom Viridiplantae; phylum Streptophyta; class Magnoliopsida; order Asparagales; family Amaryllidaceae; genus Allium; species Allium cepa. The sequence continues at coordinate 475,658,645 of CM060932.1, forward strand.
GTTGCTGCTTGAGCTATGAAGTCACTTCATATCTTTTGGAGTAGTCTTTGTCATTTTATAGGATGATATTTATTCATGTATATTATTTACGATAATGTACTTGTATATGTAACCTCCAGTGTCGACAGTTGTAGTTGTATCATATGTATTGTATCACATGTATTGTAACTGAGTTCAGTTATATATATATATATATATATATATATATATATATATATATATATGAGATTTTATACTATCTGTGTTCTGTGGTTAGCTTATCTGTGTTATTATTATATATGTTGTCCTAAACTATTATGAACCATCGTAGTTCGTTTTATACTGGAATTGGATATGTCGATGGGAGTAAATAAATCAGAGATGAAAAAAAATATACCACTCCTATCGAGATAACCTATACTAGTGTAAGGCTTAACTATGGATGGCTGCTCCTATCCAGCCTTATTCTTCGTAATAACAGACAGTATCTCTTTTAATACCCTTTGTTATTGTGAGCATAGAGGTGGGGCATCACACAAGTCATGCAATTACTCACATAACTTGTCGCATCTCGCTTTAATCCTTCCTAGTAATACAAGCGGCGCATATCAGCATACATCTTGCTGCTGCCTGGATGGATAGTATACTTAGAACGGTGACATTCAGCTAGAATGTCCCGCCTAAGTTCTGAAATAGGAGGCATGACTAGACGGTCCTTCTTTCGAAGACACCCATGAATATCGATGCTGAAATCCCTCGTCTCAGTATCATCATGGGATTCAAACTTACACTTATGAATAAGAGCAGATATATCGGAGTCTTGCCACTGAGCCTCAGCAATCCGATCTAGAAGAGTAGGACGAGCTTCCATGCTATATAATAGAATATGAGAGTTGGATGTGGAAGCACGATCATGAATATCACACATGGAAAGAGTCTCAAGAACTTTCCATTCTGCAACCATCATGGAAACAATAGCTGAATGCTTGCGCTCAAAGCATCAGCCACTCGATTCCCCTTGCCAGGGGTATACTGAATATCGAAATCATATGAAGCTTGAAACTCGAGCCAACACTGCTGTCGCATGTTGAGCTCCTTCTGGGTGAACAAGTATTTGAGAGACTTATGATCGGTAAAGAGAGTAAAGTGCTCTCCCAACAAATAATGATGCCACATCTTTAAAGCAATGGCAATTGTGGCAAGCCCTAAATCATGGGCAGCGTACCGAACCTCGTTTGGACGTAATTGCCTTGAAGCGTAGGCAACTACCCTATCCTTTTGCATAAGAACTGCACCGAGGCCACTATGACTGGCATCAGTATAGACAATAAGATCATGATTCCCTTCGGGAACCACAAGAACATGAGCACTAGTGAGAAGCTCCTTCAATCTTTGAAAGGAAGCCTCACACTTATCTGACCATATATAGCGAACGCCTTTCTTCGTAAGGCTAGTCAATGGAAGCACAATACGGGAAAAGTCTTTGATGAAGCGGCGGTAATAACCCGCCAAGCCAAGAAAGCTACGAATCTCATGAACATTCTTGGGCCTCCTCAAATTTCTGATGGCTTCGATTTTGGAAGGATCGACCGAAATGCCTTCGGAAGAAACAACATGGCCCAAGAATTTAACTTGCTTTTCTCGAAAGTGACACTTAGAAAGTTTTGCTTTGAATTGATGTTGTCGAAGAGTACTCAAAAATATTCTAAGATGTCTAGCATGGTCCGCTTCGGACTTAGAATATACAAGAATGTCATCAATGAATACAAGAACGAACTTATCGAGGTATTCCCGGAATACTCGATTCATAAGGTCGACGAAATAAGCAAGGGAATTCGTTAAACCGAACGGCATGACGAGCCACTCATATGAACCATAGCGAGTGCGGAAAGCTGTAAGTGGAATGCTATCTTCCGCAACTCAGAGCTGATGAAATCCTATGGCAATGTCAAGCTGTGAGAATGTAAGGACCCATAAAATTTTAGCAATTTTTAATTGGTTTATAACGTATTGAATTGGATTTTTGAGAAATTACTAAAAAAAATTATATTTGGATTACGTATAATTATAATTGATTCAGAAATTTGCATGAAATCAAGGGAATCGACTGTTACCATAAATTTTATTTTCCTGTCCATTCAAATTTTACATCAGTCACAAACCAATCAATACCTTACCTTTATTACTCCCTGTATTCGTGCTGTAGCTCTTTAATTTTCTATCCGTTGTTATTTCATTTCGGGTTCGTTCCTTCCCTATTTATTCCATTTCAAACGTTTTCTCTTCTCTCTGGCAGAAACACAATATTTTACATCATTTTTTATATATATATCTGTAGCTTGCATTCATTCGTTTATTCACTTTTACGTTTCTCATACTTTCTACTTTATTGTCCTTAATTCCCGCGCTTGACGTTATCATTTCAGTTTGTTTCCATTGAATGTGGCACGTTTCATGGTTAATGTTTTATTCCATTTATGTGTGGCTTTCCTTTTGCAACCTGTTCCATTTCTATTTCCTTCGTTTCAAAATTGAAAACATTACAGTTGGACCACATTATTTATTTGCTTGAATAAGGAAGCTAAATCAGTGGATGACCGTTGCTAATAAAATTATTACTTTTCTAACATATATACTCATTGCTACTTTTCCTGACCTTTTATTTCTACTTTTTTTTTTCACTGTTTCGTTCCTGCTTTAAAATTTTAATATATACGTTATGTATGTATTAAAAATCTTCACGTCGCTTGGCCACTCAAGCCGTTCATTTTCTTTCCATTAAAACTGCTTATATTTAATTCCATACGTTTCTTTGTAACGTTTTATAATATTGCTTTCATGTTGAGACTGAAACAAAATGCACCGCATACACATGTTCGTTCAAAAGAAAGTGAATAGGCCTAAAACATGCATCTTTTCATTTACTTTTCAATCGATTTCCTCCCTTATATTTTTACTTTACATTTCAAATTTGAAACGTGGTGCTCAAACAATAGAAATTGCTTTTATTATTCAGCTCAATTAAGGGTGACCGTTGCCATCACATAACTGGTAAAAGATTTGTGTACGTTTTATTTTTTTATGTGGCAACGATTCACATTTACCCTATTATTGCCTTTTTAACTTCATTGGTTTTCATTTATTTTTGTACATTTCGTTTCATTTATTTGCGCTTGAATTTTTCCATATTCGTTACTTTACATTATATCGGTACGTTATTTTTGCATTCATAAAACGTTATACGTTACTTTACATTCATTCAATTTTAAAACGGCCCACTTTATTCACCTTTATATTTATTCACTTTTGGCCTTCATATTCCCAATATAAATCTATACGTTTGTCTTTGTCCTTTCACTTTCTCTTCTTAGTCATCTTGTGTTGCTTGTGAGAGAATACAACAAAGGATATAAGTGGCCTTCTTCTCCATTCAACTGCTCATTTTGTTCTCTTTGAAAAAAAACATATTTCGCATGCTTGTAGATAGCAGTCCCCTCGTCCTTTATTTTCCGAACCCCACCTTTCTCCTTTCCTCTGCAAACCTTTGCAATTCTTTTATACAAGGTAATATCTATATTATAAATATATTGTGTTGTATTTACCTAAAAGTTAAAAGCCATAATCTGTTTACCTTTTTATACTTATATATACGAATTTATACGAATTATTACAAGTTGTCTTATCTATATATATAGTACGCAGATGATTTGTAAATAGCTTATATATACAATTGTTATATACACACTTGTCAACATACAATTGGTTACATAAACAGGAGTATGTGTGCATATTTAGCCATATTTTACATATAGGGTCTGCATATTTTTTTATATACATAATTGTAAGAGCTGAATATATTTAGATTTATATCACTATTTTTAAATCGATCATTTTTTTGCAACAAGTTTTATATAAATAATATGTTCACATATATATAAGTATATGTATTTTACAGTTTTAATGTATGTGTTTTAACACATGGGTTTTACATTCAGACCTTTTATTTACAATTTATATTAAAAAGTATGTTATAATCTCTTGGTTATATTCAAATTTATTATATATATCGTTTGCAGTAATAAATTTTATTATTGATAAAAATGTAAATTACATATGTCACTGTACTTATGCGCATAACTGATACGTAAAGATATATTCTTATACAAGTATATATTTGTGTTATAAGCACGTTACTTTATATTAAAATAATACATAAATAATCATATGTAGGTAGTTGAGTGTTGCAGTGGGTGTGTTAGCTTATAGCAGTGAGGATTTGTAGATATTTGGAAATTTAAAAGGCTATGCATATATTTTGTAAAAGGCTGTGCATATATTTTGTAAAGGCTGTGCATATATTCATAGTCTAAAACCTATTATATATATATATATTTTGTTATAAATAGTTACAGTTATATTTTAAAGTGTGAGTCATAACAGAGTTATAAAGGTTACTATATAACTTATACTTGTATGTTGATGGGTCTGCAAAGATTTACAATGGGTCTGTATACATTTGAGTAACATGAACGTAGTGGGTGGTATATATATAAATATCTTACATATATTTGTTTATACATATACATACTATTTTGGACTTAAGTTGATTTCGTCGATACAAAATTTTTAACAAATATTGTTTTAATTATAGTATAAAATTTATTTTACATGTTTGACTTTAGTATATAAATCCATCTATATACCTTTTACCTTCATCGATCCAGTTCTGATTCGTTTTATCAATTCTTGATCATCAGCCTTGTTCGTCCAATTTGCGTTCAAATCTTGCTTTTCTTTGAGTTGTTGTTTGGACTATTCGATGGTCTACATCGTGATCCAATTCGTATCTTGTCGGGTCATCAAAATCTCTCGCCTCGAAAGATGAGCAATCACTCACGATTAACGTTCTTGTATTGTAACGACCCGAGAAATTTACTGCCAATAAATTGGATTCCTGCGGAAGTTAGCGACAAATTTGAAACTAAAATTTTAGTAATGTAAGAATTTGTTGTAACTATCTAGATCTTTTTTTGAATAAAAGAACTTTTAAATAAAATAACCTATTAAATTTGTGGGTAACGTATTTTGGCAATTAATTTGCATATTTTTTTTTTGGAATGTCATTATTTTATGTTGTAATATTTAAGAGAGATTTATAACAAAAATATAATAACGTCTGTTGAAGACTTCCGGTAACGTTAACGCATTAAATTAGTTTTATATGGTCCAATTAGCGGTATCAGCGACCGCAAATTTCGGAAAATGAATATTTATTTGAACGAACAAACGTGATTTTTCTTTATATTATTAGACTCGTGCTGACAAGGTGTAACGACCCGTAGATTTTAATAGGTTTTAATTGGTTTTATAACGTATTTAATTTGGATTTTGAGAAATTTTAATAATAATATTTTGAAATAAAGTTTAATATTTGGTTTACGTATAATTAAATATAGCAAATGGTAAATTTTCAATTAATTTTATGAAAGTTTATCATTGTGAAATTCTATTAAATTCAAGCTAGCTAATAATTGCTGATAATAATTTTATTTTCAAGTCTGAATATTTTTCTATTGAAAATTTCTAAATCCTTTTCTAAGTAAGACATCATCTTTCGTTTTTCCAAATTCGGACGTCTACTGCTCCATTTCCCTTATTTCTGACAAATTAGCAGTATTTTGGTACCGATCATCGATTTTTGATCGGATGATCGTACCACTGATATCTGTGTACCGTTTTGATCATCTCGTCGTTCAGATCTCAACGGTATATTTATTTCTATATTTTGGGATCCGGTGTACAACGGAAGCTATAAATTGTTCGTTGTAACGGTACGCTAAATTGTGACTTAACTTTTCCTTTTGCGTTTCAAAATTTAAACGTGCTGTCCATTCAGGCAATAAATTGCTTTAAATTATCTGCCCATCAATCTAGGGTCCTGATGTTACTTTTGAAATAAATTCCAACCTTTATTATTTTAAACGTTGAAATTTATTTTAGCAAAATCAGAGCACGCACACTCCTCCCTTTCTTTAATTGATCTGTAGCCGTTTCTTATTCATTTCTCCTTCGGTTTCCAATTTTAAAACGTGCAGCGGGGCCTCAATAAATATTTTCCTTAATTGCTCACCAATCAAGCGTTTGACAGTTGCTAATTCACTGAAAAGGCTGTTGATTGTTTCGAACTATTCGCCATAATAATTTTCATTTGAAACGTGTCATCCAAACAACGATTTATTTTTATAGCCAAATTTGAGGGTACCGTTACCATATTTTTGTTTTATTATTTATTGATTGATATGTCTATCACTATTCACTATTTCAACGTTCACTTTATATTCCATTCTATATCTATTTATTGCTACCGGACAAATAGCTTTCCTTTAATTTGTTCCTTTTTCTTCGCATGTACTTATGTTATTCCATTCACTCAGAGAAACGAAGTAACGGCTACAGTTACATTTTCTTTTTATTCTTTTTATATGAGATCTGCCACTTCCCAATCTCTCCCACTCTTTCTTCTCCTCTTCCATATTTTACTTCCTTCAGATCTATATTTTTTTCCCTTTTTCTTTCTTTTGCAAAAACCCATGGCCTAAGCCTGCTTACTTCCCACTGCCCAACCAATAGCCGACAGCCGGCCCCACCCACTTCACTCCTCGCCGAACCAACCAACAGCCGTGACGCATCTCCACCCCTTCCTCGCCTCACGCGCAGGCGACTCCACCTTTATCCCCTGGCCAAGAACCTCCGCCGAGTCTCACGGCCATCGCACCAGCACCCTTCGCCGCAGCCACTTCGTCCCTTCGCTCCTTCCTTCTTCCTCTGGCCTACCATTCTCATCACCACTCTTCCTCCTCCAAACGTTGTAGCCGCCTCCGCCCGTGTTCACCCACCAGCTACCAACCGCACTGCCTCTTGCTCCTCCCCACAACCGAGAACATCCCTCTTCCCTCCTTTCTCTCCCCTCCGCCTACTGACGTTGTCCCTCTCACCATCTTCCTTTCGGCCACCACAACCTCATCAGCCTCCACCCGCGCCTAAGCCTCCACCTCTCACTTCTAACCACATCCGAGTGTGCTTATTCGTTTGAGATTTTATTATACTGTAAGTATACCTATTCACTTTTACGGTCTGTTTTTTTTTACATTTTAGTAAGTACTAATCTATAGTATATATTGGTTTACATGATTTTGTTATCTCGTTTTTCCTGTAACTGTTACGCATATCTGTATTAGTATATATGTATGATAGTTGGGTCTAAATTTATAAACTGATATATACGTAATATTATATATATCATAGTATAAGTTCGGGTGTGCACGTATACTTTATCTAATATATATATTAGTTAGTTATGTTTATAAAGTTTACAAAGTTATTGTTTTATAATATCTATTGTTAAAAATTTGATTTCCCAATTTTTATTTTCATGAAACCTGGTTATTTACAAAACTTGTATATTAACTATAGATGTTGTTTTTCCAGTATATATATTTCTACACAGAAGTTTCAAGGTTACTGCGTGGGTTTGAAATCAAGCATTGATTTTCAGATTTAAAGAATGTGTTTTAATATAGAATATAACACAAGTATTTTTCAAGGTATGTATTAGGGTGGTTTCAGTTTTCTGTTGTTTTACCAGAAGAGTATTGATTTTGAATATTATGATGTAAGTTATGAGTGTTCAAGCTGCTGTCTTTAGAAATGAATTTCATAAGCTCTGTAATATTTGTTGTCATTGGAAGTTTTCCTAAGGGTTTGTGCACGTATTTATACTTTCAATTTTAATAAGGTAAATGGTTGATATGTATCACTGCTTTATACATATAATATTATGCAAACTATTTTCTGAATTCATATTTTAAATATATGTACGAGAATTTGGTTTTTAAATTTTTACATAGGTACAATACGTTTTGGGCTTTAACGTCTAATTTGTAAAACAAATACATATATTATTTCAACTAAATATATTTACGTATATTTAGTTCAACTCTTATCAAAACTGATTTGAATTTATTCCATCGTTTTCTATTATCAGCTATTCGTCGAATTCGTGCCGATTTGCTTAGATTCGTAATTCAAAATTCAACGTCCGTATCAGCGTGCATATCCGTGTCATCTTCTCGTTCATTTCTAGCCTCGAAAGGTGAGCAATCACTCACGATTAACATTCTTTTATTTATTAAATTTGATTTCAATTGAAACGACAATTGAAATATGCTGCTGTTAGTTGTTTTACTGTTATGACTGCTATTGTCTGTATCTGTTCACCTATGACACCCGAAACCATTATCGGTTAATTATGTATGTGATAATAATACAGATTGGTTGATAATTGATTGTTTGATTGATTGTTGTTTAAATTGGATGTTAATTTTTATTGTTAAGTGATAACTAGTTGCTAGTTTAATTTGGGTAGTATAGTTTACAAATTTAACGGATTATATATGATGGACCTTAATTTATTAAAACCTGACCCCGACATATGTAAATTTGATTAGTTAAATTTGACCCTTTAATTGTCGTAGAAATAGAAAATTTTATACTTTAAATCTTTTGAACGTAGTTTGGATTAATTGTTGTAGTTTAAAACTGAAATTTAAAAAGGAACGACAAGTGAAAAACTGTAATGTAATAATCTTTAATCTACATGAAATGATAGTGTAGATTCTAGAAGTAATCATACAAATAGCAATGTGAATTAATACGATTATTTCGGGGTTATTTGATTTATTTATTGAATTGTTATTGATTGTTGTTATTGCCTGTTTATTTACTTTGACACCATCCCTGTCATCACTGCAAGTTCCCTTTGTTATGTTTGTTTTGAATTGAAATGGGTTGAAAAGATAGACCCAAGTAGTTTCCATTTAATTTAATTTGGAATTACGGGTTGAAATGCTATCCACCCGTATACATTTAGTGTACGGATTGAAATGATAATATCCGTAACACTTGACCATGTGATAAGAAATATATGGTCTTATTTAATGTAAATTCTTAAATATATGTATAAAGGGTAATGATAAAGATAGAGTTAATTATGTCTAGTTTAATCAAAGATTTGATTTAATACATAAATCATGATAAATATCTATGTAAATTTTATTCGGAAAAATTTTGCAATAATATTGAACAATTAAGATTGGGAGATAAATTTGGGTTATTTTTAATGGTATTCAGATAAGGATTTATTTATTTAAATCAATTTGAAATTTATCGAAGGAGATATTTCACGTTTAAATAAATTAAGAAATATTGAGTAAAATGTAATTTAAGGGCACTAAAATGATATTGAATCAAATAAGGGAGGGTTCAAGGCTAGATAATAACGATGTAAAAATCGAGAATCTATATGAAACTGTTAAATTTAAATTGTTATATATAAGCTATGAACCATAGTGTAATTAAATGGTGTAGAGGTTCGGTATGTATTTGGAACCAAGATAGTTGAATTGGTTATGTAGATAACTAACCGAACTTAGTGAAATTTGAGTTTGAACTAGATTGGAAATTTTATTTAGAAAACTAGATTGGGAAAATTTTAGTTGAAATGTTGAATACTTAAAATATGAAAACATATTGAAATAAACGGAGAAATTGGGATATCAAATCCAAATTTGGGAATTATAGATTTAAGTGGTTATTTTAGGAAGATTTAAACTAATAAAATGAGATTGGATTTAATTTAAATGGGAAGGTCGGGTTGATGTGAAACGATTTGTTAAGTTAAGGAAATTGAAAGTACTTTACTGTATACATTATTAAAATATATAAATACTATCTTGGGAAATATGATTATTTAAAGCGAATTTGATATTTGGGTTTGAGCTATAAATTAAGTATTAAGTAAATGACCACGGTGTAATAGTGTATATTTCCACCCTGTAGATAGTTCTATGGACCCTTAGAGGATGGACATCCCAAACATCCTTTAAGTTATATTGTATTTCAGTTGATATTTCATTTGAGTTGAATTTATTGATATAAGAATGTTAATCCTGACTCGAGTGTTTTGTGTTTTGCTTTACGCTCGGGTCAGACTGAGTAATACAGTATTAGAGACTCACCTTTGGAGATTGGAGCTTCATTTGGAGATCCAACTATCGTTTCAGCTTTCAGTTTTCTAGTTGACTGGTTCAGAGAAGTCATCGGCTCGTACTGAAGACTTTTCTGTATTCAAGAGATTCTGATGTATTCATTTTAAACTCTGATGTATATAGTAGCCTCATGAACTACTATATTTTTCTATTCCGCTGCATTATATTACTCTGTGTCTGTGATCTGTGTTTGATTTATTTACTGTATATTTTAAGTTTGCCAAATTAAATTAACAATTCGGTATTTTGAATTATTCAAGTCGGACATGTATGGTTTTAGTGTCGATTTGAATGGTCAAAAATAGCGGGTCGTTACAGTTGGTATCAGAGCTTTGGCTCTAGGCAAAACTTAGCATATATGGTAAATTTATTTACAGAATCACTTTCGTTCGAGTTGAATCTCTTCCTTTTTGACTCAATTTCCTTTGAGTTTTGGAATGTCCCTCGGTTCCGAAATTCATTCTTGTCTCTTCCTATTTATATTCGTTTGATTCTGGAGTATCCCATAACTCCACCGAATGTTTTGTAAAGGGGGTGAAAACACCTTTACAATTGGCATCGATTCACCGAAGATTTTTATATCCTCGGTTTACGATGCTGCTATATCTTGATATGTCGAATTCCATCTCTGGCAATCGAATGTCGATTTGTTTTAGAATTCCGCATCGATCATATCCCTGAAGTCACGGTTGACCCGGTTAAGGTCGCCCGCGATTTATAGAAGTATATCCATCTTCTATTTTGTAATTTAATTATCTCATCTTTGATCGAGTCTATCTTCGAATCAGAATTCTACTGATTGGAGTCCCTCTAATTCAAATCTCTATCTTTGTTTTGAAATCCATCCTTAAAATTATTCTTTGAAAATCAAGTATATTTGTATTTTTGAAATTGTTTTATATATCGAAATTATTATTTTGATAATTATGATTTTATTCTATATAAAAAGTGAAAATGTTTTCGATAAGGATTATATACCTATATATAAAACGAATAAGAAATGTTATTCTATATATAAAAGTTTTGAAAGGATTGGAAATTTTGAAAATTTATAAGAAAGTGATTTATATAAAAAGGATTTATAACTGAAGGGTTAAATTTGAAACTCGAGAATTGAATTCCGATATGTTGAAATTGGTTTTAAGATTTTGGGAAAATATATAAAAATAATACGATTTAAAAGTATTTTTCTGAATAAGAAATGTTTCAAATGGGTTCAAATGAATTTCCAACAATTTTGAAGAAATTTCAAAGAAGTTTTCAAGAAAATAGAAGTCCAGAACTCACCTATGTCGCTGGAGAATAATTTCGGTGATGAGTGCACGCATCATCGACATTGATTTTCGAGTTTCAGAATGGGGGAGAGGCCACTTTAATAGCTTCGCTATGCAAGTGATTTTGTAAAACCGTTTTTGATTTCGAATTCCGAAGTATAAATTTATATTTTAGAAAGATATAAGTATATATTCGAAACAATTTAAAGTGAGACCGGTGTTCAGTCCTCGAGTTTCAGATTTAATAATTGATTTATTGTTGATTTTCAACTCTTGAATTCAAAATTTGATTTTCCTAACTATTTTGAATGTTCGAACACTTCCAAATCGAGATTAAAATTTAAAACTAAGAAATTTTGAAAAGTATAAAATGGTTGATAAAGAATATAGATTTAGTTTGAAATGTTTTGAAAAAATATATATATAGTTTTGAATAATAGTTTTCAGAAAGGTAAATTGAATATTTCAACTAAAAATAGATAGTTTAAAAGTTTTAAAGGGATAATTATAAATTTGGAAACCATTTTGAGTATAATTGATTTTGGGAAAATATTTGGTTTTGAAATTAAATTGGAATTAAAAACCAGTACTTATATGGTGATTTTGGAAATGAATTTGTTTGACTTGAATTATTTTAATTTAGAAACTGGGATAATTTTCTAAACCTATTATTTTGGGAACTTTGAAATTTAGATACTTAATTTGAAAGAAAATTTGGTGAAATCATATATGAGTTGGAAACTGAATGGATATTGAATGATTTGAAATTCAGAACTTATATTATTAAGCACTTGATTTGGGAGTGGTCGAACCTATATAAAATGGATTGTATAAGTATGAAGTTGATTTGAAATCTATTGATTTGAAAGGTACTCAATTTGGAAAGAGATTTTATATAATCGAAGTCTATATAAGTATGTTTTGATATACTATTGATTTGGAAAGTATTCGATTTAGAAAGGAATCCTATACATATGGACTTTATATAAGTACGATATTTGGAAGTATTTGAAAAGGTACTATATATATATATTCCAAGTAAAGATATGGAAAGTGCCTTCTGCTTGATATCCGCTTTGTGGCCACAGCGTGGATTAATTCTATCGATATTATTTTCTCTGATTTTCGGTTTTCCGGATGTAATACTCGAGTATTCCCACCGTGGGTAACCCATGGTTTCTTTTTCTCTCGTGAATGCACAGCGAAATTGCCTGGCTGAGTCTTGCCTAGGGGTACGGATTGTTTCTTGGGGGAACCAGGCGTAACCATTGTGTATCCTGCAATCTGTGTAGGTCGTGAATAGTAGCGCAAGTGCCTGGCTGAGTCTTGCCTAGGGGTACGGATTGTTTCCTGGGGGATCCAGGCGTAACCATTGTGTATCCTGCACTCTACTAGTCATCATGGCGTAACTCGCAGGGCTGAGAAAGCTTACGGATATGGATTGTTTCCTGGGGGACCCAGGCGTAACCATTGTGTATCTGCGAACCATGCTCGGACAAAGGTTTTGGTTTGGTTGTTTTGTTTGGATTGTACTTTCCATATCTGTTTTTAAAGGTTTTCAAGTATTTTCACTGGGTGTTGAAACAAGTCTACTAAGTACTTGAAGAATTCTAGCTTTGCGCCTGATCAACGCATGGCCAGAGTCTGCAAGAACGAGGATAAACTTGTTAAAACATTGAGTTATAAAAGTATTTTCGAAAGGAAAATTTATATCGATATAATAGTATTTTATTATAAAAGTATTTTTCCCAACAAATAAATTTTGAATTAATATTTGAAATTTAAATTCTATGGTTCTAGATTAATTATTCGTGCCCGATACTATTCCTTGCATCTACCTTATCTGCTCAGTTTAGTTATTCACCTTGATTATGTTTTCCAAACCTACTTTTCTTTCCTTTTTGAATATAATCTTTAAAATATTGTAAGTATTTTAAAGTTATTAATTTAATAAAACATATTTAATTCCAATAGGTTTTGAAAACTTAAAGTATTAAAGATAACTGAATTGCAAATGAAGTTTTCAAATAAATATTTCAAATAAAATGTATATAGTTAAATAAATTGTTAATCCTTATCTTTCAATCTATCTTTCCTTCCGGTTGTTTCTTTTCTCCTACCTCCTTCCTTTTCGGGGACGAAAAGTTTTGAGTGGGGGAGAATGTAACGACCCGTAGATTTTAATAGGTTTTAATTGGTTTTATAACGTATTTAATTTGGATTTTGAGAAATTTTAATAATAATATTTTGAAATAAAGTTTTAATATTTGGTTTACGTATAATTAAATATAGCAAATGGTAAATTTTCAATTAATTTTATGAAAGTTTATCATTGTGAAATTCTATTAAATTCAAGCTAGCTAATAATTGCTGATAATAATTTTATTTTCAAGTCTGAATATTTTTCTATTGAAAATTTCTAAATCCTTTTCTAAGTAAGACATCATCTTTCGTTTTTCCAAATTCGGACGTCTACTGCTCCGTTTCCCTTATTTCTGACAAATTAGCAGTATTTTGGTACCGATCATCGATTTTTGATCGGATGATCGTACCACTGATATCTGTGTACCGTTTTGATCATCTCGTCGTTCAGATCTCAACGGTATATTTATTTCTGTATTTTGGGATCCGGTGTACAACGGAAGCTATAAATTGTTCGTTGTAACGGTACGCTAAATTGTGACTTAACTTTTCCTTTTGCGTTTCAAAATTTAAACGTGCTGTCCAATCAGGCAATAAATTGCTTTAAATTATCTGCCCATCAATCTAGGGTCCTGATGTTACTTTTGAAATAAATTCCAACCTTTATTATTTTAAACGTTGAAATTTATTTTAGCAAAATCAGAGCACGCACACTCCTCCCTTTCTTTAATTGATCTGTAGCCGTTTCTTATTCATTTCTCCTTCGGTTTCCAATTTTAAAACGTGCAGCGGGGCCTCAATAAATATTTTCCTTAATTTCTCACCAATCAAGCGTTTGACAGTTGCTAATTCACTGAAAAGGCTGTTGATTGTTTCGAACTATTCGCCATAATAATTTTCGTTTGAAACGTGTCATCCAAACAACGATTTATTTTTTTAGCCAAATTTGAGGGTACCGTTACCATATTTTTGTTTTATTATTTATTGATTGATCTATCTATCACTATTCACTATTTCAACGTTCACTTTATATTCCATTCTATTTCTATTTATTGCTACCGGACAAATAGCTTTCCTTTAATTTGTTCCTTTTTCTTCGCATGTACTTATGTTATTCCATTCACTCAGAGAAACGAAGTAACGGCTACAGTTACATTTTCTTTTTATTCTTTTTATACGAGATCTGCCACTTCCCAATCTCTCCCACTCTTTCTTCTCCTCTTCCATATTTTACTTCCTTCAGATCTATATTTTTTTCCCTTTTTCTTTCTTTTGCAAAAACCCATGGCCTAAGCCTGCTTCCTTCCCACTGCCCAACCAATAGCCGACAGCCGGCCCCACCCACTTCACTCCTCGCCGAACCAACCAACAGCCGTGACGCATCTCCACCCCTTCCTCGCCTCACGCGCAGGCGACTCCACCTTTATCCCCTGGCCAAGAACCTCCGCCGAGTCTCACGGCCATCGCACCAGCACCCTTCGCCGCAGCCACTTCGTCCCTTCGCTCCTTCCTTCTTCCTCTGGCCTACCATTCTCATCACCACTCTTCCTCCTCCAAACGTTGTAGCCGCCTCCGCCCGTGTTCACCCACCAGCTACCAACCGCACTGCCTCTTGCTCCTCCCCACAACCGAGAACATCCCTCTTCCCTCCTTTCTCTCCCCTCCGCCTACTGACGTTGTTCCTCTCACCATCTTCCTTTCGGCCACCACAACCTCATCAGCCTCCACCCGCGCCTAAGCCTCCACCTCTCACTTCTAACCACATCCGAGTGTGCTTATTCGTTTGAGATTTTATTATACTGTATGTATACCTATTCACTTTTACGGTCTGTTTTTTTTTACATTTTAGTAAGTACTAATCTATAGTATATATTGGTTTACATGATTTTGTTATCTCGTTTTTCCTGTAACTGTTACGCATATCTGTATTAGTATATATGTATGATAGTTGGGTCTAAATTTATAAACTGATATATACGTAATATTATATATATCATAGTATAAGTTCGGGTGTGCACGTATACTTTATCTAATATATATATTAGTTAGTTATGTTTATAAAGTTTACAAAGTTATTGTTTTATAATATCTATTGTTAAAAATTTGATTTCCCAATTTTTATTTTCATGAAACCTGGTTGTTTACAAAACTTGTATATTAACTATAGATGTTGTTTTTCCAGTATATATATTTCTACACAGAAGTTTCAAGGTTACTGCGTGGGTTTGAAATCAAGCATTGATTTTCAGATTTAAAGAATGTGTTTTAATATAGAATATAACACAAGTATTTTTCAAGGTATGTATTAGGGTGGTTTCAGTTTTCTGTTGTTTTACCAGAAGAGTATTGATTTTGAATATTATGATGTAAGTTATGAGTGTTCAAGCTGCTGTCTTTAGAAATGAATTTCATAAGCTCTGTAATATTTGTTGTCAGTGGAAGTTTTCCTAAGGGGTTGTGCACGTATTTATACTTTCAATTTTAATAAGGTAAATGGTTGATATGTATCACTGCTTTATACATATAATATTATGCAAACTATTTTCTGAATTCATATTTTAAATATATGTACGAGAATTTGGTTTTTAAATTTTACATAGGTACAATACGTTTTGGGCTTTAACGTCTAATTTGTAAAACAAATACATATATTATTTCAACTAAATATATTTACGTATATTTAGTTCAACTCTTATCAAAACTGATTTGAATTTATTCCATCGTTTTCTATTATCAGCTATTCGTCGAATTCGTGCCGATTTGCTTAGATTCGTAATTCAAAATTCAACGTCCGTATCAGCGTGCATATCCGTGTCATCTTCTCGTTCATTTCTAGCCTCGAAAGGTGAGCAATCACTCACGATTAACATTCTTTTATTTATTAAATTTGATTTCAATTGAAACGACAATTGAAATATGCTGCTGTTAGTTGTTTTACTGTTATGACTGCTATTATCTGTATCTGTTCACCTATGACACCCGAAACCATTATCGGTTAATTATGTATGTGATAATAATACAGATTGGTTGATAATTGATTGTTTGATTGATTGTTGTTTAAATTGGATGTTAATTTTTATTGTTAAGTGATAACTAGTTGCTAGTTTAATTTGGGTAGTATAGTTTACAAATTTAACGGATTATATATGATGGACCTTAATTTATTAAAACCTGACCCCGACATATGTAAATTTGATTAGTTAAATTTGACCCTTTAATTGTCGTAGAAATAGAAAATTTTATACTTTAAATCTTTTGAACGTAGTTTGGATTAATTGTTGTAGTTTAAAACTGAAATTTAAAAAGGAACGACAAGTGAAAAACTGTAATGTAATAATCTTTAATCTACATGAAATGATAGTGTAGATTCTAGAAGTAATCATACAAATAGCAATGCGAATTAATACGATTATTCGGGGTTATTTGATTTATTTATTGAATTGTTATTGATTGTTGTTATTGCCTGTTTATTTACTTTGACACCATCCCTGTCATCACTGCAAGTTCCCTTTGTTATGTTTGTTTTGAATTGAAATGGGTTGAAAAGATAGACCCAAGTAGTTTCCATTTAATTTAATTTGGAATTACGGGTTGAAATGCTATCCACCCGTATACATTTAGTGTACGGATTGAAATGATAATATCCGTAACACTTGACCATGTGATAAGAAATATATGGTCTTATTTAATGTAAATTCTTAAATATATGTATAAAGGGTAATGATAAAGATAGAGTTAATTATGTCTAGTTTAATCAAAGATTTGATTTAATACATAAATCATGATAAATATCTATGTAAATTTTATTCGGAAAAATTTTGCAATAATATTGAACAATTAAGATTGGGAGATAAATTTGGGTTATTTTTAATGGTATTCAGATAAGGATTTATTTATTTAAATCAATTTGAAATTTATCGAAGGAGATATTTCACGTTTAAATAAATTAAGAAATATTGAGTAAAATGTAATTTAAGGGCACTAAAATGATATTGAATCAAATAAGGGAGGGTTCAAGGCTAGATAATAACGATGTAAAAATCGAGAATCTATATGAAACTATTAAATTTAAATTGTTATATATAAGCTATGAACCATAGTGTAATTAAATGGTGTAGAGGTTCGGTATGTATTTGGAACCAAGATAGTTGAATTGGTTATGTAGATAACTAACCGAACTTAGTGAAATTTGAGTTTGAACTAGATTGGAAATTTTATTTAGAAAACTAGATTGGGAAAATTTTAGTTGAAATGTTGAATACTTAAAATATGGAAACATATTGAAATAAACGGAGAAATTGGGATATCAAATCCAAATTTGGGAATTATAGATTTAAGTGGTTATTTTAGGAAGATTTAAACTAATAATATGAGATTGGATTTAATTTAAATGGGAAGGTCGGGTTGATGTGAAACGATTTGTTAAGTTAAGGAAATTGAAAGTACTTTACTGTATACATTATTAAAATATATAAATACTATCTTGGGAAATATGATTATTTAAAGCGAATTTGATATTTGGGTTTGAGGTATAAATTAAGTAAATGACCACGGTGTAATAGTGTATATTTCCACCCTGTAGATAGTTCTATGGACCCTTAGAGGATGGACATCCCAAACATCCTTTAAGTTATATTGTATTTCAGTTGGTATTTCATTTGAGTTGAATTTATTGATATAAGAATGTTAATCCTGACTCGAGTGTTTTGTGTTTTGCTTTACGCTCGGGTCAGACTGAGTAATACAGTATTAGAGACTCACCTTTGGAGATTGGAGCTTCATTTGGAGATCCAACTATCGTTTCAGCTTTCAGTTTTCTAGTTGACTGGTTCAGAGAAGTCATCGGCTCGTACTGAAGACTTTTCTGTATTCAAGAGATTCTGATGTATTCATTTTAAACTCTGATGCATATAGTAGCTTCATGAACTACTATATTTTTCTATTCCGCTGCATTATATTACTCTGTGTCTGTGATCTGTGTTTGATTTATTTACTGTATATTTTAAGTTTGCCAAATTAAATTAACAATTCGGTATTTTGAATTATTCAAGTCGGACATGTATGGTTTTAGTGTCGATTTGAATGGTCAAAAATAGCGGGTCGTTACACAAGGCGAGCGCAACGATACCTTATTTGTTGAATTTGGAGGTCCGATGTGGAAGTTATGCGCTGTTTTGTGTGTATATAATGGGTCCGTATATAAATTTATTAGTTGCCGTTATAAACTGAAATTAATTGATTAGAATTCAAAATTTAAATTCCTGAACGTGTTTAACAGCTGTAGCCTAAAAATTAATTAGTACGTTACACAATTAATTGGTACGTTACAAATTTAATTGGTTCGTTACACAATTAATTGGTACGTTACACAATTAATTGGTACGTTACACAATTAATTGGTACGTTACACAATTAATTGGTAAGTTACACAATTAATTGGTACGTTACACAATTAATTGGTACGTTACACAATTAATTGGTACGTTACACAAATTTATGGTACGTTTTAAGATATCAACCGGTTACCTTAAACTTAGATTTCCCCTCCCTGGAATCACTCACGCAATCTAAACTAGTATAAAAATAAGAGGCTTTATCACTTTTCTCTCGTGTTCAACTTCCTCCTTCAGCATCTTTTCGCACCCAAATAAAAAAAAAGGGAAGAAGGCAACAGCCGATCCAACTTACAAAACAAACCCCCTCTCCCCTGTACCAAGCACCGCACCACCTTCCTGACCACCGCAACTCCCCTTCCACTGCAGCCACGCCACCGATCATCCCCCGACGCCACCTACGCCACTGCCACCTCAGCCCTGTGCGGTGAGTTCTTTTGTTTTTTTTCTCTTTTCTCTCTTCTTCTTGCTGCGTGTGTCAAATATAAAAAAAAAATTGAAGGGATACAAGCTTGCATGCGAATGGCCCTGCATGCAAACATTGAATGGTTTTGGATACAGTGAATATATATATATATATTTTCTTCTTTTTTCTTTCTCTGGAAGTCGCATGCGTCATTTATATAAGAAAAATAAAATAAAAATAAAGTGAAGGTGTTAACTTGGCACTGCATACATATATGTTACACCTATATATATACTAAATGGTAAAGTTATGGCTGAACATTTTTTTTATTTTGTTTTCTCCACTGCCTAGTTGCGTGCAATAAAAAAAATGGAAGTGGTACAAGCTTGCATGCCACAAATTGAATATATTTGGTACAGTGAGTATATGCATAATGAATGAAGGGTTTGTGTTGGTTTTGGATTCTTTCCCCGAAGTTGCGTGCGTTATTATAAAAAAAAAATTATATAAAAAAAAGAGAAGAAAAGGTAACAGTAAACATAGGATTTGAACGTTGAGCTGTAAACTTGTAAGTTTGTCCGCGTGTATAATTTTATATATCAAGTTAGTTCGATTTTTATAATGAATTAAGGAATTCATGTTTGCTTGTTATATATATAAACTGAAATTGTAATGACAACCAAATTTTTAAATAATTTTTAACGCGAATACATAACGACGTAAATGTTAATATATGATTTTATTACGTTTGTCGCAGTCGGAATCCATTAACTTAGGAGTTATCTGTTCACCGTCTGGTCTTTGTAGTTTATTCTAGCGCAGTTTATCGTATTTTGGTTTTGAAACTCATCGTTGTTATATATTTTTTTTGTTTGATGTGTATCCAAGGAATTTGACATTTGGCTCCTCCATTCGAATCTGGGTCGTGCTTTTGTGCTTGTGTAGATCCCATTTGTGCAATTCGTCGTTGTGTCTTCAGCTCAAACCTGTGAGTAAATCTCACTAGACGTTTATACTTATACAAATGTGAATTGACACCATTTGAATGGTTAGAACTATTATGCGATGTTATAACTGCATGTGATTAATTATATATCTTGCTAAACCTGTTAAATTTCATGTCATATCATCTGTTACTATATATATATGTTGTGACTGTTCATTTATATCTGTTTATCACACTGCAAGTTCCCTGTAGATTAGAAAACACTATGGGTTGAAATGATACATACCCGAACGGACTTTAGAATAGGGAAAAATCGTTATGGGCTGAAATGGTAGGCCTGAACGGTTGTTACTTAATTTATTTAACTTGGGATTGCGGGTTTGAAATGATAAAACTCGGATTTTTCTTTTAAACTGCGGATTGAAATGATACATATCCGTATCACTTGACCTAAGTTAGAAAACTATATACAGACCCGTGGTTATTTTATAAAGTGTTTTTGGATATTTTTAAGTATTTTAAAAATATAAATTTATGAAATTTGATTTAAATAGATTTTGGAATGTTTTAAATAAAGAAATAATGATTTTTCTATGAGTTAAAAATGTAATTAATGAATGGTTAAATTGGATTATTGAAATATAACTTAAGTTTGGAAATTTGGAATTTTGGTTAAAAAAATGATATTTAAGTTATATAAATAAAATGGAAATTTAAATTTTTATTTGGAAAATGGTAAATATGATAAATTGATTTAAATTTGAATTTAAGTGATTTATTAAAGTATTATTGATTTTCTATGAATTTAAGTGGTTAAATAAATGAATGCTTAAAAAGTGAAATTTGAAAATACAACTTGATTTGGAAATGTGGAATTTGGTTTTGTTTAAAGTTTAAGTAATTTAAATAAATTGGGAATTTAGTTTAATTTTTGAAATGATAATTTGAAAATGTAAATGTTAATAAAGTGTTAAATGCAAAAATAGGAAGTTTACACTTGAATTTATTAAGTGGATTTGTGAAATTTGATTTAATTATAAAATGTTGCTTTATAAAAATCATTAATTAAAAGAGTATTTAATGAACATCTTTGAATGTTAAAATATGATTTTTAAAATGTTTAAATGGTTTAAATTGAAATGTTTTCAAGTATAACTTTCAGCACCTTTTTCTGAATGCTGTAAAAGGTTGAAATTTTCAATGTTTATGGTTTTTAACTTAGTAAATGAACTCATAATGGTTCAAAACTTTGGAAATTGAATACTTGATTTGAAAGTATAATAATTACATTTTTAAAATGATTTCAATTGAATTAAATTATGGAATATAAATTTTTAAAAAAGGTGTTTTGAGATGATAATAAATGAATGTTATCTTTGAATTTAAAAATGTTTAAGTTATGATATTTTGAAATTAAAATGATTTGAAATGAGTTTGAAAGATATGATATTTTGATATATATTTAATGATTTAAAGATGTTTAGGATATGATATATTTAAAATGTTTTGTGATGAAGTTTTGAAAGTTATGACATTTTGAAATTAAAACGATTTGAAAATGAAGTTTGAAAGATATGATGTTTATGTATTAAAATGATTTGAAATGACTTGATATTTTTTTGATAAATATTTGAATTTGAAAGATATGGTATGTTGATATATTGAAATGGTTTAGAAATGATTTAATCTTTATTTTGATAAAGATTTGGATTGAAATGATATTTTATTTTGAAGTATGAAAATATTGTTTTAAAGTTATAACCACGGGTTATAATAACGATTGGTTGTTAAAGAGACCGGGATCGGATATTGTCTTATAGCCGGCCAATACCGAAAACCACTTTAACAACTGTGTACGCGGTGGAGGTTCCAGAATGAAGTAGGATGGTGGCGATGTTCTCGAGGTATATCACGTGGACCCAACTTCCGTGAGTTGGCATAAATGACTAAAACAGGAGCTATACCGGGCTACACAAAGGGTCGCACCCTTTCATCGAGCATGCTCCATCGGAAACCATTCTATTACTTTTGTGATTCGATATGTGGCGCCACTTTGATTCGGGGGTATTGTTCGAGGTGGGCGGAAGCTGCTGGCTTACCGTCACCACCGGTCCGGGAGTGCAAACGGTGTATCCACCCTGGCATTGCCTCGCGTGCCATGTCATCTCCTTATATCGAGCCCATTACGATTTTGGTTTTAAAGATCCGACCGCGTTAAGGTTCACCATCCCCTTAACGCTATTTTCTATATGATTATACTTTACTGATTAGACACTACTGTATATAGCGTATATTACTACATAGTAAATAGTTTAACGGATCCTTAGAGGATGGGCGGTCCCAAGCATCTTCTAAGTTACTTGTACCTTTACTACAGTTCACTTGAGTTGGTTTACATTGTATAAGTATGTATGTCCTGACTCGAGTGTCTGTATTTTTATTTACGCTCGGGTCAGCCTGAGTATTCACAGATTTGGATTTCCCCTTTCTGGAGATTGAAAATCGCTGGAGATTATCTACTTGTCAAGTTTCATCTTTTGCAGTCTGTTGTTCCTTTCATCTCTTGTATTAGTAGACTTCTATGTAGTGAGACTTCCTTTGTACTTTATTTCTTCTGTTGTATTTTATTTAACTCTGATATATTTACATAGTAGTTTCATGAACAACTATTTCTTTTACTTCCGCTGCACTGTTATTATTCTGTGTCTGTGATCTGTGATTTTTATTTACTGTATATTCTGAGATTTGCCAAAATTTTATTTACAACGCGTTATTTTGAGCAATCCAATTTCGGCATGAGTGTCTACCTATACACTTATAATGGATGCGAATGGTTGAAAATACCTGGTTGTTACAGTTGGCATCAGAGCTTTGGTAGCTCTAGGCAAACTCAGCATATGCAGTGAATATATTTACAGAATCACTTAACGAGTTTGAATCTCTCCCTTTTGACTCAAATTCCTTTGAATTTTGGAGCGTTTCCTACGGCTCCAAAATCCATTCGTATCCCTCACTATTCATCTTCTTTTGACTCTGGAGTATTCCATAACTCTGCTTCGAATGATCTTTCTAGTGAGTCCGCGGTCACGCCAATTTCAAATTGAATTGAAAAAAAGGGGAAAACTCTTTTACAATTAGCATCGATTCACCAGAGATTTATATCTATCCTTGGTTTAGATGCTAATATCTTTTGTTATTCCAAACTCTAACTCTTGGGATCGAATGTAGATTTACCCCAGAAAAATCCACATCGATCTTATTCTTTAAGCCACGGTTGACCCGGTAAATGTTGCCCGTGATTTATTTAGGCTTATCCACCTCCCTATTTTGTTATTTAATCATCTTGTCTTTTGTTTCCAACCTATTTTCAAACATTTTGAATTTTACTTGTAAATCTATGTTTTGTTTATATATTGTGTTGTTTGAGTTGTTGATGTTGATTTGGGTTTCCGATCGATTCGTCTGATCAACGCTATCGATAAGATTTCCAAAACACTTTGACAGAACAAACTGACACAATATTATTTTAAAAAATTTGGTCAATGAAATAAATTTTGATATAAGTAAATTTATGGAACTTAATAAATTGATTTAAATTAATCATTTGAAAAGATAATACTTAATTTATCATTTATTGTTCTATAAATAAATTTATAAATAGTTGTTTATAAATTGATTTGGGAACTGAAATGAATTTAAAACAAGAATTTTGAAAATTTAATTTCCAATGGTTTCGAACCTTGTGTTTAATGTTTTAAAAGGTTATATTATTTAAAGTATTTTCAAATAGAAATTTGTTTCCAAAGAATTTTAAGTTTAAAATTAGTGCTCTTCTCATTGTTGCTGGGAAATAACTTTGGTGATGACTGCAGCACCATCGACGTTCATTTTCGAGTTTCGAAGTGAAGAGATTGTTCTGTAGTCTTGCTACAGCTTTGTTTTGGGAAATCAAATTTATTTGAATTTCTAAAATATGACTTGATTTATAATATATATAGACATATGATTTAAATTTTATTTGATAAACTATATACATACATCTAGTTATCTCTAAATGGTTTGAAGAAATCGAAAATTTAATTCTTAAATTTTATTTTTAAAGAATAATTTCAATTATAAAAAGAAAATCAAAATTTTTGAATAAATGATTTAAGCTTGAAATGATTGAATTGGAAAGTTTTATTTGTATAATACAATTGCATTCAAATATAACTTACCTTAATTTCAGAAGTTAACAATGTAATTGGATAATATACAATATAAAAAGATTTTATAAATAAAATTTGAGTGGTTATGATAAATGTTATACACTTAAATTTTAATGATTAACAGGGGTAAATATAATAAAGGGTAATTGAATAACTTACAATAAAATAATGTTAAAAGAACTAAGAATAAAATAAAGCAGTTATAATAAGTGTAAGTATGTTTAACATAAGTGATAAATGTATTGAGAGGAATAAATCTTATTTTTATTAGGAATAAAGAGAATTAAATTTATTAAGTACATTGTAAGTGTAATAAATGATTATTTTTCAAACCCATGGTTTTAAAAAATTATTAATTTTAGATGATTGGATAATAAGATAATGGAATTTGAGATAGTTAAGATTTATTTAACTTGTGTAAAGATTTATTCTCTATTTAAGTTAAAATTTCCATGCTTTCAAATCTAATTCCTTATTTTGTTTTCCAAACTATCTTTTGGTTGTCCTTCTCATCCTTATCTTGCTATAGATTGGTATAGGCATCTTTCTATAATCTTTGATAGATCTTTGGTAATCATTTTGAATCCACCTTTTCGTGCTTGTGTTCTTAATTTTGGAGAATCTTGGAAAGATCATCTCCACCTTGTAAAACTAACCTATAACAATAGTTATCAGGTATAATTTCAATCTCCTTGCCATCTTATCTTAATCCTATTTCACTCTATCTTTGTCCTGCTTTTCCGTACCTCATTCCTTTTCGAGGACGAAAAGTTTTGAGTGGGGGAGAGTGTAACGACCCGAGAAATTTACTGCTAATAAATTGGATTCCTGCGGAAGTTAGCGACAAATCTGAAACTAAAATTTTAGTAACGTAAGAATTTGTTGTAACTATCTAGATCTTTTTTTGAATAAAAGAACTTTTAAATAACCTATTAAATTTGTGGGTAACGTATTTTGGCAATTAATTTGCATACTTTTTTTTTGGAATGTCATTATTTTAGGTTGTAATATTTAAGAGAGATTTATAACAAAAGTATAATAACGTCTGTTGAAGACTTCCGGTAACGTTAACGCATTAAATTAGTTTTATATGGTCCAATTAGCGGTATCAGCGACCGCAAATTTCGAAAAATGAATATTTATTTGAACGAACAAACGTGATTTTTCTTTATATTATTAGACTCGTGCTGACAAGGCGAGCGCAACGATACCTTATTTGCTGAATTTGGAGGTCCGATGTGGAAGTTACGCGCTGTTTTGTGTGTATATAATGGGTCCGTATATAAATTTATTAGTTGCCGTTATAAACTGAAATTAATTGATTAGAATTCAAAATTTAAATTCCTGAACGTGTTTAACGGCGGTAGCCTAAAAATTAATTAGTACGTTACACAATTAATTGGTACGTTACAAAATTAATTGGTTCGTTACACAATTAATTGGTACGTTACAAAATTAATTGGTACGTTACACAATTAATTGGTACGTTACACAATTAATTGGTACGTTACAAAATTAATTGGTACGTTACACAATGAATTGGTACGTTACACAAATTTATGGTACGTTTTAAGATATCAACCGGTTACCTTAAACTTAGATTTCCCCTCCCTGGAATCACTCACGCAATCTAAACTAGTATAAAAATAAGAGGCTTTATCACTTTTCTCTCGTGTTCAACTTCCTCCTTCAGCATCTTTTCGCACCCAAATAAAAAAAAAAGGAAGAAGGCAACAGCCAATCCAACTTACAAAAAAACCCCCTCTCCCCTGTACCAAGCACCGCACCACCTTCCTGACCACCGCAACTCCCCTTCCACTGCAGCCACGCCACCGATCATCCCCCGACGCCACCTACGCCACTGCACCTCAGCCCTGTGCGGTGAGTTCTTTTGTTTTTTTTCTCTTTTCTCTCTTCTTCTTGCTGCGTGTGTCAAATATTAAAAAAAAATTGAAGGGATACAAGCTTGCATGCGAATGGCCCTGCATGCAAACATTGAATGGTTTTGGATACAGTGAATATATATATATATATATATATATTCTTTTTTCTTTCTCTGGAAGTCGTGTGCATCATTTATATAAAAAAATAAAAAAATAAAGTGAAGGTGTTAACTTGGCACTGCATACATATATGTTACACCTATATATATACTAAATGGTAAAGTTATGGCTGAACATTTTTTTTTGTTTTGTTTTTTCCACTGCCTAGTTGCGTGCAATAAAAAATGGAAGTGGTACAAGCTTGCATGCCACAAATTGAATATATTTGGTACAGTGAGTATATGCATAATGAATGAAGGGTTTGTGTTGGTTTTGGATTCTTTCCCCAAAGTTGCGTGCGTTATTATAAAAAAAATTATATAAAAAACAGAGAAGAAAAGGTAACAGTAAACATAGGATTTGAACGTTGAGCTGTAAACTTGTAAGTTTGTCCGCGTGTATAATTTTATATATCAAGTTAGTTCGATTTTTATAATGAATTAAGGAATTCATGTTTGCTTGTTATATATATATATATATATATATATATATATATATATATATAAGCATATATATATAAACTGAAATTGTAATGACAACCAAATTTTTAAATAGTTTTTAACGCGAATACATAACGACGTAAATGTTAATATATGATTTTATTACGTTTGTCGCAGTCGGAATCCATTAACTTAGGAGTTATCTGTTCACCGTCTGGTCTGTGCAGTTTATTCTAGCGCAGTTTATCGTATTTTAGTTTTGAAACTCATCGTTGTTATATTTTTTTTTGATGTGTATCCAAGGAATTTGACATTTGGCTCCTCCATTCGAATCTGGGTCGTGCTTTTGTGCTTGTGTAGATCCCATTTGTGCAATTCGTCGTTGTGTCTTCAGCTCAAACCTGTGAGTAAATCTCACCAGACGTTTATACTTATACAAATGTGAATTGACACCATTTGAATGGGTAGAACTATTATGTGATGTTATAACTGCCTGTGATTAATTATATATCATGTTAAAACTGTTAAATTTCATGTCATATCATCTGTTATTATATATATATGTTGTTACTGTTCATTTATATCTGTTTATCACACTGCAAGTTCTCTGCAGATTAGAAAACACTATGGGTTGAAATGATACATACCCGAACGGACTTTAGAATAGGGAAAAATCGTTATGGGCTGAAATGGTAGGCCTGAACGGTTTTTACTTAATTTATTTGACTTGGAATTGCGGGTTTGAAATGATAAAACTCATATTTTTCTTTTAAACTGCGGATTGAAGTGATACATATCCGTATCACTTGACCTAAGTTAGAAAACTATATACAGACCCGTGGTTATTTTATAAAGTGTTTTTGGATATTTTTAAGTATTTTAAAAATATAAATTTATGAAATTTGACTTAAATAGATTTTGAAATGTTTTAAATAAAGAAATAATGATTTTTCTATGAGTTAAAAATGTAATTAATGAATGGTTAAATTGGATTATTGAAATATAAATTAAGTTTGGAAATTTGGAATTTTGGTTAAAAAAATGATATTTAAGTTATATAAATAAAATGGAAATTTAAATTTTTATTTGGAAAATGGTAAATATGATAAATTGATTTAAATTTGAATTTAAGTGATTTATTAAAGTATTATTGATTTTCTATGAATTTAAGTGGTTAAATAAATGAATGCTTAAAAAGTGAAATTTGAAAATACAACTTGATTTGGAAATGTGGAATTTGGTTTTGTTTAAAGTTTAAGTAATTTAAATAAATTGGGAATTTAGTTTAATTTGTGAAATGATAATTTGAAAATGTAAATGTTAATAAAGTGTTAAATGCAAAAATAGGAAGTTTACACTTGAATTTATTAAGTGGATTTGTGAAATTTGATTTAATTATAAAATGTTGCTTTATAAAAATCATTAATTAAAAGAGTATTTAATGAACATCTTTGAATGTTAAAATATGATTTTTAAAATGTTTAAATGGTTTAAATTGAAATTTTTTCAAGTATAACTTTCAGCACCTTTTTCTGAATGCTGTAAAAGGTTGAAATTTTCAATGTTTATGGTTTTTAACTTAGTAAATGAACTCATAATGGTTTAAAACTTTGGAAACTGAATACTTGATTTGAAAGTATAATAATTACATTTTTAAAATGATTTCAATTGAATTAAATTGATGGAATATAAATTTTTTAAAAAGGTGATTTGAGATGATAATAAATGAATGTTATCTTTGAATTTAAAAATGTTTAAGTTATGATATTTTGAAATTAAAATGATTTGAAATGAGTTTGAAAGATATGATATTTTGATATATATTTAATGATTTAAAGATGTTTAGGATATGATATATTTAAAACGTTTTGAGATGAAGTTTTGAAAGTTATGACATTTTGAAATTAAAACGATTTGAAAATGAAGTTTGAAAGATATGATATTTATGTATTAAAATGATTTGAAATGACTTGATATTTTTTTGATAAATATTTGAATTTGAAAGATATGGTATGTTGATATATTGAAATGGTTTAGAAATGATTTAATCTTTATTTTGATAAAGATTTGATTGAAATGGTATTGTATTTTGAAGTATGAAAATATTGTTTTAAAGTTATAACCACGGGTTATAATAACGATTGGTTGTTAAAGAGACCGGGATCGGATATTGTCTTATAGCCGGCCAATACCGAAAACCACTTTAACAACTGTGTACGCGGTGGAGGTTCCAGAATGAAGTAGGATGGTGGCGACGTTCTCGAGGTATATCACGTGGACCCAACTTCCGTGAGTTGGCATAAATGACTAAAACAGGAGCTATACCGGGCTACACAAAGGGTCGCACCCTTTCATCGAGCATGCTCCATCGGAAACCATTCTATTACTTTTGTGATTCGATATGTGGCGCCACTTTGATTTGGGGGTATTGTTCGAGGTGGGCGGAAGCTGCTGGCTTGCCGTCACCACCGGTCCGGGAGTGCAAACGGTGTATCCACCCTGGCATTGCCTCGCGTGCCGTGTCATCCCCTTATATCGAGCCCATTACGATTTTGGTTTTAAAGATCCGACCGTGTTAAGGTTCACCATCCCCTTAACGCTATTTTCTATATAATTATACTTTACTGATTAGACACTACTGTATATAGCATATATTACTACATAGTAAATAGTTTAACGGATCCTTAGAGGATGGGCGGTCCCAAGCATCCTCTAAGTTACTTGTACCTTTACTACAGTTCACTTGAGTTGGTTTACATTGTATAAGTATGTATGTCCTGACTCGAGTGTTTGTATTTTTATTTACGCTTGGGTCAGCCTGAGTATTCACAGATTTGGATTTCCCCTTTCTGGAGATTGAAAATCGCTGGAGATTATCTACTTGTCAAGTTTCATCTTTTGCAGTCTGTTGTTCCTTTCAGCTCTTGTATTAGTAGACTTCTATGTAGTGAGACTTCCTTTGTACTTTATTTCTTCTGTTGTATTTTATTTAACTCTGATATATTTACATAGTAGCTTCATGAACTACTATTTCTTTTACTTCCGCTGCACTGTTATTACTCTGTGTCTGTGATCTGTGGTTTTAATTTACTGTATATTCTGAGATTTGCCAAAAATTTATTTACAACGCGGTATTTTGAGCAATCCAATTCCGGCATGAGTGTCTACCTATACACTTATAATGGATGCGAATGGTTGAAAATACCTGGTTGTTACATGTATTTTATTAAATTTGATTTCAATTGAAACGACAATTGAAATATAATGTTGCAGTTATTTTGTTATATATGTTATTATCTGTAACTGTTCACTTGTGGGATATGACACCATATCCTGTTGTTTATATTTATTTAAATTATTAATGATATATGTCTGTTATTATTTTATTATCTTCTATCAATCTGCAAGTTCCCTGTTAGTATATAATTCACTGTGGGTTGAAATGATACATACCCGAATGGACTTTAGAATATGAGATAATCGTTATAGGTTGAGATGATAAACCCAAGCGATTTTCATTTGAACTGAATTGGGATTACGGGTCGAAATGATATCTACCTGTGTGTCTATATATATATATATATATATATATATATATATATATATATATACATATATAAATATACACACTTAATTACGGATTGAAATGATAAATATCCGTACCACTTAACCATATGATAGAAGTATATACAGACGCCGTTGGTCCATATATAAATATTTTAAAATGATTTTCTATGGTTTTAGGAGAAATATAGGGTTTTAGTTAATATTGGAAATATTTTTATATATAAATATGTTTAATGTAAAGTAGATTTAATAGTAAACTTTAATTTAATGAAGTTTGATTTAATTAATAGAATATGTTTAAGTATTTTATTTTAAATAGATTTCCAATGTTTGTATATGTAGAAGAAGATAAAGTTGAATTGATTGGAATGGTATTTAATTAATAATTTTGCTTAATTAAATCAAATTCGAAACTTATTGATTTTGAAAACTTAAAATATATTTCATAACATAACTTTTACTTTAGTGATTTAATGAATATTCACGTTTAAAGAAATTGAAGGCAAATATAATGAATTGTAATGTAAGGCTATATAAGTAATATTGAGTGGATATTTCAAGAATAAATAATAATGAAGTTAAATCAAGATCTATATGAAACTGTTAGGTTTAGTTTGAAATGTTAAAGCTTTGAAATACGGGACTGAAATTGTTAAATTGTGATTTAGATCTGTATTTGAAATTGATAAAATTTGAATTTGTTCTTTAGAAGACTAAATTGAATGGAAATTGAAATTTGAAATTTAATTTAATCTGAATAGGAAAGTCGAGTTGATTTTTGAAGTGATCGGTGAAACTTGAGGAAATTATAAATACTTTACTTTATAAAATTTTCAAAATCTATATACATATACATACATACATACATACATACATACATATATATATATATATATATATATTGAAGTGAAAATGATATTTTGGTTTCGAAATATAAATTAATTTGAAAGGACCACGGTGTTATAGTGTATATTTCTACCTTGTAGATAGTTCTGTAGATCCTTAGGGGATAGTTATCCCAAACATCCTTTAAATTACTTGTATTTCAGTTGATATTTCACTTGAGTTGGATTTATAGATATAAGAATGTTAATCCTGAATCGAGTGTTTTAATGTTTTGCTTTACGCTCGGGTCAGACAGAGTGATACAGCATTTGAGACTCACCTTCGAAGTTGGAGCTTTGCTTGAAGATCCAGCTATCTATCCTTTCAGTCATCCAGTTGATTGGTTCAGAGAAGTCATCTGCTTGTACTGGAGCCTTCACTGCATCTGAGATGTTCTGTTGTATTTTATTTCTAACTCTGATGTTTATATAATAGCTTCATGAACTACTATTCATTTATTCCGCTGCGTTTTATTGTACTACTCTGTATCCGTGATTCTGTGATTAATTTATTTACTGTATATGTTAAGTTTGCCAAATTTAAATTAACAAATCTGATATTTTGAGCAATTCAAGTCCGACTTGTGCGGATGCGAATAGTTGAAAATATTGGGTCGTTACAGTTGGTATCAGAGCTTTGGCTCTAGGCAAATTTAGCATGTATGGAAAATTTAATTACGGAATCACTTTCGTTTGGGCTTGAACTCCTTTCTCTTGATTGGAAGTTCCTTTGAATTTTGGAATGTCCCTCGGTTTCGAAATTCATTCTTGTCTCTCCCTATTTATATTCGTTTGATTCTGGAGTATCCCATAATTCCACTGAATGATTTGTAAAGGGGGTGAAAACTCCTTTACAATTGGCGTTGATTCACCGAAGATTTTTGTATCCTCGGTTTACGATGCTGTTATATCTTGATATGCTGAATTCTATCTCTCGCGATCGAATGTCGATTTGTTTTGGAATTCCGCATCGATTATGTTCCTGAAGTCACGGTTGACCCTGTTAAGGTCGCCCGCGATTTATAGAAGTATATCCATCTTCTATTTTGTAATTTAATTATCTCATCTTCGATCGAGTCTATCATCGAATCAGGATTCTATTGATTAGAGTTCCTCTAATTTAAATCTCTATCTTTGTTTGAAATTCATTCTTGAATCATCCTTTGAAAACCGGGTTTTGTTTGTATTTTAAATTTGTCTATATACCGAAATTTTTATTTGGGTAACTATGATTTTATTTTATATATAAAGGAGAAAATGTTTTCGATAAGGATTATATACCTGTATATAAAACGAATAAGAAATGTTATTATATATATAAAAGTTTCGAAAGGATTTGAAATTTTGAAGATTATATAAGAAATGGATTTATATAAAAATAATTTATAACTGAAGGGTTTTAATTTGAAATTCGAGTTGAATTCCGGTGGTTTGAAATTGGTTTTAAGATTTTGGAAAAAATATATATATAATAATACGATTTAAAAGATATTTTCCGAATAAGAAATGTTTCAAATGAATTCGAATGAATTCCAATGATTTCGAAGAGATTTTTTTTAAAGAAGTTTCAAGAAAATAGAAGTCCAGAACTCACTTTTGTCACTGGAAAATAATTTCGGTGATGAGTGCATGCATCATCGACATTGATTTTCGAGTTTCAAAGTGGGGGAGAGGACACTCTAGTTGCTTTGCTATGCGAGTGATATTGTGAAACAAATTTTGATTTCAAATTCCGAAGTATAATTCGATATTCGAAAGATATATGTATATATATTTAAAATAATTTAAAGGAAGCCAATGTTCAATCCTCAAGTTTTCGATTTGATTTAGTGTAACTCTGTTTATAAAAATTAATTTACCGATTTGTTGCTGATTTCCAACTCTTGGATTTGAAATTTGTTTTCGTCGACTATTTTGAAGATTCGAGCACTTCCAAATCAAGGTTTAAAATTTTAAAACTAAGAAATTTCAAAGAGTATAAAATATTTGATAAAGAATATAAGTTTAGTTTTGTATGCTTAAAGTATGAAGAGTATGACTTAAGTAAATTCGAAACTTTTGTTAAATAAATAATTTGCAAAAGAAAATTGGATTTTTCATATAGAAATAAATAGTTTAAAGGTTTTAAAGGCATAGTTATAAATTTGGAAACCATGTTGGGTATAATTGATTTTGAGAAAACATTTGGTTTTGAAAATAGATTGGAATGTAAAACCCAGTATTTATATGATGATTTTGGAATAAATTTGTTTCACTTGAATTTTGTTAATTTGGAAACTGGGATTGTTTTCTAAACCTATCATTTTGGAAACTTTGAAAATGAAGATATTTAATTTGGAAAAAATGATTTGGTGAAATCATATATGATTTTGAAACTGAATTGATATTGAAATAGATTGAAATTTGAGAACCATATGTTACTAAATACTTGATTTGGAAGTTATCGAACTTATATAAAATGGATTTGCATAAGAAAGATACTCAATTTTGAAAGAGAAATCTTATATAATCGAAGTCTATATAAGTATGATTTGATATACTATTGATTTTGGAAAGTATTCGATTTGATAATGAAATCCTATATAATGGACTTTATATAAGTATGACATTTGAAAGTGATTTGAAAGGTACTATATGATATATATTTTCGAAGTAAAGATATGGGAAGTGCCTTCTGCTTGATATCCGCTTTGTGGCCATATTGTGGATTCATTCTATCGATATTATTCTCTTTGATTTTTGGTTTTCCGGATGTGATACTCGAGTGTCCCACCATGGCGTAACCTACGTTTTTTCTTATGAGCGCGACTGCATAGCGCAACTGCCTGGCTGAGCTGGCCTAGGGGTACGGATTGTTTCCTGGGGGATCCAGGCGTAACCATTGTGTATATTGCACTCTATGTAGGTCACATTAGTAGCGAAACCGCCTGGCTGAGATGACCTAGGG
Source organism: Allium cepa (assembly GCA_030765085.1). NCBI lineage: Eukaryota > Viridiplantae > Streptophyta > Magnoliopsida > Asparagales > Amaryllidaceae > Allium > Allium cepa. The sequence continues at coordinate 475,692,979 of CM060932.1, forward strand.
GTACGGATTGTTTCCTGGGGGATCCAGGTGTAACCATTGTGTATCCTGCACTCTACCAGTCATCATGGCGTAACTCGCAGGGCTGAGAAAGCTTACGGATATGGATTGTTTCCTAGGGGATCCAGGCATAACCATTGTGTATCTGTGAACCATGGTTAGACAAAGGTTTTGGTTTGGTTGTTTTGTTTGGATTGTACTTCTCATATCTGTTTTTAAAAGTTTTCAGTATTTTCACTGGGTGTTGAAACAGGTCTACTAAGTACTTGAAGAATTCTAGCTTTGCGCCTGATCAACGCATGGCCACAGTCTGCAAGAACGAGGATAAGCTTGTTGAAACATCGAGTTATAGAAGTTTTTTCGAAAGGAAAATGGTTTCGATATAAAAGTATTTTATTATAAAAGTATTTCCAATAAAGAGATTTTGTATTAATATTTGAAATTGAAATTCTTATGGTTTGAATTAACTATTCATGCCCAATACGATTCTTTTGAATCTACCTTATCTGCCCGGTATTATTTATTCACCTATATTCTCTTTTCTGAATCTATCTTCATTCCTTCTTTCCTTCTTTTGAATATAACCTTTAAAATATTGTTTATTTATATACTACCTGGTTTAATAGTAAATTTTTTTAGTGTTTTATAAATAATTGAACTCATAATTAATTGAATGGATTTAATAAAATGAGTTTAACCAAACTATTAAATATTAATTAATTGAAATAAAAAAAGTATATGGTTTTAAATAAATTGTTCAATTTGTTTTTTAAAGTCTAATTTTTCTTCTGGTTGTTTCTGTTCTCCTACTTTGTTCCTTTTCGAGGACAAAAAGTTTTGAGTGGGGGAGAGTGTAAGGACCCATAAAATTTTAGCAATTTTTAATTGGTTTATAACGTATTGAATTGGATTTTTGAGAAATTACTAAAAAAAATTATATTTGGTTTACGTATAATTATAATTGATTCAGAAATTTGCATGAAATCAAGGGAATCGACTATTACCATAAATTTTATTTTCCTGTCCATTCAAATTTTACATCAGTTACAAACCAATCGATACCTTACCTTTATTACTCCCTATAGTCGTGCTGTAGCTCTTTAATTTTCTATCCGTTGCTATTTCATTTCGGGATTGTTCCTTCCCTATTTATTCCATTTCAAAAGTTTTCTCTTCTCTCTAGCACATAATATTTTACATCATTTTATATATATATATATATATATATAGCTTGCATTCATTCGTTTATTCACTTTTACGTTTCTCATACTTTCTACTTTATTGTCCTTAATTCTCGCGCTTGACGTTATCATTTCAGTTTGTTTCCGTTGAATGTGGCACGTTTCATGGTTAATGTTTTTTTCCAATTATGTGTGGCTTTCCTTTTGCAACCTGTCCCATTTCTATTTCCTTCGTTTCAAAATTTGAAACGTTACAGCTGGACCACATTATTTATTTGCTTTAATAAGGAAGCTAAATCAGTGGATGACCATTGTTAATAAAATTATTACTTTTCTAACATATATACTCATTGCTACTTTTCCTGACCTTTTATTTCTACTTTCTTTTTTTCACTATTTCGTTCCTGCTTTAAAATTTTAATATATATGTTATGTATGTAATAAAAATCTTTACGTTACTTGGTCACTCAAGCCGTTCATTTTCTTTCCACTAAAACTACTTATATTTAATTCCATACGTTTCTTTATAACGTTTTATAATATTGCTTTCATCTTGAGACTGAAACGAAATGCACCGCATACACATGTTCGTTCAAAAGAAAGTGGATAGGCCTAAAACGTGTAGCTTTTCATTTACTTTTCAATTGATTTCCTCCCTTATATTTTTACTTTACATTTCAAATTTGAAACGTGGTGCTCAAACAATAAAAAATTGCTTTTATTATTCAGCTCAATTAAGGGTGACCGTTGCCATCACATAACCGGTAAAAGATTTGTGTACGTTTTATTTGTTTATGTGGCAACGATTCACATTTACACTATTATTGCCTTTTTAACTTCGTTGGTTTTCATTTATTTGTGTACGTTTCGTTTCATTTATTTGCGCTTGAATTTTTCCATATTCGTTACTTTACATTATATCGGTACGTTATTTTTGCGTTCATAAAACGTTGTACGTTACTTTGCATTCATTAAATTTTAAAACGGCCCACTTTATTCACCTTTATATTTATTCACTTTTGGCCTTCATATTCCCAATATAAATCTTTACGTTTGTCTTTGTCCTTTCACTTTCTCTTCTCAGTCGTCTAGTGTTGCTTGTGAGAGAATACAACAAAGGATATAAGTGGCCTTCTTCTCCATTCAACTGTTCATTTTGTTCTATTTGAAAAAAAAATATTTCGCATGTTTTGTAGATAGAAGTACCCTCTTCCTTTATTTTTCGAACCCCACCTTTCCCCTTTCCTCCGCAACCTTTGCAATTCTTTTATAGAAGGTAATATTTATGTTATAAATATATTGTGTTGTATTTACCTAAAAGTTAAAAGCTATAATCTGTTTACCTTTTTATACTTATATATACGAATTCATACGAATTATTACAAGTTGTCTTATCTATATATATAGTATGCAGATGATTTGTAAATAGCTTATATATACAATTGCTATATACACACTTGTCAACATACAATTGGTTACATAAACAGGAGCATGTGTGCATATTTAGCCATATTTTACATATAGGGTCTTCATATTTGTTTATATATATTATTGTAAGAGCTGAGTATATTTAGATTTATGTCATTATTTTTAAATCGATCATTTTTTTGCAACAAGTCTTATATAAATAATATGTTCACATATATATATAAGTATATGTATTTTACAGTTTTAATGTATGTGTTTTTAACACATGGGTTTTACATTCAGACCTTTTATTTACAATTTATATTAAAAAGTATATTATAATCTCTTAGTTATATTCAAATTTATTATATATATATCGTTTGCAGTAACAAATTTTATTATTGATAAAAATGTAAATTACATATGTCATTGTAATTATGCGCATAACTGATACGTAAAGATATATTAGTATATAAGTTTATATTTGTGTTATAGGCAGGTTCCTTTATATTAAAATAATACATAAATAATCATATGTAGGTAGTTGCGTGTTACAGTGGGCGTGTTAGCTTATAGCAGTGAGCATTTGTAGATATTTGGAAATTTAAAAGGTTGTGCATATATTTTGTAAAAGGCTGTGCATATATTTTGTAAAGGCTGTGCATATATTCATAGTCTAAAACCTATTATATATATTTTGTTATAAATAGTTACAGTTATATTTTAAAATGTGAGTCATAACAGAATTATAAAGGTTACTATATAACTTATACTTGTATGCTGATGGGTCTGCATAGATTTATAATGGGTCTGTATACATTTGAGTAACATGAATGTAGTGGGTGGTATATATATAAATATCTTACATATATTTGTTTACACATATACATACTATTTTGTACTTAAGTTGATTTCGTCGATACTAAATTTATAACAAATATTGTTTTAATCATAGTATACAATTTATTTTACATGTTTGACTTTAGTATATAAATCCACCTATATACCTTTTACCTTCATCGATCCAGTTCTGATTCGTTTTATCAATTCTTGATCATCAGCCTTGTTCGTCCAATTTGAGTTCAAATCTTCCTTTGCTTTGAGTTGTTGTTTGGACTATTCGATGATCTAGTTCGTGATCCAATTCGTATCTTGTCGAGTCGTCAAAATCTCTAGCCTCGAAAGGTGAGCAATCACTCACGATTAACATTCTTGTATTTTATTAAATTTGATTTCAATTGAAACGACAATTGAAATATAATGTTGTAGTTATTTTGTTATATATGATATTATCTGTAACCGTTCACCTGTGGGATATGACACCATATCCTGTTGTTTATATTTATTTAAATTATTGATGATATATGTCTGTTATTATTTTATAATCTGCTATCACTCTGCAAGTTCCCTGTTAGAATATAATTCACTATGGGTTGAAATGATACATACCCGAATGGACTTTAGAATATGAGATAATCGTTATGGGTTGAGATGATAAACCCAAGCGATTTTCATTTGAACTGAATTGGGACTACGGGTCAAAATGATATCTACCCGTATATATATATATATATATATATGTATGTATGTATGTATGTATGTATGTATGTATGTATGTATGTATGTATGCATGTATGTATGTATGTATGTATGTATGTATACTTAATTACGGACTGAAATGATAAATATCTGTATGACTTAACCATATGATAGAAATATATACAGACGCCGATGGTCCATATATAAATATTTTGAAATGATTTTCTATGGTTTTAGGAGAAATATAGGGTTTTAGTTAATATTGGAAATATTTTTATATATAAATATGTTTAATTTAAAGTAGATTTAACAGTAAACTTTAATTTAATAAAGTTTGATTTAATTAATAGAATATGGTTAAGTATTTTATTTTAAATAGATTTCCAATGTTTGTATATGTTAAGGAAGAAAAAGTTGAATTGATTAGAATGGTATTTAATTAATAATTTTGTTTAATTAAATCAAATTCGAAACTTATTGAATTTGAAAACTTAAAATATAGTTCATAACATAACTTTGACTTTAGTGATTTAACGAATATTCACGTTTAAAGAAATTGAAGGCAAATATAATGAATTGTAATATAAGGCTATATAAGTAATATTGAGTGGATATTTCAAGAATAAATAATAATGAAGTTAAATCAAGAGCTATATGAAACTGTTAGGTTTAGTTTGAAATGTTGAAGCTTTGAAATACGGGACTTAAATAGTTAAATTGAGATTCAGATCTGTATTTGAAATTGATAAAATTTGAATTTGTTCTTTAGAAAACTAAATTGAATGGAAATTGAAATTTGAAATTTAATTTAATCTGAATAGGAAAGTCGAGTTGATTTTTGAAGTGATCGGTGAAACTTGAGGAAATTATAAATACTTTACTTTATAAAATTTTCAAAAATATATATGTATCTATTTTTATATTGAAGTGAAAATGATATTTTGGTTTTGAAATATAAATTAATTTGAAAGGACCACGGTGTTATAGTGTATATTTCTATCTTATAGATAGTTCTGTAGATCCTTAGGGGATGGTTATCTCAAACATCCTTTAAGTTACTTGTATTTCAGTTGATATTTCACTTGAGTTGGATTTATAGATATAAGAATGTTAATCCTGACTCGAGTGTTGTTGTGTTTTGCTTTACGCTCGGGTTAGACTGAGTGATACAGCATTTGAGACTCACCTTCGCAGTTGTAGCTTTGCTTGAAGATCCAGCTATCTATCCTTTCAGTCATCCAGTTGATTGGTTCAGAGAAGTCATCTGCTCGTACTAGAGACTTCACTACATCTGAGATATTCTGTTGTATTTTATTTCTAACTCTGATGTTTATATAGTAGCTTCATGAACTACTATTCATTTATTCTGCTGCGTATTATTGCACTACTCTATACCCGTGATTCTGTGATTGATTTATTTACTGTATATGTTAAGTTTTCCAAATTTAAATTAACAAATCTGATATTTTGAGCAATTCAAGTCCGACTTGTGCGGATGCGAATAGTTGAAAATTTCGGGTCGTTACAAAGAAGACCTTAGCGCCACTTAACTGATCGAACATATCATCAATCCTAGGTAATGGATAGCGGTTCTTGATGGTTAACTCATTAAGCTTGCGATAATCGACGCATAGCCTAGGAGTCCCATCGGACTTCCTCACAAATACCACCGCGGCTCCCTATGGTGAAGAACTAGATCGAATAAAATGCTTGGCTTCAAGCTCTAGGAGTTGCTTCTTGAGTTCTTCATTCTCTTTGGTAGACATCCTCGTGGGAGGACGACTAACAGGCTGTGCGCCTGGAATAAGGTCGATGCGGAACTCGATGGCCCGCTTGGGTGGTAACCTAAAAACAGGCTCAAATACGTCTGGAAAGTCACGAACAACAGGAATCCGAGACACATCATCATCATCGTCTCGAGATTCAAGAGAGAATGGAGAAGCTTCGGAATCACAATCGACGTCCCGAAGTATAAGAGACAACCGAGCAGGAGATTGGGGATATCGAAGGTATAGGATTCTCTCTAAACGTAGAATCCTGGCATCGTATTGAACTAGCCAGTCCATACCCAATATCATATCGAAACCAAGGGAAGGAACCAAGTGCAGATTCGCACGGAAAGAAAAGCCACAAATAAGGATCTCAACATCTTCACAAACCATACTAAGGGTTGCGAATCCTCCGATAGGATTTGCATCCTCAACGAAGTAATCAAGTAAGAAATATCCAACTATAAAATGTCAACGAGTTCCTTCGATACAAATGAATGCGACGCACCCATATTGAAGAGAACGCTAATAGAACGATCATGGAACAATATAGAACCCTCCAAAATAGTGGGAGATATACCTCGAGACTGAGAAGCACTACCAGAAGCCTTTGCCACATTCATATTACCAGAACGAGCATCCTTCTTCTTCTTAAAGCAAGTGGAAATCATGTGTCCCTCTTGCTTGCAATAGAGACACTTGCAGGGATGAGGACATTCGTGAGATAAATGGTCTCGAGAATCACAGTTGAAGAAGGATAAGACCTTTTCTGAATGAGGTGTGCCATGAGGATGAGAACTAGAATTGCCTTGCTTCTTCTTCTTCTTAGGAGGAAAGGACTTGGATCTCTGGAAAAGAAATTTCTTCATGTGTAGGTTCTTTCGAACCTTGGCCACATCACTACTATCCTTTTCCTTTTCGACAGCTTCGAGGTGAAGCGCTGAATCCACAAGCTCCTCGAATGAGAGCTTAAGCTGAAGCATGAGAGATTTCTTCAAATACTTCTTAAGTCCAGATATGAACTTAAGATTCTTCTTGTATGGGGTTCTGATGAACTCAAGCCCATACTTAGATAGAGACTCGAAGTACAAAACATAATCAGGTACGGAGGATTTGCCCTGCTTCAAATCGATGAAGCGACGGGCAAGAAATGCCTTCTCATATTTCGGCACGAACTTGAGCTCAAAACGGTCTCTAAAATGTTTCCAAGGGAGGGTGGACTCATCCGTCTCCGCTATAAGGAGCTCGTACCAGTCTAAAGCTCGTTCTTGTAGCATACTAGATGCCACAAGAACTCGATGATGATCGGATATCTCCATGCGAGTGAAGATGCGCTCACATGTACGGAGCCAAGCCTGAACCTCAAGAACTGTCTTGGAGCCTTTGAATGGCTTGCCTCCAAGGTGGGTGAAGTCGCTGCACATGCGTGCAAATGCGGATTTGCATGGAGGAGAGGAGTGAGCTGGGGCAGGAGGCTGAGTGTTCCTAATAAGATCAAGAATCTGGTTAGTTGACATATAAACTCCTTCGGGACGAGAAGCACTGGACGGTCCTGCCTCCGAAGTGCGACCTCTTCCTATTCCAGACATAGCTGAAAGTTAAGATAAGATAGAATTATTCACAGGGGTAGATATTAGCAAATCAAATGCATTAAATAAGGAATACTACGGAATTTAAAATTAACATTCCTAGACATATTCCTTTCTATCTACCCCCAAAGGAACTAAAAGGTAAGGACAAAGTCGAGTTTGTTTACGATTGGGGATCATGCTTACACTTGTATTATACTTGATGTTTGGTAATCGTGTATATTATTCTGTATTTATTAAATTTTATCCTGAATCCAGCTTTGATACCAAGTTGTGACGCCCTACCCTGAGACCCATATTCACAAAGAGAATTACGTAGTAATTCTGTCTGCTAATGTTGAGAATAGGGCTGGTTAAGGGCGACCATCATAGTCTTGCATTAGATAAGAGCTAAGTATGTCGATATTTATACTCCTCTTTTTTTTTCATTTCGTCTCGAGTATTCGACATACTTAATTCCTATCTAATACATTACTATGGTGGCTACAGGATCGATTCAGAAATAAAATATAATAACTATCAATTACAAGTCGCAGAACATCAACACAGAAATGATACATATAAATACATACATCAAATGTAATACAACATGTCACTAGTGGTATACAACCACAATATATACATACATTCCCCACAAATGAATATATACATCAAAAGTTCCCAACAGAAAAGGCTACTACACAAAAACTATAACATATCCCAAGTCAATGGTGAAGTCCAAAAGAAAAAGCAAGCTAAGAGTCCAACTACCTAACCAGCAACTCGGTCTGACCCGAGTAATAAATACACGGGTCAGGCTAGCTAGAACTTGATATTAGTATAAGATAAGAGGAATATAAGTGCATAAGGGAATTCATCCTTTAACTATAAAGGATGGGCACAAGTATAGTATAATCTCAATGCATGATATATGTTCACCAAGGGTTGTCGTATGAATATGTTTGATTCAACATAAGAAACTCATAGTTAATGGCATTTAACTCAAATGCAAGGAATCATATGAAAGTCATGAGTGAAACTCATTAAAATTCCAATATGAATCTCATGGAACTCAAGATTAAATTCAAATATCATAAAAACAAAATCACTATATATAACATCTCATGTAGCACTAGGCTATCGATGTAACAAAAATATCTCAAAATGGTGAAATCGTATAAAACTCAAAAAACTCAAAAACCCCGGATTGGCCAGATCCCTGATTGCAAAGCTGAAGCAATGCTGCATGTGCTAAACTCTTGTCTAGTGCTATTTATAATTTAGGTACCTAACTCGTGGACCCGAAGGTCATACTCTTGGTGATCGATGTCACGTAACTCATGGTGACCGAAGTCACATAACTCGTGGTGACCGAAGTCACATAACTCGTGGTGACCGAAGTCACATAACTCTGATGACCCGAAGGTCTATAGCACTGGCATACTCGTGGATGTGTCATAAACTCTCGGAAAGGAACCCGAAAAGTGTTAGCGTGCATCCCATAACACACATTCGCACTAAACGGTTTACTAACCGCTAGTTAACTCCACATCATAAAACTAAAATCTCAAACCTCAAAAATGAAATCTCAGAATGCTCATATATCTTGCCTCATATCATCGGCAAGTGCAAATAAATCTCATAGTAGTTTCTCATAAACCATAATTCCCGCAAGGGGAAAATCTCATCTCAAGACTTGCCACATCTCATCGGTGAGTAATACAACATCTATAAGCAGTTTTCATCGATTATTACTCCTATAATAGGAGATCTCAAACGTCTCAACTAGTCAAATATTGGCTAAAACAAATTCTAAGTTCAACAATCATTGTTGCTGTCATTATGATCTCGGGACAACAACAATCAAGTTCATTTTTAGTCAACAAAACTTCAAAATTTCAAAAATATCAAAACAAGAAACTTCTAGAGAAAATTCTAAGCTTTCCGAAACATCTAAGATTTTTGAATTTGGATAAAAATGAAAAAGATATGCTTAAAACGGTTCAGATGTCTAAATTCAACACTGCTGTCATTTTGATCTCGGGATAGCAACAATAAAATGCAGTTTTGATCAACTTAACTTTAAAATTTCAAAAACATCAAACATTAAACTTCTAGAGAAAATTCTTAGCTTTCCAGAACATCTAAGACTATTTAATTTGGATAAAAATTGAAAAGCTATGCTTAAAATGGTTCAGAAGTCTAAATTCAACACTGCTGTAATTTTGGTCTCGGGATAGCAACAAAAAATACAGTTTTGATCAATTTAACTTCGGAATTTCAAAAATCTCAAAACATGAAACTTTTAGAGCAAATTCTTAGTTTCCGGAACATCTAAGATTATTGAATTTGGATAAAAATTGAAAAAGTTATGCTTAAAATGGTTCAGAAGTCTAAATTCAACACTGCTGTAATTATGATCTCGGGACAGCAACAATAAAATGCAACTTTGATCAATATAACTTCAGAATTTCAAAAATCTCAAAACAAGAAACTTTTAGAGCAAATTCTTAGCTTTTCGGTACATTTAAGATTATTGAATTTGGATAAAAATTGAAAAAGTTATGCTTAAAATGGTTCAAAAGTCTAAATTCAACACTACTGTAATTTTGATCTCGGGATAGCAACAATAAAATGCAGTTTTGATCAACATAACTTCAGAATTTCAAAAATCTCAAAACATGAAACTTTTAGAGAAAATTCTTAGCTTTTCGAAACATCTAATATTATTGAATTTGGATAACAGACGAAAAAGTTATGCCAAAATTCGTTTTCAGCTAGGCAATTTGTGAGCTTACACTCACCTTAAAGATTTAGCAGCGAACTTGGTTGCAAATTATGATCTTTGGTGATGAATTGAAGCCCTAAGCACCTGAAATGGCTGAAACAAAACATGCACAACAAATAAAATTTGTTATAGACAATATCATTTCAGGTTCTAAAAATTTAGATGAAAAGATTTAGGTATTGGTTGTGATTACCTTTTCTATTCTTGATATAAGTGGATTTCTTCTTTAATTTGCAGCTAAAATGAGTTAAAATTGATTTAGTGAAGAGGAGCCATTGTTTTTTTTAGGGAAAGTTGATTTTGAAAGGATGAGAAAAATGAAAACTACGTACTGTACCAAGTTTCTTCAGCTAGAAGGTATTAGTGAGGGTAATTGATCAAGTTTCTACCAAAGTAAGCCCATATGCAAAAATACATAGAAGAAAAACAAGGATATGAGCATCTTTCTCTTAACTAACACTATATTCATACTTTTTCCTTCATTTTAAAGTCATATAAAATGTATACATCCTATTGTTTTGAAATAAAATAGCTATTGTGACAAAATAAAATTTATTTTAACAATAAAAAGAAAATTTTAACAATAAAACCTCATTTTAACACTATTTAACAAATTTTACAATTCTAGCATGAACACACCATTTTTAAAGTATAACATGTTCAAAAATTATTTTCTTAGTCAAATAAAAATAATAAATGGTTAATATTGGCATTATTTTCCAATATTAATGCATTTACCAAAATAAAATCACAAATCGATTATTTTCACTCCAAATTCTTAAAATAAAGTTTTTAAAACTTTATTTTCATCAATTTGTATTATTTCAACAATTTTAATGTTGAAATTTATCTCTTGATTAATTTATTAACTCTAATTTAATAAGATCCCATTATTTTTCATTTATTAACTCAAAGTAAATAAAAATTCAATATTTATACTCAAATCACATTGTTTATTTGAAATAAACAATTTAAATCAAATTTATTTCCTCCATTTTATTTTCAATATTAAATTATAACTAAGGTTATAATTTAATATCATAGGTAATTACCAATACTAGGGTTGTTACAAAACTTGTCCGATCTTCGAATCTATTTGTGGGTATTGTAGAGTGGACCGTGGGGACTTCATCTATGTAGTTTATTTGGCGAATCGACGGCTAAATTTGGCGATAAAATTCGATTTGGGGCTAGGGTTTCTGGTGGCGGCTGGGTTCATTGGGTTACGCGTGGCCTCCGTAGGGTCAGCCAAGGACGGGACGCGGTCGACGAAGTGGGTCTGGTGATGGCTGGCCTCTGGCGATGGTGGATCAAACGAAGCGAAGGCGGCTATGGTTCAGCGATGTTTATGCATGCGTCTGTCGTTCACGGTAGGGCTTCGTGAGTTTGGAGAGGAAGGTTGACGTGGCGCTTTGTGATAGGTAGGTTTTTTTATTTGAATTTCTATTTCCGTATATTCTAACGTTCATAACTTTTGCATACGAGTTCAAAATTATGCGCGATTTCTTTTGTGACGCCCCACCTCTATACCCACACTAGCCAAGAACACTACGGTGTAGAGTTGTCAACTAGCACGGAGAATAAGGCTGTTGAGGAGCGACCATCCACGTGATTTCTTATCACACGGTGGCTATAATAATCTTCGGAAACAAACATAGAAATAAGCATAACACAAATCAGTCACAGACATCCATATCACAAAGGCGGAAGAAGATATGAATATATAACTAACACATGAAAGTGTACACCAGAGTAGTGGTCAAAAAGATCCACAATAATACAAAAGAATGGCAACACGTGCTATACAAAAGAATACATCTATGAGTCTATGTGACGACCGCCCATGACTCCCGCACCAAAACAAGGAGAAATGTGCGCTGAAGGGCGTTCCAGGCAGCCATGGACGATAGTCAGGGGTAGAATAAACATCGCAGAATCTATCGTATAACTCACAGCGCATGGATAAAATACAATAGAGAAATATGTAGTGAAATTCCATAACAGAAAATCATCATATAAGCACCATAGTAGTTTTATATAGACATATGAATCATTCATACATCAAAGCCTCACTACATAACACTCAAACAAATACAGCAGCGGAACACCCAGTACATATAATAGAAATAATATGCAAAAGGCTCCTGCTCGTCTTCGTCATCATCAGCGTAGATCTCCATGAACAGCACCTGTCACCTGCTACCTAGTCTGCCCATCCCAACATGGATGAACGGCCCAAGGTAATAAGAGGAGACATAAAACCTTGAGTCAGACAAAGTCTTAGTGAGCAGTAAATCAACTATCAAACATACCAAAAGAGCATAAAGGGTAAAAGGAATAGGAACTCAACCATCCCACTCCACCTCATTCTACAGTGATAGCCCCCAGACACACATTAAGGAGAAGCAAGCATAACATAGCAGACAATTAAGGTAAAGCAATAACCACTCGAATCAAGGTCGATGTTTTCCAAATACAAACCCCCAAGGCCTAAACCAAGATCAGATAAGCATCCAGAAAACACCGCTCTTGAGATCGAATGATGATACAACCAAACGTCCAAACATCCATGACTCTGGCTATCACTGTTAACCTTGCTTCGAAATCACCGTTAATTGAATGATCGACTCCTTCCTGAGCCATCTATCAAGGGCTAATGGTAACCCCGGTTCTAGACATAACTCCGCACGTCATCATGACCCGTGCCTAGGAATTTTCGCAACTACCCAGAGTACTCGACCACCTACCTGTAGTCTTTAGGGTGTCCAGGCCACCTACCTGTAATCTTTAGGGCAACCCTTGTACTCTTGCTTTGAGTCTGCTAGAACCTTCAACAACGATGAAATCCAAGCCTTCTAGTCATCCTCCTTGACGACTATTCTCAACCTAGCCCAAACTACCTCTTGAGCCATCCATTATCAATCAACTCGAACTACCCTTCAAGTTATCAACATGCTTGGAGTAATCCTTCTCGATTATACCAAGGTTACATCACATCATGCCTCGCCTCATCTTCATCATAGCAAAGGCTCATCTTAACATCATTGTTTGCCTCATCGCATCATGGCAAAATTCCATCTCAACATCATCCAATCCATACATGTGAGTTTCAACATTCACTACATATGCCTTAAGCAACTTTCACCATTCAAGAGCCTCTTCCGTAGCTTTTGAATCATCTTTGACCATACTTGTCCAAATCTATCAACTAGATAACTCATTCACAACAATCAAACAAGGCAAACATTAATCCAAACAAATAAGTAGTCAATCAAGATCTAAATAGGCATTTATAACTAAAATGGCAATTTCATAAATAAATGAGAATAGATCTATCATACATGAATCATGGGTTTTTAGCATAGATCTAACAAATATAAATCATGGGTTTTGTCCCTACAACTTGATGAATGAACTTGCAAAAGTAAACATCTTCATAAGTAATGGATCTATACGTAGATCTAAGGAAAAATGCATAAAATCACTATCTACAACACTCCAACAAACCACCAAACCAATATACTCCTTTGGGTCCGCGTGAGAGATAACCACTACTCACCGAATCACCCAAACACTTCAAAAACTATCAACTTCAGATCTGGACAGCAAGGATTCAAGCTTGATTCGTCGAAATCTCGCTTGAAACGATGAAATCTCACTCAAACGGATGAAGATCTTCAACTTTGGCTCTTCAACCTTCAATCTTGATCTTCGATCTTGGATGGATGTTAGCACTCGATCAAAGTGGAGAAAAGAAGTGAAGAAATGTTGTAGTCGAGCTCTCAAAATGGCAGCACTTCGTCGCTTCAAAAACCGGTGCCAAAAAGTGAGCCAAAGCCCTCTATTTATAGGCTGAAATCCCCCATGAGTCGTCCGCCCCTATGAGTCGTCCACGACTCATGACTCACTACCCAAGCCACTACGACTCACGACTCAACACGGCTCAAGGTAAATACGACACAACACACATACGGCAGCATGCACACGACTCAACCAAAGTGCGACTTAACAGAACCCAACGACATACGACTCAACGACATACGAGCTATAAACACGGCCGACCTATCTCAAAAACCGTCCTAACTATGCTATGACTTACGACTTAACTCGTACCAACGACTCAACCAACTCGGGTTAACTAGTGCTATGGCCCAACAGTTCCAACGGCCCAGATGACCCTACGACCTAACTAAGCCGCTAACGACTTACGACTTAGCATCCTTAAGTCGTCTAAAACTTCTAGGTCGCTAACTCGTTAGCTATGTTAACTCCTAACCCGCTAACACGCTAACTCGCGCAAGCCTATAGGTCGGTGAAGAGCTTAACCCGGTCACATCTACTAACTCGTCCCAGCCTTGAGTCGTAACTCGTTAACCCCGATGAGTCGGTCTAACCCTTAACCTGTTAACTCGGCAACTCACTAACAACCATAAGTCGGCAACTACCACTCACTCCTATAAGTCGGCCAACCTATAAACCGTTGACCCCATGAGTCGGCCACCTACCCTAAGTCGCTCCATCCTCTAAGTCGGTCATGACTTAAGTTCCACACGACTTAACTCTAGAACGACTCAAGCTCCAAACGACTTAATGCAACTATTATACGATTTATCGACACGTAAAATACGGGTCGTTACATTCTCTCCCCCTTAGGAATTTCGCCCTCGAAATTCCAAACAAACAAGAACAATCAAAACTATTCTGCATGCCTACCATCCATAGCAACCAACAAACCATGCATCCAATTACTAGCCTAGCATGCAGAATTCTAAGATTAGAACAAGTTACAAATTCATGAGATGTCACGACACCTTAGGGCCATACCTCGAAGAGTTCAGGATGAGCTGCCTTCATCCTCTCTTCCTTCTCCCACGTACATTCGTTAACATCATCACTCCATTGTATCTTGAGCAACGTAATCGTCTTCTTCCTAAGCTGTTTCATGTCGGTTTCAACAACACGAAGCGGCTTACGAGGTCTTCTAACCACTGGATCAACCTCTAAATCTTCACAGCTATCAACAGAAACCACTGCATTCGAGTCGTGCACATACTTCCGTAGATAAGATACATGAAAAACATTGTGCACACCTGCCATCTTTTCTGGTAACTCCAATCTATAAGCGAGCTTTCCAATTCGCTCAATGATCGGGAATGGTCCAACAAATCTTGGAGTCAATTTTCCTTTCTTCCCGAGTCGAATAACATTCTTCAGAGGAGAAATCTTCACAAAAACCATATCACCTATGTCGAATTCCAAATCTTTACGACGATTATTGGAATAACTTTTCTGACGATCTTGGGCTGCCTTCATTCGTTGCCGAATGATCCCTATACAATCCGAAGTCTGTCGAATCATCTCTGGCCCAAGTATCAGTTTTTCTCCAGTTTCCAACCAACATGTCGGAGAGTTACACGGTCTTCCATACAGTGCTTCATAAGGTGCCATACCAATACTTGACTGATAACTGTTATTATATGCAAATTCCACCAAATGAAGGTGATCTTCCCATGATCCTCCGAAATCCAAAACACAGGCTCTGAGAAGATCTTCCAAAACTCGGTTGACTCTCTCAGTCTGACCATCTGTTTGGGGATGATAAGCTGTACTCAAACACAACTTAGTTCCCAAAACTTCCTGGAAGCTCTTCCAAAATCCACTAGTGAACAATGGGTCTCTATCGCTCACTATACTCTTCGGAACACCATGGAATCGAACAATCCACTTAACATACAACTCAGCCAACTTCGATGCAGTCCTAGTTGATCGAACAGGAATGAACCTTGCACTCTTAGTCAAACGATCTACAATGACCCAAATCCCTTCATTCCCTGTCCTGGTTCTAGGTAGACCATCGATAAAATCCATCGACACTTGCTCCCACTTCCATGTAGGAACCTCTAATGGCTGAAGTAATCCACTGGGCTTCTTCTGCTCAGCTTTCACCAACTGGCAGTTCATACACTTAGAAATAAAATTTCCAACATCCTTCTTCATGCCTTCCTAATAATAGGTTCTCTTCATATCCCGATACATATTATTTCCACCTGGATGAATTGTCAATTTCGAGTGATGACTTTCCCTAAGAACTTCATCTCTCAATCCATCCACATCGGGAACAACTAGTCGTCCTTGCTTTCGAAGCCAACCCTCTCGATCGACTTCAAATCCTTTATCCTTCTCTGGGTCCAGTCCAGATTCCAAATCACAAATAATCTTGACAAGCTTATCGTCTCACTTTTGGCTCTCGCCAATTCTCTCCATAAGAGTAGGCCTTATCGATAAGTTTTGCCAACATCTCAGATTCCAATTCACATCCAGGTCTGAAGTCAAATTCAGCCAAATACTCTAGACTCTTCCATTCCGAAAACATGGCTCCCAATCCTGCATGTCTTCGACTTAACGCATCTGCCACTGCGTTGCCTTTTCCCGGAGTATAGGCTATACCAAAATCATATGATGCTAAAAACTCTAGCCACCGTTGCTGTCGGAGATTCAAATCCTTTTGGGAGAACAGATACTTCAACGACTTATGATCCGTAAACAACTCGAATCGAACTCCCAATAGGTAATGTCTCCACATCTTTAAAGCAAAAACAATCGCCGCTAACTCCAAATCATGAGTCGGGTAATTCCTTTCATGCGGCTTCAGTTGTCGACTAGCATACGCAACAACTTTATCCTTCTGCATTAGCACTGCTCCAAGTCCAGTACCACATGCATCGGTGTAAACCACCATCTCATCATTCCCACTTGGAATAGTCAAAACAGGAGCACTTATTAGTCGCTCTTTTAGGATTACGAAAGCTTGCTCACACTTATCATCCCATCTGAACACTTGGTTCTTTTTCGTCAATCTTGTTAACGGTGCAGCTATCTTGGAAAAATCTTTGATAAACCGACGATAATATCCTGCTAATCCAAGAAAACTTCTCACATCAGATGCATTCTTAGGTCTAACCCAATCCTGGATCGCTGCTACCTTAGCGGGATCAACCGCGATTCCATTTCCAGAGATAACATGGCGTAAGAACCTCACTTCACTCTTCCAGAAGTGACACTTCGAAAACTTAGCCTTCAACTGATGTTTCCGCAAGATTTCCAAAACAATACTCAAGTGCGTCTTGTGCTCTTCTTCAGTTCTGGAATAAATCAGAATATCATCCACGAACACAAGCACGAACTTATTCAACTGATCTCTGAACACTCTATTCATAAGATCCACAAAATATGCTGGTGCGTTGGTCAATCCAAACGGCATTACCAGCCACTCATAAAATCCGGATGGTGTCCTAAAAGCAGTTTTTGGCACACTATCCTTAGCCACTCTCAACTGGTGAAATCCCGTTGCCAAATCCATCTGAGAAAACACCTTAGCCTCGTGAAGCTGATCAAACAAGTCATCTATTCTCGGCAATGGATACTTGTTCTTCTTAGTCACCTTATTCAGCTCACGATAATCCACACACAACCTCAACGATCCATCTGCTTTGGTTGCGAACACAACTGGTGCACCCCATTCGTACACACTACGCCGAATGAATCCTTTCTGCAAAAGGTCATCAACTTGCACCTTCAACTCTTAATGCTCCCTAGGCGCCATCCGCCTAAGAGGCATCACAACAGGTCTGGCTCCCTCAACTAGATCGATACGAAACTCGATCTCCCTATGCGGCGGTAACCCTTTGACTTCGTCAAAGACATCCTCAAATCCATTCACAATAGGCACCGATGACAGTCCATCCCGTGGAACAACCAGCGAATACATGAAGCTCATGAAGACGCCTTCTTCATGCTTACATCGTATCACAACCTTTCGCCCTTCCACATTCCCAACTGTCACCTCCAACCTCTCACAATCAATCCTTGCCGCATACTTCCTAAGCCAGTCCATACCCAAAATAATTCCGAACCCCGCAAAGTTCAGAACAAAGCAATCACAAGCAAAAGAGCAATCATGACTCGACACAACTAGACCACGGCATATCATACACAAACATTACGAACCCCCAACTAGATTAGTCACAACCAATGGCCTATCAACAATATCCGGTTTCAAACCTAACCGGCCTACAAGATCATCACAAACAAAAGAATGCGACACTCCAGTATCAAACAACACTCTAACTGGAACACCACAAATGGAAAGAGTACCTTGAACCACCACACTCTTCCCCTTCTCTTCAGCAGTAGGAGCTTTTGAAGACGACGGCACAGCTCCCAAAGCATAAGCTTGCACAATCTGCCTGTCCTTCCTCGGCTCTGGACAATTTTCTTGATATGTCCCAGCTTATCACAGTTGTAACACTTTCCTGGCACCTTGGGATTCTTACAATCTTTGAAGAGATGGCCCTTCTGCTGGCAGTTGTAGCAGGTCACTTCGCCCTTCGGCTTCTTCTGGCCATCCTTACCTCTCTGTTGCTGCTGCTTCCTCTTCTTGTTTCCACTCTGCTGTGGCCTAGATCCTTCCTTGGTTACAGCAACAACAGAACTTTCCCTAGGAAACAAACACTCATGCCTGAGGGCTTTCTCCACAAGCTTCTCAAACGGATCGTCCAGATGATCCACCAACTATCTTCCAAGATAAGCATCCAAACCGGTCACAAACTTCTCATTCTTCTGATAGGGAGAATCAATATACGATCTAGCATACTTGGACAAAGCCTCAAACTCAGAAACATACTCAAGGACCGATCTCCCATCTTGCTTGAGCTCTACAAACTTCTTGAACAAAACAGATTTCTGAGCTGTAGAGATGAACTTAGCTTCAAATCTAGCTTGGAATTGCTCCCAAGTAATCTCCTCCTCCGGAGTATCAATGGTGATAGAATTCCACCAATCCGAAGCTCTCCCTTGAAGTTGCCTTGATGCAAGCTTCCTCTTAGTTGCATCCTCAACTCCTAAGTCACCAAAGATCCTTCTACAAGCATCAATCCATCTTTGCACTTCAATGGTCGATTCTGTTCCCAAGAAAACCTTTCCTCCAAGAGAAGTATAGTCCTTGCAAAGCTTAGCAAAATCCACTGGTCTTGGAGCTTGAACTTGAACTCCCACATCCACTGATGGCCCCGAGGCTGGTATCCTTCTCATGATCGAAGTCATCATGGCCTCAAACATAGGAGCATAATCAATAGCTTCCCTAGCAGCTGGTCTCCCTCTTCGACTCATCCTTAATATCTACAAAAAGGAATGACTTAGAACACCTTGAGAAACAACTGCATAAGGAGTTCAAATCCTTCTAAGCTACTATATTATATATAGTAATCATTCATCAAAATACAATTACGTCTCTCATACGTAGTTACGTCAGCAAGCGTTGGCTAAAATCGATTAACCAAGGCTCTGATACCAAATGTGACGACCGCCCATGACTCCCGCACCAAAACAAGGAGAAATGTGCGCTGAAGGGCATGCCAGGCAGCCATGGACGATAGTCAGGGGTAGAATAAACATCGCAGAATCTATCGTATAACTCACAGCGCATGGATAAAATACAATAGAGAAATATATAGTGAAATTCCATAACAGAAAATCATCATATAAGCACCATAGTAGTTTTATACAGACATATGAATCATTCATACATCAAAGCCTCACTACATAACACTCAAACAAATACAGCAGCGGAACACCCAGTACATATAATAGAAATAATATGCAAAAGCCTCCTGCTCGTCTTCGTCATCATCAGCGTAGATCTCCATGAACAGCACCTGTCACCTGCTACCTAGTCTGCCCATCCCAACATGGATGAACAGCCCAAGGTAATAAGAAGAGACATAAAACCTTGAGTCAGACAAAGTCTTAGTGAGCAGTAAATCAACTATCAAACATACCAAAAGAGCATAAAGGGTAAAAGGAATAGGAACTCAACCATCCCACTCCACCTCATTCTACAGTGATAGCCCCCAGACACACATTAAGGAGAAGCAAGCATAACATAGCAGACAATTAAGGTAAAGCAATAACCACTCGAGTCAAGGTCGATGTTTTCCAAATACAAACCCCCAAGGCCTAAACCAAGATCAGATAAGCACCCAGAAAACACCGCTCTTGAGATTGAATGATGATACAACCAAACGTCCAAACATCCATGACTCTGGCTATCACTGTTAACCTTGCTTCGAAATCACCGTTAATTGAATGACTGACTCCTTCCTGAGCCATCTATCAAGGGCTAATGGTAACCCCGGTTCTAGACATAACTCCGCACGTCATCATGACCCATGCCTAGGAATTTTCGCAACTACCCAGAGTACTCGACCACCTACCTGTAGTCTTTAGGGTGTCCAGACCACCTACCTGTAATCTTTAGGGCAACCCTTGTACTCTTGCTTTGAGTCTGCTAGAACCTTCAACAACGATGAAATCCAAGCCTTCTAGTCATCCTCCTTGACGACTATTCTCAACCTAGCCCAAACTACCTCTTGAGCCATCCATTATCAATCAACTCGAACTACCCTTCAAGTTATCAACATGCTTGGAGTAATCCTTCTCGATTATACCAAGGTTACATCACATCATGCCTCGCCTCATCTTCATCATAGCAAAGGCTCATCTTAACTTCATTGTTTGCCTCATCGCATCATGGAAAAATTCCATCTCAACATCATCCAATCCATACATGTGAGTTTCAACATCCACTACATATGCCTTAAGCAACTTTCACCATTCAAGAGCCTCTTCCGTAGCTTTTGAATCGTCTTTGACCATACTTGTCCAAATCTATCAACTAGATAACTCATTCACAACAATCAAACAAGGCAAACATTAATCCAAACAAATAAGTAGTCAATCAAGATCTAAATAGGCATTTATAACTAAAATGGCAATTTCGTAAATAAATGAGAATAGATCTATCATACATGAATCATGGGTTTTTAGCATAGATCTAACAAATATAAATCATGGGTTTTGTCCCTACAACTTGATGAATGAACTTGCAAAAGTAAACATCTTCATAAGTAATGGATCTATACGTAGATCTAAGGAAAAATGCGTAAAATCACTATCTACAACACTCCAACAAACCACCAAACCAATATACTCCTTTGGGTCCGCGTGAGTGATAACCACCACTCACCGAATCACCCAAACACTTCAAAAACTATCAACTTCAAATCTGGACAGCAAGGATTCAAGCTTGATTCGTCGAAATCTCGCTTGAAACGATGAAATCTCACTCAAACGGATGAAGATTTTCAACTTTGGCTCTTCAACCTTCAATCTTGATCTTCGATCTTGGATGGATGTTAGCACTCGATCAAAGTGGAGAAAAGAAGTGAATAAATGTTGTAGTCGAGCTCTCAAAATGGCAGCACTTCGTCGCTTCAAAAACCGATGCCAAAAAGTGAGCCAAAGCCCTCTATTTATAGGCTGAAATCCCCCATGAGTCGTCCGCCCCTATGAGTCGTCCACGACTTATGACTCACGACCCAAGCCACTACGACTCACGACTCAACGCGGCTCAAGGTAAATACGACACAACACACATACGGCAGCATGCACACGACTCAACCAAAGTGCGACTCAACAGAACCCAACGACATACGACCTATAAACACGGCCGACCTATCTCAAAAACCGTCCTAACTATGCTACGACTTACGACTTAACTCGTACCAACGACTCAACCAACTCGGGTTAACTAGTGCTATGGCCCAACAGTTCCAACGGCCCAGATGACCCTACGACCTAACTAAGCCGCTAACGACTTACGACTTAGCATCCTTAAG
Organism: Allium cepa; assembly: GCA_030765085.1. Classification (NCBI taxonomy): domain Eukaryota; kingdom Viridiplantae; phylum Streptophyta; class Magnoliopsida; order Asparagales; family Amaryllidaceae; genus Allium; species Allium cepa. The sequence goes on from CM060932.1 coordinate 475,714,963, forward strand.
TCGTCTAAAACTTCTAGGTCGCTAACTCGTTAGCTATGTTAACTCCTAACCCGCTAACACGCTAACTCGCGCAAGCCTATAGGTCGGTGAAGAGCTTAACCCGGTCACATCTACTAACTCGTCCCAGCCTTGAGTCGTAACTCGTTAACCCCTATGAGTCGGTCTAACCCTTAACCTGTTAACTCGGCAACTCACTAACAACCATAAGTCGGAAACTACCACTCACTCCTATAAGTCGGCCAACCTATAAACCGTTGACCCCATGAGTCGGCCACCTACCCTAAGTCGCTCCATCCTCTAAGTCGGTCACGACTTAAGTTCCACACGACTTAACTCTAGAACGACTCAAGCTCCAAACGACTTAATGCAACTATTATACGATTTATCGACACGTAAAATACGGGTCGTTACAGTCTATATCTCAAGTGTAAACGACAAAAACTGCTAATCTAAAAGGTCAGCCAAAAGTCAGAGTAGTAAATCCCTGGGGAAGAAGTCAAGCAGAAGCACCTGTAACATCTCGGTCTGACCCGAGTATTACTTATAAGAAAATAATAAACGGATCAGTCTAGCTATAAATATCAGATAACATGATATAAACAATAGATATGGGAAGAACATATAGTATCCATAAAGAGATACTATGATAAGCAGTAAATGAAGATCATCAAGAGATCAAACAATATCATAAGAATCTTCTAAAAGATCCAAATTCACCTAAACATAAAAGTTGGAAAATCATAACAAAGAAAGTCATGAAAATAGGTGAAGCACAAATTCCAGAAGACTACACAAGAAATCCAGAAATTACAATATAGGAGCATGAAAACTCACAAAATGGGAGCATGAAAACTCACCTACACGTGTAACACAAAGCGAGAAGCTATCTCATGGTTGCAAGCCATTAATTTTGACACACGAATGGCCCGAAGACCATGGGGCGCTACCCTACATATGTGATGGCGAAACATCACACAAATGCGATGGCGAAACATCACAAGAGCGGGGTCTAGTCTCTCTCGCAGACAAAGAGACATCGCACAGTTGCTAGTCTAAAACACAAAAATGATCGTCATGATCATCAAGAAGTGTCAATTACACTAAGTTAGTAAATATAAAAGTTTAGCTTCATGTCCCATAACCACTTGCTTAACTCAAATATTCACTAACAAATTGTAGATCTCCACTAGAAAATTGTCACAAGAGATTCAATCGAACAAGTCCAAGAATTAACCGACGAAGTAAACGCAAGCGTTTCACACCACTTTTTTTACTAAGTCGTTTAATTAGATTTCTCATACGAGTCAGGTAAAGGTTTGTATATACTAATAGATTGGAAAACGGGTTAAGAAAAAAGCTTTGTTATTAAAAATAGAGTTGAAATCCTTTTATTGAAAAAGTTTTGATATTTACTACTAGTTTTGAAACCTTTATATTTTAAAGTGACCAATCATAGAAGCGATTGTAAAAACAATCAATCACAAAGATCACATTCGGAGATGTGATAAAAATCCAAGGAAATCAGCGCAGCAAGCTCTGTTGAATATTTTTCATATAAGATCCCCTACAGAGGGGGGGTCCAGGGGGGTGGCAACCCCCCAAGGTGGGGGTGCGGGGGCAACGCCACCGCTACGGGGTTCGACCTGCCCGGTCAGGTCGCGGGGGTCCAGGGGGCAGCGCCCCGTCCAAAACGACACGACCTAGTGAAGACAAAATGAGGCCTAACGACCTAAGGGGGATAGGGTCGAGCGACCTAAATGGAGCAACCCTGTGGTCATGCGACCTAACTGAAATGGCCAAGCGACCTAATGGTTGCGACCTAGGGGTCTTCGCGAGTTAGCAGAGGTGAGCGACCTAACAGAGGCGAGCGACTTAAGGGACTCGCGACCTAACAAGGTAATAAGGTCGAGCGACCTACGACCTAACGATGTAAAGGCCTAACGACCTAGTGAAACACGCGACCTAAAAAATGGAAGACAAGGCCGAGCAACCTATCGAAGTAAAGGGGCGAGCGACCTACTGGAGAATACGGTCTAACGACCTAATGGTATATAGGTCACGCGACCTAACGGGATATAAGGACTTACGACCTATCGGTTTATAAGGTCATGAGACCTAATAGTGATGCGACCTAAGGGTCCTGTGACCTAAAGGAGTGCGAGCTAAGGGAGTTAAAATAAAACAGGTCGAGCGACCTAATAATATAAAGGCCAAACGACCTAACGACCTAGTGGTGTAACGACTTAAGGGTTCAACGACCTAACCACTAAATGCCGAGCGACTTAACGAAATAAGCATGGCCGAGCGACCTACGACCTAAAGCTCCACGACCTACGACCTACGACCTAGTGCCGACGACCTAATTCCGAGGCGAACGACCTAAGGCATACGAACGAGTTTAAGGCCAGAAACGAGCTATTCTCTGGGTGACTTTTCAACAGCGAACGACCTAGCATAGGCAGAACGACCTAAGTGCAGAATTTCACCAAAAATGCTAAAAATTGGAGTTTTTCACCAATCCAATCCAAACCAAATGCTAATATGCATGCAAAAATGATAAGGAATCATTCCCAACAGTCCAATATAGTTATAGGCTAGAATTGTGAGATAAAAATCTCACCTTTGCACTAAAATTTATGAAGATGAAGTAAGCAAGGAGAAGCAATCCAAAGCTTGAATCCAATATCTTCTACTTGAATTTGGAGTTGAATGTTGAAGTTGCAATTGAATTTGAGCTTGGAGTTTTAATTTCCCATTCTCTTCACCATTAATGCCAAAGCTTGATTAGTTAGGAAATTTATGAAGAGTGAGGAGAAGATGGTTGGAACTTGGGCTTAATAGGCTAAACTAACCCAAAGTCCAAAGCGGGAAAAGTTAGTGAAATTTCACTAACTCCAAACCTATCGATGTTTATACTTAAAAAAGTTGTAAACGGCATTTCGAACTCAATGGAAGTGGTCTCGAGTCCTAATTTGACCGTTTGCAAAAAGTAGCTTTTCGGACCAAAATCCGATTAACGATTTAATATTTAAATAAAATATTTAAATATAAACTCGATAAATATGCGGGTTGTTACATCTTTTGTTAGGATTGTATTGAAATTCCGGACATTTTGACACTTGTTTCGATGGATTCTGATAATGTTCAATTTTTGGGTTTAAATTGGATTTAAATTCAATTTAAATTCAAAAGGTGAGTATTTTAACCCACTCGCAACTTTTAAAATTTCTTATGTTTGTTAAATTGATTTATGATATGATTAGAAATTTATTTATGACTGTTTGGCATATTTTTAATCATCATCCCAGTTAAATTGAATTTATTTGAATTAAATTGTTATTTATATTATTGCATATAAACTGCCAGTTAAATAGTTATTTAATTTATTATTTAATATAAACTACCAGTAAATACCTGTTAGTTATTATCTGTTCTATATTGATGTTATTGATTGAATTGGATGATGATTGTGATAAATGTTTGATGATTGATATTGGATGAATGGATGTGGTATTTTATACCGTTATCAACTGCAAGTTGTTATGGATTTTATTTCATTTGGCATTGCGATTTGAAATGATATATAACTGTTTTTATATTTTAAATTACGGATTGAAATGATAAATATCTGTATCACTTGACCATAGGATAGAAAATTATATACAGACACGTGGTCTATATATAAAATTATTTTGAAATGATTTCCATGGTTTTGTAAAAAAATATGGTTTTATATAAATATTTATTTTTGATGTTATATAATTGTTATTTTATTCTTAATTTTAAGCTATGTATAAATTGTTTTAATATAGAATAAGCTTAATAATAAGTTTGATTTATTGAGGATAATATGGTTGAGTATCTGTTTAAATTATATTGTATATAGAGTTCATAATGACTTAAATAAAATTAAGGTTGGAAGATAAATATGAAATTGATTTGAATCAAATTATTTAAGAATTATACTCGAATAAATTTGATTTGAAATTTAAATAAAATTGAGATTTTAAAGGGTATGATTTTATAACTTGATTTTGGTTTAGAGTGATTTAAATGAATATCAAGTTGATTTAAATAAATATATCAAATTAAATAAATTGAAAGACTATCCAGTTATTTGAAGACTAAAAGTTTTACTTAAATTATATTGGATTTATTAAGTAAACATTTCAAGTCTAATAATAGTAATTGAATTTGATATATATGGAATTATCAAAGAATTAGTTTTGAAATGGTGGAATATTTAAAGCTTTGAAATAAAAGGAAATTGAAATGGTTTATTTGGGGGTTCAAATATGTATTTGGAATTGATTTGTGAAATTAAAGAAGCTATTTTATTATTTAAAGTAATTTAATATTTAAACCATTTAAGTATTGGAAGTTATGTTTCAAAGTTATGGATTTCAAGGTATTATGATTTGAAAGTGCTATGATTTTGGAAAAGGATATATTTGAAATAAAAATGATATTATATTGATTTGGGTTTTTATAAAAATGATATCATATTGATTTGGTTTTTAAAGCGGAAATGATATCGTATATATATGGTTTTGAAAGGGATATTATATTCTGGTTTTGAAGTATAAATTATTTTGAAATGACTGCGGTGTTATAATAACGTTTGGTTGTTAAAGAAACCGGGATCGGAAGTTCTCACTCTCTGCCAACTCCGAAAACCAATTTAACAACCGTGTACGCGGTGGAGATTCTAGAATGAAGTAGAATGGTGGCGACGTTTCCTTTGAGGTATATACGTGGACCCGACTCCCGTGATTTGGCATAAGGTGGCTAAAACAGGATTGATCGACGGGCTAAGAAGGTAGCACCTTTTATCAGACACACTCCTTCAATACCGTTCTGTTACTTTGTGATTGATTTGGGCCCTTTTGATTTTGGGGGTGTGGCTCGAGGTGGGCCGTAGTAGCTGCTACGCGTTACCACCGGTCCGGAAGCGTAATTGGCATATCTACCCTGGCATTGCCTAGTTGTGCCGTGTCACCTACCCTATCGTGCCTTGTACAAGTTTGGATTTCTCCCGTAGCCCATGGAGTATTTAGAGTAGTCTCCCGATCTGGAGATGCACTGATACTGGATGGACTACTGGGACTATTACATGTTAAGATGGAAAATGTAATGCCTTAACGCTATTTAAAAGTAAGTTTATTTTACTGTAGACATTATTATAATAGCGTATATTACTATATAGTAAATAGTTTAACGGATCCTTAGGAGATGTGAATCCTTAAGTTACTGCACTCATGTTAGACACTGGATAGGAGATGTCAAATCCCGTAAACATCTCTGACGACGTTCCACTCATACTGTTTATAGTTGATTTAACTCACATAAGATCTTTAAGTTCTGACTCGAGTGTTTTCTCTTTTCAATTCGCTCGGGTCAGTCCGAGCATTATAGGATTTGAAGACTTTATTTTGGAGGACGAAGACGAAGATATTATTATTATTATATGCTATGGTATTCCACTGCAGCACATTGTTCCGCTGCATTGTATTTATTTTCCTTTGGTATGTGTAACTCTGATTCTGTGTTGTACAAGTATAATCTAATGTTTTGTTAAACATCTTCATGAACTGTTTATTTGATTATTATATTTTGTCGTTCCGCTGCGAGATTCTGTTTTGTTTTTTTCTTTCTCTGCTTTTCTTATTCACCCCAATAACAATCCACCCTTCTATATGGTTTCAGTCTGACGTGTGTGGTTTATCGTCGATTTAAAGCGTACAAAAAGGCGGGATATTACACGAAATTATGGTATTACTACCAGATGGATTTCTGGTCTTCTATTTAAATAAAACTATGGTATTCTTGCCAAATGGATTTCTGGCCTTCTTATTAGAAAAATGTATGGATTTCTTGCCAAATGGATTTCTAAATTTCTAACCAGATGGGTTCTTGGTCTCTTATTAGTTAATTTCTAGACTTCTTATCAAACGAATCTGTAAGGGTCTTATCAGGTGAATTTCAGATCTTCTTTCTAATTCAATTTATTAGACATGTGGAAACCATGTCACCTGCCTTAATCTTTATAAATAGACTACCTCCACCGCTTAAGAGGGGATGAATCATTTCTTTCTATATTTCTCAAATTACAAAGTTGTAAACCTTAAATTGAATTGGGGATTTCTTGATACAAATGTATGTTTTTGCACATAAGGACTTGGACAATAAACTTTGCAAGCATATTGCCTTCGATATATGTATCTTTGACTATTTTTGATAGAATGGACTTTCATATAATTTATCTTTTGACCTGGACTTGAATTTTGACTTAGACTTGAATTTTGACTTTCATATTGAATATTTGAACAAGGCCATTTAAGCCCTTTTCAAAATTAAAGTTTATTTTGCATAATGACAATAATGCCTATTGGTATATAAAAAAAGGATTGAACCATATGTAAATCGCTTTTTTAGTCCATTGCACGAGTTGTGGACTATTTCACAATTATATGACTTGCTTATGTTACCCTTGGACATATGACATGAACTTTTGAATAGCCTCATGACGATATTGAAGCTCATAGGCATTATTGGGACCATTTTGAATAATACTACCTTATAAAACATCTCATTTTTTGATTTAACACATATGCATGCATACATATTTTTTTTTTATATGTATGTGTACGTGTACATGTGTGTGTGTGTGCAAAAGTATGACCTTCGGGTCCACGAGTTAGGTACCTAACTCGTGGACCCGAAGGTCATACTCTTGGTGATCGCCTTCTAATTATAAAATCCAGTTTCAGTTTATTAAGCGTTACCCGGTTATGATTTTTATTTATACCAATTTTCTTCGTCAAAAGTATATTGCTTTAGATTTATGGAATCTGATAATGGTCAAAATTCCAACATTGTCCATATAAACCATATAATCCAAACACAAAGTCCTTGGTCCAATAACAACAATTATTGTTAACCATACTACTTTGGCCTGAGATTTTGACTTTGGGTTGACTTGAGTTGATCGTGATACCAACCCCATATAACTGAGGAGATGAATCCTCTTTTGAATAGTGCTTCACTTCCATTACTTCCACTCGATCCAACTATAGACTATAATCAAAGCGGAGCTTTCATATTGAAGATCAATAGTATTCTCAAGTTGAGAGAGTTATATAAATCAGTCATGTCGATATTTTATGCTTAACCTTAGTTATAATAACTAATAGAAAACTATCGATTGAGTCGTTCCACAATTATCCAATAACTATCAGTATGTAACCTCTAGATGCCCCTAGCAGTCATGAGTAATCCACTGTACAACATTTGGAGTGCATTATGTACTCCACCCTTAACGGATACATCAATATCCGATCTCGATGCATCTTAACTAGGAACATTTAAATGATGTGTTTTATAATATTGTGATATAACACTTAAGATTATAGCGATTTGTATTTACTATCATAAATACATCATTTAAGGATTTTCTATTAAACATATTTTGATTAAATATTTAATTATTTATGACATATTATAACAAATATATAACAGAAAGAAAAACACATTTATTACAAACAAGTATTGATAAAAGAGTAAATTAAATTGTAATAAATTATAGAATTACTCCTAGGGCATACCCCTAACTTTATCAATCTCCTATTTGCACTTAAGGCCAATTATAAAATCTCAACTCTATCCTTTTAATCAGCTTCTAAGAGCCGACCAAGCCAGATCTTTTGTGAATGGATATGCTATGAGGTATCTACCCTTGTATTACGACTTCTTTCTTCTTAATGAACTCACTAATTATGTGGAACTTCCAAAGAATATGTCATGACTTCTTATATGCTCTGAGCACATTTGTGTTATATATTGCTGCATTGTTATCAAAGAACAATGCTATAGAATTCTTGGCATCAGGAATCACTCTGAGGTCACTCAAAAACTTGTGCATCCAAACTACCTTTTGCTGCTTCATTTAGGGCAATGTACACCTTAAAACATTTGAGTTGGGGTTTCTTACCATACCACATCTCATATGGTGTTTTAGACACAAATTTAGTGGGTAACAAATTAAGCATACGTGTCGTGGTTTCTAGCGCATATCCCCAACAGACAGTGGTAACTTAGTCTTACTCACCATGGAATAAACCATATCTAATAGGGTTCCATTCCTTTGCATTGACACACCATTACCTTACGAAGTATAGGATGGAGTAACCTGAGAGATAATCCTATTATCTTTTATATATTGTTGGAAATCCTGTCCAACATACTCTCCCCCTCGATCTGATCAAAAGATCGTAACCTTATGGCCTATTTTATTTTCTATAACATTTTATACTCAACAAATTTCTCATAGACGTCAGAATTGTTCTTCATAAGATACACATATCCTATTTTTGAGAACAAAGTAAGAACTATTACCCTTTGGTAACTATAGGCATCAAGCAATATACATCACTATATACTAACCCTAAGAGTTCATCAATTCTTTCATTGCTCCCACAAAAGGGGTGCAATGTCGTTTTACCTTTAAGACATGACTTACACGTGTCAAATGATTTAGAATCAATTGACCGTAGAAAACCTTTGGTTTTCAATTTGTGTAGTCATTTCTTACCATTATGACTTAGCCTACAATGCCAAAGATAACCATCATTTATATTGTTAGAAGCATTATTCAAGGAACACACGTAATTTGTATTGATCATATAAATGCCATTTCCAAGAACACCTTCATAGACTTTATTTTCATCCAAATTAATGTTCATAATATTATTTGCACAATGGAATATATATATATCAAGTCTTAGACAATTTAGAAACAGAAATAATACCATAAATGAAATCTTTTACAAAATAGAAAATATTTAATACTAATACTAATCCACTAGGCAAAAATAAATGATAGTCTCCTACTATTGTTGCATCTACCATAGATCCATCGGCAACTTAGAGCCACGTCTCTCCTTTTTTCATGTGATGCCAGTCCTTAAGCCCCAGCAACGATTACATAAATGAGTACCATATCCAGTATCTAAAACCCATGACATTTTATTGATTACAAAATAATTTTGAATCATAAATGTACTTGATGGAGCTGCATAACTATTCTGCTTTTTTCCCTAAAATCTTAAAGAAGTCAGGAAGTTCCTTTTCTGGTGACCTTTCTTATGGTAGTGGTGACATTCACCCTTGTCATTGGTCTTCTTACTTTTCCTTTTTTTATCACCTCTTTCCACTTCTTTAAATTATTTAAAGATGATACACTAGCCTTCCCAGCAAGTATGGCACCTTGATCCCTAGATGTAGACTTGACCAACCTCGATGGTTTGAGGAGCTCAACGAGATTCACATTTAACTGGTTCACGTTATAATTCAATATGAATGGTTCATACTAAGAAGTAAGAGAACCAAGGATCAAGTCTACTTGTATTCCGTTGCTTATTTGCACGTCTACCTGTGAAAGGCTGTCAATATAACCGTTCATCATTAGCAAGTAATAATCCACTTCATGTCCTCTGGTCATTTTGGTATTGACTAGCTTCTTCCTTGCACGTGCCTTACAGAACGTGGCTATTCACCAACAGGGCCTTAAGACTATCGAATATCTCATGGATAGACAATTTTGTGCTGCCACTGTAATGGTTTGTCTAACGTAGACATTATAAAAACTTGGGCGGCCTTTAGGTCTGTCATCCATTTTTCATAAGCAGGTCATAGTTCGGGTCTACATCATTGATGATTTGTTCTTTGGGTTTGCATGAAATAGCAGTCCAAAGACGCTCATAGGTCATCGCTATTTTAATTGCTCTTAGCTAGTCGATCTTTTACGGTCCGGTGAGTGTGTCATTTTCAAAAAATAGTTTTGGACTGTCATTTTCTACAAGTTTAAATGGTGGACTGTTAGTACAATTCATAGTATACGTTCTTATAATATTAGTAAGTTTAAACTTTATGTTTCATTTTACTAATAAGCTCCCACTAATCTTTTATGTTTCACCAAACCCTAAGTCGAAAGATAGAAGTCTTTGACCTCACTACTAGGTGTTAGGACTCGTCTATCTTGGAATTCTGACCTTGAGTTTGCCCAACAAGTCATTGCTCCATGACAATGGATAACTCCTTATCGGTTGTATCATATACAACTCCTAAATTATTAGTACCTTGTCTTAATTCTTCTTTGAATTTGAGTTTTCTCAGTAAATCAAAACAAAATTATTCACTCATAGCTACCATATCACAGCTGCCTAAGTATAGTATGTGTACCTTAAGTTTGTTCAACGAATACAAATAGTTATCTTACATTAATAGTACTACAAATAACATCCCTAGCTTGAGTTTTCTCAACAACTAAGTAGTATGCAAGTAATTTATATATATATATATATATATATATATATATATATATATATATATATATATATTTAGTAGAGGACAACTTTTTATTGAGGATCATAATCTTCAATGTATATAATATTGAGCGATATTGACTTATGGAATAATAAAATCCTTATGAATTACTCTCTTGATTCAAGTGTCAAACACATCGAAAATCAAGGTATACGAACAATTACATATATATTTATTTCTTAAGCTTAATTAGAGTTTCTTAATGTTCCACCTTTAATTTATACATTCATATCATACAAGTTTTATTTATTATATAACTTTTATATTTCACATTACTTATATAATAATCTTATGTAAAAAATTATATTAATTAAATCTTGTTTAATTAATTAATTAATTTTATATTAATATAACATTTATATCTAACATTAATTATATATATTATAACTTTATAGTATAAAACATATATCGTATATATGTATATATTATTTAGTTGATTAGCTTTTAATTAATTTATTTAATTAAACTATTTTACTTAAAATTATTTAATTTCAAAAATCATTATTTTACATACATGTATACTTATGATATCTTAAACATTTTAAAACATAACATATAATATATAATACACTTATATAGTTTACATTAATCAACTTATTTAATTAGTTTATTTAATTTATCAATCATATTAATAAATAAATAAAACTTTCAAAATTATTTTAAATTATTTTCAAACATTTTGAAATACTTAATTATATTATAACTTTTATAATATATGTGCATTTATTTTAAATTTAACTTTTAAATTTAATATCTTATATATTTAATTTTCAAAAAAATTTGAAAATTAGCCTAAGGTCCAATTGAAATTTAGACCTTTTCTATTACTGACAACATTTGTGGGGTACAAAAACCCGAGATTTTTGGTCATTGAATTTAAATTTTTAATTAATTTTTAATATTTGAACAATTGTTTTTTCAAGTTGGAAACTTGGATTCGAATATAAGGATTGTTTATAAATGTTTAAATTATGAACTAATATTTGAATAGTGCTTAAAATAGCTTGATTTTAATAAAATGTAAATTGAATGGATTTAATAATCTTATTGAACTCCTTTTAATTTATAAATAATATAGGTGAATTCAATTTGTAAATTCAATTATAAAAATAAACAGTTCAATTAAATATGGTTAATGTGATTGAAATTATAAAACGATATTTAATGTGTGAAATTACCATTCTAGGACACAACCGCAGATTTTGACATAACTAGTGTAATTATATACGGAATAATAAATTATTGTATGTCGATGAGTTTTGTGATGACCGGATGTACTGTACGGTCATGCGAGCTCGAAATGCGTAGCGATTAATTTCAGGAATTTAAATTTAATATAATTGATTTTAAAACCTAACTTCTGTATATGATAGAATTCAGTTCTAAAACTAGTTCTATTGAGTTCGTAATAGAGGTATTTGGTTAGGAACGTCGGTAAGCATGCCTCGATTGGAGTTTAAAAATTTTCGAGCATGAATAGTGTCGGTTAGATTTTCTATATAAGGACCCTTCTCTCTTCATTTTTCAAAATCAGATCCAAACAAACCCTAACCACCAGTTTTACAAACCCACATCCAACTATCCTCGTTGATCGGAGCCATTGGGGTTCAAATTGGACTTTGGTCCTGTGACGACCCGGAATTTTGGACAATTCAAATCGGAATATTTAATTGATTTTAAATATTTAAAAGTTAATTTACAACTTGAATTCAAATATTACTATTTTTTTTAGCAATTAAGTTATTGGATTTAATAAACTAAAATTGGGTAAGTTGTTGAATCTTTTGTTTTAAGCCTATTAAAAATAATTTGAAGGCTTGTAAAATTTGTATTGATATACTGAAAATTGTAAAAGTGTTAAAATTGAATTTTGAAGTGTTTTGTTCAGTTTTAAATTTATATCGTTAAAATCAATATTTAAAAATAGCCTTTTGAGGCACAGTCATGGATTTCGACGAAACCAATTCCATTGGATCCGTAATATTATATTATTATCGGATTTCAATTTTCGCAATTTTTGGAATTACCGTTTGGTCGTACGATCTAAAAATGCCTAGAATAATCTAATGGAATTTAATTTAAATAGTCAAACCTTCTCATATAAGACACATCCTTCCAGCTTTTAACGCAAGCTTCATTCCACTTTCGCCTTCATACTAGAATTCACAGGCTAGAGAAAAAAAGGGGATAAAACGAAATCAAACTCATTAAAAAAAGAACGATGAAAACGGCGATCGATCGAAGGGAGTGCGACCTGGCCGATGTTGGCATCAAGCGCAAGTTCGATGGTGGCACGCAAGCTGAAGATGCTCGGGCACGAAGGTGGATTTGCATTAGCAACCTAGGGCAGTATATATGGTCGCGAAGGCTTCGAGGCTGAGATGCTGAATGGGGATGGCCGACGAAGTTACTGACGTAATGATTTTAGATGGCGAAGGCGGTTAATACAGTGATTGGCTGAGCTTAGGGTTGTCGAATTAGGCGTAATTCAAGCATCGTTCTAGGTAAAGCTGGTGTCGACGTTGGAGCTGGAGGAGGCGCTCGCGAGATAGCCGTGGTTGAGGCGGTTCGTTTGGAATTCTAAGGGGAAGGTATTTTCTGATTTTAATTAATTTGTCTAGTTTGGAAAAGAAATATAAATAAATAATGTTTAACAGTAAGTTTTGTAAACAGTTGATTTATATATACATACAGAAATTATTTACAGTAAATGAAATCTTAAATGGTCAAGCAGTTTTGAATTTTAAATTGTTCTTAATTTGATCTAAGTATATATAAGGAGTCAGAATATATATACACACTTATAATTTATTATACGTATATAAAGGTAAGGTTTTGGGAAAATAAATAGGAATTTTGTAGTGTTGGAAGTCCATTTTTGAAAATTATAATTTATTTTATTAATGTATGTGCAGTTCAAAAGGGAATTTAGTAGTTTAATTAATTCATTAGTCAATTTAAAAATTTTACACGGAGAATTGATTATTAATTAATTCGAATATTAATAAATTGTACAAGGTCAAAAATAATGAAGAATAAGCTGGTCTGGAGTAGATTACAAATTAAAAAGCAAAGGTGAGTTAATCTCACTCATCTGGTTTTAATTTAAAATTTTAAATAGTAAAATTTAAATATCTGGTTGAATGATTGGATTGATTGGATGTGCTATATTATATATAGTAGTATATATAGTATATCTCGAAATGATTGATTTCCCGCATTATATAGCGGATGAGACCCTATGCGCCGCATAATAGCGGATGATATTATATTTAAAACCCATATACCACGATATTCCACCTCGAAGTGGAATTGGTATTTTATATTGTGCTATCTGTGGATGCAGGGATACGGGTTGGAGGGATCCAACAGGATTCCTCAAAATTATTTATATTGTTTAATATTCTCTGTTATAAATATTCGATATTCTGTGATGAATATTATTGATAATTGGGGATATTCAATGCTATGGTTTACTTGAATATATTTCGGTACACTGAGTTATCAAAATATATAGAATTGGATTTTTGAAAAGAAAATAATAAGAAGAGAATTTGTAAGTGAAATAATTATAGAAAGTTTAAATAAATTAAGAATGGACTGGATAAGAATAATAGTGGTTTTAAAATTCTAATAAAAAAATTCCGTACATGAATAGGGAGTTTTGAATAAACAAGAAAGTAATGAATTTTAAACTCAGTGTTATTATTTAAAAGAATAAAGCATTTATTTTAAATTTAAGATTTAAATTATTGAAAAGAATAAAGAAGAAATTTGGAAAATCTGAGATTGGTATGTTTCAATTAAAAGATTTAAAATCAAAACGAAGGAATAAAATCTGAAATTAATGGATTTTGAAAAAAGTTGAGCAAGTAAAAGAAATTTATTTCAAAATGGAGTAAATTGGAAATCATTTTGAAAATTGATTTAAGTGGTTGAAGTTGGAACTTTAAAGAAGAAGTGGGACTTTGGAATTTATAAACTGGGTTTATAAAAGTAAAGTAATATATCGGTGGATATCTGGAGAAATAAATCCACGATGGAAAGTTATTAAAGAAATGGAAAATTTGTTTAAAAATAAACAGTGATTTATTTTTAAAGGATGTGAAGAGAAGTATATTTCCCCGAATAGCCAAGTACGTTCCAAAGTAAATTTTTAAAAGTTTTAATGTCGTTTTAAAAAGCATGTTTTAGAAAGTTTATTATTTCTAAATGTTCAAACTCTGAAGTAAGTATTTTTCAAATCTATTATAGTAGTAATTATTTGAAGGTGACTTGATATTTTATTTTAAAAAAGAAAATCTAGTTTTATATTTTATAAAGTAGCCTCATTTTAAATATATTCCTATAGTATATATTTTAATAAAGTATTAAAGTAATTTTTTATTTAAATGTTTTAAAGGATAATTTATAATAAAGTGTTTTAAATAAATTTGAAATCTAAAGTTTTGCGCTTGGTTGGTTTCAGTGGAAATAAATATTTGGGGATTTAATTCATGAGAAAGGTGTGTCGAAAACTGTTTTCAAAAGAATGGAAAGGAAATATATCTCGCGAAGATATTTTGAGGTTAATAAATAATTTGAAGAAATTATTTATGTTTGATGGATGTTTGAGAATGTTAATTGATAGTTAAATAACCAACTATCAATGTTGGACAATGCGTTGATCGTTTCGAAGAGACCGGGATCGGGATTAATTTCTCGAAAAACCACTTCGATCCGGTTTGTACGTTTTCGTGGAAAAACGAGTTCGGAGTCGAAGATGGAGCAGTGAAGTGCAAGGGCTAGTCGCTACTAATCCTGAGGTGATGCCAAAATGGATGTAGTAGGAATAGTGCCTTCGGTTCCGTTCGAACCCGGGACGGACTTTTATGGATGAATGCTTTCGGAACATCGTCAAGTGGACGATGGGCATTCTAAGTGAAACGTTCTAAAAGGTAACGCTTAGCCTCAAGCCTCATCAACCGAGAATGATTGAAAATAGGGGGCGATGCAGCAAGGCTAGGTGGGTAGCACCCATTTCAGGGTGAGGTCATCCCTGTCTAGATGTCCATTTTATTCGGCTTAGTTGTGCGGTTGCTGATCACAACCATAGGGTGATCTTACACGGGATTATCCAGTAAGGGGTAGTCCTGATCTTTTGTTGCAGGAGGTCGGGAGTGATCCTCGGTATGCTGATCTAGACCAGGTACCGTGACAGGTGGTACCCCGGTGCCTAGTCATTAGTTGGAAATCCATTCTCCCTACGTACCTTTTACAGTTTTTGTTTGTATTACCCACGACTGTGGCTAGTAGCTGGAATTTAGTGAATGTAACAATTTCGGCTATTTTAATAAGTATTTGTAAATAGACCCTATTATAATATCAGAGGATTTTATAAAAAGTGTTTTAGCTATCGTAAGGTAAAAATCCGACATGTTTATTTGTGCCGTGGTCTTACGAGATGCTTTTGATTTTCAAAGGATTTTTGAAACTTTAATAATCAATATGGGTATGGTTTTCTCATGCTGGTATTCCAGACTGACTCGGGTGTTATTTATCTATAATTCTCAGGTCAGACCGAGTATTATAGGATACAGGAAAGGATGCTGCGGATCTCAGGAGACGAGCTGGATGGCGATACGTACTTCCGTACTTGTTTAAATATTCCGCTGTGTTGATTAGCTATGTATTCAGTGATGTGTATTATGTGTTATGTGTACTCTAATGCTGTATGTATAAACATATATATATTTTTTTGTGTAAAGATCATTTATTATCTATTATATTTTATTTCGCTATGATGGTTAGATTCTGATGTTGTTTTCTATTTTCTTCTTCTACCTCTTCTTCTTTAACCCAAATGGTTCATATTTCCGTTCATCTTGAGTTGATTGATGTAGAATAGTGTTGACTCGAGGGGTACGGATTTGCTTGCTGTTACAGGTCCCAAGTAAAGAAATGTTCGCCTCAATGAGTAGAGTAGAGCAAGATGACTGGTGGGATCATCGGTTGGAGGCGCGAGGCGGTGGTGGTTAATGGCCATTGGCGATGATATTAGGCTAGGGAACAGAGTCAAAGTCATGCAGCCTGGAAACATGGTTGAAGATGACTATTAAGCATGGATTAATTATGGAAATTAGGGGATTAGTGCAGTTAGTTAGTGATTAATAAATTAATTATTTAAAAACCTATAAAATCAATATCTCTTTCATATTAAGTCCAAATCAAACATGGTCAGTCGCATTGTAATCGTGGAATCATTATCTACATTATGGAATTGGATCAGTGGGGCTGGGAGCTCATAGAATTTCAAGCTAAAATCAAATGATGTTCAATTTTAGATGGAATCAGAAAAGCTTCGATGATAACCGGAATTTTGGTGAGTTTAACTCACCTTTTTGGTTAATCAGTACGATATACAACAGATTATATTTTTTGGTCTATGTTGGTTGAAATTTGGCTGATTTGGTTAAATATCTGCTTTTGAAAAGCAATTGTTATTAAAAATTGAAATAAAAGAAAATTTATAGAGAAATCCAGATTTCTCACCGTTGTGATTTTCCTTTCTAGTTATATATACCTGTTGATTCTATTTCAGTTGAAACACTGTTATATAGATTGTTTGTAACAACCCGCATATTTTACGATTGAATATTTAAATATTTTATTTTAATATTTTATCGTTAGTCGGATTTTAGTCCGGAAAGTTACCTTTTTCATACGGTCGAATTAGGACTCGGAACCACTTCCATTGGGTCCAAAACACCGTTTGCGATCTTTTAGAGTATAAACTTTGATATGTTTGGAGTTAGTGGAATTTTGTCATTTTTTCACTTTGGGCTTGGGGTTTGGTTTAGCCCATTAGCCTAAACTATTTACTCTAGCTCAACCCCTTTCCCTTCATAAATTTACTTTCATTTCCTAACACTCAAGCTTTACCAAAAATGGAGGAAGGAATGGGAAATTAAAACTCCAAACTCAAGTTCATTTGCAAATCCAACATCTAACTCCAAATTCAAAGAGAAGCCATTGATTCTTCCATTGATTTCAAGCTTCTCCTTCATTGATCTTGTGTAAAGGTGAGATTTTTATCTCACATCTTTGTCTATAACTATCTTTTATTGTTAGGTATGAATTCCTAACACTTATTCATGTGCATTTGCTTTTGGTTTGGATTGAATTGGTGAAAATCCCAAGTTTTAGTGTTTTGGGTTCAAATCTTTAAAAATCAAATCTTTGATGTTTAAACACGTTTTCGGTGATGCACCGAGGAGCCAATACGACCGAGTAGCCTATGGGCATAATCCCCTAGCGTCCGTGCCCGATCGGTTGCAAATTGGGAGATTTTTTGCACTTCAAACCCCTAGGTCGCTCGGCCTGCACAAGAATCATTCTTGGCCTGCAGTTAGGTCGCCCTGCACATTAGGTTGCTCCTCTATAGGTCGCGCCATGCTAGGTCGTTGCTCGGCCTTGTATTCATTAGGTCGTTAGGTCGCTCGGCCACCTCAACTTAGGTCGCTCGGCCTTCTCATACGCCTTAGGTATTGGGTCGCAACCCCTTAGGTCGCTCGGTCACGTTATGCCGTTAGCTCATTAGGTCGTCTCCCCCTAGGTCGCTCGGCCATGTTATGTTGCTTGTTCTGTTAGATCGCGCCATTAGTCTAATAAGTCGCTCGGTCTTCTTCACAACATAGGTCGCACCATGTTAGGTCGCGCTATGCTTTAGGTCGTGTCATGCCTTAGGTCGCGCCATGTTAGTTGCTCTGTTAAGCCGTGTGCTATTTCTTGAGCCGCTGATTTCTTGTGTTGACTTATGTTAAGTCGTAAGTCGTGACTTTTAAGTCACAAGGGTATCCACTTTGGTGAATTTGGAATCGAATTCTTTGGATTCTTATTCACGTCTTCGAATGTGAATCTTTGTGATATATTGTTTCTACAATCATTTTTGTGTTTTGTCACTTTATCTCACTCGTACGAGAAATCTAATTAAACGGCTTAGTAAAACAAATGGTATGAAACGCTTGCATTTACTTCACCGGTTAATCCTTGGACTTGTTCGATTGAATCTCTTGCGACAATTTTCGAGTGGAGATCTACAATTTGTTCATAAATATTTAAGTTAAGCCAGTGGTTATGGGACATGAAGCTAAGCTTATGTATTTACTAGCTTACTGTAATTGACACTTCTTAATGATCGTTGATGATCATTTTTGTGATTTAGACTAGCAAATGTGCGATGTCTCTTTGTCTACGAGGGAGACTAAACCGCGTTTCTGTGGAGCATCGGCTCAATTTAGTGGGGTAGCGACCCATGGTCTTCGGGCCGTTTTGTGGAGCTTCGGCTCAAAATTAATGGTTAGAAACCATGGAATAGCGTTCCATTTTGTGTACGCGTGTTGGTAAGTTTTCATTCTCCCGTTTTGTGATAGGACTCCCCCCTTTTTGTGATTTCTTGATTTCCATTGATGATTTCTAGAATTTGTGTTTCATCGATTTTCGTGATTTACATTGATATGTGTTATCAATATTTGTGCATTAGTGAATTTGTGTGTCATTAAATTTTGTGATTGACATTGATATTATTGTCAATATTTATGGTTTGGGTGAAATAAAATAAAGAGTATGACGTTCCTTTTGATCTTTGAGAAGATTCTTGTGATATTGGTTAATCTCTTGATGATTTTCAATGACATACTTATTATAGTATGGCTTTATGGTTATCATATGTTTACATCATATCTCTTATTCTATATCATTTTATTTGATATTTATAGCTAGACTGATCTGTTTATTATCTTCTTATTAAATAATACTTGGGTCAGGCCGAGATGTTTCAGGTGCTTCTGCTTGACTTCACATCTGGGATTATCACTCTGACTTTTGGCTAACTACTTAGATTAGTAGTTTTTGTCGTATACATTTGAGATATAGACTCATTGATGTATCCATATTCTTTTGTCTAGCACTTGAAGCTATTCTTTTGTGACATTGTGGATCTTGTCTGACCACTACTCTGATGTGCACTTTCATGTGTTATTTATTCATATCTTTTTCCGCCTTTGTGATATGGATATCTGTGACTGATTTGTGTTATGTTTATTTCTATGTTTGTTTCCGAAGAATATATATAGCCACTATGTAATAGCTTTGAGTTTGTATCGGTGTGTCGGATTTCCTCCTGAAACCAAATGCATGTTGTACTATCTGACATATCGGTGCTCGCACAAAGTAATTACACAGATGGTCGCTCCTCAATAGCCTTATTCTCCGTGCTAGTTGATGGCATTACACCGTAGTGCCCTTGGCTAGAGTGGGTATAGAGGTGGGGCGTCACAGCTTGGTATCAGAGCCAAACTTCGGAACAATGTAGAATAATCTAGCAAGGATCATCGTCCTAAGTCCATCTTAGGAGTCGTGCTTTAGGATTTAATTCGAGTCTTCATACCGATTCATCCTATTTTCTTTATGATTCCTTGTTTATCTATCAAGATTGCTTGATATTCGTTTGGTTAATAACCTTATCCTTCTTCTTTCTTTCTTTCAAAAAGTAAGAGAAATGGTTAGACCTAGCCGTCCCAGCGCCAGTCAATCTCGTGCTACTCCCCAAGATGGAGTATTTATGTCTGCCCAACAGCTTCTTGATCTAGTAAGGAATGCTCAAGCAGCCGGATCTAATCCGGAATCTACTCACCCTAGGTCTGGATTTGCACGTTTGTGCAGCGATCATACCAATTTGGGTGGGAAGCCATTCAAAGGGTCTGAAACTATTATTGAAGTCCAGGCTTGGCTGAAAACGTGCGATCGAATCTTTTCTCGCATGAATTTTATTGATCTTCACCGTGTTCAGGTGGCCTCTAGTATGCTCCAAGAAAGAGCATTAGATTGGTATGAGCTTCTGGTTTCTGAAATAAATGAAGCGGATCTTACTTGGGAGAAATTCCAGGAACACTTCGAATTAAAATTTGTGCCAGAAGCTGAGAAGGTGACTTTGGATCGCCGTTTCATAGACCTTGTTCAAGGTGAATCTTCCATGACAGACTATGTCACATCATTCGAGTCACTTTCTAAGTACGGGGTCGAATACATAAACACCCCATTGAAGAAGAACCAGAGATTTGTCTATGGCTTGAATAAAAATCTTAAGAAGCCATTACTTCTTAGAAGTTTCTTTTGATCAACTCGTTGATATCGCTCTTCGTCTCGAAGAGGCTGATAGGGAGAGTGATGTTGAGTTATACGAAATAATGTTTTGAAGTTATTTATTATTATACTAATAATGTTTTGAAGTAAATTAATTATTCCATTAATGTTGATCTAATGGAAATTGACTGTGTTATTATTGTTGTTGAAAAGTTAATTTATTGGTTATTTAAGATGTTTAAAGTTAATTAATTATCTGATTAATTGCATTTATAAAAAATTGATTTATAAAGAAATTTCATTTAATAAAGAGTTTATAAATGAAAATGGAGTTTTGTATTTATTAAGGATTTTTATATAGGCTTTATAAAGAATTTATATAAAGGGGTTTTAGAAAAGATTGTTATAAAGTAATTTTAGAAGGGATTTTTATAAAGGATCTTTATAAAGTAGCTCTATGAAACAATAAAGTTTTATAAATGGGTTTATAGATTTATAAAAGGAGTTTTATAAATAGTTTTATGGATTATTAAAAAGAGCTTTATAAATGGTTTAGAAATTTATAAATGTTTTATCAATGGTTTTAGGAATTAATAAAAAAGAGTTTTATAAATGATTTTAGAGTTGTATAAAAAGGGAATTTATAAAAGAAGAAAAGATTGATTTCCCAAATTGATCTTTAAATAATTATGGTAGTAGGGAAACATTTTCCATACTCAATACCAAATAGGAAATCTTTCTCGGTATTTCTAAATGTACTTATACCATTGAGATAATCATATAAGTACATTTTCTAAGTAGTGAAAGTGTAACGACCCGGAATTTTCGATCCTGAAAATTCCAGATAGTTAGGAAAAGAAGAAAAGAGATAGAAGAAGAAATAGAAATGAAACACAGAATCTCGCATTCGCAGCGGATCAAAATATAATATCAAATAAAATAATAGTTATACAAAGGAAAACTGTACTTGTCAAATTACACTTTAATACATCAGAGTTACAACATTACACAAAACACTGGACAGTTGAAGCAACATGCTCCAGATAAACTACCATATATCACAGAAGAATACACTTCATACGTTCTTGCCATCCAGCTCGCATCCTGAGCTCCAGAACGTCCTTACCTGAAAATCTATAATACTCGGTCTGACCCGAGAATTACATCAAAGTAACACCCGGGTCAGGCTGGAAACCAGCGTGAGTAAACCCATATAACATGAAATTCTAACGCACCAAACTTATTTAAAACCCAGGGTAACTCGTGCTTCACTATAAGTTCACAACTTGTTATAGTCAACACTTATATTCACAAATCAGTCCCTTAAGTACCTCTGCTTAGATTTAAAGGTTTACTTCTCTTACATTGTTTCATTCCAGCCTATTGATTACACATCTCACATTTCAAAAAAAATCAGTAGATTTCAAATCAAAGTGGTTTCGGGTATGTACTGATACCCGACCCCAGTCTCTTCGAATTCAATGTCATCTTAAACCCAGTTTGTTAAAGTGGATACAAATCAATTTTAAATACAGGTTCTCATATTCTCATAACAAATCAATTATTGATAGATAACTCACAATATCACAGTCCAACCAATCATACCATATTTCAATATATCACAATCTCAATATCAGAGATATTCAGACAAACTAAGGTAATCAATTCAAGTTATCATCTATAGGCAAGATAAATCAAACAATTCTTAATTGATTTAATTTGATCACCCGTTATAAATTAAATTAATTATTTTTAATCCTCTTAATTAACTTTGGTTAATTATAAACCATTGCTTAAATTAATGACCTTGATTAATTAATCTTAGTAAATCACATTAACCTTAATTAAATCACATCGAGTAATTAACTACCCTTACATTAATTAATTACACATAAATTAATAAGATTATTTAGTCCTTTAATTAATTACACTAAGTAATTAATTCTTATTTACTTCCATTAAGTAATTATTTTCCAATTACTTCATTAAGTGATTTTCCTACTTAATTACATTCAGTAATTATCCAATAATTACCTCACTAAGTAATTATGCTGAATCAGTTACATTAAGTGACTATCTTTAATTAATTAACTAATTAACTTAAATTAATTATATTAAATAATTAATTAGTTATCACTTAATCACTAGTTTAATGATTCTTCCCTTAATTACCTTCATTAACTAACCACTATTACTTTATTAAGTAATTACCTTAATTAATCAATCCTTAATTAATTACACTAATGAATTAATCTTAATTAATTGCATTGGTTAATTTACCTTTTGTCAATCTCATTAATTAATCACATTAACATATTAACCAATAATTAATCACATTAAATTATTCCTTAATTACAGCAAAAGTCCATGTAACTGTAGGCATCAGCGGCCTCGAATTTCGCTGCCAAAAAATGAAACTTCTCCACTCCCACATAGGTCGCAGACTACATCCGTTAAGTTCCAATATAGCCTTAGGCTCTCACGGCCTCTCGACTTTCGCTATATCTTCATAGATCGCAGTCTACCGATGTAAAATCAAACGTCGACTGTTGGCTCTCAGCATCACACATGACTTTTGCTATATTACCATAGGTCGCAGTCTACCGATGTAAAATCAAACGTAGACTGTTGACTCTCGACGGCACACACGACTTTCGCCATGGTCTGTAGTAGATCGCAATGATATCGAGCTACACTGTCATCACAGCATAACCCAATGTCTCTGCAGGCATCAGCACCCTCGACTTTCGCTACCCACTACACATAATCCTCATGAACTAGTTTGTCCGGAGTCCTCACAGGATCAACTTTAGAACCCCCTTTAGGGATCAAGGCAATACCACCCTGTGGCACTCCTGAGAAGTTCATTTCAAGGGAGCGCCTTTTTCCCCAGAGCCAATCTCAAAACACTTTATACTATACTCTTATAGTATCTTTCAAATCATACCCTTTATGATTTTCATCAAAATCTCCTTTACACAAAATCGATTCCCAAAAATGATAATTCTCAAACTAGGCTTTCCAAATTTCCAAAATTGATTCCATTAAGTATTTATTTTCCAATTGCTTCATTAAGTGATTTTCTCTACTTAATTACATTCAATAATTGTCCAATAATTACCTCACTAAGTAATTATACTGAATCAGTTACATTAAGTGACGATCTTTAATTAATTAACTAATTAACTTAAATTAATTATATTAATTAATTAATTAATTAATTAATTATCACTAAATCACTTAGTTTAATGATTCTTCCCTCAATTACCTTCATTAACTATCCACTAATTACTTTATTAAGTAATTACCCTTAATTAATCAATCCTTAATTAATTACACTAATTACTTAATCTTACTTAATTACGTTGGTTAATTTACCTTTTGTCAATCTCATTAATTAATCACATTAACATATTGACCAATAATTAATCACATTAAATTATCCCTTAATAACTATATAAATCAACCTTTAATTATTTCCAATTAGTAATTATCCATTTAATTACTTCCATTAAGTAATTTTCATTTTTGATCCCATTTTTCATTATTCACATTAATTATCCTTAATAAAATAAGACCTTAATTAAACAAGATAGACTATCTACCTTAATTGATTACTTACTCATCATCTATGCCTTATTTAAATTGAATGCTTGAAATCAATCACTAGAGAACTTTTATTTGATTTAAGGTTAAATACACTAATCTTAAATACTTACTTAATTTCATCAGAATATTTCATTTGAAAATACTTAGGAGTTCTAAATTAAATTGATTATCCTATTCTAATTAAACAAAGCCAAACAATTCAATTCAGCACATTTTATTTCAAATCAAATTTTGGAAACTTGTTTTAAAAAAAATTCTTGAACCTGTTATAAACATTTTGTTTCCAAAACAGGTCAACATAGTTATTCTTGCTTCCCAAAACCTGATCATCATTTATACTTATTTCTTTAAAACTAATATTAACATGCCAAAACCCACTCGAATATACCCGATGCCATGCTCGAGTCCTCCCCCTCATTTCTCGAGCACGTCCCGAGCGATTACATCCTCACGAGCTTCAACATCACATCAATGGTCATTGATACATCAGGTACTCGTGCACGTGCATGGCGATCGACGTCGCTCCAACCCATCGTCGATGACGCCACCAAGTCATCGTCAACACTCTCGCACGTTCTCGACCATCAAAACGTCAAAACAAACTCCAGAGCGAAATTGAATAGAGACGAGGATCATCAGAACCAATCAAGATCCATAAATTCGCAAAATTCTTCCACCTCTGTTCATCTAAAGCATCGCCGTCAAGCCTAGACATTTGCCAGAGTCACAAGCTCCTCCACCCCCTACTCCGATCAAGCCCGATGCTTCATCGTTGCCGCAATGGCCTTGAAATCAATCTTGACCCTGACTAGTATCTAAACCCTAGTTTCCACTTGTCGTGCCATCACGATGACGTAGGAAGTCGACGGCCATTTTTCCCACAACCATCGATCTACGAGCCACCGTTTGCCAAGACCGCGTGACTACTGACTGCCGTGATCGCTAGAAATTGCTGATTAACCAATTTTCGATCAACTCACAAAATCACGACACTCACCATATTAAAAATCTTGAAACTATTGTCAAAAATCATTATTTCCAAGCTTGATTTCAAATTTACAAACAAAACTTGAAATTTTAATAATCGAGTTTTCGACTTGACTTGGTTCCCTCTGTAAATTTTAATTTTTGAAATAATTGCTTGATTTAATAACTTCAAACTATTTTTAAAAATAAAACCACATCCATTCATACATTTTTCTTTCAATGATCAAGACCAAAAAGGGATTGGAGCAAGAGTAATTGATTTTTGAACTGGATTAGATTGTAGAAATTTTTAACCGAGTCAACTATACATACATGCACAGAATGATCATTATATACAGGGTCAAGCAAGCATAATTAATCATTCATGGAAACATTTTTCAAATATTATCTCAAACATTAAACTTTTAAATATAAACAGATTTAGTTTTAACTGTATAGTTTACTCACAAAATTTGAAACTGCTTAAGATTTGATTTACTCACCAGACATGAAAAACAAAGAGACAGGTTCTTTCTTGCTCTGGAACTATTATATTTGATTTGATCTGTATCTTGTTTGATAAATTGATCTTTGAATTGCTCAAGTTAAAAGTTGAAGTTGAATCTGCTTGCAAACTGTTTTCCTTACCTCTTGAAACAGTTGAAGCTTAGTTTAGATTTTCTTTCGAAATTGGATTTTCAGTTTCTTTTAATTTTGAAGATGAAAGAAGATTGAGAGGAAAAAGATGTTTTGATCTGAAAATAAATAAATTAAATCAGGTTTCTCAAATGTTTATTTTATAATTTAATTTTAATAGAAATAATGAAGGTTGACACTTGTTAGCTTATATATTTCTTGACTTACAAATGTTATACAAGCATTATTATGTCTACAAGTGTTCAAATTTTATTAAATAAATTTTTTTCTCTAAATTACCTATATTTTAGTATTAAGATATTGTTTGTCTTAATCTTTATTAATATGTTTCTTATGTTAATATATTTATGTATTATATGTATTAGCTCACACTTGTTTTTATTTATTTATGTATTATGTTTACAAACGTGTGTGTATATATATATATAAGCTATGTTTTATTCCAAGTACTAAAAGAAAAGTATTTTAATTCTTTTATTAAATCTCACATATATATTTACAAATAAAATTTAAGCATATATATGTTTTCTTATTAATTTCCAGAAGATATGTATATTTTTAAAACTTTTATTATCCCTTGTTTTAATATCATATTATACTTACAATTCTAGTTATTTATATATTATTTTATTCAAAATACAACTTTTAAATCCAGTTAGTTTTTTTAAATCCAACCAGATATCTCTTATTATCAGAATTTTATTTGTTTAACATACAAATTAGTATTTTTAATAAATTTAATCTTGTTAATTACCAATTAATAGATGTCCAAAAATCCAAGTTGTCATATTCCTTCCTCTTTTGAATCTTTTCGTCCTCGAAACGGAACGAAGTTAGAATTTATTAAAATACTTATATCAGATAAATTACTCTTTGAACATTTTTAAACTATAAACTCCCTTTTTATTATTAATTTTTAAAACACTTTTAAAATCTACATAGTATTACAAAAATAGTTTTGTAAAAGTACTTTTTTTATAACTCGATGTCTCAACCAGTCCATCCTTATTCTTATAGAAATTCGGTCATACGTTGATCAGGCGTAAGACTGAAAATCTTAAGTACTTAGCAAACCCATTTTCAACACCCAATGAAAATACTTCGGAAAATTATTTTATTGAAAACATAGAAAATATTTTTGAAAATAGAGGAAATATCTTTGGTGAGATACTTTGGAAATCATCACCCCCATCCATGGTCGCAGTTAACCAGGTGGTTACGTTGCCATCCCGGCGAAATCCGTAGATAACTGTAGGCACTCCGCGCCCCACGATTACACCATGGAACCCGCTACAGATCGCAGTTACATCCTGCGTTATGTTGCCATCACAGCAAAAGTCCATGTAACTGTGTAACGACCCAGAATTTTTAGAAATTAAAATATGAATATTTAATTTATTTTAAATATTTATAAGTGAATTTATTAGTCAAATAAATTTTTATTTGAATTATTGGAATTTAATTGGATAATTAAATCGATAATTTAATACGTTAAATTATGGAAATAATTGAAAATTGAGTTAAATATGATTGAAAATGATTTGTAAAATTTTATTTTATCATATGGGAGTTAGAACGATATTTTAGAACTTTTAAAATCGAATTAAAAGTTAATTTGTGAAAATTGAATATTTTAATATTAAAATCGACTAGTGAAAATAGTCAATTTTTGAACAGTCTCAGAATTGAACGAAACCAGTTCCATTGGATCCGTAATAGTTAGTTATTACCGGATTTCAAATTTCGTGTCAATCGGAGTTATCGTTTGATCGTGGCAGCTCGAAACGCATCGATTTATTTTTAATTTAAATTTGGCGAGCTAAAATAGCCATTTTTCAAAAAGTCTCGGATTTCGACGAAACCAGTTTCATCGGATCCGTAATGTGATATTATTGTAAGGTTTCAAATTTCAAGTCAATTGGATTTACCGTTTGTCCGGTACAAATTAAAACGCCTAGAAATCGACTTAAATCGGTTTAATTCAAATTGAGCGTTTTTAGCCATAACTCGCACATACTTCCGAATTAGCTTCCGAAACCTATTCCATTGTGTCCGGAACGCGGGATAAACCCTAGGTACGTTAGTTTCGGCACCTAAATCGGAGTTCGGAATTTCCGGATGAATAGTGATTGAAAAATTCTCTATAAATATCCCCATAAATCTAAAAAAATAAAAAAAATTCAAAACCCTAATTCAGGCCGCCGCCCCCATATGCCATGAACGGCCGAAATGCTCCACTCTTCCCCCTCGTTTATCTCCTCATCCATCTACATTTACCAAAAACTTCCAACTAGCAAAACGTAGATCTCCTCGAGATCTTTAGATCCAACGGTCATGATTGGAAAATTCGACCTAGATCAGCGGCAAATGGAGTTCAAAGCCATCGCGTTCGAGCACGCTGTTCGAAGCAAAGAAAGGACCGGGTTTCAAGCCACTTGGGCCGAGCATGAAGTGGAGAGTGGCGTTTCCAGTGGTGGTGTCTGATCATGGAGGAGTAGCTCGTGGTGGTCGCGTGGATTTGCCCTAGGGCCGGCGTTGATGGGTTCGGCCGAATATGTTGCGTGCGTGAAAAAGGAGATGGGGGGGAGAAGCTAATTCACGGTCCAGATGCTATGGGATTGAGATCTGACGGCCTAGAATAATTTAGGTTTAAAATTTTAAAAAAATTATGTTGATTTGTTTATATAAATCGTGTATAATCTTGTAAAATTCATAACTTTTTCATACGAGGTCGAAAACGCGCGAAACCAGTTGCGTTGGAATCGTATGGACGAGCACTACGCGATGGAGTTGGTTTGGAGTCATTTGGAGTTAGTGAGAATTTTGGGTAAAATTAAACGTCCGTTTAATTTTATTCGAAATAAATCGCTAAAACGGAAATAAAATCAAGGTGAGAACTTCTCACTCAATCGAATCAGTTTCGATTTTATTTTAAATAGTTAGATTTAAAATATTTGAATGCATGTTTGAATGTTGATTGTTATCTATTGATTGTTAAAATAGACATTATACGCCGTTATTAAGCGGATGTTATTTAATAAAAACATATACCGCGAATATTTCATAAACAGTGAAATTGGTATTATATATAATAGCAATATATATATATTGGCATATGTATATATTGGAGTTATTGATTTCCCGCATTTATTTGTTTAGCGGAAGAGACCCTATTTCGCCGTTATTAAGCGGATAGTATTTAATAAGAACATATACCGCGATAATTTCGTACTGGAGCGAAATTGGTATTGTGCTAATGTTTGTGGATGCAGGAAAACAGGTTGGAGGGATCCAACTGGATTCCTCAACAGTATTTATTTGATTTCAGATATTTTGATATTTGATGGATTATCATATTGATATATGATATCGTTGTTGTCGTGATTGACTATTTGGTGTGTAGCATCATTGGACCCAGATTTTGGGATTTTAAAGTGATTTTTGAGAATATATAATATTTTGGAATTGATCCATTTTAAATAAATAAACGTTATAATTTTTTAAGTTATAAAAATTATGATTTTTGAGAAATATAGTTAAAAACTGATTTTTGAGAATATGATGCTATTGAGTTTATAAAATAGTTTAATCGAGATATTTTAGAATTTTTGTGAAAAGTTTAAATATAGGATTTATAAAATTTAATTATTTTATGAATCAAAATGGTGAAATAATAAAGGAGATTAAAGAAGTTTTAAAAGAATAATATAAATTGAATTATATTAAGAGATTTATAAATGGATATTTATAAATTGAAATATGGACATTATAAAACGAGTTTTTATAAGTGTTTGAATGAAGTGAAAATGAAATTCATAAATGAATGAAATTTATAGAATTATATAACGGTGAAGTTATAAATGGAAATTTTATAAACAGTAGGTTTATAAAATTTGTAAAGTTCAAAGGAACGATTTTTGCAAATAAATAAATTATAAGTGTTTGACTTATAATTTGGACTTTTGGTTTATAATTAAAATTATAAATTGAATAAGTTAATAAAGAGATTTATAAAAAGGAAGTTTTTATAAATAAATAGAAATGGAATTTATAAACGTTGTTTTATAAATTCGCAAATGACTTATTTTGATAAGAAAATTGTTGAAACCTATTAAAGGAGTTATATTCACATTTTTGAATAGTGAATAATCCTTTAAAATAAATTGAATA
Organism: Allium cepa; assembly: GCA_030765085.1. Taxonomy (NCBI): domain Eukaryota; kingdom Viridiplantae; phylum Streptophyta; class Magnoliopsida; order Asparagales; family Amaryllidaceae; genus Allium; species Allium cepa. The sequence goes on from CM060932.1 coordinate 475,744,870, forward strand.
GAAGTGATGAAATTGTTAACGAAGTTTATTCACATTTTTGAATAGTGAATAATATGTTAAAGAAATTGTTTTAGATATGATGTTTTAAATAGAATTAAAACTATCTAACGATGTTTTTAAAAGGTATTGAGATTCGAAATCATAGATTTCAACATTTATTGTTGAAATAGATGTTTCGAGAAATAAAAGGAAATGGTGGACTATAACACTGTTGTTATAGTAAATGATTTCCGAAAGGAAATGTTTTGTATAGTATTGGGATTTATATATCTATTTTAACTTCGAATCCCTATACTAGTGAATTTGGGTTGTCGTAACGATGTTTTACGCAACATTCGTTTTGACCCAAATAAATATGTTTAAGTGAATGATTTCCTTAATAGAATGAAATATATACTTAATTCGATTTAAGTATATTGAATATTTTCCAAGTGTAGAAAATAAAAGATTTGCGGATTACTTATTTAATAAGTATGGAAATGTTTTCCAATATGAAGTGAATAATTAAAATTTATCTTTTTGAAGATAAATTGAAATGGATAGTTGAAATGATATGCATGGATATTTTGAGATATAAATTCACTAAGGAATTTATAAATGAAAGGGGAAACTTGTTTAAAAGTAAATATTGATTTATTTTTGAAATGTGAAATTATATATCTTGTAAAGATATTTTGGAAAATAAATAATTTGGGAAAATTATTTGGAATCTGGTGATGTGTGCATATCCAGTGATAGTTCAATAACCGACTATCAATATTTCCCTTTGAATGGGTAATTGATGTGATTTGTTTGAATGTGAATGCTACACTTATTTTTGAATAACGCTCACTATTCGGGTTAACCGGGAAAGGACCATGGGGTCGTATAACCCATTCCGAATATGTGATACGTCGTTATGAATTGCATTTGAAGATCGGTGTTGAAGACCCGGTATTTGCGAGAGCGATAGGATGACCTGTCGATTTACTCTGCACCGAGTAGCTACGGTATTGAGTTCTCCATATGTGATGGTGAATCCGATCAGGATTGTGAATATCCGGATTGCAAGGACTTCTTTGTAAGCGCCTTCGGTTTTGTTCGAGCCCGGAACAGACTTGTATGGATTGTATGTCTGACATTACAAGTTGATATATAAAGCCGATTTCTTTCAAATATATTTCTGTTGGTGGCGAAGAATTTATTCTTTTAGCTTAACACTCTTCTCTGAGACGTACGAGCTCAGAGGTTATATAGTTGAAGTTATCAGCGATATATTCCCAATTTGGTAATGTGATATGCTGAGTGATGCTGAAATGATCATTGTGTTGATTATTGTGATAGGATCGTTTATTTGATCGTCTATCTTGGTGATCATTGTGTTGATCATTTGTTGACCCAAAGCATGGCTTTTGTATAAAGTATGTTTTTGTGGACGTGACTTCGTCGAACCTCACAACCCGGAAATGGTCAAAACAGGAAAGATGCGGCAAGGTTATGAGGGGTAGCACCCTTTAGGGTATGTACATTTCCTTCTGGATAGAGGTGGTATCATGGTATGGAGCCCAGATATTTAACCTATGTGGTTACTACGAATTTATTGCTTTGTGGTTGTTGGTTTTCGGGATCCCGTGAGAAAGGTCGTTTACGATCGGGGAATGGCGTGCTCGTGTCAGTAGTTACCCAGTTAGGGGTAACCCGGCCTTGTGTTGGCAGAGTTCCGGTTTGGTTCTCGGGGATGTCTTTTCAGAGGCATTCTCATGTGGCAATGGGAAGTTCCTTGGCCTGACCATTTGTTGGAAATCCAAAGAAACAATACGAAACTTGTACGGTTTTAGTTGTATAACCTGCTATGGAATGTGGCGGTAACCTGCTATTGAACATAGTTAGCTATAGTAGGCATACGATAATGGTCGTATGTTGGCTAAGATTTATATTCTACTTTCGAAATGAATTTTTTCCTACACTATACACTAATAATAATATCAAATGTCTTTTAAATGCGTATCAAGCATCTTTGACTATCATAAGGAGAAATCTCCTCCGATTCTGCGTTTGCATTGTGTGTGTGTGCGGGAGGCCTTATGGTAGTCTCATTTTTTAAAAGCATTGCGAATTAACTTTAAAAATATTCCTCTATTTTGATTTTAAAGATAAATAAACTGTTTTGAGTTCTCACACCAGTCACATGACTGACTTGGAGTTTATTGTTTTCCTTCCTAAACTCTGGGTGCCCACCAATTTCCACACGGGCAGTCAAGAGTTAGGTTTATCAGGATATTCTGGAGTTGCTGGAGGCAAGCTGGATGGCATGGCGTATTACTAGTTTAGATAGTATTTCTTTTTCCGCTGCACTATTTGTTGTATATTGTTGTACACTCTGATGATATGATGTAATGTAATGTAATGTATAAAATGTAATAACTGATATAGTTCTTTGTTTAAAGATTATTCATTTATTATTATATGTTGTTCCGCTACGAATTGTGAGATTCTGATGTTTTCTGTTGTTTCCTTTCTGTCCGTTCTATTTTCTTTTCCTTCTATTTTAAAGATTTCTATTTTCTATTCTCTGTTTTCCATCTATTCTATATTTCTTTATTTTCTATTTCCTTTTCCCTCCATCTTCTTTCTACCTTCTTTTCTACTTTTTCTTTTCCTAAATTCTTTTTAAAACCCATAACTATTCGGTTTTTCGGCAACGAAAAATCAAAGCGTTACAAACTGTAGGCATCAGCGCCCTCGAATTTCGCTGCCAAATAATGAAACTTCTCCACTCCCACATAGGTCGCAGACTACATCCGTTAAGTTCCAATGTAGCCTTAGGCTCTCACGGCCTCTCGACTTTCGCTATGTCTTCATAGATCGTAGTCTACCGATATAAAATCAAACGTAGACTGTTGGATCTCAGCATCACACACGACTTTTGCTATATTACCATAAGTCGCAGTCTGCCGATGTAAAATCAAATGTAGACTGTTGACTCTCGACGGCACACACGACTTTCGCCATGGTCTGTAGTAGATCGCAATGATATCGAGCTACATTGTCGTCACAGCATAACCCAATGTCTCTGCAGGCATCAGCACCATCGACTTTCACTACACACTACACATAATCCTCATGAACTAGTTTGTCCGGACTCCTCACGGGATCAACTTTAGAACCCCCCTTAGGTTTCAAGGCAATACCACCCTGTGGCACTCCTGAGAAGTTCATTTCAAGGGAGCGCCTTTTTCTCCAGAGCCAATCTCAAAACACTTTATACTATGCTCTTATAGTATCTTTCAAATCATACCCTTTATGATTTTCATCAAAATCTCCTTTACACAAAATCGATTCCCAAAAACGATAATTCTCAAACTAGGCTTTCCAAATTTCCAAAATTGATTCCATTAAGTAATTATTTTCCAATTACTTCATTAAGTGATTTTCTCTACTTAATTACATTTAGTAATTATCCAATAATTACCTCACTAAGTAATTATACTGAATCAGTTACATTAAGTGACGATCTTTAATTAATTAACTAATTAACTTAAATTAATTATATTAAATATAGTTAATTATCACTAAATCACTTAGTTTAATGATTCTTCCCCCAATTACCTGCATTAACTATCCACTAATTACTTTATTAAGTAATTACCCTTAATTAATCAATCCTTAATTAATTACACTAATTACTTAATCTTAATTAATTACGTTGGTTAATTTACCTTTTGTCAATCTCATTAATTAATCACATTAACATATTGACCAATAATTAATCACATTAAATTATCCCTTAATTACTATATAAATCAACCTTTAATTATTTCCAATTGGTAATTATCCATTTAATTACTTCCATTAAGTAATTTTCATTTTTGATCCCATTTTTAATTATTCACATTAATTATCCTTAATAAAATAAGACCTTAATTAAACAAGATAGACTATCTACCTTAATTGATTACTTACTCATCATCTATGTCTTGTTTAATTGACTGCTTGAAATCAATCACTTGAGAACTTTTATTTGATTTAAGGTTAAATACACTAATCTTAAATACTTACTTAATTTCATCAAAATATTTCATTTGAAAATACTTAGGAGTTCTAAATTAAATTGATTATCCTATTCTAATTAAACAAAGCCAAACAATTCAATTCAACACATTTTATTTCAAATCAAATTTTGGAAACTTGTTTTAAAAAAATTTCTTGAACCTGTTATAAACATTTTGTTTCCAAAATAGGTCAACATAGTTATTCTTACTTCCCAAAATTTGATCATCATTTATAATTATTTCTTTAAAACTGATATTAACATGCCAAACCATACTCGAATATACTCGATGCCACACTCGAGTCCTCCCTCTCATTTATCGAGCACGTCTCAAGCCATTACATCCTCACAAGCTTCAACATCACAGCAATGGTAAGTGATACATCAGGTACTCGTGCACGTGCACGGCGATCGACGTCGCTCCGACCCATCGTCGATGACGCCACCAAGTCGTCTCAACACTCTCGCAAGTTCTCAACCATCAGAACCAATCTCGATCCATAAATTCGCCAAATTCCACCACCTTGGTTCATCTGAAACATCGCCGTCGAGCCTAGACATTTGCCAGAGTCACACACTCCTCCTTCCCCTACTCCGATCAAGCCCGATGCTTCATCGTTGCCGCAATGGCCTCGAAATCAATCTCAACCCTAACTAGTATCTAAACCCTAGTTTCCTCTTGCCGTGCCATCGCGATGACCCAGGAAGTCGACGGCCATTTTTCCCACAACCATCGATCTACGAGCCGCCTTTTGCCAAGACCACGACACTACAGACTGTTGTGATCGCCATAAATTGCTAATTAACCAATTTCCAATCAATTCACAAAATCACAACACTCACCATATTAAAAGTCATGAAACTATTGCCAAAAATCATTATTGCCAAGCTCGATTTTAAATTTACAATCAAAACTTGAAATTGTAACGACCCGTAAATTTCGATAATTAAAATTAGTTAAATTTATAAGATTTTTTTATTAAATGTAGAAAGAAATGAAATTGGAAATAATATTAATGAAGTAATAACTAAAATGAATTGCAACTGTATAAATGTAAGTTAATTGTTAATAACTTGTATGTAATTCCAATAAGTGAAACAATGTAAATGTTATAACTTGGTTACAAAATTTACATATGGAAGTGGATATAAATATGAACTAATTAATGAGATAATACATGGTTAATAGTAATTGAATGTAAATTAAGGAAATATGTAATGCAAGTTGAAAATTTATGAACTTGAATGAACATTCCAATTTAATAAAATAATTTAAAAGCTATGACTTAGTTATAAATGGAATATAATAAAAACAAATGTAATTATTGTATTAATGTGTGAAATAATAGGATAGAGGGTAATTGTTGTAGGGAATAACCATACAAGTATTATAGAGGGTATATTTGTGATAAATGGTTATTACTAATAAGGTAATTAAGTATTACTTTAATGAAAATAAATGTAGTAACGAAAGTGTGAATGTAAATTTAATATAAAGTAAATTTATTTTAAGGTAGAAATGGGTGAATTGGGAAATAAGTTCAGAGTATGTTAATTGATGAATAAATACGTAATGTATGTAAAGTAATAAACTGGTATAAGAATGGGATTAAGGTAAATTTATTTATTGGTTTTAAAACCTTAATTAATGTGTTCAAATTGATAGAAGTACACATTTAGAAATGTAATATTTATTCAAATTAAGATTTAAATAGGCGTATATTAATGTAATGAAATAAAAATAGCATTATATATGGTATTATAATCTAGATTGATAAGTAACGAACTTATAAATGGAATTAAAAGCAAATAGGTTGCAATTTATATAGGTTGATTGTTTATTTAATGGGTTAAATAAACTTTGGCAATCAATTGTAATAAATCTAAATTTAACGTTTTGTTAATGTAAATTAAAGTAATAATCGAAAATAAGGTTAATTTTATTCATAATATGACAATTGGTTGAAGTATGAGAAACTAACGTGTAACATTTGGCTTGTAAACAAATATTATAAGTTACCTGTTTAATTAGTTGATGGAATTAGAATTGGAAGTAAATGTTAATAAAATAAATAATTAATTCAAGCAATCCTAATTGATTGGAACAACTATTTGGGTTATAATTGATTGTAAAGAGGAATATTTGGTAATAAATTATTACAGGAAAAAATAAATGTAAATATTTAATTAGTTAATGAATTAATAATGAATAAATAGTGATTTGATATAAAATCAATGTTCTGTATGTAATTGTTTGGAAATGATAACTTGTATAAATATGATTAAGGGTTAGTGGCAACATTCACTATAAAGTAATCATTTATTTAGTCTATTAAATTAAAATGGGTAATCAATTGCAATAAATTTGAATTAAATGTTACGTTAATGTAATTTAGGGTAATAAGTGTGAATAACGTAAATTTTATTCATAATATGATAATTAGTTGAATTAAAAGAATAGAAGGTAGAATTTATTAATTTATTGGAATTTAAAATTAAATATTTAGATTAATTGCAGATAAGTGGAACTAAATATTAAAAATATTACGTTATTGAAATTAAGACGATATTTGAGGATAATAATGTAATAAACCATGAACCAATGTTAATTCCTTCTGTTGGAGAATAATGAATTGAATAATAAGAATGAAAAGTAATATAAATAGAATTATTGGAAATTTAATTTATAATTTTGAATATAATGAAATTGAAAATTTAACAATGCAATTGATAGATTAATCAACTTTAAATTGACATCTAAACTTGTTCAAATTATTGTAGATGATTAAGAAATATAAAAGTGATAAAATTGTCAATTATAAAATTGAAATTAAAAATTGGATTTAATTAATTGATTATTAATTTATTTAATTAATGTAAAAATATCCATTTTGGCCACGGACTCGGATTTCGATGAAACCAGTTTTATTGGATCCGTAATGATGAATTATTGTAGGATTTCAAGTTTTGTAGCGATCGGACCTGTCGTTTGATCGTACGAACGCGAAACGCCTTAAAATCGATTTAATTGAAATTAATTGAAATCAATTGAAACCAATTTGAAAAATATTGATTTTAGCATAACTTCTTCATACGATGAAATTTGGACTTGAAACCTGTTCCATCGAGTTTAAAATATTTTAAAACGTCTATTTTGATATATGGATTGACCAAATTTCGTTCCGAAGTCGAAATGGTCTTTTTGGGCCACTTTGTCGTTCGTGCGTAATCAAATCGATCCGATCCATTCTATTTCGGCTTTGTCTATAAATACCCAGTTGTAAACCCTAGCCTACTTCTATTCCTTATTTGTCTGTATGTACAATTCCTCCTCACCTTCCCATCTCAATGGCAGACAATTTCAAATCCAATTGCAATTCAAAAATCAAAGCCAAAATTGAAACTCCACAAACTATATCATATTTTATATCGATCTAAAACTCTCGAAGAGCGCAAGTCAAAAATGGGATTCTTTTTCTGATGTGGATTGATATGTGGCCGAAATCGAGTAAAGAAGCCACGGTCGTTCATCGTGGTTCGATCATCTTCCTCTGATCATCGAATCGACGTTGCCATGGCGTGGAGGAGGTCTTGCGGAGTTCATCAGTTGGTTTGGTTCGTAGGTTCAACGGCTAGATCGTCAATAAAAATTCGAATTAGGGAAAGGTTTTGGGGCGGCTACCGGTTCATATCTCGATCATACGATTCGGGCTGCCGCATGGTGATGGGCCAAGGTCGGCGGCGAACTTTAGGCAGCGGCATCGAGGCCTACGGCGGCGCGTGCGTAGGGAGGGACGTGAGCGAATTGGAGGCGGCGGCTTCATGAATCTGGGCGCGTGAATTAGGGTTTCTGGAGGATGGAGTTAAGTGGGAAGACGGGTGCGTGATGAAGTGCAAACTTATGGGTAGCCTGTTATTTTTATTTTGATTCAATTTTGATTTTTCAACTCGTTTTAATGCAATAACTTTTACATACGAACTCCTATTCACGCGCGATTTTCTCCGCTAGGATCGTATTGGAATTTCGGACATTTTGGCTTTGGTTTGGATGGATTTGGAGACTGTTCAATTTTTGGATTTAAATTGGATTTAAATTCAAAAGGTGTGTGTTTTAACCCACTCACAACTTCTAAAATTTCTTATGTTTGTTAAATTAAATTTTTGTTGTGATTATGCATTTATTTATAACTTTTCGTATACTTTTTAATCATCATCTCAGTTATTGCATTTATTTAAATTAAATCGTTATTTAATTTATTATTGAATATAACTACCAGTTAAATACCTGTTATATATATTATCAGTTATCTATTGGTATTGATTGATTGTTTTGGATGATGATTGTGATGGATGTGTGATCTGTTGATGGATGAATGGATGTTGTGTTATATATTATTTTAAACTGTAAGTTGTTATGCATTTTATTTCATTCGGGATTGCGGTTTGAAATGATATATAACCGTAATTTTATTTTAAATTGCTAATTGAAATGATAAATATCTGTATCACTTGACCATAGGATAGAAAATTATATACGGACACCGCGGTCTATATATAAAAATATATTGAAATGATTTTCTATGGTTTGTAAAGAAATATACGGTTTTATGAGGTATGGATTTGGATATTGTATAAATGTATTTTATATATGGTTAAATTCTTGGGTTTATGCTATGAATAAGATTTGTTTAAAGTATAAATAAGTTAAATAATAAAGTTGGATTTTATTAAAATATAATATGGTTAAGTATTTACTTAAAGTATATTTTTGTATAGAGTTTATATTGATTTTTATAAATCAAGGTTGAGAAGATAGTTTTGAAATTGATTGGAGATTTTATTTGATTAAAGAATTATATTTAATAAGAATCCTTTTGGAACTTATTGAAATTGAGATTTTAAAAGAATATGGTTTTATAGCTTAATTCGGGTTTAAGGTGAGTTAAGTGAATAAACTGAGGAATATTTGTTATTGAAATTGAAGTTTTATTTGAAGGATATTGGATTTAGCAAGCAAATATTTCAAAACTAAATAATAGAAAAAGTGAAATTGGTGTATATATATATATATATATGAATTATAAAATTTAGTTTTGAAATATTAAATATTTAAGCTTTGAAATATATTGAATTTGAAATGGTTTATTTGGAGGTTCAAATCGGTATTTGGAATCTATTTGTGAAATTAAAGAAGATATTTTATTTTATAAAGTAATTTAATATTTAAACCATTTAAGTGGTGTAGTTATATTTCAAAGTAATGAAATTAAAAGTTTTATGTTTTGGAAGTCTATATTTCAAGCGTTGGTTTCGAAATATTATAACTTTGAAAATGTTGTGGTTTTAGAAAAGGATAAATTTGAAAATGATATCATATTGATTTGGTTTTAAAAGGGGAAATGATATTGTAATAATAAGGTTCGAAATGGATATTATATTCCGGTTTGAAGTATAAAGTATTTTGAAATGACCGTGGTGTTATAACAACGTTTGGTTGTTGAAGAGACCGGGATTGGAAGTTGTCATACTCTCTGCTAACTCCAAAAACCACTTTAACAACCATGTACGCGGTGGAGATTCCAGAACGAAGTAGGATGGTGGTGGCGTTTCCTTTGAGGTAAATACGTGGACCTGACTCCCGTGAGTTGACATAAGATGGCTAAAACAGGAGCGATTCTCGGGCCAATGAGGTAGCACCTTTGATCAGACACTTCCCTTCGATATTATACTTTGACTTTTGGATTGATTCGGTGGCCACTTTTGATTTTTTTTATTTGGGGGTGTGGCTCGAGGTGGGTGGTAGCTGCGGCTATGCGTTACCACCAGTCCGGATAGCAATTGGTATATCTACCCTGGCATTGCCTAGTTGTGCCGTGTCACCTACCCTAGCGCGCCTTATACGATTTTGTTTTGTACCATACCTATGGAGTGCCCTCTGAGGACGCCCAGTACGGGGAAGATTACGGTACTGTACAGACTATAGGAATATAAAAGTGTGTTAAGGGCTATATGGGTAACCCCTTAACGCTACTTTCGGTATATTATACTTTACTTTAGACACTATTATAATAGCGTATATTACTACATAGTAGATGGTTTACGGATCCTTAGGAGGTGTGAATCCCGAATATCTCTTAAGTTACTACACTCACGTTGACACTGGATAGGAGATGTCAAAACCCGTAAACATCTCTGATGCCGTTCCACTCATTTTATTTACTGTTGATTTAATTTACATAAGATCTTTTAGCTGTGATCGAGTGTTTTGTCTTTTCAATTCACTCGGGTCAGCCTGAGCATTTCAGGATTTGAAGCCTTTATCTCTGGAGGATGAAGACGAAGATTTATTTTTATTTATTATAGTATTCCACTACATCCATACTGTTCCGCTGCATTGTTATTTATTATTCTCTGATATGTGTAACTCTGATATGTATTGTATAAGTATAATCGAATATTTTTGTAAAACAGCTTCATGAACTGTATATTTGATTATTATATGTTATCGTTCCGCTGCAAGATTCTATTTTGTTTTATTTCTTTCTTCCTTCTTCTTATTTACCCCATAACAATCCGCCTTTCTGTATGGCTTAAGTCTGACGTGTGTGGTTTATTGTCGATTTAAAGCTTACAAAAAAGGTGGGTCGTTAAATCTGGCATCAGAGCTTTGGTTCAGCGATAAACCTTAGCTTTGTGGGGTCTAACTCTTTATTAATAGGGTATACCCTATGGGAGTTGCTGAGTGTATATATACGAGAGTGCGTATTTGTTAGTGTTATAAAAAGTTTTAATATTGTGTTAATTTGTTCCGTTTTGTATCTATAAATTCTGGTTGATGCATGGGACGCTATGAAATCAATAGAGATTTCTAAACACTTAATAGGACAATTTGTTCCATTTCTAAACCAATATAAATTTACATTTCAGGATATTATTATTGAACATTGAATTAATTAAAGGAAATTGTACAACTTGTATAACTTTCAATTACATCCTTAAAAGCATATATATATAACTTAGCAACTATAAAAAGTTAAAAAGCTAAAAAGAAAATATAATGGAAATTGTACATGTAAACTCATGTAATGAAAGTGTTCAATAAATTGCTTTTATTAATAAGAATTGATGTTCTAATTGTTATGGACTTAAGTATAATTGAAATACTACTAATGTAATAGAAAAGAAAGGTTAGTATTATAAATAAATAATAATAAACTTAAGTAGTAGGTTGAAGTTACCTCTGAATGAAATAAGAATAAAAGATGAATACTAAAAATTGACTGCAAACTTAAGTTAATAAATTTACCTACTAAGAAATTTGATTGAATATGAATGATATAAATAAATAAATAAATGCGATGCAATAAATAGAATTTGGCATTATATAGATAGATGAAAATGAATTGGTAGGTAATGAATAAAAATAGATAAAAATAAATAATGAATGAAAAGGAAATCAAACAACAAATGGATGAAGTGGAATTGATAAAAAAAATAAACTTGATTTATTGTTGAAATTGTTGTTTGTTTTGGTTTATGGTTGTTTGGGTAAGGATACTTTAAATTTGTTTGGATGTATGGATAATCTATTTAGTTTCACCTAAGACTGTTGAGTGGAGGGTAAACTTAGTAGTTTATTTTTCATTCCGTACAATTTAAAGTGTCTTAACCCGAACAAACCAATTGTTTTGTCTTGCTTGGATGGTTGATTTGTGTTTGATGTGTGTGCGGTTTATTGAAATTGGTTGTGGTTGTATTGATTTTGTTGGTTTGTGATTAAAGCAACTTAAATAATTCATTTTATATAATTGTTAACCTTTTTAGATTATATAAGTGAAATGCAGGTTATGGAAGCAATTGCTAGTGCATTTGGTTTCATAATATAAGCGTAAATTACCCGACAAATAGGTACATTTTCAGATTATGGTTTATAGTGTTATTATATTATTTTTTCACGTGTTAGGATCTATATTATTTTGGAAAATATATGTTGTATATTGTTATATTTGATATTATATTTTCCTCCAAGCCTCCCCGTACAAAGGAGACTCTGCCGAAATTTTCCGTAAATATTGGACTAAGAAAAAATTTTGAAAATGTTTTCCAAACTTTATTAATTTAAGTATAAAAATAATTAATGGTTATAAATTAGTATATTTTACTTAAATTAATTAATTTTGTAAATTTATTTGTTTATAAATTTAATGTTTTAAGTAAGATATATTGATTTCTTAATTCTTCTTTTCCCTTCTTTTCCTTTTCGGTGACGAAAAGTTTTGACTGGGGAGAGTGAAACGACCCGTAAATTTCGATAATTAAAATTGGTTAAATTTATAAGATTTTATTATTAAATGTAGAAAGAAATAAAATTGGAAATAATATTAATGAAATAATAACTAAAATGAATTGCAACTGTATAAATGTAAGTTAATTGTTAATAATTTGCATGTAATTCCAATAAGTGAAACAATGTAAATGTTATAACTTGGTTAAAAAATTTATATACGGAAGTGGATATAAATATGAATTAATTAATGAGATAATACATGGTTAATAGTAATTGAATGTAAATTAAGAAAATATGTAATGCAAGTTAATAATTTATGCACTTGAATGAACATTCCAATTTAATAAAATAATTTAAAAGCTATGACTTAGTTATAAATGGAATATAATAAAAACAAATGTAATTATTGTATTAATGTGTGAAATAATAGGATAGAGGGTAATTGTTGTAGGGAATAACCATACAAGTATTATAGAGAGTATATTTGTGATAAATGGTTATTACAAATAAGTTAATTAAATATTATTTTAATGAAAATAAATGTAGTAACGAAAGTGTGAATGTAAATTTAATAGAAACGTAAATTTATTTTAAGGTAGAAATGGGTGAATTGGGAAATAAGTTCAGAGTATGTTAATTGATGAATAAATACGTAATGTATGTAAAATAATACACTGGTATAAGAATGGGATTAAAGTAAATTCATTTATTGGTTTTAAAACCTTAATTAATGTGTTCAAATTGATAGAAGTAGACATTTAGAAATGTAATATTTATTCAAATTAAGATGTAAATAGGCGTATATTAATGTAATGAAATAAAATTAGCGTTATATATGGGATTATAATCTGGATTGATAAGTAACGAACTTATAAATGCAATTAAAAGCAAATAGGTTGCAATTTATATAGGTTGATTGCTTATTTAATGAGTTAAATAAACTTTGGCAATCAATTGTAATAAATCTAAATTTAACGTTTTGTTAATGTAAATTAAAGTAATAATCGGAAATAAGGTTAATTTTATTCATAATATGACAACTGGTTGAAGTATGAGAAACTTACGTGCAACATTTGGCTTGTAAATAAATATTATAAGTTACCTGTTTAATTAGTTGATGGAATTAGAATTGGAAATAAATGTTACTAAAATAATAATTAATTCAAGCAATCCAATTGATTGGAACAACTATTTGGGTTATAATTGATGGTAAAGGGGAATATTTGGTAATAAATTATTACAGGAAAAAATAAATGTAAATATTTAATTAATCAATGAATTAATAATGAATAAATAGTGATTTGATATAAAATCAATGTTCAGTATGTAATTGTTTGGAAATGATAACTTGTATAAATATGATTAAGAGTTAGTGGCAACAATCATTGTAAAGTAATCATTTATTGAGTCTATTAAATTAAAACGGGTAATCAATTGCAATAAATCTGAATTAAATGTTACGCTAATGTAATTTAGGGTAATAAGTGTGAATAACGTAAATTTAATTTATAATATGATAATTAGTTGTAAAAGAATAGAAGGCAGAATTTATTAATTTATTGGAATTTAAATTTAAATAATTAGATTAATTGCAGATAAGTGAAGTTAAATATTGAAAATATTACGTTATTGAAATTAAGATGAAATTTGAGGATAATAATGTAATAAACCATAAACCAATGTTAGTTTCATCTGTTGGATAATAATGAATTGAATAATAAGAATAAAAAGTAAATTAAATAGAATTATTGGAAATTTAATTTATAATTTTGAATATAATGAAATTGAAAATTTAACACTACAATTGATAGATTAATCAACTTTAAATTGACATCCAAACTTTTTTAAATTATTGTAGATGATTAAGAAATATAAAAGTGATAAAATTGTCAATTATAAAATTGAAATTAAAAATTGGATTTAATTAATTGATTTATTTAATTAATGTAAAAATAGCCATTTTGACCACGGACTCGGATTTCGACGAAACCAGTTTCATCGGATCCGTAACGATGAATTATTGTAGGATTTTAAGTTTCGTAGCGATCGGACCTGTCGTTTGATCGTACAAACGCGAAATGCCTTGAAATCGATTTAATTGAAATCAATTGAAACCAATTTGAAAAATATTGATTTTAGCATAATTTCTTCATATGATGGAATTTGGGCTTGAAACATGTTCCATCAAGTTTAAAATATTTTAAAACATCTATTTTGATATATGGATTGACCAAATTTCGTTCCGAAGTCGAAATGGGCTTTTTGGGCCACTTTGTCGTTCGCGCGTATATCAAATCGATCCGATCCATTCTATTTCAGGTTTGTCTATAAATACCTAGTTATAAACCCTAGCCTACTTCTATTCCTCATTTGTTTGTATATACAATTCCTCCTCACCTCCCCATCTCAATGGCAACAATTTCAAATCGAATTGCAATTCAAAAATCAAAGCCAAAATTCAAACTCCACAAACTATATCATATTTTATATCAATCTGAAGCTCTCTAAGAGCGCAAGTCAAAAATGGGATTCGTTTTCTGGTCTGGATTGATATGTGGCCGGAATCGAGTAAAGAAGCCACGACCGTTCATCGTGGTTCGATCATCTTCCTCTGATCATCGAATCGACGTTACCATGGCGTGGAGGAGGTCTTGCGGAGTTCATCGGTGGGTTTGGTTCGTAGGTTCAACGGCTAGATCGTCAATAAAAATTCGAATTAGGGCAAGGTTTTAGGGCGGCTACCGGTACATATCTCGATCATACAACGCGGGCTGCCGCGTGGTGATGGGCCAAGGTCGGCGGTGAACTTTAGGCAGCGGCGTCGAGGCCTACGGCGGCGCGTGCGTGGGGAGGGACGTGAGCGAATTGGAGGCAGCGACTTCGTGAATCTGGGCGCGTAAATCAGGTTTTCTGGAGGATGGAGTTGAGTGGGAAGATGGGTGCATGATGACGTGGCAAACTTTTGGGTAGCCTGTTATTTTTAATGATTCAATTTTGATTTTTCAACTCGTTTTAATGCAATAACTTTTACATACGAACTCCTATTCACGTGCGGTTTTCTCCGCTAGGATCGTATTGGAATTTCGGACATTTTGGCTCTGGTTTGGATGGATTTGAAGACTGTTCAATTTTTGGATTTAAATTGGATTTAAATTCAATTTAAATTCAAAAGGTGAGTGTTTTAACCCACTCACAACTTCTAAAATTTCTTATGTTTGTTAAATTAAATTTTTGTTGTGATTATGCATTTATTTATGACTTTTCGTATATTTTTTAATCATCATCTCAGTTATTGCATTTATTTAAATTAAATCGCTATTTAATTTATTATTGAATATAACTGCCTGTTAAATACCTGTTATATATATTATCAGTTATCTATTGGTATTGATTGATTGTTTTAGATGATGATTGTGATGGATGTGTGATCTATTGATGGATGAATGGATATTGTATTATATATTATTTTAAACTGCAAGTTGTTATGCATTTTATTTCATTCGGGATTGTGGTTTGAAATGATATATAACCATAATTTTATTTTAAATTGCGGATTGAAATGATAAATTTCCGTATCACTTGACCATAGGATAGAAAATTATATACGGACACCGCGGTCTATATATAAAAATATTTTGAAATGATTTTCTATGGTTTGTAAAGAAATATACGGTTTTATGAGGTATGGATTTGGATATTGTATAAATGTATTTTATATATAGTTAAATTCTTGGGTTTAAGCTATGAATAAGATTTGTTTAAAGTATAAGTAAGTTAAATAATAAAGTTGGATTTTATTAAAATATAATATGGTTAATTATTTACATAAAGTATATTTTTGTATAGAGTTTATATTGATTTTTATAAATCAAGGTTGAGAAGATAGTTTTGAAATTGATTGGAGATTTTATTTAATTAAAGAATTATGTTTAATAAGAATCCTTTTGAAACTTATTGAAATTGAGATTTTAAAAGAATATGGTTTTATAACTTAATTCGGGTTTATGGTGAGTTGAGTGAATAAACTGAGGAATATTTCGTTATTGAAAATTGAAGTTTTATTTAAAGGATATTGGATTTAGCAAGCAAATATTTCAAAACTAAATAATACAAAAAGTGAAATTGGTATATATATATATGAATTATAAAATTTAGTTTTGAAATATTAAATATTTAAGCTTTGAAATATATTGAATTTGAAATGGTTTATTTGGAGGTTCAGATCGGTATTTGGAATCTTTTTGTGAAATTAAAGAAGCTATTTTATTTTATAAAGTAATCTAATATTTAAACCATTTAAGTGGTGTAGTTTTATTTCAAAGTTATGAAATTCAAAGTTTATGTTTTGGAAGGCTATATTTCAAGCGTTGGTTTCGAAATATTATAACTTTGAAAATGTTATGGTTTTAGAAAGAGATATATTTGAAAATGATATCATATTGATTTGGTTTTAAAAGGGGAAATGATATCGTAATTATATGGTTCGAAATGGATATTATATTCTGGTTTGAAGTATAAAGTATTTTGAAATAACCGCGGTGTTATAATAACGTTTGGTTGTAGAAGAGACCATGATCGGAAGTTGTCATACTCTCTGCCAACTCCCAAAACCACTTCAACAACCGTGTACGCGGTGGAGATTCCAGAATGAAGTAGGATGGCGGCGGCGTTTCCTTTGAGGTAAATACATGGACCCGACTCCCGTGAGTTGGCATAAGGTAGCTAAAATATGAGCGATTCTCGCGCCAATGAGGTAGCACCTTTGATCGGACACATCCCTTTGATATTATACTTTGACTTTTGGATTGATTCGGTGGCCACTTTTGATTATTTTATTTGGGGGTGTGGCTCGAGGTGGGCGGTAGCTGCGGCTATGCGTTACCACCAGTCCGGATAGCAATTGGTATATCTACCCTGGCATTGCCTAGTTGTGCCGTGTCACCTACCCTAGCGCGCCTTATACGATTTTGTTTTGTACCATACCTATGGAGTGCCCTCTGAGGACGCCCAGTACGGGGGAGATTACGGTACTGTACAGACTATAGGAATATAAAAGTGTGTTAAGGGCTATATGGGTAACCCCTTAACGCTACTTTCGGTATATTATACTTTACTTTAGACACTATTATAATAGCGTATATTACTACATAGTAGATGGTTTACGGATCCTTAGGAGGTGTGAATCCCGATCATCTCTTAAGTTACTGCACTCACGTTGACACTGGACAGGAGATGTGAAATCCCGTAAACATCTTTGACGTCGTTCCACTCATATTATTTACTGTTGATTTAACTTACATAAGATCTTTTAGTTCTGACTCGAGTGTTTTGTCTTTTCAATTCGCTCGGGTCAGCCTAAGCATTTTAGGATTTGAAGCCTTTATCTCTGGAGGACGAAGACGAAAATTTATTATTATTTATTATAGTATTCCACTACATCCATATTGTTCCGCTGCATTGTTATTTGTTATTCTCTGTTATGTTTAACTCTGATATGTATTGTATAAGTATAATCGAATATTTTTGTAAAACAGCTTCATGAACTATATATTTGATTATTATGTTTTATCGTTCCGCTGCAAGATTCTGTTTTGTTTTATTTCTTTCTTCCTTCTTCTTATTTACCCCATAACAATCTGCCTTTCTGTATGGTTTAAGTCTGACGTGTGTGGTTTATCGTTGATAAAGCGTACAAAAAAGGCGGGTCGTTATAGAAATTTTAATAATCGAGTTTTTGACTTGACTTGGTTCCCTCTGTAAATTTTAATTTTTGAAATAATTGCTTGATTTAATCACTTCAAACTATTTTTAAAAATAAAACCACATCCATTCAAACATTTTTCTTTCAATGATCAAGATCATAAAGGGATTGGAGCAAGAGTAATTTATTTTTGAACTGGATTAGACTATAGAAATTTTTAACAGAGTCAACTGTACATACATGCACAGAATCATCATTATACGCAGGGTCATGCAAGCATAATTAATCATTCACGGAAACATTTTTCAAATATTATATCAAACATTAACTTTTAAATATAAACAGATTTAGTTTTAACTGTATAGTTTACTCACAAAATTTAAAACTGCTTAAGATTTGATTTACTCACCAGACATGAAAAACAGAGGGACATGTTCTTTCTTGCTCTGGAACTATTATATTTGATTTGATCTGTATTCTTGTTTGATAAACTGATCTTTGAATTTCTCAAGTTAGAAGTTGAAGTTGAATCTGCTTGCAGACTGATTTGCTTACCTCTTGAAACAGTTGAAGCTTAGTTTAGATTTTCTTTTTAAATTGGATTTTTAGTTTCTTTTAATTTTGAAGATAAAAGAAGATTGAGAGGAAAAAGATGTTTTGATCTGAAAATAAATAAAAATCAGGTTTCTCAAATGTTTATTTTGTAATTTAATTTTAATAGAAATAATGAAGGTTGACACTTGTTAGCTTATATATTTATTAACTTACAAATGTTATACAAGCATTATTATGTCTACAAGTGTTCAAATTTTATTAAATAAAATCTTTTTTATCTAAATTACCTATATTTTAGTATTAATATATAGTTTTTCTTAATCTTTATTAATATGTTTCTTATGTTAATATATTTATGTATTATATGTATTAGCTCACACTTGTTTTTATTTATTTATGTATTATGTTTACAAACGTATATATATAAGCTATGTTTTATTCCAAGTATTAAAAGAAAAGTATTTTAGATCTTTTATTAAATCTCACATATATATTTACAAATAAATTTTAAGCATATATATGTTTTCTTATTAATTTCCAAAAGATATGTATATTTTTAAAACTTTTATTATCCCTTGTTTTAATATCATATTATATTTACAATTCTAGTTATATACATATATTATTTTATTCAAAATACATCTTTTAAATCTAGTTAATTTTTTTTCAAATCCAACCAGATATCTCTTATTATAAGAATTTTATTTGTTTAACATACAAATCAGTATTTTTAATAAAATTAATCTGGTTAATTACCAATTAACAGATGTCCAAAAATCCAGGTTATCATAGAAAGTGTAAATTTTTTGTTAATATACCTATATTATTGAGATAAGTATATGGATATTCTTCCAAGTATCGAAACGAATAAAAAGGGTTTGTGAGTATACCTTTGTAAAATTATTTTGATACAAGTATTTAGATTAAGGTGATTTTAATTAATGAAAGGATTAATTAAAGAGGTTAGTGGTCTCTTATGTGCTTAAACTATGTTGGTTTTCTCTGTGGAATTAAATCCCTATTGTGATTATTTTTTATTTGATGGTTAAATAACCGACTATGAAACTTGTCCAGTTTATAAATTATCGGTTGTTGGTTCGGAGAGACCGGGATCAGATATGTTACCGAAAACCACTTTGAACCAACATATGCGTTCGAATAAAGCGTCTTGATGATGATTGAAGATAGAGCTCTTTGAAGTACAAGGGCTACTTGCTACAAATCCTAAGGGTAATTCCAAAATAGACATAGTAGTGGCAATGCCTTCAATTTCGTTCGAAACAAGAACAAACTTATATAGATTGATGTAGGAATTGCATTTCTACATGGAGGGCGGTGTTAGGATTCCAAGATGGTTTGCTAAGAGGAAAGCTAAAAGCATATTCTCAAGCCTAACAACTGGTAAATACCTAAAGCAGGGACGTGCTGCAGGGCTATGTGGGTCGCTCCTATCATGGTATGATCATCTCTTATCTAGAGTCAATATTTATGTACGCTTCAAGGCCAGTTATGGTTGTTTATCAACCTAAGGGTGATCATATTCGACACTATCTAGTAAGGGGTAGGGACGGTCCTAAGTAGCAAAGGTATGACATGTTGTAGCCTTCAGTACATTTTATCTAGAGGTGTACTGATTCGGCGGGTAGACCATTACCCTTTCATAGTTGGAATCCATTTTTCAATACAAGCCTTTGAATTTGATTGTATACCTATTATGCTAAAATTTAATAATGTAACAATTTCGGCTATGATTCCATATTTATTTTAAACCTAGACATTATGATAATATCAAAGGATTTTATATAGAAATGTTTTGGTTATTGTAAGGTAAAAACTCATCCGTGTTTATGTGCAGTATAGCCTTATGAGATAACTTTGTTTTTAAAAAGGGTTAATAAATTTATAAATCAATATGATCTGATAGATTTTTCTCACGTTGGTTTACCAGATTGATTCGGGCATTATTTTCTTATAGTCTTCGGATTAGCCCATGTATGTCTCAGATTTAGTTTTGGATGCTTTGGAGCTTAAGAGATGAGATGGATTCCCCGAGACGTATTCATATATCTTTTTATTTCCACTACATTTTTTGTATTTATCAGCAATTGGAAGGACATGTTGTTATAACAGTCCAGGCTGATGATAGATTAGTACTATGATTGAAAAGTGTGTGTGCATGTGTGTGTATATTACAGTTTTCTTTTATTAAAGATCATTGTGTATATTATATTACTCGCTATGTCCGTCCTTTATTTTCTTTCACCCTAACAATCCATCTTTCCGACACTTGGATGCTCGGCACGTGAATATAGTGGACGTATTAGTATCGACTTTTGAGGGTGGAAAAGATGGGTCATTACAGTTGGTATTATAGCTTCGGTTAATCGAAAACCTAGGCTTTGTTGGGTGTAAAACTCATTATAGATAAGGTTAGAAATGCCTAATAATAAGTGACTAATAAGAGATAGGGTTAGTAATACCCTAGAATGAGTTGATTGTATTATATATAAGAGCGCATATTTGTTAGTGCTATAAAAAGTTTTATATTGTGTTGATTTATTTATTGAGTGGTTCATAAATTCTGGTTGAGAAGTGGGATGCCACAGTGTTGATAGGAGTTTCTAAATAGTTAAACTAGGCAAACCGAACAGTGTTATTTTTGAAATTGGTACATCAAATAATTTTACCAAGATTTTATATTTCATATATTAAAGAATATTTTCATAAAATAAGTATAGTTGTTAATGATGTGTTGTTTGTTAGGGAATGATGATATTCAATTGTTATCATTTATTATTAGGTTAATCATGCTCACCCAGTTAGGAGCATTGGCTATTATTTTTTGATTGAGTAGTTGTACTCGACTAGTTTATGAGCATTAACTATTGTGCTTGATTAGGAATAGTTTTATCCTTTTCACTACATGGGTTAGGTAGATAGTAACTGTTAGAACATTGAAACGAACACCTTGTGAATTCAATTTCACAATTTGACTGTAAGGCGTTCAATGATAATTTAGATTAAACTATAACTTTAATAAAAGTTGTTCATTATAATTTAAACAAAAATATACATTTGAGAAACTATTTTACATAAGAAAAGGGAAATTTCTAAGTATAATCGATAAATGTGGTTATAAATTAAAAAAGGATTAAAGTTGAGAATTTGAGAACTGAAACCTAGGTGTTTTTGAATCATGAATTAATATTTTGAATAATATTTCAAATATCTAGATTTTTAATAAAATGCAAATTGAATGGATTTGATAATGTTATTTAACTCCTTCTATTTAATAAATAATATAGGTGAATTCAATTTATAAATTTAATTACAAAAATAAATAGTTTGGATAAATATTTGATAATGTAATCGAAATTATAAAATGATATTTAATGTGCGAAATTATCATTTCGGGGCACTGTCCAGGATTTTGATGCAACTTGTGCCATTAGAACTGGAATAATAAATTGTTGTACATCGAGGAGTTCCATGATGATTGAATGTACTGTGTGGTTATGCGAGCTTGAAACGCATAGCGATTAATTTCAATAACTTAAATTTAATATAATTTGATTTTAAAAGCTAACTTCTGTATATGATAGAATTAGATTCCGAAACTAGTTGCATTGAGTTCAGAGTAGGGGTATTTGGCTAGAAATGCCAGTAAGCACGCCTCCATTGGAGTTCGAAATTTTCAGGCATGAATAGTGTCAGTTAGATTTTCTATATAAGGACCCCTCTGTCTTCATTTTTTGAAACCAGATCCAAACAAATTCTAGCCTCCATTTTTGCAAACCCTCATCCAACGATCCTCGTTGATTGGAGTCATTGGGGTTCGAATTGAACTTTGGTCCCAACTGAAGAAATGTTCGCCTTGATGAGTAGAGTAGGATGACCGATGGGATCATCGATTGGAGACACGAGGCGACTAAAATCGGAGTTCGACGTCGTACTATTTTTAGGTGATTTCTCGATGTCGGTGGGGTATGTGAAGGCAAGGCCAGTGTAGATGTGGTCGTGGTGGTCAGGGCAAACTCTGGTAGCAAGGTAATGGTGGCCACTGGTAGTTGGCGGTGGTGTTAAGCTAGGGAACGATGTCGAAGTCATGTGGCCTAAAAACGTGGATGAAGACGATTAGGCTAAGCGGGGATTAATTTTGGAAATGAGGGGATTAGTGGAGTTAATTAGTGATTGTTAAATTAATTAATTTTTACACTTGTAAAATCAATATCTCTCTCATTTTAGGTCCAAATCAAACATAGTCAGTCGCATTATAATTGTGGAATCGTTATCTACATTATGTAATTGTATTGGTGGAGTTGAAAGCACATATAATTTCAAGCTAAAATCGAACTTTGTTCGATTTTAGACGGAACCAGAATGCATCGACGATAACTGGAATTTCGGTGAGTTTAACTCGCCTTTTTAGTTAATCGGTAAGATATATAGTAGATTAAATTTTTCAGTCTGTGTTGGTTGAAAGTATTGACTGATTTTGTTAAATATCCGCTTTTGAAAAGCGATTGTTATCAAAAATTAAAATATAGGAAAAATTATAGAGAAATCCGGATTTCTGACCATAATGATTTTCATTTCCAGTTATATACACCTCTTGATTCTATTTCAGTGGCAACCATGTTGTATAGATTGTTAGTTACTGAATCTAGATTGTTTAGCACTATTAGTTATGACATTGTTATATGTTCTAAACTTAACCCCTATAGTGACAAGAATCAATAACAACATTGGTTAAGTTCTTATCCGCTATTGGCCTCGGTTTATTATTTTGAAATACTGTTAATTGCCATTTTGGCATGAAATGGGTTTTTGATTTGGACTGATTTCAATTTAAACATTGGGTTTTCTGTACTATTTTATTTAATAGATTTTGAACTTCTCTATTTTACCCCAACCTTTTATTTGCCTTTTCTAAATCATTTAGAAACGTTTTAAAGTTTTTTAACTATCATTTAATAATGATTTATAGTTTTTTAGCTATTGTTTAATAATGTTTAAAAGATAATTGTTTCTATTCAATATTGTTTTAAAGTTATTTATTAATATTTTAATATTGTGAAAAGTTGTTTATTTAAATAATTAATATTGTTTGAAGGTAATAATATTAATAATATTTTTGAAGTTAATTATTTATTATAATAAGGTTTTTTAAGATTATTATTAGTTATAATATTAATAACGTTTGAAATTATTAATTATTATATTTATAATGTTTTGAAGTTATTTATTATTATACTACTAATGCTTGTAACGACCAGCAAATTCATCGCTTAAAAAAATTAACTATTCAAATAATATTTTTTAACATAAATAATAACGTTTTTAGCAATACATAATATTGGTAAAAATACTTTAAATAAATATTTACAAAAATAACTTTGGAAGATTTATCGATAAATGACTGAAAACCATTTTATCAATAAACAGCTTTTAGAACATCTAACATCGTGCATGGAGCTAGATGTATGCACTCATTTATATATATGAGTAAGAATATGTAATAAAATTATTTATTTTAGTTTTGAAAATAAAATCTCTTTATGACATCATCAATGATATCACTACTTTGGAATAAATGATTTTTAAATGTAAATTGAGTTTAAATGCTTTAATAATTATTTTAATTATTAAATAAGCCATTTTAATTATTATATAGTGATAAAAATGTTATTATTAAACTATATATATATAAAATAAGAAGTGAAAATATGATCGGAAATTGAAATCAGAATCTGTAACGATTCAACGTAGAAAGTGGTGTAACTTTGTGAATCATTTGAGATATACATATGCACACGTACATGTACATGTACATATACATGAACACATTCACATGCACACGAACAAATATACACATACAAATATACTTATACAATTTTGTGTATATATATTAGAAAATATCTAAGATATTTTCCTAAAACTTAACCCTCAAGTAAAACCAAAGTCAACATCTTACACCATAGGTACAAGCACATGGCCACACAGATGGGGGGCATGCTTGGTCGAGAATGATAAGGGGAGAGTGCAAAGTAGTGATGATGAAATGGCAAACAAATATCATGATATTTCCATCCTTACATTAGCCTATAAATAGCATCCACCCATCTTCACTTCATTTACACTTCTTCTTTATAAAATTCCTAAGCTCTTCATCTTCTTCTTCTCTACATTAATGGCTTCCATATCCTAAGAAAGAAAATATTACAAAATCAAAACAAAATTATGCCAAAATCAATCAAAATCTATACTACTTCAAACCAAAGTTCAAGCTAGTGATCTCTTCCTTTTCCTCCACCAAAGACATGTGAAACAAACCCCTCCACCACCATTTTCCAAGCAAGGCCAATCCCTTCCAAGCCTCTAAGACTAAGGGAAAACCCCTAGGAGCATTTGTGCTAGTAGTCGTGAGCTCCGATTTTGAGATAGTAGAGCTATAGCCATTTTAAAGTTAGCCCGATGGAAAATCAAGTGAGAAAGTACACACACGGATATATATATGATGTGATATGATTGAAATGGATGTTTACGATTCTTTGTTTGTCAAGTACTGGTTGTTTTAATATAATGTTTAATTGTGTAAACAGGTCACGTTAAAAACACATCGATATTGCACATGGAAATCACTTTCCGAATCAAGTTATAAAAGTAATATGGAATCATTAAACCACTTTAAAAAGGTTTATAAATTTTTTATAAACACTAACCCAATTTGGTAAAATTAGGACATGTTATGAAAGTTGAGTCAAAAATGGGCGCGTCGTGTAACGGCAGTTCGCAATGTCGCACCGTAGAAAGTTAAATCACTTTATACGATTGGATCAAAGTCAAAATTCTTTATAATAAGAATTTTCCAAGCTCTAATGATCATAATTTTAAAATGAAAGAAAATGATCAAGATTTTGTTTCGTAGATTTTGAAATATGAGAAAATCAAGTTTTGAAAATAGTCGCGGTTTGGCAGTTCGGAAGCCAAAGCGATAAATTCTTTATAAACGATATTTTTAATTCTTTAAAAATATAAAATAAATTATATAAATAATTTAAAATGTTTTAAAAGATATTTGAGCTATAAAAATGGATTTCCAAACGATAGCAAAGTTGTTTTGATCAAATAAGCCTTAAAAGCACTATTCGCAGCGCCTTTTGCAGCACTTTTAATAACTTTGGAAATATGGCTTTAAACTTAAGTATTCTTTCCTGATCTTTTAAAAATGTTTGAAAGTAAATAATCAAGTATTTTAAAGTTGATTTGGAGGATTTACAATTTATTTCAAAGGAGTTAAATAAATGATTTAAAGAAAAGCTGTTAGAATCAAGTGATTTAACCTTGGCTCTAAAAGCCAATGAGTAGATTGGATTATTCTATTCGTGAGATCCAAATGGGAGGTTCTTAAACTAAGGAGATGTTCAGGAGCAACCAGTGCCCAGGCTCTCCTGGCCACTTTTTGGGCGAGGAATAGATCAGGTCAAAATGTCGAAAACGAAGCAAGTATAAAAGAGTTAAATTTTCCAAATTTAATACAGCTTGGATTGTATAGAAATAATCTAATAGAAATAATCTACTTGTATTTGTTATTAAATTCTGAGAAGGGAAAGTGTACTATCCATGTGAATTTAAAAGGTGATTTAACCGCTATTAATGGATAGTAAAGTTTGAATAGGAAAACTGATGCTGTGTAGAATTAGCACAATTTCTATCAACCCTCATACTCAAAACGGGTTTGCAATGTGATTTATGGGAAATGATTTTGATTTGGTATTTTCAAAGTTAAAAAGAGGTTTAATTACTCTATATATACAAAAAAGAAATGTTTTAAAGATACATATCTCTAGAAGATATTTTTTTAAAGAGAAAAGTAATTAATCAAATGATAAGCACCTATTTATTTAACATCTTTTTATCGATGATTAGTTCAAAGGAACCAGGATCATATTTGAGTAATTCTTATCCAAAAACCACTTCAAACTAATTTACGAGTTCGAAAGCGATGACATGTTAAAGACAATGAAGTTGAAGGCAAGGATCTGCATAAGCGAAGGACTACTTGTTGATAATTTCGGAGTAGCTCCCAAGATAAATAAATAGCAGTGGTCCCTTCGTTCTGTGATGTTCGTATGCAAGGACTACTCGCTACTAATCATAGGGGAAATGGCCAATAGGATGTGGTAGGAGAGTGCTTTCGGTTTGTCCTATACCTGGACAACTTGTATGGATGAATTTCTGACATTGCATTTCTAAGATGACAGTGCATTGATCTCTACAAACGTACATTTGTTTAGTGGTATAGGAGGTGACCTCTCTTATACTTAACACCTTTCTCTGAGACGTATGAGCTTAGAGGTTGTACTTTTGCTGAAATCAATAGTGTGACGTTGAAAATGGAAATATGGCATTTTAAGTGAAAATCTTCTAAGAAAGTTAAATGTTACCTCAAGCTTCATACCCAAGGAATTGTGGATAATGGTTGCTTTAAGGCTAAGTGGATGGCAACCATTAGATATGATATCACCTTTCTAAATCTATTTATTTCTACCTACTTAAGTGTCAAGTTTAAATTAAGTGGTGTATGCTATGAGATCTTGGATAGGTTGGCAACAGCCGGAGTGTTACCATATTCGGTGCTATTTATACCAACTCTTAGTTCCCGGTAGGTCGCTCTTAATATCTAGAGGTTTCAAAGATGTTGATCCTTGGTATATTCCCCAAGAAATTTATTGTACGGAGGTAATCCTTTACCTCACTATTCGTTGGAAATCCAAATCTCCAATAAGAGCCGTCGGTTTTAGTTGTAAACTTATTATGTGGGCAAATTTAACCAATGTAACAATTTCGAATATTTGAATATGTTTATTTGAAAGGTTTTCAAAGAATGTGATTAAAAATTATATCATTGGATTTTACATAGAAATGATTTGGTTATCATAAGGTAAAAACCCATTCTGTTTTCGTATGCGGCGTGGTCTTATGAGATATCCATTTGTTTTCCGAATACTCATGTTTTGAGTTTCTCACACAAGTTACATGAGTGACCCAGAGTTTATTTTTCTTTTTCCTTAAGCTCTAGGTGCCTTATTTTTTTTGGGCAGCTAAGTAGTCAGGTAGCTTGGAAGATTTTGGAAGGAGTATGGAGCATGATGACTGGAGGGTTCTTTTGTTAATAGTGATCTATTTCAAATTTTTGATGTATCATGTAGGATGCCTTTGGTATCTACCATCTTCTATAAGGATAGGTAGTTATAACTGTCCCTGACTGGGTTAGTACTTATTATAACTTTGATGAATCGCCTGGAGTGATTGTATGTACATTCCATATGTATATTTAATGAAAATGTGAGATTCTATTGTTATTCTATCTCCTATCTTTATTTCTTTTAAAAACCCCTTATTATCTGCCTCTCGGACACTTAAATTTGTCGCACGTAATTACCAAGGATGTATTGGTGTCGATCTTCAAGGGTCGTAAAGGAGAGTTGTCAAAGTTGGTATCAGAGCTTAGGTTGAGCGAACACCTATGCGTTGATGGGGTCGAATCATTAGAGATAGGGTTAGTAATACCCTAGAATGAGTTTAGTCAATGAGAGAGCATTTTTGTAATTTTATCCAAATAAATCCATCCATGTCATCTTATGCTTGATACCCATTCCCTAAGATAATTTCATCTACAATTTATAGATGTTTCCTTACCATATGAAGATAGTAGGAGATGAGTAATAGAAGAGGATAAAGGGGAGGTAGCAACACTATGGCCACCGATGGTCGATCAATACCGTAATTGAGGAAGTGGTAATCCCTATGCAACCTCAAATTAACTTTTCAACTCTTTGCAAGAATTACATTAGCTTGGAGGGGAAACCATTCCAAGGAGCCAAGTCTACTATTGAAGTGAAAACATGGCTCCACTCATGTGAAAGAATATTCAAAGGATTGAACATAAAGAATGATCAAAAGAGGTTCTTAGCTTCCTGGCAATTGCAGGAAGGAGCTCTAGCGTGGTGGGAATCCATCGCTTTGAACGATTCCGAAGACAATTTTCCATGGACCAGATTTAAAGAAGTGTTCAAAGAGTAGTATATACTTGCAGTTGGAAAATCCTGTCTTTGTAGAAATTTTATGGACTTGAAGCAAGAAAATATGTATGTGGAGGAATACTCAAATAAGTTGACTGAGTTATCTCATTTTACGCTAGGACTAATAGGCACGCCCTTAAAGAAGAATGAGATGTTTATTGTGGTAATGAAAGAGCAATATCAGTATCGAATGACCACATATGTGAAGGGAACTTTTATGGACGTATTAGATATGGGTTTCCGATATAAAGTATAGGACAATAGGAATCCGATAGTAGCCTAAGGAAATAGCAACAATCAGAACAAGAGAAAGAAGCCATGGTAATGAAAGAATGATGGAGGATCCCAAGAGAATCGTTGTAAGGATGTTGATTGTTGTAATTGCCAAAAGAAAGGCCATCTTGCAACACACTGTAGGAGTCCCAAGGTGTAGAAGCAAAAGAAAGGAATCGTCTCTCCTATGGTTCAGTAGAGTATTTGTTACAATTGCCTTTATCCAGGACACTGGAAAAAGAAGTGCCTGTTAATTAAGATGGGAGACTAGATTAAGGTTTATGCTATAAAGAATGAGCCTTCAACCTATAAAGATGTTAAGGGCAAAGGAGTCCTAGAAGGTAAATTATATGTTAATGATATTTAAGTTGGGAGTATTATTAGATACCGGGGCTTCCCATAGTTTTATTGCAAAGAAATTGGTTGATAAGTTAAACCTTATCCTAGAAATAGTAGAAACCTCTGTCCCCGTATCTAATCCCACAGGCAGTACGACCAATCTTTGTGCGATCTATGTAAATCTACAAATTACCTGCCAAACCACCAATTCTTATGCGACCTATTTGTCCTTGATTTCACTGGGTTTGATATTTTACTCGGAATGGATTGGTTATCCAAGTATAGAGCTATTCTAGACCACAACAATCGAACTATTATATTAAAAGCCACGACTGAAAGGGTGTTAGACCGATTAATATGTGAAGGACCTAGTCTAGTGAGAGCCAGCTTCATGTACGCGTTAGATTCATCTCAAATGAGCTAGGAAAGAATATCAATTGTTAAATAATTTCAAAAAAATTTCGAGGAAATTAAAAGTTTGCCCCTGCATCGGGAAATTTAATTCCGTATTGACTTAATCCCTAATGCCAAACCCGTTATTCATGCTAATTATAGGATGGCTCCAAAAGAATGGATTGAGTTGGTAAAAAAAACTAATGAATTATTAAAAAAGGGTTAATTAGACCAAACCACTCAAGTTGGGGCCCAAATGTGGTTTTTGTGGCTAAGTCCGATGGCTCCCTTAGAATGTGTGTTGACTACCGAGACCTAAATAAGCAAACGATTAAAAACAAGCATCATGTACGCTGCATAGACGACTTGTTTGATCAATTACATGGTGCTCGGGTATTCTCAAAAATTGACCAAGATATCGGATTCCATCAATTGAGAATAGCAGAAGATTGCATTCCCTTGATTGAATTCCAAGGGCCAGATAGTTTTTATGAATGGTTGGTTATTGCATTTGGACTAACCAATGCACCCGCCTATTTCGTGGACATTATGAATAGAGTATTGAAGGACGTACTCAACAAATTTGTGCTGATTTTTATTGATGATATTCTTATATATTCGAAGATAAAGAAGAGAACGAAAGGCATTTGGAGATTCTATTGGAGATATTGAGAAGGAAGTGCTGAAAAGCAAAATTTTCAAAATGTCATTTCTAGGAAAAAGATGTAAGATTCCTGGGACATATTGTATTAAGGCTTCAGTAGACCTAGGAAAATTCTCAGCTATACAGGATTGGAGACAACAACAGACTCTGAATGACATTTGTAGCTTCTTAGGATTATCCGGGTATTACCGGAGGTTTATTCAAGATTTCTCCAAAATTTCCTCTCCCTTCACAAAGCTGACAATAAAGGATGCTAAGCTTGAGTGGACGTAGAAATGTGAAGAATCATTTTAGGAACTCAAGAAGAGGTTAACTACTGCTTCTGTATTAGTTATTGCTGATGAAAGCGACGGTTAAACCATGTATATTGATGCTTGTGGAGAAGGAGTAGGTGCAATTCTGATGCAGCATGGAAAGGTCATCGCATATCCGAGTCGACATTGAAGATCCATGAAAGGAATTATACGACACACGGCTTGGAGTTATTAGCTGTGGTGTTTGCATTAAAAATGTGGGGACATTATTTGCTGGGCAAGGACTTAATAAACTTTAATTTCCCTTGGCATATAATATTACTCCTTTAAATAGGTGAAAAGTTTGATCTCTTCATGGACCACAAATCTTTGAAATATCTTATCACTCAGAAGGACTTAAATATGAGGTAGCAACGTCGGTTAGAATTCCTTGCATCATATGACTTGGATATTTTATATACGTTAGGAAAGCTAACGTTGTAGTAGATGCGCTAAGCAGAAAGCATGCCACTATAACTCATTTAATGGTTCATCTAGCAATAATTAATCGTATAAAGAATAATCAACTCAAGGATCCAACTATTGCAAGGATAATCAGGGAAGTAGAGGAGAATGTGAACTAGGAAGATGGATAGGATTCAAAGTGGATAAGCAAGGAATTCTAAGAATGAATTTAAGGATATGTGTTCCCATGTGGATGGGGTTAGACAGCATGCTTTAATCGAATGTCACAATTCTTCACTCGCAATACAACTCGGAGTTAGCAAGATGTATAGAGATATGAAAAAGACTTTCTAGTAGGGTGGTATAAAGGGAGACATTTCCATCATGTGAGTAGATGCATAAATTGTCGACAGATTAAGAGTGATTGGCAAAAGGTTGCCGGACTACTCCAATCATTTGAGATTCCAAAGTGGAAATGGGATCAAATATCATTGGATTCCATCGATGGATTGCCTCGGTCAACGAAAGGGAATGAAGGCATATGGTTTATTATTGATAGATTGATTGAAAGCGCATAATTCATCCAAGTAAAGTCCACAAGAACAGTCTCAATCTTATCTGAAATATATATAAGGGAGATTGTTTGAATACATGGAGTCCAAATCGTAAGCGATCGAGACCCAATCTTTACTAGCCGGTTCTGGGAAGCCTTATAGACAGCTTTGGGAACAAAGCTGGACATAAACACCACATATCATCCCCAGACTGATACCAAAAGAGTAAACAGAGCATTGGAGGATCTTTTGAGAGCATGTGTATTAGAGTTTGGAGGTTTGTAGGAAAGCCACCTTCATTTGGTAGAGTTCTCTTATAATAACAGCTGTCAGGTCAGTATTAATATAGCATCTTATGAAGCCTTGTATGGTCGCCCATGTAGATCCCCAGCATGTTGGATCGAAACTGGAGATTGGTTAGTACATGGTTTTGATTAATCCAAGAAGCTTCACAGAAAGTGTACATGATCAGAAAGAAACTGAAAGAAAAAAGCAGACAAAGGAGTTGCGCCGATCAGAGGCATAGAAATTTAGAATTCTCAATTAGAGACAAGGTATTTCTAAAGATCTAGTCGTGAGAATTGAAAGAACTTGTAAGCTAGCTCCTCGATATATTAGACCTTTTCCCAATCTAGAGTAGATTAGCACATTAGCCTATCAAGTAGAACTACCAGAGAGATTGTTAGGTGTACACGATGTGGTTCACGTATCTCATTTACATAAGTATGTGTATGATCCAGAACAAATCATAGAAATAGCTGCCTGGGAGGATTTAGAAGTAGAGCCTAATTTAACAGTTATCAGACAGCCTAATAAAATAGTGGATCGTGATGCGAAGCAATTAAGGCAAAAGGTTGTGCAATTAGATAAAGTTCAATGGAGTGGTGATGCTAATGGCAGTACATGGGAAACATATGATAGGATAAAGAAGGCATATCTAGTTTAGGATGGATGTATGAATTGTATATATTGTATCAAGATAGTGTATTCACTACTTATGGTGCAGTCACTTATCATAGCTTTGAACATATTTCATCATATATGATATATTCTTCTTGAGTTATCTTCTTCTCATCATTAATTTTTAGGTCGAAATTCATTTAAGGAGGGAAGTTGGTAATGACTCGCAAGAAAAAAATATAAAATATTCAAATATAAGGTTTTTTAACATAAATAATAAATTTTTAGCAATAAATAATATTAGTAAAAATATTTTAAATAAATATTTAGAAAAAAAAAATTCTAAAGATATATCGATAAAATGACTGAAAAACATTTTATCAATAAACATCTCTTAGACCATCCGACATCATGCATGGAGTTAGATGCATACACTCGTTTATATATATAAGTGAGAATATATAATGACATTATTTATTTTATTTTTGAACATAAAATCTTTTTATGACATCACTAATGAAATCGCTATTTTGGAATAAATGATTTTTGAATTTAAATTGAGTTTAAATGATTTAATAATTATTTTAGTTATTATATAATGATAGAAATGTTATTATCAAACTTTGTTTACAAATATATAAATATAAATATATATATTAAATAAGAAGTGAAAATATGACCAAAAATCGAAACAGGAATCTGAAACGATTCAACGTAGAAAACACGTGTAATGTTGTGAACATTTGAAATATACATATGCACACATACATGTACATATACATGAACACATTTACATGCATATGAACACATATACACATACAAATATACTTATACAATTGTGTGTTTATATATTACAAAATATCTAAGATATTTTGCTAAAACTTAACCCTTAAGTAAAATCAAAGTCAACATCATACACCTAAGTACAAGCACATAGCCACACATATGGGAGGAGGGGCACGCATGGCCAAGAATGATGATAGGAGAGAGAGAAGTGGTGGTGGTGAAATGGCAAACAAATATCATAATATTTCCATCCTTAAATTTGCTTATAAATAGCACCCTTCCATCTTTACTTCATTCACATTTCTTCTTCATAAAATTCCTAAGTTCGTCATCTTCTTC
The DNA here is from genome assembly GCA_030765085.1 of Allium cepa. Taxonomy (NCBI): domain Eukaryota; kingdom Viridiplantae; phylum Streptophyta; class Magnoliopsida; order Asparagales; family Amaryllidaceae; genus Allium; species Allium cepa. Next base: position 475,778,474 of record CM060932.1, read on the forward strand.
TTATTCTCTACATTAATGGCTTCCATAGCCTAAGAAAGAAAATATTACAAAATCAAAACAAAGTTTTACCAAAATCAATCAAAATCTATGTCACTTCAAACCAAAGTTTAATCCTCTTCCTTTTCCTTCACCAAGGCCGTGAGCAACCAAGCCCTCCACCACCATTTGCCAAGCAAGGTCGAGCCCTTCTAAGCCTCTAAGACTAAGGTCGAACCCCTAGGATCATTTGTGCAAGTAGTCGTGTGCTTTGATTTCGAAATAGCGGAGCTATAGCCGTTTTAAAGTTAGATCGATCAAAAATCAAGTGAGAAACTCTATTTATATATATATATATATATATATAATGATGTGGTATGATAGCTATGGATGTTTACTATGCTTTGATCATCAAGTAATGGTTGTTTTAATATAATGCTTAATTATGTAAACAAGTCATGTTAAATACACGTCGATATTACACATGGAAATCACTTTTCTAACCAAGTTATAAAAGTGATATGGAATCATTAAACCCCTTTAAAATGGTTTATAAATATTTTATAAACACAAAAACCAATTTGTTGAATTTTGGACAAGTTATGAAAGTTGAGTCAAAAATAGGCACGTCGCATAACGGTAGTTCGTGATTTTGCGCTGTAGAAAATTAAATCCATTTACACGATGGATTTGGAGTCGAAATTCTTTGTAATATGAATTTTCTAAACTCTTATAATCATATTTTTAAAAAATAAAAAATCAATATTTCGTTTAGTATATTTTGAAATATTAGCAAATCAAGTTTTTAAAATAGTCACGATTTGGCAGTTTGAAAACCAAATCGATAAATTCTTTAAAAATGATATTTTTTTATTCTTTAAAAACACGAAATAGATTCTACAAATAATTTTAAATGTTTTAAAACAGATTTTAATTATAAAAATGGATTTCTAAACGTTAAAGAAGTTATGATCAAATAAGCCTTAAAAGCACTATCCGCAGCATTTTTTGCAGCCCTTTTAATAACTTTGGAAATATGGATTTAAATTTAAGTATTCTTTCCCAACTATTTTATAAATGTTTTCAAATAAATAACTAAGTATTTCAAAGATGATTTGAGGCTTTATAATTTATTTCAAAGGATTTTAAATAAATGATTTAAAGAAAAAATATTATAATCAAGTGATTTCATCTTGGCTTTAAAAGCCAATGGGTAGACTAGATTTTTCTATTCATGAGATCCAAATGAGAGATCCTTAAACTAAGGAGAAGTTCAGGAGCAACCAGTGCACTGGCTCACCTGACCTCTTTTTCGAGCAAGGAATAGATAAGGTTGAAATGTCGAAAACGTGGCAACTATAAAAGATTTAATTTTTTCAAATTTAATACGACTTGGATTCTATAGAAATAAACTTCTCATACTTGGTATTAACTTCTGAGGAGGGAACCCATACCATCTGTGTGAATTTAAAAGGTGATTGCACCGCTATTCGATGGATGGTAAAGGTTGAATATGGAAGTTGGTGTTGAGTAGAATTAGTATAATTTCTATCGACCCTCTTACTCAAAAAGATTTTGCAATGTGATTTATGAGAAATGGTTCGATTTGGTATTTGAAGTTAAAAAGAGGTCTAATGATTCCGCATATCTGAAAAGAAATGTTTTAAAGATTTATACCTCTAGAAGATATTTTTGATAAAGAGCAAAGTAATTAATCAAATGATAATCATCTACTTACTTAAAATCTTTTTATCGATGATTGGTTTGAAGGAAGCATGATCGAATTTGGGTAATTCCTATCCGAAAATCACTACGAATCAATTTACAAGTTTGAAAGAAAAGATATGTAGACAATGAAATTAGAGGCAGGGATTTGCATAACCAAAGGACTGCTTGTTGATAATTTCGGAGTAGCTTCCGAGATAAATAAATAGCGGTGGTTCCTTCGTTCTGGGATCTTCGTATGCAAGGACACTCGCTACTAATCCTAGGCAAAAGCCCGACAGGATGTGGTAGAAGAGTGTCTTCGGTTTGTCCTATTCTTGACCAACTTGTATGGATTAATGTCTGACATTGCATTTCTAAGATCACAGTGCATTAATCTCTGCAAACGTACATCTGTTTGGTGGTATAGGAGGTAACCCCTCTTATACTTAACACCATTCTCTAAGATGTATGAGCCCAGATGTTGCACTTTTTTGAAATCAATAGTGTGTTGTTGGAAATGATGATATAGAATTTTAAGTAAAATTATTCTAAAAATGGTTAACGTTACCTAAAGCCTTACACTCGGAGAATTATGCAACTGTGGTTGCTTTAAGGCTAAGTGGATCACAACCATAAGGGTATGATATCACCTTTCCAGATCTATTTAGTTCTAGCCACTATAACGTTAGGTTTAAATTATATGTTGTATTCTATAGAATCTCGGATAGGTCAGTAACGGCCGGGGTAATATCATATTCGGTGCTATGTGTACCGTCTGTTGGTTTTGGGTAAGCCAGTTTTAATTCGTAGAGGTTTCAAAGATGTCAATCCTCGGTACATTCCTTTAGAAATGTACTATACGAGAGGTAGTCCCTTACCTCTCTATTTATTGGTAATCCAAGTCTTTAATAAGTGCCTTCGATTTTAGTTGTAAACCTATTATGCCATCAAATTTAACCAACATAACAATTTCGGCTATTTGAATATGTTTATTTGAAAGTATTTCAAAGAATTTCATTAAAAATAATATCATTGGATTTTGCGTAGAAATGATTTGGTTATCATAGGTAAAAACTCATTCCATGTTTATGTGTGGCGTGGTCTTATGAGATATCCTTTTGTCTTCCAAATTCTCGTATTTTGAGTTTCTTACACCAAACCCATGACTGACCTGGAGTTTATTTTCCTTTTCCCTTAATCTCAAGGTGCCTTATTTTTTTCGAGCAGCCAAGTAGTCAGGTAGCTTGGTTGGAAGGAGCATTAAGCATGAACTGGAGGGTACTTTTGTCAATAGAGATCTATTTCAAATTTCCATTGTATCATGTAGTATCTATTTAGTATTTACCAGCCTCTATATGGATAGGCAGTTATAATTATTCCTGACCGGATTAGTACTTACCATAACACAGATGAATCGCTAGGAGTGATTGTATGAACTTTCCATATGTATAATTAATCAAATTGTGAGATTCTATTGTTATTCTATCTTCTATCTTTATTTCTTTAAAAAACCGATGATTATCTACCTCTCTAGCACTTGAATTTGCGGGATGTGAATACTAAGGATGTATTAGTGTTAATCTTTATGGATCGAAAAGACAGGTCTTTACAATGTTTGTACTAAATTAATTATTTCATTAATGATGTTCTAAAGGAAATTGACTGTGTTATAAATGTTGTTGAAAAGTTAATTTATTATTTATTTACAATGTTTAAACTTAATTAATTGTCTGATTAATTGTATTTATAAATAAGAAATTGATTTATAAAGGAAATTCATCTAATAAAGAGTTTATATATGAAAATGGATTTTTTTTATTTTATAAAGGCTTTATAAAGAATTTTTATAAAGGGGTTTTAGGAAAGATTGTTATAAAGTAATTTTAGAAGGGATTTTTATAATGGATCTTTATAAATGAGTTCTATGAAAGAATAAAGTTTCATAAATGGTTTATAGATTTATAAAAGGATTTTCATAAATAGTTTTATGGATTTATAAAATGGGTTTTTAAATTGGTTTGGAAATTTATAAAAAGAGTTTTATCAATGGCTTTAGAAATTTATAAAAAGAGTTTTATAAATTGTTTTAGATATTTATTAAAGATTTTTATAAATGATTTTAGAGATTTATAAAAGGAGTTTTATAAATCATTTTAGATATTTATAAAAGAGTTTTATAAATCATTTTAGAGTTGTAACAAAAGGGTACAACAACCATCTTTATTCGGTACCTTGATTTGAATTTAATATTAATTATTCAACAAATAATAATGTGAATTTAAGATTTTATTATTCAAAAATAAGGCAATTTGAAGATTTGGGTTGTTAAAAAGAAGATAATCTATTTTAGAATGGTAATTCTAAATTAATGAGAAAATTGAAAAGTTGTAGTTACATCTTTTTTAGTGAATATATTTTGATAAATATATTGTAGAGTTTCAATTGGAAAACCTTTTTGTAAAGATTTAAAATATAATGATAATGGAGTTTGTGTAATTGGATTTTTGGATTTCTTTAAGGTTAGGATTTTGGATTAGTAATGGTGTTTTGTGTAAAATGGTGTATTAAAAATCTTTTTAAAAGATTGAATAATAATTTGAGAAATGATATGGTTTATTTCTAGAATCTATAATTAAGAGAGTAAACGTGTTAATCAAAATTATGTGTTTTCTATAATTAAGAGAGTAAATGTGTTAATCAAAATTATGTGTTTTCTACTAATAGTGAATTTGAGAAATATTTGTGTAAACAGAATTTAATGACGTAAATTCTTGTTTTAAAACTCATTAAAGAATATGTTAATGTTTTTTAAATATTGAGTGATTTTATTTTGGGTAAAACTGAGTTTGTATTTGTTAAAACAATAAAAGTATTGTATTTGGCCTTTTAATAAAAATGAAACATTATCATGTTTTAAATATTAAAAATGAGGTTAAAATAATTGTTTTAATTATGCTTCTTTCTTTTTAATGAATATTTAAAAGATTAAAATATTTGTAGTATTTTTATATGAAATTTTAGAGGTAAAGTTTAATGTGTAAAAGGGTATTAGCGAGAAAAAGAATGTAGAAGAATGAAATTCTTTTATTTAATTATTGGGTTTGGGTCTAACTCAAAATTCCAGCCCATTGGTGTGTAAACTGAAAATTTATTTTTTTATATGCTCGCTTCCCTGTACGTTCATTTTGCTCATTACAATAAACTAAGTAATCATCTTTCTTCATATTTCTCAAACCTAGCCTCAAGAAAATACCAAATATTTAAATTCAAATAAAATCATGAAAAATCCAAGAAAATTTAGGTAAGCTCTTGAACACTAACTACATCTAAGTTGACAATCATTCGTGTGATTTTTTGTGTAATTTCAATTTTTGTACATTTTTGGTAAAACTAATTTTTAGGTTAAAATTGGGGGAAAACAAATTCTAGCATGAAGATGAAGGCAAGGTAGAGCTGTAACAAGGCTATAAGTTGAGTTAAACTCACAACTTCATCTAATTATGGGCTGCATATAAAATTAATGTTGTTTTGTGGATTGTTGTCTTCATTTTCTAAAATGTATTTATAGTATTTTGCAAGATTGAACAAAATCCAAAGCATGTGCTATCCGATTCTTTTCGGACAGTGCCACAGAATTGAATTGATGTTTATGCATGTTGTGAAACTGTAGGAGTAGGTTAAAATTAGTTTCGGTCCCCGTAAATCAATTGCTGGCCAGATTAGTCATGACCTGAAGCATTACTGTTCAAGAATTCATTGATCGATCGACCCGTCGACCTGGACCAGTTGACCAATGGTCGAAAACTTAGAGCGGTATGCTCTAGGTTAGATTAGTTTGGGTTATCTATTTTAGTAATTCTTTTGTATGTTTATTTGTGATATTTCTTGCTCCTTTTTGTATGTCTTTGCGCTGAGATTTATGGAGCTAGAAAAATGAATTGACAAAAAATGATTCTATTATTTTATTATTGAATCAAATCATGTTTTTTAATTTGTAACGGCCCGATATTTTCAACCATTCGCATCCGCACATGTCGGACTTGAATTGCTCAAAATACCGCATTGTAAATAAAATTTGGCAAATCTCAGAATATACAGTAAATAAAAATCACAGATCACAGACATAGAGTAATAATAGTGCAGCGGAAGTAAAAGAAATAGTAGTTCATGAAGCTACTATGTAAATATATCAGAGTTACATAAGATACAACAGAAGAAATAAAGTACAAAAGAAGTCTCAAGATGATAACCAAGTACAAAATGAATACAACACTAAGATCAATAGGATAACTGGAAGTGAAATAGATAAAACTAGACAAGCAGATAATCTCCAGTGATTCCAAATCTCTAGAAAGTGGAATCCAAATCTGTGAATACTCAGGCTAACCCGAGCGTAAATAAAAATACCAACACTCGAGTCAGGACATACATACTTATACAACGTAAACCAACTCAAGTAAAATGTAGTAAAAGTACAAGTAACTTAAAGGATGCTTGAGACCGCCCATCATCCAAGGATCCGTTAAACTATTTACTATGTAGTAATATGGCGCTATTATAATAATGTCTATAGTAAAATAAACTTACTTTAAAATAGCATCACGGGGTTACCCATATAGCCTTAGACACGTAATAGTCCCAATAGTCCATCCAATATCTGCATATCTCCTGATCGGGAGACTACGAGAAGATATGCATGGGCTACGGGAGAAAACTAAACTCCTAGTAAAGGCTCGATATGGTAGGTGACACGACACACAAGGCAATGCCAGGGTAGATATACCAATTACGCACATGGGCTGGTGGTAACGCAGCAGCCACATACGCCCACCTCGGAACACATTCCCAAAATCGGAGGGGCGCCCAAAAAATCACAAAAGTAATAGAACGGTATCGAAGAAATGCGTCCGACTAGAGGAGCTACCCCTTTTGGCCCGAGATCGCTCCTGTTTTAGCCGCCTTAAGCCAACTCACGGGAGTCAGGTCCACATAATATACCTCAAGAACGTCGCCACCATCCTACTTCATTCTGGAATACATGGTTGTCAAAGTGGTTTTCGGTATCGATAGAGAGTATGCCCATATCCGATCCCGGTCTCTTTGCTAACAAATCGTTATTATAACCCGTGGTTATAACTTAAAAATAATATTTTATACTTCAAAATAAAATATCATTTCAATCCAAATCTTTATCAAAATAAAGATTAAATCATTTCCAAACATATCTTTCAAATTCAAATATTAATCAAAATAAATATCAAGTCATTTCTAACCATTTCAATATATTAAATTATCATATCCTTTCAAAACTTCCTTTCAAATCATTTTATAACATTAAAATATCATATCCTTTCAAAACTTCATTTCCAAATCATTTTAATATCAAAATATCATATCTTTCAGAACTTCATTTTCAAATCATTTTAATATCAAAATATCATATCTTTCAAAACTTTATTTTCAAATCATTTTAATATCAAAATATCATATCTTTCAGAACTTTATTTTCAAATCGTTTTAATACCAAAATATCATATCTTTCAAAACTTCATTTTCAAATCATTTTAATATCAAAATATCATATCTTTCAGAACTTCATTTTCCAATCATCATATGAATGCAAATCCAAATATTCAACTTTAAATACCTTTTAAATTCAAAGATATCATTCATTTATTATCATTTCAAATCACCTTTTTAAATGATTTATTTTCCAGTTAAACTTATTCATTTAAATCATTTAAAAGTGAAGTTATTATTCTTTCAAGTCAAGTATTCAATTTTCAAAGTTTCAAACCATTCTGAGCTCATTTACTTAGTTAAAAACCATAAACATTGAAAATTTCAGCTTTACGCAGCATTTAGAAAAAGCTGTTATAAGTTATACTTAAAAACATTTTAATTCAGCAAAGACAGCATTTAAAAACTGCTGTTAAAACTCAGTTTTAGTTGAAATTTAGTTTAAAACAGAAAAGACAGCATTTCCAGAAAGGCTGTAATAGCTCATGTTTCAAGTTTAAGGTTTTTATTAATTTCAGCAAAGACAGCACACCACTATATCATTTACGGAACTGCTATAATAGGCCTTTATTAAGTTTTTAGCCTTTTAGTTTACTTTAGCAACTATAGCATTTCAGAACTGCTGTAATAGCCTTTTTATTAGGTTTTAGTTCATTTACAGAAACCATAGCATTTCTGAATGCTATTAAAAGTATTTTCTAGATTTTAGTGTATTTCTAGCAAATAATAAACTTCAATTTAAACCCTTTAAATATTATAAAAATCATATTTTAACGTTCAAAAATGTTTATTAACATCCCTTTAACATATGATTTTATAAAATAAATTTCTTATAAATAAATCAAATTTTTCAATAAATTTACTTAACAAATTCAAGTGTATAATTTCCATTCCTTCGCATATGCAATTTATTAACACTTACATTTTTAAATTTCCATTTCACAAATTAAACCAAATTTCAAATTGATTTCACTTAACTAAAACCTTTAATTAAACCAAATTTCACATTTCCAAGTCAAGTTGTATTTTAAAATTACACATTTAAGCATTCATTTATTAACCATTTAAATTCATAGAAAAATTAATAATACCTTAATAAAACACTTAAATTCAAATTTAAATCAAATTATCATATTTTCCATTTTTCAAATATAATTAAATTTCCATTTTATTTATATAACTTTAATATCATTTTTAACCAAAATTCCAAATTTCCAAACTTAAGTTATATTTCAATAATCCAATTTAACCATTCATTAATTACATTTTTAACTCATAGAAAAAATCATAATTTCTTTTTTTAAAACATTTCAAAATCTATTTAAATCAAATTTCATAAATTTATATTTTTAAAATACTTAAAAATATCCAAAACATTTATAAAATAACCACGGGCATGTATATAGTTTTCTAATCTAGGTCAAGTGATACGGATATATATCATTTCAATCCGCAGTTTAAAAGAAAAAACCGGGTTCTATCATTTCAAACCCGCAATACCAAGTTAAAAAAAAATCGTTCAGGCCTATCATTTCAGCCCATAACGATTTTTCTCTATTCTAAAGTCCGTTCGGGTATGTATCATTTCAACTCATAGTGAACCTAATCTACATGGAACTTGCAGTGTAATAAACAGATATAAATGAATAGTTAACAATATATAACGGTAACAGATGAGATGACATATAAATTAACAGGTGTAACATCATATATAAATAATCACAGGCATTTATAACATCACATATAATTGTACACATTCGGTTGTTGTCGCTTCACAATTGCATAAGTATAAAATGTCGTGTGAGATTTACTCACCTCTTTGTGCTGGAGGTATGAATTCAAAGGACACAACAGAATCCAAACACAATGATAAGACTAAGAATTTGAGTGGAGAGCGAGATCCAAGCTATAGATCTTGTGTTACAACCCGAAACAAAGCCAAATAAATTATAAATTCAATACAACTATGAATTTAAATAACTTTGAAATGAAAAACAATTTGAATGCACAACTTTTTGCCTTGCTTTCTATAGTTGTTTTGCATGGCCTAGGGGTGTAATTGGCATGGGTTTGGACATGATTAGGCATGGATTGGGTCCTAGAAGTGCACGGCCATAAGGCATAAAGGTGGAGGAAGTTACACTTGAGAAGGTGAAGGGTTTAAGGCAAACTAGTATGGTTTTGGTCAACAAAAGGGCTCGGCCTTGGAGGCACTTAGCTCGACCAATGGGTGTGGGGTCTAGTCAGGGCTGGAGTGGTGAGAGGAGGTCTGGACAATGCTGGTGGTGGCGGCCTAAGGTGGTGGTGGTGGTCAAAAATGAAGTGGTGAAGCAACAAGGCTCAAACTAGCACAGTTTTAAGGCATAGTTGCATATTTTAAGGAGTTTAATCATCAAGGGGGTCTCGGCCATGGTCAAGGCCTAGGGTATATGTGGTGATGGTAACAAGGAGGAGATGTAGGAGGTGGTGGCTATGACAATAGAGAGGAGGCCGAGCAAACAATCAAGAGAAACAAGGCAAAATACATAAGAAAACGAGAAGAAAAGTAAGAAAATAAAAGACCATTACAAAGTTTTTTTTCCCTTAGCCCTGCATAAGATAAGGAAGAATAATTTTTTCACATGAAAGTGAGAAATGAAACTCACGGCTACACTACAGAAAAGGTACGGCCAAAAATGAGCAAGTGAAAGGTCATGGAAAATGAGGAGACTAGGAGATGAAAAGTCACAAAATTTAAAGCTTAAGTCCTTTCAAATTTTCACTTTCTTTTAATTAAATAAAAACAAATAAAATTTCAGTGATTTGAATTTAAAACCGAAACAAAGTAATATAAAATAAAATAAATAATAAATTTTAAAGAAAATGGAAAAAGAATTAAAGAAATTGCTTAAACTTCAAAACAGGGTTCAAAAATTACAATTAAATAATCATTGGCCTTGGAAAAATATCTACTTCATTTTAAAAATATTCTAAAGAAAACTTTTGAAATAGAATAATTTCTTAAACATATCCAAAGTGAAATAAATAATTAAATTTAGAGAAAATAGAAAAATAATTAAATAAAGTGTTTAAAAATTGGAAACAGGACATGAAAATTACAAATAAAATACCATTGGCTCTAGAAAAATTTCTATTTCACTTTAAAGAAAATAAAATATCAAACAAATAAAATAAATGAGCAACAAAATAAAGTGGGAATGAGAATAAAATAAGATCTTGAGAAAATAGAAAAATAAATAAAGAATTCCTTAAATTAATTGAAGCTGTAAATTAGAAATTGTAAAAAAAATACAACTGACACTGGAAAATGACAATTACACTTTCAAAAGTGTTTTAGAACCAAAAATATATACAATACATGTTATTTTACCCATATAAACATAAATTAGAACATTACATGACCAAATAAAATATTATTTATATAATTTAAAATAAACAATTTTGTTAAATACAGCAAATTTCATTCAATAGTTAAAAGGGCATAACTTTCACAATATAAATCAGATTTCAATGAAACGAAAAGAAGTATTCTTAAAATTTTATTTATTTCCAGAATAAAAGATAAAATTCAGATTTTCAAACTTTCAAATTTTAAATTTAAAAGTCAAAATTTGACCATGTTGATCAAAATTCACTTTTTGGAAAATATTCTTTTTGGTCATGTTTTGGAATGACACTTCATATCAAAATCAAAGTTTATATTTTAAAATAACAAAATTTATCCATTTAAAATAAATAAAATAAAGCTTTTAAATCACAAATTCAATTAAAATAATTAAAATATACAATTAAAATAATCACAAAATACAGTGTTGTTACATAATTAGTGTTTATGGATGGCAGATAATCGTATGTTTATAGAAGATTTTAAGTGGTTTAAAGTTGGAATTAAATTTATTTTAACTCTTTGTTTGGTCTGAAATAAATGCTCATGAAAATAAAGGAGTTTCTTAAAGTGAAAATATTATTTTTCTTTTGAATTTGATTTCTATAATTTTAGATAAAGAAATTTTAACTCTTGGATTTAGTAATAATATTTTATGAAATATATAAAGTATTATTTGAAGTAAAAAAGTGGGGTTTTTAAAGAATTGGGGACATCATTGTATTTTCTAAAGAAAGTGCTTTGAAAGTTTACTTCCATGAATATATGATTCTTTTTCCGATCTGATTGCTTTTTACTATGAAAAGAGAAATATACTTAAATAGATTAGTAATAATAAAAAGTGGTTATACGACATTAACTATCACTTCATTGTTTAATATATGACTTGTTTGCATGGAGTATTTGGTAGTGGAATCTACTAACAAATAGCAAATATTTAAGCAATATCGAGTGGTTATGGGAGACACAGTGTTACTTTAGTAATTACTATTTGATAAGTTAATAACACTTCATGATCAATAGTATTTTGGAGATTCGAGTTATTGTATAACTCGTTATATTCGTTTGTGCATTCGATAGCTTGACCATATAGGCTAGTTGTTCAACCTAGTGTCTTGACGACAGAGACCATACCCCAAGTCGTGGTATTTTTTTAGTTTCTAGCCCTATACCACTGAGCCAACAATCTGTACCATGGGCTATATTCAATATCATAACATTTGCGCCATTCGTTTATAGGCATGGTACCTTAGCAGTACGATATTAGGTTAAACATATATTATAGATAGCTGGTACCTTTGGACCGTAGGAGTTTAATTGGCTAAACTCCTGGAGCTTTTCTTATAAGTCTCCCCTTGGAAGAGATTAATTCACACTAAGACAATCTTAATGTTCAAAATATTTAGTGTGGTGTTAGCGACTGACCAAACTGCTAGTGTGGTGTTAGCGACCGATCAAACTGCTAGTGAGGTGTCTGACCAAAGTACTAGTAATTATTTATTAATATAATTGGATATCCATTCTTGCAAGTTCTTCGCAGCTTTTATTTTTAGGTATGAATTCCCTTTTTATGCTTAATTTTGATAATTTTACATCATATTTAAAATGATAATCTATGAGAGACTTGATGCAATTTTATGACATAGTGTATGCTGTTGATTTGTTTGTGTTTTATGATTTGTCTAGGAATGGACTGTGCCCTACGTTTTGTCCAGAAAGGGGGCAATAGCTTTGATTAACAATATCCCTATATGGATTTACTTTAGTTTCATTTCTTTGAAATGATGAATATTATTTAGGAATATATTTGTTTGTTAAGATCCTTTGTATACTATGTATTGGTGACATGGCAATTATAGCTAATATTTGAGTTTTCTTTTATGTATAGTTGAACTATTGGAGTTTTGAGTATTTGATCTTTATCATTTGTTATGTGTATCATTATTAGCATGGCTAGACTCACCCTTTTGTTTAGATGAAGTCTTAACATGTTTATTTATTTTATAATGCTCGAGTTATACCAAACATTTCAGGTATTGGGACACAATAACTGTGGATGCTTGTGCTTGTATGGAGTCTAGAGATATTTTGTATTATGCTGCTTGGTTTTATCTCATTATTAGGCTTAGTGAGATGTACCTATTGTACCCCTTTAGTTAACATGTATTTCTTATGTATGTGTATATGTCGTTTAGACTTGGACATGTTAATGATAATACTTGTTGAATATTTGAGGTCATGAGTCTTGTAACATATTTTGTTGAGACTCACTTTATGCAGCTGTGATATGTGTCATATTTTCCACTACGATGTGCTTCTATGTCTGTGTATTTACTGTATATTATTCTGCTATTTACATCTACGTATTTATTGCTTCACATAAATATCGCATATGTCAAATTTGGATTGACTCGAGGGAAGATTTATGTTACCACTCCTAACAAACCTTATTCTCTGTATTACTAGACAACATTACCTTGTAACGTCCTTTAGTAGTATGGGTATAGAGGCCTGGTGTTACAAAGGGAATTTATAAAAGAAGATGAGATTGATTTCCAAAAATAATCTTTATATAATTATGGCGGTATGCAAACATCTTTTCATACTCAATACCAAATAACAAATCTTTTTCAGTTTTTGTACATATACTTATACCACTGAGACAAGTATATAAATACATTTTCTAAGTAGTGAAAGTGTATTGTTTTTTGTGAATATACCAATACTGTTGAGATAAGTATATGGATATTCTTCCAAGTATTGAAAGGAGTAAAAAGGGTTTATGAGTATACCTTTGTAAAAGTATTTTGATACTAGTATTTACAAGGTGATTTTAATTAATGAAAGGTTTAATTAAAGAGGTTGGTAGTTGCTTATGTACTTAACTAATGTTGGTTTTCCATATGGAATTAAATCCTTTATGTGGTTTTTGTTTTATTTGATAGTTACTATCAAACTTGGTCAGTTTTTAAATTATCGGTTGTTGGTTTGGGGAGCCAGGATCTTCGAACCAACATATGTGTTCGATGAAAAACATCTTCATGATGATTGAAGATGGAGCTTTTTGAAGTGCAAGGGCTGCTTGCCACTAATCCTGAGGGTGATTCCAAAATGGATGTTGTAGAGGTAGCGCCTTTGATTTTGTTTAAACTTAGAATGAACTTGTATGGATGAATGCTAGCATTGCATTTCGGCCTGGATGGCAGTGTTAGCATTCTAAGATGGTCGGCTAAGAGGAAAGGTAAAAGTGTAGCCTTATGCCTCACACTCGGTAAATGACTAAAGGAGGGACGTCCTGTAGGGCTATGTGGTTCACTCCCATTAGGGTAATCATCCCTTATCTAGAGTCGATATTTATCTATGCTTCGGGGCCCATCATGGTTGTTTATCAACCTAGGGGTGATCATATTCGATGTTATCCAGTAAGGGCTGAGTAGCAGAGGTGCAACGTGTTGTAGCCTCTGGTACATTTTATCTAGCGTTGTATTGACTCGCTGGGTAGACCCTTACTCTTTCATAGTTGGAATCCATTTCCCCACACGAGCCTTTGGATTTGACTATATACCTATTATGCTGGAATTTAATAATGCAAAAATTTCGACTATGATTCCATATTTATTTTAAACCTAGACATTATGATTATATCAGAGGATTTTATATAGAAATGTTTTGGTTATCATAAGGTAAAAACCCATCCGTGTTTATGGATGGCGTGGGCTTACGAGATACCTTTGTTTTCCCAAAAGGGTTTATAAATATAGAAATAAATATGATTTGATAGAGTTTTCTCACGCTAGTTTGCCAGATTGATTTGGGCATTATTTTCTTATAATGCTCAGGCCAGCCCGTGTATGTTTCAGATTTAGTTTTGAATGCTTTGGAGCTTCAAGAGACGAGCTGGATGCCCCGAGACATATTCGCATATTTTTATTTCCACTGCATTTTCTATTTTCTGTATTTTTCAACAATTGTAGGGATATGATGTTATAACTGTAGCTAATGACAGATTAGTACTATGATTGAAGAGTGTATGCGTGTGTGTGTATTGCAGTTTTCTTTTATTAAATATTATTGTGTATATTATAGTTTACAAGCTACGATATGAGATTACGCTCTATCTTTAATTTTCTTTCACCCCAAAAATTTGTATTTTCGACACTTGGATGCTCGACAAGTCAATATCGTGGATGTATTATTTTCGACTATTGAGGGTCGAAAAGGCGGGTCGTTATAGGATGTGGGCTTAATAGTTACCCTAATATGACTAATCTTGACCGTATAGGCTATTGGTCTTTGATACAATTGTTAGAACTAGACCGGCCCATGGTAGAAGTTATAGGTGAATTTCAAAAAAAAATCCTTATTGGATCTATATTGGACCTATAAAGATGAGTGTTATCCTCTAATCATAGAGGATCACCCATTTTTCTCAAAAGAAATACCGGCCTATAAAGTCTAATTTATTTAGAACATTTCTAAATTTTATTTAAATCTCTTACTTTATTTAATTGATAAACTATATATAATTTTATTCTAAGCTTTATAAGTACATATATGTATCATAAACATATATGTATGTGCGTGCATGTGTAACATGATAACCCATGTAAAGTATGCCCACATAGATATGGTGGAATTTACATCGAAATAGATATGTTAACTTATCCAACAGTATTATATGTTGCCCAATATGTATAAATTTGTTATTTATATAAACATTATAAATCAACGTACACACACATGTATTTATATAGCTTATATATCAGTAAAATATTAATTATGTATGTATGTACGTATTATTGTAAAAATAATAAAATAATATACGTGCGTACGTACATAATATAAAAGTTTTTTGATTATGAAAAAATATATATGTATGTATGTATGCATATATTACAAAGACAAAATAATTTATTTATATACATATATATAAACATATTTATAATATCCAAGTATATATACTTATGTATTTGTATTTATTAATATAATTAAATAAAAAAATTATTTTTAATCTTTGAACACTTCCAAATCATATGCATAGCACACAAAAATTTCATTATAAATTTTATTCTATTAAAATATATATAAATTGATTAATTAGTCGAAAAACAATAAAATATTAATAAAAATAATTTCAAGACATACTATTCGAATTTTAAATTTTTAGAAAATCTATCACGATATTTTGAGATTTGAAAAAAAATTCCATAATTTTTGTTGGTAAAATTTATTTTTTATTAATTAACTATTTTTGGCCATATAATATAATAATTTTTGAAACATATTTTATTTTAGATAATTATTTAGATAGTGTATTGATCTAAAGAATATTAAAGAATAGTACATAATTATTTAAAAATAATTTACATTGTAATTAATGTAAACATACATGTATAGGTTCAATTATTAGCATGAAATGATGATATAATCAAATAAAACATATAATTATAATTAAATGACATATTAACATGTATATATTAATTGGTAAAATAATAATTATTATAAATAAAATATTTAACTATGCATATCTCATCATTATGTAAAAAAAATATACAATGAATACATACCTATAAACAATATAGTATGTAAACATCAATACATATTAGAATTGTCACCTAACAATAAAATAACAATATATGAACATTAAAATATTATTCAGAAATTATAAACCATATAGTACAGTAAAAACATACCTAAAATTAATTCCTTAAAGCACGCCTAGTAATGATGAAATCTCTCTCTCCTTTGAAAGCTTTTAGATTCGAAAGATTGCTAATCCTTGAAACGTAGACCTTTGACTATCAAATAGTGATCTTTTGAATTGATTTTAGTTGGATTTGCTTGAACTCCTAGGGGATGAAATTGGCCAGCAATGAAAGGGGATAGTGGAAGCCAAAAAATCTAATTAATTTAGGGTTTGAGGTCTTTAAATAATGGATGAAAGAGAGAAGGTTATGGATCATATCTCATACCAATTCTCACAAAATCTAAGCCATCCATTTCTAACACCTCTCACTTATTTTAGCCGCCCCATATAGCCCTCATTACAGTCAAAATTATCAACCTATCACCATGGGCCATGTTAATTAGATTTCTTATCAACACCCCAAGGTTGTGCTAAGGAATGAAGATTATTCTTTAGGCAAATAGAGTAGGAAGAAAGAACGTCTCTTTCTTGTATTTCCTTTCGAAAAGGCTTTAATAGACAAAAATTTCCAAGATTGACCTTTCAACTCAGTAGAAAGGATTGGTAAAGGGTTGGTTTCTATGTTTAATGACCTTTCGACCCAATCGAGTCGGTATGGATTCTCCTTCAAAAGTTTTCCTTTTGATTCAGTTGAGATATCCTGAATAATGTTTGCCTTGGTTAGTTTCGACCTAGTCAAAGATCTTAAGCTAATGAATGGCTTGGACTTTAGGTTAAGGATCAGAAGTAGGGGTTTCAACCTTGTTGAAAGCAGTGAACTTAACCTTCTTGGGTTTGACTTAGTAATCTCAAGCTATTGTGTTCTAGAGACCGGTTTTGACCTTGTCAAAAGACAGATCCTTGTGCTCCTTGTATTAGTTAAGGGTTTGAATAAGTTATGACTTGATTTCGACCTTATCGAAAGCTAAAACACAGGGGAAGGTTCCTTGAAGTATGAACTTGAAGTTGTTCAAATCTGCTAGGTTTCGACTGTGTTGTCAGTGTCCTTTCAATGAAGGCGAAACCTGAAACACAATAATGAAACTGACAAGAACTTTGATGAAGTTGTAAAACAATCTAAAATACTTGAAAATTTCCCTTTCATAAGCAAAAGATGACTTTATTACTTCAAATCCCCAAATTAATTTTGTAATTAGGGTTACAACACATTTGATTAAATAAATAAAAGTTTAGATTGGAAAGAATCGGATTCCCCAAATGTGACCCTTTGGGTCTTATTTATGGATGTGGATCGGCACCTTTCGATCTTGATGCTTCCGACCTGGTCGAAAGGTGGCTGCTGAATGACTCAAGCATGCTTCGTCTTTGTCGAAAGGAAGGGTCGCCTCTCTTCTTTGTGTTGCTTTGTAAATGCTTCCGACTCTATCGATAGGCAATGTTTAATGGTTTTGACGATGTCGGTTACGTCTGAGTTCTTGTTTCTGGTTTAATGCGGAACCCTCCTAGATCACATTGGCTTCAACCGGTTCGAAAGGCTTACCAAAGCTTTTGAAAGGGTTGTTCATAACAATGCTTGCTTTCGCATGGTTTAAAGGAAGCCGAAACCTTTGGTGTCGAAAGGTTTGGTGCATATGCAAGTATATGTTCTCATTTTCTTTGAAAGGTGCTGCGTTGACTCAATCGAAAGGCCACCATGCGTATGAAATGACCCAGTCGAAAGGTGACTACTGAAGGCGGAATGGTACTTTCGAATCCGTTGTCTTCTTCGAAAGGCATGAACCCACTAGATCTTTGTTGTAGAGGCCTTCCGACGCCTTCGAAATATTTTGAAGCTTCCAGACTTTGACGGTAACATCCCATCGACTCCTTCGAAAGTTTAGCTGGAACCTTCTTCACTTGTCCTTCTTTGACTTCTACTTAAAAAGGTGTCGACTAAGTCGAAAGGTTGATTTTTAAAGTAACATTTTCTCCCCTCTTATGAAGGAATGCTCTTGACTTTCCAAGTCATCTATGTCGAAAACTAAAAGTTTTCTGCCCTTTGGACTTTTCGCATGAATCTATGCCACTTATTTGAATCTGATCTAATGGTTGATAGCTCTTGGAAGAATTTTCTTATAAGTACACTATTTCTTCTTCCTCCTTCTCATTTTCCTGTAATCAAAATCTCGAGTAAAAGAGAAAGAACTCTCAAAATTTCTCAAATTCTCCTTTAGCTTGTAGAAATCAAAGCAGAACTAAAATCTAATTGTAAGTCTAGATTCGTCTTAGTTTTATGAATTCTCTTATCTTTTATTCATCTTCTAGTTGAATTTTGATTTCCCAGATCTTAAAATTGAGATTTTGATTTTAAATCGTTCAAACTTTAATTTTCTAAAAACATATTTGATTCGATTTTCTAAGGCTACTTGGTGTTCTTTTTAGTTCATCTGAGACATCCTCCCTGATTCAATCCCATGAATTGATGGGGTTTACTTTTCATTTGGAATTTATTCCAGCATTTTATGGTTACTATTGTTTTTTTAGAAAACATGGATTTTTGTTTTTAAAATTTTCAAAATTAAAGTAGTTAAATCATATTGAAATCCAATTTCTTAACGGGTTTGATTTATTTACTTAATAAATTTTCGAAAACCTGGATTTGCAATCGGGTTTGGGGAAGATAGAAACATTTGTTTTCTTCGCCCGTAAGTTTCAAGCGTATGGATGAAAAATTGGTGCCACAAAATGACCATTTTATCCCTTCAAAAGGAATTGAGGCGGTAACTTTGGCTTTGCTTCCTTAGCCCCTTTCGATGGGGTCAAAAGATATTGTAGCGTGAATTGTCAACATTGTCGAAAAGCTTTGCAATGTAGTATAGTATAGCCACCCCTTTCGATATAAAAAAGTTTTGACTTAGTCGAAACCTATTGTGTTGATTGCAATTCATTTTCCTTAGTTAACTTCTGGATTCATAATGTCCCTTCGACCCTTTCGAATCCCTTTGTATATAATATGTCGAAACCTCTTAGAGTTATTTTTGTCCAGCTTTGTCGAAACGTTCTAATGTATATAAATTTAACTTAGGACCTTTTGACTCAATGAGTATATAAGGTTTCGACGACAGTCGTATTTTACTAGGAAACCGAAATCAAAGGTTCTGATAATGTCGGAAAGTCTTATTATTTTGTTTGTGAAACGTTTGTAGTGTACATTTTTGTTCAAGTTTTAAGTTAACTTTAATTGTTTCTTCTTAGCAACACGCTTCCTGTGAAGCCTTTGGCATTGTCGAAAAGTACTACTTTGTATTCCCATCTCTCCTTTCGACCATGTCAAAAGCTCAATGATGGCTCATATTTTATGCTTTCGACACTGTCGAAAGGTCGTGGCCAAACGTTTAACTTTCTTTCCTTTTCGACCTTGTCGAAAGCTCCATGAATAATTCTACTTAGAAATTCAACACTGCTATGAGATATCTGCTAAATGTTGATGTCCCTTTTTCTTTCGACTCTGCCAAAAGCTCAACATCTTTAGCTTTTAACTTAGACATTTTTCGAAACTTTAAAATTTCATGTTTGGTTTTTGTTTAAGTTATTCAAGTACGTTTTTAACTAATTTTTGAATGAATTCTATGTTCATATAAACTTGAAAATTTTAACAGAAGCGTTTTACCTGGAAGAATCATGAGCACTCTGAAGAAGGCCTAAGCTATTTCCAAGCATTCTCTCATATCAAACCAAGACAAAGTTAATGCTATCCTCAATGACTTTGGAATTACCAGTGTTGAAGCCATTCCTCCCCAGGAGACCAATACTCTCAACAACCCTCCCAAAGGGTTCCTTGCCTACACTGTCATCTACATATGGCATGGATGATTCTTGCCTTTTCCCGAGTTCTTATCCATGTTCCTTTCTCATCTCAGGATTGCTCCGATCCAATTGTCACCTGATGTTTATACCTATCTCTTGTCTTTGGAAATGATGGCACTGGAATCTGGACTTCCCCCTCCCCTCTTAACGCTGCAGTGTTGAACTACTTGACCCAGCTTATCAAGCTTAGCAACCTTAATAGTCAGATATGCAGAGCCAATCCTTAGAACAAGCTAATATCAGATGGGGTTAATAAGCTAGAGACTGGGAAAACCAGTTTTTCTTTGTCAAGCACTTTTCAAACATAAGCGAGACTTTCGCCTCCCCTCGTATGTCTAGATTTTTTATCTTCTTCCCTTATTCAATGTTTTCTCTTGCTCAATCTCGGCTTTTGTCAGGTACCCCTGCTAAAGAACTTATTGATGATGATAAAAGAACTGTCGAATCTCTGATTGCAGCCTCAAGCCAAGTTAGGAGCAGATTGACGCTGTTGACTCCTACAAATTTACGAAATCACTCTCCTCTACCGATAGGCCAAAGTATCCTAGGCATTCCCTCATCTATTCAACATAGCTCCCGAGGAAAATGCTTCCTCTCTCTAGGAGAGCCATCAACTTTCTCTCCCATTTCACCTATTTGTGCTGACCACACTGGTATGTAAAGAACACTTCACTTGTCATGAATTGTTGTATCGCTTTTCCAACTTATTTTGCTAAAATACAATCTGCTTGGATTCCTTTTAGTTGCTCCTTAAGTTTCAATGCAGGTTGGTGGTGCCATTCCTCCTACAACTTCTGGAGCATCATCTATAATTGAATCTCTTGCTAAAACTAGGATGGCCTTTAAAAGAAAATTGGTGCCATCATCTAAAATAGAGCCACCCAAGAAGATTGCTAAAGTTGTTGATGCAGAGGAGGAAGAGGAGGATTCATCTCTTGATAAAGCTCTAAAAAGCCCAATCATTGAAGCTTCTAAAGAAAAACTGAAGCAAACTCTGACTGCGACTGACCCATTTTCTCGCATTTCTATTTTGGTTCTCTAGCTACACTTGAGCAAATGCAACTGGCATTGTAGACGACTCCCTACTTAAAGCAAATTCCTTTGAAGCCGTCGTCTTCTTCTCCTCCTTTCATTAATTTTGAAAATATAGCCAAATTCATCTTACATTCCGAATCTTTCACCTACTCATCCTCCTTCAACTGTATCTGATTTGGAGAGACATTATCGCTCTTTGATAGAGCAACAAATTTTGGTGAGTTTTACCTTAATTAACTTTGTTATCACTGGTTTTCTCTAAATCCCTAACTTTCATTGCATTTTCTTCTTTCATATTTATAAGAGTTGGTTAGTTTTGAATGAGCAAGCATCAAAACCTTCTGCTGAGTCCTCTAAATTTCAAGAGGAAATTTCTACTCTTAAGAACCAAGTGTCCTCTCTTTCTGTGGCTAAAGATGAGGCAACTATAGAACTGTAACATTTATGAGCTTCTCTTGCCCAAGCAGAAACTAATCTTCAAAAAGAAAGAAGGGGTTGTCAACTTCTTGCCGACAAAAAATCCGCTATAGAGCTAACTCTAAAAGATTCTAATGAGGAGAAAAACCGCATAGCAGCAAAAATATTTCTTTGAAGGCGAAGTTCAAGAAAAACAGGACCTCCTTGAGACTCGCTATCAACACCTTCTCCGACGCCAAGCAACGAGTGTCTCAATTTTGTACCACTGCTCTTGGGCAAATCATGCTAAACTCTTATGAAGAAGCCCTAATGCTTGCTTATGCTGATAACTTCAGGAAGTTCCCTAATTTATGTTTCCCCTTGCTCGACTCTGCCCTGGTTGAAAGAGTAATGGGTAATATTAATCAAAAAGTAGAGGATTGACATTTCAGAAGAGGAGGACATTGACGCCTTCAAGATTCTTGCCTTCGATGTCCCCTCCTTTGAAATTGGATCCGACTCAAAGGATGAGAGTGATAAGGATGATGCCGCCGGGGAAGAAGGGGATGATAAAAAGGATGATGACGACCACAACGATGATAATGATGACGACAATGTTGATGGTGGTCAGGGCTCAAGTGGAGATGGCGGAGATCACAATGAAGCCTCTAATAAGGATGGGGGTGACAACACCAAAGCTTCAGAGAAAGAGATAGCTCCTCATGTAGCTACTCCACCTGAATCGGTTGGGCCTTCTTCTCCTCACGAGGATGAGCCTGCTCCAGTTAATGTTGAAGAGACTAAAGAAAAAGACCAGGCTTCCCAGACCTCCATCCCGATATCACAGGTATGGGATTCTCTATTTAAATATCTTTCACTTTGAAGGTTATAATGGTGTAAATTACTCATTTTAGATAAGGAAGAAGTCTACCTTCCCCTACAAAACAAAACTTGAGAGAAAACAAGTCGAAATAAACAGATTATATAGGGAGTTAGACAAGCAAATACGAGAGCATAATGTACTTTCTGATAAGTACCATAGACTTGATAGAAATGCCTTAGTGCTGGCGTCTTTTAACCATCAGAAGGCTGCCCCCTTATTAAAGAGAGTGTGCCTTCGATACGACGCTCTGTTAAAAGAAAACCGGGAGTTAGTCACTCCATTTTGGATGTTGTTTGAAGAAAGAGACATTCTAATCAACTTTTTATATAAGGTTTATTGTAGAGATTCAATAAAAAAATTCATACTTAAGTGATCTTAATGGGGGTCTACTTAGACGTTTTCATAAGAGACGCTTGGATGAATTCGGTTCTGACCTGCACCTTGGAGCTTGTTGTAACTTACCACTAGTCAGGTCGATTCCTTAGGATCTCCCTTCTGAAAAACTCAAGAATTATAAGAACAAATTTGTACCTTAGTTGTTTTCTAAGTCTATTTTGTATAAACCAGATGAGTTGTTGTAAACATCTAAAATTGTATTGATTTATAAATATTTGTTTTGATTTTTTTATGCTTAGCTTTGTTTTATTGTATTATCATAGAGTGAATGTCCACAAGGTCAACTTATTTCTAGAGACCTCTTAAGCCAATATGTTAAACTGAGAAGGTTTTATCTTGAAAAGGCATCACTTTTAAAATCTTCAAAATTGGCAAGATATTTTTTTCAAAACTCTATTTGGATATCCTCGCTTTCACTTTGACTTCCTTGGAGATGAAAATGAGACATTCCTTAGAGAGATCAGAACATTCCATACAAAATTAATTTGCGACTGAATAGTCCTCCAATTGGGAAATGGGACTATTGCAAATGTCCCTTGGTGTTAACCATGGAGGGACTAAATATTCCTTTTGATTCTACAGTTAATCTTTATAACAATTCATTAGAGAAGTTAAAAACGTAGTTTCAAAACTTTAAATGTAAACAAATAGTTTATTGTAACTTTTAACTTCGTTGTTATTAGGGTTGTAATATGTTATTATAATAATAAAGAGATTTTCACCTTGATTTTAACTTTTTTTTTCCTTTTGCTTAAATAGTAGCTACAATTATATACAGTTTCTCTCCATCTTGATTCATCGTCATGCATTGCTAACCTTAGGGAGAAACTGTTAAAGTCTAGTGGAATGAGTGAACTCGGCGATGACATTTTACTGGAATGCTTTGGTGGTAATGTTGAAGCCTTGAAATAGCACAAAAGATATTTTTTTCAAAAAACCATTGCGGGCAATCAGAAGGATTAAATTGCCTATCTTGAGACCGAAATTAAAAACGAAGATGAAATGATTCTATCGCTGAAGCGACAGATAAAGTATAACCTTTCAATCGACTTCGATCATAAGATGTCAGAGCTTATTCAACAAATCAATGATTTTTTGAAATTGAAGGACAGTCAGGCGCAGTGTGAATCGTTAGAATTCATCATAGGGAGAAGATTTCAAGTATTGATTGGTCGGTTCCTCGCGCTACCCCCTCGGTTTCCAAACCCACGAGATCAAATACTCTTACTGTTCAAAAAAATTTCTCATTAATTAACCATCCCCCAAGCTTGGATGAGAACGCTGTAGGTAACTGGTGCAGGAGGGTTAAGTTTGAAATAACTATCTATTTTGATGAGCATGAAAGAGTGAAGTATTCTCAGAATATAAACGAATATGCTGCCAAAGTTCAGAAACTCGAACGTGATAAATACTTTTTCCAGAAGCACGTTGCAGAGTTAGAAAGGGATAATAAGACCCTTAGGGGCGCAAACAGAGCATTCAACTGCGCTCTGAAGAAAAATATTGACGTGATCGATGACGCAAACTGCATAAGAAAGAAGGGAAAGAAACTGAAAGAAGTTCTTTGTGCCACGAATCATCACATAATCGATCCTTCAATCGTCGAGAATCTTAGCAAAACCACCCAAGAGTTATTATATATCTGTATCTTTGAAATTTATAAACTCATTTTGTATATATGTGAATAACCTCATAGTTTTTTAAATCATTTCATGACTTATGTAAATTGTATAAATTTTGTAAATATCACCTGATTTGTAGTCCTTTTCTGTAATGTCACTTCTGAAATATTTTCTGATAACTCACTCATTATTTCCTGAACTTTTCATTTCTGATTGTTGTGCCGATTTCCTTGAAAAGTATGAAGCAAACAATATTTCTAATTATTAGCTTGAAATTGACATACCAGTCTATGTATTCATTTGCTTAAATTAACAAATTATCTTGTTAATTGCATGAAAAGTAGGTTATATTAAACATCTAAATCCATCTTTTTAACCGTGATGAGAGATATTCGAGAATTTAACTTCAACCATTCGGCTGCAATATCTGAAATTTGTTGTTAGGAAATCCCGCCTTATCAAAAGGGTATAAACGTTAGATAGCAATTTTCCAAGAGTTATTTAATAAGGAGTTAAACCCTGAAATCATTGTCTGAATATTTTGTAACAGAAACCCATTGACCCATTTTCAGGTATTAATGAGATTTTAAAGCATAGAAATCCGAGACCCAGATTCGAGCATTAGCGAAAACATATAGCAATGATCGGATTCGCCCATTTGTGATAGAAATCCTCTACATAGATTCATAATAGAAATTACAAGCCCAAGTTAGGGCATTGATAGTAATAGCGTCACAACCCAGATTCGGGTATTAGTAAATGAAGTTCTAAAATGAATATCCTGAAACCTAGATTCGGGTATTAATTGATGAAATTCAGATATGAAAGACCCGAAACCCTAATTTGGGTATTGATAGATAAAACTTTGGTATGAGAGACCCAAAACCCAGATTTAGGTATTAATAGATGATGTTTAGAAATGAAAGCCCCGAAACCCAGATTTGGGTATTTATAAGTGGAGCTATGTTCTACTCCTTTGATGTTGAACCCTTTAGGTCATGTAGGAAGTAATTTGATTAGTTTCCTCTTAAGTTCAGACGTCTTAGTCCACAATTGGATATGCCACTTTTCAGGCTTGGACATCTTAGTCCATTGCTGAATGAGCCTCCTCTTGGGCTTGGATGTCTTAATCCTTTATTTGATGGGCCTCTTCTTGGGCATGGACATCTTAGTCCATTGTTTAATGTGCCTTTTCTTGGGCCTGAACATCTTAGTCCATTGTTGGCCGGTGCTCTTGGTTAGCTCATCTTAGAGGCTGGAACCAAGGACTTACCCGACCTCCCTCCAAGAGGCACCCTGCTCTGTCCCTTTTGCGGCGTGGACAGCGGATTGTTCGGTGCTCTACACTGGCCATCTTATGGCATAGATAAAGGCTTACTCCGTCCTCCCTCTAGGAAGTGCCTTACCCTGGCCATAGCATGGTGCGGATAAGGACATGGTCGGTGTTTTACCCTAGCCATCTTATGGCGCAGATAAAGGCTTACTTCATCCTCCCTCCAGGAGGTGCCTTGACCTGACTAAAGGCACGACCAAGGGCTTTTCCGGTGCTTTAACCTGACCATCTTATGGCGCGGCCAAAGGCTTACCCGCCCTCCCTCCAAGAGGTGGCCTACCCTGGCCAACTCGGCGTGGATAGAGGCTTTTCTACCATCTTAAATAGACTACCATCTTAGGTAATATCCAAATATAAGAAGCATTTCACTCCCAACCATGCAGATTTTATTTGAAAAGTAACTCTTTGTTTATCCTTCTCAAATTCTCTTTACAAATTCATGGATCTTTCCTTGTCGAAAGAAATTTACAATCATCCCTTCCAGGGCTCTGCAGTGGTTGGTTTCATGGCCATTCATCATATGGTTATAGTAGTAGGATCCTCCCAAATTTCATTCATGTTCTGATTTCATTTTCTTTGATGGCCAATAGTTGAGCTCATTCTTTGTAAGCAAGTAGACATTCTCAATTGATGTTGTTAAGTTGCATTCTTTGGGAAGTCTAAATTTAAAGCATGATTCCTGAGGATGGCTTTTTGACTTTTTGTTCCTTGGCCTTATTATTTCATGCTATTTGATTGCTTTTCTTTTGGCTATCCTCTGAATTTCTTGAGTTGGAATTGTTCTTGCTATAGTTGGCTGCCATTTATTTGCAAAGGTATTGTAATCATCCATTATCTCTTTCTTAAAGATGGTGCCTTTGGAATATTGTTGGATGGTTCTTTTCATTTGATCGAATACATTGTCACTTCCGTTTGTTTTCTTTCCTAATACAAAGATAAGGGTGGGGCCAACATGAAAGGGGTTTATGCTCCTTTTTTCAGGATTGTATGATTCCGCTTTTTTCTTGTTTAGAATTCTTAGAGCTTCCTGCCTTAACATTTGCTCTTCGCCTTGGTTAGAATCCTTGATGGTTGTTGGGGAGAATCTTTTCAAGTATGGTTCAAATGACCCTTATTCAGATCTCTTAATTCTTTTGGCCATGATTAAACCAAAGTAGATGAACTTTAGATAGGGTTGAGTGGGGTTAGAGAATAGTAGTATTGGGAGTTTACCCAAGTCCGAGGTTCGAGCCCTCCTTCTAGTGCTAAAATGTTAACAAGATTTCTTGCCAACAATCCAAGGTTGTTCTATATTCTTTAGGCAAATAGAGTAGGAAGGAAGAAATGTATCCTTCTTGTATTTCCTTTCGAAAAGGCTTTAGTAGACAAAAAATTCCCAGATTGACCTTTCGACTTGGTAGAAAGGGTTAGTTTCTGTGCTTAATGGCCTTTCGACCCAATTGAGTCAGTATGGATTCTCCTTCGAAAGCTTTCTCTTTTATTAAGTTGAGATATCTTGAATAAGGTTTGCCTTAATTAGTTTCGACCTGGTCGAAGATCTTAAGCTGATGAATGGCTTGGACTTTAGGTTAAGGATTAGAAGTAGGGGTTTCGACCTTGTCGAAAGCGGTGAGCTTAACCTTCTTGGGTTTGATTTAGTAATCTCAAGTTACAGTGTTCTAGAGATCGGTTTTGACCTTGTCGAAAGACAAATCCTTGGGCTCTTTGTATTAGTTGAGGGTTTGAGTAAGTTGTGATTTGATTTCAACCTTGTCAAAAGCTAAAACACAGGGGAAGGTTAGGTTTCGACTGTGTCGTCAGTGCGCTTTCGATGAAGGCGAAACCTGAAACGCAAGAATGAAACTGACAAGAACTTTGATGAAGTAATAAAGCAATATAAAATACTTGAAAACTTCCCTTTCATAAGAAAACGATAACTTTATTGCTTCAAATCCCCAAACCAATTTTGCAATTTGGGTTACAAACAACTTTGATTAAAGAAATACAAGTTTAGACTGGAAAGAATCGGATCCCCCAAATGTGACCCCTTGAGTCTTATTTATAGATGTGGGTTAGCACCTTTTGACCTTGATGCTTCCAACTTGGTCGAAAGGTGGCTGCCGAATGACTCAAGCATGCTTCATCTTTGTCGAAAGGAAGGGTTGCGCCTCTCTTCTTTGTGTTGCCTTGTAAATGCATCCGACTATGTCGATAGGAAATGTTTAACGGTTTCGACGATGATGGTTACGTATGGGCTCTTGTTTCTGATTTAATGCGGAACCCTCCTTGATTACATTGGCTTCGACCGATTCGAAAGGCTTACCAAAGCTTTCGAAGGGTTGTGCAGAACAATGCTTGCTTTCGCATGGCTTAAGTGAAGGCCAAACCTTTGGTGTCGAAAGGTTTGGCGCATTTGTAAGTAGATATTCTCATTGTCTTCAAAAGGTGTTGCTTTGCATCAATCGAAAGGTTACCATGCATATGAAATGACCAAGTCGAAAGGTGGCTACTGAAGATGGACGGGTGCTTTCTACTGCTTTGTCTTCTTTTAAAGGTATGAACCCACTGGATCTTTATTGTAGAGGCCTTCCAACGCCTTTGAAAGGTTTTGAAGCTTCC
This sequence comes from Allium cepa, assembly GCA_030765085.1. Taxonomy (NCBI): domain Eukaryota; kingdom Viridiplantae; phylum Streptophyta; class Magnoliopsida; order Asparagales; family Amaryllidaceae; genus Allium; species Allium cepa. The sequence goes on from CM060932.1 coordinate 475,806,818, forward strand.
AGACTTTGATGGTAGCATCCCTTTCGACTCCTTCGAAAGGGTTAGCTGGAACCTTCTTCACTTGTCTTGCTTTGACTCTACTTAAAATGGTGTCGACTAAGTGAAAGGTTGATTTTTAGAGTAATCGACCAATATCCCATTTAAGCTCAAATAAATATTATTAATTAAATCTAATTTAATCGCTTATCAATGTCCCTATTGATCGATATATTTATAACTATTATAAATATATTTAATAATAGTTATTCCTCAAATCATTTTTATAATTAATATTTCATAGGTACTAATTAATTTATAACAATTATAAACTAATTAAATCGTTTGGTCCAAAATCATTTCGGTTATGTGACTCGTCAGGTGCAAATTTGGTCAGCGATTAACATTGAACTATTCGAATGTTAATGTTCACACGTCTTAGCAGGTGCTGCGACATTTTGGCCAAATTTATTGCTTAGTTTCGATAAAATTCAATTTCACTTTATTAAGTGTTACCCGGTTGTGACTTTTATTTACACTGATTTTCTTTGTTAAAACAATATCACTTCGGATTTATGGAATCTAGCAATGGTCAAAATTCAACATCATCCATATTCAACTCTATAGTCTAAACACAAAGTCTTTGGTTTAATAATAACATTTATTATTAACCATACTACTTTCGCTAGAGAATTTGAGTTTGGGTTGACTTGAGTAGACCGTGATACTAACATCATATAACCGAGGAGACAAATCCTCTCTTAAATAGTGCTTCACTTCCAACATTTCCACTCGACCCAACTATAGGCATTCGATGAACGCCGTACCATGATTTGACTGCAGTCAAAGTGGAGCTTTCATATTGAAGGTCGACAGTATTCTCAAGTCGAGAGAACAGTGTAAATCAGTCGTGTTGATATATTTTGTTTAATCTTAGTTATATTAACCAATATAAAAACTATCGAGTGAGTCGTTCCATAATTATCCAATAATTATCAGTTCTATAGTTATCCAATAACTATCAATACTTAACCTCTAGGTGCCCCCAACAGTCTTAAATAGTCCACTGCCCAACATTTGAAGACCGTTATATACTCTAGTCTCAACAGATACATTGATTTCTTATCTCGATACATCTTGATAAGGAAAATTTAAAATGATGTGTTTTATAATATTTTGATACAATACTCATGATTACAACCATTTTTAATTACTATCACCAACACATCTTTAGGGATTTTCTGTTAAATATATTTTAATTAAACATCTATTTATTTATAACATATTATAACAAATATATAACAAAAGAAAAACATCTTTATTACGAATGAGAATTGATTACAGAGCTAACTAATTTACAATAGATTACAGAATTACCTCTACGGTGCACCCATAACTCTATTTATGGAATTTTAATTGCATCTCACATATGTAGTTATAACAGCATAAGTGAGATATAGTTGAAATTGCATTACTCAAATATAGTTATAACCGTATTACTGAAATGGAGTTAGAACTGCATCTCATATATGTGGTTACAATTGCATTTGAATGATGCAATTATAATTACATCTCACATAAGCAGTTATATCTACATCAGTTTGAAACAGCCAATTCCACATTGATTTGATGCATTATTTCGTGACATCGTTTTGATGCATTATTTCGTGACATCATTTTGATGCATCATACTGATGACATATGGTACATGCAATTATAACTCTTTATATAATAAAGTGATTTTTAAAAGTTCATTTTTCGCATATCAACGCATATCGTGGGACAACTTATAATTTTTTGGTATAATAGTGAAAATTATTTTCAAGTCCAGCTTTTTTGTAAAAAATAATATTGCATTTTAGAGATTAAGAATAAATAGGCTAAAATAATCAGTGGCTCTAAATAAAGGGAGAGAGACCTAATTTACATAATCCACTTTACATTTATTTTATGAATTGGAACCCAAAGTAATTATTCAGCATGACATGTCTTATAGTTGGTAGAAACAACAATCTTTTTTATTACAAAAATGAAATTTAATTTAAGCAGAGCACTCATTTTGATGTCTTAAAAGATCAAACCCATGACCTGTAACATCCCGCCTTTTCGCACACTTTAAACCGACACACGTGCCAATTAAAAGCATACGCAAAGGGCGGATTGTTATGGGGTAAATAAGAAAAACAGAGAAGAAATAAAACAAAATAGAATCTCACAGCGGAAGGATAAAATATAATAATAAATATACAGTTCATAAACGGTTACAAAACAGTTAATTCTTCTTTACACAATAAATATCAGAGTTACACATACCAATACAAACAATGCAGCGGAACAGTATGAGTGTGGTGCAATACTATAGATAATAATAATACGACTCCTTCGTCTTCGTCCTTCAAAGCTAAAGTCTTCGATCCTGAAACGCTCGGACTGACCCGAGCGAATTTGAAAAGACAAAAACACTCGAGTCAGAACTAAAAGATCTTATGTGAGTTAAATTAACAGAAATAAATATGAGTACAGTAACTCAAGAGATGCTCGGGATTTACATCTCCTAAGGATCCGTTAAACTATTTACTATGTAGTATATTGCGCTATTATAATAGTGTCTATTTATAAAATAAACTTACTTTTTAATAGCGTTAAGGGGTTACCCATATAGCCCTTAACACGTAATAGTCCCAGTAGTCCATCCAATATCATAGTCCCTCCTGATCGGGAAGCCACCAGAGGATACCACACGGGCTACGGGAGAAATCCAAACTCGTACAAGGCTCGGTATGGTAGGTGACACGACACAACTAGGCAATGCCAGGGTAGATATACCAATTGCGTACCCAGGCTGGTGGAAACGTGTAGCCGCAGTTTACGCCCACCTCGAACAAACTCCCCAAAATCAAAATAAAAGTGGCCACTGAATCAATCCAAAGTCATAGTATAATATCGAAGAGGAGTGTCCGATCAGAGGTATGACCTCATTGGCCTGGGAATAGCTCCTGTTTTAGCCACCTTATGCCAACTCACGGGAGTAAGGTCCACGTATTTACCTTACAGGAAACGTCGCCACCACCTACTTCATTCTGGAATCTCCACCGCGTACACGGTTAGTCAAAGTGGTTTTCGGTATCGACAGAGAGTATGTCAGATATCTGATCCCGGTCTCTTTGCCAACCCATCGTTATTATAACACCGCGGTCATTTAAAAATAGGTTATACTTTAAAAATCAGAATAAACATTCCATTTCATAACCATGAATACGATATCATTTCAAAACCCAAAACCATATTTTATCACTTATCCCAAATATAATTCTTTTCCAAAATCAAAATGCTTTAACTTCATAACGTCTGAAAATCAAATATTTTCAAAGCATAGTATTTTGAAAATCATAATTTAAAACCATAACTTCTAAAACTTGAATGGTTTGGACATTCAACGGTATATGAATTAAATGGTTTAACTTAAATGTTACTTTGTAAAGAAAATAGTTCTCATGGCTTTACAAATACATTTCTTTATTAAAGTCTAAACCAAAATTTATATTATCTCTCTCACGTTCCAAAACCACTTCAATTTATTTATATATACGTATATCCATTTTGAGTATCAATATTTCAAACTAAAGTTGGATTTTATTCTTTCAACAAATCAATTGTTCTATTAATTAGTCTTGAATATTCATATAAAATCCATAAATAATAAGACTTCAATTTCTAGAAATAAAAAATATATATTTTTCCCAATTCAAATTATACTAGAATATTCATTTTAATTTATTTTGGGAAAAATCCAATTATAAATATCATATCTTAAAATTTCCAAACTTAACATTTAAACATATGATATAAATTATTAAACTCCATTTTCTTAATTTTCTTCCATTTTTATTAAAGATTTTTATACACCGTTTAATGTCAAAATTTTCAACTTCATATGTATATATATATGGAAGAAAAATATTTATACAATATAAAATTTAAGATTATTATAAACCGTATTCCATCCAAACCATAGAAATCACATTAAAATAGTTATATATAGACCGCGGTGCCTGTATATAATTTTCTATCCTATGGTCAAGTGATACGGATATTTATCATTTCAATCCGCAATTTAAAAGATATAAAATTTTGCGGTTATATATCATTTCAAACCACAATCCCGAATGAAATGAAATATGCATGATAATTTGCAATTTAATGATATACAATAAACATCCATTCATCAACATCATCCATCATCCAAATCGCAATCATCAATCAATATCAATCAATAACAATATTATTTTTGGTACTACATAACAGGTAATACTGGCAATTTTATTCAAATTAAATTTAACAGCTATTAATCTACAGTCTATATTCAGAAATAAATTATATAACTGTTAACTAGCAGTTCACATACAAACAAATAAATTTTAACTGTAAATTTATACGCAATAAATTAATTAAATTAACAGTTAAATTAAATAAATGCAATTCAACAGATATGAATAAAATAAACATGCCAAATACTCATAAATAAATTTCTATTCATTTCTAAAATTAATTTAAACAAACATAAAAGATTCTAGTAGTTGTGAGTGGGTTAAAACACTCACCTTTTGAATTTAAATTGAATTCAAATCCAATTTAAACCCAAAATTTTGACGGTCTCAGAATTTGTCCAAACCAGCGTCAAAACGTCAGAAATTCCGATACGATCCCATCAAAACAAACCGCGCGCGAATCCGAGCTCGTATGCAAAAGTTATGAAAATTTGAAAAATGAAAAATTCTGGTCCTGGGTCGACTTCGGGTTCGACTTCGGTGCGCCGCCTCAATTCCCCGGTGCTTGCTTGGAGTTTTCGCCAAAACGACCCGGAGCGACCCAAGTCATTTTCTTCCTGACCCGAAGTTGCTCTAGGGTTTTCTCCCCTGAAACCCGAAGCGCGACCAGAAGCTGCTGCAGATCCGCAATTTTTTTTTTTTTTTTTTTGAAATTGAATTTTTTTTTTTTTTTGGAATTTGAGAATTAGGTTTTTTTTCTGCCATTAGAATGAGGAGTTGAGAAGGAGATGAAGAAAAATGTACGTACAGCCAAATGACAATAGGAAGGAGGCTAGGGTTTATGATCGCATATATATAGACAAATAGAAGAAGGCTAGGTGGGTACGGATAACGAACGCGCTAAACGGTAGTTGGCCCAAAATGCCCGTTCTGACCCCGGAACGAAATTTATCAAACCCATATATCCAGATAGGTAATTTAAAATATCCTGAACGCGATGGAAAAAGTTTCACGTCCAAATTTGATCGTATGAAGAAGTTATGCTGAAAACAAAATTTCCAAATTGTTTTCAAATTGATTTTAATTAATTCGATTTTAAGGCGTTTCGCGTCCGTACGATCAAACGACAGGTCCGATCGATACGAAACTTGAAACCCTATAATAATTCACCGATACGGATCCGATGAAACTGGTTTCGTCGAAATCCGAGTCCGTGGCCAAAATGGCTATTTTTAATATTCATTACATAAATTAAATAAATTACAAAAATCCAATTTTATATTAAAACTCTATAATTGACTAAATTTTATCGCCAAAAAAAAATTCATAATCAATTTAAATGACCTAACAAGTTTAGCTGTGAATTAAAGTTGACAAGTACATTAATTGCAATGTTAATTTCTACACTTTCTTATATTTAAGAATTTTATAAATTAAATCCTCAAAACCCATACTTAAGATTTTTTTTTTTTTTTTTTACCTTTATATTCTAAACTTTTACCTAAAATAAAGATGCTACTAACATTAGTTCAAGATTTCACTATAATGTTTACAAATTCCAGTTTAATTAATATTTTACGTTTAATTCCATTTTATTTGTAATAATAAATACCATTTGTTGAATTAAATACTCAAATTAAAAATTATAAATCTCGCTTTCTAAAGTCTATATCAACCAATGGTCCAATTAAAGTAAAATTAGTATAGACCTCACCTTATAGAACTAACTACTGCAATTACAAACCAAAACTACGCAACTGCAAAAGTTTAGTGAATACATTTGGGATTTGATTTCGAAATAAACTTAACAACAAATAAGATAGGTAACGAACAATAATTATTGTTGTCAAATCTATTTCAAAAGTCTACACTCAAATATTACCTTAAAGTAAGTCTTACGTTTCTATAAATTTATTCATACTTCCGTTACTATATTTATGCTTAATAAAGTAACGTTCATTCTTAATAACAACATTATAACTATCCAACATATAAAAGAACTCTATTCCCAAATACATTCATTGACAAATAAGTTAGGAAATTTATAATGGTTGTTATTCTTTCTTAAATTTACCTCCAAATTAACGTACTATCAAATTTCATTCACTTATGTTCTATCCAACATTCCTTTATATTTTATTTCCATAAATTTGTTAATATTTACATTCATTTATTAACAATTTACTTCCATAATACAATTGCAATCTATTAAAGTTTTTATTACATTAATACTATTTCAACTTTATTCTTTTAGTATTAATTAAACAATCGTATTAAATTAAGAGATTATAATGATTTTCACTGTTTATATATACTCCATTAAACCCAACAGTCGTTCCAATCACCTTTGTATTGCATTAAATTGGTTATCCCTCACTGCCATTTATTTTACTTCCTAAATTCCCATATAGTTACAATTTTACCAATATATATAAACACATAGGAAAATTAAATTCTTGTCATAAATTCTTAAATTTATTTTTTTATTCAAGTGCAACAATTACGCTATTTCCCTATTTATATTTCACCTAATTTTTCAACAATTAGGTTAAATAACCGTTTCTACAATTCATAATTAACTATACATTTAAATCTCCTATACAGCAATTAAACAAATTTGTGGGTATAAATAACCTTTGCTTATATACATTTCACTTGTGCATTCCTTTTTATTTTTATAAACTCTCCCTTATTAACTAGGCACATAAACAACCCAAAAAAAAAAAAATCTATTCAGATCTATTTCAAACTATTTCCATTCTTAACAAAATAAAATAAATGGTTAACCTACACTTGTCATTCTTTTATATCCAAATTCACTAACAACATTATTAACAACAATGTTGCTATAGACTTTAATAAAATAAATTATATGAATGGTAAAATTTGGTAATTATGGCAAACGCCCAAATATATGCATAAATTTACTACTTGTTATTATGAATCCCATCTATTACTTTCTAAATGCCTTTGTCTTCTCATATCCCATTTACTACCAAACCGCAGATTTAGTTATAGCTTATCAATACGTAATCACCTAAACAAACAAATTTTATTACCCTTTTAAGTGCGTTTATTATTGACCGTTTATGAAAATTACTTACCTTCACATATTGCATTGGTTTATTCAACGGTCACTTTTACTTAGTCTCTATTTATAATTACAACCAAATGTACAATCACCACTGTTTATTTTATATTAATTGAATTCCATTCTAGTAAATATTTTTATTAATATCCACTGATTCAACATTTGTATGTTTCTTAAAATTAACTTTCAACAAAATGTGACAATTTACATTATACAAATCTATTGTCATAAATTTTATTGTTACTTTAAATTCCAATTACTATAACAAATTTCTACACTTACTCAAATAAAATCTTAAGACTTTATTTCATTCTAAATTAGATTAGAACATATTATATTAATTCATTTAATATTACCAAATTTAACGGGTCGTTACATGACCTTTAGAACCACAATCTAGAGATCTTTCAATTAAGCTAGTCGTCCTTGATTAACTAGTAGAAAAAACTTAAAATCGTCATCATCATTATCCTTACGTTCTTTTCTAATGATTGGGGCTCTACTTCAAGAGTTCTCTATTTCCATAATATCCAAAAAAAGTATAAAAAATAAAATAACGAAAAATAGAAATTGATTTGGAACAAGAATATCAACAAATACGATGCCTAATAAGTTGATTCTCGTATCATAACACAAGTATTAAATCAAAAGCATTAAAATTTTCTTTTACATATCAAAATCAATTTTTTTATTGGGTTACACCCTAAAAGAAAAAAAATTATTTGACAAAAGAAGAAAATTTTAGAAAGTGAACACGCCTTTATTTCTATGATTATAATTTTTCCATGTTCTTCTCCCTTATTTACTTTAATTTCTTTTCATTTTAAAGAAAAAGCAATAATATATTAATTAAATAATAGAAAAATAGAAAAAAAATTCGAACCTTAACCATTCTAGGAATTTGCTCTTTCTCCTTAATTCTCTCTTTACATTTTATTTTAAAATCGATATAATTTATCCATATGAACTTTACAAATTTTCTCACATTATTTTACATTCAAAGACTGATATTTAATCATTTCTACAAATTTTTACAAACTCACCTCGTTCTGATCCATATATGAATTCAGTCACTGCTAATGAAACCATGGTTTCTTCTTTCCAATACAATTTTCTAAATAATATCATCAAAATATGATATTCGACTTCTCAATACGAAAAATGTGAGGGCTGCCATATTAGACATTTATGGTAATTTATTACCAATCGACCGTTTTTGTTAAAAATATATGGTTGTTAATTATCGCAAAGTGATTTTTCAATTGTCAACGACTAATCCCAATGGTTGTTTGCTTTTGAACGCTGATTTTCAATCGAGTAAAATAACAAAAGAGATGGTATTAGTAAGCATGTCATTTTTACTGAAATTATCATGGTATTAGAAAGAGTAAATAACGGTGCCGTTAGCAAAACATTTAATTAATTGATCTTGACTTCAAACTATTAGAAAAATAATAATTAGTATTCATTTATATGCTTAATAAATCCTTAAAAAAGGAAAATTCAACATGTATGTCACATTCATTTATAAGTAGTAAAACTAATTCTTCATCATAATAGAAATATATAGATCACATAACATTTATATTTACAAAAACAATAATAACAATTTTAATTTATAATTCATTTATCTTAATAAATACATTGCATAACAAAACTGTTATAATATATGTAAATATATAAGTGAATATGCTTTTGTGTTTTTTTATTTAGTCCCACATCATGGGATATGTTCCATCTCATGCTCCAAGGCCTATATATAAAGGAGCCTATGTAATGTAATTGTATGACTAATCTCTAAATGAATAAAATTGTTCCCTCTCTAATGGCTTCCACTTTCTTCATTTTATAACACGTTATCAGCACGATCTTTTTCTCGAATGTATTGGATATTCTAATCCAGAAGATTAGATTCGTTTTTTTTCATGTAGGTACATCTCTTTCTCTTATTCAGTTACTGAAATCAGATCTATCTCTTCCTCTTATTCAACCATTGAAATCAGGTTTGAAATTTTCTAAAATGCTTTTCTACAATTATTTTGCGATTAATTTAGATCTAGATTTAAGTATTCTTGTTTCATAATTCTATATTTATTTTCTAATTTTTCAAATTTGGATTTAATTTTTAACATATCTTATCTTTTCAAGATCTTATTTTGTCATAGATCTAAATTTATAGATCTTATTCCACTGTACATGTACTTTTGTCATTATATTTCAGATCTCATCCTACAATAGATCCGATTTTTTTGTTCTTATTTTTCTGATCTCATTATATTGTAGATCTCAAAATCACACCCAAATAATATACCTTTGAGATTTGTACATTGTTTAAAAATAAAATGCTGTGATTTTTTGAATTGATTTCAAACTTGCTTATTATTGCATGTTTTTTTTTTGAGTTCATTATTTTGGAAAGCAAGTTTTGAATTTGACAATTTCTGCTGTTGATTCAAATAAATTTATTGATCTTGATTACGTTTTGGTTTGTGATATAGATCTAAGTAATATATACATGTTTGATAAATGAAGTTTTCATTTTGAAAACTCTTTGATTTGGATTTTGATTTTGGAAATTATTTTGATATATATTGTTTATATTTCTAGAAGAAATATTTTATTATTTCTTAGAGAAACATATACAAGAATAATGCATATTTAGAAGATCATATTAGTTTAGATCCAATATTAATATTGATTTAGTACACCTGAAGTGAATGGAAACGTTAATGAAAACATATGCGGTAAACTTAATTTCTAGCATTTGAAATAAAAGTTGAGAACCTGCACTTTCTATAATGCTAAAAGCTTAAGTTTCCATAAATTATTAAATTTCAAGTTTTCTTATAATAAAGAACCAGAAGTTTCAATAAAAGAGCAGAAACTTGAATTATAAAAAAAAGGATATATATATATATGTTTGTATGTATATACATATATATAAGAGTTATTTTAGTTATTTTAGAAATTTTGACTATTAAGAAATAAAGTTTCTCTTGTGGTATTCATTTAATTTTATTATTGAGTATATTAAACTTAGCTTTGAGATTAAATTTTGCTAACTAAAGTTAGTTAGATTGATTTATTTGTTTGTAAAGAAATCAATTCGTTGCGATAATATTTTATATTTTATGCCACAATAATGGTAAATTGCATTCATTTTTTTTAATCATAAATGCATTAAATGTCGTCGTCATGGTAATAAATTAAATTACCATATCATCATAAATGCACTGGCTACAGTAAATCAAATGATGTTGTATTTTTATGTTTGAAATAAGAATAGACATATGGTTTATTGTATGGTGTATTCATTTTGGCAAACAATGCTCGATATAATGAAAGAAATAAGTTTGACCAACAACCTAAAGTTGTGCAAAGATTTTTTTTCCAACCAGAAGTTGTATAACTCAAAGTCCAAGACCTGAAGTCTTGAATTATGGAAAGATTTTCTGATAAACTTTACAAGCTCGAATTCTTGTCAGTATTTTTTGTCAAAATGTACAAGTCCTGAAATAAGAATAGACTTTTATTTTGTAACAATATGGTACCAGAAAAAAAAGGGAGAAGTTTACACAAAATTTGAGAACCTGAAGTTCATAACAAATTAATGAACTTGAAGTTCATGAATTAGAAGCCCGAAGCTCTATTGAAATTATGTAAAATGATAAGGTTGTACTTCCTGAAGAAGTTAAAGAAAATTAATAAATAATCATATGAGAAAATGATGCTGCATTCAAGAGAATACAAAAATCTCCAAATGAGTTATATCTTACTTTATATCTTAACATTTACACTATATTAACCAAATATCTTAAAGATGTTATGTTATATGATATTTCAAACATCATTGGATGTGTGTGTGTATTAATCTCTTGAAAAGATGTTTTAGAGATTTATTTATATTTATATTGTAATATCTAACATCCCAGAAGAGATGTTATAGGAATTTTATTTTTGTTACATTGCAAATACTTAAAAGGAAATACTATATTCCTTGAAGGAATAATGATATAAAGATTTTTTTGAGTAATAACAATAATTTGTCCAAAAAAATGATATTGTATACCAATGTTACACTCCAGAGGTAGTGGTTTTATCTCTTGCATCTTACTTTCAGTTGGTGAATCTAATTTTGTCACTGTATCTAAAGTTTGATACGCCATTTTAAAAGCAATTACAACAAAAATCTCCAGCATGGATATTTTATGCTACTGTAAAAGTAGTAATTATGTAATAAATATTGTATATTGATATGGCATTCAAATAGTGCATATATATATAAGAGAAAGTTCACTCCAGAAGTGGTGATACTAATACATCTCTAGAAGAGATTTATAAATTTGAAAATGATAACATATATCTAGAAGAGATTTATTTATATATTTGGTAATTTTATTAAACCAAATAAGTGTACATAAATATGATTATGAAGGATCCTAATTTAGTTTAGATTAGATCCAAAAGGTTTAAGATTATCTCTAGAATATATTGTTCTATGTTCATTATGTCTAAGTATATCATAAAGGTCATGTTCCTAGTTATTATTTCATAAGAAATATTGCACAATCAATTCTTAAAGATATATTTTTAAATGAGCGCCATCGATGCGAAGCGCACAGTGGGCACATCGACTCGAAGCCCTTGTTCACATCAACAAATTCACAACTCCATCCACAACCTACCGATACGAACAACGATTTCGTATCCATCAATACCCATCGATACGAACGACGATTTCGTATCCATCCTTTCTCATCGGTACGAATGGGTGATTCGTACTCATCCACGCCATCGATACGAATGTTGATTTCGTACCCGTCACAGCACAAGCATACTTCATCAATACGAATGTTGATCTCGAATCCATCGATGCTCATACCCATCGATTCGAAATATTACGTTCACGCAACACAAAGTCGATTCCTTCAACCTTCTATATCGGTTCAGGAGAGGATCGATACGAAGGGACTTTTCAAAACAACCATCAAGCGTTGTCTCAACTCAAATTTCCAAATCGATTCAGGAGAGAATCGATACGAAATTCAACAACAAACGAAACCGACAACGACTCGTGGACGCACGACGTTAGCAAGGTTCGAACTAACATATATGCATATACGTCAGACTAACATTCGATTTTAAACATTCACAGGGATCGAATACTCATCTGGTTACAATTACAACAACCAGCAGCCAGGCACTATTCTGCAGTAATTAATCATATCAAAGCAAGGTTACAACCTTCGACAAAAGAGCAATGATTGTTAAGAGAGAAATCGCAACTTTTCAAAGCACGTCATGTTCCACAAGACGTACTTTGGGGGGAAAATGTTATCCCGCTTTTTGGCAAAGCCGTGATACCAAAAGATCGATTGAAAACGGAGGACAGTTCGTCTCAAAGATTGGTCATACTATGCTTCACTATGGATCTGTGTAGTTAATGCCCCGCTATTACCCCGCTACAACCCCGCTATATCTCATAGCGGATTTCTACCGCTACGATTTTTCCATATAGCCCCAAAATATAGCCTTTCTGCTTTAATCCCCGCTATTTCCGCAATATCCCGTTATTTCCGCTATATTTAGTTATTTCCGCCGTATCTTTTTTAATAAAATGAATTGAAAAATTGCATTTATACATTATAAAATTATGAAACTAATTTATTTTATTTAATTTTTTAATATATTTAGAAATGAAAATACTCTAACATTCTACCAAATTCAATTATGTTATATAACAGTTTTTTATTTATTTAAAGTATATACGTACGTGTTTTTATTTAAAATTATTTATGTATTATTTATAATTCAATTGAATGATAATTTTTCATTTAATTACCATTTACATATTTGTAAAAACATTAAAGTACGAGTTTTATATGCTATTTTAGAGTCATCCGCTATATCCCGCTATATCCTCGCTGTATCCCCGCTATGACTTTTTGCACCTCCGCCGCTTTGAATCTACCGAGCGCATTAACTGCACAGCTATGGATATCGCTGGATTTTGTCCAAGTTCAGATTGGGCTATAATTGATAGAACATGACAAGAAAGATCATAGAGGTCAGCATCTCAAATTTCAAGTCAATCCGAGTTCATACGCTCAAGTTATGATCGATTCAAGTTGGAGGAAATAACCCTAAGTTCGAATCCATCAGAAGATCATGAGTTCGAATCCATCAGGTGGCCAAGCTTCGTATCCGTTCCAATGGCCTTCCTTCGAATCCATCGAACGACCTCTACCTCGAATCCCTCAAGGCAAGATACTTCGAATCCATGCAGTTGATTCACTTCGAATCCATCCTATAACCTCACTTCGACTCCATCCTGTAACCTCACTTCGACTCCATCCCATGACCTACTTCGAATCCACCCTGTTGAGGAAGCTTCGTATCGATCAACTATAGGATACCTCGAGTGATTCGAACGAACATCTCCTCGAATCCATTCCCTCGAATCCACTAAGTCGAAGCGTCTAAAACCATGGATTCGACCCAGTAAACTCGGACAAAAAGCAGGATCAACCCGAGGAGCTCGCGCCACGTCACCATTCGCACGCGCAAGCCATCGATTCGACCCTAATCGACTCGAAGGGGATCGATTCGAATGGGACACATCAACCGAAAATGCAATCTTGAATCGATCATAACTCAAGATCTACAACTCCAAATGCTATGAAATTTTTACAGGAGCTTACGTACATGCTGAAGAATGTCCACACCAAATTTCACCTCGATTGGATGCATTCTTGATCGATTCGAACCCGAGTTCGAATCGATCCCAAAGTGGGCCCGAATTTCCAGAATCCAGGCGTGTGGACCCCTCACGTGCCAGAAGCGGTCTCCTTAGATTTTAGGCGAAATATCAGCCTCCTACACATATAAATAGAGCCCCTGGTCATTCAGAAAGGGGATCGGAGAATTCTTGGAGATAAAGCACGCCCGGACGCTGCCAGAATCACTCTATATCGTCTTCACTGCTGCTGATTTCGAATTTAAGTCTATTATCTACTGTACTTCGCTCTAGAACACTTGTAATCCTCAAGTATTAAGCAATAAAGTGATAAAACTTCATAGTGGACGTAGGCAAATCACCGAACCACTCTAAATTATTGTCTTCCGTGCAATTTACTTTTCTTCAACTTGGAGTTTTCGTTAGATAATCCTTATTTTCAATTTGATTCCTTCATTTATTATCTCTTCAAAAACTCCCGAAGAGTGTTGTGACCAATTTTGGTGCAAACACTTTGGTGCTTTCACTGAGAAACCCAGATTTTCTCCTGCTCTTTGGATCTTCCATCGATACCGGATTGAACAAATCTAAGAGAGAGATCCAGATCATCAAATCCAAGTTCCTTCCCTTCTATTCAGATTTGCATAAAGTCTAGGAAAGGAATCTAACTTTCAAGATGGTTGGTACAAGAACCACCTCTAACGTTATCAATCAAGAAGAACAGGATCGACATAATCCTGTGCCACCACCTCCATCAAATCAGGATGCTACTGGGCGCTCGGAACCGTCAGGTCCGGTTACCCGACAAGAGTTACAGTCGCTACTCCAAGAGCTGACCCAGAGTCGGCAACAACTAACAGAACAGCAACGTGCTAATGCCGAGCTGATCAACAAGCTGGATCGCCAGAAGCGAAAGAGATCCGAGAGAGACCATGCTTCTCGCTCCTCCAGCGAAAGTTCTTCCTCTTCTGATTATCATAATCGATCTCCAAGACCCCGACTAGATGGGAGTCGCATGCCAGCCGCTGGAGATCAACCAACACTGACCGTTGGACAACTGAGAGTTGGTCCATCAGCCAGTTTCCAAACCGGGCCCTCCTCCCGAGGAGGTGGCGTTCCTCACCACACCGCAGAATACCGCACCACTAACGTTGCGGCTGAACCAGGAGTCGACGCCCAAGATCAGTCGGACCTGGACCGTCGTCATAGCGGACGTACTCCTGAACCGTACGTCCCAGAGGACTATGAGCCAAGAAGGCAAGACTTGGACCGTCGACAACATCCGGTCCAACCCCAAAGTATGGAACGTAATCATACTCCAGTGCAAGCCGCACAAAACGCGCAAATGCCGGATCTTTCAACTATGATACGTCAGATGATCCGTGAGAGCCAGGGATTCACAAATGACGATTGGGGAGTTTTCCGAAGTCACACTCCTTTTACGGACGATATCCTTACTACTGAACCCCCGCGGCAATTCAAGATGCCAACTCTACCCATGTACGAAGGAAACTCCGACCCCAACCAACATGTTCTGAAATATGAATGGTCGATGACCGCTGCCAAAGCCGACGATGCGGTGAAGCGTCGTAGTTTCCCCATATCCTTGGGGGGCATTGCTACCATGTGTTTCACTCGACTGCCACCCCAATCCATCTCTTCATTCGACAAGTTAGCTACAAAATTCGTTGAGAAATTCCGCATGCACATCGCAAGGCCAAAAGATGTCAACACTCAGTCCAGCGTCACCCAAGATCCTGGAGAGACGCTCAGACGCTACTTAGAGAGATTCCACACTGCATGTGCGGAGATCAGCAATCCAAACGATAACTCCATCCTGATGGCATTGACTAAGGGAATCGACCCCGATTCTGAGTTTGGCAACTGGTTAGCTGGAAAACCACCTGCATCGTTGGACCGTTTCCATGCCAAGGCGGCTCAATTCCTAAGAAGGGAAGACGCGAAACAGTCTAGGAAGCAAACTGATGCAGGACCAAGTACGAAAGGGATCCAAAACAATGTTGCTATCAGACAGTCCGGTGAGAGCTCCGAAAAAGTTTGGTTGAACGTTAAAAACAAACAAGCTCGGTGAAGAGAGAGCGTGAATCAAATTAAAAAGAGAGATCAAAATCGTGGCCCGCAGCGCAAAAATCCAATGTTTGACAGTTACACTCCTCTGAATACCTCACTAGAGGACCTGTATTTACAAACCTGTGATACAATTCAATATCAAAAACCTGCACCAAAACTGTCGTCAGAAAGACAAATCCAAATGAGAAAGTTTTGCAGGTTCCATGAAAGCTACGTGCACAATACGAACGAGTGTCGTCACTTACAAGATCTCGTTGAGAAATTGATCAAAGAAAAGAAGCTGGAATAGTTTGTTCGGACGCCGCAGCCGGGAGAGCAGGCCCATCAAATCAAAGTAATGAATCCAATCAACTAATGCAGGAAGACTCCACCCCCACCGGCTGGAGGTTAGTAGTAAATGCTGTTGGAGGTATCCCACATCCAACAAAGCAAAGCTGGGACGAGATGAAGTCATATGCCAGTCCTACTAGGCATGCGGATGCTGCATGATGTAAAAATTCGAAAGATAGAGTTTCGATCAAACGACAGAAAGCAATGACTGACGACATCGTATTTCAGTGTAGTAATGATGACAGGATCATAGTCCCGACTACCTATCCACTAGTCACATCAGCTCAGGTAGGCCATGTGTGGATGAAAAGGATTCTGGTTGACAGAGGAAGTTCCGTGAATATAATATTTAAGCGAGCCTACGACCAAATGAATTTGAATGCCAAAGACTTGAAACCATACTGATCCAGTATTCGCAGCTTCGACGGGAGCGCGGCCATACCCGTTGGAGAACTAGAAATACCGATGGAGTTGGGAAATGGATAGTGTTGCAGATTCCGGACATTGCAATTCGTGGTGATGGACATAGATTCACCGTACAATGCTTTCTTAGGCGGACCAGCCCTTGCTGAATTCAGGGCTGTTATCGCCCCATGGTGCCTAACCTTAAAATTCCCCACTGACAAAGGAGTTGGTGTTATTATGGGAGACCAGGCCGACTTAAGAACTGTCATACTCCGAAAGCGAGTTTCCCGGTCGCACGATGTCAATGTTCAACCCCAAACCTTCAAAATTGGTGATTTCGTCTACGGAAGAGTACACTCAACACCATCGCACGTGAAACCAACGTGGGAAGGGCCATGTGTGATTGAACAAAAACTCGGGGATGACCTATTCTTGCTGTCGACATTGGGCGGTCCTATTTTGCCAAGAGCCTGGAGAAGCGAGAACCTTCGCCATTGCCACGCATGACAGGCTCTATTCAATCTATGAATACTTTACAATTTTCTTTACATTCTGAAGTTTGAACTTGTAATAAGGTACTGACTTTTCCATATTTTCTTATTTCAGCAATAAATTACTATCTTTTCAAGCTAGAACTGCGATTCACCGAATGCAACGTTCAACAATCACGACACACGAAGAGCTAAATTCCATCAAACAATGGAATTTACTCAAATAGCGAGTGACTGTGATACGAACGGCCACTCACTAAGTGAAACCCTAGCTCGGGGGCAAGCCATCACATCAAAGGCTCAACAGAACCAACACACGACAGTCCTACAACTAACTCCAACTTCCCAGAGTGCGAATTGGAGTATAAACATTCAATAACTCGTTTCCAGAGTGCGAACGGACTCCAATTTCCTAGAGTGCGAATTGGAGTATAAACATTCAATAACTCGTTCCCAGAGCGAGAACGGACTCCAACTTCCCAGAGTGCGAATTGGAGTATAAACATTCAATAACTTGTTCCCAGAGCGCGAACGGACTCCAACTTCCCAGAGTGCGAATTGGAGTATAAACATTCAATAACTCGTTCCCAGAGCGCGAACGGACTCCAACTTCCCAGAGTGCGAATTAAAGTATAAACATTCGATAACTCGTTCCCCGAGCGCGAACGGACTCCAACTTCCCAGAGTGCGAATTGGAGTATAAACATTCCATAACTCGTTCCCAGAGCGCGAACGGACTCCAACTTCCCAGAGTGCGAATTGGAGTATAAACATTCAATAACTCGTTCCCAGAGCGCGAACGGAAGCATCCGTGCTGACTCCAACTTCCCAGAGTGCGAATTGGAGTATAAATAAAGATTACAGGTTCCCGGATCGTGAACCGAAGCATCCGTGCTGACTCCAACTTCTCAGAGCGTGAATTGGAGTATAAATATAGATTACAGGTTCCCGGAGCGCGAACCGAAGCATCCATGCTAACTCCAACTTCACAAAGCGCGAATGGAGTATAAACATAGATTACAGGTTCCCGGAGTGCGAACTCAAACATACATGCTATCTCCAAGTTCCCAGAGTGTGAATTGGAGCATAAATACCAAGTCAAAGTTCCCGGAGTGTGAACTGAAGTATCAATACTAACTCCAAGTTCCCAGAGCATGAAGTGGAGTATAAACATCAATTCTAGGTTTCCGGAGCGCGAACCATGTTACAAACATCGATAACTCTCAAATTCCTGGAGTACGAACCAGATTATCGATCTCAAATTATCCTAAGTCCCCAGAATGTGGACATGTGCTTAAGATTTGCAATAAGTGCGATCAACCACCAAAATAAAAATGTTGTTCCCCAAAACCGGGGGGCAAAAAAGCTAAGTGTTAATCACTAACCAAAGTGATACAATGTCCAAAGTTCAACCCATTCATCGGTCACAATTTGCGACCAAGATTTTCAGACTTGGCAAATAAAACAAACTCTACTTGACGGTAAAAACACCACAAGTACACCGGACTGAAAACCAAAACACTACAAACACTTGAGCACAAAAGAAATGAGAATTGAAACGAAGAAATTGAATTTTACTTCAACTAACTGTATGTGAAGATTCATGTACAAGTTCTTTCAAGAAATTCCTACCAGCAGGGGGCCAAGCCTGCATCTATACATAGCCTATGAAAGGAAAATAAAAGTGACTTCCTAAGCTGCCAAAAATGCACTAGAAGAAATCATCTACTTCTTCTTCGGTTTCCTCTTCAACGCGGAACCACCGGAGCCACTAGCAGTCTTCCGCTTCAACCCCGTACCCTTAGGCGTATCTTCCTCTAACGAGGGCATGATATCAATATACTCCTCCGAACTTGAACTTAAAGGAATATTCCCTTCTCAAGGAGTTGGAGGGGTCGGGTCTACCACCGGAGGAGGAACGGGCGCGCTGGTTCCGACTAGCGTGTCCCCAGAAGATGTCACCGCAAGAGGAGTGGGATCAACTGCCGTCGTAGCACATTCAGAATTACCGCCGTGTGCTGCCGCTTCCATCTCCGCTTCGATTTGGGCGAGTATCTCAGCCTCACGAGCAGCACGAGACTCACGATAGGTGACGGTAGACTGTGACGATGCAATAGAAGCAGGTGGGAACGTGCCGAGAACAAATGGCATGTCAAAAAAGGGGTCACTGTGCTGGCTCAAGAGTTCATTCATCATCTGTTCATCGAAAGTAATTGAACCCCCTTGTGTCACCTCAGTCGGCGCGGCTATCGTCGTGGCGGTTGCTTCAGTAATGATGGCCTCTTGTTCTTGATGTGGCTCTTGGACTGCAGGAGGCACCGTCGATGTTACTTTATTCACTGAGCAAGAAAGAAAAGAAGTGTCAGAACATGCTTCTATACAAGTACTTCGGTTCGAACACATAGTAGATTTGTGCAGAATACCTTCCTCAACTAGACTCGTAGCTGACTGAGCAGCTTCATAAGAGTGCTCCCTGATGGGAGATAAGCGTGGCTACTCAGGGTCGTAGCCTGGGACCAACTGTGGCTCAGTCGCTGGTGTAGGCTCCGTTCCAGATGAAGTGATCATCTCTGAACTTGTAGATGGATGCGCAACGCCAGACCCTTCACCAACTTCCAAGTGTTGGGTACCCAGCTTCTCTCTAGCATAAGAGACCGTGAAATCGTGGATAACCTTCTTCTCTTCATCAGTCAATATGCGGTTCTCCAACTCAAATTTATCAAAAACTTCGCCTGGATGTGATGCTTTCTCTTCCTCAACTAGTAAATTCCAAGCGTTGAACAAATGCGTCGGATAATCATCAAGCCATGTCAGATTTCTGTGCCTCAGCACATTAGCATTATAAGTGACGAGAAGTTCTTCTATCTCTGTCTCCAGCTTAGTCTCTGCTTGACGAACTTTCTCATCGACTTCGGCTTCTGTCTCGCGGACCTTCTCCAAGGCCGCATCTCTCTCTTTCCGAAATTCCACCGCCTGGTCACATGCTTCCTGTGCAGAAACGTTAGCGGTGTCTCTTTCCTTCACAATCTATGCAACTTTGGCCTTAAGCACATTTAGGTCTTTCATGGCCGCATCCCGCTCAGCAGTCACGATGGTATTTCGGTGGCCCATGTCTTCCACCGTAGCGTAATGTTCACGCTTCATCCTATCCATTGCAGCCTGAGCCTCATCTACTCTTCTAAGAGCCTCAATCTCCTACTTTCGAGAAGATTCGGCCTCACTGCCGAGCGCCTGAATGATGCGTCCTTTTGACCAAGTTCTTTCTCCAACCTCTCGATTGTGGCCGCTCGATCAAAGGCCACTTTTGATGCTTTCTTAGCGGTCTTCGACCACTCTTGATACTGGAAGAATACGTCCGAGAGATAATCGTGCATCATAGGAGCAACTGTCGACAGTATCCTCTTCAGATGCGGGGGAAAAACGAACCCATCAAAACAAATTTCAGGAAATTCTTTCCTCAGTTGAGCAAGCCTAACCGCTCCTTCCCCCGAAGGCTCCGTCAATGTCTGTTCTGTTGACGGGGAGGCCGCAATCTCCGTTCTGCGGTGAATATCAGACCTCGATGGTTGGGAAGGCGGCTTGGGCCGTGAAATTTCTGGAGGCGGCGCGTGAGCTCTAGGAGGTGGCGTGCGAGATCGAGATCGCCGCCTATAATCTTTTTCTCTGTCAGAGTGCTCATGACTCGAGCGCCCATAGTCATAATCTCTGTCTCCTTCCCTTCTATAGGGCTCGTAATGCGAAGAAGACTGGCGTTTCTTACGGATACTGCCAAGCATCGAACCTCTACCAGACATGGTACCTGCGAAACATAAAGCGAAGTTAGTAATCTCTCACAGTGAACGTATTACACTTAGAAATGGTGTAGTGCCGTGAAGTGTGAATGTGGGTGCAACCCCCCGACCAACCAGATGTGTCAACTACGCTAGTGGGAAGAGACTCGCTCAGAACTAAAGCTTCTGAAAATTCTTCCAATCCGGCATCATGTTGCAAGGACACATCATCCGGAATTGGAATATCAGCGAGCCCTTCATAAAGATTTTCAGTTCTTGAAGGAGACTTCTCCGAAATTCTAACTCCGGGAGCGGATCGAGCCGTGACAACCGATTTCCATCTTCCCTTTTTATGTGGCTTAACGATGGCTGCCTTGCCTTTTCTTTGTCCTTCAGTATCTTGTGCCACATCCGCAGATTCACTGTAACGACCCGCAAATCCGTACCCCTTGAATCAACACTATTCTACAACAATCAACTCAAGTTGCACAGAAATACGAACCATTTGGGATAAAGAAGAAGAGGTAGAAGAAGAAAATAGAAAACAATAACAGAATCTAACCATCGCAGCAGAATAAAATATAATAGATAATAAATACTCTTTACTCAAACAACAAGTATCTCTGTCTATATATTACATCATCAGGTACATCAATCACAGCTCAACATCGTTATCATACAAATGGATACACAACAACTCAACACAGCGGAATATATATATAAATAAGTACGAGAGTACGTGTCATCATCCAGCTCGTCTCCTGAGCTCCACAGCATCACATCATGTATATCCTATAATACTCGGTCTGACCCGAGCATTACAGTTAAATAACACCCGAGTCGGTCTGGAATACCAGCGTGAGAAAATCACACCCAATTGATTATTAAAGTTTCAAAATCCTTTGAAAACAAAAGCATCTCATAAGACCACGCCACAAATAAACATGTCGGGTTTTTACCTTACGATAGCTAAAACAATTTTTATAGAAATCCTCTGATATTATAATAGGGTCTATATACAAATACTTATAAAATAGCCGAAATTGTTACATTCATTAAATTCCAGCTACTAGCCACAGAGTGGGTAATACAAACAAAACTCGTACAAGGCTCATAGGGAGAATGGATTTCCAACTAATGACTAGGCACTGGGGTACCACCTGTCACAGTACGGGGCCTAGATCACGGTACCGAGGAGTACGCCCGCTCCCCTGCAACACAAGGCCGGGACTACCCCTTACTGCATAATCCCGAGTGAGATCACCCCGCGGTTAGGATCAGCAACCGCCCACTAAGCCGAAATAAAAAGGGACATCTAGACAGGAATGACCTCACCCTGCTTGGGTGCTACCCACCTAGCCTTGCTGCATAACGCCTGATTTTCAGTCATTCCCATTTGATGAGGCTTGAGGCTAAGCGTTACCTTTTAGAATATATCCCTTAGAATGCCCATCGTCCACCTGACGATGTTTCGCAAGCATTCATCCATACAAGTCCGTCCCGGGTTCGAACGGAACCGAAGGCACTATTCCTACTACATCCATTTTGGAAATATCCTCAGGATTAGTAGCGATTAGCCCTTGCACTTCACTGCTCCATCTTCGAATCCAAAAACGCTTTTACGAATCATACAAACCGGATCGAAGTGGTTTTCGAGAAATAAATCTCGATCCCGGTCTCTTCGAAACGATCAACGCATTTTTGTCCAATATTGATAGTCGGTGATTTAACTATCAATTATATTCACAAAACAACCACCAACCAATGAATAATTTTCCAATTTTTTTTTAAATCTCAAAAATATCTTCACAATATATATTTCTATTTTCAATCCTTTGGAAACAGTTTCAAAACCATCTTTCTTTCCAGAATAAACTTTCCCGAATATTTTCTATCTCCTTTGAAATCACCAAGCACAAAATAGATTTTTAAAATAATTTAAAACACTTTACTTTGAAATATATACTTTAAAACATTTAGGATAAAACTACTTAAATAATTTGTTAAAAATACATACCATATGAATTTGAGAAAATAAGGTTACTTTATAAAATATAAAACCAGGTTTTCACCTTTAAAACAAATACTAAGTCACTTTTAAATAATTAATACTATAATATATTAAAAGGAAATACTTGCTTTAGAAATTAAATATTAGAAATAATAAATTTTACAAAAACTTGCTTTCTTTAAAAAAAACAACTTTAAAACATTTAATTTATATTTACAAATTTACTTTTAAAAACGTGTACTTGGCCATCCAGAGAGAATTCCAACTTCAAGCACTTAAATCAATTTCCCGAATTGATTTCCAATTCATTCCATTTAAAATAAATTTCTTTACTTGCTCGGTTCATTTCAAAATTCATTAATTATGGACTTTATTTTTTTATTTATTATTACTTGCTGTTTGATTTTAAATCTTTTAACTGAAAATATACAAATTTCAGGCTTTTCCCATTTTCTTCTTTGTTCCTTTCAAAATTTAAAATCTTAAATTTAAAATAAATGTTCTGTTCTTTTAGATATTAGCATTGGAGTTTACAATTCATTAACTTTCTATTTATTTCAAAAATCTCCTTTCTATATTCAAGATTTATTAATTAGAATTCTTAAGTCAGTTTATTTTATTTCATTCTTAAATTTGTTCAAATTTCCATAATTATTTTACTTGCAAATTCACTTCCTTTCTTTTCTTTCCAACATCCAAGTTATATTTTTTTTTTTTTGGAAATTCATTATACCCAATTATCTAATCAAACCATAGCATTCAAATTTTTAACATAATCCATCATAAAATATCAAATCATCATAACAGGGAATTTAAATAATTTAAATAAATGTTGAGGGATCCAGTTAGATCCCTCCAACCTGTTTTCCCTGCATCCATAGATGTTAGCATTACATAATATGCCAAATTCAAATTATACTATACTCTATCACATCAATCAATCCAACCATACAATCAATTATTTAAATTTAATCATTTAAATTTTAAATTTCAACTGAGTGAGATTAACTCACCTTAGCTTCTATTTGCAATCCATTCCAATATTGCCTTGTTTTCTTGATTTTTGACCTTGAAAAATCATTAGATGTCTTGTTAATATTTGAACTAATTGAACCATTAATTCCGTTTAATTTTAAACGACTAATTATTTAATTTTAAACTAATTCTCCTTAGGTAAAATAAATTATTATTATTATTAGAGGCAGCCTATATACTTTAATGATTTGCTTTTAATAAACTCCATATCCATCTCTAAAATGCATATATATAATTTTTAATTTCCCAGTAAACCTAAAAAACAAGCACTTACTTTACTGTTACCACTTTATCTTTATATGTGCTAAATATCTTCTGTAACCTATCTTCATTTTCCCTTTTAATATACACAATATACTTACTTATAATTAGCCATTTCAAAATTAAAAGCAAGATTAACTACAGTTTTAAACATTACTGAATTTTTTTTTCTCTGTAAAAAACTATTATATTTTTATTTATAAGTTCATTTCAAAAATCCAAATTCAAAATAAATAAGAAATCATACCCACGCAGGAGATCGGCCCACCACGAATTCCTCCATCAAAAAACCATCGCGACCTAGCTGCTACTCACGCGAACCCTAACTGCCTACAAATCACTCTAACCCTAACAAAGTCGCCCCCAAGATCGTCGCCCCTTCAATGACTCGAACATCTCAACGACCCAGCTACTCATGCACGCTT
This sequence comes from Allium cepa, assembly GCA_030765085.1. Lineage (NCBI taxonomy): Eukaryota > Viridiplantae > Streptophyta > Magnoliopsida > Asparagales > Amaryllidaceae > Allium > Allium cepa. The sequence goes on from CM060932.1 coordinate 475,831,708, forward strand.
CACCACTTCCATTCGCCTCTGGTTGTCGGCCGAACGAGAATCCCCATCTTGATTTCGCGCGCCCTCGAATCGCGCCCTCGAATCGACCTGCCGCAGCTCATCGAGGAAGGGGATGCGATAATTTCGAATCATTTCTGGAATTTAAAAAAAATGAGATGAGGCCAAGGGTGTCGTTCGATTTCGTTGAGGACGAGAAACTTGGATTGAACGAAAAAAGGGGCGATTATTCTGCTCGAATAGAAGATGAGGCTTCGGCCATATTAATTATTATTATTATTTTCGGATTCAATAAGCAGGGAAAGGGAAATTAGGTTTTTACCCTCTGAACGAACCAATATCTTATTTTATTTTATTTCGTAAACGTAGAAGCTTACTAAAGAAGATAACGCGATTTTTTTTTTTCAATCGTCAGAAGGAAGATAAGGATGGACGAAATAAAAAGTAGGGGTGTGGCGTATAAGAGAAGATTCGATTATTAATTTAAATTCAATTTGATTATTCTAGGCATTAACCACTCGTACGACCCAACAGTAATTCCAAACAATGTGAAAACTGAAATCCGATAAAAATAAAACATTACGGATCCAATGGCGCTGGTTTCATCGTATTCCGAGACCGTCCCTCGGAAGGCTATTTTTTTTAAATTCAATTTAAAACAATAAATTTTCAAAACTGAACAAACCAATGTTAAATTAAATTTTAAAACTTTTATTATTCTCAGCATTACCAATGTAAATTTTATAAGCCTTCAACTTATATTTCAACAGGCTTAAAAAAAATTCCAAATTCAACAATTTACCCAACTACCCTTATTTAATTTAATAATTCAATCATCAAATAAATTGTGAGATTCGAAATATATTCGTAATTCAAGTTAAAATTACTCTATTGAATATCTAAAATCAATTTAATATCTCGGTTTTAAACGTTCGAAAATTCCGGGTCGTCACATTCACCCAAGGGCTCGTCATCTGTATGAGTTCTCTCCGAGTCAGCCTCCTCAATTATGACAACCTTACGTTTTCTTCGTTTGACTCGTTCTTTCGAGACGGTTCTTAAGACACCGTCAAGCATTATGCTTTGCCTCTTCTCAATCACCCAAGGATTTTGAGATTACTACCTGTCAGTAGAAACTCAATATTCCTCTCTTCACTTGGAATTTCTTGAAATACCCGAACTATCTCTTTGAAACGCTCACCTTCAGGTCGCTGAATTACGGCTGAAAAAAGAAAAGAGATGTGAGTTCGACTTCGAATACATCGGCTCCATCGACTACCCGAAAAGATAGCAATACTTACGTCTAAATAGCCATCGTCGAGCAAACCCTGGGGGGCATCTGACATAAAACCACTCCGTCCTGAAGTAGCTCAATCTAGTCCAAGCCCCCGTGATCACTTGGCAATTTCTTACAGCCTCCAAGAATGTGAAAGATGGACTATCGGCCCGACTCTTGAAGTTAAACAAGTATCTGATCTCGATCGGAAGTGGCGGTCGATGGAGATATTCTATAAATGCAATGAACAAGCTATTGAGCGACGCGTATCCGTTCGGGTGCAGTTGAGAGGGGGCGATCCTCAAAAACGACAATACTTCTCTTATATACTGGTTAAACGGAGGGAGTGTCCCAGCTGCGCACGCGTGGCAATTGAATGCGGTATATCCCTTCGGTGGATTGTGTGGTCTATCATTTGGCCCCGGTAGTAGCACGTCATCCAGCGACAAACCATGCCTTAAGCATATTCTTCCTAGCATGTCTTTCGAAAAGTTAGACGGAACAGAATCTGATGGGTTACTAATGAAGGATGCGTCAGGTAACTCATCCGGAGCTGGACCAATTACTTCAATCTCAATCTCCGGTACTTCAAGCACGGGAAGGACTAAACTCTGAGTTTCTTGCGGTTGCGAACTTGAAGTTTCCATAACTAGCTAACTCACGAGAAATCATCATTAGATGCTAAAAAGCCCGTGCGTTCCCCGGTGTAAAGTGCATGTGTCGTGCAGTGCAGTACATCACTTGAATAAATTCTATGGAATAAACTATAATGTATGAACGACAAAACTCTGAAAATCAAACCGGGAATGACCGTCATCGCTGACAGTCACAACCGTGCCATCCACTTGCAAACAATCGACCCAAGTTGAAGTTCGTTACATTTCTGTTAAGTTACAGTTCCATCGGCGAGCTTCGAAAGGTAGTCCAATATGCAGTTCTACGGTCAAGTTCAATCATGCAAAGCAGAAGCTCGTCGGAGTCAAGTATTTTTATGTGCAAAAAGTTCTTTAAAAGTTCATTTAGTTTTAACTTGGAATCGGTCGCTGCAGTTCAAATATGTATCGAATCGAAGAAAAATCATCAACCATGTTCGAATTGATACGGTTCGTATCGATAAATTTCAAATCGATACACTTCGTATAGATGGCATTCGACTCGATACATTTCGTATCGATCAGGTCGAAACGATGAGTTTCGTATCGATCGAGGGCATGCCATGCCGTATCGATTCGAGAACACCGGCTCCGCATCGATCGCTGTTCTCATATTCGTATCGATACGAAGTCGCATGATTTCCATCGATTCGAAAGCGCCACAACTCTTTCTTCTCCAAGACAGGGCCTCGACTCCATGGCAACGCATCCATCCCCAAACTTGCTCTCGTTTGCCCAGATCCTAAAGTTATCAATACTGATCGTGAAAGCAAGGAGGATGGATTAAGATCTTCGAGTTTCATCGTTCTAAGCACGATACTACCCGTTAAATTACCTGATTTTAATGTTTAACCTAGGAGAATTGAATAACTGGATCGATTCGAAGGCGTGACAAACTGCTCTCGGAAGCTTCGAGTCGATGCAAGGGCACAAAGAGTAAGAGACAAACAGTAAAAGTAAAAAAGTGAAAAAATGGCCGAGTGAGAAGTATTTATATGAGGCCATAGAAGAACCGAGACGATTCGCCTCCCAGTAAAACTTGACCGGTCGCAACCAGTGAAAACACCATCGGTTCGAAAGCTCCGTTCGAATCCATTTGCCTGAGGACTTATCAATGCGAAGTTACCCTCACACTTCATCGATACGAAGTATACAACTAATGCTGTACCGAGGACATTGAGCGCCATCGATGCGAAGCGCACAGTGGGCACATCGACTCGAAGCCCCTGTTCACATCAACAAATTCACAACTCCATCCACAACCTACCGATACGAACAACGATTTCGTATCCATCAATACCCATCGATACGAACGACGATTTCGTATCCATCCTTTCTCATCGGTACGAATGGGTGATTCGTACTCATCCACGCCATCGATACGAATGTCGATTTCGTACCCGTCGCAGCACAAGCATACTTCATCAATACGAATGTTGATCTCTAATCCATCGATGCTCATACCCATCGATTCGAAATATTACGTTCGCGCAACACAGAGTCGATTCCTTCAACCTTCTATATCGGTTCAGGAGAGGATCGATACGAAGGGACTTTTCAAAACAACCATCAAGCGTTGTCTCAACTCAAATTTCCAAATCGATTCAGGAGAGAATCGATACGAAATTCAACAACAAACGAAACTGACAACGACTCGTGGACGCACGACGTTAGGAAGGGTCGAACTAACATATATGCATATATGTCAGATTAACATTCGATTTTAAACATTCACAGGGATCGAATACTCATCTGGTTACGGTTACAACAACCAGCAGCCAGGCACTATTCTGCAGTAATTAATCATATCAAAGCAAGGTTACAACCTTCGACAAAAGAGCAATGATTGTTAAGAGAGAAATCGCAGCTTTTCAAAGCACGTCATGTTCCACAAGACGTACTTTGGGGGGCAAATGTTATCCCGCTTTTTGGCAAAGCTGTGATACCAAAAGATCGATTGAAAACGGAGGACAGTTCGTCTCAAAGATTGGTCATACTATGCTTCGCTATGGATCTGTGTAGTTAATGCCCCCGCTATTACCCCGCTACAACCCCGCTATATCTCATAGCGGATTTCTACCGCTACGATTTTTCCATATAGCCCCAAAATATAGCCTTTCCGCTTTAATCCCCGCTATTTCCGCTATATCCCATTATTTCCGCTATATTTAGTTATTTCCGCTATATTTTTTTTAATAAAATGAATTGAAAAATTGCATTTATACATTATAAAATTATGAAACTAATTTATTTTATTTAATTTTTTAATATATTTTCAGAAATGAAAATACTCTAACATTCTACCAAATTCAATTATGTTATATAACAGTTTTTTATTTATTTAAAGTATATCCGTACGTGTTTTTATTTAAAATTATTTATGTATTATTTATAATTCAATTGAATGATAATTTTTCATTTAATTACCATTTACATATTTGTAAAAACATTAAAGTACGAGTTTTATATACTATTTTAGAGTCATCCGCTATATTCTGCTATACCCTCGCTGTATCCCCGCTATGATTTTTTGCACCTCCACCGCTTTGAATCTACCGAGCGCATTAACTGCACAGCTATGGATATCGCTGGATTTTGTCCGAGTCCAGATTGGGCTACAATTGATAGGACATGACAAGAAAGATCATAGAGGTCAGCATCTCAAATTTCAAGTCAATCCGAGTTCATACGCTCAAGTTATGATCGATTCAAGTTGGAGGAAATAACCCTAAGTTCGAATCCATCAGAAGATCATGAGTTCGAATCCATCAGGTGGCCAAGCTTCGTATCCGTCCCAATGGCCTTCCTTCGAATCCATCGAACGACCTCTACCTCGAATCCCTCAAGGCAAGATACTTCGAATCCATGCAGTTGATTCACTTCGAATCCATCCTGTAACCTCACTTCGACTCCATCCTGTAACCTCACTTCGACTCCATCCCATGACCTACTTCGAATCCACACTGTTGAGGAAGCTTCGTATCGATCAACTATAGGATACCTCGAGCGATTCGAACGAACATCTCCTCGAATCCATTCCCTCGAATCCACTAAGTCGAAGCGTCTAAAACCATGGATTCGACCCAGTAAACTCGGAGAAAAAGCAGGATCAACCCGAGGAGCTCGCGCTACGTCACCATTCGCACGCGCAAGCCATCGATTCGACCCTAATCGATTCGAAGGGGATCGATTCGAACGGGACGCATCAGCCGAAAATGCAATCTTGAATCGATCATAACTCAAGATCTACAACTCCAAATGCTATGAAATTTTCACAGGAGCTTACGTACACGCTGAAGAATGTCCACACCAAATTTCACCTTGATTGGATGCATTCTTGATCGATTCGAACCCGAGTTCGAATCGATCCCAAAGTGGGCCCGGATTTCCAGAATCCAGGCGTGTGGGCCCCTTCACGTGCCAGAAGCGGTCTCCCCGGATTTTAGGCGAAATATCAGCCTCCTACACATATAAATAGAGCCCCTGGTCATTCAGAAAGGGGATCGGAGAATTCTTGGAGATAAAGCACGCCCGGACGCTGCCAGAATCAATCTATATCGTCTTCACTGCTGCTGATTTCGAATTTAAGTCTATTATCTGCTGTACTTCGCTCTAGAACACTTGTAATCCTCAAGTATTAAGCAATAAAGTGATAAAACTTCATAGTGGACGTAGGCAAATCGCCGAACCACTCTAAATTATTGTCTTCCATGCAATTTACTTTTCTGTGACTTGGAGTTTTTGTTAGATAATCCTCATTTTCAATTTGATTCCTTCATTTATTATCTCTTCAAAAACTCCCGAAGAGTGTTGTGACCAATTTTGGTGCAAACACCAACTAATAAAATGATTATCCTCCTATAACTGATATACACATAATGTATTTGCTAGCAGCAATGTGATGGTGGATTAAGATGAGAATCCAAAGAGGATTATTATTTAATGTGACAATTGTCATCATTAAGGGGGAGGATAAAGGGATACAAGTTCATTTCGATCATCAGTGTTAAATATTTATTAAAATATACAATGATGTAAAATATTATCAATATTATCCTTAGTAGAATTTCTCCAATATAAATTTGAATCCCTGAAGGATCAAAATTTGTAAACCACATCTGAAATATGATTCAAAAGCCAGTTCAAAATATTTTTGGAGTAAGTAATAAAGATGCCAAATAATGGAGGTGAGTGTTCTTGAAGAAACACTAAAGGGTGCTCTTGAAGAGACCAATGACATGATTATCAAATTACGCAGAAGTGGTTTAGGTACCTAAAATATAATTAAAGAGATCTTAATAAATCATGTTTAGAACTGACAAGAAATAATCATCGATGATAAATTTGTAAATAATAAAGCACTTATATTTATAAATAGATTAAGAATATTGAATTAGGAGAAAACATGACTGACCATCATGAATCCTTTACCAATAGAGAAATATGGACATGTAGTCCGCAAAGTAGCAAAAGTACTTGAAATGCTTAATATACCCCGAAGGTATAAATATGGTTTAAAATCATATTAAATAATGAAAGTATACAAATTCCTGAAGAATATAAATAACTTTCATTGTTATAAAAAATGCAAAGAACAAGGAGAGTAGATTTCAACCTACTTTTAAGTATTGTTGTAATGAAAATCTTGATATAATTCATGATGAGTAGATTACTTCCTATTTTTAAGTATCGTTGTAATGAAACTCTTAATATTCATTGAAGTGATAGTTGTGATATGCAAATACTTATTAAACTATACAAATTTCTGAAGAATATATATAACTTTTGTAGTTATAAAGAATGCAAAAGACATGAAGTGTAGATTACAAATTTCTAATGAAAATCTTGATATACTTCAAAATGAGTAGATTACTTCCTGCTTTCTAATAATGTTGTAATGAAATTTTTAATATTCATGAAAGATGTATAGTTGCAATGCTCAAAACTAATTTGAAGCACAAAAATGAAAGCACATGAAGTGTTTTTCATAAAAGTAGCATACAAAATGCATAAAATGCAAACCATATTTGGAAGAAACAATCTTAGAAAATTTGATTGTATCGAAGGAAAATATTAATAAATTGTATTATTAATGAGATACATATTTATGGATCCAGAAGTATCTATAACCAATTTGAGTTATCGAAACACGAATATGAATTCAGAGGAAAATTTAAAATCAGGGGGAGCATTCGTAGGTATTTTATAATGCACTTTTTTTTCTTAACTAAGATTTTTCTCACTGGGTTTTTATTAGTAAGGTTTTAACGAGGCATTACCTTGATCCAGAAGTATCAACTCCCTAGTAACATTTGAAATAAGTTATAATGTACTCTTTTTCCTTATTTAAAATTTTCCACTGGGTTTTTCTTACTAAGGTTTTAACGAGGCATTGTCTTGATCTAAAAGAATCAAACGTCTTTTCAAGAAATAACATCTCAAATATATTATTTAAGTTAAATTGTATTTTTATTCTTGACTAAGGCTTTTCCCATCGGGTTTTCCTTTGTAAGGTTTTTGATGAAGTATTATATTAATCCAGAAGTATCAAATTCTATTTGATTCTGTAAATTATTGAAATATCTCATACTATATTGTACTCTTTTTCCTTCACTAAGATTTTTCCCATAGGGTTTTTCTTAGTAAGGTTTTAAAGAGGCATTAGTTTGATCCAGAAGTATCAAACTTCATTTGAAGAAATAAGAAAATAAAATATGTCATTGTACTCTTTTTCCTTCACTAAGATTTTTCTTATTGAGTTTTTCTTAGTAAGGTTTTGATGAGACATTGTTTTGATCCCGAAGTATCAAACCCTTTAGAAAAAATATCATTTTTAATATGATTTTACAAGTTGCACCCTTTCCCTCGTTCAAGGTTTTTTCCCACTGGGTTTTCCTAACAGAGGTTTTTAATGAGACAACAGACAATATTTATAATGACTGAATGGATGTATGAGAGCAAGATAATAATGAGGGGGAGCAATTGTCATGGACGTTTTAAAAGAAACAATTTCTAGCAACCATATGAGCATCCAAGATTTCGAAGATGCATATTCAAGAGAGAGTGTTATAATATATGCAAATATATAAGTGAATATGCTTTTGTGTTTTTCTATTTAGTCCCACATCATGAGATATGTTCCATCTCATGCTCCAAGGCCTATATATAAAGGAGCATATGTAATGTAATTGTATGACTAATCTCTGAATGAATAAAATTGTTCTTTCTCTAATGGCTTCCACTTTCTTCATTTCATAACAAAAACTCTATTTTAAACAATATTTGAAATATTGATATTACAACATTATCGTGCATAATCCATGAGTTACATGTTAATATTCCCAATCGCTGATGCTTTTGTTGCAATTTCATCTAAGATACGGCTATCTAAGGAGGCAGCCATTTGAACATGAAATGTGACGCAATAGATATTAATCGTTGAATCCTACTACGTTCACATTAGGTTGAAATTAGTGAGCAATTCACAACCATTGTGTCTTCAATTTGTATCTCCATAGAATTTCAGTTTTTGTTTAATCTCTAATTAGCAGCTAGTCTCCAGTTGAATTTAACACAAATAATAAAAAATTGTCTACCCAAGTGAAGCTGAAATAACTTATAATTAGAAACAAGAGGAAAAAAAGAAAATGACAAAAAGACGTCCACCCATGTATATATGTAATCAAGAGGTACAAATGTATAGAGTTTGCATACAGCGCAACAATGCTGCAAAACAGAACTTAAAAGTGCACATAATCAGGACACATATATGTCTAGAATTATTTGAAAAGTTCATAAAAGCAAACTCTCTGCTTAAGATGAAATACAGAGATACAACTTCAGAAAAAATGTCACTTGAAAAAATGATAACCTTGGAGATGGAATAGAACATGTCCGATATCACGGCAGAATATGAAGAAATAAGCAAAAGGGGATAACAATCTTTTCACATAACTGCTAACAGACTGGCCAATGATTTCCATTCACAGGCAATAATCTGGTAACTGGAAATTCGAAAGAAAAAACCATTAGCAAAATCTTGAATATAAATGCAAATAATATTTATACATGTGGTTAGTAAAAGGATATAGATATTATATTGCATCTCATTACAATCTACACTACGAAAAATCACAATTAACTTGTATGCCATATGAAATACACTTTAACTTGTATATAAATTGAAAGGTGGAGTCCATATCCACCAATCAGTAAAAGTTTATTCTCTCACATATACATATACATATACATATGTGTATGTGTATATATACATACATACACACACATATACATACATATATACATGTTTGTGTAGAGAAAGAGGAACTCCACAACAATGGGTAGGAGGGGACAATCCTTTCAATTCTTACTTTCCTATGGTTAAACCGACGCATTAAGAACTACTGCAAATTGTGGGCTATAACTGAAACAATATTTTCCTTCAAAGTCTGGTAAGTTGTTAATTCAAAACTGCATGCGAATCTAAAATAAAAAGTTGGCTTCAGTCTTGCGAATATATTCTTGGCTTTGGAGAGGTAAAGATTCCAACTTTTGGGCAAACAAAGAATGCACTCAAACTGACACTGCCATGCGCATACTTTTGGGACTGAAATTACAATTCCAGATCTAAACGAAGTTCTATCACTGATGCTCACTGTCCCTAAGGTGTTAAATCTATTTGAGGTAGGAAAGCAATCCATGTCTTCCTCGTTGGCAATGTAATTAAGATCTGGGTAAAAGGTTACAGATTTGGAAACTGGTCTGAGAATTTGGTTTGTAATGGTCGCCGACGAACATGACAAGGTCTGCAATCCAAGTGAAGTGGAAATCGCGAACCCTGATTTCTCACAACACAAACTCAAATCAGATATGGAACTTTAGAGATTTGAACTGACATCAGTTGTTGGTAGGCAGTAGGATAGTCTCGTCGTTTGAAAGCTAGGGTTGGTGACATCGGACGATTTTTCATTTTGGATAAAACTGAAAGGAAGGCAAGGGAGATGATCACGTTGAGCACGTGAGTGAGCCACCACTTCAGTTTCCAATGCGGTTATTTTTTTCTAATGAATTGGTTAAAATTAGAAGAAGGCCTCGTGATGTGGTTAATTCTTACACTCACTCCCTAGACACATGATAGGTACAACATGATCCAGCTGTCATTTGCCTATGCGTTTTATGATATACGGAGCATTTCACGCAAATGGTGAACTGGGCTACGACCGTTCTGGGCTTAAAGCAACATCTGATAATCACGTAGAAGATATGAAATGGTATGCAGGTCGAGGTTAATTAACTTAGCTGAGGAAAAACAATTGAAGAATGCAATAAGCAGCGTCTCAAGTAGTTTAAAAATATGATGCACAAAGATGTAATTTTATATAATGCAATTTGTAGGCATGTTATTGCTGGGTCATTTTATTTGATTGTATTCTGTAATTTATATAACAGCAATAAAAGGAACCTATTTTCGATATATAGACGTGTATGTATATTGGAGAATTAGGTTTTTAACCATCAAAAGAAGAGGCAACTGTTGAGGGAGCATTTTCATACCCTTATTTAAGGAGAGCATGACTAGCATTCCGTAATACTTAAATATGTTCGTTCACATTTACAACTTATTCACACACACGCTTTTGAAATTCACTTTTACTACCATAATAAATAATTGTCTACCTATACTGCTTGATGAAATCCCAGAATTTATTCAGGGTTATGAGTCAATACTTGTGTGGATTTAATTTTTTTTTATTTGAAAAAGGTGGGTGGGGGTTTGTGATTTTTTTTTCCTTTTTTGTGGAGGGAGGGGGGGGGGTGCAGGGTGCGGGTGGCAGCGGCGAGGGCGGAGGGGGGGGGGGGGGAAGAGAGGGGTGTGTGTGTGTGTGAGAACCACTCCCCAATTTATACTGGTGCCCCAAATAGATCGAGCTCCAAGTTATATTGTGAATGCTCAAACTACCCTACCAAGCAGACCAAACATGTGATTGGTCTGGTTGTATTAGTGGACATTAGGCTCCACACTCTACAATGGTACACCATGTTAAGTATTGATACTTCATACCAGCACGGTCAGATCCACTTCAAAATCTCATCAGCTCGTGGTGTACACATATGACAGAAATATCATACCGATGTGACAGAAAAATATTGATTACATGTTTATCTGCTCATACTTATACATCACACCCTTCAAATTATAAATGATGTGAGATTATTCCATCTTTTCAACCACTCTTGCTAAATACAGGCAAGATAATTTCCAACGCACCATTGAGTAAAGTACAAAAAGTGCTTCTTTAAATTGTAATCATATACAAATTGAAATGAACTAATATGCCTCAGAAATACATCATACTCGAGAGGATTCTTATTTATTGCCACATCAAGGCATCAAATATTCAATCACTTTTGAGGTCAGTCAACAATTGACACCTAATTCCTTGTACTATAGTGTTTTTTTAATTTATGGTTACAATTTTTAAATGAATTAAAAGGAAAATTGCTTTATTCCCACCGATTATAAATCACATACATAGGTACATCTTCCTGCCTTCTAATAACAGAGTATATAACACATGCGTCTAAATCAGTACATACCAAACATTCATGTTTAATTGTTATAAAGAAATATCAAAAGGGATATTTTACCCTCAAACTGCTCCCACTACACCACATCCATGTATTTATACAATGTTTATTAAAAGTTATGTTGTAAAATAAATTTCAATCTTTATCGAATATGAAATTCTACGAATAATTTAGCATTGAATGTTGAATGTACTCAAAAATGTACTCAAATTTCAAGAAGAAACGATGTCACTACAAAAATTTGTTATGCAATATTTCAGCACTGCAAAATATTTGCACTACGAATATTATTTTGTATTCCGTTTAAATATCAGCACAAAATAACACAAACTAAATATTTATAAATATTAGCTAGAATTTTGAATGGTTGACTATTCATATTTCCGAAACTGAATACTGACTGTGCTAAATTATGCAACGTAAAAATTTATATTGCAAAAATCACACCTAAAGAATGAAAGCAAAATGTTAGGGACCTTAAAAACAGGATTGCAAACCAAATGTTCACATATAAAATATATGGACGCAGGACATCCACACAATAATTGGAGCTAAATACGTTCCATGTTACTTGATTTTCATTCATTTACATTTACCAGCAAACACGCATGCCTTTTGCATGCATAAATCTACCCTTAGGCTCCGCTTGAGAGTTTTGTAGTACTAGTTACAGGAGGTTTTGGGAGTAACGGTTTTAAACGTAAATGATCATAGTGGTTTTGATTGATTTACGAGCCGGTAAATACATGCTTAAGAGTTTAACATAAGCTGGTTGTAAAAAGTTTTCCTCTGAAGTAATATTATATGTATGTCCTTGTATTTATTCTCTACTTTTGTGAAGATTAATTTTTTTTAAATGTATGATTTGAAGTTAGAATTCCTCAAAATATCCCAACTTGATGGGTTGGAAATTGCCATTAAAATTACACTACAACGGTTTTTACCGGTTTTATAACCAATAATAACCGGTATGAAAAAAAACTTACAAGCAAGGGTTATCACATCACCTAAAATACTGAGCCGTCCAAAACCGGTCAAATCCGATAAGAAAAAAAAAACTTCCAAGCGGAGCCTTAAGCAAGCAAAATGAAGCACAACCATAACTCTAATTATCAGGAAAAAAGATAACTGCTATTTGCAGGTGTGACCCTTTTCAAACGAGTATATTTTCATCCCTAGTCTATCTATATGCACAATAATTTCATCCAGGTTTCAAAATGTTAAGCATTGGATACATAGTTTCTCTTACCAATTTTCCAAAGAATACCTAGTTCAGGCAACAGCATTGAATAGAAGTGTATTCTTAGTCTTACAAATAAAGTCAAAAAAAGGGTTTTACTGCATGGTAGGAGAACTTGAAGATTGAGGTCTAACGTTGTACAATCATTTTTGTAGTGGAATTTTTTTTTTTTTAAATGTGCTCTCATATTTGAGGTGCAAGCACTGTATTAGGGTTTTTTTTTTAAAAATGACCCTTAGAGAACAACATTATTGAAAAATCATGGCACTATATGTGAGTCTTCGCATGTGCAAAACATGGATCAAGATTCCAACCAGAGCGAAAATGTTCTGACCTTTACGTCCGAATCGCATTGAGAACTGAGATGGAATCCGGGCCGAATACAAGTTTTAAATGCTTGAACCAGTAGTGTAAAAAAAATTACAGCAAAACATGCAAATAAATGCAACATTTAAATGAAACGAAAAGGTAAAAAAAATCAAGACATTATAATATAAAAAATGCACTAAGGACCAAACTACTTTAAAAAACATGAAACTTTTGTCAGATCCAATTCAATTTAGTCGGGAATAACACGAAACAACATTTAAAAATTAGATCAATATTAAGACATATTTGTTGAAGATTTTTTTTTACACATTCTGTTATCCTAAATACAAATATGCAATAATACTAGTACAAACAACACGCACTTACGCGTGCAACAAAGAATAGTTAGTACCAATTGTTCGTGCTAAGCGTGCAAAATACAAAATAAAAAGTACAAATAACAAGGTTCTGTGCATGAAATATAAATAATTAGCACATACGGCAAGTGATCTGCACATGAATGGAAAATGTTGTTACTTGAAATACAAACATTCAAATGCAGTTATTGACATCATGACACTAGGTAAGTATTTTGGAATGTACGATGCATGTGTATAAAAATATCTAGAAAAATATATTATAGATTTAACCATGGTTTTAAATCTTCTATATCTTTTCCGAGATCTCCTCTGAGATCTTTTTTTCACACTTGGCCAAAACAAGATATCAAATCTCCTTCATATCTCCTCCGACACATCTCGTCCTAGATATTCAAATCTCACCCAAAATGTGGATCGAAATCTCAATTCAAGATCTCACCTGAAATTATATATTTTTCTTTTTTACCTAATATTTTTTCGTTTTCACATAGATTCGGAAGAAACTACTCAATCCAATTACCATTTATCAACTCCTTAAACATATTTTTTATTTTTTGTCTTGATGTATCACAACAAAAACTTCATTTCTTTTTTATGTTCAAATAAAAAGATATTACTCAATCATTGTCAAATAAATTAAGCTAATAAACTCCACTCTTCTTCAAAACATTTTCAATTCTTTTTTCAATGCAAATCGAATATGTTACAATTTTTATTTTCACTCTAAAAATCAGAGTTAAATAAGTCATTAAAACATCAATTTTAGACGCATAAATTACTATGAGATATTTCCGAGATGCACTTTAAGATCCCAGATACACTCGTTTCGGTCGAGATCTCCTCCGATACGAGATAGCTTGTGTGGAAATGCCGAAACTAAACGTGATCGAAATCCAAAATTTAAAACCTTGGATTTAACTAATTAATACGCTCAAACAATTAATGCTTATTGACTGCATATAATTAGAAAAAACGTAATTCTATGAACAATATGTATAGTTAAAAATTATTTGAAAATACTGCTTTCCGAAAAAAACGGTAGTAAAAAAATCATAGGTATATAATTTCGAAATATAAAAAACGGAATTAAGGGTAAACAATTTATCAGAAATCGATTTGATTTACGATTTAAATATTGTTTAGAGACATTAAAAAGAGTGATTCCCCCAAAATAAAGTAAATTAGCTCAAAACTGAGGTAAAGAGTTCATTTATAAAATTCATAATAATGTTGTAAAAATAATTATCGATCAAAAATAGTCAAATCATTTTTTACATCGATTAAAATTGATTATTTTTATTTTGTAAAAGAATGATATAAGAAATATGAAGTAAATTCCAAAATTATTCATGTGCAATATTTCAAATTTTGTACAATTAGAATTTAAACTTGTTGAACTTCAAGATTATAAATGAAATAGAACATAAATTACAACTGCCTATTTTCAAAAATAAAATAAAGTACCCATACAATTAAAATTGTGAAATTCAATTTGGAAAAATAGAAAGCTAAAGAGTTCGATTAAAAATAAATAATTTCCAATAAAAGAAATGTTGTTACGGAAGATAAAGAGTTGAGCAAGTATAATATTAACATGTTTGTAAAGTAAAAAATGTGAAGAATAAATACGTTAAAAAAATCTAATGACATTAAGACTATAAACATAAATTGAAAACATAAGAAAAAGATCTTTTTATCGAAATTGGGATTCAAACTCGTGAGCCTACAATGAAATAAAAATGGCACTTTTGTTGAGATAATGATTCGAACTTGTATCCTCGTATGTACAGAAGGGTAATTAGGAAATTGGCATTTACACTGAAAAAGTGTGACAAAAAGGTATTAGAGATATTATTAAAGATTTACAAAATGCATTTCGACATAAAAAGCATCAAAACTAGTAACTGAACTCATAACCGAAATTTTCATTATCTCAAAATTTGTTCTAATTCGACAATCTTAAATAATCAAAATGGAACTGAAATTCAAAGTCTATAACCTTAGTGCAAAAGCCCACCAGGAGGTCGCATGTTAAGCCTTGAGAAGGACTAAAGCAAATGTTCAATATACATTAATGGACTAACTTTGATGTTCAAGTGCGACAAAATGATTGGCCATTGACCTTTATAATTAAAAAAAATACTAAAAATAGAGGGGACAAACAAGGGAGGGCAAGCAATAAAGAATTGAGAATTCATATTAGACAACACTAGTATTATACATGTATGTTGCACATAAAATCACAATTTTATTATTATTATTATTATTATTATTATTATTATTATTGAGGTTGTTGTTATTATTAATTATTGGTACTATTATTATATATGTGCATATGTGTGTGTATGTACACGGACACATAAATGAAGTCATTTAAGAGATAAGTGTATGCAGGATTAAAGTAGAATTATCATTGAGTAAATTGCATAAAATATTGCATTTTCAATATTTTGCTTTTTTAGCTAAAAGAATTGGCACATGTCATCTTTGAAGTAATTTTCATGTTTATCATTATCTCTAAAAAAATTGCTAATAGAACTGATAATTATATTGGAAATATCAATAAAGTTTTCTCTATAAACATATTCATAGGTGTTTTTTCTAAATGGTCATAAATAAAACGATAAAAGATTAAATGCATCTTTTAGCCTTTTATATCAAACACATCCGTAAAACACTTTGTTAATGCCTTACGGCAACATTGCATTTATTCAAAAATTTGATCTTTCAACATGCAATATTATTCTATGGTAAAAAATTGTTTTTACCAAAAAATCATCTAACTTCTTAAAAAGCAATCCCTACGTAAGAAAATTGGATTGGAGATTTATTTCTACAATTAAATCATTGGATCATGATTTCTCAATGGCATCAATTTTACATGTAAAAAATGCTAAAATTTATGGATGTCAATATCCATTTGTAATCTTTAATATATAATAAGCGTAAACACAAGAATTTGATATGCATAAATACTAATAAAAAGAAAACATTATAATGAAATCAGCATGAGAGAAGTTTTTTCTAACATTGGTTAATTGATGTCAATGGGCTTCGATCCCAAAACATCTAGCATAGACAATCTAAGGACTTATCATTGTTCCATAAGTGACATCCTTAAAAGAGTAAAAATTGAAAACAAATACTTTTGATGAGTATTAGATGACCATTCAACTTATTTTAAAAATTATAATTCTAACAGTCGTAGAAAAATGGATTTACAAACTACTTTTCTACTAGCATCACTGGTATACAAATGTTTATGTAATATTTGTGTGCGTGTGTAATATTAGCATTTCATTGGTAAAGCGAGCTTTTAATATGTTCTCATGTTACCCCACACACACTTATGTGTTTGCGGATGTGCTACACCACATTATACACCCTTATGGTTTTTAGTGTAATATTATTCGAAATCAAATGAAATTTTGAGAATGTTCAATCTACAATATGAACATCAAACCCACAAATAATGAGATTATTTTTAAAATTTTAGAATGTCCAAAAGGTTAAGTTAATATCAACAGTCCAAAAATTATTGTAACCGTCGGTTTGAAATATTATTTTGAATATGCTAGTATTATCCAAAATAACCAAAATTTTACGTAGATTATCTTGAGGCATATAAGAACACATCTACAAATTTTCATTCGATTTGGATTGTGTAGCTCAAAAAATAGTATAGATGCAGGTAAGGTGCTGTGGAACTCATCCATTATACACATAAACATACATACATATTACATAACAATTATGACAAGTGTATTGTAATTAAACTAGCAAACGAAATGAACGTTCAGATTTATACTAGCTTATTCAAAACTTTTAGTTGTGGAGTAAGATCATTGAATTTATAACAGTATAACCTCACTCATTTTTGAATTGATGATTAAAGGATCGACAAAATTCGCTTAAATCGTCCAGTTGAAATCAAGCAATGGGGATAAAATGCCAATTCATAGTGGCAATTCAGATAACAAATCAAAGATTAAAATGTTCTATTAGATGTAGTGGTTCAAATATATAAGAGTTTATTCTAATTTTATCAGAATACATTCAAAGAAGACAATTGTCTAGTACATTTATAACATTTTCTAATGTTGCAACAAAATAGCATTACTTATTTGTAGAATCAAATAGAAGATCTACAGCTGCATTTCATTCATTCCATTGGAATCAAATAGTGAAGATAATATATGTCAATTTATATATCCAAGTCAAGATATTAAATCAAAGGTCAAAAACTTAATTAGACATACTATATTTCAAATTTATAAGTGCTTTTCATAGAGAAAGTGGTAATGTTAAACAGTAGCATGTATCCTACTCAAGCAATAGAAAAAAGTTTATTCTCTCTTCTTTCGTCAAAAAATTAACCAAAATATTATTTATATTTCTAGTAAAAAAAATTAAATACTTATCAGATCTTAAAGTTCAAATGAGCGCGGTCATAGTTGCTTTACAAAATAAAATTTTAGAGTTACACATTAATGCAAAATAGTTTATTGCGGCTAGCTGTATGAATTTTATAGCTTGGTTTATACTATAATACTTGAATCAAGTACCTAGATAATAAATGGCAACAAAATAGACCCAATTTTGCAAAAATGTTCACTAATCATATATGTTGAAAGCACACTATCCATTAATGAATGTAATGTTTAATACTTTAATAAATTGTACTTTATCAATTAACTCTTTATTGTTCAATGATATCCATTGTTGGTTCACATATTAATATTCTAGTATTCGCTCAGTTTACATGCTAAGAAAATAATGAATATGCTTTAAAATCTAAGGTATCAACACCCATGATAAGTACTCCAATGCATATAGTTGCACGGAGTCATAAGCATAACACATAACACGGCATCTAAAAGGCATCATTAAATTATTATAAATTTGATCAAAAAAAGATTTGGCATGTTACCTCAAAATATTATATCATCATCTCGCTCACCACCAGCAATAAGAACGTTATGGGCAGCACCAAACGAGCTCCCTTTATTAAAAGAATAATTATCAGCAAGCTGTTCCTCAGCACACTGTCTAGCAGCTTGCATTTGCCTTTCAACCTCTCTTTTTTTATAACCTTGTATTTTCTTTAGCCTAAAGAAATCCTCTCTCTCTAACTCATCAAGCTCCCCCTTGATATAAGTAATGGTGTTTTCTAACCTGGGTTTAACAACATTCTCCAAAGCATTAACCCTCCTATTTGTAGTCTTAATTGCTTCATCCAACGTTAAGAAAGATGTCTGAAGTGAAGCCAGCTGTACCAACACTTCAATTGCTTTGATGTGTGCTGCACGACATGCCTGTATCTGCTGCCCACCACGTGAAAGACCAGTCAAATCATTAGATGATTTTGAATCAGGCAGTGAAGAATCTGTGTAGTGCTCAAATTTTGGAAGCTTCACTCCAGCAACGTTTTCTTGACGGGAGCGGACACGAACAGAGGCAGATCGAACGTTTTCAAGAACAGTATGTTTGATGTTGTCACCAGCAGCATATTTAGCTTCGGTTAGGGCAAAGGAAGACGCACGCATTATCTCACCCATTGATTCCTTTGTGGACACAATTTCTTTGAGGATTTGGCGAAACTGGACAGTTAGGGCATCTGATTTTTTCTTGAGGAGAGCATGGCCACGGGTGGCACCCACTAGACGGGCCTTCATCACACCAAGCATTGTTACTGTGGGGACCACACTGAGGCGTTGCCCTTGACCAGACATTGTTACTTGAAGATGGGTTAAAAAGTTAAGTAGACGCAAAAAATTCTGCAAAAAAAAAACAAATTTTCGGTCACTTTATCATACCCATAGTATATTATTTTATTCATGAACACATTGTACTGAATATTTTATTCACAAATATATAGTTTGAATTTTTTTTTACATTTTGTGAAAGCCGTTTCAAACGACATGATCAAGAAAAGTACTGCAAACTAAGCATGCAGAGTTTGAATTTTGTTGAATTGGATGCACTCAATGATTGCAAAAATCGTAAGATCGTACATTCCAAAAAGCGATTTGGAAGGAATCGCAGCCTTCCCAATCCTCCAAGAGTTAAATTGGATCGCAACTCATGTAGATCGTACGATCCTATTTCAGAACGAAAATATTGGAGCCCCAAGTTGAATCACGATTTCAATTTAAACAACGAATTGAAGCAAAAACAAAAGAGGTTTAGTTCAGCATTGCGATCTCAACTCAGCAATCAAAAGGGAAAAAAGAAGAGGAATAGGAAGAAGCAACAGCAACATACCTGAATTGAAGAATATAGGATTCAGAGGCAAGTTCGATATATTTTTCTCTTCTATTTTCTGATTCTTTTGCCCCCTTTTTCTGAGTTTTTTTTTTTTTTCCCCTTCCTTCTGTTATGAACCATGGATACGCAAGAAGATGATGGTAGGAACTACTAAGACCATGTCCAGGGTTTCAGTGCCTCGATATTCGGGCTTGGCCCAAGCTCGTATTAAAACGTCTAGCGTGATAATTAGACGTCTGTTTGACGTCTAATACAGAGGGGTTGATGTTGAACGCGTATAAATCTTCAGTCGTAATTCTTACCCCGTTTTTTCTTTTTTAATCTTAGTTGAATGCATGTCACTTAGATTGCAAGACATATTTTCAAAACTAGACCGATTAAGCGAATCTGCTTCACATCGACAATTTTCTATTTATAGATCTTATAGGAGCTACCAAAGGGACACACACATTGGATGTGAATCGTTCTGAATATGGTCGATGTATAATTATAAATATAAAATAAATTTTAATTATATATTTCAAATATCATTATTGTTTATTATATAGATCAAATATATCAGTTTTAAGTTAAACATATATTAATCTTGTTTATTATATAAACCTAGTATACATCTAGTATATCAGTCAATGTAATGTCGATCATATATTAATCATAAACTATTATTTATTATATAGACATAGTATGTCAGTTGTCGAGGCGACTACTCCATGTATATTACAGTTTTACGATATACTTCTTGATGCTCTAGTAAGTAGATTGTAGGCCGGTCCTTTTGCCTTTTTTTCTACAGATTCGACCTTCTCGGTCTTTTGATCATTCTCTCTTATTTGTCTTAGTTGAAAGCTTGTGACACCATACAAACTTTTTATTTTTCAGATTTTAAACTTGGCATTACCCCCGTTAATTTTTGTTTGTGGACTACGATTGAGATAGGAGGTCAAGATATGATATCTTTTTTCTTAGGATGCATACGAAACTCCTTGAGTTATTCACGGTACATTTATCCCATTTTGAGGATAGTCATGTTTCTTCGGATGTTGTTCCTATGACATACTTAGAGGAGTACATTGCAGCGCATATGGACAGTGACGCTATAAACGAGCACATCCACCTCATTTTCTACCTCAAATGTTATTTCACTACCCTATGAGTTTCTCGGACTCTATACTATAGTAGTATGATGATTTTGATGTTTTTTTTGTTTTCCTTCTCCTTCGTTTGAATGCCCTCAGGTTCTTTGCATTGTCAGAACTCCACTTCGGTTGACTTGTCAACAACTCACAACAGTTCGAGTTGGTAATACTGTGGTTTTTTAACAGCATTTTCCCTTGTAAAAAGCTTTAAGAATTCTTTATTCACTGCTATTTTCTAATAAAAAGGAAAAACCGAAAACAATAATAAGATTATATACTAAAGAACGAATAAAATCAAGAAACATATCCAATGATATTCCTCAAATTCCAATGGGATTCACTTTCTTTATTTAATAGATCTACGATTAGTAAAATTGAGTTTTGATTGATTTTTCCAATTGTCCTTGAATCACTAACAATGAACATATGTTGTCTGAATGCTTTATGTTAAAGGTATTCACTATTTTCTTTCAAAATTTATCGTCACTTTAGTCATTATAATTATCTCTTATCGAATCTTTGGTATAACGATATTAAATGTTGCAAGTTGCTTCACCATGGATTGGATGAATGCTTGCTCAAAGGAGTACGATGTTGTTCATTATCATCTTCAAAAACGTAAGTTTGAGAATTCGAAGGATGTGAAAACTTTTCGAATGGTTAAGAGATTATAGAGATCAATATTGATATAAGCTTAATCAGAAGAAGAAATATTGAAGAATTTGATGAATTTTTGAAGATTGAAAGTGGATTATTTATTGAATTAGGGGGAATATAGTCGTTGGGCTAATATCACATTATATCCCTGGATGACTTTGGATGTCTATTTAATAGACATTCATTGCTAGTCGCCTATTAAATAGGTGTACAAGGCCAATTTAGAATACTGAATTGGCCCATTAATGTGCACGTAAAAATGTATATTTTTACTCACACACTTAATCTCATTTTAGTAAAATAAATGTCATAATTGGGTGTTTTTACATGTTTAAAACCAAATTTCAAAAATGTTTTCAACTCACCATTCATGTATTTACATGGGGGCAGAACGTTAATTTTCATGTCTGAATTAATTTGGCAAAAAATTACTTGCACTTTTTAATTTGTTTGGTAGGAATTTGGATTCAACTTGAAAGTGGCTTCATGAAAATATGCATACAAGAATTGAAAGCCAAAGAAATGAAGAAATAAAAGAATTCATATAATCATGGAGGACCCCACATATCCACTAACTAATGAACCACAATTAAAAAACAATGCACATGTTAGTGGGGATTAAAGGCATATGCACATTTGATAGAGTATTAATTTCATGCTAATGATAATTTGAAGGTCACACTGCCTCAAGGGCATTTTAGGAAGTTCCTTAAAAATGGATTAGGGTTTAGTCATGTATAAATAACCTTCTTATGTTCATGTAATGAGGCTTATTATCTCATCATATTATGCAAGTTGTATCCACAAAATTAATGAGAAATAAAATGGTTTCATAAGCCTTTTCTTCTTAAAAAAAATATAAAAATAAAATATTATATATAAAAATAAATTGCCCTTTTAAAATAAATTGCTAATAATTCTGCACGCTCTGTAGCCTGCTATTATTAGTTGTTTTTATTTTCATTGTATTGTTGGTTGCTTGCATTTTAAAAAAAATTCAAAAACAAAATCAAAATTCATCTGTAGTTGCACCGTTAATTCATGTTTATTTTCAATTTTGCATTCATCTCATCTTATTTTCTTTTCTAAGGGGAACACCCAAATCCACATAAGGTGGGGGATTTCATCACCCCTTCCTCGGCCCACAAATTGCATTTTATAGTAGAATATGACTAATAATAACGATTAGATGTTGGACTTAAGGGAGTCAAGAGCTCACCTAGGGCTTAATTGTACTGCAAGTTGTTTTCTTTCGACAATATATTCTTGGTGTTTAGGCTATGGTAGAGCAATAATCATATATAAATATTATAATGATTCGTAAATATTATAGTGATTGTTTCTAAAGGTACTTAAACCTTCAGCTGCATTGTTACAGTAATTCGTGGTGCACCGAACTTCTATCCGTTACCTGGCTAAGAAATATTTTGTTGGATTAAGACAAAGTATGATTATACAGTTTTGGGTTAGGAGATAATAAGGACGGAAAATTTGTAATTAAATTCTTGCATTCATTTAGTTGCATTAGTTTGTGTATATATATAAAGAAAAACAATAAAATCCAAAGCTAAAATTTTTTTGGCTAAGTAAAAAAAGATCGAGATTGATATAAGCTTAATGTGGTTTAGCAGAAGAAATATTGAAGAATTTAATGAATTTTTGAAGATTGAAAGTGGATTATTTATTGAATTAGGGGGGATGTATTCATTGGGCTAGTATGACATTATAGTCTTGGATGACTTTGGACGTCTATTTAATAGACGTCCATTGCTAGCCATCTATTAAATAGGTGCACTAAGGCTAATTCAGAATACTGAATTGGCCCATGAAGATTATACGTAATATTACGTGTAATCTCTCATGTTAGGCCATGCATTTTGTAACAACCTGAGTTTTTTCGTAATAATTAATTAGAGTTAATAATAGTAATTTGATTAATTAAATTATAATTTGAGGAAATTTAATGGATGAATTGGTTTTGAATTTATACGAATATAGGAATTTCGATCGAGAAAATAAAGTATTTGAATTTAAATGATTTATAATGTGAAAAATAAATTTTAATAAAAGTAACGAAATTGAGATATAATATTAATATGTAATAGAAATGATTTTCAAAATATAATTTTTATTTAAAATTAAATAGAACTTTGTTCTAAAGTAAAAGGAAGATAAACATATCCATATTTTCTCATTTTTAGGCCCAAGACCAAGAAGCCATAACCCAAATTATTTTTAGAATTTCCGTAACTTATCTCATCCACTAAAATATGCATACACACATATTTGATTAGAGGGATCCATCTCTCCTTCAGTACACACAAAACACACAAAAAAACTAGTAAACTCTCTTTCTTCAAAATTCAAAAACAAATTGAATGAATTATGTTAATCTCCCAAATTTAAATGTGTGATTTCCTACATCATCAAGTGGATATGATGTAAAGCAAATTTAGTTTCTAGTTGTGCTTGTTGTGTGCGGCTTGCATAGGACGACAGAGAAGAGGAAAGCGCATTTTAAAGGTGAGATTTTCTCAAAAAACAATGATTAATCAAAGTGATATATACATATATATTAGTATGCTTGATTTGCTCTATGTTTGTGAATCATGTGTGCATCAAAATTAAAGTGAATTGTGTTTGAATTCGGATTGGAAATCGATCATCGGTGATCGAATGTAGCTTTAGGTGCAACCACTAGGCTTGACCCAACCTTAGCCCAGGTCGACCTTTATAGATCGACCATTAGAGAGCCAAGGTCGACTGCATGAAGTCAACTCTGACACCATCCTCTCTACCACTTTTCTGTTTTTCGGCCATGGCTTTGTAATGACCCGATATTTTCAACCATTCGCATCCGCACATGTCGGACTTGAATAGCTTAAAATACCGAATTGTAATTTAAATTTGGAAAAACACAGCATAAGCGGTAAATAAATAGTCACAGATCACAGACACAGAGTAATAAAATGCAACGGAAGTAAAAAAAAAATAGTAGTTCATGAAGCTACTATATAAATACATCAGAGTCAAACAAGCTACAACAGAGATAACAAGATACAACTGAGGTCTCAACATGATAACCAGGTATGAATCGGAATACATCACTGGAACCAACCGGATAACTAGAATCAACTGGATAACCGAAAGTGAAAAAAATAGCTATATCTTCAAGCAAAGCTTCCAACTTCGAAGCTGAGTCTTAAATGCTGTATCACTCAGTCTGACCTGAGCGTAAAGCAAAACACAAAACACTCGAGTCAGGACATACATACTTATACAATGTAAACCAACTTAAGTGAACTGTAATATAAGGTATAAGTAACTTAAAGGATGCTTGGGACCGCCCATCCTCTAAGGATCCGTTAAACTATTTACTATGTAGTAATATTTCGCTATTATAATAATGCCTATAGTAAAATAAACTTACTTTTTAATAGCATTAAGGGGTTACCCATATAGCCCTTAACACGTAATAGTGCCAGTAGTCTATACAGTACCGTAAAACCTCCTGATCGGGAGGCTACCAGAGGATACTCCATAGGTACGACACAAATCAAACTCGTACAAGGCGTGCTAGGGTAGGTGACATGGCACAACTAGGCAATGCCAGGGTGGATATACCACTTACACTTCCGGGCCGATGGTAACGCGTAGCAGCTACTACCGCCCACCTCGAGCCACACCCCAAATCAAAAATCAAAAGTGGCCAACGAATCAATCTCAAAGTCAGAATATAGTATCGAAGGAGTGTGTCCGATCAGAGGAATGACCTCATTAGCCCGTCGATTGCTCCTGGTTTAGGCACCTTATGCCAACTCACAGGAGTCGGGTCCATGTTCATACCTCAAAGGACTTCGCCACCATCTTACTTCATTCTGGAATCTCCACCGCGTACACGGTTGTTAAAGTGGTTTTCGGAGTTGGCAAAAAGTATGACAACTTTCGATTCCAGTCTCTTTAACAACCAAACGTTATTATAACCCATGGATATTTATTTCAAAATCATTTATACTTTCAAACCAAACTAGCATATCCATTTCAAAATCATATCATTTCTTTCAAAATAGTATATACTTTAAAAAAATATCATACTCATTTCAAAACCATATCACAAAAGTATCATTTCCATTTCAAAACTAATTCAATAATATATCATTTAAATAAAAACCAAATTTCCAAATCACTGAATATTTCCATCAATTTACTAAACTTGAAATATTCCTTTAAATTATCATAGCATTTTGGAAATGTAACCTTAAGGAATCATAGCATTTTTGGAATGTAATGCTTTCCACTTTTATATAATCAAAGTATTTATAAACTTACAAATTTTAACATGATCATTTTATCATAGCCTTATAGTTAAATAAACTGTGTTACTGTAATATCCAATTTAAAGCTAAAATTCTTATGTTAAGTTAAAAGTACCTTATTAACTTACATTATTATTACAATAAAGAAGCTTTATTATTTTAATCATTTAAAATATGCCGTTTACATTAATTAAAACTTACATATCAAATGTACATTATCAACTTACATTTTATTATTACAGTAAGGAACATTTATCATTTTAATCAATTTAAAATACACCATTACATTAATTAAAACTTACATGTCAAATGTACGTTTTAACTTACATTTATTACAATAAAAAGCATTTATCGTTTTAATCAATATTACACTAGTTAAAACTTACATTATCAAATGTACGTTTTAATTTACATTTCTATTACAATAAAGAGTATTTATTATTTTAATCAATATTACACTAATTAAAACTTACATTATCAAATGTACATTTTAATTTACATTTCTATTACAGTAAAGAGCATTTATCATTTAATCAATAATACATTAATTAAAACTTTACATGTTTCTTTCATTAATTAAAACTTTATGTTTTCTTTCATTAATTGGAACTTTACATGTTTCTTGCATTAATTAAAAACTTTACACGTTTCTTTCATTAAAACTTTACATGTTTCTTGCATTAATTAAAAACTTTACACGTTTCTTTCATTAATTAGGACTTTACACATTTCTTTCATAAATTAAAACTTTACATGTTTCTTGCATTAACTAAAAACTTTACACATTTCTTTCATTAATTAAAAACTTTACACGTTTCTTTCATTAATTAGGACTCTACACATTTTTTTCATAAATTAAAACTTTACATGTTTCTTGCATTAACTAAAAAGTTACACATTTCTTTCATTAATTAGGACTTTACACATTTCTTTCATAAATTAAAACTTTACATGTTTCTTTCATAAATTAAAACTTTATACGTTTCTTTCATAAATTAAAACTTTACATGTTTTTTGCATTAATTAAAACTTTACATGTTTCTTGCATTAATTAAAAACTTTACACGTTTCTTTCATTAATTAGGACTTTACACATTTCTTTCATAAATTAAAACTTTACATGTTTCTTGCATTAACTAAAAACTTTACACATTTCTTTCATAAATTAAAACTTTACATGTTTCTTGCATTAATTAAAATTTTACATGTTTCTTTCATTAATTAGGACTTTACACATTTCTTTCATAAATTAAATCTTTACACGTTTATTTCATAAATTAAAACTTTACATGTTTCTTGCATTAATTAAAACTTTACATGTTTCTGGCATTAATTAAAACTTTACATGTTTCTTTCATTAATTGGACTTTACACATTTCTTTCATAAATTAAAACTGTACTTGTTTCTTGCATTAACTATAACTTTACACTTTAAACCAATTACCAGCTTATAACATTTTAACTTATAAAAACTGATATCTCTTTATATTTCAAATCTTTAAATCAAATTTAAGTTAAAATTCCATATATTCCAAATTTTCAAAATTCTTAATAAATTTTTAGGAAAATATTACTTTAAAAATATTAACCATAGGCCTGTATAATATTTTCTAACCTAGGTCAAGTGATACAGATATGTATCATTTCAATCCGTAATTTAAAAAGAAAAATCCGAGGCAATTCCAAGAAAAATAAATACGACAAAAATCAATAAAAAAATCACTTGAGCCTATCATTTCAGCCCATAGCGATATTCCTTATCCTAAAGTCCGTTCGGGTATGTATCATTTCAATCCATAGTGATAGGGAACTTGTAGTGGTGATTAACAGAAATAAAATAACAGTATACATATAATATCATAACAAATGATGTAACAAATATATAAACGACATTTATCATCATGTAATCACAACACAGGCATATATGAATGACATATCAATGTCTACATATTCACTTGTCATTTTTTTCACAAAAATATAAGTAAATATGTCTAGAGTGATAAAAACTCACCTTTTTAAACTAGAATCGACAAATTGAGAAAAAAAATCCAAACCCCGCAAAGCACAAAAAAGCACGACAAATCACAATGCGAACTTGAGTGGATGAAGAGTCAGATCCAAATCTTGTATGCAAACAAATATTACATACATAAGAATATGATTCAACACAAAACAATAGATGTTAAAACAATGGAAAAATAAATGAATCAAAGTGACATAACTTGCCTTAATCGATCAATGGCTTGGTTACACCACATATGGTTTCAACCATCATCTTATATAGCTTGGTCACGATGGTTAGAGGTGTGCTAGAGGCCAGAGGCTGAGTATAAGGATGAAGAACAAAGAAGAAACGAAAAGAGAAAAAAAAGAGGAAGAGAAGCCATGGATCTAGAGCTTGAATATAATTTTCTTTCACGCAAATGATAATGAGAAGTTTTGGAAAGTTTTTATGCATGATAGGCAAGAGAAATTCATGGCTAGATTAAAAGAATGAACGGCTAAGGTAAGTAATAAAGAGGCTATGCAATAAAAGGCAAGATTTTGAATGGTTTGGAAAATAAAATGGCAACAAATACTTGATGTATTTAATAAAAAAAATTCTTTCTTTCAAGAGATGAAATGAGAAATGGAATAAAATGAGATATGTTTGAGGAGTTTTCTACGTGAATGATAAAAGGAAATACACGGCTATATAAGGAAAAAAACAGCTAAGGAGTTATGAATACTAGGTAAACGGAAAGGCATAAGTTAAGGAGGAAGAAACGTATAATATTTTTTTTTAAATACAAATAAAAAAATGAGAGATGGGAAATAATTTTTTTGTACGTAAATTTTCAACTTGATATGCAAGGCTGTGAGTAGAGTAATTCATGGCTAGGAATGAGGAGAAAACGACTAGAAAATAATAACGGCCATGCAAATGAAAAAGGCAAGAGTTTAAACAATGAAACGTATGCCTCTCAAATTTCTCCAAGTCATTTATTTGCATACATTTCTTTCTAGAAATGAAATGTGAAGTAAATGTGTACGTGAATTACGAAGTGGAGTGGATGGTAAGAAAAGATTTGAACAGCTAAAGAGGAGTAAATGATAGGAAAACAAAAAGGCAAGAGGAGTAATTCATGGCTAGGAATGAGGAGGAAACAGCTAGAAAATAATAAAGGCCATGCAATTGAAAAAGGCAAGAGTTTAAACAATGAAACATATGCCTCTTAAATTTCTTCAAGCCATTTATTTGCATATATTTCTTTCTAGAAATGAAATGTGAAGTAAATGTGTACGTGAATTATGAAGTGGAGTGGATGACAAGAAAAGATTTGAACAGCTAAAGAGGAGTAAATGATAGGAAAACAAAAAGGCTAGGAAATAAAAGACAAGAAATAAGGAGAAAGAAACACACACACATATATATTATTCTTAACTGCAATTGAAAAGAGGATATTTTAAGATGTTTGTACGTGATTAATAAGAGCAATTCACGGCTATGAGTGGTGAATGGCTAGGGTATGTAATAAAGAGGATGGCTAAATAAAAAGGCAAGTATTAAAGAAATGTAGCGCATGTCTCCTTGATTTCTTCCAAACCTTTTATGAAAAGATATACACACAAGTAAAATCTAATAAATAAAGTTAGAATAAACAAAATAGAAAAATAAAATAAAATAACATAGAAAATAAAAATATAGAAATGAATATAGAAGAATAGAAATTGAAATACAGAAATAACTGCGTGTAAAACACTGTAATTTATCTAATTTAAAAAGTATAACTCAGAATTTAATGAAACGAAAAGCAGAACAGATATCATAAATAGATTCCACTTCAAAGAAAAAGATTAAAATTTAAAAATTCCAATTTTTTTTAAAATTTAAACTGAAAATTAAATTATTGACCAAAATATAAAATTTTCAAAAATTGTTTATTTGTTGCGTTTGAAAAATAAATTACAAACAAATTTCAAACTTATATTGGAAAAATTCTAAAAATTCACTTTTAAATGGTTTAAAAATCAAAATTTCAAATAAAAATTTAATTAAAAATATTCACAAAATTACGGGTTGTTACACTCTCCCTCACTCAAAACTTTTCGTCCCCGAAAAGGAACGAGACATGGAAAATAGAGACAACAGATAGAATGAGATAGAATTAAGACATTATAAAAAAAGAAGATTGAAATTATACCTGGTAACCGTCATTATAGATAAATTCAACAAGATGGAGATGATCTTCCCAAGATCCTCTGTAATCAAGGACACAAGCACGAAGATGATTCTTGAAAAGTTTTCCAAAACAGACTGGTAAAGGTATTTTGGGAGGAAAAACTATAGATCGAACTTTAGAAGATAAGATCAATTTGGAATTCAATTCCCCGCTTAGGATGCAGGAGAATAGGAACAACCAAAGGATAAGAGATTGGAAAACAAAATAAGATGATAAATTTTAAAACCATGAAAGTTTCAACTTAAATTAATAATTGATTTCATCCGTATGATTTTTCCTAAGTTAGTTAAATCTTATCTATTTATAATTTCATTATCTTATCACCCAATTAACAATTTCTAAAATCGTGAATTTGAAATCATTTATTATACTCAAAATTTTATTCAATAAGTTTCATTCTTCTTTATTCCAGATGGTTATTACATTTTTTCCACTTAATATATGTCTAATCACATATATTAAGTATACTTACACTTATTATGACTTACTCCAATTTATTTATAAATTCCTTTAACACCACTTTATATTGTATATTATTCAATTAACTTTTTATTCTATTTACCTTTATTAATCCCTTTATTACTAAAATTTAAGGTATAACATTTATTATAAACACTCAAATTTTATTTATAAAATCCTTTTATATTGTATATTATCCAATTACATAGTTAACTTTTAAATAATTTAGGTAAGTTATAATGGAAATGCAATAGAATATTATACAAATAAAGTTTTCTAATTCAATTATTTTAATTTAAATATTTATTCAAAATTTTTGGTTCATTTTATAATTGAAAACATTCTTTAAGGTAAATTTAAGAATTGCACTTTCGATTAACTTCAAACCATTTAAGGTAAATAAATATATATACAATATATATCAAATCAAATTTAAATCATATATCCATATATATATATATATATATATATATATATTATAAATCAAGTCATATTTTTGAAATTCAAATCAATTAAATTTTCAAAGAAAAACAGTAGCAAAACTACAGAATGGTCTCTTCACTTCAAAACTCAAAAATGAAAGTCGATGATGCTGCAATCATCACCGAAAATATCCAGCGACAAGAGAAGAGCACTGATTTAAACATTAAAAATTCTTTGAAAACAATCTCTATTTGGAAAACACTTTAAATAATATATCTTTTAAAACTTTTAAAACCCAAGTTTGAAACCATCGGAAATTAAATTCTCAACTTCTTGATTTAAATTAATTTTAATTTCCAAATTAATTTATAGTTATGTTTTATAGTTCAGTTATTTATATAGGAGACAAAAGCCAATGGTTACAAGATATATATAAAGTCAAATATTATTTCTTAATAACCTATTCAATTAATTATTAGAATTCAAAAAATCAAACTCATACATAATATATTATACAAAATTTATCATTTCCTAAATTTTAAAATCAATATGGTGTCAGTTTGCTCTGTTCAAGTGTTTTCGAAATCCCATCGATAGCGTTGATCAGACGAATCGATCGGAAACCCAAATCAACAACTCAAACAACACAATATATAAAACATTTTAAATATAGGTTTACAAAGCAAGAATAAGGATTCAAATTTGATTGACTCAAATCAAGAGAATTCTGATTCGAAGATAGGTTGGAAACAAAAGATAAGATGATTAAATTGACAGAATAAGGAATGGATAAGCTTACATAAATCGCGGGCAACCTTAACAGGGTCAACCGTGACTTCAAGAATAAGATCGATGTAGAGTTCTGGGGCAAATCTACATCCGATCTCAAGAGATAGAATTCAGGATAACAAGAGATACTAGCATCTAAACCGAGGATATATAAATGTCCGGTGAATCGATGCCTATGGTAAAGGAGTTCCACCCCTTTACAAGTCATTCAAAGATTGGCGAGACCGTCGACTCATTCTAAGGATCATTCGAAGTGGAGTTATGGAACACTCCAGAATCAAAAGAAGATGAATGGTGGGGACAAGAATGTATTTTGGAACTGCAGGGAACGTTCCAAAATTTAAAAGGAATTGAGTCAAAAAGGAAGAGATTCACACTCGAATGAAAGTGATTCTGTAAATAAATTTACCATATATGCTAAGTTTTGCCTAGAGCCAAAGCTCTGATACCAAATGTAACGACCCGATATTTTCAACCGTAGGATCGATTTCACCCTAGAGGGGGAGGGGTGAATAGGGTGATAGTATAAATTATAAAAATTAATTACGGAAGCTTATAAAATAATTTCAGCACAGATCACAGAACAATAGCAGCACAGATAATAGCAGAATAATAAATGCAGAAATAGAACGACACAGAATTTACCCAGCTTCGGCAAAACCCTGCCTACGTGCTGCCCTAAGGTTTCTACTAGAAATTAGATAGTCAGACGCTTGCACACATAAACTCGTGACACCCGCTATCGACTAAACCTAACTCTACGCTCAAAAAACCCTGCCACAACTCAGCCACTGAGTTGCGAATTCTCAAGCTACGCCACGTAGCTTGTCCCCTAATCACACGACTAGAAATTACAACGATTTAAAAAAAAATATACAAATTAAAAACAATTTAAAAACAAACAACCCTAATTTTAAAACAAAGCCTTATGATTTATAAACTTTTAAAAACAAAAGAAAGCGCCGACCCTTTTTTCCTCTTTTATATTATTGCGGCCCGTTCCCTTGTAATTGATAATGGCGGCTTGCATTTCTTGTTTGTTCCTCTTCCTTCAATAAATTAGGGCTTTCTTATAATTCGAAGAAGCCGATTCTAATTGCTCGATTGAATAGATGAATCGGCGTCCTTTTTCAGTCAATCGATGGTCTCTGTTAATTTGCTTCGACTGCTTCGAATTGATTGAGTTCGAGAGGGCTTTGGTATGTTTTTTATCCTTTTGTGCTTTAATGTTTTTTGTAGTTGAACTCAATACTGAGACTGCCGATGATGATTTGTTTATATAGGGTTTGTAACCCTTGATTTGCGTTCGTACAACTATATTTGAATTTGTCAATTTTGTTTGATCGGCCGTTCGATTATGCTTCGATGTTTGAGATGATTTCTGACCTTTTCATATGCGTATATTTTCTGACTTGATTCCCACGGTTTTGATTTTGATTACGGCTTGACTTGTTCGACGCCTTGATTGCCACGGCTTTGATTCATTTCGTGGTCACCACGATTTTGACTTTGATCAGAAACACGGCTTTGATTTCCTTTGACTTTGCCCATTTTTGGTTTCGTGAATTTAATGGTCGGCTTCGACTTTGATTCTTCCACGACTTCGACATTTACATTGTTCATTTCTGCTTCATGTTCGATTATACTGCTGCTGACTTGGTTTAAAATACTCATCTTTGAATTTGTTACGTGGTCACCACAGTGTTGAATTCATTTGACTTCGGCCATTTTAAACAAGTCTGGTTACATTATGTTGCATTCTCCACTTGCTGTTGGTCTTGTATATTCTCGTCATGCTTCTGTTTTATTGTACCTTATACTTGGTCTTGAGCATTTCCTGACCTGTGCACATTGTTGCCTTAGTCCTGGCCATTCTCTTGTTATTTCATATTCATTTGAATTGTGCATTTGTCTGCACAGTGCTTTGAGCACTTTGGTTTCATGATGTACTTGCTGCCTAGTTGCTGTGATGTCATATCTCGTAATTGTAGACTAGCTTGCACACTTTGATCTGCTTCATACCAGTAGCATTCATTAGCCCATGTGTTTCCATTGTTTATGTATTTGTGATGCTCTGGTTTTGCTATAGTCTTCAAGCATTGATGCATTTGGAGTTGGTCTTGTTGCAGTTTGGCTTTGTCTCCATGTATTTCATGTAGTATGGGTTCTCTACTGACTTGTAGTGTTCATGTTTGATCACTGGGCTTTTCATTGTGTAGTTGCCATATCTCGTGCTCGAGCTCTTTGCACACTGATGCATTCTGGAGTTGTATTCGCACCACTTTCTGTTGCAAGTGCTTGTATCATCACTATAGCATATTTTGACAGTGCCATTGTGGTCTGGTTCCTTGTTTCATTTGGTATGCTGTTTCGAACCATGTTCGCTGTGGCACTGAACTTGGTTTTGCTTCATGATGTACCTTGTTTGTGCATTGCCCCACACATCTTGTAGTTTGCTTTGGTGCACTGTTTTGGTTTTTCTGTTTGCATGCTTGAAGTCGTAGCCTGGTTTGGACATTTTATTGTCCAGGTTGCACATTTGTTCGTCTTGGTTCTGACCATGTCTGTGGTTATGTTTGTGTACTTTTCTGGTTTTGGTTTCTTGATGCAGTTTGGTCTGGTATTTTAGTCCGATTCAGTTTGCAAATAGTTTTGTTCACTTGTGATTATACTGGTCTTGTTTATATTATACTAGTCGACACTTGATTCTTGAGTTTTGGCCATTTGCACTTGTGTTGAATCCAGTTTAACAACTCGTGTTTGACCTTGTGCTGAAGTCGATATTTTATTTATATTGCACCTGAGTTGAACCCGGCTTTTCATTTGGGTTTGACCTGTGCTCACCTGTCCCTGTAACATTATCAAGTGTATATCGGTATGCACGGCCTTGTGGCATGTAAAGTAATACACTGTGCATGTCACATTGTTCGTGTGTGATGAATTCAAATGTAATTGACGACGAACAACCCAAATAACTGAGGCAAATAATATTTTCAAAATTCACATTTTATTTTATATTGCAAAAATATTTCTTTTTCAATTTTACTGCGTTAGTGAATATTTTTGCAGATTGCTCAGATGCTGGATTCTAATTGGAATGAAGTTGAAGATAAAATACAAATTGAGTGAATGAGTGATGTGTAGTGAGGTTAAATGTAAATATGAAATTGTGATGTATTTGTAATCAAAATTGTATATGTATAGTGAGAGCTTGAATTTGTACTATTCAAAATTGTAATAAATATTTGTTTGAATAAAATTTCTGTTTGAATTCAAATTCTGTGATATTTAATTTTATTTAGCAAATATTTATTTCACCTATGAAAAATAAAATAGTACATTAACAAATACATTTAAACGAATGTATATATGTTTATTATCATCAAACAAAAATCATATAAGCGCATATTCAACAATCTCCCCCTTTTGATGATAACAAACATATATTTAAGATTTTGAATATGTTAAATGTATTTGATCATTGATATATCCTAATTGCTCCCCCTATTTAAATGCTTCCTCTCTACACAAAGCTCCCCCTACATATATGCATGCAAATAAAAATATGCAAATGATCCTAGATGCAAATGGAAAATATTTGACCTTTGCTTGATTTTATTTGACAAAATCTTAACTTTTCTCTCCCCCTTTTGTTATCAGCAAAAGAATAATAGTGTTAGAGAAAATAGATAAAGTGATCGATATTAATTCAACATTAAAACTCAATTGAATATTAATATTAAATTTCAATAAAAAATGAAACAAAAATCATAAATATTTTGTTAGGCGCATATTCCACTTTTAGAATGATGGGAATGATGTCATCATATAAAACCATACAGTTGTGTCTATTTGTGGCATATTTATATCAGGAATTTGAATATCTACTAACCATGCATAACCGTTAGGACTTTTAAATGAGATTAGTAGTATTCTAATTTTATTTAAAAGAAAATGAATTCAAGTATCTTCTAACCACGCATAACCGTGAGGACTTTTAAATGGGATTAGAATCAACTTGTTTATTTAAAAATCAACTTTTGATATGCGTTCCATACATGCATAACCGTGACGACTTTTAAATGAGCATGGAAGCACATAACAAATTCCAAGTAATTCACCCATGCATAACCGTGAGGACTTTTAATGAGAGTGAATACATTGGTATTTATTTATTATTACTATTTTTTTAAGGAAAAAAATGTAAAATGAAAAACGAACGATTCCTGCTTAAAGTACCACATATTGACAAACTATATAGAATTTTGATGAGTGATGGTTGTTAGAAATATGATAGAGATAGAGATGGTCATGGAATTTTTACCAATAAAAAGTTTTATAACTCTTGTTTAAATTTCTAAAGAAATTTACTAATTATACCGTCTCGAATCATAATATATGATCAATATTAACACTCATCACTTTTTCAATCACTATTTTTCTTTTCGATAATCATTAGGGAGTCAGATTAGTCAAAATAGTCATTTAAAATCAAATTCAAACATAATTATGAAACCAATTTTTCAAAATGGCTAATCTGAAAATATGGTCAAAAATTATTTTCTCGAGGGGGTTTTATAAGAAAATTTTCTGCTATTTGAAAATTATTTGAAATGAAAAATATGCAGATATTTTCTTTGAAAAACGATGCAGTTACTAAATGTCTCAAAAATCACGTTCAACTAGTAATTTTTCTATCAACTAGATTACCAGTGTAATCTGCATCTGAATTTCTTTTTCACTCAAAATTATCATTAATTGAATTTGATTGGCCAAACCATGAAGGGTGCACCAAAAAATTTCAAACTCAATTTTAACAGCAATTTAAATGACATTCTCTTGAATTTGAAATGAAGCCGTGTAAATAATCAAAAACCGTGAATTTTGAGTTAGCCGTATTATAACCAAATGTATTATCATCCAACAAAACACTATTTTTAATCCAAATTAATATATATGGAGTAATTCAAAGAATCTAGAGATTTTTATAGTGTTTTTGGCATAAGAATATAATTGGCCAACTATTTTGAATAAGTCAGAATCATCATCTTTTCATCATCACATTATTGGCTGATTTAATTCAGAATACGGTGCAGATTATCACATTTAATATATCGTTCAAAATATACCATTACCTGTTTTACCTTTACGATATTTTTCGTTGTTGCCCATTGTGATTCTATCGCCTTTATACTAGGCTAAGGAACTTTTCTTTGTTGCTCGGTGTGCTCTCGGAACAGCCAAAAATCCAGAGAACACTATTGTTGTTTCTTAGCCTGCCACCACACCTACACGTTGAAAGATTTTTGTGACCTATTTGTTTTTATAGATCCATGGTCGTTAGTGGTAGAAGATTTAGAAAAATAATTTTGTGAAGACCCAAAACTATTTATATTTGTTCCCTTTGGCATCCAAATTTGTTTAACTTTGAGAGATTTTATATTTGTGCCTTTTGGAACCCAAATTGATATAGTTTTCACATGTTTGGGTCTATACCAACAATTATTGTGATTGTGTCCATATTTTCTACAAATTGTGCACATAGAATTAACTTGATAAATATCGCTTTCAACAATTTTTGATTTATTATATCCAAGTCCTTGTCTAACCAAACAGTTTGCTTTCCTAATAGCATATTCAACGATTTTTCACTTTTGGAAAATTTATCTAAAGTCGTTGACAATTGTTGGACTTGTGTTTTGAGAGACTCATTTTCGTTTAACAATTGTGTGCACTTTTTAATAGAATTCTCTCTTCTAGTATTTTCATTCTCTTTTAAAATCAGAATTTTATTTTCAAGCGATTTTATTTTAATTTCTGATTTTTTAATTTCTTCATCAAACGTTGGACACTTATCACACTTAGGGATCCTACTTTGATAGGTTGTAACTAATTGGTCAAGTTGTTCATTTAATTCTATCAAAGTGTCTTTTTGCGATTCAAGTTTAGTTTATTTTTCCCTAAGTCGTTCAAAACAGCCATTTACTTCGTGGAAATAAATAAGTAATTCAGAGTGAGTAAGTTTTGATACCTCGCTTGGCTCGTCATCGTCGCTATCGGTTATATTCCCATGAAGGCACATATCTGCTTTCTCACTTTCACTGCTATCGCTTTTATTCCACGTGGCTGTAAAACATCTTCATTTTGATTTCTTTTCTTTGTCGAGTTGAAATCGGGGATAATTGGGCTTGA
The DNA here is from genome assembly GCA_030765085.1 of Allium cepa. NCBI lineage: Eukaryota > Viridiplantae > Streptophyta > Magnoliopsida > Asparagales > Amaryllidaceae > Allium > Allium cepa. Next base: position 475,869,613 of record CM060932.1, read on the forward strand.
TATCACCGGGTTTGTTGCAAATGATCCCGTGTTCTTCCGAGTTGTCCAGTGCTTTGATTATTCTGCTTTTTAATTTTTTATTTAGAGCTGGATTTCCGTATTTGTGGCTCCAACTTTTGAATTTCTTCATTATTAATGCCAGCTCGGCTGCTCCATCATCATCATCCTCATCACAACTGCTATTTACCAATCCTATTAAGCACATTTCTTTAACTGAGTCGGTTGTGGAGGACTTCTCATTGCTGTTGACTTTTGCACCATATATTGCATCGAAAGTATTCCAGATTTCCTGTGCATTTTCACAATGAGAAATGAAATTAAAATTATCTTGATTAATATGAGAATATAATATATGCATAGCAAGAGCATTGATCGAGATAATTTTCTTATCTGTTATGTCACACCCATTTTCAATAATATCCCAACATTTAATATTAACAGATTTTAAATAAAATTCCATTTTCAATTTCCAATTCAAAAAATCTATTCCATCGAAAATAGAAGGAATAATATTGGAACGAATCTCAAAATTATTATTAAAAGAAGCCATTTTAAAAATTCAAATTTTTAAAACAAAAACCGATTTTTTTATAACACGAATTTTTAAAACAAAAATTGATTTTTGAAACACGAATTTTTAAAACAAAAATTGACTTCTATTCCTAGCTCTGATACCACTTGTAGGATCGATTTCACCCTAGGGGGGGTTGAATAGGGTGATAGTATAAATTATAAAAATTAATTACGGAAGCTTATAAAATAATTTCAACACAGATCACAGAACAATAGCAGCACAGATAATAGCAGAATAATAAATGCAGAAATAGAACGACACAGAATTTACCCAGCTTCGGCAAAACCCTGCCTACGTGCTGCCCCCAAGGTTTCTACTAGAAATTAGATAGTCAGACGCTTGCACACGTAAACTCGCGACACCCGCTATCGACTAAACCTAACTATACGCTCAAAACCATGCAAAAACTCAGCCACTGAGTTGCGAATTCTCAAGCTACGCCACGTAGCTTGTCCCCTAGTCACACAACTAGAAATTACAACGATTTAAAAAAAAAGAAATATACAAATTAAAAACAATTTAAAAACAAACAACCCTAATTTTAAAACAAAGCCTTATAATTTATAAACTTTTAAAAACAAAAGAAAGGGCCGGCCCCTTTTTCCTCTTTTATATTATTGCGGCCCGTTCCCTTGTAATTGATAATAGCGGCTTGCGTTTCTTGTTCGTTCCTCTTCCTTCAATAAATTAAGGCTTTCGTATAATTCGAAGAAGCCGATTCTAATTGCTCGATTGAATAGATGAATCAGCGTCCTTTTTCAGTCAATCGATGCTCTCTGTTAATTTGCTTCGACTGCTTCGAATTGATTGAGTTCGAGAGGGCTTTGGTATGTTTTTTATCCTTTTGTGCTTTAATGTTTTTTGTAGTTGAACTCAATACTGAGACTGCCGATGATGATTTGTTTATATAGGGTTTGTAACCCTAGATTTGCGTTCGTACAACTATATTTGAATTTGTCAATTTTGTTTGATCGGCCGTTCGATTATGCTTTGATGTTTGAGATGATTTCTGACCTTTTCATATGCGTATATTTTCTGACTTGATTCCCACGGTTTTGATTTTAATTATGGCTTGACTTGTTTGACGCCTTGATTGCCAGGGCTTTGATTCATTTCGTGGTCACCACGATTTTGACTTTGATCAGAAACACGGCTTTGATTTCCTTTGACTTTGCCCAATTTTTGGTTTCGTGAATTTAATGGTCGGCTTTGACTTTGATTCTTCCACGACTTCAACATTTACATTGTTCATTTCTACTTCATGTTCGATTATACTGCTGTTGACTTGGTTTAAAATACTCGGCTTTGAATTTGTTACGTGGTCACCACGGTGTTGAATTCATTTGACTTCGGCCATTTTAAACAAGTCTGGTTACATTATGTTGCATTCTCCACTTGCTGTTGGTCTTGTATATTCTCGTCATGCTTCTGTTTTATTGTACCTTATACTTGGTCTTGAGCATTTCCTGACTTGTGCACATTGTTGCCTTAGTCCTGGCCATTCTCTTGTTATTTCATATTCATTTGAATTGTGCATTTGTCTGCACTGTGCATTGAGCACTTTGGTTTCATGATGTACTTGCTGCCTGGTTGCTGTGATGTCATATCTCATAATTGTAGACTAGCTTGCATACTTTGATCTGCTTCATACCAGTAGCATTCATTAGCTCATGTGTTTCCATTGTTTATGTATTTGTGATACTCTGGTTTTGCTGTAGTCTTCAAGCATTGATGCATTTGGAGTTGGTCTTGTTGCAGTTTGTCTTTGTCTCCATGTATTTCATGTAGTATGGGTTCTTTACTGACTTGTAGTGTTCATGTTTGATCATTGGGCTTTGCATTGTGTAGTTGCCATATCTCGTGCTCGAGCTCTTTGCACACTGATGCATTCTGGAGTTGTATTCGCACCACTTTCTGTTGCAAGTGCTTGTATCATCACTATAGCATATTTTGACAGTGCCATTGTGGTCTGGTTCCTTGTTTCATTTGGTATTCTGTTTCGAACCATGTTCGTTGTGGCACTGAACTTGGTTTTGCTTCATGATGTACCTTGTTTGTGCATTGCCCCACACATCTTGTAGTTTGCTTTAGTGCACTGTTTTGGTTTTTCTGTTTGCATGCTTGAAGTCGTAGCCTGGTCTGGACATTATATTGTTCAGGTTGCACATTTGTTCGTCTTGGTTCTGACCATGTCTGTGGTTATGTTTGTGTACTTTTCTGGTTTTGGTTTCTCGATGCAGTTTGGTCAGGTATTTTAGTCCGATTCAGTTTGCAAATATTTTTGTTCATTTGTGATTATACTGATCTTGTTTATATTGGACTAGTCGACACTTGATTCTTGAGTTTTGGCCATTTGCACTTGTGTTGAATCCAGTTTCACAACTCGGGTTTGACCTTGTGCTGAAGTCGATATTTTATTTATATTGCACCTGAGTTGAACCCGGCTTTTCATTTGGGTTTGACCTGTGCTCACCTGTCCCTGTAACATTATCAAGTGTATATCGGTGCGCACGGCCTTGTGACATGTACAGTGATACATTGTGTATGTCACATTGTTCGTGTGTGATGAATTCAAATGTAAATGACGACGAACAACCCAAATAACTGAGGCAAATAATATTTTCAAAATTCACATTTTATTTTATATTGCAAAAATATTTCTTTTTCAATTTTACCGCGTTAGTGAATATTTTTGCAGATTGCTTAGATGCTGGATTCTAACTGGAATGAAGTTGAAGATAAAATACGAATTGAGTGAATGAGTGATGTGTAGTGAGGTTAAATGTAAATATGAAATTGTGATGTATTTATAATCAAAATTGTATATGTATAGTGAGAGCTTGAATTTGTACTATTCAAAATTGTAATAAATATTTGTTTGAATAAAATTTCTGTTTGAATTCAAATTCTGTGATATTTAATTTTATTCAGCAAATATTTATTTCACCTATGAAAAATAAAATAGTACATTAACAAATACATTTAAACGAATGTATATATGTTTATTATCATCAAACAAAAATCATATAAGCTCATATTCAACATCAACCATTCGCATCCGCACATGTCGGACTTGAATAGCTTAAAATACCAAATTGTAATTTAAATTTGGCAAAACACAGCATAAACGGTAAATAAATAGTCACAGATCACAGAAACGGAGTAATAAAATGCAACGGAAGTAAAGAAATGGTAGTTCATGAAGCTACTATATAAAAACATTAGAGTCAAACAAGATACAATAGAGATAACAAGATACAACGGAGGTCTCAACATGATAACCAGGTATGAATCAGAATACATCACTGGAACCAACCGGATAACTGGAATCAACTGGATAACCGAAAGTGAAATAGATAGCTATATCTTCAAGCAAAGCTTCCAACTTCGAAGGTGAGTCTCAAATGCTGTATCACTCAGTCTGACTCGAGCGTAAAGCAAAACACAAAACACTCGATTCAGGACATACATACTTATACAATGTAAACCAACTCAAGTGAACTGTAATATAAGGTACAACTAACTTAAAGGATGCTTGGGACCGCCCATCCTCTAAGGATCCGTTAAACTATTTACTATGTAGTAATATTTCGCTATTATAATAATGTCTATAATAAAATAAACTTACTTTTTAATAGCGTTAAGGGGTTACCCATGTAGCCCTTAACACGTAATAGTGCCAGTAGTATATATAGTACCGTAATACCTCCTAATCGGGAGGCTACCAGAGGATACTCCATAGGTACGACACAAATCAAACTCGTACAAGGTGCGTTAGGGTAGGTGACACGGCATAATTAGGCAATGGCAGGGTAGATATACCAATTACACTTCCGGGACGGTGGTAACGCGTAGCAGCTACTACCGCCCACCTTGAGCCACACCCCCAAATCAAAAATCAAAAGCGGCCACCGAATCAATCTCAAAGTCAGAATATAATATAGAAGGAGTGTGTCCGATCAGAGGAATGACCTCATTAGCCCGTCGATTGCTCCTCTTTTAGCCACCTTATGCCAACTCACGGGAGTCGGGTCCACGTTCATACCACAAAGGACGTCGCCACCATCCTACTTCATTCTGGAATCTCCACTACGTACGCAGTTGTTAAAGTGGTTTTCGGAGTTGGCAGAGAGTATGACAACTTCCGATCCCGGTCTCTTTAACAACCAAACGTTATTATAACCCAATGGATATTTATTTCAAAATCATTTATACTTTCAAACCAAACTAGCATATCCATTTCAAAATCATATCATTTCTTTCAAAATAGTATATACTTTAAAAAAATATCATACTCATTTCAAAACCATATCATAATAGTATCATTTCCATTTCAAAACTAATTCAATAATATATCATTTAAATAAAACCCTAATTTCCAAATCATTGAATATTTCCATCAATTTACTAAACTTGAAATATTCCTTTAAATTATCTTAGCATTTTGGAAATGTAACCTTAAGGAATCATAGCATTTTTGGAATGTAATACTTTCCACTTTTATATAATCAAAGTATTTATATACTTACAAATTTTAACATGGTCATTTTATAATAGCCTTATAGTTAAATAAACTTTGTTACTGTAATATCCAATTTAAAGCTGAAATTCTTATGTTAAGTTAAAAGTACCTTATTAACTTACATTATTATTACAATAAAGAAGCTTTATTATTTTAATCATTTAAAATATGCCATTTACATTAATTAAAACTTACATATCAAATGTACATTATCAACTTACATTTTATTATTACAGTAAGGAACATTTATCATTTTAATCAATTTAAAATACACCATTACATTAATTAAAACTTACATGTCAAATGTACGTTTTAACTTACATTTATTACAATAAAGAGCATTTATCATTTTAATCAATATTACACTAATTAAAACTTACATTATCAAATGTACATTTTAATTTACATGTCTATTACAGTAAAGAGCATTTATTATTTTAATCAACACTACACTAATTAAAACTTACATTATCAAATGTACATTTTAATTTACATTTCTATTACAGTAAAGAGCATTTATCATTTAATCAATATTACATTAATTAAAATTTTACATGTTTCTTTCATTAATTAAAACTTTACATGTTTCGTTCATTAATTAGAACTTTACATGTTTCTTGCATTAATTAAAAACTTTACACGTTTCTTTCATTAATTAAAACTTTACATGTTTCTTGCATTAATTAAAAACTATACACGTTTCTTTGATTAATCAGCACTTTACACATTTCTTTCATAAATTAAAACTTTACATGTTTCTTGCAATAACTAAAAACTTTACACATTTCTTTCATTAATTAAGACTTTACACATTTCTTTCATAAATTAAAACTTTACACGTTTCTTTCATAAATTAAAACTTTACATGTTTCTTGCATTAATTAAAACTTTACATATTTCTTGCATTAATTAAAAACTTTACACGTTTCTTTCATTAATTAGGACTTTACACATTTCTTTCATAAATTAAAACTTTACACGTTTCTTGCATTAACTAAAAACTTTACACATTTCTTTCATAAATTAAAACTTTACATGTTTCTTACATTAATTAAACTTTACATGTTTCTTTCATTAATTAGGACTTTACACATTTCTTTCATAAATTAAATCTTTACACGTTTCTTTCATAAATTAAAACTTTACACGTTTCTTGCATTAATTAAAACTTTACATGTTTTTGGCATTAATTAAAACTTTACATGTTTCTTTCATTAATTAGGACTTTACACATTTCTTTCATAAACTAAAACTGTACATGTTTCTTGCATTAACTATAACTTTACACTTTAAACCAATTATCAGCTTATAACATTTTAACTTATAAAAATTGATATCTCTTTATATTTCAAATCTTTAAATCAAATTTTAAGTTAAAATTCCATATATTCCAAAATTTCAAAATACTTAATAAATTTTTAGGAAAATATTACTTTAAAAATATTAACCATGGGCCTGTATAATATTTTCTAACCCAGGTCAAGTGATACGGATATGAATCATTTCAATCCGTAATTTAAAAAGAAAAATCTGGGGCAATCCCAATAAAAATAAACATGACAAAAATCAATAAAAAAATCACTCGAGCCTATCATTTCAGCCCATAGTGATATTCCTTATCATAAAGTCCGTTCGGCTATGTATCATTTCAATCCATAGTGATAGGGAACTTGCAGTGGTGATTAATAGACATAAAATAACAATATACATATAATATCATAACAAATGATGTAACAAATATATAAACGACATTTATCATCATGTAGTCACAACACAGGTATATATGCATGACATATCAATGTCTACAGATTCACTTGTCATTTTTTTCACAAAACTATAAGTACATATGTCTAGAGTGATAAAAACTCACCTTTTTAAACTAAAATCGACGAATTGAGAAAAAAATCCAAACCCCGCAAAGCACAAAAAAGCACGACAAAGCACAATGCGAACTTGAGTGGACGAAGAGTCAGATCCAAATCTTGTATGCAAACAAATATTACATACATAAGAATCTGATTCAACACAAAGCAATAGATGTTAAAACAATGGAAAAATAAATGAATCAAAGTGACATAACTTGCCTTAATCAATCAATGGCTTGGTTACACCACATATGGTTTCAACCATCATCTTATATTGCTTGGTCATGATGGTTAGAGGTGTGCCAGAGGCCAGAGGCTGAGTATAAGCATGAAGAACAAAGAAGAAACGAAAAGAGAAAAAAAAAGAGGAAGAGAAGCCATGGATCTAGAGCTTGAATATAATTTTCTTTCACGCAAATGATAATGAGAAGTTTTGGGAAGTTTTTATGTGTGATAGGCAAGAGAAATTCATGGCTAGATTAAAGGAATGAACGGCTAAGGTAAGTAATAAAGAGGTTATGCAATAAAAGACAAGATTTTGAATGGTTTGGAAAATAAAATGGCAACAAATACTTGATGTATTTAGTGAAAAAATTTCTTTCTTTCAAGAGATGAAATGAGAAATGGAATAAAATGAGATATGTTTGAGGAGTTTTCTGCATGAATGATAAAAGGAAATACACAGCTATATAAGGAAAAAAACAGCTAAGGAGTTATGAATACTAGGGAAACGGAAAAGCATAAGTTAAGGAGGAAGAAACGTATAATATATTTTATTTTTAAATACAAATAAAAAAATGAGAGATGGGAAATAATTTTTTTGTATGTGAATTTTCAACTTGATATGCAAGGCTGTGAGTAGAGTAATTCATGGCTAGGAATGAGGAGGAAACGACTAGAAAATAATAAAGGCCATGCAAATGAAAAAGGCAAGAGTTTAAACAATGAAACATATGCCTCTCAAATTTCTCCAAGCCATTTATTTGCATACATTTCTTTCTAGAAATGAAATGTGAAGTGAATGTATACGTGAATTATGAATTGGAGTGGATGGAAAGAAAAGGTTTGAATAGCTAAAGAGGAGTAAATGATAGGAAAACAAAAAGGCAAGAGGAGTAATTATGGCTAGGAATGAGGAGGAAACAGCTAGAAAATAATAAAGGCCACGCAATTGAAAAAGGCAAGAGTTTAAACAATGAAACATATGCCTCTTAAATTTCTCCAAGCCATTTATTTGCATATATTTCTTTCTAGAAATGAAATGTGAAGTAAATGTGTACGTGAATTATGAAGTGGAGTGGATGGCAAGAAAAGATTTGAACAGCTAAAGAGGAGTAAATGATAGGAAAACAAAAAGGCTAGGAAATAAAAGGCAAGAAATAAGGAGAAAGAAACACACGCACACACACATATTATTCTTAAATGCAATTGAAAAGAGGATGTTTTGAGATGTTTGTACGTGATTAATAAGAGCAATTCACGGCTATGAGTGGTGAATGGCTAGGGTAAGTAATAAAGAGGATGGGTAAATAAAAAGACAAGCATTAAAGAAATGTGAAGCATGCCTCCTTGATTTCTTCCAAGCCTTTTATGAAAATATATTCACACAAGTAAAATCCAATAAATAAAGTTAGAATAAACAAAATAGAAAAATAAAATAAAATAACATAGAAAATAATAATATAGAAATGAACATAGAAAAATAGAAATAGAAATATAGAAAATAACTGCCTATAAAATGCTGTAATTTATCTAATTTAAAAAGTATAACTCAGAATTTAACGAAACGAAAAGCATAACAGATATCATAAATAGATTCTGCTTCAAAGAAAAAGATTAAAATTTAAAAATTCCATTTTTTTTTTAAATTTAAGCTGAAAATTCAAATTTTGACCAAAACATAAAATTTTCAAAAATTGTTAATTTATTGCATTTGAAAAATAAATTACAAACAAATTCCAAAATTACATTGGAAAAATTCTAAAAATTCACTTTTAAATGATTTAAAAATCAAAATTTCAAATAAAAATTTAATTAAAAATATTCACAAAATTATGGGTTGTTACAGGCTTTGTGTGAGGTTTGATGCTTGCATGAGTTCTGTGTGTATGTTTAAGGATATGGTGCCTGCATTCGTATGTACATGTACATGCGTGTGTATGTTTACACTCTACTTTAGTTACTTTGTACATTTTCTTTGCTAAATTGAATTAAGCTGCCTCTTTCATGGGTATTGCTTTGGTATGCCACTTTTTGTTACACTCCTAATTTCATTTGCATGTTTTTGTGTTCATTAGCGCGTGCGTGGTTTAAAGTGTGTTGTATAACTGGAAATGATTATGCCTGTGCACATATATTTTATACACAAAGACACTATGTGTGTGAGAGGGTTGTGAGTGTGTATTAGTAGTGTGAAGTGTGTGTGTTCGAGTGTTGAGTGTCGGCAAATGGCTGATGTGTTTTTCATCCATGCATGATGTGTGAGTTTGATCATGGAACAGGGTGTATGTGGATGTAAGTGTGTGTTTTCATGTTTTCCTGTGAATGTGCATGCATCTGTGTGTATGTGTTGTGTGTGTAATTGTATGTGTTTGTTTGTGAAGCTAATATGACCATGTATATATGTTTGTGTGAGGGTGCATAAGTGTATTTGTGTGTGATCCGTTAAGTTAAGTAATATATTTCAATAAATATATATATATTTATCATTATACACTTACACACACACATATATATTAATGTTTAACGAAACAATGAAGAAAATTTTATAATATTGTTTAAGGGAAAATTAAATTGGTTAATGAACTTGTATGTATAATCAATGTATTTACAAAGATTTACAAAGATTATGTAACTTAAATTATGGATTTTAAGTAGAAATTTCTAAAGGCTTATTTAGTCGAATATTACCTTATATCCGTCAACAAAAAAACATTTACCTTAAATACTAAAATTATTATTATGTTTCAAACAATATATATATTATTTATTTTGAATGCTGAATATATATATATATATATATATATATATATATATATTCATGGATTCTTAGTTAATCTATTTCATCTTGCTTTCCTTATTTGCTTCTTTGTAAATGATGTAAATGGTACTAATTAGATATTGAATTGTTTTTTATAATTATTTTTATTCGATTATCTAGTTCGTAATTTTCTGTTCGGTTTTTTTCTGTACACTGATTGGGAGTATATGAAGTAATGAAACATAGATTTGGAAATATAAATTATTGTATTTTATAAGCTGCTAATTAGTTTAATACGAAAATGTTTCTGATTAAATTTTTTATTCAAAATAAGTATGTGTATATATAATATTTGGAAAACAAGTAATTATTATAAATAAAGAGTTTTGAAGTATAGTTTAGATAATTGTCTAATTAAACCTGAAATACATATTTATTGTTCGTCTTTTAGTATTTGTTTTGTTATATTTATAATTACATTTTTGAAATGCTTTATTATTAAGTGTCCATTCGGTTATTTATATTTATTTGAATAAACTATCTTTATATATTAGTTTTTGTTGCTTTCTTATCTGCTTTTTATTGATTCCAATAATATGAGTGATTTGCCATTGATATTGATTTGATTTGTCTTGTATTTTAAGATGATACGATTTTGACATTTTTTATATTTGATTTGTGAGATTTCATTTCTATATGGCAAGAAATTTGAATAGCGGAATTAGTGACACCATTTGGTACAGAATTTTCGGTAATACTTTTTGGGCTATTCATTGGACTTATCATATAGAGATATCGAGTATGGATTGGGTGTAGTTTATAAACATTGAATAATTATTCCAATAACATGCAGTGGTATGGGATTCCGTTATGTTATTGGTTTGATTATTCATTGTAGTAAATGTCACTCGAATGAGAATTACTAATGTAAATGTTGTGATACTTGCGACTATATTACATCCATGTGTTGACTTATAGGCAGAGCCATGTGTCGACAAAGGATTAGAGATCTAACATATCATAGTCATGTGCTGACTTATATGGAGCAGTGTATCAGGTTACCTTGTGTTATATGTAGATATAGGATGAGTTCTACATGTCGTCCAGCCATGTCCAGCTCCCTTTATGGTTTGGGATTGAGCTAGATTGGTCAGTATCCACCTTGGCGGCTTGATCATGGGGTCACGTCCAGATCCGCAACATCATTATTGGTTATTATATTTGATGCGCATCATGGTAGTAGTAGATAAGTAGTTGCCCATAGCCCCTTATGTCAGATAGGCCAACAGTCTGTTGCCATAAGGACAAGTGCAGGATCGTGACCAAGGCTATACATAGATGAGCCATGGGTGGATGTGGATCACGATGTCCATCGAGATAATCGAAGACTGTAGTAATAGATCTGGCTATTAGAGGGAGGCTAGTAGATCCTAGGTTCCTGAAGCATGTTGTGTGCTACTAGTCTCCCTTTCTGGTTTGGGGTTACGTATGTGTTGTGAATTAACATAAATTATTTACTATCTAATGAGTTGGCTACACTAGAGACTATATGCCTAATGTATAGTCAGTCCCTATATATCCATACTCTTCTAGTTTTATATTTTGGAGATAGCCTTTGTTTATTGGTTATGATAGATTATCTTTGTGAATTGTATGATATTGGATATCATTTTAGATGATTTGATGGGCTACCTCACATTATCTATTGATTATATGATTTTGTGATATTGTATTAGGACATTGTTATGTGTTAGCCCAATTCACTTGATGATTTCATTTTCTATGATGAAGATTTATAATAGGAATGATTCAGTCATTAAATATAGTATTCCTGATTTCTTTTGAATTATTTTATATGGTTGATGACATCTTTATGTGAGGTTTTGCTGGTATTTATATTATGAGATATTTTAGTGATATTTTAAGTTGTTGTAATTTTAAACTATGCACACATCTCTCTTTAAGTACGTGCATGTGTTACAGTATGAACATTAACACGAGTTGTTGTTATGTTGTATTATCATGGTATTAGCCTAACATATACTTTTTCAACCCTATGATTTAGACATAGTCTAACCCGTATATTATTTATATAATACTCGGGTCAGTTTGAGACATTTCAGGTAAAAGAGCGACAAGACCAACATTTGTTTTATTAGGCTTAGAGGAGTTTCTATTAGGACTTTTATTTTATACTTATATGACACTGATTCACTGTATATGTATGACATTGAGCTGTATATGGATTATTTGTCTTATTTTATTGCGAGAGTTGTCGTTCGCGTTATTTGTATCTAAACTGTATCATATATCATATATTATATATTATATATTATATATTATATTATAAATTATTGCTCAATTGACTCTATTTTCTTTGTTATTTACTATATATTATGTATTGTTCTATCTTAGAGGAACATATGTTTATTGCTTTGTACTGATATTGTGTACGTATAAATTAGTTATTTATTTGATGTTTTAGTATGCACTAGTATTAGTCCAAATGAATATTAACATATGCGCCACACATCGCCTCATTCTTCATGTTATCCAACAGTATTATTATGTAATACTTTTGGGTGGTATGGGTATAGAGATGGGGGTGTCACACATTGTTTTCTTCCCTTCATATTTAGCCTAAGTTCTCCTTTATTGAAGATGCTTTAAAGCTATTATCCTTTTGAGTGGAATAAATTTTCCACAACTTATTAACGCCATGAAATAAAGTAAGAAAATCATGCACGTACAAAAATATACTACCCTTATTTTCCTCCCTCCATTTCCTTAGAATTCTTTTTTGAGGTCCTATAGCATCATCTATAAATCGTAGGCTAAATATAAGTCTATTAGTCCCCGTTGTTTCCCTTTGCAACCCCACTTTAAACTTAAGAAAGTAAAAAATATTTGTTTTGCCTTTATATGTTCCGTATAATATAGAAAATGTTTATTTATATTTTTATTATTTCAAAGCTCATTGAAAATATTGTATAAATTTTAGTTTTTATATTTACTTTCATTCGTTCAATCCAGCATGAACAAATTTTCGATGCAATTCCACAAACTCCAAACATTAACGAATCAATTTGAGAAAATCAAATGTATTATAAACTCTAGCGTAAGAAGAGGAACAAATATTTTCTATTAATGAATGTCAATTATCTAAGGACGTAAAAATTAAAGTAAATCTTCATTCTAACTTTCACGAATTGGAGAAGGTAATAAGATAAAGACGATAAATTAAAGAGAAGATATGTAAAACACTCTCTTTAAGTTTCAAAATGAACAATGCTCTGCAAGTATTTGCAGAGAACCTTGTAGATATTTGTAGAAAAATCTGTAAATATTTGAATTTTGCACTGCAACAATTATAGAGTTTTCTGCAATTGTATATAAAGTTTTATGAAATATACGCAGGCAATTCTGCAAATATTTGCATAATTTACCACAAATATATGCATTTTTTTCAAAAGAAATTCAAAACTATTTATTTTGATTATAGGAACATCGATTATTATTTAGATTTAATTTTTGAACTAAAAATTTTGTTTATACCGAATTAGAAATTGAGATGTATTTTAAAATGTGTTTTGGGAATGGTTTTTCACGTATCAATTCTAAGAACAACCGATGAAACCAACTTTCCACTAAATTTAATGCTAGGAAAAAGGAAAAGGATAAGGAACAAGAAAAAAAATAAAGGATAAAATTGATAAAAGAATGTGACGGCCTGGATTTTCGACGTCCGAAAATCGACATCAATACGTCCATTGTATTACATGTCGACCAATCGAGTGCCGGAAATACCATATCGTTTGGAGAAAAGAAGAAAGAGGTAGAAGAAGAAAATAGAAATAACAACATAGAATCTCGCAATAACAGCGGAACAATATATAATAGATAATAACATGTCTTTGTACAAAAAGAAACTATATCTGTTATTTACATATTATTTACATATTACATCATCGGAGTACAACACATCAACAACACAATACCGGATAGTTATAATAATTTGTCCTCTAAAATGCTGAATATACAGCCTACAATACACAGCGGAATAAAAATCAAGTACGTGTGATACGTCTTTGTCATCCAGCTCGACCTCTGAACTCCATAGCATCCTATCCGGTATCTGTAATACTCGGTCTGACTCGAGCATTATAATAAAATAAACCCAGGTCAGTCTGGAAAACCAGCGTGAGAAACAAACTCAATTTGAATTATTAAAGTTATCAAAATCCTTTGAAAATCAAGGGTATCTCGTAAGATCACGCAGTACATAAACATGATGGGTTTTTACCTTACGATAACCAAAACATTTCATATCAAATTCTTTGATATTATAATAATGTATAAGTACAAATACTTATTCAAATAACTAAAATTGTTACATTTATTAAATTCCAGCATACCGGGCTCTACAACCAAAACTGTCAAAGCACGTATTAGAGAATCGATTCCATACGAATGACTAGGCACTGGGGTATCACCTGTCATAGCACACGTATAGAGAAATGCATCGAGGACCACGCCAGGATCCCCTATAATACAAGGCCAAACTACCCGTAAGATAAATAGACCGAATATGTTATCACCGTGGGTGTTCCCACCCTTTCCGAGCTCCTTCCATGTATCGTAGTAATAATATCAGAGGGTATCTGGAAAGGTGATAAACATACCCTAATTGGGTGCAGCCCACTTAGCCTTGCTACATCTCCCCTGCTTTTTAGTCATTCCCGGTTGATGAGGCTAGAGGCTACGACTACCTTTTTAAAGGAACTTTCACTTCGAATGCTCATTGTCCTTCAATGAAAATGTACCGATAGCATTCATCCATACAAGTCCATTCTAGGTCCGAACGGAACCGAAGGCAATATTCCTACTACATCCATTTTGGAATCATCCTCAAGATTAGTAGTGATTAGCCCTTGCACTTCACTGCTCCATCTTTGACTCCATGCTCTTGTCCTCATTTCAAAAATATACTCGTTGGATCGAAGTGGTTTTCGGATAACTTATCTGATCCCGGTCTCTTCGAAATAACGTTCGATATTTTTCGATAAACTCAACCCCGGTTCTTTAGGAAATAAATAAACAAAAATAAGATCAGAGATCACCTCCTAACTGTTTAGTGGACGGATTTCCTTAAAATCGTCGTAGAAGAAAGAAACGAGTTTATACGTACAGTGTAGCACATCGAACGGTAACTGTACCATATAATTCTTGTGTTTTCTTCTAGGTATTCCCAAAGTTATATTTTGGGTCCAGATTTGATAGTCGGTTATTTAACTATCAAATAAATAATCATTCAACCAAATATTTCCTATTCCGCTGACAATACAAAATCTCTTTTTAATTTAATTTTAAATAAATTAAATCTCTTTATCCAAAAGTATATACTTATCTTATCGAATTTAGCATATTCAAAAACTATATTTTTTTTTTAAATATTTGAAAACTTTTTTTTAAATAATATGGAAAGTACCACCGCGGTATCAATCATGGATACACAGCTCAATGGTTATGTCACTATCCTAGAGAAATCCAAAACTTAAATGCAGGCACTCACTACCTCTGATTTCGCCATGAAAGTATACCATTACTTTTCAAAAACTCTATTAAATAATTTCCTCAAAATAATACTTATAAAATTTCTATATAAGTTTACAAGTTAAATTTAGGCAAACACTCTTTAATAAAGTTATTATATAAAATCTTAATATTGAATAATTTATCTTTTAAAATAATAGTATTGATAAATTCTTAAATAATAATTGACTTAATATAAAGTAACTTAATTGATAATTAAATGTACTTTAAACAATTTAAAACAACTAAATAACTAATTTTTTGAAACATTCTAAAGCACTTTTTTTAATTTCTTAGCTAATAATTAAAAATCCTTCCTTTTAAAACAAACTCAATTCCTCAATAAAAATATTTCCAATTCCAATATAACCATTTCAACATTTATAAATCTCTCTCGATTTATTCCCAATTTGATTTACGTCCCAATTCTGTAAATCCTCTTTTCTCATTTCTAAAATAAATCTACCATCTATTTTTAAGCCGATTTTCCCATTTCCTTATAAATCCTCACTGTGAATTTATAACTTCAAATTTATCCACTGATAATCACTTCATTTTATTTATAAACCTTGTTTATAAATTCCATAGTCTCGTTTCCCGTTAAAAAAGGTTTCACAATGCTTAACCGATTTTAAATTGATTTCTAAATTAAATTCCACTTTTAAATCAATTTCCCAAATAACCTAACTTTATTCCAAAACCCTACCCTAATTCCGATTCCACCTCCTTTTCATAAATTAAAATCTTATTTAAAATCTAGTATTACAATTTCATATCTTATTTCCAAATTAGCTTTATATTTTTCCAACTATTTAAAATCTTGATTTTTATAATAAATCCTTTCACACTTAACCAAATATCGCTTAGATTTTATTATTTAAAATCCTTTTATTTAAATTATTCCAAAATCTCTACTTTTCCCTTTTCCGAAATTATTAAGTACAAATTTAAAATCAACTATTTATTTTACCTAAATTCTTTTCTTTTAATTAATCCAAATTTCAATATAAATACTTCACTTCCAAAATCCCTTTAAATTTCTTTTCAAAAACTCATTATATATGACATTTAAAATATCAAAATATAGGCCCGTAATACCATAACATATAATAAATTCAATCACACAATAATCTATCATAGATTTCTCAAACAAATCATATATCAATATATATAAAAATTAAATTCAACATTTTTGAGGAATCCGGTTGGATCCCTCCAACCTGTTTTTCCCACATCTACAGATGTTAATATAAATATAAAAGTACCAGTCCCACTTTAAAGGGGATATCGCGGTATATAGGGTCATCCGCTATTATGCGGGGTGCATAAGGTCTCATCCGCTGTATATATGTGGGAATATCGATCACTCCAATATATATACCAGTATATATAACATCACATTCAACTGATAAAATATATCAATTCAACCAATCAACCAATAATTAATTTTAACCATTTAAAATTAATTGTGGTAATCTAAAATTGAGTGAGATTAACTTGCATTGATTTTTGTTGTCGCTGGGACGTTCCGCTTTGGAACTAAAACCGAGCGACCCCCATTTTAGCCCAAATTTTGACTGCCTCCAAATCCGTCCAAACCAGTTCCATTGCGAAGCGCTCGTGATTACGATCGCAATGGAAAAATCCGTGCCTCAAATCGACCTCGTACGCAGGAGTTATAGATTTTTATAAGTTATCGAACAATTCATATTAATTAAAATAACTAATAAAAATTCCACCTTAATTACAACTCTACACCTCTCCCCAACTTCATCTTCTTCGTTCTAGGTAATGCACAGCAGACACACATATCCAAAACTCGTCGTGCACGTCCCACCACTAATATGGAGAGTTACTTCACGAAAATTGAAACCGCCTTTGCCACCATATTTCTCTTCGAAATCTCCACCCTTCCATATCAAGATCTTCAAGCACGCACCCCATACATCTCATGACCTGCTTCCATAAACTGCTACTGTCGACATGTCGCACCTCCTCAACTTGACGGTACCCTCCAAATTTTCGACCACGGGTGTCAAACTTCGCAACGAATCAAAATCCAAACTCTATTTCATGAAATTCGCCTTAAATCCGACAGGACAAGGAACCCTAGTTTACTGAGCTAGTCTGCCATCCCTCAAATCCTCCATCGCACGTGCATAGGAGGTATCAGATTGAAGATCTTGGCAAATCACGAATTTTAAAACAGGTTTGGTATTTTTTTTTCATTTTTTATATAATAGATCTAGAGATAGGAATTTTTTTGAATTTCATTTTGGCTCATATTTCACTGTTCGGCCATGTTTAAAAAGAAGAAGAGAAGGAAGCATGTATAGAAAGGAACAGTAGGTAGGGTGGCTAAAAAGATAGAATATCCAGCTGAAAGAAAAGGTTGACGTGTCAATACATATTAATTAAACTAAAAAAAGATCATCATTTACGCAACTTAAAACCTCCAGCCCCTATCGAGGCATATCGCTAGGAATTTATAATGTTATACCCCTATTTCGAACGCAATGAAAAAGGTTTCAAGTCCTAATTCGATCGTATGGAGAAGATAACTTTTTGGACCTAATTATTATATTGAATTTTCTATATAAATTTCAGCGCATTTTTATCTCGTGCGGTCAAACAATAACTCCAAATGCTACGAAATTTTGGAATTCGATGATAATACATTATTACGAATCCAATGGAACTTGTTTCGTTGAATTCCAAGACTATGCCCCAGAAGGCTATTTTTAAATGTTAATTCAGACGATATATTTTTTAAAACCGAACAAATCACATTTAAATTTAGTTTAGAAAGTTTTATTATCTTCACTATTATTAATATAAATTTTATAAGCCTTTAAATTATTTTTAACAAGTTTGAAACTCCAGATTCAATATTTTAACAAATATTCAATTATTAAATTAAATAATTAAATTATTTGATAAATAGTTATATTTGAAATTCAAGTTAAAAATTAACTATTAAATATTTAAAATCGATTAAATATCCCAATTTCAAATAACCAAAATTATGGATCATTACAAAGAAGGGGCGAGAAAAGAAACCTATGAGATATAACTCTTTTTTACTAAATACAGTTGTAGGAAAGGAAAATTAAGGGATGTTAATAGTTGTAGTCTAAATTATAAATTTTTAATATGCCTAAGAGTAGTATTATTTACACCCACCTAAATATTTACTGATGCCATTTAAATATTTAATAAACTTAAATCATAAAACTTACTTAAAAAATCCACCAAAAGAAGATTGAAAAGTAAACGTGATCAAATTTTGACTATTAACCATTATTGCATAAGAAAATAAGATGAAAAACACAAGTAAAAATATTTTATCAATTTCAAATTTGGAGATGATGAATTAAAATATTTGTTTATATTTAAAATATGCATATAAATCAATATTTTTATAATCTCATTAATTCTTTAGGGAAGAATAATAATAGTTGAATATATTTGACTATATCATACTATTTTCTATTACAGTTGGTTTCACTGTACTTTTTTTTATTTTTATTGAAACAACAACAAAAGTAATAATTATTGGGTATTTTTGATCGAAGGAGCTAATAAAGGTTCTATTATATGTTCGACCATAGCACCGAATAACTTATTAAGTATCTAAGCTAGTGTGATAAAAAGAACTATAATATATACTATATAAGTTCTTTCAACCACACCAGCTAGTATGGTATACTAATATTAATATAGGCTTCATAGAGATAAAATTACAATATTATATACATAGTAGATGTACATATAGATAAGATAAAACTTTAATTCTGTATCCTTTTTTCATCTCAAGAAGTCATTGATTGAACAATTAATGGATGATCCACGTAGTTATATGATAACTTCGTCGGATTTGGCAAAGGGATTAGAGTAAACCTGACCGTTTTTCATGTTTAAACAACACATCAGATGAGTCAAAAAAGTAAAATTTCTAGAAAGTCTAACAGCAAATGTGAAATGTGTGATATGTAAATAGCCTTACGGAAGAAAGATCTAATTTTATTATGTGTAGGACCTCTTTGGACAATCACTAATCGTTTCGCTTACAGTGGAAAGAAAATATATAGTGTCATAATAACCGATTTTTTTTTCTAAAAGAAAAATTATAGATTATGTAGTTAAATTAGTCAAAATTCAGTTGGAAAGAATCTTCTATTATGTGTAGATTTGAGTTGCAAAATACAATTATGATAATGATTTATTACTCTATTCCAGTACAATTTTGAATACTTTAAGGCAAGGCTTCACAAAACGATTAACAAAGAATTTATATGGTGGATTAAGCAATCGATTACTCAATTTAGTATTTGTAATGTCCAAGGCACTAGAGTCCACTCCATTCCCATACGATAAGTGAAAGAGAAAATGTAAAGATGGCTATTAAGAAGCCCAAGCAAGACTTACTATGTTCATGTGAATTATATCCCTTATTTCTATGAAATAATTATTCGATTATTATTTAATAATCATATTGGAATCAATGGCGCTGAATCAAAATAAGATTCTGACTTAAGACTATTGATGAAACAAATCAATTCAATGAATACATTTGTCACGACCCGAAATTCAGCGTTCAAAAATCGGCATCAAATACCTCACTTGTATTCGACTGCTGGAAATTCGAACGTCGTACTCCAGTTCGGATATAGCTTATAACAACATTAGATGAATATAAACAGCGGAAACCAAAACTGCCATAAATCAACATCATAGATACAACATCACACAATAGCCATTACAACATCAGAGCATTTCTATACATATAACACAACTTCAAAATAGAACGCATCACAGCAGAACAACAAGTTATCACACTTCAAGAAAGGCTTCAAAGAAAAGAGAGTGATAGCGAGCATCCAACAAAGCACCTTGAGGTCCGAAAAGCTTCCAAAAGATCTTCAAGTCAAAAACCTTCAAAAAATCCGATAGCTTCCAAACCAAAAGACTTAAAAATCCAGCTAGCACCAAAACACGAAAACCTGTTTCTAGGCTGCCCGTGTGGAAATCATGGGCACTTAGAGTTTAGAAAGGAAACAATAAACTTCGGGTCAGTCATGGGACTGGTATGAGTAAACAAAAACAGTTGTTTTGAATAAAAACAAAATTTTAAAAGAAAACCGTTCATGCTTTTGGAAAATGAAACTACCATAAGGCCTCCCGGCACACACATAATGCAATCGCACACTTGGCGGAGATTTCCCCTTATGATAGTCAAACATGCTTTATACGAGAAAACTCTTTGATATTATTATTAGTGCACAGTGTAGAAACATTTTCGAAAGTATAATATTAATCTTAGCCAGCATACGTACCATTATAGTATATCTACTATATCTATCATGTTAAATGGCAGGTTCTACAACTAAAACCGTACTGGACACGTATTAGTGATTGAATTTCCAACAATGGTCAGACTAAGGAACTTCCTAGGCCACATGGGTATGCCTTTGGCGGGACGCCCCGAGAACCTACCAGATCTCTGCCAACACAACGCCGGGTTACCTCTGTAACTAGGTAACTTCTGACACGAGTATGCCATTCTCCGATCGTAACCAACCTTTATCCGGGGCCCCAACAACAATCAATCACAAAGAAACATATTTGCAATATCAACATAAGTTAAGTATC
The DNA here is from genome assembly GCA_030765085.1 of Allium cepa. Taxonomy (NCBI): domain Eukaryota; kingdom Viridiplantae; phylum Streptophyta; class Magnoliopsida; order Asparagales; family Amaryllidaceae; genus Allium; species Allium cepa. The sequence continues at coordinate 475,890,798 of CM060932.1, forward strand.
TAGGCTCCTGTAATATCCCGGAATTTTGGACAATTTAAATTTAATAATCTGAGTTTAAATTTAAATTGAATTGATAATTTTTGTTAATAAATTTGATTTGATTTTAATAATCTTCTTCATTTAAATATTTAATTTGTGAATTTATTTTTAATGAGTTAATAAATTGTTTTCTATTTAAATAATGTATATGTATTTATGTATATTTCAATAGACAAGATTGTTTTTAATTAAATTTGTATAGCATGTTTTAATGTTTTAAAAATAGGATTTTGTGATTTATTTTTAATATTAAGCTTTTCAAAAAAAAAAAATATTTTATAAAATACTCTATGATTTTAAAACATGTAAGATAAATGTTTTAATTGGTTTAAAATTCATTTTAATTCAAGTTTGAATATTAAAATAAGGTTTTAAAATGTTTGTGTCATTCTTTTTTAAATGTTGGTTGATAAATTTGATTTGTTAATTTAATTTGTAAATTTGAAATACAATTTTAAAATGTGAACATGCTTTCATTTAGTTTAATTTTTCTTTAACACTTAATTAAATAACAAAACCATTCAAATTTACATGTGTATGTAATTTAAGATTTGAGTTAAACATGTGTCCATTCTTTTTAACAAGTGTCAAATTCTAGTTTTTATTTTCTTTAAATCAAAGATAAGTTATATAAAACATTGCATATATTCATTTCCTCTCCTCTTTCTCATTTCTTTCCTCTTCTCATTTTTCAAATCTGAACAATCAAGATTAGAAACATGCATTCCTCAAATTTGCAAGTTCATCTCCTCATAATACAAAATCAAAAGCATGGCATTCAACTCCTTCATTTTAAACAAACAAAAGCCTGCATGTTCTCATGAAACAAACCTGAATGTTTTCAAAATACATTCTCCTCTTCAAACAAAAGTCTGGAAACATAAAGAAGCTCTGCATTCATGCTTGCAAATACAATCTGGAACCTGCAATTTCAAATTGCATCTGCAACATTCAAACTACCTGCATGCTAAAATCTGGAATAAGCAAATTTAATCAAGTAAGGAAGCCTACATTTCATCTGGAAGCATGCATAAAACAAGGGATTAGAAAGCATTTAAACAGAGGCCTCAATTTAAATAAGCAACCTGCATTTCAACTGGAAATTGCATCTTCATTCAAGCTACTGCATACATGAATTCTCAGATCTGGAAACAAAGTTGAGGCCTGCAATTCAATTTTAAGCATAGGTCTGCATTTTTATCTGAAACCTGCAAATTGAGATGTGCTCTGCATTCTGCAAATACAGGTGAGTAACACTTAATTGAAAATAAATTAAGTAGGATTTCATGTGTGTTTATCTGCTGAGTTAAATTTGTGTACATGTTTGATTTTTACTGCCTGTGTAAATAGGAAATGCAATGCATGTTGATTCCAAAGTTCTGTTGCTATAGTTTAAGTTCTAGTTAATAGGAAAATCCTGTTTCTTTTGATTTGTATGCTGTTATGTTCCAATCTCGATTGAAACTTGCTTATTTCAAATTTAAATAAGCATTGGGAAATTTTTGGTTTAAATTAAAATACAATTTTAAGAAAAAAAGAAAAGAGAAGAAACATGAAACTGTTTCTGTTTTATAAGATTTGAGTACAAACTTAAATTGTGAGTAACTCAAACTTTTACAAACTGTTTTTATAGGAAATTATGCATGCTTATAAATTATAAGTAGATATATATGAAAGTGCCTGCAAAGTATGAGTTGTGTACAGAACTATGACTGTGCATTGTTGAAAGAACTGTATTTTTCATATTTGCTTAGAATTGTTGATACATGGTTTTAACTTGGATTGAAATTGTTTCTGGAAGTCGTTTATAAATCATAGACCATAAGAAAATCTTTGAATGGGTGTGCAAATCAAATTTGGGATTGAAATTTGGAAGTTTCTGATATGAACCCTAGTTCCACTGAGTTACTGTGTTTGCTCGAGTATGATCTTTGGGGTTGATCGAGTTCAAAGATTTTTAGGGTGTGAATAGATGATGTGTTGAAGGAGTCGTTGCCGGAGTTTGGTCGATGATGGTGACCGGAGATGGGAGATAATGGTGATGACAGGTTTGAAGAGATGGGGTCTGGCCTGTTTCAGGTTGGGGTTGATTGATGGTTGCAGAGATGTTTGTTGGCTCGGGTTGGTCTCGGGGAAAGGTGGGAGATAACTCGAAGCAGAAGATTTTTGACCCGAAGTCAATAGGGGGGGTTTGAGTGCATTTGTGTTCAGGTTTTAACAACAGAAACTGTTCTGTTTTTAGATTTTAAAAAGCCAAGTTTAAATTTAAATATGGAAATTGAACTTAGAAGTAAAACTGAATCTAAAAATGAATTCAAAAAGTTTGAATTCTGATGATTTAAATAATTTAAATGCAGAAATTCAAGTTTGGTTAAAAATAAAAAAAATAAAAGAACAGGAAAACTGTTTGCAGTTTTTAAATTTGAAAGTGAAGGTTTTAAATGTAAACTTAATTTGGACTTAGGCTTTAAGAACCTGAATTTGAATATGAATTCAAATAAGTATAAATTCTGTTGAAATAATTTAAATTTAGGAAAAATTCAAAGTTTGATTTTTTTTTTTTATAAAACAGAAAACTGTTTCTGTTTTAAATGTAAAGGTGAATTTAAATTTTTAGGTGGAGATTTAAACTGAGTTTTAATTTGAATTTGAATATGAATTCAAATTTGATTTGTCTGGAATTTGAAATCATTGATGGTTTTTAAATTTAAATTTGATTTTCAAAACTCTCAAGTATAAATGCATATGTGATTTGCATTTGGAAGGGAAGGTTAAATATTAAATTAGGAATTCAAGGTGAATTCAAATCTGAATTTTTTTTTAAAAATCTGGATTTAAATCTAAGACTTCAGTTTTTTTTTTAAAAAAAAAGTTTAAATTGAATTGTTTTAATGATTTGCATTTGAATTGAAATTTAAATCCTTTCCAACTTATTAATAAAGTATATGATTCTTTTTAACATATAAGATTTAATTTTGTTTAAAATCTTATTTAAAAATAATATGAGTTTTAAAGTTTAAAAGAAATGTTAAATGGAATTTAATGTAAAATTTAAAAAAAACATTTTTGTTTTTAAATGCTTAATTTAAATAAGAAATGTTTATCTAAAAGATAAATAAAAGTTTAATGATTGGATTCATTAATTATTAAGGTAATTAGGATGAATATTAAATTATTTAATTAATTAATAATGTGGATGATTAACTAAGTAATTAATAATTTTTAAGTTAATTAATTAAGATTTGAGATTAATTAATTAATGTTAATTAATCTATAATTAAGGATGGTTAATTAAGTTTTAATTAATGATTAAGATTTACTTAATCAAGTGATTAATGATAATTAAGATTTTAATTAACACTTAATTAATTAATAATTAGAGATTAATTAAATTATAATTAAATATTAATTAGTTGTTAATTAATAATGATTAATTATAAGTTAATTTCTTAATTAGGTAATTAAGAGGTGTTAATGAAGGTCATTAACTTAAGATTATTTAACAATTAATTAATGTGATTAATTTTAATAGTTAATTAGATTAATTAATTAATAATAATCAATTGTTTAATTACTTAATAAAAGTAATTAATGAATTAATTACTTGGTGTAATTAATTTGATTAAGGTGATTAGTTTAGATTAATTAAGTTTAATTAATTTAAACCATTGTTGATTGTTTGATAATTACTTTATGTAATTAATGAATTTATAATTACTTAGAGAAGTAATTAATTAATAATTACAGGATGTAATTAAAGATATTAATTATAGAAGTAATTTTGATTTAAATTACTTTGAAATTAATCAAGTGATTAATGAGAATAATTAATTAAGAGTAATTAGTTATGGGAGGAGTAATTAAAATAGTTAATTACTAATTGGATATTAATCATGGGTGATTAATATATATGGTTTAAGTTGAAGATTAATTACTTATGTAATTAATTTATATTAGAGATTGATTAAATGTAATTAGAAATCATTAATTAATTAATTAATGATGTAATTTGGAATTGATTAATTAAGGTATAATTAATATTAAATGCTAATTACTTATTGTAATTAGGGAATTATTAATCAATAAGGATTAATTGAAATGAATATTGAGATGATTTATAAATTGATTTATAATCAATTGATGATTAAGATAAGCAGGATTTGATGATGAAATGATTAATTTAATTTATTTTAAATTAATTAGAGAGTAAGTAATTAATTTAATTCATTTTAAATTAATTATAGAATGGAATGATCACTAGATAGTTGCTTATGTTTGATGATTGGTATTGATTGGTATGGTTTGTAATCTCAGTTATGAGATTAGTAGTGTATGTGATATGTATGCATTGGTTGCTTTTGGATGATAGTATGGATATCTGATTATGATATGAATTATCTGTTGGTAATGATAATGTTGATTATCTATTGTGTTGTGAATTATCTATCTATGTATATTTAGATAATGAATTGAATTGTTTTAAACTTAAAACAACTTGGACCTTAAAAGACACGCTTTGGTTTTCGATGAGACCGGGATCGGGTTTCCATATTTGGATATCCGAAAACCACATCGATTCCAAATAACGTTAGGTCGTTAACCTAAGTGGAGCGAGTGAAGACTCGAGGTGTAAGGGCTATACGTCAGTATAACTCTGTGGGTGATTCCGTAATGAGTTTGACGGAATAGTGCTTATAGATTCGAGATGAAGATTTAAAGTGCAAGGGTTATTGTCGTTAACTCTGAGGGTGATTCCAATACGAGTGTAACGAGATAATGCCTTCGGTTTCGTTCGAACCCGGAACGAACTTGTATGGATTGAATGCTTTCAGAACATCGTCAGGTGGACGATGAGCATTCTAAGTGATATGTCCTATAAAGGTAATCGTAGCCTCAAGCCTCATCAACCGGGAATGGCTAAAACAGGGGAGGTGCAGCAAAGCTTCGTGGGTAGCCCCCACTTGAGAGCAAGATTTATCCCTGTCTAGAGGTCCCTTTATTTTCGGCTTAGTGGTGCGGTTGCTGATCACAACTGCGGGGTTGTCTTGTTTGGAACCGTTCAGTAAGGAACGGGTCCGGCTTTGTGTTGCAGGGGAGTTAGGGTGGCTCCTCGGTACGGTGATCTAGGCCACGTACTGTGACGGGCGGTACCCCAGTAGCCCTGCCATTGATGGAATCCAAAATCCAATAAGTGCCGTACGTATTAGTTGTGCCCAACTATGTTGAAATGTGAGATGTAAGCATTTCAGCTATTTCTGTATTTTATTTGAAAACCCTAGACACTATTATAATATCATCGGATTTCCTATCAAATGTTTTGGTTAGCGTAAGGTAAAAACTTTTCCATGTTTATGTGTGGGAAGTCTTACGTGATACCTTTTCTTTTCAAAGTTTTTTTCAAAGTTAAGCAACTTTAACCTGTTACTCACACCAGACCCATGTCTGACCCGGAGTTATTTCTGTTTTTCTATAACTCTTGGGTACTCAAATTTTTATGAGTAGCCAAGGGAATTCAGGTTAGGATTCAGGATAGCTTTGACGAATTGTGGAGGAGCATATGGAGCAGGAGGCTTCTGCGTATAGTTATATTGTTTTCCGCTGTGTTGGTATCTCTGAGTTGTTATGTATTGTGATTGAGTTGTAATAACTAGACAGGTGTTTATAACTGTCTAGTATGTGTTGTATATGTCTGTGTACTCTGATATTTGATGTATACTATGTAATACTTATGTTATTAATATAATTTATTCGTTCCGCTGTTGAGATTCTTGTGTTGTTTCTTCTTTCTCTTCTTTCTTTTCTTCTTCTATCCCTTTCTTTCTTAATTCATGACGCGATTTTCTGGGAGTGGAAAGTCGGGCCGTGACATTGTGGTATCAGAGCTGTAGGTTGAGTGAATACCTAGGCTCTGTAGTGGTGTCTATCTTGAGAGAGCGTATTTGTATTTTTAGTATATATATATAATTGGTTCTACCTATCTGTTGGATTACCTGTTCAGGTTTATCCGATATAAGTTATAAAGGTAGATGAGGTAGAAGTGTGTGTAACACGACTACCATTGATTGGTGTTTGATGGATGAGGTTGGAAGTGTATTTGTCGAGACTGTAGACCTAATACCGTCTCGAGTGAGTTTTGTTTGGTTTAAGGACTTCATCGATCTCTGAAGGTAACCTGTAAAGGTTCGGAGTTCATCTATGAAGTGCAGAATTGAGTTTTGATCTGTCGGTAGGGCAGAAGCCAGTGAGTAAAGATATCTTGATATCTCAGGAAGTAGTAGCTGCGTGATGAGATGCAGTGACTATGGATATTTCCGAAGATATTTCTTTGGAATAAGAGTAAGAAGTGAGTCTGCTCGGTGAAGTGGCTGAGTTTAACAGAGTGTTCTGAGTTGGTAGGAGTCTTCTGGCTAGATAGTTTTTCTGAAGTGGAATTCAGAAGCAGTAGAGTAGATCCGTTTCTCTGGTAAGTTGGCTAAGCCAGCATAAGCTCTTCTGTTTGGTAAAGAAAGAGCAGTTACTATGGATTTAGGCTGAGTTGATCGCAAAAGTGACTTGCGATAGTTTGTTCTTTGGATTGTTGGAGATTGTCCGGGTTTCTTGCAGGAAGTCAGAAGTTTGTCTGCATCTGGAGATCGAGTTTTCTTTCCAGGATGGAACTAGTGGTTCAGTTAGTAGATAGATGGTTCCTTGAGATAGAAGTTGGTGGAGTAACTCAGATTGGGAGAACACATCTGAGTTTTCTTTTATGGATACGTGGAACCATATTTCTGTGCTGGGTTGTCTGGTCTGTGCTTGTGCTCTTAGTCAGCATTTTCTTCTGTTTCGAATCAGAGTTGTGCAGCGGAAGCAGTTTGGGAATGCTTCTGTTTTGTTTTTCTCAGATAAGGAGAAGTTTGTTCTGTCTTCTGTGGTTGAGAAGCAGGGTGTTTGTTCTTGGTCTTTGAGTGATCTTGAGGAGATCATTGGATTGTTTTGATTCAGTCTGTTTCTGATAGAATCAGCAAGAGTTAAGCTGATCAGGATGGATGTTGGTAGCCCAGGATTGTCCGAAGAGTTTTTATGGATAAGAGACGGGAGAATTTGGATTCTGGAATCGGAGATTGGATTTGGGTTAAGTTTTTCTCTGATTCAGGGAGCTATAAGTTTGAGAAGCTAGCTCCGTAGTGTTTTGGTTTCTTCTATGTTTTGGTTAGATCAGTGTTTGGATTTCTAGAGTTGGATTGCCGGTTTGGATAACTGGGATTCAGAGTGTTTTACGTATCTCTGAGGGAGTACGTATTTGATATTTCTGGTTGTAGAACCAGCAGTTTAGGATGCTCTGTTTGTGGAGTCAGACTCGTTTGTAATCTGATATTCTGTATAGAATTGTTGTTAGAAGCTCTATAGCTTAATAGTATTGATTGATTGGATTCTATAGAGCGAGTATCCCGATATATATATACCGGGGAAACTCGTGAAAGTTTTATCCAAAATTCTTTTGGATAACTAGATTTGTTTTGATTGTGTGAATTGGTTGCTTTGGTTATTGGCATATGATTAACATATGCTGTGTTTTAAAATAAAATCTGTAAATAGATTATTAAATTAACTTTGTTTTAAATTTCGGGGACGAAATTCTTTTAAGGGGGAAGAATTGTAATATCCCGGAATTTTGGACAATTTAAATTTAATAATCTGAGTTTAAATTTAAATTGAATTGATAATTTTTGTTAATAAATTTGATTTGATTTTAATAATCTTCTTCATTTAAATATTTAATTTGTGAATTTATTTTTAATGAGTTAATAAATTGTTTTCTATTTAAATAATGTATATGTATTTATGTATATTTCAATAGACAAGATTGTTTTTAATTAAATTTGTATAGCATGTTTTAATGTTTTAAAAATAGGATTTTGTGATTTATTTTTAATATTAAGCTTTTCAAAAAAAAAAAATATTTTATAAAATACTCTATGATTTTAAAACATGTAAGATAAATGTTTTAATTGGTTTAAAATTCATTTTAATTCAAGTTTGAATATTAAAATAAGGTTTTAAAATGTTTGTGTCATTCTTTTTTAAATGTTGGTTGATAAATTTGATTTGTTAATTTAATTTGTAAATTTGAAATACAATTTTAAAATGTGAACATGCTTTCATTTAGTTTAATTTTTCTTTAACACTTAATTAAATAACAAAACCATTCAAATTTACATGTGTATGTAATTTAAGATTTGAGTTAAACATGTGTCCATTCTTTTTAACAAGTGTCAAATTCTAGTTTTTATTTTCTTTAAATCAAAGATAAGTTATATAAAACATTGCATATATTCATTTCCTCTCCTCTTTCTCATTTCTTTCCTCTTCTCATTTTTCAAATCTGAACAATCAAGATTAGAAACATGCATTCCTCAAATTTGCAAGTTCATCTCCTCATAATACAAAATCAAAAGCATGGCATTCAACTCCTTCATTTTAAACAAACAAAAGCCTGCATGTTCTCATGAAACAAACCTGAATGTTTTCAAAATACATTCTCCTCTTCAAACAAAAGTCTGGAAACATAAAGAAGCTCTGCATTCATGCTTGCAAATACAATCTGGAACCTGCAATTTCAAATTGCATCTGCAACATTCAAACTACCTGCATGCTAAAATCTGGAATAAGCAAATTTAATCAAGTAAGGAAGCCTACATTTCATCTGGAAGCATGCATAAAACAAGGGATTAGAAAGCATTTAAACAGAGGCCTCAATTTAAATAAGCAACCTGCATTTCAACTGGAAATTGCATCTTCATTCAAGCTACTGCATACATGAATTCTCAGATCTGGAAACAAAGTTGAGGCCTGCAATTCAATTTTAAGCATAGGTCTGCATTTTTATCTGAAACCTGCAAATTGAGATGTGCTCTGCATTCTGCAAATACAGGTGAGTAACACTTAATTGAAAATAAATTAAGTAGGATTTCATGTGTGTTTATCTGCTGAGTTAAATTTGTGTACATGTTTGATTTTTACTGCCTGTGTAAATAGGAAATGCAATGCATGTTGATTCCAAAGTTCTGTTGCTATAGTTTAAGTTCTAGTTAATAGGAAAATCCTGTTTCTTTTGATTTGTATGCTGTTATGTTCCAATCTCGATTGAAACTTGCTTATTTCAAATTTAAATAAGCATTGGGAAATTTTTGGTTTAAATTAAAATACAATTTTAAGAAAAAAAGAAAAGAGAAGAAACATGAAACTGTTTCTGTTTTATAAGATTTGAGTACAAACTTAAATTGTGAGTAACTCAAACTTTTACAAACTGTTTTTATAGGAAATTATGCATGCTTATAAATTATAAGTAGATATATATGAAAGTGCCTGCAAAGTATGAGTTGTGTACAGAACTATGACTGTGCATTGTTGAAAGAACTGTATTTTTCATATTTGCTTAGAATTGTTGATACATGGTTTTAACTTGGATTGAAATTGTTTCTGGAAGTCGTTTATAAATCATAGACCATAAGAAAATCTTTGAATGGGTGTGCAAATCAAATTTGGGATTGAAATTTGGAAGTTTCTGATATGAACCCTAGTTCCACTGAGTTACTGTGTTTGCTCGAGTATGATCTTTGGGGTTGATCGAGTTCAAAGATTTTTAGGGTGTGAATAGATGATGTGTTGAAGGAGTCGTTGCCGGAGTTTGGTCGATGATGGTGACCGGAGATGGGAGATAATGGTGATGACAGGTTTGAAGAGATGGGGTCTGGCCTGTTTCAGGTTGGGGTTGATTGATGGTTGCAGAGATGTTTGTTGGCTCGGGTTGGTCTCGGGGAAAGGTGGGAGATAACTCGAAGCAGAAGATTTTTGACCCGAAGTCAATAGGGGGGGTTTGAGTGCATTTGTGTTCAGGTTTTAACAACAGAAACTGTTCTGTTTTTAGATTTTAAAAAGCCAAGTTTAAATTTAAATATGGAAATTGAACTTAGAAGTAAAACTGAATCTAAAAATGAATTCAAAAAGTTTGAATTCTGATGATTTAAATAATTTAAATGCAGAAATTCAAGTTTGGTTAAAAATAAAAAAAATAAAAGAACAGGAAAACTGTTTGCAGTTTTTAAATTTGAAAGTGAAGGTTTTAAATGTAAACTTAATTTGGACTTAGGCTTTAAGAACCTGAATTTGAATATGAATTCAAATAAGTATAAATTCTGTTGAAATAATTTAAATTTAGGAAAAATTCAAAGTTTGATTTTTTTTTTTTATAAAACAGAAAACTGTTTCTGTTTTAAATGTAAAGGTGAATTTAAATTTTTAGGTGGAGATTTAAACTGAGTTTTAATTTGAATTTGAATATGAATTCAAATTTGATTTGTCTGGAATTTGAAATCATTGATGGTTTTTAAATTTAAATTTGATTTTCAAAACTCTCAAGTATAAATGCATATGTGATTTGCATTTGGAAGGGAAGGTTAAATATTAAATTAGGAATTCAAGGTGAATTCAAATCTGAATTTTTTTTTAAAAATCTGGATTTAAATCTAAGACTTCAGTTTTTTTTTTAAAAAAAAAGTTTAAATTGAATTGTTTTAATGATTTGCATTTGAATTGAAATTTAAATCCTTTCCAACTTATTAATAAAGTATATGATTCTTTTTAACATATAAGATTTAATTTTGTTTAAAATCTTATTTAAAAATAATATGAGTTTTAAAGTTTAAAAGAAATGTTAAATGGAATTTAATGTAAAATTTAAAAAAAACATTTTTGTTTTTAAATGCTTAATTTAAATAAGAAATGTTTATCTAAAAGATAAATAAAAGTTTAATGATTGGATTCATTAATTATTAAGGTAATTAGGATGAATATTAAATTATTTAATTAATTAATAATGTGGATGATTAACTAAGTAATTAATAATTTTTAAGTTAATTAATTAAGATTTGAGATTAATTAATTAATGTTAATTAATCTATAATTAAGGATGGTTAATTAAGTTTTAATTAATGATTAAGATTTACTTAATCAAGTGATTAATGATAATTAAGATTTTAATTAACACTTAATTAATTAATAATTAGAGATTAATTAAATTATAATTAAATATTAATTAGTTGTTAATTAATAATGATTAATTATAAGTTAATTTCTTAATTAGGTAATTAAGAGGTGTTAATGAAGGTCATTAACTTAAGATTATTTAACAATTAATTAATGTGATTAATTTTAATAGTTAATTAGATTAATTAATTAATAATAATCAATTGTTTAATTACTTAATAAAAGTAATTAATGAATTAATTACTTGGTGTAATTAATTTGATTAAGGTGATTAGTTTAGATTAATTAAGTTTAATTAATTTAAACCATTGTTGATTGTTTGATAATTACTTTATGTAATTAATGAATTTATAATTACTTAGAGAAGTAATTAATTAATAATTACAGGATGTAATTAAAGATATTAATTATAGAAGTAATTTTGATTTAAATTACTTTGAAATTAATCAAGTGATTAATGAGAATAATTAATTAAGAGTAATTAGTTATGGGAGGAGTAATTAAAATAGTTAATTACTAATTGGATATTAATCATGGGTGATTAATATATATGGTTTAAGTTGAAGATTAATTACTTATGTAATTAATTTATATTAGAGATTGATTAAATGTAATTAGAAATCATTAATTAATTAATTAATGATGTAATTTGGAATTGATTAATTAAGGTATAATTAATATTAAATGCTAATTACTTATTGTAATTAGGGAATTATTAATCAATAAGGATTAATTGAAATGAATATTGAGATGATTTATAAATTGATTTATAATCAATTGATGATTAAGATAAGCAGGATTTGATGATGAAATGATTAATTTAATTTATTTTAAATTAATTAGAGAGTAAGTAATTAATTTAATTCATTTTAAATTAATTATAGAATGGAATGATCACTAGATAGTTGCTTATGTTTGATGATTGGTATTGATTGGTATGGTTTGTAATCTCAGTTATGAGATTAGTAGTGTATGTGATATGTATGCATTGGTTGCTTTTGGATGATAGTATGGATATCTGATTATGATATGAATTATCTGTTGGTAATGATAATGTTGATTATCTATTGTGTTGTGAATTATCTATCTATGTATATTTAGATAATGAATTGAATTGTTTTAAACTTAAAACAACTTGGACCTTAAAAGACACGCTTTGGTTTTCGATGAGACCGGGATCGGGTTTCCATATTTGGATATCCGAAAACCACATCGATTCCAAATAACGTTAGGTCGTTAACCTAAGTGGAGCGAGTGAAGACTCGAGGTGTAAGGGCTATACGTCAGTATAACTCTGTGGGTGATTCCGTAATGAGTTTGACGGAATAGTGCTTATAGATTCGAGATGAAGATTTAAAGTGCAAGGGTTATTGTCGTTAACTCTGAGGGTGATTCCAATACGAGTGTAACGAGATAATGCCTTCGGTTTCGTTCGAACCCGGAACGAACTTGTATGGATTGAATGCTTTCAGAACATCGTCAGGTGGACGATGAGCATTCTAAGTGATATGTCCTATAAAGGTAATCGTAGCCTCAAGCCTCATCAACCGGGAATGGCTAAAACAGGGGAGGTGCAGCAAAGCTTCGTGGGTAGCCCCCACTTGAGAGCAAGATTTATCCCTGTCTAGAGGTCCCTTTATTTTCGGCTTAGTGGTGCGGTTGCTGATCACAACTGCGGGGTTGTCTTGTTTGGAACCGTTCAGTAAGGAACGGGTCCGGCTTTGTGTTGCAGGGGAGTTAGGGTGGCTCCTCGGTACGGTGATCTAGGCCACGTACTGTGACGGGCGGTACCCCAGTAGCCCTGCCATTGATGGAATCCAAAATCCAATAAGTGCCGTACGTATTAGTTGTGCCCAACTATGTTGAAATGTGAGATGTAAGCATTTCAGCTATTTCTGTATTTTATTTGAAAACCCTAGACACTATTATAATATCATCGGATTTCCTATCAAATGTTTTGGTTAGCGTAAGGTAAAAACTTTTCCATGTTTATGTGTGGGAAGTCTTACGTGATACCTTTTCTTTTCAAAGTTTTTTTCAAAGTTAAGCAACTTTAACCTGTTACTCACACCAGACCCATGTCTGACCCGGAGTTATTTCTGTTTTTCTATAACTCTTGGGTACTCAAATTTTTATGAGTAGCCAAGGGAATTCAGGTTAGGATTCAGGATAGCTTTGACGAATTGTGGAGGAGCATATGGAGCAGGAGGCTTCTGCGTATAGTTATATTGTTTTCCGCTGTGTTGGTATCTCTGAGTTGTTATGTATTGTGATTGAGTTGTAATAACTAGACAGGTGTTTATAACTGTCTAGTATGTGTTGTATATGTCTGTGTACTCTGATATTTGATGTATACTATGTAATACTTATGTTATTAATATAATTTATTCGTTCCGCTGTTGAGATTCTTGTGTTGTTTCTTCTTTCTCTTCTTTCTTTTCTTCTTCTATCCCTTTCTTTCTTAATTCATGACGCGATTTTCTGGGAGTGGAAAGTCGGGCCGTGACAGCTCCATACCATGATACCACTTCTATCCAGAAGGAAATGCACATACCCTAAGGGGCGGTACCCCCAATAACCTTGCCGCATCTTTCCTATTTCGATCATTACCGGGTTGTGAGGTTCGACGAAGTCTCGTCCACAAAGCTACGCTTTTCATAAAAGCCATGCTTTGATCAAAAAATGATCTGCAGCACTCAGCATGCCACATTACCAAGTTGGGAGTATATTACCGATAACCTTCAACTACATAACCTCTGAGCTCGTGAGTCTCAAATAAGGGTGTTAAGCTAAGATATAAATTCTCCGTCACCAACAGAAATGTATTTGAAAGAAATCTGCTTTATATCTCAAAATGTAATGTCAGACATACAAGTCTGTTCCGGGTTCGAATAGAACCGTAGGCACTTCCAAAGAAGCCCTTGCAATCCGGGCATCCACAATCCCGATCGGACTCCCCATCACATATAGAGAACTCTATTTGGAGCAACTCAGTGCAGAGTCATTCGACGGGTTATCCTATCGTTCTCGAAGACATCCGGTCTTCACCACCGTCTTCAAATGATGTCCATTTCGTCGTATCACTATTCGGAATGGGTTATATGACACAAAGGTCCTCCCCGGCTAAACCGAATAGTGAGCGTCAATTTAAAAAACATGTGGATATGTCGTTCACAAAGATTCATAGGTTCCATGTGGGTTTTGGATAACCAACCAGAATTCGACTCCCTGGTCGCATCAAAATTCAAATGTCGTTTTACGGGCCAAAGGGTTTTTCATTTTCACACAAAAATATATCCAACACAGAATCACAGCTCGGCACAAAGCAATTCATATCACATAGCATCACAATTACATATCAAAGATATCAATCAGTACACAGCATTTAATAGTTATCAATCATCTACAATTATAATGAATCAATCGTGTGATTTAAATTAATTAATCACATAATTACTTTCATTAATTATCTTTAATCAATGATTAGTTATCCTTAATTAAAATTAATTAAATCTTACTCACATTTAATAATTAATTATTCCTTAATTAATTATCTTAATTAATTATCCTTAATTAATTATCTTAATTAATTATCCTTAATTGTTAATTAATTAAATCTTAATCACTTTTATTAATTAATTATTCCTTAAATAATTATCTTAATTAATTAATCCTTAATTGTTAATTAATTAAATCTTAATTTCTTTTATTAATTAATTATTCCTTAATTAATTATCTTAATTAATTACAATTTAATTAACCTTAATTATTTACTTAATTAATCTTCAAATATTAAGTAATTAATTTAAATAGTTTATTCTTTAAGTAAATCATTTATCACTTAAGTAAATCATTAATTACTTATTAAATTTAAAAGATAAACCTTCTTACCTTTGTTAATCATTTTGATTATCTTGTAAACTTGGTTAAATAAATCATCCTTATTACATAAATTTACTTAAGAGATTAAAATTAGTGTACATAGCATTTTATCTTAACTATCATTCTCATTTACATTATTTTACTAATATAAATAATTTTATAAAATAATGTAACAAAATTAAATTAAATTTAAAAATGTCTTACTTAAAACTTTAATTAGTTTTAAACTCAAATTAAAATTATCATTTAAAAACATGATGTTAAAATTGTTTAAAAGTTTGAACTTTTTTTTAAAAGCAAAACTGTTTTGTACGTTAACCCCCTGAGAGTACTTCGTGTCATCCCCAAATCATTTTACTACTTGCTTCGAGTTATCAACAAAACTGTAACAACCCGCATATTTATCGATTATATATTTAAATATTTTGTTTAAATATTTTATCGTTATTTGGACATTGGTCCGAAAAGCTGCTTTTTGCAAACGGTCAAATTAGGACTCGAGACCACTTCCATTGAGTTCGAAATGCCGTTTACAATCTTTTTAAGTATAAACTTTGATATGTTTGGGGTTAGTGGAATTTCACTAACTTTTCCCGCTTTGGACTTTGGGTTGGTTTAGCCTATTAAACCTAAGTTCCAACCCCTTCTCCTCATCTCTTCATAATTTCCTACCTAACTCTAGTTTTAGCATTAATGGTGAGTGGAAAGGGAAATTAAAATTCCAAGCCCAAGTTCATTAGCAAATTCAACATCCAACTCCAAAATCAAAGTGAAGACATTGGATTCAAGCTTCTTGTGTTGAGATTGAAGTGGATTGATTCTTGCTTTGCTTTGGTCTTCATTTTCATTGATTTTGGTGCAAAGGTGAGATTTTTATCTCACATTCTTGCCTATATCTATCATGGATGTTTGGGAATGATTTCCTATCACTTTAGCATGTACATTTGCATTTGGTTTGGATTGGATTGGCGAAAAACTCCAATTTTTAGCGTTTTTGGTGATTTTCTGCACTTAGGTCGCACTGGCACAAATGGTTGTTCGGAGTTAGGTCGCTAGGTCGTGTGTCGCTAGGTCGTAGGTCGTGTGCCGCTAGGTCGTAGGTCGTGTGCCGCTAGGTCGTAGGTCGCATGCCCTGTTCTTCATTTGGTTGCTTGGTGGCTTCCCTGTTAGGTCGCATGACCTTCACCCAGTTAGGTCGCATGACCTTATAAACCGTTAGGTCGCTTGACCTATACACCCTAGGTCGTTAGACCTTATTTCCCCTCTAGGTCGCAGGACCTTTATCCCTTAGGTCGTGACGCCTTAATTCCTTTAGGTCGTTAAGTCCTTAACTCGCTCGACCTAGTTAGGTCGTTAGGTCGCGACAGTCATTCCACTTTGGCCTTTGCAACTTTAGGTCGTTCAACCACTAGGTCGCGTGCCTCTTTGGGTCGTTCCCACGTTAGGTCGTGAGCCCGTTAGGTCGCATGACCCCTTAAGTCGCTCGCCTCTGTTAGGTCGCTCGCTTCTGCTAACTCACGAACACCTCTAGGTCGCAACCACTAGGTCGCTTGACCCCTTAGACCCCTAGGTCGCAACCATTAGGTCGCTCTATCCTATCCTCCGTTGGGTCTTCACTAGGTCGTACCGTTTTGGACGGGGCGCTGCCCCGCACCCCGTCGGGGGCGCTGCCCCCTGGACCCCCGCGACCTGGTCGGGCAGGTCGAACCCGTTAGCGGGGGTGTTGCCCCCGCACCCCCACCTTGGGGGGTTGCCTCCCCCCTGGACCCCCCCTCCGTAGAGGATCTTATCTAAAAAAAACATTCAACTGAACTTGCTTTGTTGAGATGCTGAGTTGACCATTCTTCGAGACAAACTATCTTTGGCTTCTCGGTCGATTTTATGGTATCACGGCCTTGCTAAAAAGGCGGGATAACAACTTTAGAAATATGAAGGTTTCAATACTAGTAGTAAATATCAAAACTCTTTCAACAAAATGATTTCAACTCTATTTTCAATAACAAAGCTCTTTTCTTAAACCATTTTCCAATCTACTAGTATATACAAACCTTTACCTCACTCGGATGAGAAATCTAATTAAACGGCTTAGTAAAACAAGTGGTATGAAATGCTTGCGTTCACTTCGTCGGTTAATTCTTGGACTTGTTCGATTGATCCTCTTGTGACAATTTTCTAGTGAAGATTTACAGTTTGTTCGTAAATATTTAAGTTAAGCAAGTGGTTATGGGACACGAAGATAAACTTTTATATTTACTAGCTTAGTGTAATTGACACTTCTCGTTGATCATGACGATCATTTTATGATTTAGACTAGCAATTGTGCAATGTCTCTTTGTTTGCAAGGTTAGACTAGACCTCATGGGTGTGATTCCGACTCACACATATCTCTTTGTCCGCAAGGTTAGTCTAGACACCATTTGTGTGATTCCACTCACACATACCTTTTTGTTGCGAGGTTAGGCTAGACACCATTTGTGTGATTGCACTCACACATACCTTTTTGCTTTTTGGTTAGCCTAGACCTCATCTGGGTGATTCCGACTCACCCATATGGGGTAGCTCCCCATGGTCTTCGGACCGTCATGTGATAGGCCTCTTTCCCTTTTTCTGTGATTTCTGGATTTCTTGTGTTGATTTCTGGAATTTATGTCATTGACTTGTTATGAGTACAAGTTTAGGGTATGATGCCCTCTTTGGATCTTTGAGAAGATTCTTATGATATTGATTTATCTCTTATTGATTGATCTTCTGTTGATCATCATTTGCATACTTATAGTAGTATGTCAGTATGGATATTTTATGTTTATGCCATATCTTTTATTTTATACCATGTCATCTGATATTTATAGCTACATTGATCCGTTTATTATTTTCTTAAATAATACTCGGGTCAAACCGAGATGTTACAGGTGCTTCTGCTTGACTTCTTCCCGGGATTTGCTACTCTGACTTTTGACTAACTATTTAGATTAGCAGTTTTTGTTGTATACACTTGAGATATAAACTCATAGTTGTATTCTTTTGTATAACACGTGTTGCTATTCTTTTGTATTATTGTGGATCTTTTTTGACCACTACTCTGATGTACACTTTTATGTGTTAGTTATATATTCATATCTTCTTCCGCCTTTGTGATATGGATGTCTGTAACTGATTTGTGTTATGCTTATTTCTATGTCTGTTTCCGAAGATTATTTATATCCACTGTGTGATAAGCAATCACATGGATGGTCGCTCCTCAACAGCCTTATTCTCCGTGCTAGTTGACAACACTACACCGTAGTGTTCTTGGCTAGCGTGGGTATAGAGGTGGGGCGTCACAAAAACCTACTCCTGTACCTTATATTTTTTTTCTCAAATTTGTCTAAGTACAAACCCATGTGGCCCAGAATTTGGTTTGGGTCCACACCCGAGCTATCACCTAGATTTCTCGAGAGTAGCTTCGAGTTTCCCCTTTCTTCCCAAGCTGCTGCCTATTGAGACAACCCCAAACATATGCACATGCACAATCACTCTGGCCGCCTCAGTTTGAATCTCTGGTCATCGACACGTCCACGATGATGTTCCTGAACCTCACAAACACTCAGAATTTCGAAACGATGGTGATTTCGTATTCGAGCCTCCAGACCCAAATCTGGAACAAACTTGAGCCCTAATCGATCGCCTTGCTCTCCCTCTTCTGGTCGTCAGAAATCGAGATACTCCATCCTAAGCTCTGCCAGCCTCCCACACTTCTGATAGCCCCGGTCCGATGATCTCCGATGGCCTAAAGACAGTGCAGTGATCACGTTTCTAACCTCGACTCATTTTAAACCTTAAACCCTAACTCGATCAATCAACATCCACGTTAATCTAGAATTTTGTCAAGCATTTTCCCCCAATTCTACGGTCTTCTAGCTAGCTATGATTTTGATCTCGTAGTCCATCACGTGATCGATCGTCAGAACGTAGAGAAAATGGAAATTATGTTCATCCCTCTTTTTCTCATAAAATACTTGACAAAAAAAATTTAATTTCTCTTTTAGAAATCATCAACTTCGAAGTTGTTTCAGTTAGTATATTCAAAATCCGAAATCATGGTTGTTGAATTTTCTGTTTATATTGGGTTTGCCTGTATTCTTGTATTTTCAAACAAGACTTTGTTTGATTTACTTAAATTTGTTTTTAAAAATTGGAGCATAATCATACAAACATATTTCTTTTTGATTTCAAAGCCTAAAAACAATCTGATATAGGGCTTTTGGATTTTGAGACAGGTTTCGAACATGTAGGCATAGAACATAGTTTATTTTGATGTGCACAGACATGCATCTTCATTTTCATGTATAAATATATACATGCAAACACACATTTATCATTCAAACTTCAATATTGTTCACAACAACAAGTTCAAGTTCAAATCCAGGAGTTTACTCACCTGTGGAGTTGAGCTGAGTGCTTTCTGTCTGATTTTAAAAATTGAAAGCCTGGAAATTGTTTTTCTTAACTTGATCTTGAATTTTTTATCTGCAACTTGTTAATATAAATTTGCTTAATCTCTGATCGATTTGCTTACTTAATTCCTCAACAACAAACTAAAATTCAACTTACTTACAGTTTTATTTTTAATGAAATAGAGAAACTTTGGTCTGCAACTTTAAAGCTTGAGTTTGCAAATCTTTGAGTTGATCGTAATTCTTGTTGTTTATGTAATGATCTTAGCTTCTGTTACTTGTTGAAGTTGATTCCTGCTTTGATGTTGAATTATTTGTTGAAGACTTGAAGTTTTTCTTGAAATTCCTTTTTCTGGCTTGAGATTTGGAAGAAAATTGGTTACAGATTTTACTGGAATTTAGTCTTGATTTAAAAGTTGAGGAGGTTGTGCTTTGATTACTTGTTCTGTTGATTTTCTTCTCTGGTTTAAAGATTGTACAGGGTTTTGAAATGAATAAAAGGGGTAAGAAGAAGGAGATAAAATGGCTTATATAACTATATTTCCTTTTTTATGAGTTTCTAAAAAAATGAAAATGATGTAATGAAACTTGTTTAAATTCTTTCTACATGTTAAACACTTGTCTCTATATTCATTACTTGCTTAACAATTGTAATTGTTTTATATTAGAATTTTTTTTTTACATTATTTAAGTTGTTTTTAAATTTACATTTTTCCATTTCCTAAAGGCATTTGCTTATTATTAATAAATACTATTTAAAAGAGAATTTTGAAATTAAATATACATTAAATAAATTACATAGATATATATTTATAAATCCAAAATATTTTACTAAAGTATTTATTTAAAATTTAAATTTGAATTCAAAGTCAAATATACTCATATATACACACAAATATATATATATATATATATATATATATATATATATATATATAAAATTTAAATTCACATGATTTTAAAAACATTTATTATTTCAAATTTTAAACTCAAAAGAAATTGAAATTTTATTCATATAAATTGTCAGTTATTTTATTTGTTTTGAAACTTTTCAAATTAATTTTCAAATTAAATTCCAAAAGTTCAAATAAATTACCAAATTTAAATTGATAAATTTTGGGATGTTACAGATTTCCCCCTTAAGAAATTTCATCCTCGAAATTTTAAAGAGAGAGAAAAGCAAACAAAGAATATACGTGTTCAGAAAAAGATAGAAAAATGGCTTACCAGTTTAAGCCGAGATATCTACTCTGCAATAGGGATAAGACTTTTGCATACTGTCCTCTATTTCCCAAGTACAGTCCTTTGGATCACCGCTCCGCTGCACTTTAACTAATTTCACAACTTTGTTCCTTAATTGTTTTTCATCACGATCGATTATTTTCAATGGCTCTATTTTAACTGCTAAGTTGGGAGTGATTTCAAGATCTTGCTGAGCCGCCGCTTCGATAACACTGTCTGGATCATGCACATACTTTCGAAGATATGAAACGTGAAATACATCGTGTATGCCAGATAACCAGCTAGGTAACTGCACTCGATATGCCAGAGGACCGATCCTTTCCAGTATAGGAAAAGGACCAATGTATCGTGGTGCCAGCTTACCAGTCTTCCCGAATCTTTACACACCGGAGACACTTTCAAGAAAACGGAATCTCCAACTTGAAATTCTAAAGCTCTTCTCCTGCGGTCGTAATAACTCTTCTGGCGACTTTGAGCAGTTATTAACTTCTTTCGAATAAATCAACTTTTTTAGTGGCTTCTTTAATCATGTCTGATCCAAGAACGAATTTATCACCTGATTCAATCCAGCATGCCGGTGATCGACATAGATGACCATATAAAGCTTCAAAAGGAGTCATTTCGATACGCTTGATAGGTATTGTTATATGAAAATTCGACCAAATGTAAATAGTCCTCCCAAGAACCACCAAAGTCGAGAACACAAGCTCGCAAAAGATCTTCTAATATTCGATTTATCCTTTCAGTCTGCCCATCTGACCGTGGGTGATAAGTGGTGCTGAAGTTCAGTTTTGTTCCCAATGCGGCTTGGAATGCCTCTCAAAATCTACTAGTGAAGACCGGGTCACGATCACTCACTATACTGCTCAGTATACCATGGAGACGGACAATTTCTTTCACATATAACTCAGCTAAACTTGCTGCTGTGCGGGTAAATTTCACTGGTATAAAGTAGGCTGTCTTAGTCAAACGGTCCACAATAACCCATATTGCTTCATTCCCCTTTCGAGTGCGGGGCAACCCGTCGATGAAATCCATCGATACTTGATGCTATTTCCACTTGGGTACCTCCAAAGGCTGGAGTAAACCCGCCATCTTCTTCCGATCGCTTTTAATTTGTTTACAAGTAGCACAACGACTCATATATATAGATATATCCCTTTTCATTGTCTTCCACCAGAAAGTTCTTTTGATATCTCTATACATCTTATTAACTCCTGGATGGATACTGAGTTTAGACTTGTGACATTCATCTAAAACTTCATGTTTCAGATCAGGGATGTCTGGGACACACATCCTGCCTTTTAATCTTATAATCCCATCATTATCGATTCCAAAGCTGGAATCCTCACCTCGACAAATCCTCCCATATATTTCCTGAAGAAACTTGTCTACGTTTTGCTCATTGGCGATTTTCTCGAGAGGAGTAGGAGTGACAGCAAGAAGAGCAAGGATAGCATGCTTCCTGCTTAAAGCATCAGCAACCACATTGGTTTTTCCAGGTGTATACAGGATATCTAGGTCATAGGACGCTAGAAATTCTAACCATCGTTGTTGCCTCAGATTTAAATCTTTCTGAGTGAAGAGATATTTCAAAGATTTATGGTCGGTGAATAATTCTAATTTTTCACCTAAAACAAAGAGAGTTCATTAAGTATATTTATCAAGTTAAGTTAAATTTCTTAAATCGTTAAGAAAGCTGAAAAAGGTTCTTACCCAGAAGATAGTGTCACCAGATTTTCAAAGCGAAAATGACAGCTAGAAGCTCCAAATTGTGTGTTGGGTAGTTTCTCTCATGTGGACGTAACTGTCTACTCGCGTAGGCAATTACTTTCCCATTCTGCATTAGTACCGCACCCAAACCATCACCACAAGCGTCAGTATAGATAGATAAACCTTGGTTCCCGTTAATGATAGCGAGAACATGAGCGTAGTTAATCTCCTTTTCAACTCTTGAAAAGCTTCATCACATTTTGGAGTCCAATCGAATTTAGCATTCTTCATTTTTAGCTTAGTCAGTGGACTGGATAACTTGGAAAAATCTTGGACAAACTTTCTATAATATCCTACTAAACCCAGAAAACTTTGAATTTCTTTAGGAGTAGTGGGTCGCTTCCAGTCCAGAATAGCATTGATTTTGCCTGGATCAACAGAGATTCCTTCTTCATTAACAACATGGCCAATAGAGATTCCTTCTTCATTAATAACATGGCCAAGAAATCTGACTTCTTTGACCCAAAAATGGCATTTAGAAAACTTTGCAAACAGAATGTTCTTCCTCAATATCTCCAAAACAATTCTAAGATGCTCACATGCACCTCTTTGGTTTTGGAGTAGATTAGAATATCATCAATAAACACAAGTACAAATTTATTTAGCACTTCCAGGAATACACAGGTCATTAAATCTACGAAGTATGCGGGAGCATTGGTTAGTCCGAAAGGCATGACCAACCATTCGTAGAAAATGTCTGGACCCCTATAAACGGTCAAGTGAACACAATCTTCGGCTATTCGTAGCTGATGGAATCCCTTAGCTAGATCCATCTTAGAAAAGAATCGAGCGCCATGAAGTTGATCGAATAGATCGTCGATACTAGGTAAAGGGAATTTGTTCTTGAGAGTTTGTTTATGAGATCGTGGTGATCTACACATAATCTCAAAGATCCGTTTAATTTAGCCACAAACACGACAGCTGAACCCCATTTGGAAACCCTAGGGCGAATCAATCCTCTTTCTCACAAATCTCGAGTTCGATTGACTAATTCAATTCTTTCCCTGGGTGCCATCCTGCGACTTGTGTGGGCGACAGGACAAGCATTGGATACTAAATCAATTCTGAATTCTATTTCTCTGTGTGGAGTAAGGATTTTACTTCTTTAAATATGTCGGAAAATTCCCGAACAACAGGATAGACTCCAGACTGGGTTCAGGATATCCCAAAGTATACACTAATTTATCTCTCTTAGGACTCGGATCCTCACAAGAGATTTCAATAAAATTTCCAAACTTTGTTTTGACTAAAATTGTCCGATTATTATAATCCAATTTAGCTTCGTATCTCGATAACCAGTTCATTCCGAGTAAGATTTCAAATTCATTAAAGTCGAGAACATAAAGATTGATAGGAAATTGATAGCAAGAATATGAGATAGGAACTTTCCTACAATATAGACAAAGATTTGCGGGACCACCAACTGGATTCTTCACGCAAGTGAGGTCGTTAACAAATTCAGGTTTAATTTCTAATTCACATACGGCTTATTGGGAGATAAAACTATGTGAAGCTCCCGTGCCAAATAAAAATCTAACAACTTTATTATAAATAGTAAGGTTACCTTCTAGAACACCTTTTCATTTATCCGCCCTTGAAGTTGAGGGGTCATCCTTCATCGCATAGACATTCGCCACTTGTGCTTGCTTCAATGCCGGGCAATTCTTGACTACATGTCCAGGCTTGTTAACAATTATAGCATTCTCTAACTCCCTGAACAGTCTTCACAGGTTGTTCTTTCTTAACTTGCTTCTTCGGGTTTTTGCAGCTGTTTGAATAACGTCCCATTTCTTGGAAGTTGTACCAAGTTATATCTCTAGCCGGATTTCCTTGATTGCTCTTCTTATCCTTGCCTTGATGTGGTTTCTTGCCCCCAAATTTCCTTTTTTTCCAATTTTGATTGCTCGAATTTCCTCCTTCCCTTGGAATTTCCTGCATATCCAGGGTGGCATCCCTATACCCCATATCGATAAGATCAGAAATAGATTCTTTGACGTGTGCTGTCATCCTTTCGTGGAATTTCTCATTCATCCCACGAATGAACCTTTCATTTTTCTGTAGAGGCGTGTTCACCAATTCTAGACCGAAATGGGATAGTTCGATGAATTTGTTTAAGTACTCCTCAAATGACAAACTCCCTTGCTTTAAGTCCATAAATTCTTGGTACGTTCGGGAAATCCCTGCCGACGGCATATAGTGCTTCTCAAACACCTCCTTAAATCGATTCCAAGTAAACTCTTCTTCTGGTTCATCTACAGTAACTGTCTCCCACCAGGCTAAGGCTTCTTCTTCAAGTTGCCAAGAAGCTATGAGTCGCATTTGATTGTCTTCTAACTTTAGCCCTTTAAAAATTCTTTCACTCGATCTAATCCAGGCTTGGGCCTCAACAATAGATTCCTTGCCAGTAAATGGCTTACCACCAACTCTCGAGAAGCTCTTATATAGATTAGCCAGATTCGGTTGATGTTGAGTAGGTATTGCTGCTTCTGCTGTTGGAGAGACTCGACCAGCGGTTGTGGCATTTCCTTGACCCCTAGCTCTTCCTCTTCGCCCGCTCATTCTTACTATCTGTAATTAGTAAGAAAACTTGATTCGGATATACGGACGAGATATCTTAAGGTATATCAGTAGTTAAAAGAAATAGACTAAGAAAATTTAGGGTTTTGGTCTCGGGTTATACTCATTCTAGTGTATACTTCACCTTATCTCTAATGAGCCATCTAATGTGTTATACTCCATAGCTAAAGTTCTTACTCAACCTTTAGCTTTGATACCACTTGTCATGACCCGAAATTCAGTGTTTAATAATCGACATCAAACACCTCACTTGTATTCGACTGCCAAAGATTCGAACGTTGAACTCCAGTTCGGATGGAGCTTATAACAACATTAGATGAATATAAACAACGGAAACAAAATGAACTGCCATAAATCAACATCATAGATACAACATCACACAATATCCATTACAACATCAGAGCATTTCTATACATATAGCACAATGTCAAAATAGAATGCATCATAGCGGAACAACAAGTTATCACACATCAAGAAAGGCTTCAAAGAAAAGAGAGCGATAGCGAGCATCCAACTAAGGACCATGAGATCCAAAAAGCTTTTGAAAGATCTTCAAGTAAAAAACCTTTAGAAAATCCAGTAGCTTCCAAACCAAAAGACTTCAAAATCCAGCTAGCACCAAAACACGGGAACCTGCTTCTAGGCTGCCCGTGTGGAAATTTTGGGCACCTAGAGTTTTGAAAGGAAACAATAAACTCCGGGTCAGTCATGGGACTGGTATGAGTACACAAAAATAGCCGTTTTGAATAAAAACAAAATTTTAAAAGAAAATAGTTCATGCTTTTGGAAAATGAAACTACCATAAGGCCTCCGGCACACACACAATGCAATCACACACTTGGGGGAGATTTCCCCTTATGATAGTCAAACATGCTTTATACGAGAAAACACTTTGATATTATTATTAGTGCATAGTGTAGAAAACATTTTCGAAAGTATAAAATTAATCTTAGCCAGCATACATACCATTATAGTATGCCTACTATAGCTACCATGTTAAATGGCAGGTTCTACAACTAAAACCGTACTGGACGCGTATTGGTGATTGGATTTCCAACGATGGTCAGGCTAAGGAACTTCCTGGGCCACATGGGTACGCCTCTGGAGGGACGTCCCGAGAACCTAACCGGATCTTTGCCAACACAAAGCCGGGTTACCTCCGTAACTAGGTAACTACTAACATGAGTATGCCACTTCTCGGTCGTAACCAACCTTTATCCGGTGCCCCAACAACAATCAATCACAAAGCAACATATTTGCAATATCAACATAAGTTAAGTATCTGGGCTCCATATCATGATACCACTTCTATCCAGAAGGAAATGCACATACCCTAACGGGAGCTATCCCCAATAACTTTGTCGCATCTTTCCTGTTTGGACCATTACCGGGTTGTGGGTTCGACGAAGTCTCGTCCACAAAGCTACGCTTTTCACAAAAGCCATGCTTCGATCAACGAATGATCAGCAGTACTCAGCATGCCACATTACCAAGTTGGGAGTATATTACTGATAACTTTCAACTACATAACCTCTGAGCTCGTACGTCTCAGAGAAGGGTGTTAAGATAAGAGAATAAATTCTCCGCCACCAACAGAAATGCATTTGAAAGAAATCTGCTTTATGTCTCAAAATGTAATGTCAGACATGCAATCATACAAGTCTGTTCTTGGTTCGAATAGAATCAAAGGCACTTCTGAAGAAGCCCTTGCAATCCGGGCATCTACAATCCCGATCGGTCTCCCCATCACATATGGAGATCTCTATACCGAAGCAACTTAGTGCAGAGTCATTCGACAAGTTATCCTGTTGTTCTCGAAGACATCCGGTCTTTACCACCATCTTCAAACGTTATCCATTTCGTCGTATCACTATTCAGAATGGGTTATATGACACAAAGGTCCTCTTTTGGCCAAACCGAATAGTGCGCGTCAATTTAAAAAACATGTGGATATGTCATTCACAAAGATTCACAGGTTCGATGTGGGTTTTCGGATAACCAACTGGAATCCAACTCCCTATCGCATCGAAATTCAAATGCCGTTTTACGGGCATAGGGTTTTTCATATTCACACAGAAATATATTCAACACAGAATCACAGCTCAGCACAAAGCAATTCATATCACATAACATCACAATTACATATCAAAGATATCAACCAGTACACAACATTCAATAGTTATCAATCATCTACAATTAAGATGAATCAATCGTGTGATTTAAATTAATTAATCACATAATTACTTTCATTAGTTTTCTTTAATTACTAATTAGTTATGCTTAATTGTTAATTAATTAAATCTTATTTACTTTTATTAATTAATTATTCCTTAATTAATTATCTTAATTAGTAAATCCTTAATTGTTAATTAATTAAATCTTAATTAATTTTATTAATTAATTATTCCTTAATTAATTATCTTAATTAATTACAATTAAATTAACCATAATTATTTACTTAATTAATCTTTAAATATTAAGTAATTAATTTAAATAGTTTATTCTTTAAGTAAATCATTTATCACTTAAGTAAATCATCAATTACTCATTAAATTTAAAAGATAAATCTTCTTACCTTTGTTAATCATTTTGATTATCTTGTAAACTTGGTTAAATAAATCATCCTTATTACATAAATTTACTTAAGAGATTAAATTAGTGTACATAGCATTTTATCTTAACTATCATTCTCATTTACATTATTTAACCAACATAAATAATTTTATAAGATAATGTAACAAAATTAAATTAAATTTAAAAATGCCTTACTTAAAAACTTTAATTAGTTTTAAATTCAAATCGAAATTATCATTTAAAAACATGATTTTAATTTTTTTTTAAAAGTTTGAACTTTTTTTAAAAGAAAAACTCTATTGTACGTTATCCCCTTGAGAGTACTTCAAGTCTCCCCCAAATCATTTTACTGCTTGCTTCGAGTTATCAACAAAACCTACCTGTGTGCCTTATATTTTTTTCTCAATGTTGTCCAAGTACAAACCCATATGGCCCAAAATTTGGTTCGAGTCCATACCCGAGCTATCACCTACATTTCTCGAGAGTAGCTTCGAGTTTCCCCTTTCTTCCCAAGCTGCTGCCTCCTGACACAACCCCAAACATGTGCACATGCACAATCACTCCGGCCGGCTCAGTTTGAATCTCTGGTCATCGAAACATCCACAACGATGTTCCTGAACCTCACAAACACTCAGAATTTCGAAATGAAGGTGATTTCGTATTCGAGCCTCCAGACCCAAATCTGGAACAAACTTGAGCCCTAATCGATCGCCTTGCGCTCCCTCTTCTGATCGTCAAAAATCATGGTTGCTAATTTTCTGTTTATATTAGGTTTGCCTGTATTCTTGTATTTCCAGACAAGATTTTTGTTTGATTTACTTAAATTTGTTTTTAAAACTTAGAGCATAATCATACAAATATATTTCTTTTTGATTTCAAAGCTTAAAACAATCTAATATAGAGCTTTTGGATTTTGAGACAGGGTTTTGAACCTATAAGCATGGGACAGAGTTTATTTTGATGTGCACA
Organism: Allium cepa; assembly: GCA_030765085.1. Lineage (NCBI taxonomy): Eukaryota > Viridiplantae > Streptophyta > Magnoliopsida > Asparagales > Amaryllidaceae > Allium > Allium cepa. Next base: position 475,919,312 of record CM060932.1, read on the forward strand.
AACATGCATCTTCATTTTCATGTATAAATATATACATGCAAACACACTTTTATCATTCAAACTTTAATACTATTCACAGCGACAAGTTCAAGTTCAAATCAAGGAGTTAACTCACCTGTGGAGTTGAGCAGAGAGCTTTCTGTCTGATTTTAAAAATTGAAAGCCCAGAAATTGTTTTTCTTAACTTAATCTTGAATTTTTTATCTACAACTTGTTAATATAAATTTGCTTAATCTCTGATGGATTTTCTTACTTAATTCCTCAACAACAAACTAAAATTCAACTTACTTACAGTTTTGTTTTTAATGAAACAGAGAAACTTTGGTCTGCAACTTTAAAGTTGGAGTTTGCAAATCTTTGAGTTGATCCTGATTCTTGTTGTTTATGTAATGATCTTAGCTTCTGTTAATTGTTGTAGTAGATTCCTGCTTTGATGTTGAATTATTTGTTGAAGACTTGAAGTTGTTCTTGAAATTACTTTTTCTGGCTTGAGATTTGGAAGAAACTTGGTTACAGAATTTACTGGAATTTAGTCTTGATTCAAAAGTTGAGGAGTTTGTGCTTTGATTACTTGTTCTGATGATTTTCTTCTCTGGTTTAAAGATTGTACATGGTTTTAAAATGAATAAAAGAGGTAAGAAGAAGGAGATAAAATGGCTTATATAACTATATTTTCTTTTTTATGAATTTCTAAAAAAAATGAAAATGATGTAACGACACTTGTTTAAATTCTTTCTACGTGTTAAACACTTGTCTCTATATTCATTACTTGCTTAACATTTGTAATTTTTTTATATTAGAAAAATATTTTTTTACATTATTTAAATTGTTTTTAAATTTACATTTTTCCATTTCCTAAAGGCATTTGCTTATTATTAATAAATACTATTTGAAAGAGAATTTTGAAATTAAATATACGTTAAATAAATTACATATATATATATACTTATAAATCCAAATTATTTTACTAAAGCATTTATTTAAAATTTAAATTCAAATTCAAAGTCAAATATGCTCATATACACACAAATATATATATATATATATATATATATATATATATATGTATAATTTAAATTAAAATGATTTTGAAAATATTTATTATTTCAAATTTTAAACTCAAAAGAAATTGAAATTTTATTCATATAAATTATCACTTATTTTATTTGTTTTGAAACTTTTGAAATTATTTTTCAAATTAAACTCCAAAAGTTCAAATAAATTACCAAATTTAAATTGATAAATTTTGGGATGTTACAACATTTACAACAAGTTTTAATTTTTTAAGATTTTTGGTAGAATTAGGAAGTATTAAGTACAAGATGATACACGCGCCTTTTATATACACAATTACATATCGGATACCTCTATTTTCTATTTGATCTTAGCTTACTGTCTTTCTATGGAAGAACCGGTAGAACCCACTACCACTATTACTACATACATATATTCCTTTTTTTCAATTTTTTACCTTTACTCTATACTATAAGAGTCAACCAACTATTCTAATTCTATGTCTGAGCCTCACAGCCTTTCGCGAGTTTAAATATGAAGTATCTTCGTGCCTTTCTACAAGCCCTAAATTTATTTCCCCTCATTGTATCCAATCTAATTTAATATCCAGTAGAATCACGAGATGCTACTTAAAATTCAAAACAGTTTAAGGGATTTTGATATTCTAGTCTTTTATATAATCTTTTATTCTAGTAATAAAAATGGAGTGCCTCTTAGGAATTTTATATATCGAGATTTCCGATCTTAGTACTTAATTCCATTCTGGAATTGATTCTCAGCATTTATTCAAAAAAATAAAATAAGTGATGAGAATCAATCATTACCAATGATTAAATTAATAATTGAGGATTTTGCTTCATCCTTATTGTTGCCAATTTGTTTTGGGCTAGACATAGATTTTAAGAAAAAAAGTTACAATCTTTTCTAAAACCTATGCTATAGTTTATAAAAATCAAGCTTTGATACATCCATACCTCCACTTCTTGTGGAGAAATAATTCATCGAATTAGATCGACAGAATAAGAAATTAAAAAATCTTTGGTTGATTAGGCGACACCCGAATTTGAACTGGGGATAAAGGATTCTTTGTCCCCTGCCTTACCACTTGGCCATGCCACCAAATTCGATCCAAAATAAAATGGATAAAAATATTAGCCATATTCTTTTTCTACTACTAAATCTTTTTTTATCTTGAATCCCAGTGTACTTGATCCTCAAAAACACATTCTTTTTTCATCCGGTTTCTATTATTTTCTTTGATTTATTATATCTCAAAATATACATCAGTTAATAATTTCCCTTCTCGTTTCTTTTCTATTAAAAGTCAAATTCTGCCGACGGTCTGCAAAATTTAGAGCAAATTGGAACCATTAACAATTTACATTAAACTGAAATTAGTGAACGGTTCCTCAATTTTTATTGGAAATAAAATTTTATTTCCTTGAATGGGAAAGGAAAATTGATTTGTGACCAATTTACAACTAATCTCTTTTTTTTCAATAAAAAATACTTTTCTATTTCAGTTATAACAAAATATATGTGTATATGTAAACCCCAAAACACAAAATTTTAACTAGATATCGAGACGGGTCTTTCTCTTATGTACATTCCCTAGAGAGAATTCTCATGTTTCAATTTTTTATTGAATCTATAGATTGAAAAATTGAATATAAAATTTGAATTTTGGTGGAGTGTCATCCATGTTAATGTTGCTTTAGAAATTGCAAGAAAGGATGTGATATATGGAAAGATAACCATATCAGCATGTACTTAATAAACACAATATTTTTTTTTTAGTATATGTATATTAAGTCACACAATTCAAGCGTATTCTATAAATTTCCCTCCCTACCAAAAAAGTCCAATTCTTTTTGGAGCATGAAATTCCATTTTTTGTGTTAAAAATGGAAAACTCTATACTACTTCTGATTATTCTATCTTTATTTCATTTATATAGATATAAAGAGGAGATTCAATCTCAATCATTCCTTTCTGTGGTATCCGATCGAACTGTAATATCATACTAATGCGTTAGGTAGAATTTGGACCAATTTTTAATAAGGCTCCATAAGTGTAAGTAACAAAAAAAATTCCAGAAATATTTTCTTAATTCAACCCGTCGAAAATTTGAACTTATGCCTCAAATGTTTTTTATTTCGCCATTTCATCTCTATTCATATATTTAAAATAGATATATAGAGTTGACTAAAGTTTTATGTGATTTAGCAAATAGATCCCTCCAACTTGTTTTCCTGCATCCACAATTGTTATCACACAAATAAAATACCAAATCCCACTTCGAGGGGGACATCATGGTATAAAGGGTCATCCGCTATTATGCGGGGTGCATAAGGTCTCATCCGCTATATAATGCGAGAATGTCAATCACTCCAATATATATATACTACTATATATATTATCATATCCTGACTGATAATAATAATCACATCCTAACAATAAACCAATAATCTAAATTTAACTATTTAAATTAATTATGGAAATCCAGATGTGAGTGAGATTAACTCACCTTGCGTTTAAAACGCCGAGCATTCCAATTTTAAATTAAATTGACCACCTTCGATTTAATAAATAATTTTCATGAGGCCTAAACACATCCAAATCTGCTACAGCACATAGAGCTCCTCGCTGCGGTTCGGCACTTCCTATTTTGTCGAATTTTGACCATGCATGCAAAAGTTATGAATCTATAAAGTTTTGGATAAAATTTATATAAATTAATTTCTTATTTAATTTATATACCAACCCTAGAAATCATGGCCGTTGATTCCCACCCGCAGAACAAAGCCGCACATCCTTCTTCCTTCATCACGCGCTCATCTAGGTTAGTCGAACCCATCGCCGCCGTCTAGTTCCCCCCCTCCACGGCCGTCGATATCTTGATCGGTGGCCACCATTCTCTTCATCATTGCGAACACCATCCATGCCTGTGATCTCGGCAAACTCAGTCGCCTATGTTGCTCAAATTACGCGCTTAACGACCGATGTTCGACCCTGATTTCTCCCTCCTCGCCGTGCTCCATACGATCACCACCGTTCAACTTGAAGATGTGACGACCCAGAATTTTTAGCATTTGAAAACAAAATATTTAATTGATTTTAAATGTTGAAGTTATTTTTAACTTGAATTTCAAATATCATTGTTTGTTTGGCAACTGAATTATTAAATTTAATAATATGGAATTGGGTAAAAATATGAAATATGAAATTCTGAGCTTGTTGAAAATATTTCAAAGGCTTGAAAAATTTATATTGATAATACTGAAAATAATAAAAGCTTCAGAATTGAATTTGAAAGTGATGTGTTCAATTTTGAATTTATCTCGTTTAAATCGATATTTAAAAAAAATAGTCTTTCGAAGCACAGTCTCGGAATTCGACGAAACTAGTTCCATTACATCCGTAATATTGTATTATTATCGGATTTCAATTTTCGTAGCATTCAGAGTGGTTGTGTGATCGTATGACATTAAAAAGCGTAGAAAATTATATCGAAATTCAATTTAGTAACTGGTTCAAAAAGCTATCTTCTCCATACGATCGAATTGGGACTCGAAACCTTTTCCATTGCATTCGGAATAGGGGTTTAACATTATGAACGCCTGGCAGCACGCCTCGATAGGAGATCGAGATTTTAATTGCGAAAACCGAGACGATTTAAAATTTGAATTTGAATTTTTAATATAAATAATATATATATATATATTATAGCAACTGATACGTTGAAGAAATTTAAAACGTGTTTACTTTTCTCTGCAGAATTGCAACACGCGATTGATAAAAAAATATATGTATAAAATAAAATTGATGCATATCCTTCTTTCTTCTAAAAAATGGTAATTCACGATAAAAAAACAACAGATATATCAAAGAGAAAAAATGGTAGCCGCTCTCCAGTTCAAATTCGAAGAAAAATCAAATTCGTTCGATGTTAAAAAAGTGAATGTGTGAAACACGATTTCATCACGATGTCTGCCTTGCGCAAGAAGGGGCAAGCGAGCGATTCGATCTCTGGTGGAGTGGCGATCCTAGGGCAGATCAATTCGAGCAAGTCGAAGGCGGCACCGATGGGGTAAGGCGACAACCGAAAATCGTGGTGGGGATGTGCCTCGGGGCGCGTGCGCGACATTGTGACAGGCGGCCTCGAGTGCGATGAGGGGATAGCAATGTCAGCAGCAGTGGCGAATTCAAACATTCGAAGTGCGTTGCCGATTGGGGGTGGCAGCGTACTCGTCGCAGATCGAGTTCGAGGCGAAATTGGGCACTAGGGTTTCGCTCGAATTCAATTCGAGTAGGGTTGTCGCGAGTTGAGGTTAATGCGACTTTGACTGTGGATTCGAACGATGTCGCGATGTTCTACAAGGTATTTTATTTTATTTTACTTTTTAAATTTTATATATGTACAGAATAAAAAAAATACAGATAGGATTTTGATTCACATCCAGGTACTAACAATGCTATTTTGAATTTATACATATATGTATAGATTAAAAGGATATTAATTATAAACAGTTTGAAAATGAAAAATAGGCAAATATACATATACATATTTTAAACCCACTAATTAATTTTTAAAATAATGAGCTATTGTGATTAACTCGTTTAATTTACCCATTTAATCATTTTAGTTACTAAAAATATTTTATTAAAGAAAATTTGTTTAAAGAATAAATTATTAGTTCAAAACCAAATTTTTAGTCAAATAAAATCATTAGTTTAAATCAAAATTAATTAATTGGTAATTAATTGTTCGATCGATAAAAATATTAATAAATCGTCTAAATGTTTATGCAAGGTAAAAACCTGAAAGAAAACACAAGCTGGAATTGAAATGGGTTGCATGCAAGGACAAAGGTGAGATTTTCTCACACAATTAGATTTTTCTGATTTAATTTTAAGTAGTTAAATTTAAAATTGTTGATTGTGTGCTTGGATGATAAATTATTATCAATTGTATTGAATTAGACCCTATGTGCCGCATAATAGCGGATGATATTATATATAAACCCATATACCGCAATATTCCATCTTGAAGTGGAATTGGTATTATATATGTATTTGGAGTGATTGATTTCCCGCATTATATAGCGGATGAGACCCTATGCACCATATAATAGCGGATGATATTATATATAAATTCCATATACCGTGATATTCCACCTCGAAGTGGAATTGGTATTTAATTGTTATGCTAACCTCTATGGATGCAGGGAAACATGTTGGAGGGATCCAACTGAATTCCTCAAATGTTTGAATTTGTTTCAATATTATGTGTTGATTTATTTATAATCTGTGTACGATTATATTGTGATTGAAATCGTTGAAGGCTATTGTTTAGCCGACTATATTTTTGGTACCATAAGATACCGAAAATAAATAAAATTGGATTTTTGAAATTAAAGTTGAAAATTTATAGTAAAATATGTTTTTGAGAATTGGATAAATTTAAAAGAAGGAATTTTAAAAGGATAAAGTTTTATCTTTGAATCCTATTGAATAAAATTCCAAAATATGGGAAAAAGGCTTAATAAATGGATTTCTAGTAATATTATTCAAAAGTTGAAGAATTTATTTTAAAATACAGATTTCAAATAGTTTGAAATAAATAAAGGAATCTATTTTAAAACAAAATAAATTTGGAAATAAATTTGGGATTTGATTCGATGTTTGAAATGTAATCTTTAGGAACCGATTTGAAATTGATTTAGTGTTTAAAAATAAAATTTGAGAAATCAATTTTGAAATCGATTTGGTGTTTAAATAAATGTTTGGAAAATCAATTTGGGATTTGATTTGGTATTTGAAATAAATTTGGAAATCAATTTGAAAGTTGGTTTGGTGTTGAAAGTGAATATTTGGGAATCGATTTGAAAATCGTATTTCAATGGATATTAGAAAATTTAAATTCACGATGGGAATTTTATAAAAGAAAGAGAAATTTTTTTTAAAAATAAATATTTTTTTATTTTTAAATGCGTTGAATTTATAGATTTTGAACGTAAATTTAAATAAATCCAGAAAGATTTATAAATTGATTTGAATGAGTCATTTTAGAATGGAAGGTATACTTTTCCTGGAAAGCCTAGCATGTTTTCAATATAATCCATAAATATAAATTGAAGTTGTAAAGATGCTTTTGAGGGAAGAATAATTTGGAAAAAAGTTTATTTACTTAGGTTATTTTGAAAATCTTTAAAGTAAAGATATATTTTAAATTATTATAGAAGTGATTATTTAAAGTTTTAATTGATATTTGTTTTAGAAAATGGATATTTAAAATAGTTATATCCTATCTACTAATTTTATTTTATAATTAGTTTGGGCTTGAATTTTTATATGAGATATTAGTAAAATATTTTCAAAACTAATGTTTTAAATAAAGTGTTTTAAAATAGTTTTTATTCTGAATGTTTCCATGTATATATTTTCGGATAAGTGTTTTAAAATATTTTGAAGTATTCGAACTTGGCAAATTTTCGATGGAAATAAATAATATTTGGAAATTTATTCCACGTGAGGAAAGTAATTTGAAATTGGTTTTCAAAGGATTGAAATGTGAAAAGTGATTTGAATTTTTTTTTAAATGGTTGAAGGGTGAAAATGTATCTTGCGAAGGTATTTTGAAAATAAATAATTAGGAAAGTTATTTAAATCTGGGGATTGTTGTGGAATGTTGATTGATAGTTAAATAACCGACTGTCAATATTGGCCTTTAAAGGACATTTGAATTTCGATGCGACAGGGAGTCGGATTCTAGATGGTTATCCGAAACCCACATCGAATTTTGATGATGAACCTTTGTGATTGAAATATCCATGTGATTTAAAATTAAGCGCTCACTATTCGGTTTAGCCGGAAGAGGACTTTGGGTCATACAACCCATTTCGAATAGGCATACGACGAAATGGATAGCATTTGAAGATGGTGGTGAAGACCGGGTGTTTTCGAGAACGATAGGATAACCTGTCGAACGACTTTGCACTGAGTTGTTCCGGTATAGAGATCTCCATGTGTGATGGAGAGTCTGACCGGGATTGTGGATGCCCAGATTGCAAGGACTTCTTTGGAAGTGCCTTCGGTTCCGTTCGAACCCGAAATGGACTTGTATGGTTGTATGTCTGACATTACACTTTGAGATATAAAGCTTATTTCTATCAAATACATTTCTGTTGGTGGCGGAGAATTTATTATGTTAGCTTAACACCCTTCTCTGAGATGTACGAGCTCAGATGTTATGTAGTTGATGGTTATTTGTGATATACTCCCAATTTGGTAGTGTGGCATGCTAAGTGCTACTGATCATTTGTAGATCGAAGCATGGTTTTTGTGAAAAGCGTAGCTTTGTGGACGAGGCTTCGTCAAACCTCACAACCCGGTAATGGTCGAAACATGAATGTTGTGGCAAGGTATTTAGGGGTCGCACCCCTAGGGTATGTCCATTTTCTTCTGGATAAGAGGTGGTATCATGGTATGGATCCCATATATTTGACTATGTAGTTGTTGCTATTTGTTGGTGAATCCCAGGATAAAGGTCGGTATCGACCGGGGATGGCTTACTTATAGGCGTTACCTAATTACAGTGGTAACCCGGCCTTATGTTAGTAGGGAACCGGTTTGGTTCTTGGGGGCGTCCCTCCAGAGGCGTTCCATTTTGTAAGGAAGTTCCTTGGCCTGACCATTGTTGGAAATCCAAAGAAACATACACGCCCTGTACGGTTTTAGTTGTATAACCTGCTATGGAATGTGGCGGTAACCTGCAATTGAAGATGGTAGCTATAGTAGGCATAAGTGCGAAATGTCTATGCTGGCTAAGATTAATATTATACTTTCGAATTGTTTTCCACACTATGCACTAATAATGATATCAAAGTGATTTTGCGTAACAAGCATATTTGACTATCATAAGGAGAAATCTCCTTCAATTCTGCGTTTGCATTGAGTGTGTGGTGGGAGGCCTTATGGTAGTTTCATTTTTCAAAAGCATAGCGGATTTCTTTTTATTTTTTTCTTTGTGAAAATAACTGTTTTTAAGATCTCACACCAGTCTCATGACTGACCTTGCTTAATACAACGTGATAGGGGGTTCTTGCTTTGCGTTTGGTGGCGAACGGGAGACTCTTACCCCTACATGTCCACGGGGAGGGGTTGGTTAATTGGGTAGGTGAAGAAGTCGAAAGTCTGGCCGTAAAAGCAAGTTCAGGGTTCCATTGTATGCCACGGCGGGGCTGGGATGGTTGAAAAGCCTACCAGTTGAGAGTGGCTGCTGTCGATGGTTGAAAAGCCTAGACCGTTACATTGTGGTATCAGAGCATTTGGTTAAGCGATAACCTTGGATTGGGTGGGAATCACTCATTAGAGATAGAGTCAGTAGTACTCTAGAATGAGTTTGAGTGTAATAAAAGATATGAGCGCGTATTTGTTAGTGAATATAAAATTGTTTTGTATTGTGTTGACTTATCGGTTGACTGTTTATAGATTCTAGTCGGTGCAGTTTGGCCGACTGTATCGATAGAGGTTTCTAAACTCTTCAACAAGATAAACCGACACAATATTGTTTTAAAAATCGGGTAAATGAAATACTTTTACCTAAACTATTTTCGTATATAAAAGAAATAAATTTTCTGTGAATTATTATAGTATATGGTTGATTGTTTGATTAGGAAGTGATAATATTAAAATTATTATCATTGTTATTGAATAAGAAATTGAAATCATAACAAAGGGTTAAGAAATAAATTCATATACAGATGGGATTCGTAAATGTAAATTGTAAGTGTGATTTATAATTTGAAATGGAATTCCAGAGTACTATTTGAAAAGAAATTGAAAGGATTTGAAGTTTGTGAGAATTTGGAAAGTTTAAATTCCTTTTTAGTTTGAAAATGATTTCAAGGTTTGGAAAAATGTTTTTGGAGGGATAAAAGCTCTAAACTCTTTTCGGCCGCTGGAAAATAATTCCGATGATGATCGCGACGTCATCGGTGTTCATTTTCGAGTTTCCAAGAGAGGAATTGCTGCCAAAATATTTTAAATGAAAGTTGTTTGCAAACTGGGATTGGTTTTGGGAATTCAAAAGATAATTTGAATTGATTTTCAATTTTTTTTGAAATGTTGGAAATACTCTAGAATCTGATAAAAATAGATATGGAATAAAATTTATTAAGGTGGAAAATTAAATCGTGAATGAATAAATAAATTTACAAATGCAAGTAAATGAAAGTGAAATTGAATGTTGAAATTCATTTCGAATTTGTAAGTAAATAGAACTAGAATGGACTTGAATTTGATTTTTGATAAATAAAGTGAAGCATTGAAATAAAATTAGTAAATGAAACTAATTGAAGGAATAACAAGGTTAGAAATGAATTAAATTCACATGGAATTTGAAATCCAGTTTAAATATAAGTGGTCATAAACCAAAATGGTGAACTGAAAATAAATTTTTAGGAATGAACAAAAGAATAAACTGGAATTGAAACTGAATATTGAAAACCAATTTGAATTGTGTGAAATAGAATGAAGTTGTAAAATTATTTCAAAGTGAACTAAAGACAATAAAGATGGAAATAAAAAAATTGGTTTGAGATAAAATGAATTGGAATTTGTAATGGATTAGTAAATGAAACTAATTTAAAATAGTGATATGAATCAGTTGTGAATGAAAGATAGTTGATAAAATTCAATATTCAGAAGTTAAATTGAATCCAAATAGAATTGAAAGTGTAAACTGAATGAAAATGGATATATGACTTTAATAATGAAGTAAAGATAGTATAAGAAGTAAGTACTCAAAATTTTGTAATGGAATGTGCGAAATGATTTTTGAATGTAGAAACTGGATATGGTTGTTAAATAGCATACAGGTGATATAAGGAAAAAGAAATTGGGATTTTGATTTTGAAGATAAATTTAAATTGCTTGGGAAAAAGGTATGTATTTGAACTTATGGTTAAGATTTGGAAAATTAGTTGAAATAATAACGAGTCTATAATAAAAAGATTTGTTTTGGAAAGTTGAAACTGTTTGGTTTTGTGAAAATAGTTAACGGGTTAAGGATCATCCTTCTTAACTAGTAATTTTGGGACGAAATTCTTTTAAGGGGGGAAGGATATGATGACCCAAAATTTTCAACACTTGAAAATGAAATATTTAATTGATTTTAAATGTTGAAGTTATTTTTAACTTGAATTTCAAATATCGGTGTTTATTTGGCAACTGAATTATTGAATTTAATAATATGGAATCGGGTAAAAATATGAAATCTGAAATTCTGAGCTTGTTTAAAATATTTCAAAGGCTTGAAAAATTAATATTGATAATACTGAAAATAATAAAAGCCTCAGGATTGAATTTGAAAGTGATTTGTTCAGTTTTGAATTTATCTCATTTAAATCGATATTTAAAAAAATAGTCTTTCGAGGCACAGTCTCGGAATTCGACGAAACTATTTCCATTGGATCCGTAATATTGTATTATTATCGGATTTCAATTTTCGTAGCGTTCGGAGTGGTCTGTGATCGTACGACATAAAAACGCGTTGAAAATTATATCGAAATTCAATTTAGTAACTGGTTCAAAAAGTTATGTTCTTCATACGATCGAATTTGGACTCGAAACCTTTTCCATTGCATTCGGAATAGGGGTTTAACGTTATAAACGTCTGGCGGCATGCCTCGATAGGAGATCAAGATTTTTAATTGCAAAAACCGAGACGATTTAAAATTTGAATTTGAATTTTGAATATAAATAATATATATATATTATAGCAAATGACGCGTTGAAGAAATTTAATACATGTTTACATTTCTCTACAGAATTGCAACATGCATTTGATAGAAAGTATATATATATATAAAATAAAATTGACGCATATCCTTCTTTCTTCTAAAAAATGGTAATTCACGATAAAAAAAACAACAGATATATCAAAGAGAAAAAATGGTAGCCGCTACCCAGTTCAAATTTGAAGCAAAATCGAATTCCTTCAATATATATATAACAAAAAGTGAATGTGTGAAACGCGATTTCATCGTGATGTCTGTCTCGCGCAAGGAGGAGCAAGCAAGCAATTCGCTCTCTGGTTGAGTGGCGATCCCAGGGCAGATCAATTCGAGCAAGTCGAAGGCGGCACCGATGGGGTACGGCGATGACTGGAAATCGTGGCGGGGTTGTGCCTCGGGGCACGCGCGCGACGTTGTGACAGGCGGCCTCGAGTGCGATAAGGGGATAGCAATGTCAGCGGCAGTGGCTAATTCAAATGTGGGAAGTGCGTTGCCAATGGGGGGTGGTCGCGTACTCATCGTAGATCGAGTTCGAGGCGAAATTAGGCACTAGGGTTTCGCTCGAATTCAATTCGAGTAAGGTTGTCATAAGTCGAGGTTAAGGCGACTTTGACTGTGGATTCGAATGATGTCGCGATGTTCTGCAAGGTATTTTATTTTATTTTATTTCACTTTGTAAACTTAATACATGTACAAAATAAAAAAAATACAGATAGGATTTTGATTCACATCTAGGTACAAAGAGTGCTATTTTGAATTTATACATATATGTATAGATTAAAAAGGATATTACTTATAAACAGTTTGAAAATGAAAAATAGACAAATATACATATACGTATTTTAAACCCACTAATTTATTTTTAAAATAATGAGCTATAGTGATTAACTCGTTTAATTTACCCATTTAATCATTTTAGTCACTAAAATTATTTTATTAAAGAAAATTTGTTTAAAGAATAAATTATTAGTTCAAAACCAAATTTTTAGTTAAATAAAATCAGTAGTATAAATTAAAATTAATTAATTGGTAATTAATTGTTCGATCAATAAAAATATTAATAAATCGTCTAAATGTTTATAGAAGGTAAAAACCTGAAAGAAAACAAGCTAGAATTGAAATGGGTTGCATGCGAGGGCAAATGTGAGACTTCTTACTCAATCAGATTTTTCTGATTTAATTTTAAATAGTTAAATTTAAAATTGTTGATCGTGTGCTTGGATGATAAATTATTATCAATCGTATTGAATTAGACCTTATGCGCCGCATAATATCGGATGATATTATATATAAACCCATATATCGCGATATTCCATCCTGAAGTGGAATTGGTATTGTATATGTATTTGGAGTGATTGATTTCCCGCATTATATAGCGGATGAGACCCTATGCGCCGCATAATAGCGGATGATATTATATATAAATCCCATATACTGCGATATTCCACCTCGAAGTGGAATTTGTATTTAATTGTTGTGTTGACGTCTGTGGATGCAGGGAAATAGGTTGGAGGGATCCAACTGGATTCCTCAAATGTTTGAATTTGTTTCAATATTGAATGTTGATTTATTTATAATCTGTGTGTGATTATATTGTGATTGAAATCGTAGAAGGCTATGGTTTAGCCGAATATATTTTTGGTATCATAGGGTACCAAAAATAAATAAAATTGGATTTTTAAAATTAAAGTCGAAAATTTATAGTAAAATATATTTTTGAGAATTGGATAAATTTAAAAGAAGAAATTTTAAAAGGATAAATTTTTATTTTTGAATCCTACTGAATAAAATTCCAAAATATGGGAAAAAGGCTTAATAAATGGATTTCGAGTAATATTATTCAAAAGTTGAAGAATTTATTTTAAAATACAGATTTAAAATAGTTTGAAAGAAATAAAGGAATCTATTTTCAAAGAAAATACATTTGGAAATCAATTTGGGATTTGATTCGGTGTTTGAAATGTAATCTTTGGGAAACCGATTTGAAATTGATTTAGTGTTTAAAAATAAAATTTGAGAAATCAATTCTGAAATCGATTTGGTGTTTAAATAAATGTTTGGAAAATCAATTTGGGATTTGATGTGGTATTTGAAATAAATTTGGAAATCAATTTGAAAATTGATTTGGTGGCGAAAGTGAATAATTAGGAATCGATTTGAAAATCGTATATCAATGGATATCTGAAAATTTAAATTCATAATGGGAATTTTATAAAAGAAAGGGAAATTTGTTTTAAATATAAATGTTGTTTTATTTTTAAAAGCATGGAAAGGAATTTACGGATTTGGAACATAATTTAAAATAAATCTAGAAAGATTTATAAATTGATTTGAATGAATCATTTTAGAATGGAAGGTATACTTTCCCTGGAAAGCCGAGTATGTTTTCAATACAGTCTATAAATATAAATTGAAGTTGTAAAGATGGTTTTGAGGAAAGAATAATTTGCAAAAAAAAATTATTTACTTAGGTTATTTTGAAAATCTTTAAAGTAAAGATATATTTTAAATTATAATAGAAGTGATTATTTAAAGTTTTAATTGATATTTGTTTTAGAAAATGGATATTTAAAATAGTTATATCCTATCTACTAATTTTATTTTAGAATTAGTTTGGACTTGAATTTTTATATTAGATATTAGTATAATATTTTCATAACTAATGTTTTAAATAAAGTGTTTTAAAATAGTTTTTATTCTAAATGTTTCCATGTATATATTTTTGGATAAGTGTTTTACATTATTTTGAAGTATTCAAACTCGGCAAATTTTATGTGGAAATAAATAATATTTGGAAATTTATTCCACGTGAGGAAAGTCAAGGGATTTAAATGTGAAAAGTGATTTGAAATTTGTTTTCAAATGGTTGAAGTGTGAAAATGTATCTTACGAAGGTATTTTGAAAATAAATAATTGGGAAAATTATTTAAATCTGGCGATTGTTGTGAATGTTGATTGATAGTTTAATAACCGACTATCAATATTGGCCTTTAAAGGGCATTTGAATTTCGATGCGACAAGGAGTCGGATTCTAGATGGTTATCCGAAACCCACATCAAATTTTGATGATGAATCTTTGTGGTTGAAATATCCACGTGATTTTAAATTAAGCGCTCACTATTCGGTTTAGCCGGGAGAGGACTTTCTGTCATATAACACATTCCGAATAGTGATACGAAGAAATGGATAGCATTTGAAGACGGTGGTGAAGACCGGGTGTTTTCGAGAACGATAGGATAACCTGTTGAATGACTCTGCACTGAGTTACTTCGGTATAAAGATCTCCATATGTGATGGGGAGTCCGATAGGGATTGTGGATGCCCGGATTGTAAGGACTTCTTTGAAAGTGCCTTCGGTTCCATTCGAACTCGGAACGGACTTGTATGGTTGTATGTCTGTCATTACACTTTGAGATATAAAGCTGATTTCTATCAAATACATTTCTGTTAGTGGCAGAAAATTTATTCTCTTAGCTTAGCACCCTTCTTTGAGATGTACGAGCTCAAAGGTTATGTAGTTGATGCTTATTAGTGATATACTCCCAATTTGGTAGTGTGGCATGCTAAGTGCTGCTGATCATTATTGATCGAAGCATGGCTTTTGTGAAAAGCGTACGTTTGTGGACGAGACTTAGTCGAACCTCACAACCTGGTATGGTCGAAACAGGAATGTTGCGGCAAGGTTTTTAGGGGTCGCACCCCTAGGGTATGTCCATTTTCTTCTAGACAAGAGGTGGTATCATGGTATGGAGCCCAGATATTTAACTGTGTGGTTGTTGCTATTTGTTGGTGAATGCCGGGATAAAGGTCGTTAACGACCATGGATGGCTTACTTATAGGCGTTACCTAGTTATAGAGGTAACCCGACATTGTGTTGGTAGGGAACCAGTTTGGTTCTTGGGGGCGTCCCTCCAGATGCGTTCCATTTTGTAAAGAAGTTCCTTAGGCTGACCATTTGTTGGAAATCCAAAGAAACAATACGCTGTACGTTTTTAGTTGTATAACCTGTCATGAAATGTGGCGGTAACCTACTACTGAACATGGTAGCTATAGTAGGCATAAGTGTGACATGTCTATGCTGGCTAAGATTAATATTATACTTTAGAAATGTTTTCCACACTATGCACTAATAATAATATCAAAGAGATTTTGCATATCAAGCATGTTTGACTATCATAAGGAGAAATCTCCTCCAATTCTGCGTTTGCATTGTGTGCGTGGCGGAAGGCCTTATGATAGTTTCATTTTTCAAAAGCATAGCGGATTTCTTTTTATTTTTTCTTTTGTGAAAATAACTATTTTTAAGATCTCACATCAGTCTCATGACTGACCTGGAGTTTATTGTTCCCTTTCTAAAATCTGGATGCCCATAATTTCCCATACGGGCAGCCTAGAGTCAGGTTATCATTATACTGGAGCGAACTCGAAAAAGATGTGCTGTGGAGATCGGGAGTTGAAGCTAGATGGCGAGACGTATCATTATATTATGTATTATCCACTGCGTTGGGATCGCTGCAAGTTCAGTTTTAATATGGATTAGTTGTTGTAAATGTCTAGTCTTGAATGGTGTCATTGTAAACTCTGTTAATGTGATGTATGTAAAACTGATATAGTTCTTTGTTTTAAAGATATTCATTTATCTATTATATGTTGTTCCGCTGCGAAATGTGAGAATCTGATTATTGTTTCTGTTCTTCTTTTATCTTTTTTTTAAATCCTAATGGTTCGGTTTTCCGGCATTCGACTGTGCGACATTGGATATAGTGGACGTATCGTGGTCGACTTTCGGGCGTCGAAAATTGGGTCGTTACAGAAGAACTCGATGAGTTCTTCATCTTCATAGTTGGAAGATTCTGCCATCATAGAGGGAATTTCGAGAAAAACGTGGAAGAATAAGAGTGTTTATCGGCAATTAAAACTACTGGAGGCGGCTCGGCAAAGAGAACTAGGGTTTTACTGTGTTGAGTGTATATATATATAGGTTTATATACTAATTTAATAGTATTTTCACAAATTACTTAACTTTCGAATGAATTCCAATCGAAACGTACTGACAGGCATTTATAAGGTTTTACTCGTATTCCAAACACAATGGAACGTGTTTCGAGGTCCAATTCAATCATACGTGGAAGATAGCTTTTTGAATCGAGTTTAAATATTCAATTTTCGATTTTAACTCCAACGCGTTTCTCATCCGTACGAACAAACGACAACTCCAATGCTATGAAATTCGAAATCCGATAATAATTAACTATTACAGATGCAATGGAACTGGTTTCGTCAAATTTCGAGACTGTGCCCCGGAAGGCTATTTTAACTCGTCGATTTAAATCGAGCGATTTTTGGAATCGTCGAAATCATTTAAAATTTCACTTTTAAAACTTTACTAACTTAATTATAAATCATATAGAATTTATATTCAAATTAGAAATCATCCTGATTCATTTTAAATCAAAATCTGATTATTTACATTATTACTATATATTAAATTTCATTATTGAAGTAATATAAATTCCAGTTTTAACTTATCGACTTTAAATTTCATTCACAAGTCCAATATTACAATTCAAATCCAACTAGACTGTAAATAAATTTTAGAAACCATTTTCATATCCATTTATTTTCAGATTCATATATCATCCCAATTTCAAATATTAAATCACTATTTATCCAAATCCGATTAAATTGCCATATTTGAAATTATAACTCATTTTATTGATTCAACCAAATCTCCATATTTCAAAATCAATTAACAAACCACATTCAACATTTAAAATAATTAAATGTTAAAAAACTAACGACCAAAATTCTGGGTCGTTACAGAATGCTTGTTGATCGTTTGGGGTTAAAATACCAATACACATATAGTACATTAGTCTCTTCGTTATGAAATATCCATTGCAAGGCTGTTGCTGCTATTCCTATAGGATGTGGTAGGAGATTACCTTCGGTTTGTCATGTTCCTAGGCAACTTGTGTGGATGAGTATCTGACATTGCATTTCTAAGATTACGTACATTGGCTTTTGCAAATGTACATCATGTGGTGGCAGAGAAGGCTACTTCTCTTAGCTTAACACCCTCCTTGAGACGTACGATTTCAAGGATTATATTTTTGTAAATGGCAATTAGTAGTCAACAGGAATGACAATGTGGAATTCAAAGATGATGTGATATGTGATATGTGAAAAGTAATCGATACCTCTTTTAGCCTCACTCCTTGGAAAATGACTAAAACAGGGATAGAAGCAGCAAGGCTAGGTGGATTGCTCCCATCAGGAGATTTCATCACTCCTCTAGGCATATCTTTACATGCCATGACGTCGTGTATCTGATTATTGTTGATGTATACTTGTGGCCAAGGATAAAGGTTGGTAACGACCGGAGTGATGACATATTCGGTACTGTCCAGGGATGGGTTGGTCGGTCTTATGTTGGTTTAGATGGGCAGTATCTGCTCCCTAGGTACATCCCTCTAAAGGTGTACTGAGTTGGTTCGAAAAGGTAGTCCCTTCATCTAGTCATTTGTATGGAAATCCAAAATCCATTACGTGCTTGCCATTTTCTATTGTAGATAGCCTTGTATTACAGGTGTATGCTGTAATTTAATAATATAACAATTTCACCTATTTTAATATTATTGTATAACAGACACTATTATAATATAAGAGAATTTGATATGAAATATTTTGGTTATCGTAAGGTAAAAACCTTATTGGTATTTATTTGTGACGTGGTCTTATGAGATACCTTTTGTTTTTATATAGAAAAGTTTTGAAAACTTTATAAATTCAGTTGAGGTGTATTTTCTCATGCTAGTTTACCAGACTGATCCCGACGTTCTTCCCTTTCAATGCTTGGGTCAGACCGAGTATATTTACAGGTTCAGATCTGGTGTTTTGGAGCTTCAGCAGCTGAGCTGGAGATCTTCACATCGTATATATGTAACTATTTATTTTCTTGCTGCTTTGCATTGTTGTTGTTGTAAATTATCCGCATTTGAGAGGACAGGTTAATATAAGTGTCCAAGTTGATGATTTCTAATGGTAAACTCTGATATTGATTTATGTATATTACAGTTTCTCTTTGTAAAGATTATTGATCTATATTATATGTTATTCCACTGCGATTAAGATTCTAAATTGTATTTGTTTCTTCTTCTCTCTTTTTCTTCTTTTCTATTCTTCTTTCTTCTTTCTTCTTCTTCTTCTTTTCTCTTCTTCTTTCTTCTCTCTTTCTTCTCACCCTCTCTTTTCTTTCTCATGATCATCTGCAATCGGTGCGTCTTGGGTTGGACACGCGGGTTTGGTGTCGAGTTCAGAAGGTGCCGAGTGCGGGTCGTCATAGCTGGTATCAGAGCTTAGGTTTAGTTTACTCCTAGGCTTTGATCTGTACTAAATATAGATAGGGTCAGTAGTACCCTAGATAGAGTTTGAGCGTATTATATATACGAGCGTGTATTTGTTAGTAATTATAAAATGTTTTATAAATTCTGGTCGGTACATGAGACGCCACGATATCGATAAGGATTTCTAAACTCTTGAACAAGATAAACCGACATAATATTGTTTTAAATTGGGTAAATGAAATAACTTTACCTCGGTTATATTTTATATATAATTATATATACTGATTGTTAGTTGTTGATGAATGGTAATATTTAATTATTATCATTTGTTATTTGTTGTGTTTAATAAAAAGTTACTATTATTGTAAATTTAAATAAGATAAATAAACTTGGAACGAATCTTATATAAGTGCAGTAAAAATAGTGAAATTATATAAGTATAAATTTATAAATGTAATTTATAAATAGAAGGATTTTAAAAAGAATTTAAATCACTAAATTTACTACAGTTGCTGGGAAATAATAAGGATGATGACGGCCACATCATCAATATCATTTTTGAGTTTCCATGTGATGGATTTGCTATCAATAGTAAATTGACAATTGGAGTTTTGTGTCATAAACTAGTTTTGAATTTAAAATCCAAGTATGGTTTGATAAATAAAGGAAAATAAGGTTATGAACTTATAAATTTGAAATTAAGATATAGAATTATAATCTAACTTAAGTAGAGTTAAATAAATTGAATTCGGTATGAAATGAATTATATAAATTTTGGAATGAATTAAATAAAAATGAATATAAATAGATGTATTAAAGTGATTGTATAACCGTGAATTGAAAATTTGAGAAAGTGAATAAACTTAAGTAAAACAGTTGTATAACTTGAAAATTTAGAAAGGATGAGTAAGATGAAAATTTTGAAATTGCTAAATATGAAATTTAAGAAATGAAATTTTAATTTGAATTATAAATTGGGATTAAACTTAAGTAATATAAAATGAAGTTTGGAAAGAAATCTAACTTAAGTAATGTAGAATGAAATTGAAATTGAATTCGAAAGTAAACGAATGAATTAAAGTAATAGAATGTAACTTAAGTTGTGAATTAAATAAATGAAGATTAACTTAAGTTAGATGAAATGAATTAAATGAGCTAAGTGAAGAAATTGAAATGAATATGAACTTGAGTTACTAAACGAAATTCAACTTTAGTTGTAAAATGAGTAGGTTATTTAATTAATGAATGAATTGAATTGAACTAGTAAAATAAATTATTTAGTTGAATATGATTTTGAATGTTGTTTGTATAAATTGAATATGACTTAAGTTGCGAATTAATAGTAAACATAAGAAGTGTTGTATAGAAATTTTAGAATGAATTAAGTAAGAATTGGATGGATTGGTTGTTAAGAGTTGAAAGCATTCAAGAAAATATAGTAAAGTGAAGAATGAATGTAAACTAATGGAAGGTAAATTAATTGAATACTAACAAATGGGAAGTTAATGAAATGAATGTTAGTAACTTTAATTTAAACTAACTAAATATGAATGAAATTGAAAGTTAAAAAGAATGTTGGTTAATGGAAATAAATTGAGTGCAAATCCATTAAAGTTAATTAAATTGAAAGTTTGTCAATTGGATGATAATAATTGAAAGTAAGTCATTTGAATTAAATTGGAATGGATGTAAATTTGTCGAATGTAAACTAATTAAATATTAGTAAACAAATCAAAATGATGAATGTAAGTGAATGCAAATCAATTAAAGGGTAATAAGAAATGGAAGTGAATTAAACTAATTGGATGAGAATCAAATGAAAGCAAAATGAGAATGAATGTAATAAAATGATTGTTAGTTAAATTGAATGTGAGTTAGTTGGATGAAAACTAAATAGTAAATGAATGAGTTGATTTGTTGGTTGTTAGATGGGTATTAGTTGTTTGATGGTTGCTTATATGGCATGGTTTTATTTGCATGTGATTATTGTATTAGTGTATGCTATATATTGATATTATGTGCTATAATCATGTACTTATTGTTTGTTGAGTGTTTAGTAGGCGCGGATGGCGTTTGCTTTGCAATTGGAGCTTGCTTTCGTACTATATTAGCCGTATATGCTCGCTAAATAATATATAAGGTACATATCTCGGATCACATCGTACTTTTATATTTTTCCTTATGGGATGCCTCATCCTCGAAAATCAGATGTATGATTCATGATATTATATATATTGTGATTTTTTTCAGTCGAACCATGCAAATGAGGCTCTAGCGAATTTTTTTGAAAATTTAAGGCGTTAGAAATTTTTTGAGAATTTTGGAATTTTTTTTATTTGATAACTAAAAATCTTAGTTTTGAGTTATAATTTGAAATGATATTAGTTGATTTTGAATTGATATTAGTTAATAACTATAAATGAATAAAGACTTAGAAAAGTCTTCATAAAAAAGAAGAAGTTGTAACTAATTGATTTTGTGAAAAGTTAAACACTTAAAAGAATTGATAATCTATTTCAACTAAATTGTTTTGAAAGTTAATGGATTTATAGCATCTTTTCTTACTTAGTAATTTCGGGGATGAAATTCATTTAAGGGGGAAGAATGTAACGATCCAGTTTTTCAGTCGTTTGAATTTGGAATATTTAATTGATTTTAAATATTCAAAAGTAAATTTTATAAGTTGATTAACTTATATTTCAAATATAGAGATTTATTTTGTCACGACCCACCCTTTACAACCTCCGAAAATCGACATAATACGCTCATTGTATAACATGCCGAACGATCGAGTGCCGAAAGGACAGATTGTTGACGGAAAGAAAGTAGGTATAAGAAGAAAACAAAATAAAACAGGACCTCACAGTGGACAGAATAATATATAATATCAATAGTTCTTTACACAAAGCAAAATTGTAGTATGCATATCTCACATCAGAGAACACAAATCAATAGTTACCAGCCTGGACAGTTATAACATCCTATCCTCACAACTGCTGGTAATGTCAAACAACACTACTACAGAAATAAACAAGTACGAGAATACATCTCAGTCGCCAGCTCGTCTCCTAAGCTCCATAGTACCCAATCCTAAACCTGTAATACTCGGTCTGACATGAGCATTATAATAAAATAATACCTGAATCAGTCTGGAAAATCAGCGCGAGAAAACACACTCAATTTGAATTATTAAAGTTTCAAAAAAACCCTTAAAAAATCAAAGGTATCTCGTAAGACCACGCCACAAATAAACACAATGGGTTTTTACCTTACGATAACCAAAATATTTCATATCAAAATCCTCTGATATTATAATAGTGTCAAAGTAAAAATACTTATTCAAATAGCTGAAATTGTTACATTAATTAAATTCCAGCAATACTAGGCTCTACAATAAAAACCGTAAAGGCACGTATTGGAGAATGGGTTCTAACTAAATGACTAGGAACTAGGATACCACCTATCACAGTACATGTCTAAAACAACGTACCGAAATCGAACCCATCGATCCCTGCCAACATAAGACCGGACTGCCCCTAACCTGGACAGCCTGAGTAAGATTACCCCATGGTTGGGATCAGCAATCCCACCACACAGCCGAATAAAAGGGACTCTAGATAGGGGTAACCTTACCCTACTTAGATGCGATCCACTTATCCTTGCTGCATCTCCCTTGATTTTCAGTCATTCCAGGTTGATGAGGATAGAGGCTACGATTACCTTTTAGAAATATTCATTTAGAATGCTCATGTGTTCTCCAATGACAATGTACTTATAGCTTTAATCTATACAAGTCTATTCCCTGCCCAAACGGAACCGAAGGCACTATCCTACTACATCCATTTTGGAATCACCCTTAGGATTAGTAGCGATTAGCCCTTGCACTTCACTGCTCCATCTTCGACTCCATGGTCTTGTCTTCGTTACGAAAACGTACTCGTTAGATCAAAGTGGTTTTCGAATCACAAATCCGATCCCGATCTCTTCGAAACAACGTTCGATGTTCCTAGTAAACTCAACCTCGGTTCTTTAGGAAATAAAAAGACGAAAATAAGGTCGGAGATCACCTCTTAACCGTTTGTGGATGGATTTCCTTATAAAAGTCTTAGAAGAACGAAACGAGTTTATACGTACAGTATAGCACCTCGAACGGTAACTGTACCATATAATTCTAGTACTTTTTCTAGATATTCCCAAAGTTATATTTGGGTCCAAATTTGAAAGTCGGTTATTCAACTATTAAATAAACATCAATTCAGCAAAATACTTCAATTTCACCGGAAAACACCAAGTCTTCATTTAAATTAACTTTTAAATAAATTAAATCTCTTTATCCAAAAATATATACTTATCTTATCGAATTCGGTAGATTCACAAAGTATCCTTTTTTAAAAATATTTAAAATCCCCATAAAGAAAATAAATGTGGAAAGTAAGACTGCAGTATCAAACCATGGATCACAACTCAATGGTTACATCTTTATCCCAGAGAAATTCAAGACTTAGCTGTAGGCACTCACTTCCTCCGATTTACGCCACGCGAGTATACCGTTACTTTCCAAAAACTCTATTTAAAAATTATCACAAACTAATGCTTGTAAGTTCTAAAATAAAATTCAAGTTAAATCCAGAAAATTATGCTTAAATAAAAGTTATTATGCAAAGCTATATTAATATTCAATAATTTATCCTTTAAAACAAAAATGCCGACTGGTTCTTAAATAAAAATAAATCTTTTAAAAATTATTATAAAGTAACTATTTATAATTAAATATGCTTTAAACAATATAAGATAATTAAACAACTAATTATGCAGAGTATTTTTAACACTTTTAAAATTACCAAATTGATAATTTAAAAACCTCTGTTCAAAAACAAGACCAATTTCTCGATTTTCAATTTCATCCCGTAAATTTGGAAATCTCCCTTGAACTCCAGTTTAACCAACTTTATTCTTATTTCCCAATTCGCTTTTATCCTACAAAAAAACTTTAATTCTTGATTTTTAAAACCCTTTTATTTTTAAACAAGTACCGTTTAAGGATTTATTATTTAAAAATCCTTTTATATGCTTTTATTTCAAAATCCTTATTTACAATTCTTTACCCATTTAAAACATATTTTTATTGGTATTTAAAAACACCGAAACCCAGATTAACAGTCACAACATCCAATCAATCTAAATCACTCAATAACATGTCACAGATTATTCAACAAAAACATACATCACTATATATGTAATTAAATTCAACATTTTTTTGAGGAATCCAGTTGGATCCCTCCAACATGTTTTCCCTGCATCCATAGAAGTTAGCATAATATAACAATATCAATTCCGCTTCGAGGCGGAATATCGCGGTATATAGGATCATTCGCTATTATGCGAGGCGCATGAGGTCTCATCCGCTATATATATATATATATGCGGGAATATCAATCCCTCCAATATATATACACACTAGCTATATAAAGTTTTCACTAGCTCCAATCGACCCCAGATTTACACCAAGGCGTAGTGCTCGTCGCTGCGATTCCGGCGCAACTTGTTTTGTTCGATTCTGACCTCGTATGACCAAGATACGAGTTTTTAAACTTATAAATATGGATCATATAAATTTATTTCTCTTTTTTTAATACCTTAGATTAAATCCGTTCTGTTGAAAAAGCATTTGAGATTACAAGCTATGTCTCTCTTCTTCCTCTCACGCGTTCGTCCAGTTCAAACAAGAACCCACCATTGCCTTGCTTTGACCGACCGAGACTCCCACATCGATCATCTCTTCGTCGATTGGCCACCACCCCTTGAAAGGCCATTGCGAGCTCTACCCATGGCCACAATTTCGGTGAGCTCGGTCCTCCATAATGCTTGAAAAATGAGCTCGAACTCAAGACCTTCACGCGCATGCTCCGACCAAATCGGCCATCATACTCGATCGCCACCATTCACCTTGAAGATCTCATTGCCTTCTACGACTACTCAGTTGAAGCCTTGACCTGAAAATGCTTGGATGAGGAGAGAATCGAGGAGGAAGGGCGTTCATTTCTGGCCATTACTATGAAAAGAGGCGGCGGCTGTGTTTTTTAGCTAGGGTTTACTGTTCACCATTTTTATATATGCGATTTTTTTTTTATTTCCAATTTTTTAATGTGCTTTTTAAACGAACCCCAAACGAAATGTGCTGCCTAACATTTATAATGTTTTACCCCTATTCCGAGCACAATGGAACATGTTTCGGAGCCTAATTCGATCGTATGTGGAAGATAGCTTTTTGAATCGAATTTAAAATATTACATTTTCAATGTTTACTCCAACGCGTTTCTATTTCATACGAACAGATGGTAACTCCAAATGCTATAAAATTAAAAATCCGATAATAATATACTGTTACAGATCCAATGGAACTAGTATCGTTGAATTCCAATACTTTACCCGAAAGGCTATTTTTGACGCATCGATTAAATCGAGCGATTTCCAAAATCGAAGAAATCATTTTAAATT
Source organism: Allium cepa (assembly GCA_030765085.1). Taxonomy (NCBI): domain Eukaryota; kingdom Viridiplantae; phylum Streptophyta; class Magnoliopsida; order Asparagales; family Amaryllidaceae; genus Allium; species Allium cepa. The sequence goes on from CM060932.1 coordinate 475,944,969, forward strand.
TCAATTTTAAAGACTTACCAACTCCATTATAAGTCACATAGAATTTATATTCATATTAGAAATCACTCCGATTCATATTAAATCAAAATTTCAACTATTTACATTATTTCCATATATTAATTTCCACTATTAAATTAATATATAAATTTCAAATTTAAGCCTATCAACTTTTATTTATATTTCCATTCCAAAGTCCATATTATAATTCTAATCTAAATAGAGTTTAAATAAATTTTAGAAATCATTTCCACTCCCATTTATTCTCAGATCTGCATTATCCCAATTTTCAATTATTAATTCTATTATTTACAAATCAAATTTATCGCTATATTTGAAATTATAAACCATTTCACTGATATTTCCATATTCAAAATCAATTTATAATTCAAATTCAACATTTAAAATAAATTAAATGTTCATAATTAACGACCGAAATTCCAGGTCATTACATTCTTCCCCCGATATAAAAATTTCGTCCTCGAAATTTACTAAGGTAGGAAAAATGCTCCTAAACCCACTTACTTACCCCCAAAAACCACTCAATTAACATTCTATATTCGCTTCCTAAAACCTTTTTAGTTTTATCCAAAATAATTGGCTTTGATTTCTAACTCAAAAACTGTGACGACCCGCAAATCCATACCCTTTGAGTCGACAATAAACCACTAATATCTGATCCAAGTTGCATGGAAGTATGGATGATCAAGGGTAATAAAAAAAATAGACAGAACAGAATCTAACTCGAATGGAATAATATATAATGATGAACACATATCTTCACAGTGGAAAACTTTTAAATACATATATTAGAGTCTAACCTAAATTCAGTTTGGACAGTTATAAACATCTGCCCTTACAAATTGCTGACAAACATCAAACTAAAACTAACAAACCACAACAGATAATAAAATATGTCCATAAGTAGTTGAATATCTCCAGCTCTCCTTTGGAAACTCCAATGGTCTTCAACTAAACTTGAAACTACTCGGATCTGAAACGACCTGTAATTTCGCTACTTCGAAAATAAGAGATTTCGTTTGTTTTATATTTAAAAAGGTTTAAAACTTAAATAAACAAGTTATATATAATAGATAATAATAGATAATTTTTTTATTCTTATAGTTGATAATTTAAAAAGTATAAATTTGGATTTTGGAACAAATCAACAAAAGTTAAGTTTTGTTGAAAACAAATAAATGCTTAAATAAATAGGTTTAAATGTTTAGTTAAAAAGATAAATATCATTGAAAACATCTAATAAAGATAATAAAAGTATATTAAAATATTTAAAAGTATGTTAATAATCGTTTAACAAAAATAACCAAATTTTGTCGCATTTTGTCAGTTTTACGTACACCGTAAAATTAGAGATTTTGATATCATTTAAATACAATTTTGAAATATATAGAGACATGTTTTAATTTATTTAAAGAAGTAAAAATTTCATTTTTAAATTTGGTTTACATAAATAAATAGTTTAACTAAAACGTCAAAATATGACCGTAAAACATTTTGTCGAAAAACGACGTTCTGTAGATAAATAGTTGTCGCAATGTCGTCGCACCTTTATTTTCTTATATAGAAACATATATTCAAATAGTGTAAGTATTAATTAATTCACTAATCAAGTTTACTTTTACGAAACAAGGTTAGAAACTTCTAGAAAACAATTAAGAAAAAGTAAGCACAAAAAGACAAAAATGTCATTTCAAAGCAAAAAGTAAAACATAAAATCAAAAAAACATAATTATTACTTACTTTACTTAATATCTAAGTGAAAATGACATAAAGTAATGATTTGAAATGTGATGTTAAGTGTCGAAAAAAATCAGATTACTTTAGAAGTAAGTGAGTTATTTTGGTAATTTGGTAAAGGGATATTTTGGTAACTTACCACTTCATTTCTTTTTCTATAAATACCAACTACATTCTCTCTTTTTTCACACTATTTCTACCTTCTTCTTATTCCTCCTTGAAGCTTTCTTTAATGGCTTCTTCTTCTCTTCCAAATCCTTACTAACTTTTTCAAAATCATATCAAATCAACTCCAAACACCACCAATGTAACATCCCGCCTTTTTGTACGCTTTAATCGACGATAAACCACACACGTCAGACTTAAAACGTACAGGAGGGAGGATTGTTATGGGGTAAATAAGAAAAAGCAGAGAAAGAAAAGAACAAAACAGAATCTTACAGCGGAACGTTAAAATATAATAATCAAATATACAGTTCATGAAGCTGTTTTACAAAATATTCGATTATACTTATATAATACATATCAGAGTTACACATACCCGAGAACAATAAATAATGCAGTGGAACAGTATGAATGTACTGGAATACTATAATAAATAATAATAAATCTTCGTCTTCGTCCTCCAGAATATGGTCTTCCAAATCCTGAAATGCTCAGGCTGACCCGAGCAAATTGAAAAGAAAAACACTCGAGTCAGAACTAAAAGATCTTATGTAAGTTAAATCAATAGTAAATAATATGAGTTGTGACGCCCTACCTCTATGCCCACGCTAGCCAAGGACACTACGGGGTAATGCCGTCAACTAGCGCGGAGAATAAGGCTGTTGAGGAGCGACCATCTGTATAATTGCTTTGTGCGAGTACCGATATGCCAGATAAAATTATAACATGCATTTCATCTCAAAAGGGAATCCGACATACCGACACAAAATCAAAGCTACTACACAGTGGCTATATGTAATCTTCGGAAACAATTATAGAAATAAACATAACACAAATCAGTCACAGATAATTCATATCACAAAGGCGGAAATAGATATGAATATATAACTAACACATGAAAGTGTACATCAGAGTAGTGGTCAAACAAGATCCACCATATCAAAAAGAACAGATACAAATGCTAGGCAAAAGAATACGTATACATCAAGGAGTCTAAATCTCAAATGTATACAACCAAAAACTACTAAACTAGAGTAGTTAGCCAACAGTCAGAAGATGGTTCCAGATAGGAAGCCAGGAGGAAGCACCTGTAATATCTCAGTCTGACCCGAGTATTATTTAAGAAGAAAATAATAAACGGATCAGTCTAGCTATAATTATCAGATAAAATGAGATATAAGAAGAGACGTAATAAAAACGTATGATAACCAAAAAAAGCCATACTGCGACAAGTATACATTAGGAAATCAACAAAGGAAAATCACATAATTATCACCCGAATCTCATAGCACAAAAAGAATGTCATATTCTTTATTTAATTCACCAAGCCACAATAAATGACATACATAACAATGCCAATTGTAAAAGTTGGTGAAACATAAATTCCAGAAATCATCATATAGAAATCCAGAAATCACAAGAAAAGGTTAGCCAAGACATTGATGTAGTGCAAACGGTACACCCAATGAATCCAAAAGCAAAGACATTGATGTAGTGCAAACGGTACATCCAATGAATCAAAAGCAAAGACATTGATGTAGTGCAAACGGTACATCCAATGAATCAAAAGCAAAGACATTGATGTAGTGCAAACGGTACATCCAATGAATCAAAACACATTAAAAGTACATGGGATGCCAGCCCACAAAGAAATGAGACGAAGCTCAATGAATTGAGGTACGGACCTCCACATGGACAAAGAGACATCGCACATTGCTAGTCTAAACCATAAAATGATCATCGTCGATCATCAAGAAGTGTTAATCAAACTAAGTTAGTAAATATATGAGTTTAGCTTCATGTCCCATAACCACTTGCTTAACTTAAATATTTACGAACAAACCGTAGATCTTCACTAGAAAATTGTCACAAGGGATTCAATCGAACAAGTCCAAGAATTAACCGACGAAGCAAACGCAAGCGTTTCATACCACTTGTTTTACTAAGTCGTTTAATTAGATTTCTTATACGAGTGAGGTAAAGGTTTGTATATACTAATAGATTGGAAATCGGTTTGAGAAAACGAGCTTTGTTACAAAATAGTGTTGAAATCATTTGAAGAAAGAGTTTTGATATTTACTACTAGTAAAGAAAACCTTTATATTTTAAAGTGACAAATCATAGAAGTGATTGTAGAAACAATCAATCATAAAAATTCACATTCGAAGACGTGAATAAAATCCAAAGAAACCGATAAAGAATCCATCGAAATAGATATTCAAAAATCCATAAAATCGACCGAGAAGCCCAAGATAGTTTGTCTCGAAGAATGGTCAACTCAGCATCTCAACAAAGCAAGTTCTGTTGAATGTTTTTCAGATAAGATCCCCTACGGAGGAGGGTCCAGGGGGGTGGCAACCCTCCAAGGTGGGGGTGTGGGGGCAACGCCCCCGCTACGGGGTTCGACCTGCCCGGTCAGGTCGCGGGGGTCCAAGGGGCAGCACCCCGTCCAAAATGGTACGACCTGGTGAAGGCCTAAGGGAGGATAGGACCGAGCGACCTCGATAATAAATGATAACAACAAATAGGATCATCACGAATCGATTTAAATTTGGAAACCACGCAAAATAGGCGAAATAGGCAAAACAGCAACAGGTCGGTCGGTCGGCTACAGAGCTCGGTCGACCGGACCCTGTTCTGGAAAAATCCTCGGGAAGCAGGTCGGTCGACTGAGCTCTGTAGTTGGTCGACCGGACCTGAGACTGAGAAGTGCAATGCACTTTTAGTAGCAGGTCGGTCGACCAGCCCAGTGGTTCGGTCGGCCGAACCTGGATTCTTGCACTTCCTACCCTATGTCAAAAGAGGTGCAAACTCCCTCACTTTGCAAACGGTCGAGCAACGGCACTAAGGGTTTACGCCAATCGACTACCCAGCCATAGAAGCTCTTCGGTTCATCACCAAAACATGATCAAAACATCAAAGCTATGATTTTTAAAGAATTGAACCCAAAACACCAAAAATTGGAATATTCACCAAATCAATCCAAACCAAAAGCAATTGCACACGAATAAGTGTTAGGAATTCATACCTAACAATCGAAGATAAATATAGGCTTAGATGTGAGATAAAAATCTCACCTTTGAACCCAAATTAATGAAGAAGAAGCTTGAAAGCAAAGGAAGATCAACCACACTTCAATCCCAACTCAAGAAGCTTGATTCTAAGCTTAAAAGAGAAATATTTCCCAAATTAGGTTTAGGAATTTTCTGAAATCAAAGAGAGGATGAGTTGGGGAAGATAAAGAGAAGGCTTACCAATGGGTTCTCTTGAATTTGGAGCTAGAAGTTGGATTTGCAAAGAAAACTAGGGCTTTGGAATTTCCATTTCCAATCTCTTCCACCATTTTTACTTTAGCTTGAAGTGTTAGGAATGTGAAATGAAGTAATGAAGAGTTGGAGTGGAGCTAGAGTCTTAAAGTGGAACATTGGGCTGAAACCCAAACTCAAACCCAAAGTGAAAAAGTAGCAAAACTTTACTAACTCTAAACATATCGAAGTTTACACTCAAAAAGGTCGCAAACGGCGTTTTGAACTCAATGGGAGGGGTCTCGAGTCCCAATTCGACTGTTTGCTAAAAGTAGGTTTTCGGACAAAAATCCGACAAATGATGAAATATTTAAACAAAATATTTAAATATACAATCGATAGATATGCGGGTTGTTACATGAGTGGAACGACGTCAGAGATGTTTACGGGATTTGACATCTCCTATCCAGTGTCAACGTGAGTGCAATAACTTAAGAGATGCTCGGGATTCACATCTTCTAAGGATCCGTTAAACTATTTACTATGTAGTAATATTTCGCTGTTATAATAATGTCTACAGTAAAATAAACTTACTTTAAGTAGCGTTAAGGCTTTACATTTTCCACCTTAACACACTTTTATATTCTCATAGTCTATACAGTACCGTAATCCCCCCCGTACTGGGCGTCGTTAGAGGACACTCCATAGGTATGGTACAAAACAAAATCGTATATGGCACGGAAGGGTAGGTGACATGGCACAACTAGGCAATGCCAGGGTAGATATACCAATTATGCATCCGGGCTGGTGGTAACGCATAGCCCATCTCGAGCCACACCCCCAAATCAAAAATCAAAAGTGGCTACCGAATAAATTCAAACGTCAGAGTATAATATCAAAGGGATGTATCCGATAAGAGGGGCTACCTCCTTGGCTCGAGAATCGCTCCTGTTTTAGCCACCTTATGCCAACTCATGGGAGTCGGGCCCATGTATATACCTTAGTAGAACGTTGCCACCATCCTACTTTATTCTGGAATCTCCACCGCGTACACGGTTGTCAAAGTGATTTTCGGTATCGACAGAGAGTATGCCCATATCCGATCATGGTCTCTTTGCCAACCAATCGTTATTATAACACCACGGTCATTTCAAAATAATTTTACTTTGAAACCATAATATAATATCCATTTCAAAACCATATAAATACGATATCATTTCCATTTCGAAACCCAAAGCAATATGATATCATTGTTATAAAACCCAAATCAATATAATATCATTTCTTTTTCAAATATATCTCTTTTCCAAAATCATAGCACTTTCAAATTTATAATATTTCGAAACCAAATGCTTGAAATTTAACCTTTCAAAATATAGTACTTCAAATTCCATAGCTTCTAAACCATAACTTCCAAAACTTAAATGGTTTGGATATTCAAACTGTAACATCCCGCCTTTTCGCACACTTTAAACCGACACACGTGCCAATTCAAAGCATACGCAAGGGCGGATTGTTATGGGGTAAATAAGAAAAATAGAGAAGAAATAAAACGAAAATAGAATCTCACAGCGGAAGGATAAAATATAATAACAAATATACAGATCATAAACAGTTTACAAAAGCTTGATTCTTCTTTTACATTAAATATCAGAGTTACACATACCAATATAAGCAATGCAGCGGAATAGAAAGAGTGTGGTGTAATACTATATATAAAATAATACTGATTCTTCGTCTTCGTCCTCCAAAGCTAAAATCTGCTATCCTGAAACGCTCGGACTGACCCGAGCGAATTTGAAAAGACAGAAACACCGAGTCAGACTAGAATATCTTATGTGAGTTAAATAAACAGAAATAAATATGAGTACAGTAACTCAAGAGATGTTCGGGATTTACATCTCCTAAGGATCCGTTAAACTATTTGCTATGTAGTATATTGCGCTATTACAATAGTGTCTATTTATAAAATAAACTTACTTTTTAATAGCGTTAAGGAGTGACCCAATATTCCCCTTAACACAAATAATGCCAATAGTCTATACAGTACCGTAATACCTCCTGATCGGGAGGCTACCAGAGGATACTCCATAGGTACGACACAAATAGAAACTCGTAGTAAAGGCTCGGTATGGTAGGTGACACGGCACAACTAGGCAATGCCAGGGTAGATATACCAATTGCTATCCAGGCTGGTGGAAACGCGTAGCCGCAGTTACCGCCCACCTCGGACTAACTCCCCAAAATCAAAATATAGAAGTGGCCACTGAATCAATCCAAGTCAAAATATAATATCGAAGAGGAGCGTCCGATCAGAGGAATGACCTCATTGGCCTGAGAATCGCTCCTGTTTTAGCCACCTTATGCCAACTCACGGGGGTTGGGTCCACGTATTTACCTTACAGGAACGTCGCCACCACCTACTTCATTCTGGAATCTCCACCGCGTACACGGTTAGTCAAAGTGGTTTTCGGTATCGACAGAGAGTATGTCCATATCCGATCCCGGTCTCTTTGCCAACCCATCGTTATTATAACACCGCGGTTATTTAAAAATAGTTTATACTTTAAAACCAGAATATAATCCATTTCAAACCATAATATTACGATATCATTTCTTCTTTTAAAACCCAAACCAATATGACATCGTTTATCCCAAATATAGTTTTCCAAAATCATAATGCTTTAAACTTCATAACTTCTGAAACCCAAATATTTTCAAGCATAATATTTTGAAATCCATAATTTCAAACCATAACCTTTGAAACTCAAATGGTTTGGATATTCAACGGTATATAGAGTAAATGGTTTAACTTTTAAAGTTTACTTTGTAAAGAAATAATTCCTACGGTTTTATAAATAAAATTCTTTATTTTAAAGTCTAAACCATAACTTAAATATCACTCTTGAGTTCCAAAATCATTTCAATTTATATACATATATGTCTATATTCATTTGGAGTATTTATATTTCAAAACTAAAGTTGGGTTTTTTTTTTTTTTTTCTTTCTTCAAATCAAATGTTTTATTAATTAGCCTTGCATATACCCATAAACTCATAAATAAATGAGCTCCAATTTTTAGAAATAAAACATATATATTTTCCAATGCAAATTATACCAGAATATTTTTCCCATTTCAATTTATACTAGAATATTCATTCCAATTTATTTTGGGAAAATCCAATTATAAATATCATATCTTAAAGTTCCAAACTTAACATTTAAACATGTGATGTGAATTATCAACTCCATTTTCTTAATTTTCTTCCATTTGTAATAAAGACATTTAACATCTCTTAATTTCAAGTTTTTCAACTTCATATGTATATAAATATGGAAGAAAATATTTATACAGTATAAAATTTAAGATTATTATAAACCGTATTCCATCCAAACCATAGAAATTACATTTAAAATAGTTATATATAGACCGCGGTGCCTGTATATAGTTTTCTATCCTATGGTCAAGTGATACGGATATTTATCATTTCAATCCGCAATTTAAAAATAAAACTGCGGTTGTATATCATTTCAAACCGCAATCCCGAATGAAATGAAAAATGCATACTAACTTGCAGTTAAATGATATCAAATAAAACATCCATTCAATAACACATCCATCATCCAATCACAAACATCAAGCAATATCAATCAACAACAATACATACAACAGGTAATAATTGGCAGTTTTATTTCAAATTATATTTATCAACTATTAATCTAACAATTTATATTCAGTGATAATTGACATAACCGTTAACTAGCAGTTCATATGCAAACAAAAATTTCTAACAGCCAATTTACACGCAATAAATCAATTAAATTAACAGTTACATTTAATAAAATGCAATTCAACAGATATGAATGAAATAACATGCCAAAAGCTCATAAATAAATTTCTATTCATTTCTAAAATTTATTTAACAAACATAAAAGCTTCTAGTAGTTGTGAGTGGGTCAAAACACTCACCTTTTGAATTTAAATCGAATTTAAACCCGATTTAAACCCAAAAATTTGCCCGTCTCAGAATTCATCCAAACCAGCATCATCGAGTCCGAAATTTAATTACGATCCTAACGAAAAAAATTTCGTGTGAAACGGATGTCGTATGGAAAAGTTATTCGAATAAACGTTATTAAAATCAAAATAAAATTTAAAACAAAAAAAAAAAACAAATCTCACCCCAAAAATCAGCTTCCACGTCAACAAGCAATGACTGCCTTCTTCCCAGGCCAATTCGAAAACGCGGACAGTAAACGAACCCATCCTCACGGCCTTTGACTGAGACGTTGACCGCGATTTACAACCACCCTACGCCGCCGTAGACCCAACGGCCACCTCCATCCTTCCCTACTCGCCACGCCGCACCTCCCTGTACCATTTACGCCTGCTCCGGTCGCCGTTACCAGATGGGCCGCCGCCGCTTTCCACTAGGGTTTCGAACCCTAATTCGAAATTTCCGACCGATCCAACCATTGATTCGACCAATCAATAACTCCGATGAGCAGTACTCGGTACCCTCTACGCCATGGTACCAACGATTTGTCGATCGGAAGAAGTTGATTACCAAGGTGATTGATGGCCGAAACTGGTTTGAATATTTCTGGATAAACGATGGCTCCAAACGAAAAACGGATCACACCAGTAGATTACGAACGCTGAGAACTATGACATATATTTTTTTGAGAATTTTCTGAGGTGTTTGAATTTTCACTGAATTTTAGATTGAAGCAGATCCAGATTTGCAACCATTGAGGAGAAAGAGGAGATGAAGAAATATGTACGTATATCCAACTGACAGTAGGAAGGAGGCTAGGGTTTATCATGGTATATTTATAGTTAGGGTTAGGTTAGAGCGTATAGGCTAGAAGAGTGAACGTACGCAACAACTATGGCCCCAAAAGCCCGCTATGCCTCCGGAACCGAATCTATTAAATCTATATATCCAGATAGGTATTTTAAAATATTCTGAACGCGATGGAAAAAGTTTCGCGACCAAATTTGATCGTATGAAGAAGTTATGCTGAAAACAAGATTTCCAATTTGATTTCAAATTGATTTTGAATAAAATTGATTTCAAGGCGTTTCGCATCCGTACGATCAAACGACAAGTCCGATCGATACGAAACTTGAAACCCTATAACAATTCACCGATACGGATCCGATGAAACTGGTTTCGTCGAAATCCGAGTCCGTGACAAAAATGGCTATTTTTAATATTTATTAAATAAATTAAAATAAATTAAAAATCCAATTTTTATACTTCAACTCCTAATATAGACCCCATTTCATTATTTATATACTTCAATCAATTCTAAATTATTTATCAAGCTTGGATGTGAATTAAAATCTATCGGTATATAAATTTGCAGCTAATTATCTGCACTTCCTTATTATTTAGAGATTATAAATTTTATTCTAACCCAATTATTAAATCTTATACCTTTATACTCGCCTCTTAAATCAAATTAAATAAATACTTGATTTCCATTCCAACTCATCTTTGGATTGCAATTAACCTTTTTACCATAGTTAAATTCCAAATTATTAATAACCCTTATTTTTCTTAACTATTTATAAATTCCAATCCAATTGAATTCAACACTATAAATTTGATTAATTTATTATATTCACTTCCATTCTATTATTCAAAGTTATTGTTGTAAATACGACGAATACTAACATTAGTTTAAGATTCCACTTAATGTTTACAAATTCCATTTCAATATAATAACGTAATATTTTACGTTCAATTCTATTTTATTTGTCGTAAATACCAACAATGGTCCAGTTAAAATTTTGAATTAGCTTTACCTTTATTTTATGAAATTAACTATTGCAAAAAATCCAAATTAATAAAGAAGGTTAGATTCCTATACTACTTCTTTGGTCTTAATTAACCTTTTATGGCGAGTATGAATTTCAATGTATAATTGAAACTTTTATATCCATTAAATTTTTTACTATCATTCAATATCTACATATTCTAGCTAAATTTCAACTAACATATAAATTAGCTATTCCAACTTCCATTAATTTCGATTATCATACTATAGAAATTAAATTCCCTTGACCACATAAATAAAAGTTGATCCCCATCTATTTACATTATATCACGTTTACATAAATTTATTCAATGGTCACTTTTAATTAATAACTATCAAATTTCCAATCCAAATGTAAATCTTCCACCTTTGAATTCTTATATTAAATGGAATTTAATATTTACTGATTCAACATTTATATGTTTCTAAAAATTAGCTCCAACCAAATGTGACAATTTACATTTCATTTCTATGCAATATATACTCATCTTATTCCATTTATTTGGTTACTGCATTGGAATCTATTTATTAACCAATACTAACGTTATTATCATTAAAAAAAATTGATTCCCAATTTTATTCAATACTTAGAACAAAAATTTTCACATTAAATCAAATCCTTCTATTCAAACCAAGTATCATGCTATGATAATATTTTACGTTGGTTACACTGAAAAAAATCAACTTTTTATCGTTATCAATTAAACATACATTAATTGCACAAATTAAAGGAATTAATTGCCATTTATCCAATTAAATTTCATACATCAATCTATTTCATCTAAATCCTTACCTATGAATATTGCAACCTTTAATTCCATTAAATACCAATTAACCCAAATTATTTCATTTATTCTAAGTCATATCACTAAAATAATTCATCATAATAAACTTAAAATCTATACGTTTATTGATTTATTTCTATTTGTCTTATGTTAAATTCTAAATTTAGTAAGACAACCTAAAGTACTCCATTCAATCGACAGTCCCTTTTCAATTGTTAATACGTACTTAAATTTCTACAGTTGCCTTCCATCTGCACTTCCGTTACTATGATAACAATTAGTAACGTTTATGCCATCAATCCATCATAATTACTTACCCTTAATTGAGTTTGATTTCCAAATAAATTTGCTGACCCTTAATTAGACAATTTATAAAAGTTTGTCATCATACCTATAGTTCTACGCTTATGCTATGTCTTAAATTTCAATAAATTTATAAATTTTGAGATGTTCATTAGGGTTTACAAATTTATTGACTTGCAATAACAGGGTTTCTTAATCTATTCAATTTATCGTTCACAATCTTTTATTGCATTAATTTGGTTTAATATTCCCATATTAAATTTTATGTCCAGGTAAGAATTTTTCTTTCTTTCTCTACTTAATTCATTTGAATTTTATTCAATGTCTTTAAATAGGTTTCTAAGTCACTCCTATATAATTTATTCTAGCCTTCATTTTAATATTTATCTACCACCTTTATTCTTTCAACTAAAATAAATTACAAAATCCTATTAAACAAACAATTTTAAATGGTCGAACTTAACGGGTCGTTACACTCTCCCCCACTCAAAACTTTTCGTCCCCGAAAAGGAAAAGGAAGGGAGAAGGAAGAATAAAACAGTACATTTTATTTCAAATATTAATTTATAAACAGTATTTTACTGGATTAATTTCCTTTAATGAAATATACTTGTTTTATAATCATTCTATTCTTTAATACTTGAATTATTAAAGTTGGAAAAGTATCTTTAACAAAATTCTAAGTCCAAAATTTACGAATTTTTTTGGCAGAGTCTCCTTTGTACGGAGAGACTCTGGAGAAAATATAATATCCAAATATACAAATATATTACACATATATCCAAAATAAAATATCCCAACTCGGGAAAATATATAAAATAGCGCTTTAAACGTAATCCGGAAACGTACCTAATTGTCGGGCAATACGTTTATTATTATGGAACCAAAAGCAGTAGCAGTTGCTTCCATAACCTGCATTTCACTTATATAATCTAAAAAGGTTAAATATTTATTATTAAAGTGAAATATTTCCATGGTTTCAACTACTAACAACAATCAATACACAATCATTAATTTCAACAAACAGCATACCCAACAAAACAAACAATCATTCAATCAACCAAACAATTAGTTGTTCGGGTTCAAATTCTGAAATTGTTCGAAATGAAAAATAACTATCAAGTGCATCCTTTACTCAACAGTCGTAGATGGAACAACGATAGATTATTTATTCATCCCACAACTTCAAATTCCTTACCCAACAACATAAATCAAACAATAACAATTCAAACCAACAACTAAATTAACTTATTATACATTTATTCATGCTTCAGTGGTTTGATTTTCTTTCTTTCATTTATGGAGGGATTTCTTTATTTCTTACAGTCTCAATTTTCCATTTATTACAAAATTCACTATATTTGTATTCTAATTTATTGACTAAAGTTTATATCATCTATCTATACTACTTACCTTTACTTATAACTTAAGTTATACAATTAATTCTCATTAATAACAGTAATTTATTGAATACCTTAATCATCTCAAACTTCACTTGTAAGATTTCCCTTTACATTTTCTTACTAACATTGCAACTTTTTTTTTTATTATTCTATGGTAAGTTATGTATGTTTTAAGAATGTAAGTGAAAATTTACAAGTTTCTTCTCAATTCCTTTAATTAATATATATTTGTTTTATAAATTACAATTTTCAACTTACCTTCGATTTCATTCCTTTATTTAAGGTTGAAGTTTCTATTGTATTTAATAGTAGTAACAATTTAACTACCCACTTTCTATTATATTAGAATAGGGAAGATTAAAACATACTTAAGTCAATAATCATACAATCAATTCTTATTTTGAACTTTATTTTATATACTTAGGTTCATATCATCTATTAATAATTCTTAACCCTTTTTCAGTAAAATTTCAATTATAACCTAAGTTTATACCATTAAATTCTTATTATAACAGTAATTTATTGAATACTTCATTTTTCCTAAATTCCTACTTGTAAAATATTCAATTCCAGTTTCTCATTTAACACTTCAACTTTTATATTTGGGTAAGTTATTTATGTTAAGGAAAATGCAATTGAACCTATACAAGTTAAATCTCCATTCTTTTAATTCATTCATTCTTCAATAAATCTTTTCCATTATTTATCAGTTAAAAACTTTTACTTCCCTTATACCTAGCATTAACTTTCTTACTTAATATTTCACTAACAAATTTTAACAATTAATTAACGGAAAAATTTAGAATTAAATACCGGGTCAAATTTTAACCTATTTCAAAATAATAGATAATTAATTTCTTGCAACTTTTATATCTCTAATTATATTTAGAACAAATAAAAGAAAATTTTTAGAAAATTTCAAAATAAATCTGCAGTAGAATTTACTACAGTGGCCTTTCCCCTTCGAAACTCGAAAATGAAAGTCGATGATGCGGCCGTCATCACCGAATTTATTTTCCAGCGACAGAGAGGAAAGTACAGAATTTAATTCTTTTCCAAAATCTTCTTTAAAACAATTCTTCCAATTTATACGAAATATTTATATAAGAAAATACTTATAAACCGAACCATTATTTTCATAAATTCTTTGAAAACATGTTTGGAAAAATCCCGGACTTAAGTTCTAAAATCTCCAATTTGATTTATCATAATTTTCAACTTAGCTTCAGTTATTATAGATATTTTTATTTTCTAACACCCAATCTATAGCAACCAAATATATATATATCTTTATAAAACTATTTTTATATATAGAAAATATAATAGGAAAAATTATTTCATTCACCTATATTAAAACGGATATTATGTCGGTCTGTCCTATTAAGTGTTTAGAAATCCCTATTGATGGCATAGCGTCCCATGCATCAACCAGAATTTATAAATACAAAGCGGAACAGATTAACACAATATAAAAATCTTTTCATTAATACTAACAAATACGCTCTCTCATATATATACACTCAGCGACTCCCATAGGATATTTCTACCCTATTAACAAAGAGTCAAACCCCACAAAGCCAAGGTTTATCGCTAAACCAAAGCTCTGATACCAACTGTAACATCCCGCCTTTTCGCACACTTTAAACCGACACACGTGCCAATTCAAAGCATACGCAAGGGCGGATTGTTATGGGGTAAATAAGAAAAATAGAGAAGAAATAAAACGAAAATAGAATCTCACAGCGGAAGGATAAAATATAATAACAAATATACAGATCATAAACAGTTTACAAAAGCTTGATTCTTCTTTTACATTAAATATCAGAGTTACACATACCAATATAAGCAATGCAGCGGAATAGAAAGAGTGTGGTGTAATACTATATATAAAATAATACTGATTCTTCGTCTTCGTCCTCCAAAGCTAAAATCTGCTATCCTGAAACGCTCGGACTGACCCGAGCGAATTTGAAAAGACAGAAACACCGAGTCAGACTAGAATATCTTATGTGAGTTAAATAAACAGAAATAAATATGAGTACAGTAACTCAAGAGATGTTCGGGATTTACATCTCCTAAGGATCCGTTAAACTATTTGCTATGTAGTATATTGCGCTATTACAATAGTGTCTATTTATAAAATAAACTTACTTTTTAATAGCGTTAAGGAGTGACCCAATATTCCCCTTAACACAAATAATGCCAATAGTCTATACAGTACCGTAATACCTCCTGATCGGGAGGCTACCAGAGGATACTCCATAGGTACGACACAAATAGAAACTCGTAGTAAAGGCTCGGTATGGTAGGTGACACGGCACAACTAGGCAATGCCAGGGTAGATATACCAATTGCTATCCAGGCTGGTGGAAACGCGTAGCCGCAGTTACCGCCCACCTCGGACTAACTCCCCAAAATCAAAATATAGAAGTGGCCACTGAATCAATCCAAGTCAAAGTATAATATCGAAGAGGAGCGTCCGATCAGAGGAATGACCTCATTGGCCTGAGAATCGCTCCTGTTTTAGCCACCTTATGCCAACTCACGGGAGTTGGGTCCACGTATTTACCTTACAGGAACGTCGCCACCACCTACTTCATTCTGGAATCTCCACCGCGTACACGGTTAGTCAAAGTGGTTTTCGGTATCGACAGAGAGTATGTCCATATCCGATCCCGGTCTCTTTGCCAACCCATCGTTATTATAACACCGCGGTTATTTAAAAATAGTTTATACTTTAAAACCAGAATATAATCCATTTCAAAACATAATATTACGATATCATTTCTTCTTTTAAAACCCAAACCAATATGACATCGTTTATCCCAAATATAGTTTTCCAAAATCATAATGCTTTAAACTTCATAACTTCTGAAACCCAAATATTTTCAAGCATAATATTTTGAAATCCATAATTTCAAACCATAACCTTTGAAACTCAAATGGTTTGGATATTCAACGGTATATAGAGTAAATGGTTTAACTTTTAAAGTTTACTTTGTAAAGAAATAATTCCTACGGTTTTATAAATAAAATTCTTTATTTTAAAGTCTAAACCATAACTTAAATATCACTCTTGAGTTCCAAAATCATTTCAATTTATATACATATATGTCTATATTCATTTGGAGTATTTATATTTCAAAACTAAAGTTGGGTTTTTTTTTTTTTTTCTTTCTTCAAATCAAATGTTTTATTAATTAGCCTTGCATATACCCATAAACTCATAAATAAATGAGCTCCAATTTTTAGAAATAAAACATATATATTTTCCAATGCAAATTATACCAGAATATTTTTCCCATTTCAATTTATACTAGAATATTCATTCCAATTTATTTTGGGAAAATCCAATTATAAATATCATATCTTAAAGTTCCAAACTTAACATTTAAACATGTGATGTGAATTATCAACTCCATTTTCTTAATTTTCTTCCATTTGTAATAAAGACATTTAACATCTCTTAATTTCAAGTTTTTCAACTTCATATGTATATAAATATGGAAGAAAATATTTATACGGTATAAAATTTAAGATTATTATAAACCGTATTCCATCCAAACCATAGAAATTACATTTAAAATAGTTATATATAGACCGCGGTGCCTGTATATAGTTTTCTATCCTATGGTCAAGTGATACGGATATTTATCATTTCAATCCGCAATTTAAAAATAAAACTGCGGTTGTATATCATTTCAAACCGCAATCCCGAATGAAATGAAAAATGCATACTAACTTGCAGTTAAATGATATCAAATAAAACATCCATTCAATAACACATCCATCATCCAATCACAAACATCAAGCAATATCAATCAACAACAATACATACAACAGGTAATAATTGGCAGTTTTATTTCAAATTATATTTATCAACTATTAATCTAACAATTTATATTCAGTGATAATTGACATAACCGTTAACTAGCAGTTCATATGCAAACAAAAATTTCTAACAGCCAATTTACACGCAATAAATCAATTAAATTAACAGTTACATTCAATAAAATGCAATTCAACAGATATGAATGAAATAACATGCCAAAAGCTCATAAATAAATTTCTATTCATTTCTAAAATTTATTTAACAAACATAAAAGCTTCTAGTAGTTGTGAGTGGGTCAAAACACTCACCTTTTGAATTTAAATCGAATTTAAACCCGATTTAAACCCAAAAATTTGCCCGTCTCAGAATTCATCCAAACCAGCATCATCGAGTCCGAAATTTAATTACGATCCTAACGAAAAAAATTTCGTGTGAAACGGATGTCGTATGGAAAAGTTATTCGAATAAACGTTATTAAAATCAAAATAAAATTTAAAACAAAAAAAAACAAATCTCACCCCAAAAATCAGCTTCCACGTCAACAAGTAATGACTGCCTTCTTCCCAGGCCAATTCGAAAACGCGGACAGTAAACGAACCCATCCTCACGGCCTTTGACCGAGACGTTGACCGCGATTTACAACCACCCTACGCCGCCGTAGACCCAACGGCCACCTCCATCCTTCCCTACTCGCCACGCCGCACCTCCCTGTACCATTTACGCCTGCTCCGGTCGCCGTTACCAGATGGGCCGCCGCCGCTTTCCACTAGGGTTTCGAACCCTAATTCGAAATTTCCGACCGATCCAACCATTGATTCGACCAATCAATAACTCCGATGAGCAGTACTCGGTACCCTCTACGCCATGGTACCAACGATTTGTCGATCGGAAGAAGTTGATTACCAAGGTGATTGATGGCCGAAACTGGTTTGAATATTTCTGGATAAACGATGGCTCCAAACGAAAAACGGATCACACCAGTAGATTACGAACGCTGAGAACTATGACATATATTTTTTTGAGAATTTTCTGAGGTGTTTGAATTTTCACTGAATTTTAGATTGAAGCAGATCCAGATTTGCAATCATTGAGGAGAAAGAGGAGATGAAGAAATATGTACGTATATCCAACTGACAGTAGGAAGGAGGCTAGGGTTTATCATGGTATATTTATAGTTAGGGTTAGGTTAGAGCGTATAGGCTAGAAGAGTGAACGTACGCAACAACTATGGCCCCAAAAGCCCGCTATGCCTCCGGAACCGAATCTATTAAATCTATATATCCAGATAGGTATTTTAAAATATTCTGAACGCGATGGAAAAAGTTTCGCGACCAAATTTGATCGTATGAAGAAGTTATGCTGAAAACAAGATTTCCAATTTGATTTCAAATTGATTTTGAATAAAATTGATTTCAAGGCGTTTCGCATCCGTACGATCAAACGACAAGTCCGATCGATACGAAACTTGAAACCCTATAACAATTCACCGATACGGATCCGATGAAACTGGTTTCGTCGAAATCCGAGTCCGTGATAAAAATGGCTATTTTTAATATTTATTAAATAAATTAAAATAAATTAAAAATCCAATTTTTATACTTCAACTCCTAATATAGACCCCATTTCATTATTTATATACTTCAATCAATTCTAAATTATTTATCAAGCTTGGATGTGAATTAAAATCTATCGGTATATAAATTTGCAGCTAATTATCTGCACTTCCTTATTATTTAGAGATTATAAATTTTATTCTAACCCAATTATTAAATCTTATACCTTTATACTCGCCTCTTAAATCAAATTAAATAAATACTTGATTTCCATTCCAACTCATCTTTGGATTGCAATTAACCTTTTTACCATAGTTAAATTCCAAATTATTAATAACCCTTATTTTTCTTAACTATTTATAAATTCCAATCCAATTGAATTCAACACTATAAATTTGATTAATTTATTATATTCACTTCCATTCTATTATTCAAAGTTATTGTTGTAAATACGACGAATACTAACATTAGTTTAAGATTCCACTTAATGTTTACAAATTCCATTTCAATATAATAACGTAATATTTTACGTTCAATTCTATTTTATTTGTCGTAAATACCAACAATGGTCCAGTTAAATTTTTGAATTAGCTTTACCTTTATTTTATGGAATTAACTATTGCAAAAAATCCAAATTAATAAAGAAGGTTAGATTCCTATACTACTTCTTTGGTCTTAATTAACCTTTTATGGCGAGTATGAATTTCAATGTATAATTGAAACTTTTATATCCATTAAATTTTTTACTATCATTCAATATCTACATATTCTAGCTAAATTTCAACTAACATATAAATTAGCTATTCCAACTTCCATTAATTTCGATTATCATACTATAGAAATTAAATTCCCTTGACCACATAAATAAAAGTTGATCCCCATCTATTTACATTATATCACGTTTACATAAATTTATTCAATGGTCACTTTTAATTAATAACTATCAAATTTCCAATCCAAATGTAAATCTTCCACCTTTGAATTCTTATATTAAATGGAATTTAATATTTACTGATTCAACATTTATATGTTTCTAAAAATTAGCTCCAACCAAATGTGACAATTTACATTTCATTTCTATGCAATATATACTCATCTTATTCCATTTATTTGGTTACTGCATTGGAATCTATTTATTAACCAATACTAACGTTATTATCATTAAAAAAAATTGATTCCCAATTTTATTCAATACTTAGAACAAAAATTTTCACATTAAATCAAATCCTTCTATTCAAACCAAGTATCATGCTATGATAATATTTTACGTTGGTTACACTGAAAAAAATCAACTTTTTATCGTTATCAATTAAACATACATTAATTGCACAAATTAAAGGAATTAATTGCCATTTATCCAATTAAATTTCATACATCAATCTATTTCATCTAAATCCTTACCTATGAATATTGCAACCTTTAATTCCATTAAATACCAATTAACCCAAATTATTTCATTTATTCTAAGTCATATCACTAAAATAATTCATCATAATAAACTTAAAATCTATACGTTTATTGATTTATTTCTATTTGTCTTATGTTAAATTCTAAATTTAGTAAGACAACCTAAAGTACTCCATTCAATCGACAGTCCCTTTTCAATTGTTAATACGTACTTAAATTTCTACAGTTGCCTTCCATCTGTACTTCCGTTACTATGATAACAATTAGTAACGTTTATGCCATCAATCCATCATAATTACTTACCCTTAATTGAGTTTGATTTCCAAATAAATTTGCTGACCCTTAATTAGACAATTTATAAAAGTTTGTCATCATACCTATAGTTCTACGCTTATGCTATGTCTTAAATTTCAATAAATTTATAAATTTTGAGATGTTCATTAGGGTTTACAAATTTATTGACTTGCAATAACAGGGTTTCTTAATCTATTCAATTTATCGTTCACAATCTTTTATTGCATTAATTTGGTTTAATATTCCCATATTAAATTTTATGTCCAGGTAAGAATTTTTCTTTCTTTCTCTACTTAATTCATTTGAATTTTATCCAATGTCTTTAAATAGGTTTCTAAGTCACTCCTATATAATTTATTCTAGCCTTCATTTTAATATTTATCTACCACCTTTATTCTTTCAACTAAAATAAATTACAAAATCCTATTAAACAAACAATTTTAAATGGTCGAACTTAACGGGTCGTTACACAAACAGTTTATAAAATAAAGTAGTTTGAATTTAAAATTACTTTATAAAGTAAAATAATTTCCTCGACTTCACAATTTTATTCACTTTAAATTAAGTCTAAATTCATAACTTTCAACTCACTCTCAGTTTCAATAAACTATCTCAATTTCAATATATTTCAAACTGAGTATTAAACAATTTCAAACTAAGGTTGGTAATTACGATTCAACAATTCAATGTTTTATTATTTAGTTTTGAAATATTTGCATAATAAATCCATTATCATTTAAATAAAAATCAAATTTCAAATAGCTAAATATTTCCTTCAATTTATTTGTACTTGAAATATTCGTTTAATTCATCTTAAACCAAAATCCAGTTATAAAAATCATACCTTTAAAACCTCAATTTTATTAAATTTCAAATCAATTTCATATTCATCTTCCCACCTTATTCTCATTTAAGTTATTATAAACTCCAGGAATATAATTTAAATAAATACTTAACCATATTATATTTTAATAAAATTAAACTTTATTATTAAACTTCTTTTATACTTTAAACCAATTTTATACATAGCTTAAAACCAAGAATTTAACTATATATATAATAACATATATAAAATATCCAAATCGGTATCTCATAAAACCATATATTTCTTTACAAAACCATAGAAAATCATTTCAAAATATTTTTATATATAGACCACGGTGTATGTGACGACCCGCCCTTCTCAACCCTCGAAAATCGACACAAAATACCCCACAGTATGATATGCCGACGATCGAGTGCCGGAAAAGACAGATTGTTGAGGAAAAAGAAAGAAGGAAGAAAAAAGAAGGAACTAAACAATATCAGAATCTCAAAGTCGCAGCGGAATAAAATATAATATTCAATAATAGATCTTTACACAATGAAAACTATATCTGTTTTATATATTACATCATCAGAGTATCACAAACAAACAAACAACAATTACCAGTCTATCAATCTCAAACAATCACAGCAGCCAATTTATACAAGTACGAATAATATGTCTCGGACTCCAGCTCCTCTCTTGCTCCATAGCATCCTATCCTGAACATATAATACTCGGTATGACCCGAGCATTATAAAGAAATAACACTCGAGTTAGTCTGGAATACCAGCTGATATAAATTCACTCAAATTTATTATTAAAGTTTCAAAAATCCTTTGAAAACAAAAGCATCTCGTAAGACCACGCCACAAATAAAGATGTCGGGGTTTTACCTTACGATAGCTAAAACACTTTGTTATAAAAATCCTCTGATATTATAATAGGGTCTATATACAAATACTTATAAAATAACCGA
Organism: Allium cepa; assembly: GCA_030765085.1. Classification (NCBI taxonomy): domain Eukaryota; kingdom Viridiplantae; phylum Streptophyta; class Magnoliopsida; order Asparagales; family Amaryllidaceae; genus Allium; species Allium cepa. The sequence continues at coordinate 475,967,321 of CM060932.1, forward strand.
AATTGTTACATGATTAAATTCCAACTACTAGCCACAAAGTGGGTAATACAAACAAAACTCGTAAAACGCGCGTAGGAAAAATGGATTTCCAACTAATGACTAGGCACTGGGGTACCACCTGTCACAGTACCTGGTCTAGATCAGTGTACCGAGGACCACTCTCGATCCCCTGCAACACAAGGCCGAGACTACCCCTTACTGGATAATCTCAAGTAAGATCACCCCACGGTTGGGATCAGCAACCGCACCACTAAGCCGAATAAAAAGGGACATCTAGACAGGGATGACCTCACCCTGAATGGGTGCTACCCACCCAGCCTTGCTGCATAACCCCTGATTTTCAGTCATTCCTGGTTGATTAGGTTTGAGGCTAAGCGTTACCTTTTTAGAACGTTTCACTTAGAATGCCCATCACCCGCCTGACGATGTTCCGAAAGCATTCGTCCATACAAGTCCATCCCGGGTTCGAACGGAACCGAAGGCACTACTCCTACTACATCCATTTTGGAAATATCCTCAGGATTAGTAGCGACTAGCCCTTGCACTTCACTACTCCATCTTCGACTCCGAACTCGTTTTTCCCATGAAAACGTACAAACCGGATCAAAGTGGTTTTCGAGAAATTAATCCCGATTCCGGTCTCTTTGAAACGATCAATGCACTGGCCAATATTGATAGTCGGTGATTTAACTATCAATTATTATTCATAAACATCCATCAAACAATAAATAATTTCCCACATTATTTATTTTCCTCAAAAATATCTTTGCGAGATATAAATCCATTTTCAACCCTTTTGAAAACACTTTTCAAACCCAATTCTTCTCATGGAATAGATTCTCAAATCTTTACTTCCTCTAAAAACATCCAAGTACTAATATTTAAGGTTTAAAATAATTTAAATACTTTATTCTTGAAAATACATTAAAACATTTATATTAACACTACTTACATACTTAAATTTAAATATATATACTTTTATAAATATTTCGAATAAAACTGCTTTATAAAATATAAACCATTTCCTCCAAAATAAAGTTAAGTCATACTAAATTTTAAAATAAGGTTATGAAATCCTATGCAAATTTCAAATAAAATTTTAATTAATTATATTTAAAATACAACCATTTTACAAACATAAATATTAATAATATTCCTTTAAAACATAATGCCAATTGTCCCTTAAATAATTATTACTATAACTAATTTAGTAAATATTTACTTTTGAAATCTTTACAACCTACATAAGAATTTTCTTAAAACATTCTTTTGAAATCAAATTTTAAACCTTTATCTTTTACTTAGAAATCTACTTAAATGTACTTGGCTTTCAGGGAAATACACTTCCGTTTAGGATAACCCAAAGAATTCTTTTTATCAATCCAACACGATTTATCCCAATTCAATTTTACATTCATCCCGTAAATTCCTTTCCATAATTTAAAAATAAACTCTTTTATTTTTAAACACATTGCTATTTCCTAGAAATCACTTCCAAATATATGTTTAAAATATTTAATATAAAGCTTCTAGAAATTATTTAATTGAAAATAATACTTAAGGAAATATGTAGTGGTTTCCTAAGTACTTTAAGTCAAATTTAACCTTTAAAATAAAGTTATTAAATCAAATATTTATACTATAATTTGCTTTTGAGAACTTAATACTACTTTACTTTTTCAAATAATTAATTACCATAATTACTTAAATGAATATTTACTTACACTTTAAACAATTTAAAATAATATTTCTTTCTACAATATTCTAAACATATTTAACCGCACATTTATATTTTGAAGGCTTTTCTTAAAAACATACTAAAATTTCCAAGAGAAGCACATTTCCCAACCTTTAAAAATAAATCTCACTATTATTTTAAACAATCCACATTTCCATTATAAACCACACTTCAAACACTTCAAATTATCAACCAATTTCTTTAATTTAATTCCTTCTAAATTCTTTACTTAAGAATTTCTTTAATTTCCTTTAAACCCAATTTATTTATTTATATTTAAATTACCAGGTTGTATTCACCCAATCATAGCACAACACAATTTAAGTATATAAATGAAACACAGCATAACAAGATCTAAATTAATTTATCACCAAATATAAATGAGATTTATCATAGAATATAAATAAATTTCTATTTGTAAGGAATCCAGTTGGATCCCTCCAACCTGTTTCCCTGCATCCACAGATATTAGCACAACTAAAATATATCGATTCAATTTGATAATAATTATCATATTCAGCTAAACAACCAATCAAACATTTAAATATTAGCTATTTAAATTACTGCTATCCAAATGTGAGTGAGATTAACTCACCTTGGGTTTTCGACGAGCGTTCAAATTTAAATTGAATCGAACGATGTTTGATTTAACCTAAATTTTTACTTGCTCAGAATAATCCCAGAATTGCTCCACTACATAGTACTCGTCACTGTGATTCCGGCATTCCTTATTTCGCTGAAATCTGATAATGTATACGAAAGATATACAAGTTTAAAGGTTTGTATATATATAATTAAAACAAAATTATTTTTTATTATTATTTACAAAACAAATCACGAACGCACTCACAACAGAAATCAGGCTGTATGTCCATCTTCTTCATCGCGTGCTAGCAGATGAAACCGAACCTAATTTCCATCGACTTAGGGTTAATAACCGCACCCACCACGACGTGCCTTGGCTTGATCGGCGACCACCACCGGGAAGGTCTTCGCATGCTCTACCACCAGCCCCAGCCACGTCGAGCTCGGTTCGCTCCCCTCCTCGAATTTGAACGAACGTCGGCCTTCAAACAAGCATTTCCGCCAATACACTCAATAAAATAAGATCATAACCGTTCAAGCTGTAGAGCTCAACGGGCTCTACGATTTTCGTTTTTGAAGTTTTAGAATTCATCGAGTTAATGGGGAGATAAAAGAGGGAGAAGGTGATAGGTTTTTAGCCATTAAATTGTATGGTGGAGGCTGAAGAAAGGAATAGGGTTTCGGCCCTAAGAATTAAGTATATAAACGTTTTGAAATTATTATTTTATTAATATTCTCAAATTATAACAGCTTATACAAACGAAATCCAAACAACGCGTGCCAACAGGCGTTTCTAAGGTTTTACCAACGTGCCGAACACAATGGAATGTGTTTCAGAGGCATATTTGGTCGTATGCGCGAGTTACGGAAATAAACGATCAATTTTAATTTAAATCGATTAAAGTAGTTTCTATGCGTTTTGAGCTGCCAGGGTCAAATGACAACTCCGATTGCTACGAAAATTAAAATCCGACAATAACTAACTATTACGGATCCAATGGAACTGGTTTCATCGAATTCGAAGACTGTGCCCCGAAAGGCTATTTTAACACGTCGATTAATTCGAGCGATTTTTAAAATCGTCGAAATCATCTAAAATTTCACTTTTAAAATTTTATTAGCTCTATTATAACTCATATAAAATATATATTCACATTAGAAATCATTCTGATTCAGTTTAAATCGAAATTTGATTATTTGCATTATTATATTATTAAATTCCATTTTTAAATTAATATAAAATTCCAAATTCAATCTATCGACTTTTAATTCTATCAAAAATTCCAACATCACTATTTAAATCCAAATTGACTTAAAAATAAGTTTTAGAAACCAATTTCGTATCTATTTATATCCAGATTCACTAATTATCCCAATTCCAATATTAAATTATTATTATTCAAATTTCATTTAAATTCCCGTATTTGAAATTTAACCAATTCTATCAATTTAACCAAAATCTTTTTATTTCAAAATTCAAATTATAATACATATTCAACATTTAAAATGAATTAAATGTTCACATCTAACGACCAAAATTCTGGGTCGTTACAGTGTATGTATATAATTTTCTACCCCATGGTCAAGTGATACGGATGTTTATCATTTCAATCCGTAATTTAAAACAAAAATACGGTTATATATCATTTCAAACCGCAATCCCAAATGAAATAAAAATGCATAACAACTTGTAGTTTATAACAATAAAAAAAAATACAACATTCATTCATCCAATATCAATCATCAACATTTATCACAATCATCATCCAATTCAATCTATAACATCAATATAGAGCAGATAATAAATAACAGGTATTTACTATCAGTTTATATTCAATAATAAATTTAATGACTATTTATCCAATTGAATTCAAATAAACTAAGATGACGATTCAGAATATGCCAACAGTCATAAATAAATTTCTAATCACATCATAAATAAATTTAACGAACATAAGAAATTTTAGAAGTTGTGAGTGGGTTAAAACACTCACCTTTATACGAATTTGAAAATAATAGACTTCTAATTAATAGCTCCGCTCTATGTTTCCTTAGCCTCCTTCTTGATTACTAGCTTTGTTCCATAATTATTCTTTTATTTTGATTTACTTTAATTTCCCTCCTTATTATATTAATATATATTTGTATTTATGTATGTATTTTTAAAAGGTTTGAAAAAAAAAGATTTGAAAAAGAAGAATTGAAAAAGAAAAGAATTAAAATATGAAGAACAAAAATGGAAGAGAAGATCAAGATTTGAAAAGAAAGAAGAAAGTTTGAAATAGAATAAAATTTAAAGAAGAAGAATATTTGAAGAGGAAGGAAAAATTAAAATAAGAGATAATAAGGAGATTTGAAGTAAAAAAAAAGATTAGAATGGAGGCTGGGGTTTCATTTGCATCATATCTTATTTATAAGGTTAGAGTTAGGTTTAGGGCCAAAGAGATTTGAAAAGAGAGGCCGTTATTAATTAAAAATAAATGAAATGACGTTTCAGTAAAATGAAGTTGGAAAATGAACAAAAAAAGAAAGTAAATATGAACAAACTTGGTATTGAAATATAGTAAATTTGAATAGCCTTTTTAAAAGTAGTAGGTATTAAAAGGAGTAAATGAAAGAATTAAAAATATGAAAAGTAGTACAAGTTTGCAAAATCGAAAAGCTTCGAACAATGTAGGAAAGGAGTAATGGAGCAAATGGGGAAATAATGAAAAGAATGCGGCAATTATCAATTAGAAAGGGAATGAGTGGACCAACTTTATACTGTAACTTTTAGAATTCAAATTTCAAAAAAAATCATTTACTTAATTAATTTTGTTAACCCTACACATACCGAAATTAACTTCCTTTAAAGATTTAATTAACACACAATAAACGAAAACAAATTCTCTACACAAATTTGTGTCATAAATTAAAAGAATATATAGCATTAAGAACTTTTCATTTCTCCCTCTTTGTGATTAGGTTGGGAATTAAACAAACATGTTAACATTTCGATTGAATGTTTTACTAGGAATGCCTTAACATACATTCAAAAATATGATAGCATAAACAAGGTAATATAATAGGTGTATAGTATACATATACATACATACATACATATATATATATATATATATATATATATATATATATATGTATATGTACATCTTTATCGCCACTTTTAGATTGCATTCATAAATAAAAGGTATGAAAATAATCCACATAAGGAGGCAATGAATGTAAGAGTAAATTAGAAAAGTGAACGTGGAAAGGTAAGTTATGTTGCAATTAAATCTAATAAATTCTAATTGAAAAGGAAATAGTCAAGTGTAAATCTAGTTTACCCCCTTTATCATCTCCTATTAACATTTAATTTAATAACATATGAGATTTCAAACATAAATAATCCTTTTTTAATGATCTAATTGGATCTAAAACATAAGTTTAAATTTAGGTATAAACATATATTGTCACGATCCAAATTACAGCCTTCGGAAATCGACATCCGTACTCCATTGTACTTAAATGTCGTAGATCTAAATGTTGAAATTCAAGTCGTGCCGGAGCTTATAACACATCAAGTATAACAAAATAGCGGAAGAAAAAGAAATGAATATAATTGATATACGACATTCGATGCAACAATGATACAATATGATTCAATATCAGAGATACAAGATAACAATGCTACAGCGGAAAACCCAATGGACTGGGAGCGGAAACAAATAGAACTTGATACTCCAGAAGAAACACCAATAACATGAATCTTCACAGATAGCTCGAACCCCCATCAAGTTTCACCTAGATGAGCAAGTCTCGTCCATCGTCCTAATCAAATACTTCAATATCCAAAGTCTTCAAGAATACCGAAGAGAAAGCTGAAAGCTACTGAATCGATATCTATATCTGAAAAAACCCAACTCTAGACTTCCCGTGTGGAAAATAATGGGCACCTAGAGTTTAGGAAAGGAACAATAAACTCCAGGTCAGTCATGGGACTGGTATGAGCAAAAAAAACATTTTTATCTTTAAAAACAAATAAAAGAATTTAAATTTGAAATCCGCAATGTTTTTTGGAAAATGAAACTACCATAAGGCCTCCCGGCACACACACAATGCAATCGCACACTTGGGGGAGATTTCTCCTTATGATAGTCAAACATTCTTAATACGCAAAAATCATTTTGATATTATTATTAGTGCATAGTGGAAAATATTTCGAAAGTATAATATTAATCTTAACCAGCATAGGTACCATTATATTATGCCAGCTATAGCTACCACCTGAGGTGGCAGGTTATACAATTGAAATCATAAAGGGCGCGTATTGTTGATTGGATTTCCAACAAATGGTCAGGCCAAGGAACTTCCCATTGCCACATGGGTACGCCTCTAGAGGGATGCCCCGAGAACCTAACCGGATCTCTGCCAACACAAGGCCGGGTTACCTCCATAACTAGGTAACTACTACATGAGTATGTCATCCCCCGGTCGTAACCAACCTTTATCCCGGGATTCACCAACAACCACAAAGTAATAAATTTGCAGCAACCACATAGGTTAAATATCTGGGCTCCATACCATGATACCACCTCTATCCATAAGGAAATGAACATACCCTCAGGGGGCGCTACCCCCAAATAATCTAGCTGCATTCTTTCTGTTTCGACCATTCCGGGTTGTGAGGTTCGACGAAGTCTCGTCCACAAAGCTACGCTTTACACGAAAGCCATGCTTCGATCAACAAATGATCAGCAGCACTTCGCATGCCATATTACCAAATTTGGGAAGGTACCACTAGCAACCATCAACTACATAACCTGTGAGCTCGTACGTCTCAGAGAAGGTGTTAAGCTAAGAGAATAAATCTCCGCCACCAAACAGAAATGTGTTTGATAGAAACCGATTTTACATCTCAAAGTGTAATGTTAGACACACATCCATACAAGTCTGTTCCAGGTTCGAACAGAACCGAAGGCACTTCCAAAGAAGCCCTTGCAAATCCGAATAATCCCTAATCACGTCCAGACTCCCCATCACAAAGGTTGATCTAATCTCTATACAGGGGACCAATCGGTGCAGAGACATTCGACGGGTTATCCTTTCGTTTGCAAAAATATCTGGTCTTCACCACCGGTCTTCAAATGCTATTCATATCGTCATATTATTATTCGGAATGGGTTATATGACACAAAGGTCCTCTCCCGGCTAAACCGAATAATGAGCGCAATATTTAAAATCATATGGATAATGGGATTTCAGTTAAGTCACAACTTTAAAACCCAAAACTTTTCTTTCAAATGGTTAAACGAATTACCATTCGCAATCTTTTAAACAAAAAGATTTACTTCCAAAAACCTTCAATGGTTTAAACAATTCCCACACTTAAATCTTTTTAAACAAAAGGTTCACCTTTAAGACCCCTTTAATTTAAAACAAGGTTCACCAATCTTTATCAAAGATTTATTCGTAGCCTTTCAAAACAATTCTATTTCAAATTTGATTAACTCATCCGGTCTTTAAATCAAAGACTCATTTTTATAGCTTTTAAAACAATTTCCAAAGATTCATTCATAGCTTTCAAAGCCATCTATTTCAAACTTGAAATTCTTTCATCATAATTTGGACAATCTTTCCTTAAATAAAAGCTATTATTATTTAAAACCACTTGTTTCCGTTTCGGAAAACCCAATTATATTTGTATGAGTTAAGGCCTTTCAATATAAACTTGGGTTAAATTCAAATTTTCAAAACCATAGTTTTAAAATGGCTTAAAAACCCATATAAATAGATTTATAGCTTATATAACCTTTTTACGTCATAAATACCCAATATAGAATTCAATTTCAAATATTGAATTCCAATTTATATCAAATTACTCAAATTTCAAATCTTTATTAAGTTATTCAAAGTAACTTTCATTTTTAAAACACCTTTTCAAAATAAATTCAAGTTGTGCCGGAGCTTATAACACATCAAGTATAACAAAACAGCGGAAGAAAAAGAAATGAATATCATTGATATACAACATTCGATACAACAATGATACAATATAAATCAATATTAGAGATACAAGATAACAATGCTACAGCAGAAAACCCAATGAACTGGCAGCAGAAACAAATAGAACGTGATACTCTAGAAGAAACACCAATAACAGCAATCTCCATAGATAGCTCGAACCCCCATCAAGTTTCACCTAGATGAGAAAGTCTCGTCCATCGTCCTAATCAAATACTTCAATATCCTAAGTCTTCAAGAATACCAAAGTGAAAGCTGAAAGCTACTGAATCGATATCTATATCTGTAAAAAAACCAACTCTAGACTGCCCGTGTGGAAAATAGTGGGCACCCAGAGTTTAGGAAAGGAACAATAACTCTAGGTCAGTCATGGGATTGGTATGAGCAAACAAAAACATTTTTATCTTTAAAAACAAATAAAAGAATTTAAATTTGAAATCCGCAATGTTTTTTGGAAAATGAAGCTACCATAAGGCCTCCCGGCACACACGCAATGCAATTGCACACTTGGAGGAGATTTCTCCTTATGATAATCAAACATGCTTAATACGTAAAAACCATTTTGATATTATTATTAGTGCATAGTGGAAAATATTTCAAAAGTATAATATTAATCTTAACCAGCATAGGTACCATTATGTTATGCCAGCTATAGCTACTACCTGAGGTGGCAGGTTATACAATTGAAATCGTAAAGGGCGCGTATTGTTGATTGGATTTCGAACAAATGGTCAGGCCAAGGAACTTCCCATTGCCACATGGGTACGCCTCTGGAGGGACGCCCTAAGAACCTAACCGGATCTCTGCCAACAAAAGGCCGGGTTACCTTTATAACTAGGTAACTACTACACGAGTATGTCATTCCCCTGTCGTAACCAACCTTTATCCCGGGATTCACCAACAACCACAAAGTAATAAATTTTGCAGCAACCACATAGGTTAAATATCTGCGCTCCATACCATGATACCACCTCTATCCAGAAGGAAATGAACATACCCTCAGGGGGCGCTACCCCCTAAATAATCTTGCTGCATTCTTCCTGTTTCGACCATTTCCGGTTGTGAGGTTCGACGAAGTCTCGTCCACAAAGCTACGCTTTACACGAAAGCCATGCTTCGATCAACAAATGATCAGCAGCACTTCGTATTCCACATCACCAAATTTGGGAATGTACCACTAGTAACCATCACCTACATAACCTCTGAGCTCGTATGTCTCAGAGAAGGGTGTTATGCTAAGAGAATAAATCTCCGCCACCAAACAGAAATTTATTTGATAGAAACCGATTTTACATCTCAAAGTGTAATGTCAGACACACATCCATACAAGTCTGTTCCGGATAATCCCTAATCACGTCCAGACTCCCCATCGCAAAGGATGATCAAATCTCTATACCGGGGACAAGTCGGTGCAGAGACATTCGATGGGTTATCCTTTCGTTTTCGAAAATATCTGGTCTTCACCACCGGTCTTCAAATGCTATTCATATCGTCGTATCATTATTCGGAATGGGTTATATGACACAAAGGTCCTCTCCCGGCTAAACCGAATAATGAGCGCAATAATTAAAATCATATGGATAATGGGATTTCAGTTAAGTCACAACTTTAAAACCCAAAACTTTTCTTTCAAATGGTTAAACGAATTACCATTCCCAATCTTTTAAACAAAAAGATTTACTTCCAGAAACCTTCAGTGGTTTAAACAATTCCCACACTTAAATCTTTTTAAACAAAAGATTCACCTTTAAGACCCCTTTAATTTAAAACAAGGTTCACCAATCTTTATCAAAGATTTATTCGTAGCCTTTTAGAACAATTCTATTTCAAATTTGATTAACTCATCCGGTCTTTAAATCAAAGACTCATTTTTATAGCTTTTAAAACAATTTCCAAAGATTCATTCATAACTTTCAAGGCCATCTATTTCAAACTTGAAATTCTTTCATCATAATTTGGACAATCTTTCCTTATATAAAAGCTATTATTATTTAAAACCACTTGTTTTCGTTTCGGAAAACCCAATTATATTTGTATAAGTTAAGGCCTTTCGATATAAACTTGGGTTAAATTCAAATTTTCAAAACCATACTTTTAAAATGGCTTAAAAGCCCATATAAACAGATTTATAACTTGTATAACCGTTTTACGTCATAAATACCCAATATAGAATTCAATTTCAGATATTGAATTCCAATTTAAATCAAATTACTCAAATTTCAAATCTTTATTAAGTATTCAAAATAACTTTCATTTTTAAAACACCTTTTCAAAAAAAATTCACTTTAAACCCAATCCATTTCCAAAATCATTTGGATTTAAAATTCAAATTCAAAAATATTTAAAAATCTGTGACTTAACCGATTTCCACGAGCAATCCATATTTGTGTGCGTATAGTGTAGTCCAGGGGTTTTACACACAATAGTGCAACATCATCAATCACCACAGATTCAATCATATCAATAAGCGGTATAATCTACAACACTTATCTTTATTCACAGATTCACAGATAAAGTAAATTTATCAATTACAAATATTCACCATTACGATTCGATGTGGGTTTCGGATAACCAATTGGAATCCTACTCCCTGTCGCATCGAAATTCAAATGTCGTTTTACGGGTCAAGAGGTTTTTCATATTCATTTAGTAGGATATTCATCATAGATAAAACAGCTCAGCACAAAGCATTATATAACATCACATCACATATCAATATATCAATCCATCGCATAGCATTCAATAGCAATCAAACATCTACAACTAAGTTGAGTAAATTATGTGGTTTTAAATTTATTACCTAAATAATTACTTTCATTAGAAATCTTTAATCAATGATTAAATTCATTAACTAAAATTGATTTAGTCTTAATCACCTTCATTAATTAAATCTTTTCTTAATTAATTATCTAAATTAATTAACACTTAATTGTAATTAATTAAATCTTAATTACTTCTATTAATAAACCCCTAATTATTAATTAAATCTTAATAAAATTAATTGTTCTTAATTGATTAATTAATAGGTTTATTCCTTAATTAATTTCGATAATTAATTACTCCTTAATAAATAATGATTTCTTAATCACTTTAAGTTAATTAACCTTTAATTATCTTCTCTTAATTACTTTCACTAAGTAATTACTATTTATATTAAATCATTCATTAAATACTTGATTAATTAACTTGAATTACTAATTAATTTACTCTAATTACTTACATCAAGTAATTTACCTCAAATAATAATTTTCCTTTAACAAATGTATTAACTTAAACTTTGAAAGTTAATTAACCATTTTAAAAACATCCATAATAAATAAATCAAATTACTTATCTTAAATTAATTATCTTAATTAGTTATAATCATTAGTTAATTAACCACAAATTAATCACACTGATTAATTATTATTTAATCAATCATAGACAAATCATAAATCTTAATACATTTCCAAATCAAGACAATTTTATTTTCAAAACTCTCGCATTTATAATCTATATATTTTGAATTTTTTTTTTGAAAATTTGATCAATCTTTGTTTGAAACCCTTTAATATTTGTTTAATAACCCATTATTAAAAACTTTTAGACCAAGCTCAAACTTAAATAAACTGATTATTTTATACTAGGATCAATCCAAAGGTTGTTTGACCTTTTTAAGACTTGTTTAGTCAAAGTTTTAAACTGTTAATCATATACTAAAAGTATTCACCAAAATTTCCCGAGCAAATCTTTGTTTAACCCGAGCCAAACATAGGAAAACTCGAGCACAACTTCGGGTTTTCACGCGACACAACTTGCTTCGAGTATTTTCGTAATTCCCTCGAGTCAAACTCGTGTGCATCATCGTCTTCCCAAACATCAACATTTCCAGCACCCCCAAATGTGCACGGTGCACGTGCACTGACCTTCCGACCACCTTCGGTTGCTGTCTCGACCGCCTTCGAGTCACTCGCGACCATGCTAAAACTTCTGGCCACCCAGCTTAAAGAAAATAACAGCATATAGAAATTGAGCATAGCTCGAGCCACTCAGATCAGACCTCCGACCAAAGAATCGGTTCGCCACCGCGTTTCTGACCACCAGGAAACACCAGCCTCCGTCCATGAATGCGTCAACCTCCTTACTATCATTTCCCAAAAGCATGTACAACTCGATGCACGATTTCGTCCTCAGTGATCAAATTTCCCGACCACCCCAAAATTAGGTTTAAAAGCAAAATCCTTTCACCGCCATCACCCGAATGATCGAGAGTCCCTACGACTATTTTTCCAAACATCGTCGATCACTCACCTAGCCTCAGCCCAAACCCTGGCCTCGCTAGTGCCTCCGACCGCCTGAAATCGGTCGAAACCCAACTTTTGATCAACCCAAAACTGCTCTCACAATACCCAACTAAAAATCATCACACTTGTCTTAAAAATCCTAGCTTCTAATGCCAGTTCATATTATGTAATTAAATCACTAAATCGTGACATTCGAATTTATTCAAAATTTGAATATTCTCTATAAAAACCCAATTTTTTACATTCTGTATATTCTTATTCTTCTTGAAACTATTTTAAATTATAATTCATACTTAAACTCACCTATTTTGTGTTGAAAGCCAAACTTAATAATGAATAAAAAAGAAAAGATTGAATTTCTTAAGGGTTTCTACCCTATGACTCAAAAGGCAGGGAAGCTCAAAGAATTCAGCACAGTCACATATGAATATATACATATGCAGAGCTTTATTCTTACAAATCACTATATATCTATACAAAGACTAAATAATACTTGAGTATCATAAGATTGTTTACTCACCTTGGATTAATGAAGACAAAGGAACAGAGAAACTTTTGAGTTTTCTTAAATATGTCTTTGATTTTTTTTAGAACTGTAGTTGCATGCTGTTGAACTCTAATTTGTAAAAATTGATTCCAGGCATGAAATGTTTTTGATTCCAGAAACTTTGAAAATTTGAAAATTGCATCTTGATGTTTGATTTCAGAAATTTGCATTGCTTGAAACATTAAGATAGAAATGCTTTGAAGCTTGTTTTCAGGTTGAATTCATTTCCAGATTTGAAAATTCCTTTTACCTGATTTTGTTTTCAATTTGAAATAGCCTGGTGTTTTGATTTAAACTTGCTTGCCATTTGTATTGCTTATTAACACATGTTATTACATGATCTCATTTGGTTTACATTTGTCATAATGGACAATTTGTGTTTTTAACCTTGTTTAAAAATTAATTTATAACTTTGTTTTATATCCCTCTTTCAAATAATTTTAAATTTTTGTTTTTAAACCTTTATTCTTTTATGTTTAGTTATTTGTTTATATGGATTATCTATGTACATGTGATTGAATCCTTAGGCTATTTTATATATACAAATTATATTCTATAAAATGATAAGTGTTTTAAATCCTATTCTTTTAAAAAAAATATCTTCATATCATAGCTTGAGTATTTATTTACATATAAAACTAACTATTTTTATTAAATCTTGTTTATATTTTACAATCCAATTCTAATTCATGTACTTATTAATTTTCAAAAGATATATATATATATATACCTATATATGTAAGTTTTAAAGCCTTCATTTAAAATTATATAATTTATAAATGAAAATGAATTGAAAATACTTTTATCTTCAACCCGTTTATTTTTAAATCCAATTCAAATTCTATTTATAATCCAATTTTTTTAATTTATCCTAGAAATTTTCTAATCAATTCATAATTAAATTCACAATTTAATTTCAAAATTAAATTAATTGTCAAATTAAACTTGTTCAAAATTCGGGAATGTTACATATATGCAGTAGACTAGCATTAAATTTTGAAACATGAACTAAATTAATTGGAAATAAATCACCCAATTTAAATTTATTTTAATATATGTTTAGTCTTCCCACTTTTTAATTAAATGATTCCAATCACATTAATTGTCATTGATTTCTAAGGTAAAAATAAGTGAGACAATTCAATTCCTTTTTACAGTAATTTAACGTATTTATGGAAATATTGTATACAAACAAAATGCTATCAATTTCTTATTTCTGTAATTAATTTTCAATAATTCTATATAATTGAACTTTCATTCTATTATTTAATCTATTATTATCAAATGGATGAAATTAACATTGGATTTAAAATCTATTACACTAATATTCCCACATTCCATCTAGTTTCAATAAACGTAATATTTAGATATTTAATTTCATTCAGTTGAAATTACTCCAATTATCATGGTTCAAATCCCAATAGATTGATAAATCTTTATTCCCATTCTTATAATTCAACAAATTGTCCAATTATGAATAACATTAACATTATTTCCAAATATTTCCATAATTTTCACTAACATAATATTGAATTGAGATTCATTGCAATTTATTACAAATTTTAATTTAATATACTAAATAAATGGTTAACTTATAATAATTGTTACATTTAACGTTTAAATTTCACTTGTAAGCTATTATTAGCACACAAATGTTGCCATTGATTTAGATCTTAATTCAATAAATTAAATGAATGGGTAAACAATTAATAATTATCACTATTGCCAAATTTACTCACATTCATACTTAATTATCAACTAACAATTATTATAATTCCTTATCTAGCATTGATTTTATCAAATTGCAATTTATTACGTATTATTTCATCAATTAATATAACTTTTGAATTTATTTCCCAATTCATTAATTTCAATCAATCATAACCTTACAATTGTTTCAATTAATAGGTATTGCACTAAATTAGTTATTTATTCGCTTGCATTAATATTATTGCCTTTAATTGAAATTTGATTACCAATTTTATTTAACACACTGAATAAATAAATTACATATATTAGTTGTTACCTATTTACTTTTACTTGCATTTACATGTTTAAACTTACCACTAACACTGTATTATTTCATTAATTAATTCAATACTTACATCTTTTTTCTTATATTTCATTTATAAACAAATTGTAATGTTTCCACTATTTTAATAAATTTGAACTCCATTCAAGTTATTAGCCATTCACTTACATTCATATTGTTACAATTCGTTCTAGTTATTATTTTTATTAATAATTCATGAATTTATATTTTCTTAAATATTAAATTTCAAAAATCCTATTAAATTAACATTTATAATTAATGAAAATTTATGGGTCGTTATACTCTCCCCCACTCAAAAGTTTTCGTCCCCGAAAAGGAAAGAAGGGAAAGAAAGAATTAAATAATCAATATATCTTATTCAAAAATATTAACTTTATAAACAAATAAATTTACAAAATTTAATAATTTAAATAAAATATATCAATTTATAGCCATTAAATCCCTTTATACTCAAATTAATAAAGTTTGGAAACATTTTCATAATTTTCGAAGTCTAAAATTTACGAAAAATTTCGGCATAGTCTCCTTTGTACGGAGAGGCTTGGGAGAAAATATAATATCAAATATAACAATATATAACATATAATTTCCAAAATAATATATCCCAACACGGGAAACCAATATAATAGCGCTATAAAACCGTAATCCGAAAACGTACCTATTTGTCGGGCAAACAACGCTTAAATTATGAAACCAAAGCAGTAGCAATTGCTTCCATAACCTGTATTTCGCTTATATAATCTAAAAGAGTTAATAATTATATGGAATGAAAATACTAATTTTGTTTCGTCCACAATCAAACAAATCAATATAAACAACAATCACATGCAACTAGCACACAACCATCACATAAAATCAACACAAATCGATTACCATCCATATCAAACAAAACAAATAGTTGTTCGGGTTCAAAAACTTTAAATTGTCCAGAATGGAAAATAAACTATTAAGTGCACCATTTACTCAACAGTCTTAGATGAAACTCAATAGATTATTCATACATCCAAACAATTGTAAAGTATCCTTGCCCAAACAACCATAAACCAAATAAACAACAATTTCAACAATAGATCAAGTTCATTCTTATTAATTTCATTTCATACTATTTATTGTTTGATTTCTTTTCTTTCATATAATGATTTATCTTTTTAATTTATATTTATTTCTTGCAAATTTTCATTTCCATCCATTCATTCAGTGTTTATTTAATTTACTTTCATTTATTACTTGCAATTATTCATTTTCATTTATTCAGCTCATGCCAGTTTCTTTTTATTGCATTATATTCATTCATTCATTCATTCATTATTGCATAACTTAATTTATTTACATTCTTTTATCCATAGTATTCATATTCAATTCAGTTGCTTGGTATATCAATTTCATTTACTTAAGCTTTTAATTTCTTTCTTATAATGCTTACTTTCTATCACAATTTGTTATAGAAATATTTCAATTATACATAAATTTATAACAACTACAACATCAAGTTCTTATTTATAAAAGAATTTCATCAAATACTTTTCATTACTTCAAGTTTTACTTGTAAAATTTCCCACTACATTTTCTTTTAACATTTTAACTTTTTATAGTTGGTAAGTTATATGTATGCTTTTAAGGATGTAATAGAAAGTTACACAAGTTTATTTTATTTCTTTCAATTAACGTAATGTTCGATAATATTATTCTTTGTTTCATAGGTTACAATTTCAAATTTCCTTTAATCCCATTTATAACTTAGCATTAAATCTCTTATTTCCCATAGAGATTTCAATTATTAGTTGAATTTCATTTCACTGTACTAACTGAAACTATTAATTAATGGAAGTTAAGAACTAAATATCGGGCTTAATTTCAAATTATTTTAAAATAATAGATAAAGATATATACTTACATTTTTATATATCCCATTATATTTAAAACAATTTAAAATTTGTATCAAAATAAATCGCAGTAAAACTACTACAGTGGCCTTTCCACTTCGAAACTCGAAAATGAATGTCGATGATGCGTGCACTCATCACCGAAATTATTTTCCAGTGACAGAGAGGGAAGTACATAACTTATCACTTTCCAAAGTTTCTTCAAAATGATTCCTTCAAATCATATTGAAATATTTATATCAGAAAATACTTCTAAAAATATTATTATTATATTTCAAAATCATTCAAAAGAAATTTTCAAAACCCCGGAACTTAGATTCTAAATTTCCAATTTTCATTTATTTTATTTTCTTTTGAAATTTTATTTCCAACCTATGCTTATAGATTTCGCTACCTAACAACCAATATATTACAACCAAATATATAACACTTATAAAATTTTATTATATAGAAAATATAATAGACAAAATTATTTCATTCACCTATATTTAAAACAAATACTATGTCAGTCTGTCCTATTAAGTGTTTAGAAATCCCTATTGATGTCATAGCGTCCTATGCATCAACCAGAATTTATAAATACAAAATGGAATAAATTAACACAATATTAAAACCTTTTTATAACATTAACAAATACGCTCTCTCATATATATACGCTCAACAACTCATCATAGGGTATTGCTGCCGTATTATTAAAGAGTCAGACCCCACAAAGCTAAGGTTTATCGCTAAACCTCGCTATGATACCAGATGTAACGTCCCACCTTTTTATGCGCTTTAATCGACGATAAATCACACATGTCAGACTTAAACCATACAGAAGGGCGGATTGTTTTGGGGTAAATAAGAAAAGGCAGAGAAAGAAAAGAACAAAACAGAATCTTACAACGGAACGTTAAAATATAATAATCAAATATACAGTTCATGAAGCTGTTTTACAAAATATTCGATTATACTTATATTATACATATCAGAGTTACACATACCCGAGAACAATAAATAATGCAGTGGAACATTATGAATGTAGTGGAATACTATGATGAATAATAATAAATCTTCGTCTTCATCCTCCAGAATACGGTCTTCCAAATCCTGAAATGCTCAGGCTGACCCGAGCAAATTGAAAAGACAAAACACTCGAGTCAGAACTAAAAGATCTTATGTAACTTAAATCAACAGTAAATAATATGAGTGGAACGGCGTCAGAGATGTTTACGGGATTTGACATCTCCTATCCAGTGTCAACGTGAGTGCAATAACTTAAGAGATGCTCGGGATTCACATCTCCTAAGGATCCGTTAAACTATTTACTATGTAGTAATATTTCACTATTATAATAATGTCTACAGTAAAATAAACTTACTTTTAAATAGCATTAAGGCTTTGCATTTTCTATCTTAACACAATTTTATATTCCCATAGTCTATACAGTACCGTAATCTCCCCTGTACTGGGCGTCGTCAGAGGGCACTCCATAAGTATGGTACAAAACAAAATCGTATAAGGCACGCTAGGGTAGGTGACACGGCACAACTAGGCAATGCCAGGGTAGATAAACCAATTACGCATCCGAGCTGGTGGTAACGCATAGCCGCATCTACCGCCCACCTCGAGCCACACCCCTAAATCAAAAATCAAAAGTGGCCACTGAATCAATCCAAAAGTCAGAGTGTAATATCGAAGGGATGTGTCCGATAAGAGGGGCTACTTATGCCAACTCACAGAAGTCGGGTCCACGTATATACCTTAATTGAACGATGCCACCATCCTACTTCATTCTGGAATCTCCACTCCATACACGGTTGTCCAAGTGGTTTTTGGTATCGATAGAGAGTATGCCCATATCCGATCCCGGTCTCTTTGCCAACCAATCGTTATTATAACACCGCGGTCATTTCAACATAATTTTACTTCGAAACCATAATATAACATCCATTTCAAAACCATACAAATACGATATCATTTCCATTTTCAAACCCAAAGCAATATGATATCATTGTTATAAAACCCAAATCAATATATTATAGTTTTTATTTCAAATATATCTCTTTTCCAAAATCATAGCACTTTCAAATTTATAATATTTCGAAACCAAACGCTTGAAATATAACCTTTCAAAACATAATACTTCAAATTCCATAGCATCTAAACTATAACTTCTAAAACTTAAATGGTTTGGATATTCAAACAGTATATAAAATAAAATAGTTTGAATTTAAAATTACTTTATAAAGTAAAATAATTTCTTCGACTTCACAATTTTATTCACTTTAAATTAAGTCTCAATTCATTATTTTCAACTCACTCTCAGTTTTAATAAACATCTCAATTTCAATATATTTCAAACTTTGAGTATTAAACACTTTGAAACTAAGGTTGATAATTACTATTCAACAATTCAATGTTCTATTATTTAGTTTTGAAATATTTGCATAATAAATCCATTATCATTTAAATAAAACTCAAATTGCAAATAACTAAATATTTCCTTCAATTTATTTATACTTGAAATATTTGTTTAATTCATCTTAAACCAAAATCCAGTTATAAAAATCATACCTTTAAAATCTCAATTTTATTAAATTTCAAATCAATTTCATATTCATCTTCCCACCTTATTCTCATTTAAGTTATTATAAACTCCAGGAATATAATTTAAATAAATACTTAACCATATTATATTTTAATAATTCAAACTTTATTATTAAACTTCTTTTATACTTTAAACCAATTATATACATAGCTTAAAACCAAGAATTTAACTACATATAAAATAACATTTATAAAATATCTAAATCAATATCTCATGAAACCATATATTTCTTTACAAAATCATAGAAAATCATTTCAAAATATTTTTATATATAGGCCACGGTGTCTGTATATAATTTTCTACCCTATGGTCAAGTGATACAGATATTTATCATTTCAATCCGTAATTTTAAATAAAAATACGGTTATATATCATTTCAAACCGCAATCCCGAATGAAATAAAAAGCCATAACAACTTGCAGTTTATAATAATATAAAAAAATACCACATCCATTCATCCAATATCAATCATCAACATTTATCACAATCATCATCCAATTCAATCAATAACATCAATATAGAGCAGATAATAAATAACAGATATTTACTGGCAGTTAATATTCAATAATAAATTTAATGACTATTTATTCAATTGAATTCAAGTAAATTAAGATGATGATTCAGAATATTCCAACAGTCATAAATAAATTTCTGATCGCATCATAAATCAATTTAACGAACATTAGAAATTTTAGAAGTTGTGAGTGGGTTAAAACACTCACCCTTATACGAATCTAAAAATAATAGACTTCTAATTAATAGCTCCGCTCTATGTTTCGTTAGTCTCCTTCTTGATTGCTAGCATTGTTCCATAATTTTTCTTTTATTTTGATTTACTGTAATTTCCCTCCTTATTATATTAATATATATATATGTATGTATTTATGTATGTATTTTTAAAAGGTTTGAAAAAAAAAGTTTTGAAAAAGAAGAATTGAAAAAAAAAAGAATTAACACAAGGAGAACTGAAAATGGAAGAGAAGATCAAGATTTGAAAAGAAAGAAGAAAGTTGGAAATAGAATAAAATTTGAAGAAGAAGAATATTAGAAGAGGAAGGAAAAATTAAAATAAGAGATAATAAGGAGATTTGAAGTAAAATAAAAAAGAAGAAGATTAGAATGGAGGCTGGGGTTTCATTTGCATCATATCTTATTTATAAGGTTAGAGTTAGGTTTAGGGCCAAAGAGATTTGAAAAGAGAGGCCGCTATTAATTATAAATAAATGAAATGACGTTTCACTAAAATGAAGTTGGAAAATGAACAAAAAAGAAAGTAAATATGAACAAACTTGATATTGAAATATAGTAAATTTGAACAGCCTTTTTAAAAGTAGCAGGTATTAAAAGGAGGTAAATGAAAGAATTAAAAATTTGAAAAGTAGTAAATGTTTGCAAAATCCAAAAGCTTCGAACAATGTAAATGGAAAGGAGTAATGGAGCAAATGGGGAAATAATGAAAAAATGCGGCAATTATTAATTAGAAAGGTAATGAACGGACCAACTCTATACTGTAAACAAACTTTTAGAATTCAAATTTCAAAAACAATCGTTCACTTAATTAATTTTGTTAACCCTACACATACCGAAATTAACATCCTTTAAAGATTTAATAAACGCACAATAAATGAAAATAAATTCTCTACACAAATTTATGTCATAAATTAAAAGAATATACAGCATTAAGAACTTTTCATTTCTCCCTCTTTGTGATTAGGTTGGGAATTAAACAAACATGTTAACATTTCGACTGAATGTTTTACTAGGAATGCCTTAACATACATTCAAAAAAATGATAGCATAAACAAGGTAATATAAATAGGTGTATAATATGTATATATATATATATATATGTGTGTGTGTGTGTGTGTGTGTGTGTGTGTGTGTGTGTGTGTGTGTGTGTACATCTTTATCGCCACTTATAGTTTACATTCATAAATAAAAGGTATGAAAATAATCTACATAAGGAGGCAATGAATGTAAGAGTAAATTAGAAAAGTGAATGTGGAAAGGTAAGTTATGTTGCAATTAAATCTAATAAAGTCTAATTGAAAAGGAAATAGTCAAGTGTAAATCTATTTGACCCCCTTTATCATCTCCTATTAACATTTAGTTTAATAACGTATGAGATTTCAAACCTAAATAATCCTTTTTTAATGATTTAATTGGATCTAAAACATAATTTTAGATTTAGGTATAAACATATATGCAATAAACTAGCATTAAATTTTGAAACATGAACTGAAATAATTGGAAATAAATCACCCAATTTAAATTTATTTCAATATATGTTTACAATTAACGTCTTTCCACTTTTTAATTAAAAGATTCCAATCATATTAATTGTCATTGATTTCTAAGGTAAAAATAAATGAGACAATTCAATTCCTTTTTACAGTAATTTAACATATTTACAGAAATATTGTATACAAACTAAATGTTATTAATTTCTTATTTCTGTAATAAATTTTCATTAATTCCATTTAATTGACTTTTCATTATATTATTCAACCTATCATTATCAAATGGATAAAATTAACATTGGATCTAAAATCTATTACACTAATATTCCCACATTACATCTAGTTTCAACTAACGTAACATTTAGATATTTAATTTCATTTAATTGCAATTACTCCAATTATTATGGTTCAAATCCCAATAGATTGATAAATCTTTATTCCCATTCTTATAATTCAACAAATTGTCCAAATATAAATAATTTTAACATTGTTTCCAAATATTTCCATAATTTTCACTAACATAACATTGAATGAGATTCATTACAATTGATTACAAAATTTAATTTAATATACTAAATAAATGGTTAACTTATAATAATTGTTACCATTAACGTTTAAATTTCACTTATAAGCTATTATTAACAAACAAATGTTGCCATTGATTTAGATCTTAATTCAATAAATTAAATGAATGGGTAAACAATTAATAATTATCACTACTGCAAATTTACTCACATTCATACTTAATTATCAACGAACAATTATTATAATTCCTTATCTAGCATTGATTCTATCAAATTGCAATTTATTACGTATTATTTCATCAATTAATATAGCTTTCTCCCAATTCACTAATTTCAATCAGTTATAACCTTACAATTGTTTCAATTAATAGGTATTGCACTAAATTAGTTATTTATTCACTTGCATTAACATTATTACCTTTAATTTCAATTTGATTACCCATTTTATTTAACATACTGAATAAATAAATAACATATATTAGTTGTCACCTATTTACTTTTACTTACATTTACATGTTTATTACATACCATTAACACTGTATTATTTCATTAATTAATTCAATACTTACATTTTTTTCTTATATTTCATTTATAAACAAATTATAATGTTTCCACTATTTCAATAAATTTGAACTCCATTCAAGTTATTAGCCATTCACTTACATTCATATTGTTGCAATTTGTTCTAGTTATTATTTTTATTAATAATTCACGAATTTATATTTTCTTAAATATTAAATTTCAAAAATCCTATTAAATTAACAATTATAATTAATGAAAATTTACGGGTCGTTACAACCAAACTTTGTCAAAGACCTTAGAATACCATTAAAACATGGTTTAACATCTAAGAAGTGAAGAAATGATCGAGGAAGGAGCGAAAAAGGGTGTGGCCGAGCCTATAAAGAAGGAGGTGCAAGCCGAAAAGCTCTAGAGCGAGAAAAAGAGAAGGTAGTGCTGCCGGGATCAAAATGAAAGTCTACGGAAAAGATTTGGTGAATATAAAAGGATTTAGTGAAGTGTTGGATGATATGATTATTGGTAGGAAGTGAACAATTTGGTTAAAGGTGAGTACTCTTATTTTCTAGTATATCCATAAATTATTTCAAGAATAATGATTTAAAAGTTTGATATATAATGGATGATTTAGTGGATGATAACTTGGTTGATATTATGGTTGATTATATGTTTATGATATGGATGATAACTTGGTTTGATATATGATATGAAAAATGATTATTAATTAAGAAAAGTTAATTAAATGAGAGTTAAATCCATACAAATATGTGTGTGGAAGTTATTTAGCCTCTTAATGATTATGAATAAGTTAAAATAGTTTAAATATGGTTTAAAACAAATTTGAAGTGTTTCAGACAAGTTCCGAAGAAATTCATAAAATTGGTTAAAATCGAGCTTGTCGCATAGCGGCAGTTCGTAAATTTCGACATGTAATATCAAATTGACCTAGAGAATGATTTATAAGTCGGATTTCTTCGAAATAAAAATTCTTTGGTCCACAAGCATAATAGTTTTCCAACGAAGAAAGGAAATCAAGATTTCATCAAGTAGAGTTTGAAATATGTACAAAAAAAGTTTTCTAAAAACATCGCGATTTTGCAGTTCGGAATCCAAAAAGTGATTTATTTATAAATGATATTTTTAAATGATTAAAAATATGAAATAAATTTGATAAATCTATTAAAATGGTTTGAAAAAGATTTGGAATGGAAAATATGAATTCTCAAATATTAAAAGTTGTTTAAATCAAATGAACTTATGTAACACTTTCCGCAGCTCTTTTATGCCGCGAATTCTGTAAACTTTAGGATATGAGTTTAAACGTAACGATATTTCCTAGAATCAATTATGAATGTTTTCAAAAGGATAATTAAGTGTTTTAAATGATGATTTGGAAGTTTAATATATCATTTCTAAAATGAAGATTAATAATTGGGTATGCGGAAACGACTAGTACATTTGTCCCGCCTGTGAGATCTAGGAAGATAAAACAAGGTGTTTAACTAAGGTTAAGATGGAGGAACCAGTGCCCTAAACTTACTTGGCCTATGTTTTCTTTTTTTAGGCGAGGGGTTGAAAAGATCGAAAGGAAAGCCCGGATGCTCTGAAAGATCATATTTAAGTTTTTTCGAGATAAATGAAAAGAAACAATTCTTTGAATGTTGTTTAACTATTTAACATCTTTTTATCGATGATTAGTACGAAGGAACCGGGATCGTATTAGGGCAATTCCTATCCGAAAACCCCTTTCAAACTAATTTTGGAAATAAAACATATTGAGGACAAAGATCGTTAAAATACAAAGATATTCATGATGTAGGATTACTTGCCATTAGTCCCTAGAGGTGAAATTTACCATATTTAAGTGGCAGTAGTGCTCTGTTATGAAAATCTTCGATTTGCAAGAATATGATTTGAAGTTAAGAAATAAATCTTTGATGAAGATTTAATGAATGATTTAGGAATATTTTCCCTAAGTTAAAAGTTATAACTTGAATATAAGAAATCTTTGATTAAGATTTAATGAATGATTTGGAAAGGTGTTCCTAAGTAAAAGAGAAAATGATTTGGAATTATTTCAAGAGTTAAGAAAGGTTTAAATAAACCAAATGATTTGATAAATGAGGCAGAATGATTCCATATACATTTGAGAAGAAGATGGAATAAATTGAAAAGAATATATCTAAGAAAGATATTTGATTGAAATAAAAGATGAAGTAATTGATTGATGATTAAAATCCACTTATAATCTTAACATCTTTTTAAGCGATGATTGGCTTCGAAGGAACCATAATCGGATTTGGGTAATTCTATTAGAAAACCACTTTGAACCAATGTATACATTCGAATTTGAAGACACGTTGAAGATGATGATTATTGGAAACCGAGGATCTTCATAGCTTGAAGAATGCCTGTTGAACATGCTCTGGTTGGATCCTATTATAGATTTATTTATAGTAGCGGTCTCCTCGTGATGGAGATTTTTCGGATTGCAATAACTACTCGCTACAACTGGTAGTAGGAGAGTGCCTTCGGTTTCGTTCAATCCTAGAACGAACTTGTATGGACGAATGTCCAACATTGCATTTTTGAGACACAATGTTTGTCTTCAAATATACATCTGCTTGGTGGCGGAGAAGGCAACTTCTCTTAGCTTAACACCCTTCTCTGAGACATACGAGCTCAGCAGTTGTGTGCTTGTGGGAGTCAAATAGTGATCAAAGGTATGGCAGTGTGACATTCAAAGTGGAACCTGTTATGATCAAAGCGTGGTTTTTTATGAAAAACGTGGCTTTGAAGAAATTGGGCTCAGCCTCGCGATCCTCACACCCCTGTTATGATGGGATTCTATATGGTCAGATGTATGCTCGCATTTCGGATAGTAGTGATTTGGGTTATCAGATGTTCTGAGCCCTAGTTCAGATACGTCTGGGCCACATGGCAGAGATACGTAAAGTCCGAGTCCTTGGAAGTTATTCGCAGATTGTATCCACTTTTAGCCATTTGTGTTGTTATATAACGACGTCTAAGTTATGGACGTAAGCCATGGATACAGATTGATATTTCCACTAGTTTCCTACCATGTCGGAAATCCAATCCCAATACGAGATTTACGGTTTTGATTGTATTCCCAAAATAGCTGTAATGACTTGCAAACATTTCAGCTACCCCTTTTGGTATCATATATTCCATTGGAATATTCCGTAGACCTAGTCCAGGATATTACCTTAGACTTAGTCCAGGTATCGTACCTTATTTGAATAAGTTTATTTGAAAAGTGTTTTCAAAAGAATGTCATTAAAAATAATATCAAGTGTATTTTGGTATAAAAATGTTTTGGTTATCACAAGGTAAAAACCCGCCCGTGTTTATGTGTGGGCGTGGTCTTATGAGATACCCTTCTTCTCAAAGGTTTTGATGACAACTTCATGATCTATACATTTAAATTTCGAGTATCTCACGCTGGTTTATTAAGCCTGATCCAGGTATTTTTAATACTCGGGTCAGATCCGAGTAGTTTCATGTTTGGTTGAAGACGGTTAGAGTTTCCAGAGGAGAGCTAGAGATCTACATCATCGTATGGACGTATTCTATTATCCGCTGTGGTTTGTTTGTTTTAGTTTGATGTTTGTCGGCAATTGTAAGGACAAGTGTTATCTGTCCAAACTGAATTTAGGTTACACTCTGATGTTGTATTTAAAATTTTCCGCTGTAAAGATTATTATTGAAATAATATATGTTATTCCATTCGTGTGAGATTCTGCTCTGTCTTTATTTTCTTTCTACCCTTAATGATCCGCTTATTCGCGCAATTTGAGTTGGAAATGTGCGGTTTATTGTCGATTCAAACGGTACGAAAAATGGGCCATTACATTTGGTATCAGAGCTGAAGGTTAAGCGAGAACCTTGGTTTTGGTTGGGTAAAGACTCATCAGAGATAGGGTTAGTAATACCCTAGGATGAGTAACTCATTAGAGATAGGGTTAGTAACACCCCAGAATGAGTTTGAGTGTGATGTCCCAGAAATTTAGGCAATAATTATTTAATAATTTCTTTAATAATTATTTTAAAATATGAAATATCGATTTAATAAATTAATCTAAACTGAAATTCTCTTTTGAAAATTTATAATTATTTAGTTTGTTAAATGATATTGTTTTCAAAGGTTAAAAATATTTAAGTAATAAATTTATCTTTCTAACTGATTTAAAAATATTTATTTATAATGTATAAATGTTTATAAATTGTAAATAGAGGATTTGGTTTTAATTTTAATTTATATTAAATAAAGGATATTTTCTAATTTATATATAACTGTATAAATTGTAAATTGATTTAATTTGATTTAAATTGTAAACTTTTCAAAAGTTTGTAAAAATCTTTCTTATAATTTCCATAGATGTAAGTGAGCATTTATTTTGTTTATAAAAATAAATATAGTTTAAATTTTGTTTTATAAAGAATATTATTTTGAAAAATAATTAAACAAACATTTAAAATGTATAGTTTTATAAAGAAGTTCATAGTGTATATGTATTTATTTAAAGGCTAGTGTTAATAAACATTTGTAACTTGCTCAAAATAAATTAGATATGTTTTAAGATAATTCAAATACATTTATAAGTTAGAAATTGCTTTTAACAATTGAATTGCATATGTGTTAGCTTTTTAAAACATAAGAGACACTTGTAAAACATTTAACATAATAAGTTCAAGTGGCATTTGTTTTAAATCTCATTGTTTAAATTATTGATAAGAGAATATAGCTAATGCATTTTGTTAAAAACACATTTTCTCATTTGAAACCTGAAATCAAATCTTAGTAAATCAAAACTCAATACAAACAACAAATGCATGCTTTAAAATCTGCAAATCAATTTCTTCAAAAACAAACTTCAATCAAATCTGCACTTAACTTCAAATTTCTGCAAAACATACATCTTCAAAATACAAAACAATCTTCAATTAAATTCTGCAAATCTGAGCAATGAAGTTTTGGGTTCTGCATGCCATATTTCTGCATCAAATTAGAAGATCAAATGCAAATCTGTGCATTTGAATGGAGTCTGCATGCATACATCAACAGGAAAAGCAACTTCAACTTGCAAAACCCAGATTTCAAATGCATTTCAATATGCAGTTTCTGGAAATTGGATCTGCATCTATTTGCTCTGCATCTTCATAAATAATGTGAGTAAACCTTTATCTTTAAAAACAGTTTCTCTGTTAAATTAGATGCTTAAACAAGAATTAGAAACAAAGACTAATGCATACTGTTTCTAAGAAAAATCTAACTGCGGTACCATTATTATTATGTTTAGTGAGTAAGCATCTTTTATTTTAAAATTACTTTTCTTAAAAATTCAAAATCAAACATAATTTACAGTAGTTAAGTTTTAATACACATAAATCAAAATATGTTGTGATGGTTGCCTGTTGATGACTGTTATATGTGAATATATATGAATATGTACTTAAGTAGCTGCAGATCTAGTTTGCTTGTATAATTAAGATATCCTTAAGTAGAAAATTCTTGATAACTTGAATGGTTCCAGCTAGAAACTATTGTGTAAGCAAAAATATGTTTGTTGGTATAATTTAAATTTATAAATTTTAAGTTAGTTAAATAAATCTGTAGCCTCTGTAAACTAAAATCAGTCATCATTAGAATAAAACAAATATCAAACATCATAATTATTAGAACAAGTGGATGAATTAGAATACGTGTTTGAATTAGGAATTTTAAAAACCAATATTACAGTTTTAAATAAACTGTAGGGGAAAGGCATTTCTGTTTCAAAACAGAAATAGGAAAATTTGAAATTGTCTGTAGGCTAGTGTATTTGGAGGTTAAGGTGCCTAATGTAGTGGAGTTTTGATTTAAGTAGGTAGGGGAAAATTGTCAGTAGTTTATGCCAGTGGAGGTGGTGATACGGATTGGGTGTTTCCAAGTTTTCAAAACCACTGTTTTAAGGGATGTAGTGTTGAAGTTTTGAGGGTCTGCACCTTCTCTCTGTTGCATCGAGTAGGAGGGGAATTTGGAATGTTGCAGAGGGGTTGTAGATGAGTCATTTGCCGGAGTTGTAAGTGGTCTGGTGATCGGTGATGTGATTGCAAGATGATGACAGGTTTGGGTAGTTAAAGTCTTGGTGAACTTCTGTTGTGTGCAGGGTTTTTGACTCGAGTCATCCCTCGGGTTTATGTGCTTCTGACTCGAAGCAGGGGATTGAAGAACTCGAAGTAAATGGTTGAGTTTCTCGGGTAAGTTGGTTGCAGGGGTGTAAACCAGAGAGTTTGCAGTTTTTTTTTAAATTTTTTTTTGAATGGAATTCAAATTCTAGTGCAGGGTTTGATTTAAGTTTAACTTGAATCTGAATTCAAGTGAAGTTTTGAGTTCAAGGTTTCAAAAATGAAAATTTTTAAAATTTAAACAAGGTTTAAATTCAGTTTTAGGTCAAGATTTAAACAGCTTCAAATTCAGGTAGTTTTGCAGTTTTAAGAAATTTTTAAATAAATTTCATATTTTAAATTGCAACTTGATTCAAGTATAACTTGAATCTGAATTCAAATGTAGTTTTGAATTCAAAAGTTTTAAAAAAAATGAATGAAATCTTAAATTTAAACAAGATTAAACTTCAGTTTAAAACCAATGTTAAACAGTTTCAGGTTTGGTTTTCTAAAAACCAGAATTTGATTTAAACAAGTTTTGTATGTTTTAAATTTTGAGTAGATTTAAATGATTTAAACAAGATTTTAAATTGGTTTTGAAAATTTAGTTAAAAACAGTTTTTCAAATTTCCTTTGGAAACAGTTTTGATTTCAAAACCAGTTTGTAAAAAAATAAAATAAAATAAAAATGATGAACATATTCAAATGTTTTCAAAATAGAGTTGAAAATGAAATTTGATTTCAAATAAGTTTTAAAAACTTGAAAGAATTTAGTTTCCATTAGTATTGAATTAAAATATGAAGTGTTAATTCAAATTTGAAATTGAAATAATCAATCAAGTTACAAAACTTAATTTATTTTAATCAAGTAAGTTATGTAAATCTTTCTTTTATATTTAAGTAATGAATGTTGTTTAAACATTCATTTTTATTTTAAGGTTTATAATTATTTTTGGAATTAATGTTTAAATAATTAAACATTTGAATCTTTAAATAAATTGGAATTTGAATTTAAATTTTTAGAAATGTATTTTTTAATACATTTTGAATTTAAATGGGTCATTTGATAAGTAATCTAAATTATTTTGAAAATGTTTAAAATAATTAAGGATTTTACTTAATTATTTGATTTTAAATAATGATTTAGATTAATATTAAGTAGAAAGGATTTATTGATAATTAATCTAACTCAAATTTTCTTAAGTATGTAATTATGGAAATGTTGTTAATTAATAATTGGTGATAATTATCTAGGGATAATTTAGTAATTAATTAATGTAATTAATTTTGATAATTAGCTAGATTAATTAATTGAATATAATTAATTTTCGAAGTAATTAAGGATTTAATTACTTATTGTAATTAATTTTATTATTGTGATTTAATTAAGTTAATTAATTTAGTTTAATTAATTTAAATAAATCGTTTGATGATTTAAGTGTAATTACTTAATGTAATTAATGGAGCAGGATTACTTAGAGAAGTAATAATGATAATTACTGGAATGTAATTAGTAATTTGGATAATTACTTTTGTAATTAATTAAGGAATTAATTAATGATTAATTATTGGATAATTAATTTGTTAATGAGTAATTAAGGATAATTAATTACTTAATTTAATATTAATCAAGGTGATTAATAATTAGACTAATTTCTAAATGTAAATAAATTTTAATTCATTTAAATATTAAAGATCATTAATTATTATAATTAATGATGTAATTAAGGATTGTTTGATTAAATTAATTAAAATAAGTGATTAATTAGTTGTAATTAATTAAGAATAAATATAATTAATTATAATTAATTAATAAATGAGTAATTAAATGTTAATTACTTATGATTAAGGTTAATTAATTTATGAAATTAATTAAATACTAATTACTCATTGTAATTAGTGAATGATTAATCAAAGTTGTTTAATCAAGTTAAATACTTAGTGATTAATTAATTAACTGGGTTAATTAATTAATGGATGTTAAGCAGGATTTAAATGAGTAATTAAATTAATTTAAATTAATTTGAGATGGTTGTAATTAATTTAATTCATTTTAAATTAATTATAGTTGATGGTTAATAAATCATTGCTTGTGGATGTTATTGATTGAATGTTGTGATCTCAGTAATGAGATGAGCCGTATCTGTATGATATGAATGCTTGGTTTAGGTATGATGGTTTGTGATGGATTATTTGGTTGAGATGATTATCTGTTTATGGATGATACAGATTATTTGTTTATGTTATGAATATGATTATCTATTGTGATATATAGTTTATCTATCTGTGTGAATTAGATAATAATGAAGTAAGTTAATTGTTTAAAACCCTTAAGTACAACTTGGACATTAAGATGGCGTTTGGTTTCGGTGAGACCGGGATCGGGTTTCCATATTTGGATATCTGAAAACCACATCGATTCCAATTAAACGTTAGGTCGTTAATCCAAGTGGAGCAAGTGAAGACTCGAGGTGTAAGGGCTATACGTCAGTATAACTCTGTGGGTGATTCCGTAATGAGTTTGACGGAATAGTACTTATAGGTTCGAGATGGTGATTTAGAGTGCAAGGGTTATCGTCGTTAACTCTGAGGGTGATTCCAATACGAGTGTAATGAGATAATTCCTTCGGTTTCGTTCGAACCCGGAACGAACTTGTATGGATTGAATGCTTTCAGAACATCGTCAGGTGGACGATGAGCATTCTATGATTTGATATGTCCTATAAAGGTAATCGTAACTTCAAGCCTCATCAACCGGGAATGGCTAAAACAGGGGAGGTGCGGCAAGGCTTCGTGGGTAGCACCCACTTGAAAGCAAGATTTTCCCCTGTCTAGAGGTCCCTTTTTATTCGGCTGTGTGGGCAGTTGGAATCGCGCGCCAACTGCGAGGTTGTCTGGTTCGGAACTATTCAGTAAGGAATGGGTCCGGCCTTGTGTTGCAGGGGAGTGGGAGTACTCCTCGGTACGTTGATCTAGGCCACGTACTGTGACGGGCGGTACCCCAGTAGCCCTGCCATTGATGGAATCCATAATCCAATAAGTGCCTGTACGGTTTTGATTATGCCCCACTATGTTGGAACGTGAGATGTAAGCATTGCAGCTATTTCTGTATTTTATTTTGAAAAACCTAGACATTATTATAATATCACTGGATTTCCTATCAAATGTTTTGGTTAGCGTAAGGTAAAAACTTTTCCATGTTTATGTGTGGGATGTCTTACGTGATACCTTTTGTTTTCAAAAGATTTTCTAAAGTTAAGCAACTTTTATCCCCGTTTACAAACACCAGACCCCTGTCTGACCTGAGTGTTTATTTTCTGTTTTATTAAACTCTTGGGTACTCATATTACGTATGAGTAGTCAAGTGTTTCAGGATTGCTTTGACGAGTTCTGGAGGAGATAATGGAGCAGGAGGCTTCAGCGTGTAGATATATTTAGTGGTTCCGCTGTGTTTGAGTTGAGTCTGTTTCTCTGATGTACTTGAATTGTAATTGCTAGACAGATGTTTATAACTGTCTAGTTTGTGTTGTATTAGCTGTATTACTCTGATGTATATGATACTATGTAATGTTTTATGTGATATATTATAATTTATTCGATTCCGCTGTGAGATTTTGATGTTGTCTGTTCTTTCTTTTCTCTTTTCTATCCCTTTCTTTCTTCTTAGCGATGCGACTTCCTGGAGTGTGGAAGTTGGGTCGTTACATTGTGGTATCAGAGCTCTAGGTTGAGCGAATACCTAGACTCTGGAGTGGTGTTCTTCTTGAGAGAGCGTATTTGTAATTTTGAATATATATATATATATATATATATATATATATCTATTTCTACCTATTAGATTGGGTTACCTGTTCAGGTTTTCCAATATAAGTAATAAAGATAGATAGGGTAGTGGTGTGTGTAACACAACTACCAATGGTTAGAGTTCAAGTGTTTGAGGTTGGAAGTGGTCTGCTAGGGCAGTATTGGGTATCTTGAGTAGTTTTGCAGTTTGGTGAGAAAGATTTCACTAATCTCTGAAGGAAATCTTTTTAAGATTCGGAGTTTATTTTGGATTGTAAGCTTGGTTGCACTCATGTGAGTTGTTTTTCTTGAGTTTGGATCAGTTGGGAGTTCTGAAGCCTGCATTGGTATTTTGGTAACCTTAGGATGGAGTTCTGTCTATATTTGAGTTTGAGACTCGGTTTGGCAGAGTGTTTTGAGCTTGGTTTGGGAGCGAGTTTCCTGAGAGATATCTGTCTATTTGGAAGGCTCTATTGTGAAGAGGCTGGTGTAGCTTTGAGGTTGGATGAGTTTTTGGATTAGGAAGTTTTTGGCAGTAGTAGCAGCAGTGGGTAGCCTGTTCTTCGATGGTTCAGAAATCTCTGTGATTCTTCTGTCAGAAGTCCAGGCAGATGGTGGAGCTTGTCCATTTCTTCTGGAAGCTCAGTTGGGTGTGATGTTAGTGGTTAAGAGGTGGACCACTAGTTTCTTCTTGTGAAGGCTTTAGCTGTTCTGATTGTTGAAGTGAGAATGATTTCTTGGAATCTGAACTGAGTGGAATCGCAAAAGTGACTTGTGATGGTTCGAAAGTTCTCTGAGTGATCTTTGTTTGGATTGAAGCATATTTAGAGGATGTTTGAGTTATCGAAGTGGTATTTTCTAGATATCTTCGAAGGAGTTGAGATTTGCATCCGTATCAAGAGATTGAGTTCTGTATCGACTTGATTCTTGGAGCTTTACCGGTGATTCAGCATTGTAGGAGATTCTTGAGTGTGATCTGTTTAAGTTGGAAGGATTTATCGGATCTGTTTTCTGGTTGAATTTTTGCTGTGTGTTGTGACCGAATCGAATAGGTCACTGAGATTTATGGAATTTGATGAACAATATTCCGGGATAAGTTGATCAAGTTTATACTTGTGTTCATCAACAGCATTCTTAAATCAGAGTTGCACAGTGGAAGCATGGTGGCAGCTATTCCAGAATAGGAGCACCCGATTCTTTGGGAATTTGAGTTTTTTTTTTGGATCAGAGGATTTCTTCAGGAAATTCATTTTGGATCTGGAGACTTGATTGTTTTGTATCTGTTTGTTTTCCAGATAGAGTAGTTTGTTTGAAGTCTTCTGATATCTGTAGTAGAGTTTGTGTGGTGGATTTTGATTGACCTAGAAGTTGAGGCAGCCTAGGATCGTCAGGAGAGATTTGTGGATATGAGTATTGGATCTTTCTATTTTCTCGTGAGAGTTAAGTGTTTGATCTACAGGATTTAATTTCCAGTTCGGATGGCTGGAATTTGTTTTGTTTTTCACGTATCTCTGAGGGAGTACGTGTATGGTTTATCCCTGGTTTTAGAATCAGTAATTCTGAGAGATTTGGGAGTTGATCAGGACTTGTCTGTAGTCCCGTATTCTGTTTAGATTTGTAGATCTAGATTTATAGGAGCTCTAGATCTGAGTGGTGTAGCTAGTTTAGATTCTGTAGGGCGAGTGTCCCGGTGTTTGTACTTGGGAAACTCTAGGAAATTCTATCCAGAATTTTGTCTGGATAATTAGAATTGTTTGTTTGAATTGATTGCTATGGTTGCTAGTATTTGTTAGCTCTTTTAAATTTAAAATCTGTATGAGATTATTAAATTACCTTTGCTTTTAAATTTCGGGGACGAAATTCTTTTAAGGGGGGAGGAATGTGATGTCCCGGAAATTTAGGCAATAATTATTTAATAATTATTTTAAAATATGAAATATTGATTTAATAAATTAATTTAAACTGAAATTCTCTTTTGAAAATTTATAATTATTTAGTTTGTTAAATGATATTGTTTTCAAAGGTTAAAAATATTTAAGTAATAAATTTATCTTTCTAACTGATTTAAAAATATTTATTTATAATGTATAAATGTTTATACATTGTAAATAGAGGATTTGGTTTTAATTTTAATTTATATTAAATAAAGGATATTTTCTAATTTATATATAACTGTATAAATTGTAAATTGATTTAATTTGATTTAAATTGTAAACTTTTCAAAAGTTTGTTTTAAAAATCTTTCTTATAATTTCCATAGATGTAAGTGAGCATTTATTTTGTTTATAAAAATAAATATAGTTTAAATTTTGTTTCATAATAAAAGTTTATTTTATTTTGTTTATTTTAAAAATTGTTTTTCTTGAATAAGATAAACTCAACATCTTTCTTCTTTTAAAAATCTTTTCTTTTGAAATTTTGTTTTATAAAGAATATTATTTTGAAAAATAATTAAACAAACATTTAAAATGTATAGTTTTATAAAGAAGTTCATAGTGTATATGTATTTATTTAAAGGCTAGTGTTAATAAACATTTGTAACTTGCTCAAAATAAATTAGATATGTTTTAAGATAATTCAAATACATTTATAAGTTAGAAATTGCTTTTAATAATTGAATTGCATATGTGTTAGCTTTTTAAAACATAAGAGACACTTGTAAAACATTTAACATAATAAGTACAAGTGGCATTTGTTTTAAATCTCATTGTTTAAATTATTGATAAGAGAATATAGCTAATGCATTTTGTTAAAAACACATTTTCTCATTTGAAACCTGAAATCAAATCTCAGTAAATCAAAACTCAATACAAACAACAAATGCATGTTTTAAAATCTGCAAATCAATTTCTTCAAAAATAAACTTCAATCAAATCTGCACTCAACTTCAAATTTCTGCAAAACATACATCTTCAAAATACAAACCAATCTTCAATCAAATTCTGCAAATCTGAGCAATGAAGTTTTGGGTTCTGCATGCCATATTTCTGCATCAAATTAGAAGATCAACTGCAAATCTGTGCATTTGAATGGAGTCTGCATGCATACATCAACAGGAAAAGCAACTTCAACTTGCAAAACCCAGATTTCAAATGCATTTCAATATGTAGTTTCTGGAAATTGGATCTGCATCTATTTGCTCTGCATCTTCATAAATAATGTGAGTAAACCTTTATCTTTAAAAATAGTTTCTCTGTCAAATTAGATGCTTAAACAAGAATTAGAAACAAAGACTAATGCATACTGTTTCTAAGAAAAATCTAACTGCAGTACCATTATTATTATGTTTAGTGAGTAAGCATCTTTTATTTTAAAAACAGTTTTCTTAAAAATTCAAAATCAAACATAATTTACAGTACTTAAGTTTTAATACACAGAAATCAAAATATGTTGTGATGGTTGCCTGTTGATGACTGTTATATGTGAATATATATGAATATGTACTTATGTAGCTGCAGATCTAGTTTGCTTGTATAATTAAGATATCCTTAAGTAGAAAATTCTTGATAACTTGAATGGTTCCAGCTAGAAACTTTTGTGTAAGCAAAAATATGTTTGTTGGTATAATTTAAATTTATAAATTTTAAGTTAGTTAAATAAATCTGTAGCCTCTGTAAACTAAAATCAGTCATCATTAGAATAAAACAAATATCAAACATCATAATTATTAGAACAAGTGGATGAATTAGAATACATGTTTGAATTAGGAATTTTAAAAACCAATATTACAGTTTTAAATAAACTGTAGGGGAAAGGCATTTCTTTTTCAAAACAGAAATAGGAAAATTTGAAATTGTCTGTAGGCTAGTGTATTTGGAGGTTAAGGTGCCTACTGTAGTGGAGTTTTGATGTAAGTATGTAGGGGAAAATTGTCAGTAGTTTATGTCAGTGGAGGTGGTGATATGGATTGGGTGTTTTCAGGTTTTCAAAACCACTGTTTTAAGGGATGTAGTGTTGAAGTTTTGAGGGTCTGCACCTTCTCTCTGTTGCATCGAGTAGGAGGGGAATTTGGAATGTTGCAGAGGGGTTGTAGATGAGTCATTAGCCAGAGTTGTAAGTGGTCTGGTGATCGGTGATGTGATTGCAAGATGATGACAGGTTTGGGTAGTTAAAGTCCTGGTGAACTTCTGTTGTGTGCATGGTTTTTTACTCGAGTCATCCCTCGGGTTTATGTGCTTCTGACTCGAAGCAGGGGATTGAAGAACTCTAAGTAAATGGTTGAGTTTCTCGGGTAAGTTGGTTGCAGGGGTGTAAACCAGAGAGTTTGTAGTTTTTTTCTAAAAAATTTTTTTGAATGGAATTCAAATTCTAGTGCAGGGTTTGATTTAAGTTTAACTTGAATCTGAATTCAAGTGAAGTTTTGAGTTCAAGGTTTCAAAAATGAAAATTTTTAAAATTTAAACAAGGTTTAAATTCAGTTTTAGGTCAAGATTTAAACAGTTTCAAATCCAGGTAGTTTTGCAGTTTTAAGAAACTTTTAAATAAAATTCATATTTTAAATTGCAACTTGATTCAAGTATAACTTGAATATGAATTCAAATGTAGTTTTGAATTCAAAAGTTTTAAAAGAAAAAATGAATGAAATCTTAAATTTAAACAAGATTAAACTTCAGTTTAAAACCAATGTTAAAACAGTTTCAGGTTTGGTTTTCTAAAACCCAGAATTTGATTTAAACAAGTTTTGTATGTTTTAAATTTTGAGCAGATTTAAATGATTTAAACAAGATTTTAAATTGGTTTTGAAAATTTAGTTAAAAACAGTTTTTCAAATTTCCTTTGGAAACAGTTTTGATTTCAAAACCAGTTTGTAAAAAAATAAAATAAAATAAAAATGATGAACATATTCAAATGTTTTCAAAATAGAGTTGAAAATGAAATTTGATTTCAAATAAATTTTAAAAACTTGATAGAATTTAGTTTCCATTAGTATTGAATTAAAATATGAAGTGTTAATTCAAATTTGAAATTGAAATAATCAATCAAGTTACAAAACTTAATTTATTTTAATCAAGTAAGTTATGTAAATCTTTCTTTTATATTTAAGTAATGAATGTTGTTTAAACATTTATTTTTATTTTAAGGTTTATAATTATTTTTGGAATTAATGTTTAAATAATTAAACATTTGAATCTTTAAATAAATTGGAATTTGAATTTAAATTTTTAGAAATGTATTGTTTTAATACATTTTGAATTTAAATGGGTCATTTGATAAGTAATCTAAATTATTTTGAAAATATTTAAAATAATTAAGGATTTTACTTATTATTTGATTTTTAAATAATGATTTAGATTAATATTAAGTAGAAAGGATTTATTGATAATTAATCTAACTCAAATTTTCTTAAGTATGTAATTATGGAAATGTTGTTAATTAATAATTGGTGATAATTATCTAGGGATAATTTTGTAATTAATTAATGTAATTAATTTTGATAATTAACTAGATTAATTAATTGAATATAATTAATTGTTGAAGTAGTTAAGGATTTAATTACTTATTCTAATTAATTTTAATATTGTGATTTAATTAAGTTAATTAATTTAGTTTAATTAATTTAAATAAATCATTTGATGATTTAAGTGTAATTACTTAATGTAATTAATGGAGCAGGATTACTTAGAGAAGTAATAATGATAATTACTGGAATGTAATTAGTAATTTGGATAATTACTTTTGTAATTAATTAAGGAATTAATTAATGATTAATTATTGGATAATTAATTTGTTAATGAGTAATTGAGGATAGTTAATTACTTAATTTAATATTAATCAAGGTGATTAATAATTAGATTAATTTCTAACTGAAAATAAATTTTAATTCATTTAAATATTAAAGATCATTAATTATTATAATTAATGATGTAATTAAGGATTGTTTGATTAAATTAATTAAAATAAGTGATTAATTAGTTGTAATTAGTTAAGAATAAATACAATTAATTATAATTAATTAATAAATGAGTAATTTAATGTTAATTACTTATGATTAAGGTTAATTAATTTATGAAATTAATTAAATACTAATTACTCGTTGTAATTAGTGAATGATTAATCAAAGTTGTTTAATCAAGTTAAATACTTAGTGATTAACTAATTAACTGGGTTAATTAATCAATGGATGTTAAGCAGGATTGAAATGAGTAATTAAATTAATTTAAATTAATTTAAGATGGTTGTAATTAATTTAATTCATTTTAAATTAATTATAGTTGATGGTTAATAAATCATTGCTTATGGATGTTATTGATTGAATGTTGTGATCTCAGTAATGAGATGAGCCGTATCTGTATGATATGAATGCTTGGTTTAGGTATGATGGTTTGTGATGGATTATTTGGTTGAGATGATTATCTGTTTATGGATGATACAGATTATTTGTTTATGTTATGAATATGATTATCTATTGTGATATATAGTTTATCTATCCGTGTGAATTAGATAATAATGAAATAAGTTAATTGTTTAAAACCCTTAAGTACAACTTGGACATTAAGATGGCGTTTGGTTTCGGTGAGACCGGGATCGGGTTTCCATATTTGGATATCCGAAAACCACATCGATTCCAATTAAACGTTAGGTCGTTAATCCAAGTGGAGCAAGTGAAGACTCGAGGTGTAAGGGCTATACGTCAATATAACTCTGTGGGTGATTCCGTAATGAGTTTGACGGAATAGTACTTATAGGTTCGGGATGGTGATTTAGAGTGCAAGAGTTATCGTCGTTAACTCTGAGGGTGATTCCAATACGAGTGTAACGAGATAATGCCTTCGGTTTCGTTCGAACTTGTATGCATTGAATGCTTTCAGAACATCGTCAGGTGGACGATGAGCATTCTAAGATTTGATATGTCCTATAAAGATAATTGTAACCTCAAGCCTCATCAACCGGGAATGGCTAAAACAGGGGAGGTGTAGCAAGGCTTCATGGGTAGCACCCAATTGAGAGCAAGATTTTCCCCTATCTAGAGGTCCCTTTTTATTCGGCTGTGTGGGCTGTTGGAATCGCGCGCCAACTGCGGGGTTGTCTTGTTCGGAACTATTCAGTAAGGAATGTGTCCGGCCTTGTGTTGCAGGGGAGTGGGAGTACTCCTCGGTACATTGATCTAGGCCACGTACTATGACGGGCGGTACCCCAGTAGCCCTGCCATTGATGGAATCCATAATCCAATAAGTGCCTGTACGGTTTTGATTGTGCCCAACTATGTTGGAACGTGAGATGTAAGCATTCCAGCTATTTCTGTATTTTATTTTGAAAACCCTAGACACTATTATAATATCACTGGATTTCCTATCAAATGTTTTGGTTAGCGTAAGGTAAAAACTTTTCCATGTTTATGTGTGGGAAGTCTTACATGATAACTTTTGTTTTCAAAAGATTTTCTAAAGTTAAGCAACTTTTATCCCCGTTTACTCACACCAGACCCCTGTCTGACCTTAGTGTTTATTTTCTGTTTTATTAAACTCTTGGGTACTCATATTACGTATGACTAGTCAAGTGTTTCAGGATTGCTTTGACGAGTTCTAGAGGAGATAATGGAGCAGGAGGCTTCAACGTGTAGATATATTTAGTGGTTCCGCTGTGTTTGAGTTGAGTCTGTTTCTATGATGTACTTGAATTGTAATTGCTAGACAGATGTTTATAACTGTCTAGTTTGTGTTGTATTAGCTGTATTACTCTGATGTATATGATACTATGTAATGTTTTATGTGATATATTATAATTTATTCGATTCCGCTGTGAGATTTTGATGTTGTCTGTTCTTTCTTTTCTCTTTTCTATCCCTTTCTTTCTTCTTAGCGATGCGACTTCCTGGAGTGTGGAAGTTGGGTCGTTACATTGAGTGTATTATATATGAGCGCGTATTTGTTAGTGACTAATAAAATGTTTTGTGTTGATATATCTGTTGAGTGATTTATGGATTCTGATCAATGCGCCTAATCACCGTTGTCGATAAGGGTTCCTAAACATTTAAACAAGGTGAACCGACACACTGATTTTGAGAAAAATTGGTAAATGAAATAATTTCACCTAGGATTATATTTTGAATATAAAGTATATATTTTGAAAAGTTGTATAGTTAGAAATTAGGACTAGTGAAATTTAAATATGAACATCTTATCATTAGAATTTCACAATTTGACTATAAGGTGTTTGATAATAAGATTTGTTTAAGGAATGAACATATAAGATTAAAATGTATTTAAATAATAGAAAATGATTGTGTAAAAAGATAAATATACAAGGAATGAGGATTTAAGCTCGATTAAAAGAATTGTGGTAATTTAAATGAAGTTAATTTATAAAATAAGTTTTACAAAGTAATCTCTGAAGGATTTTGAAAATGTTATTATTTCAAATATAAAAAGAGATATTTTATGATAACTAATTTGATTGGCTCGAGCTAAAAATGGGCAAGAGATGTGTTCGGATGGTAAGCACTTCTCTTAAGTACTACTCTTCTTATTAAGAGGATATATAATACTATTGGTAGTACCTAGTTTCTTGGATTATTTCGGAGTTACTCGATATATATAATTTTCTTAGGTTAAATAAATATTGTGAATCATTGATTAGTAATCTTTATAAAAGTGTTTAAACAAAGATAAATTGGGATCGCTAATTGATAAGATAAAGCGATATTCTCGACGATTTTAGACAGTCGAAAATTTTCGAATCATACCAAACTCGGAGCTAAGGAATTTATGAAAACTAAAAGATTGTGAAATATTCTAAGTAAATGAAATTGGATAAGTATAACTTATAAATGTGATTATAAACAAAAAAAGGAAATTATAACGTAGAAAATGTTTTATTAATGAATTCTAGCATTAACTAAGAATTGGACTTAAGTCTTTAAAAATGATTGATTTACATATGTTATAAGATGTAATAAACTTAAGTAATAGATTTATAAAATAGTACATAAATAATATTAGCGTTAAAGGAAATATACCGAGTTAAAAGATTGTGGGCAAAAAATTATGATAAAGATAAATATCTTTTGAATGAAAAATGGTTTCTTTAGAATATTTTTCTTTAATAAAAATATTTGAAAATAAATAATTAAAGGGATTACATAAAGAAGAACATTTATAAAATATTTCAACTTAAGATAAAAGTTTATGAAAAGTTTTTGAAAGTAAGTAAATACATATATTATATGTAGATCATTTCGCCACATACATTTTTGATCTATG
Organism: Allium cepa; assembly: GCA_030765085.1. Classification (NCBI taxonomy): domain Eukaryota; kingdom Viridiplantae; phylum Streptophyta; class Magnoliopsida; order Asparagales; family Amaryllidaceae; genus Allium; species Allium cepa. The sequence goes on from CM060932.1 coordinate 476,009,440, forward strand.
ATATGAGTACAGAACTTTGAGGTGTTTACACTGGTCCGAAAAAAGGATTTATCACTCGATTCTTTACAGTGAACATTGATTAGGGTTTATGATTGGGTACTTGAGTTTTCTATCATATTTGAGAGCTATACAAGGAAAGTGAAGGCTTCTAAGTGAAGAACCTGATTAAGGTCCGCACTAGAGGATTAGGAGATCGATACTAGTCCGAAAGTAAAGTTTTGCATTTGAATAGTAGATCGAATAAGATATTTAATACGGATGATCTGTGTATATTATAGGGAATTAATTGTGAAGATAAATGTTTTGGGCAAACTTTTGTTTGAGTAATTTTGAAGACGAAATTCTTTTAAGTAGGGGAGAATGTAACGATCCGTAATTTCGCTACTTCGAAAATGAGAGATTTCGTTTGTTTTAAATTTAAAAAGACCTAAAACTTAAATAAACAAATTATACAAAATAGATAATAATAAATATATTTTTTATTCTTATAATTGATAATTTAAAAAGTATAAATTTGGATTTTAGAACAAATCAACAAAAGTTAACTTTTGTTAAAATAAATAAATGCTTAAATAAATAGATTTAAATGTTTATTTCAAAAGATAAATATAATTGAAAACAACTAATAAAGATAATAAAAGTATATTAAAATATTTAAAAGTATGATAACAATCGTTTTAATCAAATTTTGTCGCATTTTGTCAGTTTTACATACAGTGTAAAATTAGAGATTTTGATATCATTTAAATACGATTTTAAAATATAAAGAGACATGTTTTAATTTATTTAAAGAATTAAAAATTTCATTTTTAAAATTGGTTTACATAAATAAATAGTTTAAGGAAAACGTTAAAATATGACCATAAAACATTTTGTCGAAAAACGACGTTTTGTCGATTAAAAGTTTTCGCAACGTCGTCGCACCTTTATTTTCTTATATAGGAACATATATTCAAATAGTGTAAGTATTAATTAATTCACTAATCAAGTTTACTTTTACTAAACAAGGTACTTCTAGAAAACAATTAATAAAAAGTAAGCACAAAAAGACAGAAATGCCATTTCAATGCAAAAAGTAAAACATCAAATCAAAGAAACATAATTATTGCTTACTTTACTTAATACCTAAGTGGAAATGACATAGACTAATGATTTGAAATATGGTGTTAAGTGTTGAAAAAAATAAGATTACTTTAGTAGTAAGTAAGGTTATTTTGGTAATTTGATAAAGGGATATTTTGATAATTTACCACTTCATTTCTTTTTCTATAAATACCAACTACTTTCTCACTTTTTTCACACTATTTCTACCTTCTTCTTCTTCCTCCATGGAGCTCTCTTTAATGGCTTCTTTTTCTCTTTCAAATCCTTACTAACTTTTTCAAAATCATATCAAATCAACTCCAAACACCACCAAACTTTTCCAAAAACCTTAGAATACCATTAAAACATGGTTTAGCATCTAAGAAGTGAAGAAATGATGGACGAAGGAGCGGAAAAGGGTGTGGCCGAGCCTATAAAGAAGGAGAAGCAAGTCGAAAAGCTCCGGAGCAAGAAAAAGAGACGAAAGTGCTGACGGGATCAAAAGGAAAGTCCACGGAAAAGATTTGGTGAATATAAAAGGATTTAGTGAAGTGTCGGATGATATGATTGTTGGCAGGAAGTGAACAATTTAATGAAAGGTGAGTACTTTTATTTTCTAATAAATCCATAAATTATTTCAAGAATAATGATTTAAAAGTTTAGTATATAATGGATGATTTAGTGGATGATAACTTGGTTGATATTATGGTTGATTATATGTTTGTGATATGGATGATAATTTGGTTTCATAAATGATAAGAAAAATGATTAGTAATTAAGCAAAGTTAATTAAATAAGAATTAAATCCATACAAATATGTGTGTGGAAGTTATTTAGCCTCTTAATGATTTTGAATAAGTTAAAATAGTTTTAGATATGTTTTAAAACAAATTTGAAGTATTTCGGACAAGTTCCGAAGCAATTCACAAAATTGGTCAAAATCAAGCTTGTCGCGTAGCGGTAGTTCGTAAATTTCGACTTGCAACTTCAAATTGACCAGAGGATTATTTATAAGTCGGATTTCTTCGAAATAAAAATTCTTTGATCCACAATGATAATAGTTTTCCAACGAAGAAAGAAAATCAATATTTAATCAAGTAGAGTTTGAAATATGTCCAAAACAATTTTCTAAAAACATCGCGGTTTTGTAGTTTGGAATCCAAAAAGTGATTTATTTATAAATGATTTTTTTAAATGATTAAAAATATGAAATAAATTTGATAAATCTATTAAAATGGTTTAAAAGAGATTTGGAATGGAAACTATGAATTCTCAAATATTAAAAAGTTGTTTAATCAAATGAGCTTATAATAACACTTTCCGTAGCACTTTTATGCTACGAATTCTGTAACCTTTTGAATATAAGTTTAAACATAACGATATTACCTAGAATCAATTATAAATGTTTTTAAAAGGATAATTAAGTGTTTTAAATAATGATGCGGAATTTTAATATATCATTTCTAAAATGAAGATTAATAACTGGATATGCGGTAACGACTAGTACATTTGTCCCGCCTGTGAGATCTAGAAAGATAAAACAAGTTGTTTAACTAAGGTTAGGGATGGAGCAACCAGTCCCCTGAACTTAACTAGCCTGTGTTTTCTCTTTTTAGGCGAGGGGTGGAATAGATCGAAAGGAAAGCCCAGATGCTCCAAGAGATGATATTTAAGTTTTTCGAAGATAAAAGAAAAGAAACAATTCTTTGAATGTTGTTTATCCACTTAACATCTTTTTATCGATGATTAGTAAGAAGGAACCAGGATCGTATTAGGGCAATTCCTATTCGAAAACCCATTTCAAACTAATTTTGAAAATAAAACATATTGAAGACAAAGATCGTTAAAAGACGAAGATATTCATGATGTAAGACTACTTGCCATTAGTCCCTGTAGGTGAAATTTACCATATTTAAGTGGCAGTAGTGCTCTGTTATGTAAATCTTCGATTTGCAAGAATATGATTTGAAGTTAAGAAATAAATCTTTGATTAAGATTTAATGAATGATTTAGGAATATTTTTCCTAAGTTAAACGTTATAACTTGAATATAAGAAATCTTTGATTAAGATTTAATGAATGATTTGGAAAGGTTTTCCTAAGTAAAATAGAAAATGATTTGGAATTATTCCAAGATTTAAGAAAGGTTTAAATAAACCAAATGATTTGATAAATGAGGCATAATGATTCCATATACATTTGAGAAGAAAATGGAATAAATTGAAAAGAATATATCTAAGAAAGGCACTTGATTTAAATCAAAGATGAAGTAATTGATTGATGATTGATATCCACTTATAAAATTAAAATCTTTTTAAGCGATGGTTGGCTTCGAAGGAACCAGAGTCGGATTTGGGTAATTCTATTCGAAAACCACTTCGAACCAATGTATACGTTCGAATGTGAAGGTATGTTAAAGATGATGATTATTGGAAATCAAGTATCTTCATAGTGTGAAGAATGCTTGTTGAACATGCTCTGGTTGGCCCCCATTATAGAGTTATTTATAGCAGTGGTCTCCTCGTGATGGAGATTTTTTGAATTGCAAGGACTACTCGCTACTAGTGGTAGAAGGAGAGAGTGCCTTCGGTTTCGTTCAGTACCATAACGAACTTGTATGGACGAATGTCCGACATTGCATTTCTTAGACACAACCTTTGCCTTTCACAAATGTACATCTGCTTGGTGACGGCGAAGGCAACTTCTCTTAGCTTAACACCCTTTTCTGAGACATACGAGTTTAGAGGTTGTATGCTTGTAGGAGTCAAATAGCGATCAAACGTATGGCTGTGTGGCATTCACTGTGGAACCTATTATGATCAAAGCGTGGTTTTGTATTAAAAACGTGACTTTGAAGAAATTTAGCGTAGCCTTGCGATCCTCACACCCCAGTTATGATGAGATTATATGTAGTCATATGTATGCTCGCATTTCGGATGGTAGTGTTTTGGGTTATCAGATGTTCTGAGGCGTAGGTACCAAATATGTCTGGGCCTCATGGCAGGGATACGTGAAGTCTGAGTCCTTGGATGTTATTCACAGATTGTATCCACTTTTAGCCATTTGTGTTGTTATATAACGGCGTCCGAGTCATGGACGTAAACCATGAATACAGATTGATCTTTCCACTAGTTTCCTATCATGTAGGAAATCCAATCCCAATATGAGATTTACGGTTTTGATTATATTCCCAAAATAGTTGTAATGATTGGCAAACATTTATTTACCCCTTTTGGTATCATATATGCCGTTGGGATATTCCGTAGACCAAGTCCAGGATATTACCTTAGACTTAATCCAGGTATTGATACCTTATTTGAATAAGTTTATTTGAAAGTTGTTTTCAAAAGAATGTCATTAAAAATAATATTAATGTATTTTGGTATAAAAATGTTTTGGTTATCATAAGGTAAAAACCCATCTGTGTTTATATGTGGGAGTCGTCTTATGCGATACCCTTCTTTTCAAAGGTTTTGATAACAACGTCATGATCAATTCATTTAAATTTCGAGCATCTCACGCTGGTTTATCAAGCCTGATCCGGGTATTTTTAATACTCGGGTTAGATCCGAGTAGTTTCAGGTCTAGTTGAAGACAGTTGGAGTTTCCAAAGGAGAGCTGGAGATCTTCATCATCGTATGGACATATTCTATTATCCGCTGTGGTTTGTTAGTTTTAGTTTGATGTTTGCCAGCAATTGTAAGGACAGGTGTTATAACTGTCCAAGCTAAATTTAGGTTACACTCTGATATTGTATTTAAAATTTTCTACTGTAAAGATTATTATTGAAATAATATATGTCGTTCCATTCGTGTGAGATTCTGTTCCGTCTTTATTTTCTTTCTACCCTTAATGATCCGCTTATTCATGCAATTTGAGTTGGACATGTGCGGTTTATTTTCGACTCAAATGGTACGAAAAAATGGACCATTATAGGATCTGACCCGAGTATTGAAAATACCCGGATCATGCTTGATAAATTAGCGTGACAAAAACTCAATAAAAAAATGATAGTGTCATATATCCGCCTTTGAATCAAATCCTTTGAAAGGAAAGAGTATCTCATAAGACCACGCCCACACATAAACACGGATGGGTGATTACCTTATGATAACTAAAACACTTTTGTATCAAAACATTTGATATTATTTTTAATGACATCTCTTTGAAAACGTTTGCAAATAAACTTATTAATCTTAGTCGAGACTGTTACCATTATTAAATTCCAGCATACAAGGCTCTACAAACGAAACCGTAGGTTCTTATTGGAGAATGGATTTCCATACAAATGACCAAGTGAAGGATCTACCATCCGAATGGTATACCTCTAGATGGATGTCCCGAGGACCATCACAAAGGATCCTCGACCAACACAAGACCAACCTAACTCTGTAACTAGATAGTACCGAATATGTCATCTCCTGGTCATTACCGACCTTTAACCGAGCGCTCGTTTCCATATACCACATTAATTTACATCCCAAATGTCATAGCAGGAAGAAATTTATCTAGAAGGGGATAACCATACCCTACTTGGGAATGACCAACTTAGCCTTGCTGCATCTAATCCTGTTTTGGTCTTTTTCGTCTTGATGAGGTTTGAGATTACGATTACCTTTTCACATAGAATATATCACATCTTTGAATGCCACATTGCCATATTGTGAACTACTAATTGCCTTCCACAAATACAACCCTTGAGCTCGTACGTCTCAAGTAGGGTGTTAAGCTAAGAGAAGTTGTCTTCTCCGCCATCACTGATGTACGTTTGTAAAAACCAATATACGTAATCTTAGAAATGCAAAGTCAAACAAACGTCCATACAAGTTGTCTAGGAACAGGACAAACCGAAGGAACTCTTCTACTACCACTAGTAGCGAGTAGTCCATGCAATCCGAAAAATCTCCACCACTAGGAGACCACTGCTATAAATAACTCTATAATGGGAGCTACCCAGAGTATGTTCAACAAGCAGTCATCACGCTATGAAGATCCACGGTCTTCAATAATTATCGTCTTCAGCATGTCTTTACATTCAAACGTATACATTGGTTCGAAGTGGTTTTCGGATAGGAATCACCCAAATCCGACCCCGGTTCCTTCAAAATCTAATTATCAATAAAAAGTGAATATGAGTATACAAGATTTATTAAGTCTCTTTCCACTTTAGTTTTTGTCGAATGAAAAATCGAAATCTCCTACTTTTGACTTAGAATAATTCTAAGTAATTCATTCTTTTGCTTTGTAAAATATCTCAAATTTCCTTTCTTAACTCTCGATCCAAATTTCTTAACTTTTAGCCAAGTCAAAAACAATGTTATTTATGACATCGTTTACGATAAACCCTAAAATCTTAACAAACATTTTTGAGTAAATAGAATCATAGAAATCATTCATTTTGGAGATTGCTTAAATTTTGGATAATACCAATCTTCTTTTATTTTAGAAAACTTAATACGATCTTTTTTTAAAGGGAATCCAGTCTTTCCTTTCAATCTATTCCACCCCCCGCCTAAGAAAAGAAAACAGAGGCCAGATAAGTTCAGGACACTGGTTGCTCCATCCCTAACCTTAGTTAAACACCTTGTTTTATCTTCCCAGATCTCACAAGCGGGACAAATGTACTAGTCGTTTCCGGATACTCAGTTATCGACTTTATGTGATTATAAATATTCCAAGTTATCTTTTAAACACTTAGTTTTCATTTTAAAAACATTCACAATTGATTTCGAAAAAACAATCGTTACATTTGAACTCACATTCAAAAAGTTATATAATTTGTAGCATAAAAGTGCCGCGGAAAGTGCTATATAAGCTTATTTGATTGAATCAACTTTTAAATATTCGATAATTCATATTTTCCACTTCAAATCTCTTTTAGGCCATTTAATTAGATTTATAAAATCTATTTCATATTTTTCCATAATTTAAAATGTTCATTTAAATGGATGTACTGTTATGGTCACTTAACTGCATTAGCGTGATTTTTCTAGAAAATTGATTTGGACTTAATTCAAAATCTACTCAACGAAATTATGATTTTCTTTCTACGTTTAGAAGATATGGATATAATAGTCCAGAATTTTCTTATCTCGAAGAATTCCAAGCTTTTCACTCTATATACTCATTTGAACTTTTCGGCGTGAAATCACGAACTACCTTTGCGTGATGTAACTAGTTTTAACTTATTTTTCAGTATTCGAAATATTCTATTCAAATTGAATTTTATCACTTATAAAATCATTATAAATCATTTCAAATCAGTATTTTCACTTTTAAAGTATTTAAAATGAATTTTCACTATTAGCATATTATAATATTATTATATCCCTATTATTTTAATATTAAAATTTTAAATTGCAATTTCAATTCTAACTTCAAATTAAAATCATTTAAAACTTAGATTTCAAATCTAATTTCAACTTAAACTTCAATTCAACCTTAATTTCATACTCAATTTTTCAAAATCGATTTCAATTTCACCATTCATCTCAATTTCAATTTAAATTTAACTATCCTTTTTAAACCCGTTTAAGTTCAAATTTCACATTCTATTTTATTTTTACTTTAATTTCACTTCTAATTGCAAAGAGACTTATTTTTTTCAAAATATCTCATATCACCAAAATATGTTCTTATTATCAAAGGGATTATTAAATCATAATGAACATAACCAATATCCATATTTATCACTAACATAACATCCATTCAACCAATCACATAACATATGATTTCAAATCCAACATTCACTATTAATACCATAACGGGATATATTATCACAATTCAATTATCTAACCAAACTATCAATCATCCATATTAACAATCAATTTGGTATAAACATCCATACGTCATAAAGGTATAAATGTGATTGTTTTAACATAACCAAAATATGAATTCAATAGCGATGAGAATTTCTCACCTTTAACCAAAATCGTTTCACTTCCTACCAACATTCTTATCCAAACCAACACTTTACTAAACATTTCTAAACCTTATCATAACCATGCTTCCAAGTGCTCGACCATCTCCATCACTACTTGCTTTGCTTACGGCCATGTCACTCCTCCACCACCTTGCTCTCGGCCTAAGCCCTTAAACACCTTCATCCTCACGGCCCATGGCCATTATAGAGAAGAGAAGTAGTTTTAAGAAGTGGTAGAGAGTAATTAGTGGATCGGTGCTTAAGTACTCCACTATTTTTAACCCTCCTACCAAATCTTAAAAAGAAAAAAAAAGAAAAGATAGGACTTCCTTTTGGAAGCCATTAGAGAAGCTTAAGAAAAGCTTTAAGAAAGGAAACAGAAGAAGAATTTTAGTGTGAAGAAATGTGTGAAAGTGAGGTGGCATTTATAGCGAAAATTTCCTATGTAAATTACCTTTTTAACCTTAGCCAAAATGACTGAAATAGCCTTCTACTTTTTGAATTTTCAACTTATTTTCTTTCCTTTTCAAGACATGATTTGATGTCTTTTAATGAGATAAGATGCTTTGATTTGATTTTGTTTAGTATAGATTTGTTTATAAGTTTATGTCAAATCAAGTGTTTTCACTTTTTATTTATTTATTTAAACTTTTCAAAAGTAAACTCATTTTGTCTTTCAGTGCTAAATGTAAAGTGTTTAAAAAGTTTGTAAAGTTGTATTTATATGTTAGAAAATGTATCAAGTTACAACAGCTCGACGACAACTTGTTTTGGTTGAAAACGGTATTTTTGTTGACAAATTTTACAGTCAAAATTTGATGTTTTTGTTAATCTATATATTGAAGTAAACCAAACTTTAAAATGAACTTTTTGCTTATTTAAATAAATTAAAACATGTCTCTTTATATCTTAGAATCATATTTAAATAATATCAAAATCTCTAATTTTACAGTGTATGCAAAACCGACAAAATGCGATAAATTTTGGTTATTTTTGTAAAATGATTATTAACATACTTTTAAATATATTAATATACTTTATTATCTTTATTAGATGTTTTAAATAGTATTTATCTTTTTAAATAAATATTTAAACCTTTATTTATTTTTAAAAAAACTTAACTTTTGTTGATTTGTTCTAAAATCCAAATTTATACTTTTTAATTTATTAACTATAAGAATAAATAATTATTTATTATATATAACATATTTATTTAAGATTTAAATTCCTTTTAATTTAAATGAAATCTCTCATTTTCGAAGTAGTGAAATTACGGGTCGTTACAAAAACCTTTTATTTCTAATATAATTCAAAAATCAACCTTTTTAGTTAACAATAATTTTCCAACCCTTTCAAAAAATTTCTAACAACCAAAATTTCCAAATTTTTTGACAGCTTCTCCTTTGTACCGAGAGCCTTTTGCAATATCACAAGAGATATAAATATATATATACATCGACCCACACGGTCGAAAAACAAAATATATAACAATATATTATTATTTCTTAATTTTATTGTGTAGTCGTATCTCATATTAGCGTTTTTAATCAAGCAGCTTATTTAATATGCATTTACAAATCCCAAACTCTATCCAATAGCCTCCTGTACCTGTACTTACTCAAACTAAGCACATAAGTAACAACAACCTGAAATTTTATAACATTTCATTACTTTAACTAGCTAAAGATATAAATTTCATAACCCAAACATGCCAAACATATATGACAAGCAATTTTAAGGTTCCAACCCAAATTTAATTCCATTCTATGGACCCTATATCCTTTATATCATTTCACTCAATTCGAAATAACTTATGACCAAATTTATTATACTCAATTCATATTTACAACACCCAAACTCATATTCATTCCAAATTGGTTTATATGTGCCTTACTTACATAAATCCACCTTTATTCAGTTTCAAATTGATTCCCAATCAATCTATTTACATTCCATTTATGTCCACTTCTATTTATGCAAATCCATTTTGTTAACCTAATTTTTTTAAAATTGACTCTAAACCAAGTTATCAAATTTCCATTTGATTCTTATTTATGCTATCTACCAAACTTTGTTCGCTTCATTTTTATATCAAACACATTTCCAATCTATATAAATTTTATTTATGAATTTATTTCATAAATAATCACTTATGTTTTCATTACTACCTAATTCTAGTTCATTTTAAATTGAATCTCATTCAATTTATTTATTTCCATTCACTTAATTTTACTCCCATAGTGTTATTCCTTTTATTCTATAGTGAACGGTATCTCATTTCAAGACAATTTAATTATAAACCATTTTACAAAATTAGCTCTAAGGTTTATCATAAGCATTCCCTATCACTGCTTAAGTTATACTCGGCTTTAAAACTTAAGTTCATACCCCACTATACTCTAAAATCATATTTCAATTCATATTCGATTCATTTACCCTTAAATTGAATTCATTTCTTGGTTATCAGTTACTTAACCTTTTAACTTTGTTATATTCTTTCCACTTTCTCAGCTTAATAAGTTATACAATTACTTTATTACAACTCCTTTAATTTCCACTTAAGTTTATTCACATTCTCTATTTATAACATATGGTTATACAACCACTTCACGATTCAAGTTTATATTTAATTTACATAATTCTAATTCACTCTCCAATTAAAAGTTCAAATTTTGAATTTCCATTTCTTTATTATAGTATCACTATTTTCATTTAGGTTTCACCATTACATTCCTCAATTCATAAGTTCAAAAACCTATTTACTTAATATCTCATATTACTTACTTGAGTCCATTCACATTTTGTAATCATAACTCTGGATTATACACATCACCTAATAGCTAAAGTAATCCATATTATTGGATAATTACAACCTACAATTACATCACCATTTTACATTTCAACTTTATATTCCAATTAAATTCAAATCCTATTTCAGTTTTATTTAATTATCTTAAGTTAAATTTCAATTAATAATATTCGTTTCAACTTACTCCGATAAAATTTTAATTTCAGAATTAGAATTTACGTTTTCTCTCCTTATCCATATTAACTTCCAATTATAGGTTCAATGACTGATTTTCTTATCTTTTCAAATCTTTTAAATAGAAACCCCATAATTCAATTACTCGATTTTATTTCAAACATTTTGAAATCATAGATATACATTTATCACCTTTGTATATCAAATTGTGCTTCCGGATTCTCAAAACAACTAGGTTTTACCCAAAACAATTCCCCTTTGGAATTTCTAAAACGAACTTGTCTATCAATCAAGTCCAGAACAAATAATCATACCCAACCACTACAGTTGTAATCTGTCATTTAGAAACTCGAAAATGAACACTGATGATGTGGGCATCATCACCAGAATTATTTTCCAACGACTGAAGCGAGTTCAATGCTTCCTTACTTCCAAAAATTCCCTTTAAAACAATTTCTATTCCAAAAATCTTTCCAAAATAATACTCCATTGTTCCCTTCAAACCACTTTGGAAAACACTTTCCAACATTCTCAAGATTTAAAAATTCCCAGACATTGATTCGAATTCACTTTAAAACATTTTCCAAAATTTAAGGGATTTAAATTCTAGTTTAAAACAAACTTTAGTTATAACTCATTTGTATAAACCATATTTATAAATTTCTATTTGGTTATATATATGACCATTTCAATTTTATAATCTTATTTGATTTTAATATTAACAACCGAACATCCAAATATATACGGTATTATAATTTTAGAAAATTATTTCTTTTATAAAAAAATATAATTTTGGGTAAAATTATTTCATTTACCCATTTTAAAACAATACTATGTCAGTTTACCTTGTTTAAGAGTTTAGAAACCCCTATCGATATGGTTGTACTTCCTGTACCAACTAGAATTCATAAACACTCAACCGATAAGTCAACACACTATAAAAACATTCTATATTCACTAATAATTACGCGCTCATATCTATTATTACACTCAAACTCATTCTAGAGTCTACTGACTCCATCTTTAATGAGTAATCCCCACCAAAGACTAGGTATATCGCCAACCTAAGCTCTAATACAAAAATGCCATGACCCGCCCTTCACGACCCTCGAAAATCGACATAATATGCTCATCGTATAACATGCCAAATGTCCGAGTGCCGGAAGGATAGATTGTTGATGGAAAGAAACTAGGTAGAAGAAGAAGAAAACTAAACAAAACAGAATCTCATAGCGGACGGAACAATATATAATATCAATAGTTCTTTACACAAAGAAAAACTGTAATATACATATCTCACATCAGAGTACACAAATTAATACTTACCACCCTGGACTGTTATAACATCCTGTCCTCACAACTGCTGGTAATTTCAATCAACACTATAGTGGAAATAAACAAGCAAGAGAATACGTCTCGGTCTCCAGCTCGTCTTCTGAGCTCCATGGTATCCAATCCTGAATCTGTAATACTCGATCTTACCCGAGCATTATAATAAAATAACATCCGAGTCAGTCAGGAAAACCAGCATGAGAAAACATACTCAATTTGAATTATTAAAGTTTCAAAAAAATCCTTTAAAAATTAAAGGTATCTCGTAAGACCATGCTACAAATAAACACAACGGGTTTTTACCTTACGATAACCAAAACATTTCGTATCAAAATCCTATGATATTATAATAGTGTCTAAGTACAAATACTTATCCAAATAGCTAAAATTGTTACATTAATTAAATTCCAACAACACTAGGCTTTACAATCAAAACTATAAAGGCACGCATTGGAGAATGAGTTCCAATTGAATGACTAGGCACTAAGGTACCACCTATCACAGTACGCGTCTAGAATAGCGTACCAAAATAGAACCTATCGATCCCTGCCAACATAAGACCGGACTACCCCTAAGTTGGATAGTCCGAATAAGATTACACTGCGGTTGGGATCAGCAACCGCACCACACAGCCAAATAAAATGGACTTTAGATAGGGATAACCTCACCTTACTTGGGTGTGACCCACTTAGCCTTGCTGCATCTCCCCTGATTTTCAGTCTTTTCCAGTTGATGAGGCTAAAGGCTACGATTACCTTTTTAGAAATATTCACTTAGAATGCTCATTATCCTTCAATGACAATGTACTGATAGCATTCATCCATATAAGTCTGTTCCCGGTCCGAACGGAACCGAAAGCACTATCCTACTACATCCATTTTGAAATCACCCTCAGGATTAGTAGCGATTAGCCCTTGCACTTCACTGCTCCATCTTTAACTCCATGCTCCTGTCTTCATTAGGAAAGCATACTCGTTGGATCGAAGTGGTTTTCGAATCACAAATCCGATCTCTGTCCCTTCGAAACAACGTTCGTATTCCCTGTGTACTCAATTCCTAATCTTTAGGAAATAAACAAATGAAAATAAGATCGAAAATCACCTCCTAACCGTTTGTGGATGGATTTTCTTATACACGTCCTAGAAGAACGAAATGAGTTTATACATACAATATAGCACCTCGAAGAGTAATTGTACCATATGATTCTCGTACTTCTTCTAGGTATTCTCAAATTTATATTTGGATCCATATTTGATAATCGGTTATTTAACTATCAAATAAACAATCAATTCAACAAAATACTTCTATTTCACCGAAAAACTCAAAGTCTTCAATTAACTTAACTTTTAAATAAATTAAATCTCTTTATCCAAAAATATATACTTATCTTATCGAATTTGGTAGATTCACAAAGTATCCTTTTATAAAATATTTAAAAACCCCTTAAAGAAAATAAATGTGGAAAGTACCACTGCGGTGTCAAACCATGGATCACAGCTCAATGGTTACGTCTCTATCCTAAAGAAATTCAAGACTTAGCTGCAGGCACTCACTACCTACGATTTATGCCACACAAGTATACCATTACTTTTCGAAATCTCTATTTAAAAATTATCTCAAAGTAATGCTTGTAAGTTCTAAAATAAATTTCAAGTTAAATATAGGCAATTATACTTAAAAAAAGTAATCATACAAAGCTATAGTAATATTTAATAATTTATCCTTTAAAACAAAAATGTTGACTAGTTCTTAAATAAAAATAAATCTTTTAAAAATTATTATGAAGTAACTATTTATAATTAAATATGCATTAAACAATATAAGATAATTAAACAACTAATTTTCCAGAATATTTTTAACACTTTTAAAATCACCAAATTAATAATTTAAAATCCTCTTTTCAAAACAAGACCAATTTCTCGATTTTCAATTTGATCCCATAAATTTGGAAATCTCACTTGAACTCCAGTTTAACCAATTTTATTCTTATTTCCCAGTTCGATTTTTTTCTTCAAAAACACTTTAAATCTTGTTTTTTAAAACCCTTTTATTTTTAAATAAGTATCGTTTGAGGATTTATTATTTAAAAATCCATTTATATGCTTTTATTCCAAAATCCTTGTTTATAATTCTTTACCCATTTAAAACATATTTTTATTGGTATTTAAAAATACCAAAACCCAGGTTAACTGTCACAACATCCAATCGATCTAAATCACTATATATGCAATTAAATTCAACATTTTTTTGAGGTATCCAGTTGGATCCCACCAATCTGTTTTCCCTGCATCTACAGATGTTAGCACAATAGAAAAATTCCAATTCTGCTATGAGGCAGAATATCATGGTATATAGGATCATCCGCTATTATGCAGGGTGCATAGGGTCTCATCCGCTATATATATATATATGCGAGAATATCAATCACCCCAATATATATACTACTATATATAGTATCACATCCGACTGGTAAAAATGCATAAATTTAACAAATCAATCATTTATGAATTTTAACTATTTAAAATTAAAGCCAGCAGTCCAAAATTGAGTGAGATTAACTCATCTTGAGTTTTAATCGCCAAACGCTCAAATTTCAAATTATATCGAACATGTTCGATTTAAGCTAAAATTTTCGCTAGCTCTGATCAACTCCTGATCTATACCACAGCGTAGTTCTCATCGCTACGATCCGATTCCGACCTCGTATGACCAAGATATGAGTTTTTAAACATATAAACATATATTATATAAATTATATCTTTTTTTTAAAAAAAACCTTAGATTAAATCCATGCCATTGAAAAAGCATCTGGGAATCCAATTTGTGCCTCTCTTCTTCCTCCCACACGTTCGTCCAGTTCAAACAAGAACCCACCATCGCCTTACTTTGACCGACCAAGACTCCTACATCGAGCATCTCCTTGTCGATCGACCACCACCCCTTGAAAGGCCATCCCAAGCTCCTTCCATGGCCACAATTTCGATGATCTTGGTCCTCCATATCGCTTGAAAAATGATCTCGAACGCACGACCTTCACGTGCACGCTCCGACCAAATGCGGCCATCATACTCGATCACCACCGTTCACGTTGAAGATCTCGTCGCCCTCTACGACCTCTCAGTTGAAGCCTTGTCCTGAAAATGCTTGGATGAGGAGAGAATCGAGGAGGAAGGGCGTTCATTTTCGGCCATTACTATGAAAAGAGGCGGCGGCTATGTTTATTAGCTAGGGCTTACTATACATTATTTATATATATGCGATTATATATAATTTTTTTTATTATTTCAAATTTTTTAATGTGTTTCTTTAAACGAAATCCAAACGAAACGTGCTGCCTGGCATTTATAATGTTTTACCCAGAATGTGTTTCGTGGCCTAACTCAATCATATGTGGAAGATAGCTTTTTGAATCGAATTTAAAATATTAAATTTTCGATGTTTACTCCAACGCGTTTCTATTTCGTACGAACAAATGATAACTCCAAATGCTACGAAATTTGATATCCAATAATAATACTATATTATGGATCTAATGGAACTAGTGTCGTCAAATTCCGAGACTATGCCTCGGAAGGCTATTTTTGATGCGTCGATTAAATCGAGCGATTTCCAAAATCGACGAAATCATTTTAAATTTCAGTTTTAAAGACTTACCAACTCAATTATAAATCACATAGAATTTATATTCATATTAAAATCACTCTGATTCATATTAAATACAAATTTCAACTATTTACATTATTTCCATATATTAATTTCCAGTTTTAAATAAATAAATAAATTTCAAATTTAAACTACCGACTTTTTTATTTTATTTCCATTTCAAAATCCATATTATAATTCTAATATAAATAGAATTTAAATAAATTTTAGAAATCATTTTCCACTCCTATTTATTCTTAGATTCTCGTATTATCCCAGTTTTCGGTTACTAATTTTATTATTCACCAAATCAAATTTATCGCTATATTTGAAATTATAAACCATTTTATTGATTCTTACATATCCAAAATCAATTATAATTCAAATTCAACATTTAAAATGAATTAAATGTTCAAAATTAACGATCAAAATTCCGGGTCGTTACATATTTGGATAATTAAATAGTTAATTTAATATTTGAAATTATGTAAATAATTGAAATTTGAATTTAATATGAATGAAAATGAATTGTAAAGTTGATTTAAATCCTATTTGAATTATTGTTAAATTAGAGAAGTTTTAAAATTGATTAAAAAGTTAATTTACAGAAATTGAAAATTTTAAATTTAATTAACGTGTAAAAATATCTATTTTTGACACTGTTCGTCGACGAAATTCTATCGGTTTAGAAAACCGTCGAACGGATTTAAATTAAAAATAACCGCAAGCGCACGTTGTACGAATGTAGCACACGGCGAATACGGGTCGATCCGTAGGGAATTGATGATTTTAAAACCTATTCAATCAAATTAGACCAAATGGAGGAGAAATTGTTGACTAGAACTGAAATGAAGCTAAAACTAGAAATTAAATGTGATTAGAAAACTATTGAACTAGAGAACAATTTAGAGGCAAATCCACTCTCAAATTTTTGTAAATCAACAAACACATGATTTATGATCTCTAACTTTGATATTAAGTGAAATAATCATTGCATTTATCATAAGTATGGTTTGTTTATGTTATTAGTTAACATACCTCAAACCATCAAACTATACTACAACGATTATACCACTTACAATTCTCATGAAAATGAAGCCAAAGCAAAAGCTATTTTAAGTATCATCTATTTAATATTGTAACAAGTAATATAGGTCATCAAATTTCATTTTTACTTTTATTTCATAATCAAAAATTAATTAGCAAATGATTATGTAAATTGTGTTTCTGTTGAAAAAGAATAGCTCATTTTCATAAGCGATATAAGCTATCAAACCCACTTGTATAAACTTACATCAAAATTCACATTCATGAAGCATAAACAAAGAGATCATAAATTATAAAAATGTTGAAATTACATAAAGTTAGAGAGCTTCATCACCCTTAATTGAAGGGGTTTAGCTACTTATTTATGGCATTGAAGCAACACAAGTAAATTTCAACATTAAGAAGAAAAGAGAATAGAAAATAAGCAAAGAAAGCAAAAGAGATTAGCTACTAACTACTTGCATAAATGTAAATCTGTGCTATGAGCATAAAGAGAAAGAGAGCATAGAAATAAACATTAATAATAAAACAAAGAAAAACATGTAGAAAAGAGAGAAGAAAGAGGCTTGGAAGCCATTTTTATTTCATAGAACATTGAGCTTACACTTTGATTTCTTAATTTCCTAAGTAAAATGAAAGAGTAGAAGATGGTTTCGTGTACATTAGAGGGTAATATATACATGCATAAAACCCTAATTCTATTTTTAGGGGGCTTCCTAAAATGCCCTTTAGGAAGTGTGGCCACCAAATAACCATTAGCCAATAATTAATCCATCATTTGTTGTGCATGAAGCTTTAACCTCCACTTAGTTGTCCATGAACTCATAATTGTACATTTAGGTAAGTGGGTGGGGTCCTCCATGATCTTGAACTTGAATTATTTTCTCTTCATTCCTTTGTATTTCATTTGTGCATGCATGTATCTTCATATAAGCTTCTTCCATATGCATCCAAATTCCTATGAAAATCATCAAAAATGTCCAAGTAAAAATTCTCAAATTTGCACATGCACTA
Source organism: Allium cepa (assembly GCA_030765085.1). Taxonomy (NCBI): domain Eukaryota; kingdom Viridiplantae; phylum Streptophyta; class Magnoliopsida; order Asparagales; family Amaryllidaceae; genus Allium; species Allium cepa. The sequence goes on from CM060932.1 coordinate 476,027,462, forward strand.
AAATGACCATTTTGCCCTTGAATGAAGATGAAAATATGATGGCTTTGAAAATAATTGAATTTTGGTTTTAACATGTACAAATGCCCAAATATGGTTTATTTAAACAAAAAAGAGATAAAATATGGATGTAAATATATGCACATTTATGTGCACATCAAATACCCCCACACTTATCCTTTTATTCGTCCTCGAATAAAAGAGCACTAAGATAAATCTGTTTTCGTAGGGAGCACGATTGCATTGAGCATATTCAAAAAGCCGTTAAACCCCTCGGTGTCCCCAGTAGGACGAGTGTTGTCTCGTGAGGGTTTTTAGCGGATACTACCCACAAAATCCAATGCAAAGTGAAAATATTTACAAAATGCAAGATTTATTTACAAAGAGATGAATGCGAGTTTTTGGAAATATATACAAATGAAAGGGCTACTTTTAAATAGGCACGAATAAATTAAATACAAGTTTTGGTCATTGTATTGAAAATTTAAATCATTTACTCATCAAAATTTCCAATAAAAATCAAGTTGTCATAACAGATAGACCATAGTTTGGCTAGTTATTTCGGTTGATAACACCATGTAGTTATGAAATGGATCCTTAGTTGATTATCAAAGTTTATAAAATGGTATTTTCATTTCTTTTCAGTAACAAGTTTAATCAAACAAGTTAAAATAGTGCTAGGATTTCTATTGCTTGCTCTCTCATTATTTGCAAGAAAAATCACACACCTAGCTCAGGTAAACTGAGGCCAGATATACCATCCATGCACTGCCTTCCGGGCTTATGTGAGGGGAGTATAGAGCATGGCGAGTGCACACACTTTCGTGCATACACCTATCGACCGTAGGTGGTTTTTATTAAGTCTTTTTTTACATGTGTTCCATACATGCTTAACTGTGAGGACTTTTAAATGAGTATGAAATCACATAATCAAAGATTCCAAGTAATTCACTCATGCATAACCGTAAGGACTTTTAAATGAGAGTGAATACTTTGGATGTTATTATTATTTTTTATATTTTGTATTATTTTTAAGAGAGAGAGTTTTGCAAAATCATCTTAGCACCATTTAACTTAGAAGATAAAAATGTTATATCGTTTACATTAAATTTACCATTTTGTTTTTAAACAAAGATTTTCCATTAAAACATACTTCATAATTAACACGTACGAACCTTCCTATATACTAGTTAAACCATTATTATTTGTAATCAAACTTCATTTTTATTTTTGTTAAGACAAATAAATTTTCAAAAATTTCAATTTTATTAACCAAAACTTATACTTATCTCATATTGTTTCTTCAAAAATAAATCAAAATGCTAAAATATGTTTTTGAGATTTAGAAATTTTGAGATTTTTTTAAGTAAGAAAATAAAAATTAAAAATTGCCATGAAACTAAAAAAATTAAAATGAGACTCCCCCCTACACTTAATTTTGACCGTGTCCCCACAGTCGATGCATGATATAATGAGTGTAACGGGGAAAAATATGTACATATTTACAAAAGAGGGTTAACATTCTTATTAGACATAGCTTGGCCGATGAAGGATCATGAGCTCCTCCTCTTGGTTATTTGGAAATTACAAGAAAGGTTTCAAACGATGACCGTTGACTTTGAAAATTGATCCATCCCTTGGGTTTTCTATTTCTACGGCACCATGTGAAAAAACAGTTCATACCACAAATGGTCCGGTCTATCTTGATTTTAGTTTCCCCGGAAATAAATGAAGTCTCGAGTCATATAAAAGAACTTTCTGGTTAGGCGAAAATGTTTTCCTTAGGATTGACTTATCATGAAAAACTTTGGTTCTTTCTTTGTAAGTTTTCTTATTTTCATACACATCGTTCCTAAGTTCTTCTAGTTCGTTGAGTTGTAGTTTTCGGTTTTCGCCAACTTTTTCAAGATAAAAGTTTAAGTTCTTTATTGCACGCAATGCTTTGTGTTCAATATCAATGGGTAAATGGCATGCTTTATCGTAAACTAAACGAAATGGGGAAATCCCGAAGGTTAGTTTCAAAAGCAGTGCGGTAAGCCCAAAGCGCATCGGTCAATTTCTGAGACTCGATTTTTCTCGATAGTTTTCTCTAAGATTTGTTTTATTTGACGATTCGAAACTTCAACTTTCCCACAAGTCTGAGGATGATACGGAGTGGATAACTTGTGGGTTATTGAGTATTTCTTCATTAAAGTTTCAAAACAACGGTTACAAAAATGGGTTCCATTATCATTGATTATTGTGCGAGGTATGCCGAACCTCGAAATGATGTTTTCTTGGAGAAATTTCACAACAATTCAATGGTCATTGGTCTTGCACGGGACAGCTTTGACCCATTTTGAAACGTAATCGACAGCGAGAAGGATATACAAGTTTCCAAAAGAATTTGGAAAAAGTCCCATAAAATCGATACCCCATACATCAATGATTTCGATCGTAAGAATGGGATTTAGATGCATCATATCTCATCGAGAAATTCGTCCCAGCATTTGACATCAATTGTAAGTTTTACAAAGTTCAAACGAGTCTTTAAAAAGAGAAGGCCAATAGAAACCACACCGAAGCACTTTTTCCGCAGTTTTTCGGGGACCAAAATGTCCACCACACGCTTGATCGTGGCAAAACGAAAGAACACTCCTTATCTCATTATTCGGAATGCAACGTCGGATGATTTGGTCGGGACAATATTTGAACAAATATGGATCGTCCCGATAGAAATATTTCACTTGGGACATGAATTTGTATTTGTCCTGTTTGGACCACGAAGAGGGAGCTTCTTTAGTGACTAAGTAGTTCACTATATCAGCGTACCATGGGTCGATAGAAATTGAAAGAAATTGTTCATCGGGGAAGTTTTCATTGATCGACAAAGAAGATGGTGCATTCGGAAGACGAGACAAGTGATTAGCTATGACATTATCAGATCCTTTTTTGTCTTTGATTGTATGGTCAAATTCTTGAAGTAAAAGGATCCAACGAATCAAACGAGATTTAACATCCTTTTTAGCAAAGAGATATCAAAGAGCATAATGGTCAGTGTAGATCGTAATGTGTGAATCTATCAAGTAAGGTCGAAACTTTTTGAGAGCAAATACTACAGCTAGAAGCTCTTTTCGGTTGTTGTGTAGTTGAGTTGAGCGTCATTCAAAGTCATACTCGCGTAATAAATGACGTGAAGGATCTTGTTGATGCGTTGTCCTAAAATAGCACCAATACCAAAGTTCGAAGCATCACACGTTATTTCGAAAGGAAGATCCCAATTAGGTGCGCAAATGATTGGAGCAGAAATGAGTTCGTTCTTAAGACGTTCAAAAGAGGAGATGAAATCAGTGTTAAAATCGAAAGGAACATCTTTTCCAAGAAGAGCCGTCAAAGAACAAGCGATTTTGCTAAAGTCTTTCACAAAGCGTCTGTAAAAGCCACCGTGTCCTAAAAATGATCGAATGTCCTTAACAAATTTGGGAATGAGTAGATTTGCAATTAAGCTGATTTTCGCTTTATCTACCTCAATGCCTTCATTTGAGATGATATGTCCAACGACTATGCCTTGTTTGACCATAAAGTGGCATTTTTTCCAATTCAAAGTCCAATGTTTTTTTTACATCGATTTAGAACCAACTTGAGATGATGTAAACATTGGGAAAAAGAATCACCAAAGATTGAGAAATCGTCCATAAAAACTTCTAGAAAGCATTCTATCATGTCGGAAGAGATTCCAACCAAGCATCGTTGGAAAGTCGCAGGAGCGTTGCAAAGTCCGAATGGCATACGTCGATAAGCGAAGGTAGCGAATGGACACGCAAAAGTCGTTTTCTCTTGATCTTCGGGAGCGATTGGAATTTGGTTATAGCCGGAATTACCATCAAGGAAGCAGTAAAATTCATGGCCGGCTAAACGTTCGAGCATTTGCTCGATGATAGGAAGGGGGAAGTGATCCTTACGTGTTGCGGCACTTAGTTTTCGATAATCAATGCAAACACACCAACCCGTTTGAGTACGAGTTGGAATAAGCTCATTTGAATCGTTCTTGACAACGGTTAGCCTAGACTTTTTCAGTACAACGTGAATTGGGCTAACCCATGAACTATCAGAGGTTGGGTAAATGATTCCATCATCGAGAAGTTTAAGAACTTCGTCACGCATCGCATCTTTCATTTTTGGATTAAGCCTTCGCTGCGCATCACGAGTAGGCTTGGCATCGTCGATTAAATGGATGCGATGTTGAACAAGAGTGGGACTAATTCCCTTTATATCGGAAATCGACCATCCAATTGATTCTCTGTTTTTCGAAAGAATAGAGAGTAACGAGGTTTCTTGATCAAAAGAGAGAGTTGCAGAAATTATGATGGGTAAAGTTTCTTCGTCATCTAAGTATGCGTACTTAAGGTGATCGGGAAGTGGTTTGACGTCTAACTTTGGGAGTTTTCCGATCAAAGAGTAGGATTGAGATTCGGAATCAACTTGAAGCGATTCAAAGGGAAGAGTGTATTCAATCTCGTTGGGAATTTCGGGAAACAACTTTTTATACCCGGCTTCGCGTTCATCATTAAGGTCAAGTGTCTAGTTTTTGAAGTTTTCATGAATAGCACTAACTTCCAACGTTTCGTCATGAGGTTCATTCGATTGGCTTTCAAGATTGAAAATGTTAAGATCCAAAGTCATGTTTTCAAAAGAGATTTTCATTGATTCGTTACAACAATTGATTAAGGAATTTGAGGTGGCTAAGAATGGTCGGCCTAAAATCAATGGAATTTGACTCGAGGGATTTATCACGGGTTGTGTTTCGAGAACTATAAAGTCAAAAAAGAATATGAATTGCCCTAATCGAATGAGCACGTCCTCGATTTCTCCCACGGGCTTCTTAATCGAACGATCAGCAAATTGAAGTGTAACTTTTGTGGGTTTGAGCTCACCTAAACCTAATTGTTCGTACACGGAGTATGGAATCAAGTTGACACTCGCGCCTAAGTCTATCAAACATTTGTTAATCGTCTTATCTATAATTGTACAAGAAATTGTAGGGCGGCCAGGATCTTTGTATTTAACGGGCATGCAATGGGAGAAGACTTCACTCAAACTGGCGGCTAAGAAGACTTTTTTTGGCACCTGAGTGTATCGCTTTTGGGTGCACAAGTCCTTAAGAAATTTCGCGTACGTAGGGACTTGTTGAACGATGTCAAAAAGCGGAATATTAACTTTAACTTGTTTAAAAATTTCCAACATCTTTTCCATTTGGTCCGAGTGTTTCTTTGGTCGAAGACGATGTGGAAATGGAACACGAAACTCAGTAGGTGGGTCTACTCGAGTAGAAGAGGAAGAGATTTGATTGGCATTAGACGTTTGGCTCCCCGTTCTGTTCAGATTCATTTGTTGTTTTAGAAACGTCGAGAGAGATTTCCCGTAAATCATTTGGATTAACGTCTTGATTATCAATTTATATACCGGAACGTAAAGTTGTGATAGCATTCAACTGGGTGACATTGCTATCTTGAACAACATAGGCTTGATTTGAATTTGCGTTTTGATTTCTGGGATTTGGAAGGGGTTGGCTTGGAAAAGTGCCTCGTTCACGTTCACTTAAAGATGTGGTTAAATGACTTATTTGCATTTCAAGTTTTGCAATTGATTGGTTTGTGTTTTGCATATATGAAGTCAATGAATTTTGCAAATTGTTATTTGATTGAAGGCTTTGAGTAGTTGCCTTAGCCAATGTTTCAAGAGTTTTCTCAAGTGAAGTTAAACGTTTATCGTCTTGGGGAGGATGAGCAGAATTTGTTTGAAAATTTGATTGTTGTGGTTGGTAATGGGACGGCCCGCAAAGTTTGGTTGAAAATTGTTGGGCTGAAAGGGAGGATACGAAGCATTATTGGGAATGCTTGAAAATTGGGACGAATCGTATTCGTGTTGGGATAGTTTTGGTTCCATGAAAAATTCGGATGATTTCTCCAACTAGGATTGCAAGTTGAAGAAAACGGGTCGTTTTTGGCTTTATTGAAAACATTGATTTGTTCAACAGAATTGGGACACTGATCGGCTATATGATTAGGATCATTGCATTTATAACACATTGGTTGGGAAGCTTGGTTCATTTGATTCGATGAGAAAACGTTATCGAATTTTTTAATCATTGCGTCGATTTTAGCTTCCAAAGCAAAAGAAGATCCTATCGAGTGTGCACTCAATCGTGAGTAAATTGATTTCTCGTTCGAACGTTCCCATTGGGACGACTTTTCAGCGAGGTTTTCAAGAAATTACCAAGCGTCATCGTGATGTTGGGCAAGAAAGTTGCCTTGGCATATTGATTCAAGCATTATTCGCGAGCTGTTTTCGAGTCCATCGTATAAGATTTGGCAGATTGTCCATTTTTCAAAGTTATGATGTGGACATTTTTATCAAAAGCTCTTTGAATCTCTCAAAATATTCTTCAAATGGTTCTCCCTTAAATTGATGAAAATTTACAATTTCATTTCGAATTTTACTTGTTTTTTCCAAAGGGTAGAATTTTTTCAAGAAAGCTTTTATGAATTCTTCCCAGGTTTTAATCGAGTTTGATGATAAGCTGTACAACCATTTTACAGCGTAATCAGTAAGAGTGAATGGAAGTAATTGAAGTTTGATTCCATCATCGAAAAGTTGTTGGAGTTTAATGGTTGCGCAAACTTATTTGAATTTAGTCAAGAAGATGTATGGGTCATCGTGCTCGAAATTGCCAACTTTCGAAAGTGTGGCAATATGGTTCGAGTGAATTTCAAAATGGTTACCCGTAGGGGCGGGTAACGTGATGCAAGATGGAATAGAAACTCTATCGGGAAAGATTCTATCCATAAGAGTTCGAGGGCCGTTTTCGTTCGCCATTTCAGGAGGATCGTATGTTCGAGTTAAACGGTTTGTAGAAGGGTCGCGAGTCCAACGATTCGTTGTTGTGTCACGAGTCCAAGTACACATGCACAAGTGAAAGTCGAGAAGAGAAAGGAGTTATAATCGAGTTTAGAGAGTGAAAGAAGATTTGAAAAATTGTTTTTGTTTTTTATTTTTTGAATTTCCTTTTTTTACATGGAAGAAAACTATTTACCAAGTTAGATTTATTTTCAAAAGAAAAGTTTGATTTTTTTTAATGTTTTTTATATGTTTTTGTATTTTTTTTAATTTTCAAATATTTACCAAAAGGATTTCGTTTTGTTTTTAGGAAATGGAAATTGATTTTTGTTTTTGTCTTTGGATTTTCAAATTTTTTTCTTTTTCAAAAGATTTTATATTTTTTATTTATTTTTATCTTTTGATTGAAAATTTTCAAAGGAAAGGAATTTTTTTTAGATTAAAAACTAAGTTAAGCAAAATTTATGATTTGTTTTTGGATTTTGGATTTTTGTTTTTTCAATTATGCATGAACTAATGCAACTAAATGAATGCAAAGGACTTAATTACAGTTTTCTGTCCTTAGTAGCTCCTAACCCAAAATTGTATAATCACACTTTGTCTTAAATCAACAAAAATATTTCTCAGCCAGGTAATGGACAGGAGTTATCGGTGCACCACGAATCACCATAGCAATGCAGCCGAAGGTTTAAGTACCTTCAGAGGAACAACCAGTATAATATTTACGTATCACCGTAATTTTTATGACTGGTTATTACTCTGTCGTAGCCTAGACACCAAGAAATAAATCGTTCAAATAAAATAGTTGTGAAGATACAAGTAAGCCCTAAGTGAGCTCGTGATACCCTTAGGTCCAACGTCTAACCTTTACTATTAATCAAATTCTACGATGAAATGCGTTTGTGGGCTAAGGAAAGGGTGATGAAATCCCTCACCTTATGTGAATTGGAGTATTGCCCTTAGAAAAGAAAAACAAGATGAGATGAATTCAAAGCAGAAATTAAACGAGAAATTACAATGCAACTAAAATGAAGTTTGCTTTTGTTTTTGGATTTTGAATTTTTTTTATATATACACAAATGCAAATGCAAGAAACCAACAATGCAATTCAAATAAAAACAAGGAAAAAGGTGCACAATACCAGAGCATGCAGATTATTTAGTAATACACACACACACACACATATTTTAGCGACGTTTTTTCTTAGCAAAGCAAAGTAGTTTATTTGTTGGCAAGCACTTCTTCCTTTTGAATTTCTTCTTTATCAACCTGAAATGAAGAACAAGATATATTTACAATTTTTTTTAATATAAGGATGAAACTTAAGAGCAACTTGAAACGAGACAAAACAAATTTACAACTAATTTTTTACAACTATATAGTATAACAAAACCAAACTCAAAAGAAATCAAACAAAATAAATTGGGCTAACCTTTTTTTTAACAAACCAAAACTAAAAGAAATTTAAAAAAAAAGAAAAAAAATGCACACTAAAGCCCAAATCCCGGCCCACACCAAAAGTTACCACCACTCCCCTGTTAAAACAAACGCAACAGTAGCCGAATAAAATAAAATAAATAAATAAAATCAAAATCTCGAACTAATTTTCACTGCCAATTTCTAAATCAAATTCCCAATCCAAAAATCGTCCGAATTTGCTGTTGTGGTGATCGTGATCAGTGATAAACAAGAAGTTTTATGGTTCGATTTGGATGGTGGTAGTTGATTTCTGGTCGAGGCGGTTGAAGCAATAGGCGACTTGAAATTGGGGTGGTGAAGGTTGCTAGTTGGAGGAATTGCAGAGTATGGTCTTGGTGGTCTGATGTCGATGTCGAGTTCGATTAGGGATTCGCGATTGCAGTTCGAATGTTAGAGGCACAGAGTTTGATAGTGGTTTGGTGGGTGCTAAAGGTTGCTAAATGATGTTGCTTGGAAGAAGGCGAGGTGAATTGCTGTTGGAGTAAGAGGAGGAGGTGAAGTTGTTTTGATGTTTCAGTATTACTCTGGTTGTGGTCGTGTTTGAGTTGCGGAAGGAGTTCTGGTGTGATTTCGTTGTTCCAATTGGGTTGAACTAGCGGCAGTTGGTTGTCTGCAATTGGAAGGGGGCTGTTTGTATCAGTGAAGATGTGGTTGAAATGGTGGAGTAGCAGTATTATGGTGAATGATTTTTTTTGTTTTGTTCTTTTTTTTCGTCAGTGTGAATGGCCAGGGGGAGGTAGATTAGATGATGGATAGATGAACTGTGCAGTAATGTGTTGCTTGAGTTAGTCTGAAGGGGATGGAGTTGGTAGCACTCTTGAGTTGCAGAAGTGATGGTGTGTACGGAAGCTTGCAATGGGTAGTGATGAAGATATGAAGGAAGTAAGTGATGCAGGAAGTAAGTGTTGATATGATGAAGTTTCTTGAAGGACATGGGATTGGGGAGAAGAGGGTGACTAAGTTGTTTGGATATGATTATAGTGTGGTTATATTGCTATTTTTCTATTTAATTGAAAATGTGCACACACCAGTTGTTTGGAGATGACTGAGTTGTTTACTGGTTGAGGAGTAATGAGGAATGTGTTAGACGACAATATGGGAAGTTGTGTGCACAGTGTAGAATTGATATGAAGTGGGGAAGTGAAGAAGTCAGCTACAAAGCGGAAGTGGTGCACCAAGGGATGGTGATGATTGATGAGAGAGGATGGTATGATGGCCGTAGTTGTTTGCTGAAGTAGGAAGAGAAGATGGTTTTGAGTGTTCTGCTGTTACTGTATGAACAGAGAAGGGGATGTGCAGGCAAGTTTGGCCGAGAAGAAATGATGACGGTGTGTTGTATGGCAATGTTATGACAGTGGAGAGGAGTAGCTGGTGTGTTTTGTGAAGTGGATGCAGTCGAGGGAAAGTTGATGGAGGGATTTGGAAGCAAGGCAGTAAGGGTCTGTAACAGAAATAATAGTGTAACAGTGAATGGAAATCAGTGAAGAGAATGTGTATGATGGTCAAAACAGAAATGTAAATGCAAATGTAATTGAAAATAAAATTGAATAAAAACTTCTTTTTGTTTTTGAAATTGCGTTGTGTGTTTTTTTTTCAATTGGAATGCAAAAATGAAAATAGAAAAGGCAATAAGCTAACCGAGCAAAATTCATAATTTTTTTTTAAAAAAAATGCAAACAAACGCACAAAATAAAACACAAATAAAATTACCCAAAAATAATCCAAAGAATAGAAAATCAAAATCAAAACAATTTCCCCGGCAACGGCGCCAAAAACTTGTTCGTCGACAAAATTCTACCGGTTTAGAAGACCATCGAACAAATTTAAATTAAAAATAACCGCAAGTGCACGGTGTACGAATGTAGCACGTGGCGAATACGGGTCGATCCATAGAGAATTGATGATTTTAAAAATCCATTCAATCAAATTAGACCAAATGGAGGAGAAATTGTTGACTAGAACTAAAATTAAGCTAAAACTAGAATTAAAATGTGATTAGAAAACTATTGAACTAGAGAACAATTTAGAGGCAAATCCACTCTCAAATTTTTGTAAATCAGCAAACACATAATTTATGATCTCTAACTTTGATATTAAGTGAAATAATCATTGCATTCATCATACGTATGGTTTGTTTATGTTATTAGTTAACATACCTTAAACCATCAAACTATAATACAACAATCATACCACTTATAATTCTTATGAAAATGAAGCCAAAGCAAAAGCTATTTTAAGTATGATCTATTTACTATTGTAACTAGTAATATAGATCATCAAATTTTATTTTTACTTTCATTTCATAATCAAAAATTAATTAGCAAATGATGATGTAAATTGTTTTTATGTTGAATAAGAATAGCTCATTTGCATAAGCAATATAAGCAATCAAACCCAGTTGTATAAACTTACATCAAAATTCACATTCTTGAAGCATAAACAAAGAGATCATAAATTATAAAACAAAGTTAGAGAGCTTCATCACCCCTAAATTGAAGAGGTTTAGCTACTCATTTGTGGCATTGAAGCAACACAAGTAAATTTCAACATTAAAAAGAAAAGAGAATAGAAAATAAGCAAAGAAAGCAAAAGAGATTAGCTACTAACTACTTGCATAAATGTAAATTTAAGCTATGAGCATAAAGAGAAAGAGAGCATAGAAATAAACATAAACAATAAAATAAAGAAAAACATGTAGAAAAGAGAGAAGAAAGACGCTTGGAAGCCATTTTTATTTCATAGAACATTGAGCTTACACTTTGATTTCTTAATTTCCTAAGTAAAATGAAAGAGTAGAAGATGGTTTCATGTACATAAGAGGGCAATATATACATGCATAAAACCCTAATTCTATATTTAGGGGGCTTCCTAAAATGCCCTTTAGGAAGTGTGGCCATCAGGTAACCATTACCCACTAATTAATCCATCATTTGTTGTGCATGAAGTTTTAACCTCCACTTATTTGTCCATGAACTCATAATTATACATTTAGGTAAGTGGGTGGGATCCTCCATGATCTTGAACTTGAATTATTTTCTCTTTGTTCCTTTGTATTTCATTTGTGCATGCATGTATCTGTATATAAGTCTCTTTCATATGCATCCAAATTCCTATGAAAATCATCGAAAATGTCCACGTAAAAATTCTCAAATTTGCACATGCACAAAAATGACCATTTTGCCCTTGAATGAAGATTAAAATATAATCGTTTTGAAAATAGTTGAATTTTGGTTTTAACATGTACAATGCCCAAATACGATGTTTATTTAAATAAAAAAGAGATAAAATATGGATGTAAATATATGCACATTTACGCGCACATCAAATACCCCCACACTTATCTTTTTATTCCTCCTCGAATAAAGGAGCACTAAGATAAATTCGTTTTCGTAGGAAGCACGATTGCATTGAGCATATGCAATAAGCCGTTAAACCCCTGGGTGTTCCTAGTAGGACGAGTGTTGTCTCGTGAGGGTTTTCAGTGGATCCTACCCACAAAATCTAATGCAAAGTGAAAATATTAACAAAATGCAAGATTTATTTACAAAGAGATGAATGCGAGTTTTTGGAAATATATACAAATGAAAGGTTTACTTTTAAATAGACACGAATAAATTAAATTCAAGATTTGGTCATTGTGTTGAAAATTTAAGTCATTTACTAGTCAAAATTTCCAATAAAAATCAAGTTGTCATAACAGATAGACCATAGTTTGGCTAGTTGATTTGGTTGATAACACAATGTAATTATGAAATGGATCCTTAATTGATTATCAAAGTTTATTAAAGTGGTATTTTTATTTCTTTTCAATAACAAGTTTAATCAAATAAGTTAAAATAATGCTAGTATTTCAATTACTTGCTCTCTCATTATTTGCAAGAAAAATTACACACCTAGCTCAGGTAAACTGGGGCCAGATATACCACACATGCACTGCCTTTCGAGCTTATGTGAGGGGAGTATAGAGCATTGCGAGTGCATACACTTTCGTGCATACACCTATCGACCGTTGGTGGTTTTTATTAAGTCTTTTTTTACTTGTGTTCCATATATGCATAAGCGTAAGGACTTTTAAATGAGTATGAAAGAACATAATCAAAGATTCCAAGTACTTCACCCATGCATAACCGTGAGGACTTTTAAATGAGCACGAATACTTTGGATGTTATTATTATTTTTTATATTTTTTTTAAGAGAGAGTTTTGCAAAATCATCTTAGCACCATTTTACTTAGAAGATAAAAATGTTATATCGTTTACTTTAAATTTACCATTTTATTTTTAAATAAAGATTTTCAATTAGAACATACTTCATAATTAACACATATGAACCTACCTATATGCTAGTTAAGCCATTGTTATTTGTAATCAAACTTCATTTTTTATTTTTGTTAGGACAAATTTTCAAAAATTTCAATTTTATTAACCAAAACTTATACTTATCTCATATTGTTTCTTCAATACAAATCAAAATGCTAAAAAATGTTTTTGAGATTTAGAAATTTTGAGATTTTTTTAAGTAAGAAAATAAAAATTCAAAAATGCCATGAAACTAGAAAAAATAAAAATGAGACTACCCCCACACTTAATTTTGACTGTGTCCCCACAGTCGATGCATGATATAATGAGTGTAACGGGGAAAAATATGTACATATTTACAAAAGAGGGTTAACATTCTTACTAGACATAGCGTGGCTTATGAAGGATCATGAGCTCCTCCTCTTGGTTATTTGGCAATTCCAAAAAAGGTTTCAAACGATGACTGTTGACTTTGAAAATTGATCCATCCCTGGGGTTTTCTATTTCTATGGCACCATGTGAAAAAACAGTTCATACTACAAATGGTCCGGTCTATCTTGATTTAAGTTTCTCCGAAAATAAATGAAGTCTCGAGTCATATAAAAGAACTTTCTTGTTAGGCGAAAACGTTTTCCTTAGGATTGACTTATCATGAAAAACTTTGGTTCTTTCATTGTAAATTTTCTCACTTTCATACACATCGTTCCTAAGTTCTTCTAGTTCGTTGAGTTGTAGTTTTCGGTTTTCGCCAACATTTTCAAGATCAAAGTTTAAGTTCTTTATTGCCCACAATGCTTTGTGTTCAATTTCAACAGATAAATGGCAAGCTTTACCGTAAACTAAACGAAATGGAGACATCTCAAGGTTAGTTTTAAAGGCAGTACGGTAAGCCCAAAGCGCATAGGTCAATTTCTGAGGCCAATCTTTTCGATTTTTGTTGACAGTTTTCTCCAAGATTTGTTTTATTTGACGATTCGAAACTTCAACTTTCCTATAAGTCTGAGGATAATACGGAGTGGATAACTTGTGGGTTATCGAGTATTTCTTCATTAAAGTTTCAAAAGAACGGTTACAAAAATGGGTTCCGTTATCACTGATTATTGTGCTAGTTGTGCCGAACCTCGAAAAGATGTTGTCTTTGAGAAATTTCACAACAATTCTATGGTCATTGGTCTTGCACGGGACGGCTTCGACCCATTTTCAAACGTAATCGACAGCGAGAAGGATATACAAGTTTCCAAAAGAAATTGGAAAACGTCCCATAAAATCGATACCCCATACATCAAAGATTCAATCTAAGAATGGGGTTTAGAGGCATCATATCTCGTCGAGAAATTCGTCCCAGCATTTGACATCGATCGCAAGTTTTACAAAATTCAAACGAATCTTTGAAAAGAGAATGCCAATAGAAACCACACTGAAGCACTTTTTCCGCAGTTTTTCGAGGACCGTAATGTCCACCACACGCTAGTTCGTAGCAAAACGAAAAAACACTCCTTATCTTATTATCCGGAATGCAACGTCGGATGATTTGTTTGGGACAATATTTGAATAAGTATGGATCGTCGCAATAGAAATATTTCACTTGGGACATGAATTTGTATTTGTCCTGTTTGGACCACGAAGAGGGAGTTTCTTTAGTGACTAAGTAGTTCACTATATCAGCGTACCATGGGTCGATAGAAATTGAAAGAAGTTATTCATCGGGGAAGTTTTCATTGAGCGACAAAGAAGATGGTGTGTTCAGAAGACGAGACAAGTGATCAGCTATGACATTATCAGATCCTTTTTTGTCTTTGATTGTAAGGTCAAATTCTTGAAGTAAAAGGATCCAACGAATCAAACGGGATTTAGCATCCTTTTTAGCGAAGAGATATCAAAGCGCGGAATGTTCAGTGTAGATCGTAATGTGTGAACCTATTAAGTAAGGTCGAAACTTTTCGAGAGCAAAAACTACAGCTAGAAGCTCTTTTCTGGTTGTTGTGTAGTTGAGTTGAGCGTCGTTCAAGCAGTAAAATTCATGGTTGGCTAAACGTTCGAGCATTTGGTCGATGAAAGGAAGTAGGAAGTGATCCTTACGTGTTGCGGCATTTAGTTTTCGATAATCAATGCAAACACGCCAATCCGTTTGAGTACGAGTTGGAACAAGCTCATTTGAATCGTTCTTGACAACGGTTAGCCCAGACTTTTTTGGTACAACGTGAATTGGGCTAACCCATGAACTATCGGAGATTGGGTAAATGATTCCATTATCAAGAAGTTTAAGAATTCCATCATGCACCGCATCTTTCATTTTTGGATTAAGCCTTTGCTGCGCGTCACGAGTAGGCTTAGCTTCGTCGATTAAATGGACGCTATGTTGAACAAGAGTGGGACTAATTCCCTTTATATCAAAAATCGACCATCCAATTGCTTCTCTGTTTTTTGAAAGAATAGAGAGTAACAGGGTTTCTTGATCAAGAGAGAGAGTTGTGGAAATTATGATGGATAATGTTTCGTCTTCACTTAAGTATGCGTATTTAAGGTGAACGGGAAGTGGTTTGACGTCCAACTTCGGGAGTTTTTCGATCAAAGAGTTGGATTGAGATTCGGACTTAACTTGAAGCAATTCAAAGGGAAGAGTGTATTCAATCTCGTTGGGAATTTCGAGAAACAACTTTTTGTACTCGTCTTCCCGTTCGTCGTTAAGGTCAAGTGTCTATTTTTTGAAGTTTTCGTGAATGGCACTAACTTCCAACGTTTCGTCACGAGGTTCATTCGATTGGCTTTAAAGATTGGAAATGTTAAGATCCAAAGTCATGTTAAGATCCAACGTCTCCCCAGTGTTCTTGAGAAAAGGTCCATTTCACTGTGCCCCTACCCTTCTATTTATAGACGAAGATGGGTAGGACTTCCCTAATGGGCCTAGGAGCAAGATACCTCGGCCCGTGATGAGTGACTTCTGTGTGCTTAGACGCAAATGCCGAGCCACATATCCAAGTCGATCAGTATCTCTATGCCGAACGAGGTAGTGCATTGAGTGAAGTGTGCAGGCCGAACGAGGCTGGAATGCCGAAAGAGGCTGGAATGCCGAACGAGGTTGCAATGCCAAATGAGGCTGGAGTGCCGAACGAGGTACGAATGTCGAGTGAGGCTGGAATGATGGTTGAGGCTAGAATGTCGGTCGAGGCTTCTGCCGAATGAGGTTCGTGCCGAACGAGGCTGGAATGCCGAACGAGGATGGAATGCCGAGCGGGGCTGGAATGCCGAACGAGGCTCATGTCGAATGACACTCCCAATGCCGAACGGTGCTTATGCCGTTCCTCTTGTTACATGATTCCTTCATGCCGATCGAGGTAGGAGGGAATGTAAGAGAGAAGTGGGAGCTAGGTAAAATGCCAAGCGATATGGCTCGGCATGACTTGCCGAAGGACTCGACTATGCCGAGCGGTAGGGATGGAGGATAGGAGTGAAGTTGGAGTTAAGGACAGAATGACGAGTGATGCGGCTCCGCATAATTATGGTTTGCCATGAATTGCCGCATGCCGAACGGTGGAGAGGAAAAGTGGGAGAGTGATGTACATATGACAGTCAAAACCATCTCAATCTGGACTCAGAACATTATTGACTTAACACACTTCTTATGCCCGAACATATGATAATGAACTTGGACGGACTTAAACAATTAAGCATATCGGACAATCCAGACTGATAACTCCCTTGTTTTGACAATTGTAAATTTGAATTTAACTAATTTAAGTTAGTTAATAACCTTTCTCATACAACGTCGATGTCGAGTTCAAAACATAAACCATCTTACGATAAGCTCTCGTAGACGGTCAGCGATGACGGTCTTTGAAGATGATAGTTCGAAGCCTAACTTTATTTCACCAACTCAGTGACTTTTAATTTCTTGGAACTTACATTTGAATGATCACACTAGTTCACACACCACACGAGGGGATTACTTACGTTATTGAGTCTAATGTCGATTGCTTTTCAAGTATAGTTCAAACAGGTGTTTTGTCAGATTCAGTCATTCACTAGAGATGTCTAGGAAATCTAGCTCTACCATGATCTCGAACAAACCCTGGCCATCCTCTCAACAAGAAGTAGTTGGAACTTCAAATCCGTCAACTACTCCTGTACAAGACATGCCGATCCCTGCGACCGCATCTGTCGACTTGGCTCCCGATGCCCTGGATGCAGCGATCTTTTTAGATGATCCGATCGATTCCCAAGCCTCGAAGATTAACGAAAGCACGCTTCGTCGTATATGCTCAGTTCACGGGATTCCTTTCGATGATGTGTTGGTTCCATCGGTACAGGATCGTCTTCACTTGCCCCCAATCGGATATACGGCCTGCAATATTTCATGTGTTGAGTCGGTAGCGTGCCGCCATTCAACAACTTTCTTCGGGACGTGCTACAGTATATCAAGATCGTCCCATCGCAATTACACCCAAATAGCCACGCGTTCATATAAGACACTTGCATTCTATTCATGAGTGTCCTCTTCAGGCTCCCGACTCTTAGAGATATCCGCTATGTCTATCGCTTCATGAGACGGTCAGATAGCCCATCTTTTGTGTTCCTCGAGCCGCATAGAAAGTGTCAAATCTTAACTGGGTCATGGAGCAAGTTTGCCCGGTATAAGCATGAGTGGTTTTATGTGCGCTGTCCTCCTGGCTTTGCGAGGAGATGGGTGGAAGGAAGTAAGTCTTTTTTCTATATCAATACCCGTGTTTGGCGGAAGTTGCACCTTTTCTAACTCTTCCTTTATTTTTTCAGGTATCAACCTACGTCCCGAAGGCTCCGGATATTGTAAAGCTATCGAAGCTATCTGAGCAACTCCCGTCGAAGACCGGGACATCAGAACTATCATTTAAATGAATTGCTCACGAAGTTTGGGTTGCTGGTGGAAGGTCATCGAATAAGCCACCCTCCAAGCGTCGTTATAACCAGGTCTGCTTCGGGCAAAGGAAAAAAACAGGATGGGTTTTCATCACGTAATGCCCCTGACACACCAGAGGAGGGGAAGATTAGAGAAGGCAAGACGCCCGAAGTACCATGTGAAAATGTTTGTCCCACTCGGGACCCGATAGTCGAGGTTCATGACATCGAAACGACACCGTCCCCATCAAAGGGAAAGGAGATATTGACCTATAAATTGAGGAAGAAGAAAGTGGGTGGAACTTTTAAAGTCACCCTTATTCTAGTGGAGAGAGAGCCTTCCCTCCAACACTTAGAAAGTTCTCTGAAAGGTCCGTCGAACTTCACTATTCTTGATGATCTGCTTAACTATGGCTTCGACGTTCCAGAGGCCCTTAAGCTTCGTTCGCCCGCGAGAGGCGATACAAGTGCTTAAGCTCAAAACCAAAAAGAAAAAAACTCCTATTATTAGAGATAAAGAAACTGGTCCGTCGAAGGGAACATTAAGACACACATAAACACGTGCACTTCACCTTGCACTTAAATTTCTGCCATCACTCTGCTCTTTGCTGACTTGTCGTTATTTAAATTCTATGCAGGTGACATGGGGCGTATACATGGACTTGACCATCTCCGTGATTCATTTATTTTTCACCACTCCGGTCGGGATTCGGGTTTCGGCAAGCATCGAGATAGAGATGATATTGGCGATTGAGACTACCACCATCGAGAATCATCCTACTGAAGGAAAACCTATAGTCAGTCCTCCTACCCTCACGATCCTCCTCTTCAATCGGAGCACAGTAAAGAAAATTCCGCACATAAGGGGTCCAGGCCTGAGGCCCATCGGGATCAACACTCCGGTTCATCCAGTACCAGGCAATCCCGGGATCCCCACAGAACACCTGCTGTCTCCAAGCAGACTCCTCTCGCTCCTGTATCTGATCCATCAGTAGCAGAACGACTTGCTGAGCTTAAAGCCACGTTCCTGAAGATATGCTTTGATGGCCTAAATTCCTCCCGACGATTCACTAGATTCCAGGACATGTCAAACAAAGCGCTATTTCTTGTACTAATGACGTCTATGTCCAGCATGATGCATTCGTCCACTTAGCCAAAAAAGTCTCAGAAGTCTCGTTGAGCGTCAACATGAAATTGATCGCCTAAAGCTCGAGGTTATCCATGATAAAGACATTATCAAAGCTCAGGACGAAGAGCTCTCCACGTACAAGTCTCGACTTGAAGCCGTCCAACAGAGTGCTAAGATACTATGGAGGCAGTCAATCGTCTGGAGTCAACTTATAAGAAAGAAATCGACGAGGTGGTCCAATGCTGTGGGGCCCTGGCTTTACTGAAGGATTCAGTGCAGAAGAAAGGGATGCATTTTCCCTCCGAGTCAAAGAGCTGGAAGATCAACTCCGTAAAGAAAGAGAGGAGAAAAATGCTGCCCAGGAAGAGCCGCAACGATATTGCGACGAGATCGTTGCTACGCAACTTCTGAAGGCAAAGCTCGACGACGAACTTTCTAAGGTCGGGATGATAAAGGATGAAACCCATGAAGAGGGCAAGAAAATAAAATCCACAAAGATTGACTCTCACCTTGAGGCTGCTATAGAGGCTAGAAGGGAAGAGATTACGTGCATGTTTGACCCACTGATAGCAGAATTCAATGCCTATGTCCTCACGCATCGGGATTTAACTTTTCTTGGCGAAGGCTACCTTGAATCTCTAGCTGAGGCATGGGAGACTTCAATAAAGATCAGGAAGGTCAAGCCGGGCACCGAAGAGGTTGATGAGGAGGCCTTGGTGAAAGAATTTCTTAGGGGAAACGAGCCTTTGGACTTGTCTGCAGCCAAGGCGCTCTACTGCAAAGGTTCCCTCTCATCTAAAGGAAAAGACATCATTGTTGGTCTGTGTGGAACTGAGTCTTTAGTCCTTCCTCCTACTCAATTGACTGATCGACCAGTACTCGATCCATTCGAGCAAGATTCTTGTTATGACCCAGAAGACCCTGGTCTCAGTATCCACATTCTATCTCCCATTTCAGAAGGTGAGACTCCCCAGACGGTTGAGAGCCAGCAAGAAGCCGATACATAACTCTTCTTTTTAAATTTCAAAGAGCCGTCGTTTTCGGCGTAAGATTATTGTATTCTAATGTTTGTTTCTGTGATTTTGCATAGGTCGTTTTGATCCCGAACCCACTCCAAGGAGCGATGACGCAATAGAGGAGAAGGGGAAAACAAGCGAGGCCACTCACGAGGGAGAGACTCCCGGTCCAATTTCTCAAGTGATTGAGGTGCTTGATGGGGATAAGTCTGAGACATCATCCCCTGTCGAAGGTAGATATGAAGTTGAGATTACAAGTGCCTCTGAGCACACTTCTAAAATGAGCATGAAGGAGAAGCTTGTGGAGGAAAAGAAAAAGACAGCTGAAATCAAAGTCGAGCCCCGAGTCATGGACCTAGCCGATCCTCTGAACAAGCCTTTGAAGGTCATCCTCCCTGGTGGGTCTAGGACATTAGAGGTCCCTCGTTCTTCCTCAGTTATCACCTCCTCACCAAGCAAAACTTCCAAGAGAAAATGCGTGGAGGAGGGGTCGTCAGAGAAGACGAAGGAGGACAAGAAAATGAGGAAGTCAAAGAAGTAGTTGTTACTCTCGTTCGACGAGAGTTAGTTTAGATTATGTAATTATTTTTTATTTATTTTCGTAGTCAATGTAAATAGACTTTTGACTCCGGGTTTTGGAGGAGTTGTAGTCGAACCTTATTTTGCATAAGTAAAACTTATTTCTTTTGTCCTTCAAATGACTTTCATCGTTCAGCTTTCTGTATAATTATGGTCGAAACCCAGGCCATTGTGAGTTATATAACCTCCAATTCATTTTCATATAAGTCAGAAATTCTTTGGAATTGTGCATCCTTTATTCCACGCTTCGGGTACTTAGAATATTTTTCAATCCGCAGGCCAGGGAGTCGTTGACTTCAAGTCATTTGTATCCTAGTCCGCACTCTGAGGACTTGGAGAATTTTAAGCCATTTATACTCCAGTCCGCACTCAAGGGACTTGGAGATTTCGAATCATTTATACTCTGATCGACACTCAGGGCACTTAGAGTACTCCAGTCCGCACTGAAGGGACATGGAGATTTTGAATCGTTTATACACCGGACCGCACTCAGGGGACTCAGAGTACTCCAGTCCGTAGTTAGGGGACTTGGAGATTTTGAATCGTTTATACTCCGATATGCACTCAGGGGACTCAGAGTACTCCAGTCCGTACTCAGGGGACTTGGAGATTTTGAATCGTTTATACACCGGTCCGCACTCTGGGGACTCAGAGTACTCCAGTCCGTACTCAGGGGACTTGGAGATTGTGAATCGTTTATACACCGGTCCGCACTCAGGGGACTCTGAGTACTCCAGTCCGTACTCGGGGGACTTGGAGATTTTGAATCGTTTATACTCTGGTCCACACTCAGGGGACTCAAAGTACTCTAGTCCACACTCAAAGGACTTGGAGATTTTGAATCGTTTATACTCCGGTCCGCACTCAATGGACTCAGAGTACTCCAGTCCACATTAAGGGGACTTGAAGATTTTTAAGTCGCTTATATGCTGGTCCGCTCTAAGGGGACTCAGAATAATCCAGTCCACACTCAAGGGACTTGGAGATTTCGGGATGTTCGCACACGTTCGTACGTCAGACAGAATAATGTAATCTAGTGGTTTGCCGTAGAGTTATCATACATTGAAACATCAATAATCATGGAAAAGATGGCTTCAAGCCTTTATTAATGAAAATAAGCTAAATTGTCTTATTACATGCCGAAACTAAGAATAAAAATATGAAAGAAATGGACTAACTATAATAATGCCACAAATGCTCGCTATTCCATGCTCACGGGAGTGTCGCACCATCAATGGTCGCTAGCTTGAAAGTTCCCTCTCCAAGCTTCCATTCAATGACGTATGGACCTTCCCATGCGGGATTCATATGCGATGGGACCGAGAAAACTCGTTTCAAAACGAGGTCACCCACATCAAAGATTCTTGGCCGGACCTTTTCATTATAATATCGAGCGACTCGGTGTCTATATGCAGCCGCTCTTAAATCCGCTTCTTCACGTTTTCCTTCAATGAAGTCCAGTGATTCCAGCAAAAGATCCCGATTCGACTCAGGGTCATAATGAGTTACCCGATGTGACGGAACTACAAGTTCTACGGGTATAACAGCTTCCATGCCATATGCTAATTCGAATGGAGTGTGGCCAGTCATGGCCTTGTGGGTGTTTCTATAAGCCCAAAGCGTTGTCGGAAGTTCATCCACCCACTTGCCTCTAGCATTTTCCAAATGCTTTTTTAATATGGACTTGATTATTTTTTTTTGCGACTTTCACTTGTCCGTTGGCTTTTGGATAAGCAACTGCTGTGAACTTTTTCTCGATGCCATATCCTAGGTAAAACTCTTTGAATTCTTTGCTTTCGAATTGAGTTCCGTTGTCTGTAATGATAGTCCGAGGAAGGCCAAAACGACATATAATGTTTCGTACAACGAAATTAATGACCTTTTTGGTGGTGATCGTGGCTAAAGGCTCTGCTTCTGCCCACTTGGTAAAGTAATCGACCGCAACTATCGCGTATTTCGCACCACCTTTGGATATGGGTAATGAATCGACTTTGTCGATCCCCCATATTACAAACGGCCAGGGACTAACCATTTGCGTGACTTCCGCCGGCGGAGCTCTCGGGATTTTCGCATACTTCTAGTATTTGTCGCATCTCCTTACATAGTCTGCAACGTCCCAATTTACAGTTGGCCAATAGTATCCATAGCGGATGATTTTCTTTGCTAATGTCTGCCCCTAGTATGATCACCGCATTCTCCTTCGTGGACTTGCCTCAGGACTCATTTTATCTCATCGTGGGCAATGCACCAGAGTAGGGGGGGTCCAGAATCCCCTCCGATAGATTATTCCGCCCTGCATTACATATCGTGAAGCCTTATGAATGACTTGTCATCTTTCACTCCTACTCTTGGGCAAGACCCTGTGTAGCAAGTATTGCTTGAATGGGGTCATCCATGATTTCTTCTCGATTTCTGTTTCTAACACGAAATCTAGCTCCATCATATTTATACTCGGAGCATGTAGGGTTTCAATGGGAACCGATCCCATTTGCTGTGCATCGCTAGTGCTCGTAAATTTTGCCAATGAATCGGCTTCTCTGTTTTGTTCACGCGGGACATGTGAAATGTCATAATATTCTAGATTTGCTAGCAGCTCTTGAACCCGTGCAAGGTATGGGGAAAGCCTCTGTCCCTTCGCTTGATAATCCCCCCGCACCTAGTGCACCACCAGTTGTGAGTCGCAAAAGATTTCAACATATTTTACCCCCAGTTGTCTGATAAGTCTCAGGCCAGCAATCAATGCTTCATACTCGGCTTCATTATTTGTCGCTGGGAATTTGAGCTTCAAAGCATAACAAACTGATCGGTTTTCAGGAGTCACAAGAACTATGCCAGCCCCCGAGCAACGGTCATTAGATGCCCCATCGGTATGCATCTTATATCGAACGGGAGGCATGACATTGTTACCGTTTGATTCGTCTGACATGGTGAATTCAACAATGAAGTTTGCTAGTGCTTGCCCTTATATAGCCCTTCGTGGTAGGTAGGTAATATTGAACTGACTCAACTCGATATTCCATTTTAACATCCTTCTAGAAGTTTTCGGTCTATGGAGTACCTACCGCAAGGGTTGATCGGTATAAACACTGATTGAGTGTGCCTGAAAGTATGGCCGGAGTTTGAGTGATGCAATCACCAAGCAATAGGCTAGTTTCTCAATCTTAGGATAGTTTCTTAATCTTAGGATAGTTTCTTTCTGCCTCCGTTAAATGTTTACTGACATAGCACACCGGCTTCTGAACTCGGTCCTCCTCGCGAACCAGATCCATACTAATAGCATGCTGGGACACAGCCAAGTACACGTACAACATCTCATGGTCTACTGGTTTCGACAGTATCGGGGGCCTTTCCAAATGCCTTACCAGAGCTCGGAAGGCTTCCTCACAGTCAGATGTCCACTCGAAATTTCTATTTCCTTTCTTTATTACATCGAAGAATGGGATACACTTATCTATGGCTCTGGATATGAATCGACTCAGCGCGACCACATTTCCATTCAAACTTTGCACTTGTTTTATAGTTTTAGGCACTTGTATTCCCAAATAGCTTGAATCTTTTCTGGGTTAATTAGCTTCGATTCGCCATGCATTCCCAATAAGACCCAAAAACTTCCCTGACGCAACACCAAAGAAACATTTCAAAGGATTGATCTTCATCCCATAGTGTCTGAGTATATCAAACATCTCTGCCAAGTCTCGAATGTGGTCGTTTGACTGTCGTGACTTCACGAGCATGTCATCCACATAGACTTCCATCGTTCTACCAATCTGGTCTTTGAACATTCGATTCACCAAATGCTGATAAGTTGCTCCCTTGTTTTTCAATCCGAAAGGCATTACTACACAGCAATATAGCCCCACGTATGTGATAAAAATGGTGTGTTCTTGGTCTGGAATGTGCGTCGGGATCTGATTATATCCCGAGTATGCATCCATAAATGACAATAACATGTGTCCAACCATAGAGTCGACGAGCTGGTCGATTCTGGGTAAAGGGAAAATATCCTTCGAGCATGCTTTGTTCAAATCAAAGTAATCAACGCAAGTTCTCCACCTCATGTTCGCTTTCCTTACTAGCACAGGGTTGGACACCCATTCAGGGTAGAGGGCGTCGCGTACGAACCCATTGGGTTTGAGTTTGTCCACCTCCTCTCTGGGAGCAGCAGACCTCTCTAGGTCCATGCCTCTCCTTTTCTGTTTTACAGGAATGTACTTTGGGTCTATGTTCAACATATGACTCGCTATAGTGGGAGAAATCCTACACATATCAGAATGTGTCCAAGCGAAAACATCCAGGTTCGCTCGGAGGAAATCAGTGAGATCCTCGGCCATTGACGGGTCGAGTTGCGATCCAATCTTAAGAACATGTGACGGGTCATCCCGGCTGACTGGAATGTCAATTGTCAGTTCGACCGGTGCTGCTTTTGCTTCCTTGGGTTCCCCATCATCATCTCTCGGATCTATGCCTCGATAGATCTGAGAGTGCCGCCCGAGCCAGGGCTCGGGTACTACTTGTCAATCGCTAGTATTTAGGACGCGGACGGAGCTGTCCGCAACCTTCTCTTTCTCTCACCGTTGGGCCTCTCTCAGCTCAGCCACATAACATGCACGACCAGTCGTCTGATCGCCATGCACCACTCCGGCTCACTTGTCTATTGGAAATTTTAACGTCAAACACCACGAGGGCCAAAGCGGCCCTAAACTCTGCCAGGGCCGGGCGACCCAGAAACACATTATATGGAGAATCAACATCTAACACTATGAACGATAGGATTTGCACCCTCCTGCGCTCACCTTCTCCCAGTTCAACTGGAAACTCAACATACCCCATCGCATCAGTCACTGCACCATTAAAGCCGTGGATACGGGCTTTAGATGGCTTTAAATCTTTTGTCTCCATCTTCATTTGGTCATATGCCTTTTTGAAGATGATTTTTACGGAGCTTCTACAATCAATTAAAATTCGTTTTACATATAATGGCCCGATCGTCGCAGATATGACCATCTGATCGATGGTAGGAGCCTTCACCTTGTCCGCATCTCAGCTCCTAAACACTATATCGTATGTCATCATGCGCTGCTGCTTTGTGGGGGTCCCATCCTCCACATTCAAACAACACTCATAATCCGCATGCCTCAAGGAGTTAGCATATCGCTACATCTCCTGCCAATTCTTGTCTGTAGGGTAAGGTCCACCGACTATCGTGTTTTTGACCAATCTACCCATGGCTCGGGCAGGTTCCTTTGGTTGGTGCGGAGCCGGTCTGTGGTCTGGTGTTCCTTGTCTACCCTCTTGTGGGTTCTTGACAAATTCCTACAGCTTTTTCTGTCTGATCATCTTTTCTATGGCATCGTGGAGGTTTCTACACTCCTATGTATTGTGCCCATATGTTTCATGGAAGCGACAGTACTTCCCCTCTGCTTCTGTTCCTCTGTGGACTTCTTTGGGCATGGCATTCTGTATTGAAAAGTGTTACAAGTTGACAGTTAAATATTCTATAGAGATGCATTCAGTGGGGTGTATTCCTTGTAAGTTGGAATCCTTGGCCGCCATTTCCTTGCTTCTCTTTTCTTTCCGAGATTTCCTCCTCCAGACGCTTTAGATTGCCCAGGCTTGTTCTGGACGTTGACTTGAACCTTTCTCGAGTTATTGCCGGATTGTTTTACGGCGATGTTGCTTTTCACAGTCTCTTGAACAGGCCCTGGTGCCTTATCTCGCCTCGTCCGCCTGACTTCTTCTCTTCTTATGAGTTAATGAGCCTTTGAATAGAAATGCTCCAGCGTTGTTAGAGGCTTTCCTATTGACCAATCTCCAAACTCTGAATCTGGATCTACACCTTGCATTACCGCCATCAGAACTGCATGGTCGTTAGGGTTGCTTACTTCAGTAGCCGTAACATGAAATCTCTACAGGTACTCTTTCAACGACTCCCCCGGAGCCTGGATTACACTTGATAGGGACATTACATCCTTGGGACGAATGGCATGTATCCTGAACTGTTCTACAAATTTTGTCGCCAATTTGTCGAAGCTGGATAAAGACCGTGGGGGGAAGTCGAGTGAACCACATGGTGGCGATTCTGGATAAAGTAATTGGAAAGCATCTAAACTTGGTCGCGTCATTTGCTCTAGTTGAATCCATCATCCATTCGTACCTCATCACATGCTGCCTAGGATCGGTCTTTCCTTCGTAGACCGGGATAGTTGGCATGCTAAACTTCCTGGGATACTCCGCCTGTAGGATAGTATCAGTTAATGGAGTATGACTCCTGGATATCCCCAAAATTTCGTTGGTTAATCCTTGATTTTCTTTCATTAGCTGCCTGACCATAGCTGATAAGTCCGGATTTTATATGGAGGATGGAAAGTTGGGCTCTGTTCTACGGGACCGCTCGGTTTGATGTCCCCTCTGTTGGCGATCTGCCAGATGTGTACCTTGAAGACTAGCTTCATTAGGGTCTTGGTGAGCCAGACGTCCGGTCTCCACATCCGCTCCAGCTTCGATGTTCCCTGCTCCGGCTTGGGTGTGGTCTCCAAGATGTGAGTGATCCCTAGTTGATAGATCAGTAGCACCTGCTTATGCAGTTTCGGTTTTACGCCGTCTACTCCTAGTAGGTTCATCGGATGAGGTCGAACTATCAGATGAAGAGTAAGGAATGAGGCTACCTCCAGCATTCTGATGTTGTTGCTATGTAAGCTGTGTCATGAGGTTAGCGTTAGCTTGAATTTGTTCAGCAAGTTGCCTTCTACTTTCCATGAGTTCTCCCATTAGGTCATTGAACTCCGTCCTAGTGACAACTTCCGTCTGGTTATGAGCTCCGGCAGACCTTAATCCATGATTAACTTACTGATTGCTAGGTCCTATCTGTTGTACGCTAGTAGTCTCGTTGACGTCTGCGTTATGAGAGGCTGATCAGGTATGTGGTCTTTCCATAGTAGAGTTGTTGGTCGAAACTCTGAGTAGATTCAACGGATGTCCTGTAAATCAGTCGGATCTCCTTCGGGGGATTTATTCAATCCAGTGGCTACAAAGCAGATCCTAACGGCCTGAGAAGTCGATTCTCAGTGAAAGCACCAAAATGTTAGCACCAGAATTGGTCACTAACACCCTTAGGAAGGATTGTGTAGAGAGATGAATGAAGAAAGTAAATTAAAAAAAAGAACCGTATGCTAAATTAGATGCAAAAACAAGAAACCGGATATATAGTGGTTCAGCGTAATTGCATGTGTCCACTTTAAGTCTTGATCTTTATTACTTTCATAAGTGATTGAATACAGATACAATCTGTACTATAAAGACTTGGATACAAGTATTAAGTAAAATAGAGCGAGTCTTGAAAGCAGCAGAGTCTCCCCGGTGTTCTCGAAAAAAGGTCCATTTCACTGTGCCCCATCCCTTCTATTTATAGACGAAGATGGGTAGGACCTCCCTAATGGGCCTAGGAGCAAGATACCTCAGCCCATGATGAGTGACTTTTGTGTGCCGAGCCACAAATGCCAAGCCACATATCTAAGCCGATTGGTATCTATATGCCGAACGAGGCAGTGCATTGAGTGAAGTGTGTCGGCCGAATGAGGCTTGAATGCCGAATGAGGCTGGAAGGCCGAACGAGGATTGTGTGCCGAATGTGGTACGAATGCCGAGCGAGGCTGGAATGTCGGTCGAGGCTATAATGATGGTCGAGGCTTCTGCCAAACGAGGTTCATGCCAAATGAGGCTCTATGCTGAGCGAGGCTAGAATGCCGAACGAGGCTGGGATGCCGAGCGAGGCTTGAATGCCGAACGAGGCTGGAATGCCGAGCGGGGCTGGAATGCCGAGCGGGGCTGGAATGCCGAACGAGGCTCATGCCGAATGATACTCCCAATGTCAAACGGTGCTTATGCCGAGCCTCTTTTTACATGGTCAAACATCCAGGTAACAAAAATAATTCAATTTGAAAACCTATCTTTCAAATATGATGGAATTGGCCTTTGATATATATTTCATTAACTTCGGAATTGCTGTAAAACATTATAAACGCCAGGTAGTACGCTTCTTTTGGAGTTCGAATTTTTTTTGGATGAATAGTGATTTATATTGCCTATAAATAGATGACCAAAATTGCCAAACCCTAGAAAACTAGGTCTATCCGCCACTAATATCCAATGGCCGAAAATAGCCAATCTTCTTCCTCGATTTCTAGTCAATCCATCCACTTTCATAAATAACCCTCAACTATAATATCGTAGAGCTTAACGAGAGCTACAAATCCAACGGTCATGATTGGATATGGTGAATCGGATTGGCTACAATCCTCGCTCAAAGGCTATGCGTTCAAGCATGAAAATCGAGGTGAATATAGCATCAAGTTCGCCGTGCCTCTGGCGGTAGGGGATGGGCATCAATTTCATAGTTTCTGATCGTTAAATAGTCAAGCGTGGAGGTCGCGGTCAATTTATGAACGAAGGCATATTGGGTTTCATTTGCGTGCAAAGTTCCTGGAGCACGAACGCATGAGGAAGAAAAGAGGGATGTGGCCTGGATCTGTGGGAGTTGAAATCAACGGCCCTGACTAAATGTAGGGTTTAAAAAAAATTAATTATATTGTTTTATATTCAAATCTTATAAAATGTATAACTTATTCATATGAGGTCGAAATTGGATGAAACGAATTGCATTGGATTTGTATTGATAGCACTACATTTTGGAGCTAGATTAGAGTTGATTGGAGGTGTTACAAATTTTTGTTAAAATTTAACGCTCGTTTAATTTTAATCAAAATAAATCACCACAACAGCAAAAGCAACCAAAGTGAATAAACTCACTCTTTCTGACCCACTTATATTTTTGAATAAGTGGGAATAAATTTATTTTATGTTGTTTGATGATTATTTGGATGTTATGCTATAGTAGTTATTAGTTGGATGTATTCCTGATTATTGGAGCAGATTAGACCGTATACGTTCCCGTATACGAGCAGATGACCCTTTGCACGCACATTTGCCTCGAAGCAGGCATTGTACATATTTTCTAATATGTATATCTGTTGCAAGTGACAGGTTGGAGGAATCCAACAGGATTCCCCATTATGCTTGATGTTTATTTACACTTATTGTTATATATTTTGTATTTTGTGATGTTTGATGTGATGGATGCCATAATTACCACTATTGATGTGAATTCCCTTATTTAGTACTTTTGCAGTATTGGGCCATATCTTTGGAAATTAAAAATATTAAAATGATGATTTCAATTTATTAAGGATTTCAAAGTAATTTTGGAAATATATACGTTTTTAATCATTTTTGAATTGTTAAAGAAATGAATTTATTTAAAATGAATAAAAAGTATACTTTTTACGTTATAAAAACTATGCTTTTGCGAAATATTTTTAATATGATTTTTTAAATATAAAGTTAATGATTTTGTAAAAAGTTAAATTGAGAATTTTGATTTTATTATAAATGGTTTGTATATAAGATTTATAAAATTGATATTTTATAAGTAAAAGTAATGGAATTGCAAACGAGTTTTATAAGGGTTTAAATGAGATGTATAAAGTAAGGAATGCTATTAATAAATAGATTTAAGGAAATACATTTTATAAATGGGGTTTTATAAATTATAGAAATGGGATTGTAATTAAATTTGTATATGGATTTGTAATTAAAGTTTAGAAATGAATTTATAACGGACTTTATAAATAATGAGATTACAATAGAATGAATTTAAATAAAGAGATTTATAAGTATATAAGCTTATAATGGGATTTTGGTATATAAATGAGATAAACGGATAACTGGTTAATAAAGGGATTTTATAAATGGAAGTTTTTATAAAATAAAAATGTGAATTACACTATTTTATAAATGTGAAAACAATTAAATTTTATAAGCAAAATATGGATTTTTATAAAAGGAATTATATTCACAATTTTGGACAGTGAATAATATTTTAAATTAAATGTGTAGAAGAATGAATTTGATAAGAGAACTATTTTCACGATTTTGGACAGTGGAAAATCCTATAAAAAAATGAATATTTTGGAAAGTGATATTATAAAATAGATTCAAATGGTTTGAAATAAAATAATTTGTACCGTTGTGTATCTGATTATTGTTGATGTATGCTCGTGGCCATGGATAAAGGTCAGTAACGAAGGGAGTGATGACATATTCGGTACTATCTAGGGATAGGTAGGCCGGCCTTGTGTTGATTTATGCGGGTAATATCTGCTCCCTAGATACATCCCTCTAAAGGTGTACGGAGTTGGTTCGGAAAGGTAGTCCCTTCACCCAGTTATTTGTAGGAAAATCCAAAATCCAATGGGCGCCTACCATTTTATATTGTAGAAAGACTTGTATTATATGTTGGAATTTAATAATGTAACAATTTCAGCTATTTTAATATTATTTTATAATAGACACTATTATAATATAATTGAATTTGATATGAAATGTTTTGGTTATCGTAAGTAGAAACTTTGTTGATATTTATTTGCGACGTGTTCTTACGAGACACCTTTTATTTTGGTAAAGAAAAGTTTTGATAACTTTATAAATTTAGTTAAGGTGTGTTTTCTCTTACTGGTTTACCAGACTGATCTGGGCTTTCTTCCCTTTCAATGCTCAGGTCAGACCGACTATATTTACAGGTTTAGATTTGGCGCTTTTAGAGCTTCAATAGGTAAGCTAGAGATCTTCACATCATATACACATATCAGTTTATTTTTCTGCTGCTTTGCATTTTTGTTGTTGTAAATTATCTGCATTTGTGAGGACAAGTTAAACCGACATAATATTATCATTTATTATTTGTTGTGTTTAATAAAAAGTTGTTATTATTATAAATTTAAATAAGATGAATAAATTTGGAATTAATCTTATATAAGTGAAGTAAAAATAGTGGAATTACATAAGTATAAATTTATAAATAGAAGGATTTTAAAAAAAAATTAAAGTACCGAATTCAGTATAGTTGCTAGGAAATAAAAAGGATAAAGACGACCGCATTATCAGTAACATTTTTGAGTTTTCATAATGGATTTGCTACCAATAGTAAATTGACAATTGAAGTTTTGTGTCATAAACTAGTTTTGAATTTAAAATCCAAGTATGGTTTGATAAATAAAGGAAAATAAGGTTGAACTTATAAATTTGAAATTAAGATATAGAATTATAATCTAACTTAAGTAAATGCAAAAAAACTGAATTCCGTATGAAATGAATTAGATAAATATTCAAAATGAATTAAATTAAAATGAATATAAACTGAACTAATAAAGTTATTGTGTGACCATGAATTGAAAATTTGAGAATGTGAATAAACTTAAGTAAACCAGTTATATAACTTGAAAATTTAAAAAGGATGAGTCAGTTGAAAATTTTGAAATTTCTAAATATGAAAGTTAAGAAATGAAATCATAATCTGAATTATAAGATGGGATTAAACTTAAGTAATATAAAATGAAGTTTGGAAAGAAATCTAAATTAAGTAATATAGAATGGAACTGAAATTTGATATCGGAAGTAAACGTATGAACTGAAGTAATAGAATGTAACTTAAATTGTGAATTAAATAAATGAAGATTAACTTAAGTTAAATGAGCTAAGTGAAGAAATTGAAATGAATATAAACTTGAGTTATAAATGAAATTCAACTTTAGTTGTAAAATGAATAAGCAATTGAATGAATGAATGAATTAAATTGAACTAGTAAAATAAATTAGTTAGTTGAATATGATTTCAAATGTTGTTTGTATAAATCGAATATAACTTAAGTTGTGAACTAATAGTAAACAAAAGAAGTGTTGTATAAAAATATTAGAATGAATTTAAGTAAGAATTGGATGGATTGGTTGTTAAGATTTAGCAGCATTTAAGAAAATATACTAAAGTGAAGAATGAATGTAAACTGATGGAAGGTAAATTAATTGAATACTAAAAAATTGGAAGTTAATGAATTGAATGTTAGTAACTTAAATTGGAACTAACCGAATATGAATGAAATTGAAAGTTAAATAAGAATGTTGGTTAATGGAAATAAATTGAGTGTAAATCCATTAAAGTTAATGAAATTGAAAGTTTGTAAATTGAATGATAATAATCGAAAGTAAGTCATTTGAATTAAATTAGAATGGATGAAACTTTGTGGAATGTAAACTATTTGAATATTAGCAAACAAATTGAAGTGATGAATGTAGGTGAATGTAAATCAGTTAAAGGGTAATAAGAAATGGAAGTGAATAAAACTAATTGGATGAGAATCAAATGAAAGCAATACGAGAATGAATGTAATAAAACTATTGTTAGTAAAATTGAATGCGAATTAGTTGGATGAAAACCAAATAGTAAATGAATGAGTTGATTTGTTGGTTATTAGATGGATGTTAGATGGGTATTAGTTGTTTGATGGTTGCTTATATTGCGTGTGTTTAATTTCCATGTGATTATTGTATTAGTATATGTTATATATTGATATTATGTGCTATATTTATGTACTTATTGTTTGTTGAGTGTTTAGTAGGAGCGAATGGCGTTTGCTTCGCAATTAGAGCTCGCTTTCGTGCTATATTAGCCGCATATGCTCGCTAAATAATATATAAGGTACATACCTCGGATCACATATCGTACTATTATATTTTTTTCCCCTATGGGATGCCTCATCCTAGAATATAAGATGTATATTTGTGATATTATATATATTGTGACTTTTTCGGTCGAACCGCGCAAAGGAGGCTCTAGCGAATTTTTTTGAAAATTTAAGGTGTTTGAATTTTTTTGAAAATTTTGGATTTTTTTTATAACTAAAAATCTTAGTTTTGAGTTATAATTTGAAATGATATAAGTTAATAACTATAAATGAATTTGAAAACTTAGAAAAGTCTTTATAAAAAAAGAAGTTGTAACTATTGATTTTGTGAAAAGCTAAACACTTAAAAGAATTGATAATCTATTTCAACTAAATTATTTTGAAAGTTAATGGAGTTGTAGCTTCTTTTCTTACTTAGTAATTTCGAGGACGAAATTCTTTTAAGGGGGGAAGAACGTAACAACCCAGTTTTGTAATCATTCAAATTTGGAATATTTAATTGATTTTAAATATTCCAAAGTAAAATTTATTAGTTGAATAACTTATATTTCAAATATAGCGATTCATTTGGATAATTAAATGGTTAATTTAATATTTGAAATTGTGTAAATAACTGAAATTTGAATTTATTAAGTAATGAAAATGAATTATAAAGTTGATTTAAATTCTATTTGAATTAGAGTTAAGTTAGAGAAATTTTAAAATTAATTTTAAAAGTTAATTTATAGAAATTGGAAATTTTAATATTTCATTAACGTGTAAAAATAGATATTTTTGACATTATCTCGGATTTCGACGAAACCATTTTCGTTGGTTCCATAATAGTTAGTTATTATTGGATTTCAAATTTCGGGTCAATCGGACTTACGTTTGGTCGTGGGAAGCTGAAACGCCTATAAATTTATTTAAGTAATTTTGATTAAAATAATTCGATTCGAAAACCTATCTTCCAAATATGATAGAATTGGTCTCCAATATATATTCTATTGTGTTCGAAATAAGGGTAAGACATTATAAACGCCAGGCAGCATGCTTCGTTTGGAGTATGAATTTTTTTTGGATGAATGGTGTTTATATTGTCTATAAATAGTGGACCAAAATTTGCCAAACCCTAGGAAACTAGGTCTAGCCACCACTAATATTCAGTGGCCAAAAATAGCCAATCTTCTTCCTCTATTTCCGATCAATCCATCCACTTCATTGAAAACCTTCAACTACAATATCGTAGAGCTTGACGAGAGCTAAAAATCCAACGG
The DNA here is from genome assembly GCA_030765085.1 of Allium cepa. Classification (NCBI taxonomy): domain Eukaryota; kingdom Viridiplantae; phylum Streptophyta; class Magnoliopsida; order Asparagales; family Amaryllidaceae; genus Allium; species Allium cepa. Next base: position 476,061,535 of record CM060932.1, read on the forward strand.
TCGTGTTTGGATATTGTGAAGCGGATTGGTGACAATCCTCGCTCAAAGGCGGTGCGTTCAAGCATGAAAATCGAGGCAAATATGGCGCCAATCTCGCAGTGCTTCTGGGTGGTGGTGCAGTAGGAGATGGGCATCAATTTGCTAGTTTCTGATCGTTAAATGGCCAAGCGTGGAGGTCGCGATTAATTTATGAATGAAGGTGTATTGGTTTTCATTTGAGTGCAATGTTCCTGGAGCACGAACGCGTGAGGAAGAAAAGGGGGATGCGGCCTGGATCTATGGGAGTTGAAATCAATGGCCCTGATTAAATGTAGGGTTTAAAATAAAAAAGAAGAAAATTTGACTATATTTTTTTATATTCAAATGTTATAAAATGGATAACTTATTTATACAAGGTTAACTTAGACGAAATGAATTGCATTGGGTTCATATTGACGAGCGCTACATTTTAGAGCTGAATTGGAGTTGATTGGAGCCATTGAAAAGGATGGTTAAAATTTAACGCTCGTTTATTTTTAATTGAATAAATCATGCAACGGTGAACGCGACCAAAGTGAGTAAAACTCACTCTTTCTGACCCGCTTATATTTTTAAGTAGGAATAAATTTATTTTATGCCATTTGATGATTATTGGATGTTATGCTATAGTAGTTAGTAATTGGATATATTCTTGCCTATTGGAGCAGATGAGAACCTATATGTTCCCATGTATAAGCAGATGATCCTTTGTACGTGCGTCTGCCTCGAAGCAAACATTGTACATATTTTCCATTATGTATATTTGTTGCAGGTGACAGGTTAAAGGGATCCAACAGGATTCCTCATTATGATTGATGTTTATTTATACATATTGTTATATATGTTGTATTATGTGATGTTCGATGTGATGGATGCCATGATTTCCATTATTGATGCGAGTTCCCTTATTTAGTACTTTTGCAGCACTGGGCCATATTTTTGAAAATTTAATATATTAAAATGATGATTTCAATTTATAAAGGATTTCAAATGATTTTGAAAATATATATGTTTTTGATAATTTTTGAATTGTTAAATAAATGGATTTATTTTAAATGAATAGAAAGTATAATTTTTATGTTATAAAAACTATGACGATCCTGAGTCGACCTTCCAAAATCGGCACCGAATACGATACTCATATTCCAATGCCGCAGATCCAAACGTCGAATCTGGTGCGCCGGAGCTTATAACACTATTAAGTACAATACAGCGGAAGAAAAGAATATCAATATATATAGCATTGATACAATGATAGATACAACATTCGATATAATATGATACAACAGAATGATACAATGAATATCAACATTATCAGAGATACAAGAAATAGCAGCGGAAAGATAATGATAACATCAACAACGGAACAATATCTTCAATAGAATGCATCCCCAAATCCAAAGCTAGCTCGATCCAACATCACGTGCCACCTAGACAAGCAAGTCTCGTCCATACCCAAAGACTGGACTAAAACGAGATAATCTACTAAACCTGACTATATGAAAAACCCAACTCTAGACTGCCCGTGTGGAAAATTATGGGCACCCAGAGTTTAGGATAGGAACAATAAACTCCAAGTCAGTCATCGGACTGGTATAAGTAACAAAAACAGTTGGTCTTTTAAAACAGACAACAAAGAAATTAAATTGAAATCTGCAATGCTTTTTAGAAAATGAAACTACCATAAGGCCTCCCACCGCACACACCACGCAAACGCAAAATTGGAGGAGATTTCTCCTTATGATAGTCAAACATGCTTGATATGGGAAAATTTCTGATATTATTATTATAAATGCACAGTGGAAAACATTTCGAAAGTATAATATTAATCTTAGCCAGCATAGACATTTCGAACTATGCCTACTATAGCTACCATCCAAACAGTGGGACGCCACCACAAGTAGATGGCAGGTTCTACAACTAAAACCATACAGGGCGCGTATTGTTTTGATTGGATTTCCAACAAATGGTCGGGCTAAGGAACTTCCCACTGTCCATGGGTACGCCTTTGGCGGGACGTCCCGAGAACCTAATCGGATCTCTGCCAACACAAGGCCGGGTTACCTCTGTAACTAGGTAACTACTTCTCGAGCATGCCACCCCCCGGTCCTTTGGGACCTTTATCCGAGACGCCTCTAAACCACAAAGCAACAACCACACAGAAATGAGATTGAAGCCCACTGCATAGGTAAATATCTGGACTCCATACCATGATACTACCCTTTACCAGAAGGGAATGACACACCCTAAAGGGCGCGACCCTCATAACCTTGCTCTGATCACAAATGATCAACAAATGACCATTAATACACAGCAGCACTTAACATTCCACACTACCAAATTGGGAGTATATTGCTGATAACCTTCAACTACATAACCTCTGAGCTCGTCGTCTCAGAGAAGGGTGTTAATCTAAGAGAATAAATTCTCCGCCACCAACAGATATGTATTTGAAAGAAATCTGCTTTATATCTCAAAGTGTAGTGTCAGACATACAACCATGCAAGTCTGTTTCGGGTTCGAACAGAACCGAAGGCACTTCCAAAGAAGCCCTTGAAATCCTGGTATTCACAATCCCGATCGGACTTCCCATCACTTAGGGAGAACCCTATATCGGAGAAACTCAATGCAGAGTCAATCGATAGGTTATTCTATCGTTCTCACAAATACCCGGTCTTCACCACCGGTCTTCAAATGCAATCCATAACAACGTATCATTATTCGAAATGGTTTATATGACACAAGGTCCTCTCCCGGCTAAACCGAATAATGAGCGCAATATTTAAAATATATGGATATGGGATTTCAGTTAAGTCACCACTTATAAAACCCAAAACCTTTCTTCAAATGGTTAAACGAATTACCATTTCAAATCTTTAAACAAAAAGATTCGTTTCACAAAGTTCACACAGTTTCACCAAGATCCATTTACGGATTTCCAAACAATTTCCATTTCAATTGGATTAACTTGTTAAATCTTTAGTTACAAAGATTTAAATTACAGCTTTCAAACTGTTTCGATACCATGGAAATTATTTTCATTTTTAAACTAGAAGTCCTTTTAACTCAAATTGGAAATTCATTTCTTATGTGAACACTTCAATTATTTGAAAACAAATAGTTTTCGTTTCAGAAGAATCCAATTATATTTGCACGAGTTAAAGCTTTTGAATTTAAATTCAAATTTCCCAAATCAATACATTTAAGATGGTTTAACCCATATATAATTTGTATAACATCTTTAATCCCTAGTTTCAAATCATAGAATTCAATTTCAAAAATTGAATTTGAATTTAAATCAAATTATTTAAATTTCAAAGCGTTATCAAGTTATTCAAAAATAATTTTTATCTTTGAAATTTCATTTCAAAAGCTTTTCACATTTAACCCGATTCCATTTCCAAACCATTTGAATTCAAATTGTCTATTTTGAAATCATTTCAAAAATAAGCGACTTAATCGATTTCCTCGTGAAATCCATATTTTTGTGTGTATGGTGTGGTCCAGGGGTTTAACACAATAGTGCAACAACATCATCATCACAGATCAAAACACAGAAATATAGTTGATAAGCGGTATAAACAATATATAGCACAGTAAATTTTTAACCGAAAACCCTATATTCGCTTCGACTTAAAAATCCTTGCATTAGAAAAATTCTTTAGCATTTTTCCTGTCATCAAAAAGTATCAAGCAAGATCCAACATGAATTTCAACATCTAAAATTAGTTGAATCATCGGATAATCTCAAAAAAACATTTTCGGTTCTCTTTGAAACTGCACCTTGAATATTGATCTAAAAATCATCACTCTTGTTTTAAAAATCTTAACTTTGTATGTTAAATCAAGATATGGGATCAAATTCACAAATTAAAACATTCGGATTTTAGCTTATGATTTCTTTTCACTGTAACTTGAATAAACAGTATATATATCATACTGTTAAACTTCAAACAAATTTCCAGTCCCTTGATCTAAGATAAACAAACTTAATTAGCTTCAATTTCTACGTTTAAATTGGTTTAAATGAAGAAATATTTTAAATGAAGAAATATTAGTTTTCTTTCACTTCTTTGCTCGTAGCTTTAAGAATACTGGAGATCATCACATATTTAAATTTCCAAAAAGCATCCCAGAACCACATACTACAATATATAGCAACACAAGACATACAGGAACTAATTACCAACTTAAACTTTAAAAATTATATGTTTACTCACTATATTTTCCATAAGAAAGAATAGAGGGGCTTTATTTTTGACATAGGCTTTGAAACTGCAAGCTGAAATCTTTTTCCTTGATTCTCTGGTTTGTATGAAGTTGTATAGTGATCAAGTTGAGATTTTGTTTAAGTTTAGATGGTATTCACTTCAGATTTTACTTAGTTTTGAATGGACGAGCTGATGATGAAGATGATTAATATATGGAAGAGTGTACAGGGTGATGCAATTTTCTTGTATAGGGTGATATATATTATTTTGTACACAGGTCAGAGATACTTTTTTTCTTTAAAAATGGTGGCTGATATGATCTTGTTGTGGTGGCTAAATATCCAAGCATTAATTGCTTTGTACAAATCTATACTTGAATATATATATTTTTCTTTGTCTTTAGTCTTGTTTTCAAAAGCTTATGCATATCATTTTCGGCTGATATGATATTTTTATTTTTATTTGTACACACTTATCTTTATATAGTTGAAAGTATTATATGTTTAAATTTTATGTACACACTTGTATACATCCTACTTTTGCCTTACTTCATTGCATACTTACTTGTATTCCTTTATACAACTTATTTTCAATCTATTTTTTTTTACTTCTTATATTGATTCCTACTTAAATCATTCAATTTAAACCATTTACTTAAACTTTAAATTCAAAAATTAAATTAATTATCAATTTAAACATATTTAAAATCTGGGATCGTTACAGATTCCCCCTTAAAGAAATTTCGTCCCTGAAAACAACAAAGATAGATACACAAAGATAGAGAAACAATTTTCCAGGTCAACAAGATATCTATTCTGTATCTGGCTTACCAAATTAGAATATCAACAATATGAGAACAAACTCATTCAATACTAAACAGGATACTCGGGACATCAGTCTACGAATATGCAGGGCACTGGTTAGTTCGAAGGAATAACTAACCACTCGTAAAATATATCCGGTCCCAAAAATAGACAGATATATGGATACAATTTCAAAACTTTTATTTTAGAAACTAAAGTATACCTATCAACCATAGCATTCAAAGCAACCAATTCATCCAAACAAACAATTATGGCTTATTTGGAGTTTATGTCCCATGCAAATATATCAAATCTTCTTCCTGGATCTACCAGGAACCATCGAAGAATCGAAAAGAGATGCTGAACAAAAGAGATTGATAGATGGATTCAATCTTCTACAATTTCTCAACCACAAGATATGGATTCCAAACTTAGGTTGAAACACCCAAAGTATATACCAACTTGTCCCTCTTCGGACTTTGATATTGACAAGAAATTATTATAGAATTTCAAATTTGGTTTAAACAAAATCGTTTTATCGATTCAATTCAAATTTAACTTCATATTCTAATAATCAATTTAACTCAATTTAAAATTTCCAATTTATTTAGAATTTTCAATTCCAAATTTCAAATACAATAAGTTTAGAACGAAAAACTGATAAGAAACCGATGAAGATACGAAGTGAGGATTTCCTACAACGATTCGTAGGGTCACCATCACACTGAAACTTCTCCTTGTAGCTGCTACGAAGCAAAAAGAAATTGGGAAGACGAATCTAAGGAAATTGATAGAGAAAGATTATTTCCGCTATTGCATGGTATCGATCATTTATAGTGGTACTCCCATGTCCCCTATCTCGTTCTCTTCTTGCACTCATACTCACTATCAGTGGATAGTAAGAGAATTACTGAGGCATTCGAACGGATATCTTAGGGATATACTCATTCTAGGGTTTACTTCACCCTATCTCTAATGAGTTACTTAATGTGTTATACTCCTGAGCCAAAGTTTTACCTCTCAGCTCTGATACCAAATGTGACAATCCTGAGTCGACCTTCGAAAATCAACACCGAACACGACACTCATATTCCAATGCCGCAGATCCAAACGTCGAATCTGGTGTGCCGGAGCTTATAACACCATTAAGTACAATACAGCGGAAGAAAAGAATATCAATATATATATAGCATTATACAATGACAGATACAACATCTGATATAATATGATACAACAGAATGATACAATGAATATCAACAATATCAGAGATACAAGAAATAGCAGCGGAAAGATAATGATAACATCAACAACGGAGCAATATCTTCAATAGAATGCATCCCCAAATACAAAGCTAGCTCGATCCAACATCACGTGCCACCTAGACAAGCAAGTCTCGTCATACCCAAAGACTGAACACCAGATAATCTACTAAACCTGACTATATGAAAAACCCAACTCTAGACTGCCCGTGTGGAAAATTATGGGCACCCAGAGTTTAGGATAGGAACAATAAACTCCGAGTCAGTAATGAGACTGGTATGAGTAACAAAAACAGTTGGCCTTTTAAAAAAGACAACAAAGAAATTAAATTGAAATCCGCAATGCTTTTTAGAAAATGAAACTACCATAAGACCTCCCACCGCACACACCATGCAAACGCTGAATTGGAGGAGATTTCCCCTTATCATAGTCAAACATGCTTGATATGGGAAAATTTCTGATATTATTATTATAAGTGCATAGTGGAAAACATTTCGAAAGTATAATATTAATCTTAGCCAGCATAGACATTTCGAACTACGCCTACTATAGCTACCATCTAAACAGTGGGGCGCCACCATAAGTAGATGGCAGGTTCTACAACTAAAACCGTACAGGGCGCGTATCGTTTTGATTGGATTTCCAACAAATGGTCGTGTAGGATCGATTTCACCCTAGAGGGGGGGTGAATAGGGTGATAGTATAAATTAATAAAATTAATTGCGGAAGCCTATAAAATAATTTCAACACAGATCACAGAACAATAGCAGTACAGATAATAGCAGAATAATAAATGCAGAAATAGAACGACACAGAATTTACCCAGCTTCGGCAAAATCCTGCCTACGTGCTGCCCCCAAGGTTTCTACTAGAAATTAGATAGTCAAACGCTTACACACGTAAACTCGCGACACCCGCTATCGACTAAACCTAACTCTACGCTCAAAACCCTGCCACAGCTCAGCCACTGAGTTGCGAATTCTCAAACTACGCCACGTAGTTTGTCCCCTAATCACACGACTAGTAATTACAACGATTTAAAAAGAGTTTAAATTTAAAAACAAATTTAAAAAAAATATTAAAATTTAAAGCCCTTTTTTTTAATAAAACTAAGTCCTTAATTAATCAAGGTCCGTCCCTTTCATTTCTTCTGCCCGTTCCTTTTTCTTTTTGCTTCTGTAAAATGGCGGCCTCGCTTTCGTTCCTCTTTGTGCTCTGAAATTAGGGCCTGTAAAGAGTCGAAGATGCTGACTTTATATTGATCGATCGAATTTGTGATTTTCGTCCTTTGGCCTGTCGATCGACTGTCTCCTTGTACCTTACTTCGGCTACTTCGATTGATCGAGTTCTTTCCTTGCTTCGGTATGTAATTTATGCTTTTGTGCTTTTCTGTTATTCTCAATTGAACTCTGATGGTTTTGAAATTGTCGATGATGATTGTTTATGTATGAGTTCGATCTCCTTGAATTGCGTTCGTCTGATTTGTTCAATATTTAGCTTCGGCCATTTGATTTCGTTTGGATGTTTGAGATTGATTCTGACTTCTTCAATTCGTATATATTTTGATTGCTTGACATTCACGGCATTGATCGATTTCGTGATGACCATGGTTTCGAAATTGACTTGTTCGTTTGAGACGATTTCGACTTGTTCAAAAACGTATATTTTTGATTTTGCTTGGTCGACTCGGTTTAAAATACTCGGCTTTGAAATTGTGATGATAGACTATGTTTTCGTGATTTTCACTGACTTGATAAGATTGTATCCTTCCACGGCTTGACTCTCCGATGTTTCTTCCGTTGACTGTGACTTGTTTACTTCGTCTTTGACTCTGGTTGTTCCTGCATTCATGGTTTTGCTTCGACCACTGTCTTGCATTTTTGCTTGAGTACTGGGTTGCTCCAACTGTCCCTGTACTTAATGTTGTGCGCTTAGCACTGAGCTTTATATATTTGTAAATGGTTTTGTTCATTTCATTTGATTTTGTTTGCGGTCATGTTTGCTGTGTCACTTACAAAAATTGGTGCATTTGTTGCACTGTGCATTGAGCATTGTCACTTGTACCTTGGTCTTAAGCATTGCTGTGTCATTGAGCATTGTTGTGTCCATATTGTATTCGATACTGTTGCATTGTTGTTGTGTTATGTAGTAATCTAGTTTCTGGCCACTGGTTCATTGTTTCATTTGGTTACTGGTTATCTTGTGGCATTGTTCGTCATTCTGTGCACTTTGGCCATTTTGATTTTTGACTTCTTCGACTTGTACTTTGCTATTTCAGATTTAATTTGGCCTTGACTTTGTTTTGAAACATTTGTCAGTAGCTCACTTTTTTGAGTTGAAACTTCATTATATATATATTTGATAATGATGTATTGCACTGCATTTGTATTCTGATTCATCCTTCAAGTCAGTGAACATTTTTTCTGGTTTGAGCTTCTGTTTCACTAGTATTAGTGATGTTGCAACTGGTTTGGGCCTGATTTTGTTTTAGCATACTTGGTGGTCATTTTGTACTTCTGGTCTTTGTTTGGTTCTTGATCATTTCATGTTAAGTTTTGAAATTTCACTTCTTTGGTTGGGTCTGAACATTCACCTGTTATTGTATTCATGTACACTGCTGATTGTTTCTTGTCACTATATTATGTTCGATACAATTTGCATTTGTTAGCTTGTAGTTCATGTGTTCACATTGATTATGCTTTGTCTTCGGTCGCTGCTGTGCATGGCTTGAAGTCTGGTTGTTTGATATATTGTTTTGAACCGTGTTCGCTGTGGCATTGCATTACTGTGCATTAAGCATTGTACTTGCAGTTTGCTGACTTCATATCGCCTTAACTTTGGTTGATGCACTGAGTTGAGTAGTGACTTGACCTTTGCATTTTGTTTATTTTTCGAAATTTCACCTGAGTTGAATCCAGCTTGAAGCTCGGATTTGACCTTGTGCTGAAAGTTGTGACATTTATTTTATTGCACGTGAGTTGAACTCGGCTTTTCATTTGGGTTTGACCTGTGCTCATTTGTTCCTGTAAATCAATCAAGTGTATATCGGTGTGCACGGCCTTGTGGCATGTACAGTGATACACTGTGCATGTCACATTATTCGTGTGTGATGAATTCAAATGTAAATGATGACGAACAACCTAAATAACCGAGACAAATAATATTTTCAAAATCTATATTTTATTTTATATTGCAAAATATTTCTTTTTCAATTTTACTGCGTTAGTGAATATTTTTGCAGATTGCTCAGATGCTGGATTCTAATTGGAATGAAGTTGAAGATAAAATATGAATTGAGTGAATGAGTGATGTGTAATGAGGTTAAATATAAATATGAAATTGTGATGTATTTGTAATCAAAATTGTATATGTATATTGAGAGCTTGAATTTGTACTATTCAAAATTGTAATAAATATTTGTTTGAATAAAATTTCTGTTTGAATTCAAATTCTGTGTTATTTAATTTTATTCAGCAAATATTTATTTAATCTATAAAAAATAAAATAGTACATTAACAAATACATTTAAACGAATGTATATATGTTTATTATCATCAAACAAAAATCATATAAGCGCATATTCAACAATCTCCCCATTTTGATGATAACAAACATATATTTAAGATTTTGAATATGTTAAATATATTTGATCATTGATATGCTCTAATTGCTCCCCCTATTTAAATGCTTCATCTTTACACAAAGCTCCCCTACATATATGCATACAAATAAAAATATGCAAATGAGCCTAGATGCAAATAGAAAATTGTTTGACCTTTGCTTGATTTTATTTGACAAAATCTTAACTTTTCTCTCCCCTTTTTGTTATCAGCAAAAGAATAATAGTGTTAGAGAAAACAGAGATAAGGTGATCGATATTAATTCAACATTAAAACTCAATTAAATATAAATATTAAATTTCAATAAAAAATCAAACAAAAATCATAAATATTTTGTTAGGCGTATATTCCACTTTTAGAATGATGGGAATTATGTCATCATATAAAACCATACAGTTGTGTCTATTTGTGGTTTATTTATATTAGGAATTTGAATATCTACTAACCATGCATAACCGTTAGGACTTTTAAATGAGATTAGTAGTATTCCAATTTTATTTAAAAAAATGAATTCAAGTATCTTCTAACCACGCATAACCGTGAGGACTTTTAAATGGGATTAGAATCAACTTGTTTATTTTAAAAATCAACTTTTGATATGCGTTCCATACATGCATAACCGTGAGGACTTTTAAATGATCATGGAAGCACATAACAAATTCCAAGTAATTCACCCATGCATAACCGTGAGGACTTTTAAATGAGAGTGAATGCTTTGGTTTTTTTTTATTATCTTTTTTTAAAAAAATATGAAAATGAAAAACGAACGATTCCTGTTTAAAGTACCACATATCGACAAACTATATAGAATTTTGATGAGTGATGCTCGTTAGAAATATGATAGAGATAGAGATGGTCATGGAATTTTTACCAACAAAAAGTTTTATAACTCTTGTTTATATTTCTAAAGAAATTTACTAATTATACCGTCTCGAGTCATAATATATAATAAATATCAACACTCATCACTTTTTCAATCACTATTCATCTTTTCGATAATCATTAGGGAGTTAGATTAGTCAATGTAATCATTTAAAATCAAATTCAAAAATAATTATAAATCAATTTTTCTAAATGACTAATCTGAAAATATGGTCAAAAATGATTTTCTCGAGGGGGTTATATAAGAAAATTTTCTGCTATTTGAAAATTATTTGAAATGAAAAATATGCAGATATTTTCTTTGAAAAACGATGTAGTTACTTAATGTCTTAAAAAATCACGTTCTACTAGTAATTTTTCTATCAACTAGATTACCAGTGTAATCTGCATCTGAATTTCTTTTTCACTCAAAATTATCATTAATTGAATTTGATTGACCAAACCATGAAGTGTGCACCAAAAATTTCAAACTCAATTTTAACAGCAATTTAAATGACATTCTTTTGAATTTGAAATGAAACCGTGTAAATAATCAATAACCGTGAATATAGAGTTAGCTGTATTATAACCAATTGTATTAACATCCAACAAAACACTATTTTTAATCCAAATTTATATATATGAAGTAATTCAAAGAATCTAGAGAATTTTATAGTGTTTTTTTTTTGGCATAAGAATCTAATTGGCCAACTATGTTGAATAAGTCAGAGTCAAAATCATCATCTTTTCATCATCTCAATATTGGCTGATTTTAATTCAGAATATAGTGCAGATTATCACATTTAATATATCGTTCAAATAAATATACCTTTACCTGTTTTTACCTTTACGATATTTTTCATCGTTGTCCATTGTGATTCTGTCACCTTTATACTAGGCTAAGGAACTTTGCTTTGTTGCTCGTTGTGCTCTCGGAACAGCCAGAATCCAAGTAGCACTATTGTTGTTCCTTAGGCTGCCACCACACCTACACGATGAAAGATTTTTGTGACCTATTTGTTCTTATAGGTCCATGGTTGTTAGTGGCAGAATATTTTGAAAAATATTTTTGTGGAGACCCAAAACTATTTATAATTGTTCCCTTTGGCACCCAAATTTGTTTAACTTTGAGAAATTTTATATTTGTGCCTTTTGGAACCCAAATTGGTATAGTTTTCACATGTTTGGGTCTATACCAACAATTACTGTGATTGTGTCCATATTTTCTACAAATTGTGCACATAGAATTAACTTGATTAATATTGCTTTCAATAATTTTTGAACTATTATATCCAAGTCCTTGTCTAACCGTATTAACAGTTTGCTTTCCTTATAGCATATTCAACGATTTTTCACTTTTTGAAAGTTTATCTAAAGTCATTGACAATTGTTGGATTTGCGTTTTGAGAGATTCATTTTCATTTAACAATTGTGTGCACTTTTTAATAGAATTCTCTCTCCTAGTATTTTCACTCTCTTTTAAAATCAGAATTTCATTTTCAAGTGATTTTATATTGATTTTTGATTTTTTAATTTCCTCTTCGAATATTGAACACTTATCACACTTAGGGATCCTTCTTCGATAGTTTTCAATTAATTGGTCAAGTTGTTCATTTAATTCTATCAAAGTGTCTTTTTGTGATTCAAGTTTGGCATATTTTTCCCTAAGTCGTTCAAAACAGCCATTCACTTCGTGGAAATGAATAAGTAATTCAGAGTGAGTAAGTTTTGATACCTCGCTTGGCTCGTCATGGTCGCTATCAGTTATATTTCCATGAAGGCACATATCTGCTTTCTCACTCTCACTGCTGGAACTTTGATTATCTTCATCACTTGTATTCCACGTGGCTGTAAAACTTCTCCTTTTTGATTTCTTTTTAAAGTCGCGCTGATTTTGAGGACAATTGGGCTTGATGTGTCCGGGTTGGTTGCACTTGTGACAGATGATCTTCTGTTCTTCCGAGTAGTCTAGTGCTTTGGCTATTCTGCTTTTCGCTTTTTGAATTCGAGCTGAATTTCCATATTTGTAATTCCACTTTTTGAATTTCTTTATTAATAGCTCCAATTCCGCTGCTGCATCGTCATCGTCATCACTTTCAGTTGTTCCTTTGAGAGCTATTGATTTCTTTCGAGTAACTCCTCCTTCACGCTCTTCCTTGAATTTCATTTCTAGCTCATAAGTGGTGAGATTTCCGATAAGTTCTTCGACTTTCATTTGTTTCAAATCTTTTGATTCTTGAATGGCAGTCACTTTGGCTTCAAAACTTCGTGGAAGACTCTATGGATTTTTCGGACTATCTCCAACTCTGTATATGATTTTCCAAGAGCTTTTGATTTGTATATACGATATTGGAAAGTCGTCCATGCATCTCTTTGACATTTTCTTCCTTAGCCATTGTGAAGTTCTCGTATTCGCTGCTTAGCATGGCAAGGCGAGATTCTTTGACTTGAGATGTTCCTTCGTGAGTCACTTCTAGTGTGTGCCATATTTCCTGCGCAGTTAGACAATGTGAGGCACGATTAAGTTCAAATTGATCTAATGAAAAGATAATAGAATTCATAGCTTTAGCATTAGTATTTTGTAATTTATTTTCTAGTTCTATCCATTGTTCCTTTGGTTTCTCCATTTCTTGATTATCTACAGTTATAGTTGGTACTCTATAACCTGTCTCAACAATATTCCAAGCATCAATGGTTTTCAGAAAAATTTCCATCCTATTTTTCCAATAAGCATATTCACCATTGAACATTGGTGGTCTAACTATGGACTGACCCTCAGCAAAAGCAGTATTAAAAGAAGCCATTTTAAAAATTCAACTTTTAAAAAACAAAAATTGATTTTTGTAAAATCAAAATTTTAAAACAAAAACGACTTTTGTTCCTAGCTCTGATACCACTTGTAGGATCGATTTCACCCTAGAGGGGGATGAATAGGGTGATAGTATAAATTATAAAAATTAATTGCGGAAGCTTATAAAATAATTTCAACACAGATCACAGAACAATAGCAACACAGATAATAGCAGAATAATAAATGCAGAAATAGAACGACACAGAATTTACCCAGCTTCGGCAAAACCCTGCCTACGTGCTGCTCCCAAGGTTTCTACTAGAAATTAGATAGTCAGACGCTTACACACGTAAACTCGCGACACCCTCTATCGACTAAACCTAACTCTACGCTCAAAACCCTGCCACAACTCAGCCACTGAGTTGCGAATTCTCAAACTATGCCACGTAGTTTTTCCCCTAGTCACACGACTAGTAATTACAACGACTTAAAAAGAGTTTAAATTTAAAAACAATATTAAAATTTAAAGCCCTTTTTTTAATAAAACTAAGTCCTTAATTAATCAAGGCTAGCCCCTTTCATTTCTTCTGCCCGTTCCTTTTTCTTTTTGCTTCTGTAAAATGGCGGCCTCGCTTTCGTTCCTCTTTGCGCTCTGAAATTAGGGCTTGTAAAGAATCGAAGATGCCGACTTTATATTGATCGATCGAATTTGTGATTTTCATCCTTTGGCCTGTCGATCGACTGTCTCCTTGTACCTTGCTTCGGCTACTTCGATTGATCGAGTTCTTTCCTTGCTTTGGTATGTAATTTATGCTTTTGTGCTTTTCTGTTATTCTCAATTGAACTCCGATGGTTTTGAAATTGTCGATGATGATTGTTTATATATGAGTTCGATCTCCTTGAATTGCGTTCATCTGATTTGTTCAATATTTAGCTCCGGCCATTTGATTTCGTTTGGATGTTTGAGATTGATTCTGACTTCTTCAATTCGTATATATTTTGATTGCTTGACATTCACGGCATTGATCGATTTCGTGATGACCACGGTTTCGAAATTGACTTGTTCGTTTGGGACGATTTCGACTTGTTCAAAAACGTATATTTTTGATTTTTCTTGGTCGACTCGGTTTAAAATACTCGGCTTTGAAATTGTGATGATAGACTATGTTTTCGTGATTTTCACTAACTTGATAAGATTGTATCCTTCCACGGCTTGACTCTCCGATGTTTCTTCCGTTGACTGTGACTTGTTTACTTCGTCTTTGACTCTGGTTGTTACTGCATTCATGGTTTTGCTTCGACCACTGTCTTGCATTTTTGCTTGAGTACTGGGTTGCTCCAACTCTCCCTGTACTCAATGTTGTGCGCTTAGCACTGAGCTTTATATATTTTGTAAATGGTTTTGTTCATTTCATTTGATTTTGTTTGCTGTCATGTTTGGTGTGTCAATTACAAAAATTGGTGCATTTGTTGTACTGTGCATTGAGCATTGTCACTTGTACCTTGGTCTTGAGCATTGCTGTGTCATTGAGCATTGTTGTGTCCATATTGTATTCGATACTGTTGCATTGCTGCTGTGTTATGTAGTAATCTAGTTTCTGGCCACTGGTTCATTGTTTCATTTGGTTACTGGTTATCTTGTGGCATTGTTCATCATTCTGTGGACTTTGGCCATTTTGATTTTTGACTTCTTCGACTTGTACCTTGCTATTTCAGATTTAATTTGGCCTTGACTTTGTTTTGAAACATTTGTCAGTAGCTCACTTTTTTGAGTTGAAACTTCATTATATATATACTTGATAATGATGTATTGCACTGCATTTGTATTCTGATTCATCCTTCAAGTCAGTGAACATTTTTTCTGGTTTGAGCTTCTGTTTCACTAGTATTAGTGATGTTGCAACTGGTTTGGGCCTGATTTTGTTTTAGTATACTTGGTGGTCATTTTGTACTTCTGGTCTTTGTTTGGTTCTTGATCATTTCATGTTGAGTTTTGAAATTTCACTTCTTTGGTTGGGTCTGCACATTCACCTGTTGTTGTATTCATGTACATTGCTGATTGTTTCTTGTCACTATATCATGTTCGATACAGTTTGCATTTGTTAGCTTGTAGTTTATGTGTTCACATTGATTATGCTTTGTCTTCGGTCGCTGCTGTGCATGGCTTGAAGTCTGGTTGTTTGATATGTTGTTTTGAACCGTGTTCGCTGTGGCATTGCATTACTGTGCATTGAGCATTGTACTTGCAGTTTGCTGACTTCATGTCGCCTTACCTTTGGTTAATGCACTGAGTTGAGTAGTGACTTGACCTTTGCATTTTGTTTATTTTTTGAAATTTCACCTGAGTTGAATCCAGCTTGAAGCTCGGATTTGACCTTTTGCTGAAAGTTATGACATTTATTTTATTGCACGTGAGTTGAACCCGGCTTTTCATTTGGGTTTGACTTGTGCTCACTTGTTCCTGTAAATCAATCAAGTGTATATCGGTGTGCACGGCCTTGTGGCATGTACAGTGATACACTATGCATGTCACATTGTTCGTGTGTGATAAATTCAAATGTAAATGATGACGAACAACCCAAATAACCGAGGAAAATAATATTTTCAAAATCCATATTTTATTTTATATTGCAAAAATATTTCTTTTTCAATTTTACTGCGTGAGTGAATAATTTTGCAGATTGCTTAGATGCTGGATTCTAACTGGAATGAAGTTGAAGATAAAATACGAATTGAGTGAATGAGTGATGTGTAGTGAGGTTGAATGTAAATATGAAATTGTGATGTATTTGTAATCAAAATTGTATATGTATAGTGAGAGCTTGAATTTGTACTATTCAAAATTGTAATAAATATTTGTTTGAATAAAATTTCTGTTTGAATTCAAATTCTGTGTTATTTAATTTTATTTAGCAAATATTTATTTAATCTATAAAAAATAAAATAGTACATTAACAAATACATTTAAATGAATGTATATATGTTTATTATCATCAAACAAAAATCATATAAGCGCATATTCAACAGGTCGGGCTAAGGAACTTCCCACTGTCCATGGGTACGCCTCTGGCGGGACGTCTCGAGAACCTAACCGGATCTCTGCCAACACAAGGCCGGGTTACCTCTATAACTAGGTAACTACTTCTCGAGCATGCCACCCCTTGGTCCTTTGGGACCTTTATCCGAGGCGCCTCTAAACCACAAAGCAACAACCACACAGAAATGAGATTGAAGCCCACCACATAGGTAAATATCTAGGTTCCATACCATGATACCTCCCTTTACCAGAAGGGAATGACACACCTTAAAGCGCGTGACCCTCATAACCTTGCCGCATCTTTCCTGTTTCGACCATTTTCGGGTTGTGAGGTCCTGATGCAGTCTCGTCCACAAAGCTACGCTTCATACAGAAGCCATGCTCTGATCACAAATGATCAACAACTGATCATTAAAACACAGCAGCACTCAACATGCCACACTACCAAATTGGGAGTATATTGCTGATAACCTTCAACTACATAACCTATGAGCTCGTACGTCTCAGAGAAGGGTGTTAAGCTAAGAGAATAAATTCTCCGCCACCAATAGATATGTATTTGAAAGAAATCTGCTTTATATCTCAAAGTGTAGTGTCAGACATACAACCATGCAAGTCTGTTCCGGGTTTGAGCAGAACCGAAGGCACTTCCAAAGAAGCCCTTGAAATCCGGGTATTCACAATCTCGATCGGACTTCCCATCACTTGGGGAGAACCCTATACCGGAGCAACTCAGTGCAGAGTCAATCGATAGGTTATCCTATCGTTCTCACAAATACCCGGTCTTCACCACCGGTCTTCACCACCGGTCTTCACCACCGGTCTTCAAATGTAATCCATAACGATGTATCATTATTCAGAATGGGTTATATGACACAAGGTACTCTCCTGGCTAAACCGAATAATGAGCGCAATATTTAAAATATATGGATATGGGATTTCAGTTAAGTCACAACTTATAAAACCCAAAACCTTTCTTCAAATGGTTAAACGTATTACCATTTCAAATCTTTAAAAAAAAAGATTCGTTTCATAAAGT
Organism: Allium cepa; assembly: GCA_030765085.1. Taxonomy (NCBI): domain Eukaryota; kingdom Viridiplantae; phylum Streptophyta; class Magnoliopsida; order Asparagales; family Amaryllidaceae; genus Allium; species Allium cepa. The sequence goes on from CM060932.1 coordinate 476,079,175, forward strand.
TCACACAGTTTCATCAAGATCCATTTACGGATTTCCAAACAATTTCCATTTCAATTGGATTAACTTATTAAATCTTTACTTACAAAGATTTAAATTACAGCTTTCAAACCGTTTCCATACCTTGGAAATTATTTTCATTTTTAAACTAGAAGTCCTTTTAACTCAAATTGGAAATTCATTTCTTATGCGAAAACTTCAATTATTTGAAAACAAATAGTTTTCGTTTCAGAAGAATCCAATTATATTTGCACGAGTTAAAGCTTTTGAATTTAAATTCAAATTTCCTAAATCAATACATTTAAGATGGTTTAACCCATATATAATTTGTATAACATCTTTAATCCCTAGTTTCAAATCATAGAATTCAATTTCAAAATTTGAATTTGAATTTAAATCAAATTATCTAAATTTCAAAGCGTTATCAAGTTATTCAAAAATAAATTTTATCTTTGAAATTTCATTTCAAAAGCTTTCCACATTTAACCCGATTCCATTTCCAAACCATTTGAATTCAAATTGTCTATTTTGAAATCATTTCAAAAATCTATGACTTAATCGATTTCCTCGTGAAATCCATATTTGTGTGTGTATGGTGTGGTCTAGGGGTCTAACACAATAGTGCAACAGCATCATCATCACAGACCAAAACACAGAAATATAGTTGATAAGCGGTAAAACTATAACGTTTATCGTTCATTCGCAGTTTACAGATAATATACAAATGTATCGCAAATAAATGAATAAAATACACAGCTCAATCCACAGAATAAAATATCACAGATCAGATAGGACAATCAATTTAAAGGCATCTCATACAATACAATCATTCATAAGTAAGGTCAAGCATTCAATAAACATTTATAAGCAGGATTAATTAATTGTTTAATCCTAATTAATTCAATCAATTTCTTATGAATTGATTACCCAATTCTGATTTATTAATTACAAATCATTTGATATAAATTTATTTATCAAATGTTTAATTAAATATTCTTGAAACGACCCGCCTTTCATTCCTCAGAAAGACGCATCATTTTTAAGAAAGAAAGAGATAGAATAGAATAGTTAGAAGAAAAGAACTCAACAAAATCAGAATCTCACAGCGGAACGAAACAAAATATAATATATAACATAACTAGTACATAGTCTATTACATATCAGAGTTACTCAGATACAACAACACTGGATAGACAGTTATACAAGTCTGTCTATTATACAACTCAAATACAACACATATATCAAAGAGATACAACACAACGGAAAAACACCATGTAACTACAAGCGCTGAAGCCTCCTGCTCCATAACTCCTCCAGTATTCGTCAAAGCTAACCTGAATCCCTTGGCTACTCGTAAAAATTTGAGTACCCAAGAGTTTAAGAAAAACAGAATAAACTCCGGGTCAGACATGGGTCTGATATGAGTAAACGGGTTAAAGCTACTTAACTTTTAAAAACCTTTTGAAAAGAAAAGGTATCACGTAAGACTTCCCACACATAACATGGAAAAGTTTTTACCTTACGCTAACTAAAACATTTGATAGGAAATCCGATGATATTATAATAGTGTCTAGGGTTTTCAAATAAATATGAAATAGCCGAAATTGTTACATCTATTAAATTCCAGCTACTAGCCACAAAAGTAGGTAATACAATCAAAACCGTCGGGCACGTAGGAAGAATGGGTTTCCATCAATGGTAGGGCTACTGGGGTACCGCCCGTCACAGTACGTGGCCTAGATCACCGCACCGAGGAGCCACCCTAACTCCCCTGCAACACAAAGCCGGGACCATTCCTTACTGAGCAGTACCGAACAAGACACCCCGACGATTCTAGCTAGCAATCGCCCCACACAGCCGAAATAAAAAGGGACATCTAAACAGGGGTAAATCTCGCTTTCAAGTGGGGGCTACCCACGAAGCCTTGCTGCACCTCCCCTGTTTTAGCCATTCCCGGTTGATGAGGCTTGAGGCTGCGATTACCTTTATAGAACACATCTATCTTAGAATGCTCATCGTCCACCTAACGATGTCCTGAAAGCATTCAATCCATACAAGTTCGTTCCGGGTTTGAACGAAACCGAAGGCATTATCTCGTTACACTCATTTTGGAATCACCCTCAGAGTTAACGACAATAACCCTTGCACTCTAAACTCCATCTCGAACCTGAAAGTACTATCTCCGTTGTACTCGTATTGTAATCACCCTCAGAGTTCTTAACAACAGATAGTTCTTACACTTCGAGTCTTCCACTCGATCTTCACTTGAAATCACGACCTAACGTTTAACTTGGATCGATGTGGTTTTTGGATAATCAAATTTGATACCCGATCCCAGTCTCATCGAACCAAACGTCTCTTAAAGGCCAAGTTGTTTGAAGGTTTAAACAATTCAATTTAATACAACTCCATGCTTTGAAACCACACAGCATTAACATAGATAAATATCACACATTTATCATTGATATAACCAATATCATATCACAGAATGTCACAACACATATCATCAATAGAAATCAATCCAATAGATATCATCCAATTCAGACATTCAACAAATAATCATCAATAAGCAAGTGTTATCAATTCATATCAGGATTAATTTAATTTCTTAAATTTATCCCTTAAGAATCAACCCCTAAATCTTGCTTATACAATCATTAATTAATCACTAACCTTGATTAATTAATCACTCCTTGATTAACTTACTTAATCAATTAATTAATCCTTAATCCCAGATTAATTATCCTTAAATTCATTAATTAATAAAGCTTAATTATTAATTAATTTCCTTTAATATAAAGTAATAAATCCTTAATTACTTTCATAATCAATTAATTAACTTTTAATTAACTGATTAATTATCCATCAACTATCGATTAATAACCTTAATTATTAATCAATGTCTCTTAATACAAATTAATTAATCCATAATTACTTTTATAATTAATTAATTAATTATTAATTAACCAATTAATTATCTCTTAATTATTAATTAATAAATATAATTATCAATTATTAATTAAGAACTTAATTACAGATTACTTACTCCTTAATCAGCAGTTGGCTAATCATTTAATTAAACCTTAATTAACTGTTAACCTAACCTTAATTAACAGATAATCAATCCTTAATTATCATTTGATTAATCTTTAATCATAATTGATTAATCAATTAATTACCATTTAACATCTTCTTAATTAATCCTTAAATACGGATTAATTATTTTCTAATTATTTAATTAATAAAATTTAATTATAAGTTAAACACTTCTTAAATACTAATTAAGTAACCCTTATTACTTAATTAACAACTTATTAATTACTTAGTTAATAAATCTTAACCACGTAATTAATTAAGTTTAATTTCACTTAATTGCTTGATTAATGAATCCTTAATCATTAATTAAAAATCTAGTTAATGATCTTTTAATTACAATCTAATTAATCTTAAATTAATTAACCTAAACCCTTAACCATTTGTTAATCAAGTAAATTATTATTCCTTAATTGGTTCCTTAATCAATCCTTTATAATTAACAAATTAATTAAACAAAGTTTCTTTAAATTAACTTAATCAAAATTAAGATATTAAGACCTTAATTAAGAAAAAACATTATCTTATAAATGCTTAAATTTGCCTTAACATACTTACATCTTTACTTTACAACTATCCCTACAAAATTAAATTTTAAATTAAGTTTAAGCTAAAACATTCTTTTAGCTTGGTAAATTAAAGTTATCAAACACAACTTTAAATAACTTAAATATTTTTTTATAGTTTAAACTAATTTTCAATTTGAATTTAAAACTTTTCTTATATAAATCATTAAAATTACTTTCAAAACTCGTTTCCAAAATCATTTAAAATTTCTAAACAATGTTTAGATTTAACAAACTTCAAAACATCTTAAAATATGTTAAATAAAACATTTGTTAAATGCATCAAGTAATTTATATAAAGTTTTTAGCTAATTCAAAATTTCTAAACTTTTAAACAAGTTTAAACCCTTTTTAAAATCTTTTAAAAACTGTTTCATTTCCAGCTTCGGGTTAAAACGTTATTTACTTGGGTCAAAATCCGAGTTCCTTCTTCCATCTTTTTTTTAAAACTTGATTTAATGACAGTATGCAAAACCTACAGGCTAACCAAACTAACATACTCGAGAACATTATCGAGTTTCCTCTTGCCGAGCTCGAATGCTACTTCGAGAATCCCCAATGCCAAACTAACTCACACCCAACCACCGCCTCGTGCACGTTGCCGTTAGTCACCTCCGACCAACGTTACTGCCTCCGACAACCTTCACAACACCACTGCATCCCAAATCGACCACTAAATCAAACAATCTCCTCTCGAATCAAAATTTGGGTATACTGCTGAACCCAAATCCAAACAACCCCACACAAACCCCCTTCAACCGCCAAGCTCCGGTCACCAGAAAATGCGCGGTGCCGACCATCTCTTGCCAAGCCCATTTGCTACCTCCTGACAAAAATTCAGAGTACTTGATCAATGGTTCTTACGGGGAAAAATAAAAATCCAACCCAGTAAAAACTAGGGCTTAATAACCAATTTCGGCCATCGCCGTCGCCACCGCCCCTTACAGCCACGATTACCATTTTCCCCTAAAACTCCATGACGTCCTCCATCTACAGTAGCAACCCCGACCCACCTAATTGCTCCATCATCCAGAAATCACCCAAATTCATACTTCCGGTAAAACCCAAATTCCAAACTCAATACAATTTTAAAAAATATGGATTTTTGTGCTAAAATCATAATCTTGAGTGATGATTCAATTTATATACATGAATTAATAAAATTCAAAATTTTATTTTATTTTCCTCATTTTATAGTTTGACTGCATATTTAAGCTTACAAGTAAATCCCAAACATAATTTGATTAACCATGATTTTATAAACTAAATGAATTACAACTTAACTAATTTGCTTTAGATTCAAAACTTCAAGGTGTTTATATGAAAGCTTGAATTTTGTTTATTTATAAAAATTCTGTAAACATGAATGATCAGAGGCAAATCAATTTACTGGCCTGCAGAAGCATAAATACTTCCATGATTACAGAATTTAAACTATTTTCCCAACATACAAGAATCAATATTACTTAAGTAACAAATTATATCCTACTTAAGATTTAGATTAATTGTTTTAAATCCAAAGTTTCAAAGTTTTTATATAAAAAGCTTAAATTTTGTTTATCTGAAAGAACTCTGTGATCAAGTATGGACAGAGAGCTTAATTTCAAAAATGCAGATCCTATTGCATTCTTACTTCCAGATGCAGGCATCATCAAAGAAACTTCCTTTTATTTTTATTTTTCATTTTACAATTTAAATCTTGCTGTTTGATCAACCTGTGCTTGAACATCACAATTAAGAAATCTAACTAGAGAAGTACAACTGGATTTGTATTTATTTACACACTGCAGTTTCAAAAATAAAAAGAAATTAACATGCACATTCAATAACATATTCCTAAATATATGCAACATAATCACAAACAAACTTCATTATCACATAAATTATTTAAATCAACAATTTAGTAACCTACTTAAAATTTTAAGTTAGTTGTTTACTCACCTCATTTTGACTATGCACAGAAATTTAGAACAGGAATGAAAACCCCTTTTTAAAATTTGAAAACTATTGTTGATGACTCCTGAAACTTTGATACTTGATTTCTTTAAAGCTGGAACCATGGTGATGTTCAAAGTTTTTGAAAATGAGTTGTTTACAAGCTTTATCTCAGGCATGCAATTGAAGCTTGCTACATGCATGATAGAAAAACTACAGATTTTACTTTGAAGATGATCTTGAGGATTTGGGTGAAGTTTGCTACAGGTTTGATTTTTTTTTTTTGGTTTCAGAGAATTTTTTCTTGAATGTAAGGATTTGGATAGGTTTCAGGTTTTAATGAAAACAACATGCAGGGTTTGGAAATGAAGGGTTTGAGGAGATCAGTAAAAAACTACATATTTTTGTTTCTGAACAGAGGAACTGAATATGCTTTCAGATTGAACTTTGTGGCCATGGATTTTTGTTTGAATTCAAAGAAAATGAAAGAAAGAAGATAAAAGGATTTTATAAAATGAAATTTAAAGTTAAATAAAATTTAAAGAAAGGAAGAAGAAAATTAAGATAAAAGAAGACACTTGTTATCTTGATTACATTTGTCATAACCCAAGATTAATCTTAACACATGTATCCTATGATGTTTTAAAATTGAACACATGTCACTCATATATTTTAAATTATTTTTAAATGATTTTTTTAAAACCCTTTATTATCAATTTTCTTAATTTGTAAATACTTTACTAATTTATGAATGCTTTTTATAAATTTATAAATCCACTTTCTTTCTTATAAAAGTAAAAGTTTCAAAAGAAAAATAAGGTATAAACTAATTAGATTCCAAATAAAATAATATAAAATTATTAAATCCATTTTTACAAGTTAATTTAAATGCTTTGCATCTATTTATTATTAAACAAACATTTTCCAAATTTATATAAATAAAATTCTTTTGTTTTAAATTAATACAAAAACAAAACTTATTTTTTTTAAAAAAATAAAACTTTATGCATAAATCTTTTATATACAAATGTATTTCAAAATATACATTCTTTCTAAATTACAAATTCCCATTCAAATTTCAAATATAAAAATTCAAATTCAATTTAAATTTAAATTTCAAATCAAATATGTTTTTATTAAATTAAGAAATATTGAATTCTAATTTTAAAGTTAATCTTTAAATAAACATATATTTAAACAATACTTATTAAATTAAAATGTCAAACTTATCAAAAATCAAATTTATAAAATAACACAAATTAAATAATTATTCCATTTAAAATCAATCGATTACTAAATTTAAAAACATCACATAAATTTTATTTTGGTTTTTTATGTTTGAAGATACAGTTTTATCAATTTTAAATGATTTAAATTAAGAGATTATCTCCTTTTAAATTCTCCGAAATTCTGGGATATTACATTCCTTCCCCCTTAAAATAATTTCGTCCTCGAAATTTAAAATAAAGATAATCCAAAATCTTTTATTTCATTTAACCATTCAAGCATTCCTATCAACCAAACATTATCAACCAACAACAATCCATACAAACAATTATTTAAACCACCAATTCATTCTACCAAACAATCCTAGCTATCCAGACATAGATTCAGATAAGTTTCCTTAAAATTATTCAGAGTTTCCCAAAACAAACCCTGAAATCCTAACCCCACAACAAAAGATAGATCGTTCACGTATTTCCTCAAATGAGATAAGTGAAAAACAATGTGAATTCCAGTCATCCAAACTGGTAATTCATCCTTAAAGACTTCAACACTAACTTCTCCTGATAAGCTCCATCATTGGAGATACCCCACAGACCAAAGCTGAACCAAGAACCAGACGATCTTCTGACTCTACTCCACAAAATGGAAATCTACAAGGCATACTAAACAAAACTTCACAGAACGGCATCCAGATACCTGCCTGATAACTTATACGAGAATTCTAATAAATGCAGATGATCCTCCTAACATCCACAAGAATTCAAAACACAAGCTTTCTCAAAACTCTAAGATTTTGATTCAGCCTTTCCATTGGTTTGAGAATGATAGGCTGTACCAAATTTAATCTCAAACCCCAAGCTGATCGCAAAACCTTCCAAAACTAGCTGGAGAAGATAAGATCACAATTGCTAAAAATGCCGACTGAAACACCAAGCAGTCAGACAAACTCACAAGAAAACTCAGCCAAAGATGCTACAGAACGGATTGCCTCAACCAGAATAAAATGGGCGTTCTTGGTTAACCAGTTCACAATCACCCATATTCCTATAATTCCCTCTTTGGTCCTTGGCAAAGCTTCGAAGAAATCCAAAGAAATCACTTCCCATGGAACTTCCACTTCGGAGCCTCCAAAGATAACAAACCGGCAGTCTTCTGTTGATCACCAACACTTGCTAACAGATCGCACATACAAAGATGAAAGCAGCAACTTCCTACTTCGTACTTGGTCACTAGAGGATTCTCTTCATATCCATATATCTCTAAACACCCTGGCTGGACACTTAACTCGAAACGATGACTCCTTGACAAAACTTCTTGCTTCAAAATCTAAGAATTCGGAACACAGATCCTTCCGATGATCCTCAATGTTCTCTAGACCAATCCATCTCAAAACTGGAACACTGACTATCATTGACTCACTACGTCCATCTCAGACATACACAAACGTCCAAGCAGATCTCAAATTTATTCTTGCCATCAGAGATAGCTAGAACAGGCACACTAGTCAGCCTTGCCTTCAAATCCGAGAAAATCTCTTCACACTCGGGTCCACTTTTACTCCTGTAGAATTCTGTCTAACCAGAAAACAGCGGTTGCTTCTACTCCTGAATAGTAACTATCCATGCTGGATCTACAGAAATACCATCACCAAAACAAAATGCTTCCTTAAAACCTCTAACACTAACTCCAAATGTCACTAGCTCCCCTCTTTGGACTTGGAGTAGACAAGAAAAACATTAATGAAAACAAGAACAACTTACATCACGAATCTCGATTCATGAAATCCATATAGGATCTCAAAAGACTGATCAGTCTAGGCCACAAAACAACAGCTGAACTCCCACTAGGAAAACTAGGCTGAACAACAGAAACTGCTTCCGAAACTAAAGATGATCCAAATCTCTATCTCCCGATGAGGAAAAATCTTCGCTCCTTCAGAACATCCGGAAAATCACTGACCACCCAATGGACCCTACACCTCATGGAGATACCTCACTCCATGTAGAATATGACTCAAAAGAATTCCAGCATCATCGCAAGTCACTTTTGTGATTCTTCTCAACTCAGCTTCCAAAGATACAATCCTTGCTTCTTACATCAACAGCTCAATACCATCCAACCAAAACAATATCCAAACAAGATCAAAACCCTTTAGATCAAATAAAAGGTCTCTAGAAAAACTATGGGGAAGATAAGAAAATCTTAAGCTTCTACAGATCTGATCTATCTTGGTTATCCATCTATAGGGATAGATACAAAGGTAAGAGGGCTAAACAATCAAAGATAGAGAGATAAATTTCTCTAGAACTCATGTTGGAAATCCGAACAGATATCCAACAAATTTATATAAGTATATAGTTATATAAAAATTACAAATACGCGCTCTCAAGATAGACACCACTCCAGAGCCTAGGTATTATCTCAACCTATGCTCTGCTACCAAGTGAAACGACCTGCCTTTCATTCCTCAGAAAGACGCATCATTTTTAAGAAAGAAAGAGGTAGAATAGAATAGATAGAAGAAAAGAACTCAACAAAATCAGAATCTCACAGCGGAACGAAACGAAATATAATATATAACATAACTAATACATAGTCTATTACATATCAGAGTTACTCAGATACAACAACACTGGATAGACAGTTATACAAGTCTGTCTATTATACAACTCAAATACAACACATATATCACAGAGATACAACACAGCGGAAAAACACCATGTAACTACAAGCACTGAAGCCTCCTGCTCCATAATTCCTCCAGTATTCATCAAAGCTAACCTGAATCCCTTGGCTACTCGTAAAAATTTGAGTACCTAAGAGTTTAAGAAAAACAGAATAAACTCCGGGTCAGACATTGGTCTGGTATGAGTAAACGGGTAAAAGTTGCTTAACTTTTAAAAACCTTTTGAAAAGAAAAGGTATCACGTAAGACTTCCCACACATAAACATGGAAAAGTTTTTACCTTACGCTAACCAAAACATTTGATAGGAAATCCGATGATATTATAATAGTGTCTAGGGTTTTCAAATAAATATGAAATAGCCGAAATTGTTACATCTATTAAATTCCAGCTACTAGCCACAAAAGTGGGTAATACATTCAAAACCGTAGGGCACGTAGGAAGAATGGGTTTCCATCAATGGCAGGGCTACTGGGGCACCGCCCGTCACAGTACGTGGCCTAAATCACCGTACCGAGGAGCCACCCTAACTCCCCTGCAACACAAAGCCGGGACCATACCTTACTGAACAATCCCGAACAAGACCACCCCGGCGATTCTAGCTAGTAATTGCCCCACACAGCCGAAATAAAAAGGGACATCTAGATAGGGGTAAATCTCGCTCTCAAGTGGGGGCTACCCACGAAGCCTTGCTGCACCTCCCCTGTTTTAGCCATTCCCGGTTGATGAGGCTTGAGGCTGTGATTACCTTTATAGAACACATCTATCTTAGAATGCTCATCGTCCACCTAACGATGTTCTGAAAGCATTCAATCCATACAAGTTCATTCCGGGTTTGAACGAAACCGAAGGCATTATCTCATTACACTCATTTTGGAATCACCCTCAGAGTTAACGACAATAACCCTTGCACTCTAAACTCCATCTCGAACCTGAAAGTACTATCTCCGTTATACTCGTATTGGAATCACCCTCAGAGTTCTTAACGACAGATAGTTCTTACACTTCGAGTCTTCAACTCGATCTTCACTTGAAATCACGACCTAACGTTTAACTTGGATCGATGTGGTTTTCGGATAATCAAATTTGATACCCGATCCCGGTCTCATCGAACCAAACTCTCTTAAAGGCCAAGTTGTTTAAAGGTTTAAACAATTCAATTTAATACAACTCCATGCTTTGAAATCACACAGCATTAACATAGATAAATATCACACATTTATCATTGATATAACCAATATCATATCACAGAATGTCACAACACATATCATCAATAGATATCAATCCAATAGATATCATCCAATTCACACATTCAACAACCAATCATCCAATAAGCAAGTATTATCAATTCATAACATAATTAATTTAATTTCTTAAATTAATCCCTTAAGAATCAACCCCTAAATCTTGCTTATACAATCATTAATTAATCACTAACCTTAATTAATTAATCACTCCTTGATTAACTTACTTAATCAATTAATTAATCCTTAATCCCAGATTAATTATCCTTTAATTCATTAATTAATAAAGCTTAATTATTAATTAATTTCCTTTAATATAAAGTAATAAATCCTTAATTACTTTCATAATCAATTAATTAACTTTTAATTAACTGATTAATTATCCATCAACTTTAGATTAATAACCTTAATTATTAATCAATATCTCTTAATACAAATTAATTAATCCATAATTACTTTAATAGTTAATTAATTAATTATTAATTAACCAATTAATTATCTCTTAATTATTAATTAATAAATCTAATTATCAATTATTAATTAAGAACTTAATTACTGATTACTTACTCCTTAATCACCAGTTAACTAATCATTTAATTAACCCTTAATTAACTGTTAACCTATCCTTAATTAACAAATAATCAATCCTTAATTATCATTTGATTAATCTTTAATCACAATTGATTAATCAATTAATTACCATTTAACAACTTCTTAATTAATCCTTAAATACGGATTAATTATTCTCTAATTATTTAATTAATAAAATTTAATTATAAGTTAAACACTTCTTAAATACTAATTAAGTAACCCTTATTACTTAATTAACAACTTATTAATTACTTAGTTAATAAATCTTAACCACATAATTAATTAAGTTTAATTTCACTTAATTGCTTGATTAATGAATCCTTAATCATTAATTAAAAATCTAGTTAACGATCTTTTAATTATAATCTAATTAATCTTAAATTAATTAACCTAAACCCTTAACCATTTGTTAATCAAGTAAATTATTATTCCTTAATTGGTTCCTTAATCAATCCTTTATAATTAACAAATTAATTAAACTTAGTTTCTTTAAATTAACTTAATCAAAATTAAGATATTAAGACCTTAATTAAGATAAAACATTATCTTATAAATGCTTAAATTTGCCTTAACATACTTACAACTTTACTTTACAACTATCCCTACTAAATTAAATTATAAATTAGGTTTAAACTAAAACATTCTTTTAGCTTGGTAAATTAAAGTTATCAAACACAATTTTAAATAACTAAAAATTTTTTTTTATATAGTTTAAACTAATTTTCAATTTGAATTTAAAACTTGTCTTATATAAATCGTTAAAATTACTTTCAAAACTCGTTTTCAAAATCATTTAAAATTTCTAAACAATGTTTAGATTTAAAAAACTTCAAAACATCTTAAAATATGTTAAATAAAACATTTGTTAAATGCATCAAGTAATTTATATAAAGTTTTTAAGTAATTTAAAATTTCTAAACTTTTAAACATGTTTAAACCCTTTTTAAAATCTTTTAAAAACTGTTTCATTTCCAGCTTCGGGTTAAAACGTTATTTATTTGGTCAAAACCCGAGTTCCTTCTTCCATCTTTTTTTTAAAACTTGATTTAATGACAATATGCAAAACCTACAGGCTAACCAAACTAACATACTCGAGAATAGCAACTGTGACGACCCACCTTCCTGACCCTTGAGAACGACACTTTATACATCCGTGGTATTCATGTGCCGTTGCCCAAGTATCCGAAAGACGAGCTGCCATGGGGTAAAATATAAGAACGGAATAATAATATCACAATGGAACGGTTAAATATAACGTAAAAATAAGACAGTACATAAGGTTACTCCCCAACATGGAGTTATCAGAGTTACAACAAAAGCACTACTATCAGTCTAGGCAGTTATAACAACCTGCCTTTAAATATACATACATAGAGCCAACATCTCATAATAGCAGAAATAAATAGCTAGATAGATAAGGAGCCTCCTGCTCGTCCACCATCTTCAAAAGAGCCCAAAGGAACCTATCATTTCTGGACTACTCAAATATAAATGAGTACCAGAACGTTTAGGGAAAACAATAATTCGGGTCAGAAAATAAGTCTGGTATGAGTAAACTCCAAAAATAGAACACAAAAAGTAACTAGTGAGACCACATCGCAAAAACGCAGAACGGGTTTTTCCCTCACAAGGACAACGTCCAAGTATAAAAGAATTGATACAGATAATTAACATCGCGAAGAGTGCAAGACGCTTCCCGATGAAATTAAGAAAGAATCAATCCAAAAATTTGAATCAAAAATAAGGAAAATGAATTTTTCCAACAATGACTAGGAGGGTGCGCCCCCCTTATCGAAAGTATACCTCTAGAAAATATACTTGAGAACTACGATGGCTCTCGGAAACCTCCAAGCCGGACCCCGCCATCCTTACCGAGTATCCGAGTATTTCACATCTCCGTGCGCATACAACCGGAACCAATCTAGAGTAGATGTGAAGATACCCTAATGGGAGCAACCCCACATAGCTTGGCCCCCACTCGCTCTTTATTTGGTCATTTTTGATAAAGGATATCAATGCTCTAATTGAGCAACAAATCGTCTTAGATTGACGAAAAAAAAATAAAAGGAAGAAGGGTATCGAAATTGATAGTCAAGATATCGACTATCGGGGATAACAAAACGATCGTATATGGAAATTAAATCTTATACTCTTTCAATACTTGGAAAATATCCATATACTTATCCCATCGGTATAAGCATATTCTCAAAACAATTAAGAGGATTTCATATTTCAAAAGCATACTTAGATGGGTCAGAAACAATTGTTTATAAGAAATGCAAACGTTTCCCATTATAATTAAAAAGATCATTTATGGAAATCAAATCTCCTACACTTGTCACGTTTCCGATATTCTCAACTTACTCTATCCCTCGCCCAGAAACAAAGCCAGGTAAGTCAGGGCACTGGTTACTCCTAGCCTAGCCTAGACACTTCGGTTCCAGATCTCACAGATAGAGAATCATTTTACTCATCGGATTTTAGTGCCAGGTATAGGACTACTTACTTTCCATAAATAACTCATTTAAATTATTATATAAATTTTGAAACTCCTTTAAAATACTTTAAACAAAGATTTAAAACTTCCATTCAAATCATAACTTAAACCCATCATCTTTAAAGGAGATTACAACCAAGAGGGGGTGAAGCTTCCTCTTAATCAAATGAGATAGCTAATAGGGGTGTTGTTTCCTTTTGACCAAAAAGTCACTAAATGTCAATCCTAAGTTAAAAGGTGGTGTAAGTTCCCTTTAACTAAAGATCAAAGTTATTGCTCATAAACTGGCCGAGCACAAATCAAACAACCAAACAAGAATAATAACAGACTCGTTATTATTAACAATTTACAATCAATAGTTAACACAACATTTGTTAAAATATGAATGAGTAAAAGGAAAGAGATTAAGATTACACTGACTGTAAAATAATTAAATTATACTCATATAATAAGTTATACCCACTAAACTATGAAAACAAGAAATATACTCACAGAATAAGTTATACCCACTAAACTATGAAAACAAAAAATATACTCACAGAATAAGTTACACCCACTAAACTATGAAAGCAAGGAATGTACTCATAGAATAAGTTATACCCACTAAACTATCAAAATATGAAATATACTCACATCTTATTTGCTTTGATGGAGACTTGGAATACTTCACCTTTTAAAATGAATTTTAGTTCTTTTCTTTAGTATGTGAATGAAATAAAATGATATATGGACTTGGCTATTTATAGGTGAAGAGAAGGGTACTTTAGTAATTTCCTATAGCCTAACCTGATTCAACCAGATTTTGGTCCAATAGAAGCTAGCCATATGGCATAATTTGATTCGACAATATTTTGGTCCAATAGAAATCCTCCTTATCAACTATTTCCTAACCTGATTTGACCAGATTTTGGTCCAATGGCAACCATCCGCATGGCATAACCTGGTTCGACTAGATTTTGGTTCAATGGCAACCATCCGCATGGAATATAATAATCATTATGCTATTTTATTTTATTAGGAAAGTAATTATACTATTTTGTTTTATTAGGCTACGTTAATAATTCTTTCTTGTTTTATTAGGCAAGTAATTATACTATTTTGTTTAATTAGGCTTCGTTAATAATTCTTTCTTGTTTTATTAGGCAAGGTTAATACTTCTAGATATAAAATCCATTAGTTAATCATTTAAAAACATATTAACTATTCATGTTCAAAGTGATTAAATTATGGGTCGTTACATCCTCCCCTCCTTAAAGGAAATTTCGTCCTCGAAATTAATCGGATAAACTCTAGATATCAAAGAACCCAAATGATATCATATATACCACACAAACATACAAGGAAAGTGACGTTAACACAACCGGTGAGTACACTAAAAAGAAACAAAAAAATACAAACAACAAATACATCAACTCGGGATAAGAATCCCTAATATAGTCCTCAGTTTCCCAAGTACAATCTCTAACATCTCCACTCCACTGAACCTTAACAAGATTCACAATCTTCTTCCTTAATCGCTTTATATCTTGAGCAACAATACAAATAGGCTGCCTAAGAATGGTTAGGTTAGGCTGAACCTCCAAATCAACTTGTTGTCCTGGTTTTATTATCATCGAAGGGTCGTGTATATACTTACGTAAATGAGATATGTGAAATACGTTGTGCACATCTGATAGTCGATCTGGTAACTCCACCTTATACGCAAGTTTACCAATCCGGTCTAGTATGGGAAAAGGGCCAATATATCGAGGGGCTAACTTCCCTGTCTTCCCAAACCTTAAGACACTTCTCAGAGGAGAGACTTTTACAAATACCAAGTCCCCGACTAAGAACTCTAGATCCCTACACCTTTGATCTGCATAACACTTTTGCCGATCTTGCGCTTCCTTCATCTTTCTTCTAACATCAACCACCTACTCATTGGCTTCTAAAATTATGTCTGGTCCAAGAACAAGTTTATCTCCAGATTCAACCCAACACGAAGGAGAACAACATGTACGACCATAAAGAGCTTCGAAAGGGGCCATACCAATGCTTGCTTGATAGCTATTGTTATAAGTGAATTCAACTAAGGGTAAATGATCTTCCCAAGAACCCCCGAAGTCTAGAATGCATGCTCGTAATAAATCTTCCAAGATTCGGTTCAATCTCTCTATTTTCCCATCTGTTTGGGGATGGTAAGCTGTGCTTAGACTTAGCTCAGTCCCTAAAGCAGTCTGCAGTCCCTCCCAGAACCTACTAGTGAATATCGGGTCTCGGTCACTTACAATACTACGAGGAATCCCATGGAGTCTCACAATCCCCTTCACATACAAACTCGCCAGACTCGTAGCAGTCCTAGTCAGCTAACAGGAATGAAATGGGCACTCTTGGTTAGTCGATCGACTATAATCCAAATGCCATCATTACCTCTTCTTAACCTAGGAAGCCCATCAATAAAGTCCATAGAGATCTGCTCCCACTTCCACTTTAGGATCTCAAGTGGCCGAAGCAAGCCAGCTGTCTTCAGCTGGTCACTCTTAATCTGCTGGCAGTTTGCACAATGACTCACAAAGATTGAAATATCTCGTTTCATCCCCTTCCACCAGAATATCCTCTTCATATCTTTGAACATCTTGGTCACTCCTGGATGAAAAGATAACTTTGAATGGTGGCAT
Source organism: Allium cepa (assembly GCA_030765085.1). Classification (NCBI taxonomy): domain Eukaryota; kingdom Viridiplantae; phylum Streptophyta; class Magnoliopsida; order Asparagales; family Amaryllidaceae; genus Allium; species Allium cepa. Next base: position 476,095,666 of record CM060932.1, read on the forward strand.
TCGGCTAACACTTCTTGCCCAAGTCCATCAAAGTCTGGAACACAAATACGCCCATTCATTTTCAATATGCCCCGGAGATCAATCTTAAAGCTAGAAACAACACCTTCTTCAACATCTTTCTTAAGTCGAGCTAAAATAGGATCTGCCTCTTGACTGGATGCAATTCTCTCTAACAATACTGGCTTAACTTCTAGATATGCAACCATTGCTACATTCCTACTCAATGCATCAGCAACGACATTTGCTTTTTCAGGGGTATAAAGAACCTCTAGATCATAAGAGGCGAGAAACTCCAACCATCTTTGCTGCCTCAAATTCAAATCTTTCTGCGTAAAAAGGTATTTTAAGGATTTATGGTCTGTGTATAACTCAAACCTTTCACCCAAAAGATAATGCCTCCACATCTTTAGTGCGAAGAAAACAGCCAAAAGTTCCAAATCGTGCGTAGCATAATTTTTCTCATGCGGCTTTAGCTGTCGACTCGCATAGGCAATAACTTTCCCATGCTGCAACAGAACTGCTCCTAATCCACTTCCACAAGCATTTGTATACACGGTTAAACCTTCGCTCCCATTTGGAATGGTTAAAACAAGAGCGCCGGTCAACTTGTTTTTCAATTCATTGAATGCTTGATCACACATAGAAGTCCAAACGAACCTAACATCTTTCTTTGTTAACTTCGTTAGATGAGAAGAAATCTTCGAGAAGTCCTTGATAAACCTACGGTAAAAACCAGCCAATCCCAAGAAACTTCTAACTTCCGTCGTACTTTCGGGCTTCTTCCAGTCTTGGACCGCAACAACTTTAGCTGGATCCACCGATATACCTTCTCCCGAAATAACATGCCCTAGAAATCTCCATCGAAGCAAATATTTCATTTTAAAATAACTAAAATTCATTTTAGAAGTTGAAGTATTCCAAGTCTCCATCAAAGAAAATAGGATATGAGTATATTTCATGTTTTCATAGTTTAGTGGGTATAACTTACTCTATGAGTACATTCCTTGCTTTCATAGTTTAGTGGGTGTATCTTATTCTGTGAGTATATTTCATGTTTTCATAGTTTAGCGGGTATAACTTATTCTGTGAGTACATTCCTTGCTTTCATAGTTTAGTGGGTATAACTTATTCTGTGAGTATAATTTAATTATTTTACAGTCAGTGTAATCTTAATCTCTTTCCTTTTACTCATTCATATTTTAACAAATGTTGTGTTAACTATTGATTGTAAATTGTTAATAATAATGAGTCTGTTATTATTCTTGTTATTATTCTTGTTTGGTTGTTTGATTTGTGCTCGGCCAGTTTATGAGCAATAACTTTGATGTTTAGTTAAAGGGAACTTACACCACCTTTTAACTTAGGATTGACATTTAGTGACTTTTTGGTTAAAAGGAAACAACACCCCTTTTAGCTATCTCATTTGATTAAGAGGAAGCTTCACCCCCTCTTGGTTGTAATCTCCTTTAAAGATGATGGGTTTAAGTTATGATTTGAATGGAAGTTTTAAATCTTTGTTTAAAGTATTTTAAAGGAGCTTCAAAATTTATATAATAATTTAAATGAGTTATTTATGGAAAGTAAGTAGTCCTATACTTGGCACTAAAAGCCGATGAGTAGATTGATTCTCTATCTGTGAGATCTGGAACCGAAGTGTCTAGGCAAGGCTAGGAGCAACCAGTGCCCTGACTTACCTGGCTTTGTTTCTGGGCGAGGGATAGAGTAAGTCGAGAATATCGAAAACGTGGCAAGTGTAGGAGATTTGATTTCCATAAATGATCTTTATAATTATAATGGAAAACGTTTGCATTTCTTATAGACATTTGTTTATGACCTATCTAAGTATGCTTTTGAAATACGAAATCCTCTTAATTGTTTTGAGAATATGCTTATACCGATGGGATAAGTATATGGATATTTTCCAAGTATTGAAAGAGTATAAGATTTAATTTCCATATACGATCGTTTTGTTATCCCCGATAGTCGATATCTTGACTATCAATTTCGATACCCTTCTTCCTTTTATTTTTGTTTCGTCAATCTAAGACAATTTGTTGCTCAATTAGAGCATTGATATCCTTTATCGAAAATGACTAAATAAAGAGCGAGTGGGGGCCAAGCTATGTGGGGTTGTTCCCATTAGGGTATTTTCACATCTACTCTAGATTGGTTCCGGTAAGGATGGCGGGGTCCGACTTGGAGGTTTCTGAGAGCCATCGTAGTTCTCAAGTATATTTTCTAGAGGTATACTTTCGATAAGTGGGGCGCACCCTCCTAGTCATTGTTGGAAAAATTCCTTTTCCTTATTTTTGATTCAAATCTTTGAATTGATTCTTTCTTAATTTCATCGGGAAGTGTCTTGCACTCTTCGTGATGTTTAATTATCTGTATCCATTCTTTTATACTTGGATGTTGTCCTCGTGAGGGAAAAACCCATTCTGCGTTTTTGCGATGTGGTCTCACTAGTTACTTTGTGTGATCTATTTTTGGAGTTTACTCATACCAGACTTATTGTCTGACCCAAATTGTTGTTTTCTCTAAACGTTTGGGTACTCATTTATATCTGAGTAGTCCAGAAATGACAGGTTTCTTTGGGCTCTTTTGAAAATGGTGGACGAGCAGGAGGCTCCTTATCTATCTTGCTATTTATTTCCGCTATTATGAGATGTTGGCTTTATGTATGTATATTTAAAGGCAAGTTGTTATAACTGCCTAGACTGATAGTAGTACTTTTGTTGTAACTCTGATAACTCCATGTTGGGGAGTAACCTTATGTACTGTCTTATTTTTATGTTATATTTAACTGTTCTGTTGTGAGATTATTATTCCGTTCTTATATTTTACCCCATGGCAACTCGTCTTTCAGAAACTTGGGCAATGGCCCATGAATACCATGGATGTATTAAGTGTCGTTTTCAAGGGTCAGATTATCGAGTTTCCCCTTGCCGAACTCGAATGCTACTTCGAGAATCCCCAATGCCAAACTAACTGACACCCAACCACCGCCTCGTGCACATGCACATCACCTTTAGTCACCTCCGACCAACGTTACTGCCTCCGACAACCTTCACAACACCACTGCATCCTAAATCGACCACTAAACCAAACAATCTCCTCTCGAATCGAAATTTGGGTATACTACAGAACCCAAACCCAAACGACCCCACATACACACCCCCTACAACCGCCAAGCTCCGGTCACCAGCAAATGCGCGGTGTCGACCATCTCTTGCCAAGCCCATTTGCTACCTCCTGACAAAAATTCAGAGTACTCGATCAATGGTGCTTACGGGGAAAAATCAAAATCCAACCCAGTAAAAACTAGGGCTTAATAACCAATTCCGGCCATCGCCGTCGCCACCGCCCCTTACAGCCACGATTACCATTTTCCCCTAAAACTCCATGACGTCCTCCATCTATAGTAGCAACCCCAACCCACCTAATTGCTCCATCATCCAGAAATCACCCAAATTCATACTTCTAGTAAAACCCAAATTCCAAACTCAATACAATTTTAAAAAATCTGGATTTTCGTGCTAAAAATCATAATCTTGAGTGATGATTCAATTTATATACATGAATTAATAAAATTCAAAATTTTATTTTATTTTCCTCATTTTATAGTTTGACTGCATATTTAAGCTTACAGGTAAATCCCAAACATAATTTATTAATCATGATTTCATAAACTAGATGAATTACAACTTAACTAATTTGCTTTAGATTCAAAACTTCAAGGTGTTTATATGAAAGCTTGAATTTTTTTTTTATAAAAATTCTGTAAACATGAATGATCAGAGGCAAATCAATTTACTGGCCTGCAGAAGCATAAATACTTCCATTATTACAGAATTTAAATTATTTTCCCAACATAAAAGAATCAATATTACTTAAGTAACAAATTATATCCTACTTAAGATTTAGATTAATTGTTTTAAATCCAAAGTTTCAAAGTTTTTATATAAAAAGCTTAAATTTTGTTTATCTAAAAGAACTCTGTGATCCAGTATGAACAGAGAGCTTAATTTCAAAAATGCAGATCCTATTGCATTCTTACTTCCAGATGCAGGCATCATCAAAGAAACTTCCTTTTATTTATTTTTTTCATTTTACAATTTAAATCTTGCTGTTTGATCAACCTGTGCTTGAACATCACAATCAAGAAATCTAACTAGAGAAGTACAACTGGATTTGTATTTACTTACACACTGCAGTTTCAAAAATAAAAAGAAATTAACATGAACAATCAATAACATATTCCTAAATATATGCAGCATCATCACAAACAAACTTCATTATCACAGAAATTATTTAAATCAACAATTTATTAAACTACTTAAAATTTTAAGTTAGTTGTTTACTCACCTCATTTTGACTATGCACAAAAATTTAGAACAGGAATGAAAACCCCTGTTTAAAATTTGAAAACTATTGTTGATGACTCCTGAAACTTTGATACTTGATTTCTTTAAAGCTGGAACCATGGTGATGTTCAAAGTTTTTGAAAATGAGTTGTTTTGAAGCTTTATCTCAGGCATGCAATTGAAGCTTGCTACATGCATGATAGAAAAACTACAGATTTTACTTTGAAGATGATCTTGAGGATTTGGGTGAAGTTTGCTATAGGATTGATTTTTTTTTTTTGGTTTCAGAGAATTTTTTCTTGAATGTAAGGATTTGGATAGGTTTCAGGTTTTAATGAAAACAACATGCAGGGTTTGGAAATGAAGGGTTTGAGGAGATCAGTAAAAAACTACAGATTTTTGTTTCTGAACAGAGGAACTGAATATGCTTTCAGATTGAACTTTGTGGCCATGGATTTTTTTTTGAATTCAAAGAAAATGAAAGAAAGAAGATAAAAGTATTTTATAAAATGAAATTTAAAGTTAAATAAAATTTAAAGAAAGGAAGAAGAAAATTAACATAAAAGAAGACACTTGTTATCTTGATTACATTTGTCATAACCCAAGATTAATCTCTTAACACATGTATCCTATGATGTTTTAAAATTGAACACATGTCACTCATATATTTTAAATTATTTTTAAATGATTTTTTTTAAAACCCTTTATTATCAATTTTCTTAATTTGTAAATACTTTACTAATTTATGAATGCTTTTTATAAATTTATAAATCCATTTTCTTTCTTATAAAAATAAATCTTTCAAAAGAAAAATAAGATATAAACTAATTAGATTCCAAATAAAATAATATAAAATTATTAAATCCATTTTTACAAGTTAATTTAAATACTTTGCATTTATTTACTATTAAACAAACATTTTCCAAATTTATATAAATAAAATTCTTTTGTTTTAAATTAATACAAAAACAAAACTTATTTTTAAAAAAATAAATAAAACTTTATTCATAAATCTTTTATATACAAATGTATTTCAAAATATACATTCTTTCTAAATTACAAATTCCCATTCAAATTTCAAATATAAAAATTCAAATTCAATTTAAACTTAAATTTCAAATCAAATATGTTTTTATTAAATTAAGAAATATTGAATTCTAATTTCAAAGTTAATCTTTAAATAAACATATATTTAAACAATACTTATTAAATTAAAATGTCAAACTTATCAAAAATCAAATTTATAAAATAACACAAATTAAATAATTATTCCATTTAAAATCAATTGATTACTAAATTTAAAAACATCACATAAATTTTATTTTGGTTAGTTATGTTTGAAGGTACAGTTTTATCAATTTTAAATGATTTAAACTAAGAGATTATCTCCTTTTAAATTCTCCGAAATTCTGGGATACTACAATTCTTAATTAGTAAATTATTCTTAAAATTAACTTCTAAACCAATTACATAATTAATTAACCCCTAAATTAATTATTTTAAGGAATTAAACTTTAATTACTTCCATAAAGTAATTACACTTACACAATTTCATAAATGATTATCATTAATTAATTAATATAATTAATTGTTAAAACTAATCACATTAATTAAATATTCAAATAATCTTAGTTAATGACCTTCATTAACTAATAACAGTTCTTTAATTACTTTTCTAAAGAAATTACTTGTATTAATCATTATTAATTAAAATTGACTAACCATTAATACTCATTAATTAATCCAATCATTAATTAACCATTCTAATTAACTTAATAATTTATGAATCACAAATCAATATGTTTCATTAACTTTAAATAAAACTTATTCTTATTAATGATTTTATTTATCAGTCATAAATATGTTTGAAAACATTTATTTCTAATTTACCTTTAAATTTTCATTTTAAATTTCAAGCTTTAAGATGAATACCAATTTATCTTTAATAAAGTTAAAACAATTTCAAGTTAAATTGATTAAACACAAGATTAATTTCTAATTACAAATTTACTTAAAGTTATTAATTTAATTATAAGTATAAGTTAATTTACATTTTTAATCACCTTATACTTTTTTTTTGGCAAGGCCAGCCGGTTTTATAGTGGACCGTCCACTTTTATTACGAACGTAATAAAAATTTAAAATACAGGAGTAAGGTTGAAGCACCTTAACTACTAAATGAAAGAGGAAAATACAGCACAGGAGTATGACAGAATGCCACAGCTACTAAAACTAAAGGCATGACTAGTTCTCCTCCGAAGAGGAAGAATCTCCAACGTCAGCATCTACCAGGGATGAAACCAAAGACCCATTCCAAGAAGTCCAAAATAGGGGCGAAACAGTATAGCAAGAGAGGGATCATAAATCTCAGCATCAGAAGAGTAAATAAAAGATCGATCCCTGGCAGTATCAGCAAGAATAACAGAATTTTTCTCAGCATACAAACCCTCCAAATCAAGGAGCAAGGAATCACCAGAGATTCTGTAATATATGCAACGAAGGTCCGATAGGTCGTTCGAAACAAATCTAAAATAGCAATCATCCACAGAGTTGAATCTCATATCAGAACGGCGATCAACCCAACAATGCTCAGACTCAGCCCAAACAACAAGAGGCGGAGAGAGATCCGACACAGCAATGGGATCCACAGGATCAGCAGGTGGCGGTTCAGGATCAGATAAAAGAACAGGAGAAGCAACTTGAAAGACTTTGGGAACCCATTTCCTGAGCGGAGGCCGAGGTAGAGGAATCTTAGGAGCAACAGCAGATGCAGCAGGTTGCGAGCAGGCGGAAGCTAAATGGCCAAAAGACTGACAGGAGGAACAAATGTCAGGGATCCATCCATAACGAACACGGACATCCACCACATGGCCAACAGCTAGCTGAACGGGAATAGAGGATGGAAGAGGCTTATGGGGAGTAATCTCAATGAGAGCCTTAGCGTAAACAAGCTTTTCACGCGCAACTGTACTAGAGTCAAAACATTTCAATTTGCCAATATTACACGCAAGCCAATTCAAACCAATCAGCGGTTGAAGAGCAGAAGGGATTTGAGAGCAATAAACCCAGACAGGGATAGAAAAAACTTGTTCACGAGCACTAGATACCGTTGGAGACCAGGGAGTAATAATAAAAGGTCGACCATCAAAGAAAAAGGGTTCGGCCTCAAGAACATGACTATGTTCCTCAGGGGAGGAGAACACAGGTAGTACAAGGAGTCAACCATCTTAACACGGAGGCCACCACGAAGTCTCCAGGCCCTCCGACAAACAGCAACCACATCATGAAGACGATGTTTAGGGTCCAAAAAGAAGCCAACCACATATTCTGACCAAAAGTCCATAGCAGCTTGCATGACAACAGGGGGAGGGATCATCACTCCATTTTCCTCAACAATTTCAAACTCAACAGGATCGTATACACTCACATTACGGGGCAAGGTAGAAAATAGAGAAGACCAAGTTTTGGGAGCAGATGGACAGGGAGCAGTTGGTCGACAATCCTCATCACCAACAGAAGCCGCAGGAAAGGGGCATCGATCATCAAGAGTGGAAGAGACAGCAAGAAAGGAAACACCAGAGCTTAAAACATTGGGGATTGGGACACCATTATCAACAGGATTTTGTCGAACAGGTGATGTGCATCGAGCACTACTGGAAATATTAGCCACAATAGCAACTGAATCAACTTCCAAACCAACTCTAGCAGCACAAACATCTGCTGCATCAACATTCAAATGCTCAGGACCACAAGACCCGACTCCTACCAGAGAATCAACCAATATCGAGCTCAAACTATGGCAAACGACAGAAACAGGGGGCGGATTAGCAGAAGGCAGGGGGGATACTCAGCATCATCGAGCAAGGGTGGAATCGCAGGCACAGAAGAAGCACCATTGAAGATCCTACCAGAACGCGTAGAAGATGGGGAATGGGAAGGGGGAAGGATAGGTGGGAGAGGGGGGGAAGACATGGGAGAGGCGGGAGAAACGGAAGGGAAAGAAATAGATCGAAGAAGAAGCAAACGCGTTCAGGAGCAAACGCGTATCACCTTATACTTTTCATTTGTTAATCATCTTACCTTTACAAACCCTTCTTTTAATAAATTTCAAATCAAATTTTAACTTAAAACTAACCAACATTATTTACTTTATTTAATGTTAAACTTTATATAACAAAATTCTTAAAGTACTTAGGCAAAAATCATCAGGATCTGGACTCGAGGCAACCCACACATTTTCTCGAGTAACACTCGACCCTCCTTCATGTTTCCCCGTGACACTCTCTACTCATCTTCTTCTTCTTCTGTTCTTTTTCTACATTTTTTTTGTATAAGCTTATGTTAAAATATAACTGCAGTATTAACACTCACACGCGCAGGCACCAGGAACCCGAAGCAACTTCCTTTTCGACTCAAGCAAACCCTCTCTTTTCTCGAGTAATTACTCGAGATGACCCAAAACCCCAACCTGCAAACCCCAACGCCACCGTGCACGCGCACGGTGGTTCGCCGCCCCTCCGGCAACCCTCGACACCTCCAACAAACCACGATTCGACCCCTAACTCGAAATCGTAACCCAGAATTTCGAAATAAAGTCGAAATCAAAAATCTCCTGAAGCTCGAACTAGAAACTCAAATACCCCACCGAAAACCACCACGTTCTACCACCACCCATCACCGGAGGCAAAGCCACTTCGTCCACGTCATGACCATACTCTCCTCGTCCTTCACCCAAAATATCGAATTACTCGATCAAGCGACGGCGACGAAAACAAAATTTACAGAGCACACTAAATTTTTAACCGAAAACCCTATATTCGCTTCGACTTAAAAATCCTTGCATTAGAAAAATTCTTTAGCATTTTTCCTGTCATCAAAAAGTATCAAGCAAGCTCCAACATGAATTTCAACATTTAAAATTAGTTGAATCATCGGATAATCTCGAAAAAACATTTTCGGTTCTCTTTGAAGCTGCACCTTGAATATTGATCTAAAAATCATCACTCTTGTTTTAAAAATCTTAACTTTGTATGTTAAATCAAGATATGGGATCAAATTCACAAATTAAAACATTCGAATTTTAGCTTATGATTTCTTTTCACTGTAACTTGAATAAACAGTATATATATCATACTATTAAACTTCAAACAAATTTCCAGTCCCTTGATCTAAGATAAACAAACTTAATTAGCTTCAATTCCTAGGTTTAAATTAGTTTAAATGAAGAAATATTAGTTTTCTTTCACTTCTTTGCTCATAGCTTTAAGAATACTGGAGATCATCACATATTCAAATTTCCAGAAAGCATCCCAAAACCACATACTACAATATATAGCAACACAAGATATACAGGAACTAATTACCAACTTAAACTTTAAAAATTGTATGTTTACTCACTTTATTTTCCAGAAGAAAGAACAGAGGTGCTTTATTTTTGACATAGGCTTTGAAACTGCAAGCTGAAATCTTTTTCTTTGATTCTCTGGTTTGTATGAAGTTGTATGTTGATCAATTTGAGATTTTGTTTAAGTTTAGATGGTATTCACTTCAGATTTTACTTAGTTTTGAATTGAAGAGCTGATGATGAAGATGATTAATATATGGAAGAAGTGTATGGGGTGATGCAATTTTCTTGTACAGGGTGATATACATTATTTTGTACATAGGTCAGAGTTACTTTTTTTTCTTTAGAAATGGCGGCTGATATGATCTTGTTGTGGTGGCTAAAGATCCAAGCATTAATTTCTTTATACAAATCTATACTTGAATATATATATTTTTCTTTGTCTTTAGTCTTGTTTTCAAAAGCTTATGCATATCATTTTCGGCTGAGATGATATTTTTATTTTTATTTGTACATACTTATCTTTATATAGTTGAAAGTATTATATGTTTAAATTTTATGTGCACACTTGTATACATCCTACTTTTGCCTTACTTCATTGCATACTTACTTGTATTCCTATATACAACTTATTTTCAATCTATTTTGTTTTTACTTCTTATATTGATTCCTACTTAAATCATTCAATTTAAAACATTTACTTAAAGTTTAAATTCAAAAATTAAATTAATTATCAATTTAAACATATTTAAAATCTGGGATGGTTACAAAAACTATGGTTTTGTGAAATATACTTAAATATGATTTTTTTGAAATATAAAGTTAACTATTTCATAAAATAAAATAAATTGAAAATTTTGATTTTATTATAAATGGTTTATATATAAGATTTATAAGATGAATATTTTATAAATAAAAGTAATGGAATCGTAAACAAGTTTGGTTTAAATGAGATGTATAAAGTAAGGCGTGCTATTAATAAATAGATTTAATGAAATAAATTTTATAAGCGGGGTTATACAAATATTAGAAATGAGATTCTAATCAAATCTGTATATGGATTTGTAATTAAATTTAGAAACAAATTTATGACGGACTTTATAAATGGCAAGATTATAATAGAATGAATTTGTAAATAAAGAAATTTATAAGTAAATAAGCTTATAATGGGATTTGATATGTAATTGAGATAAACGGGAAATTGGTTAATAAAGGGATTTTATAAATGGAAGTTTTTATAAAATAGAAATCTGAATTATAAACAAATTTTATAAATGTGAAATCAATTTAACTTGATAAGCTGAATATGAATTTTTATAAAAGGAATTATATTCACCATTTTGGACAGAGAATAATCTTTTAAATCAAATGTGTAGAAGAATGAATTTGGTAAGAGAATTATTTTCATAATTTTGGACAATGGACAATCCTTTAAACAAAATGAATATTTTGGAAAGTGATATTATAAAATGGAGTTTAAATGGTTTGAAATAAAATAAGTTGTGAATTTTCTTGTTATTAAAATGAGAATATGAAAATGTTTTCCAAATATCCAATAAGTGAAATGGTTTTGAATATTATCTTTTTAAAGATGTTTTGAAGTGACTAATTAGGAAGTGATTTGATTTATAAACGATTAATAAAAATCAGACCCACCGACTAATTATGTGCTAGATTTTGTTTGTTGCTTTGATAGTTAAATAACCGACTATCAAATTTGGCCATTTTAGTTTGACGACTTGATGCAAAAACTAATTAGTTGTATACTGAGTATGTAACTGACTATGTAGGATTGATTGTGGTTTGTGTTGAGAATGTTGATTCGTTTAATGCAAATTGATTACTCCAATCTATCGAACATCCTTCTTGGCCGAAGGATAGCATGTTGAAAGTTGGAGACTGATAAGTCTATGACACTTTGTTTCTATATGAAGTTGAGAAATGCTTTTGCATTGTTGCTGCGAAGTGACCGGGATCAGACTTATCTGAAAACCACTTCATACCAACATATATGCGATGACCATGCAGGTTGGTCGATGATATTGATATTTAAGATTTCATAGTGAAGGACCACTTGTTGATTGTTTGGGGTTAAAATCCCAATATACATATAGTACAGTAGTCTCTTCATTATGAAATATCCATTGCAAGGGTTGTCGCTACTTATCCTATAGGGTGTGGTAGGAGATTACCTTTGGTTTATCCTGTTCCTAGACATCTTTTATGGATGGGTGTCTGACATTGCATTTCTAAGATTACGTACACTGGTTTTTACAAACATACATCATGTAGTGGCGGAGAAGGCAACTTCTCTAAGATTAACACCCTCCTTGATGCGTACGAGCTCAAGGGTTGTATTTTTGTGAAAGGCAATTAGTAGTCAACGGAAATGGCAATGTGGCATTCAAAGATGATGTGATATGTGAAAAGTAATAGATACCGCTTTTGGCCTCACTTCCCATAAAATGATTGAAACAGGAATAGAAACATCAAGGCTAAGTGGGTCGCTCCCATCAGGAGATGTCATCACTCCTTTAGATATATCTTTACACGCTATGACATCGTGTATTTTATTATTATTATTGTATGCTTGTGGCCACGGATAAAGGTCGGTAACGACCAGAGTGATGACACATTCGGTACTATCCAATGATGGGTAGGCCAGTCTTGTGTTGGTTTAGGTGGGCATTATCTGCTCCCTCGGTACATCCCTCAAGAGGCGTACTGAGTTGGTTCGGAAAGGTAGTCCCTTCACCTAGTCATTTGTATGGAAATCCAAAATCCAATATGTGCCTGCCATTTTCCATTGTAGAAAGCCTTGTATTGCAAGGTGTGTGCTAGAATTTAATAATGTAACAATTTCAGCTATTTTAATATTATTTGTATAATAGACGCCATTATAATATAAGAGAATTTGATATGAAATGTTTTGGTTATCATAAGGTATAAACCTTGTCGATATTTATTTGCGACGAGGTCTTACGAGATAACTTTTGTTTTGATAAAGAAAAGTTTTGATAACTTTATATATTCTGTGAAGGTGTGTTTTCTCACGCTAGTTTACCAGACTGATCTGTGCGTTCTACCCTTTCAATGCTTGGGTCAGACCGCGTATATTTATAGGTTCAGATTTGGTGCTTTTGGAGCTACAATAGGCAAGCTGGAGATCTTCACATTGTACACACGTATCTGTTTGTTTTTCCACTGCTTTTCATTGTTGTTGTTGTAAATTATCTGCATTTGTGAGGATAGGTTATTATAACTGTCCAAGCTGATCATTTCTTATGGTGTACTCTGATATCGATTCATGTATATTACTGTTTCTCTTTGTAAAGATTACTGATCTATATTATATGTTATTCCACTGCGATGTTAGATTCTGTATTGTTTATGGTTCTTCTTCTTCTACCTTCTTCTTCTTTTCTCTTCTTCTTTCTTCTCTCTTTCTTCTCACGCTTTGGGTCAGACATACGTGGTTTGGCGTCGGGTTCAGAGGGTGACGAGTGCGGGTCGTCACAACTTTGAACTATGTTTCCGTTTTCATCCGCTTATTTTTTTTGAAAACCATTCTGGTTCAATTAAAGATTGATCATTTGGTTTCGGGACAAGTTCCCATGCATCTTTTCTTTCAAATTGATTAATCCTCCTTGCATTACAATAATCCAAAAATCATCTTTCGACGCTTCTTTATAATTTTTAGGTTCAAAATTTGATATAAATGCAACTTGACTCATTTGATTTAATCGTTTTCTAGTTGGTACTTTCATATTTAAATCACTAACAATATTATTAATTGGGTGGTCCTTTAATATCGTAGGTGGTGAAGTTATCGCATTATCATTATTATTATTATTATTATTTTCATGTACATGTATATTAGTTTTGTTCATAACTTCTTCATCATCGTCATGTTATTATTTTTAAAGTTTTCATCAAACAAAACATGAAGACTTTCTTCTATAATGTTTGTTCGCTTATTAAAAATTCTATATGCTTTACTTCGATCCGAATAGCCTATAAAAATTCCTTCATCAGCTTTAGAATCAAATTTTCCTAGATAGTCTTTTGTGTTTAAAATAGTACATCTTGATCCAAATACTCGAAAATACAATACTCTCGTTTTCTTTTTGAAAAATAATTCATAGCATGGGTTTTTAGTCATCTGTTTTACCATTACACGATTCAATACATAAAATGTGGTAGCAACAGTTCTAGCCCAAAAACTTATTGGTAGGTTGCTACTATTAGTAAGGTTCATGCATATTCTTTTAAATTTGGATTTTTCCTTCCTATAACACCATGTTATTGTGGTGTACATGGTTTCACTACGAAAAATTGTAGAAAGTTCTTTTTCAAATTCACCTCCATAATCGCTTCGTATACTTTTAATCTTTAAGTTCGTAAAATTTATAATTCGTTTAGCATAAATTTTGAACATTTCAAAAGCATCACTTTTATATTTTAAAAATAATGTCCAAGCATATCTTGAAAAATCATCGACAACTAAATTCAGCGTACTTGAGTCGATCCGAATAAACCTAGATGAAGTAGTTTGAGAGATTGCTTTGTGAAGATTTCTTTTTAGATTTAAAAGAACTTTTCTTGAATGTACCAAATTGACAAGCGTCACACTGGTTTTTAACCTTGCAGTTGATTTTTGGTATTCCTCTAACTATTTTATTTTTAACTAGTTTGTTGATATTCTTAAAATTTATGTGACAAAACGTTTACGTCATAACCATGGATCACCATGATTTTGCAGCTAAGCATAAATTTGTGTTGTTTTTGACATTCATGTTTAAAACATATATGTTTTGATCTCTAAATCCTTTAAAAGTTAGAATTTTATTTTGGTCAAAGATATTGCATTTGTTTTTCTCGAAATCAATTTTGAATCCTTTATCACATAATTGACTTATACTTAATAAGTTATGTTTCAAATTTTCTACCAATAAAACATTAGTAATAATAAGAGAAAAGGAAATACCGACATTAATGACTTCTCCAATGCCGATGGAAAATCCTTTTGAATTATCTCCGAGTGTCACAGTGCCGCTATCGATATACGTTATATTAGATAACATATGAGCATTTTCAGTCATGTGCTTGGAGCAACCACTATTAAGTATCCATTTCTCTTTACTTTTTATTTTAATTTTTGGTGCCTCATAAGTGTTACCCATAAAGCACACATTGGTTTGTTTCGAGTCACTTTTACTATCATTGTCAGATGAAAAAGATGAATTAAATCGTCCCATCTTACTCGAAAAGCTCTTTTCTTTATCTTGAACTTTTTTAAGCCCGCTTTTCTTTTTATCATTGTTGAGCTGTAGACAATCCTTCTTCGTATGACCAATTTGTCGCACTCATATCATTTAATTGATGTTTGATTTAAGGAGTTTGGTTTGCCATCATTTTGAAATCTTCTCATCTTTTTAAACTTCTTTAATTTGTTGCAGTTTTTAGCAAAAAAGCAATCTCATCTTCGTCTAAGTCCAAATCATCGTTATTGCTTGGAATGATTTTTTTTTCTTTTCATGATTCCGATCCTTTCTAGCCTGCAATTTAGCTTCATACGAAGTCAGATTTCCTAATAGCTCTTCAACTTTGAGTGGAGAAAGATCATTAGCTTCTTCGATGGCTAAAAATTTTCTTTCCCATTCGTTTGTCAAAGAGTATAAAATTCACGTAACTAAATCAAAATCTATAAATTGGACTCCAAGTGCCATGAGATCATTTTGAATGCTTTAAAATCTGGCATACGTATAAATAATTAATTCGTTTGCTTTCATTTTGAAAGATGAAAATTGGTTTTGTAAAATCGAGATTTTAGTTTTCTTGACTTTAGTTGTGCCTTCATGTGTGACTTGCTAATTGCGACACATCATATGTAGTGGTGTAAAGCATGACATGTGAAAACTCATTTTGGTCAAGTGAGCAAAACAATACATACATAGATTTGGCATTGTTAGATGCCGCTGCTTTTTTTCCATCAACCCAAGTGCTAACGTCAGTGTTGGGTGCTTCGTATTTATTTTGGATTGCTAGCCGTATTTCTAACCCATTTGCTTCTATAAAATTCTCATATGGGTCGACCAATAAGCATAGTTAGAAGAAGTAAATAGTGGAGGACGAGCAATTGATTGAACTTCTTGAAAAGTGCTTACCATATTAGTGATTTTTCAACTACGTGTTATTGTATATTGAAATGACCGTGCTATGATACCGAAAATGTATAACTCATAAGATGCAACTTACATACTAATGTGAGTGTACGTACTAATAATTATACTAAGTAGAGTAAATTAACAAAGTATAAATAAGAAAGATAGTAAAAGCGAGCACATCAAATATTTTATATTGGTTCGGACCTCCCATCCTATGTCCAGTCCAAAGCTCTCCGTTGGTATTTCCTTTGACCAAATAACCCTCACTTCGTCCAGACGAATAGGTTAATATAAAAGTAATTCTCTAACAATCGTGTGTTCCAAATAAAATCTATTTTGACTGATAATACAAATCTTCTTATGATCTCCTTTGAGTATGTGAATGTGAATACTTTGAGTTGTAGAAATTAGTTTAATCAAAATGGTATTTTGAATATGATAAATGGAGATTATGTAAGCAAGAGATGCACGAATTTGTAAATAGAAAATTAATAAGAAATCAAGAGAACAGATCAATTTCAATTCTCAATCTTTGAAGTATTTATAGGTTTAAAGAGATGCAGACGAGGAGTTGTTACTGTTAAACAAACTCTATTTTCTTTAATGGTTAAAACTTTTGAAGAAGAGATGCTATTATTAAAAATGAAATGAAACATCCTTTCATATTAGAGCAGCTTCCATATGACAAACGTCTGTGGATTTTCCACAAACGTCTATGGCTTAAGGGAATAATTTCTCGAAACTATTCAAGACATATGTAGCTTTTCCACAGACGTTTATGGATGGCATTTTCAGATTATGAATGTTTTTTATGCCAATTTTGAATGCTTTTAGTGCTAATTTTGTGTATATGAATTCATGTGTGCATATATACTCAAGGAGACCTTACAAAGTTTATCTAAGACTCTTAATATCCTTGTATAACCTTACTAATCATAGCATGGTCCATAAGTCTTTGTTTGTCTTCGAGTCCCAGTATCTTTGAACATGGTGATCTCTCATAGTATATACCTGTAACCTTGATAAGATATATAATATAAGTTATTGTATAGTTGTTGTCACTGAAACCATAGAATGGAGGTCCTAACATCCTTTGTCTTCCTGAAGGCTTCCATGCATTTCTCATCCTATATGAACACTATGCTTTTTCTCGGTTAGGCGAGTCAATAGTACAACTATCTTTGTGAAGTATTTAAAGAAATTCCTGCAGTAAACTGCCAAATAAAGATAACTCCTGAATTCCATAGTGTTCTTTGGAATCTTCCAGCCCTGAATAGCTGCCGCCTTTGCAGGGTCCAGACAACCACTTCTTCGAGACAATGTGGTAGAGAAACCTCACCTTCTTTCCCCAAAAATGACACTATAAGAATTTGGCTTTTAGCTTTTTCCTTCTTAAGCTATTTAGTACTTCCTTTTAAGCGATCATCATTTTCTCCTTCACTTTTTGATAATATTAGAATATCCTCCATAAATATTACTTGTTCAGTTGCCCCTAAAGATTTTACTCATCAAATCCACAAAGTATGAAGGGGAATTCGTCAACCCATAAGCCATCACTTGCCATCATATAGTTTGTCTCGAGTGTGAAAAGTGATCTTCTACTTGCTACCTTCTACAATACTCAATTGATGGACTCCGGTGACCAAGTCTAACTAAGAAAAGACTTTGACTCTAACAAGCTAGTCAAGTAAGTCTTCTATTAAAGGTAAGGGTTACCAATTGTTAGCATGTTGAGCGCTCGATAATCAATGCACAGCCTTAAAGAGCCGTATGCCTTAGTTGCTAAGACAACTGGTGCACCCCATTTTATAGTACTACAATGAATACACTTCTTCTACAATAGCTCCATAATGTTCTTATCTAGTTCTTTCCTTTCTTTAGGGGACTAAGCCTCAATGGTAGTGTGACTAGTCTACATCTTTGTCCAAATCAATCTTAAACTCTATTTCTCTTCCGTGGGAGTTCATAGACTTCATCAAAAACATCTAGAAATTCCCGAACATATGTGTAGATGAGAGCTCCTCTTGTGATAGGCTAAGAGAATACAGACAGTTCAGTGCAATAGAGCCTTGGGGCATGCATTGAATATCTATATATCACCCCACCCAACAAATCTTCAACCATACAACCCTCCTATCACAATCTAAGATAGCCCAGAAGTATGATAACCAATTCATTACCAAGGTTGGACCATACCCCTCAAAACCCAAAACAATAGCACTACAAATAAATTCTACAATACATATATCCACTACTAGGTCTTTGTAAATCATATAAAGATGTATTGACCCTTTATAGGGTTCAACATAATTATAGGGTCATTGACAAGTTGGGTTTCTATTTCTAAGGCTTTAACTACATTTCTGGCTATGAATGAATGTGATGCTCCTGAATCTAATAAAATATGAATAGTATTACAAGAAATAATAGTTATATCTTCCATATCAGTTTTTCCATTGTCCTTGGTAGAAGGTTTACTAGGGATGTGTATAGCTTCAACGACGTAATCTTGCACAATCTATCCCTCCTTAGCTAGCTTCGAACACTGGTACTTGAAGTGCTCTTGTTGCACTTATTGGTACTCCTCTTGAACTCCTCTCTCATCAAGCTCGCGCTGCAATTCTTAATGACATGTCCTACCTTATGGCATCTTTGGCATGTCTTACTTCCCATCTTGAACATTTCCTTGCCCTTCTTATCTTTCCATAACTTCCTTTTCTTCGTTTCATTTTAATTATCAGACTGGCCTACTTTCTCCTTTTCTTCCTTACCAATAGTCTGAAGTAAGGCCATTTTGACCAGTGTCTCATAGGTGGCGTCTACGGGAACTTGAGTTAAAAGCAGTTCCATTAAGGCAGAATTTTGACCCTTCATAAATTTCATAGTCTCCTTTACTTTGGTGTAAATCATACTTATTCCAAATTTGGCTAATTCTGTGAACTTGTTAATATACTCCTTTGCCAGGAAGTCCCTCGTTTTAGATGGATGAGCTTCTCCACTTATAGTTTCACTTCTATATCAGACATAACTCGTGACTTGAAACAAGCCTTAAATTCAGCTTAAGCTACGCCTTCCTCGGCATTCTCTACAGTCACTACAGTCCATTAATTTAGCTCCTCCCATTTCAAGTGTCATGCGGCTAACTTCCTCCTGACTCGTCTTTCAATTCTAATTCCGTGAATATGCTGTCACAATCATCAATCCAAGCTTTAGTCTCTACAAAATCCTATGTTCCTAAGAACACTTGTCCAACTATATTCAAAAAATCCTTACATAACTTAGAAAGTCTAGTGGTTGGAAAGGTGGGTATCCCTTGGGTGGTGGATTCTCGATCTCGAAGCCACTATTATTGTAACGACCCAATTTTTTGACACCCGAAAGTCGACATCAATACGTCCACTATATCAAATGCCGCACAATCGAATGCCGAAAAAACGAACCGTTAGGGTTAAAGAAGAAGAATATAGAAGAGAAAACAGAAAACAATAATGGAATCTCACATTTTGCAGTGGAACAACATATAATAGATAAATGAATATCTTTAAACAAAGAACTATATCAGTTATTACAATACATCATAAGATTTTTCATGAACATAATACAACACTGACAGCGGAAAAGAAATAGCATATATACTAGTGATACGCCTCGCCATCCAGCTTGAACTCCAGATCTTCCCAGCACACTTCTTGACTTCGCTCCCGAATAATGATAACCTGAATCTAGGCCGCCCGTGTGGAAAATTATAAGCATCCAGAGTTTATAAAGGGAACAATAAACTCTAGGTCAGTCATGAGACTGGTGTGAGATCTTAAAAATAGTTATTTTCATAAAGAAAAGGAAAAGAAATTCGCTATGCTTTTCGAAAATGAAACTACCATAAGGCTTCCCCGCACACACACAATGCAAGCGCACGGTTGGAGGAGATTTCTCCTTATAATAGTCAAACATGCTTGATACGCAAAATCTTTTTGATATTATCATTAGTGCATGGTGCAGAAAACATTTCGTAAGTATAATATTAATCTTAGCCATCATACAACCATTATTGTATGCCTATTATAGCTACCATGTTCAATAGCAGGTTACCGCCACATTCCATGGCCTGTTATACAACTAAAACCGTACAGGGCGCATATTGTTTCTTTGGATTTCCAACAAATGGTTAGGGTAAGGAACTTCCTACTGCCACATGGGTACGCCTTTGGAGGGACGCCCCAAGAACCTAACCGGATCTCTGCCAACACAAGGCCAGGTTACCTCTGTAACTAGGTAACTACTACACGAGTATGCCATCTCTCAGTCATTAACGACCTTTATCCGAGGATCCTCAACCACAAAGCAACAACCACAAAGTAATAAATTTGCAGCAACCACATAGGTTAAATATCTGGGCTCCATACCATGATACAACCCTTTTCCGAAAGGAAATGACATCCCTCAGTGGGCTCCCAAATAACCATGCCGCGTCCTTCTTGTTTCGACCATTTCCGGGATGTGTGGTCCGATGAAGTCTCGTCCACAAATCCACACTTTTCACAAAGCCATGCTTCGATCAACAAATGATAAGCAACACTTTGTATGTCACATTACCAAATTGGGAATGTATCACTAGTAACAATTAACTACTTAACCTCTGAGCTCATATGTTTCAGAGAAGGGTGTTATGCTAAGAGAATAAATTCTCCACCACCAATATAAATGTATTTGATAGAACCAACTTTACATCTCAAAGTGTAACGTCAGGCATACATCCATACAAGTCTGTTCCGGGATCGAACGGAGCCGAAGGGACTTCAAAGAAGCTCTTGCAAATTCGGATATTCACTAATTATGTCCTGAATCCCCATCACAAAGGTTGATAAAATCTCTATACCCGAGCAACCCAGTGCAGAGACATTTGACAGGTAATCCTTTCGTTTTCGAAAATACCTGTCCTTCAACACTATCTTCAAAAGCAATCCCATTTCGTTGTATCATTATTCGGAATGGGTTTTATGACACAATGTCCTCTCCCGGCTAATCCGAATAACAAGCGCTTATTTTTAAAAATAAGTGTTACATTCAGATTTCAAATAAATCAAAACAAATTTCCATTTTGATCTTTTAAATAAAAGATCCATCACACAAAGATTCGATGTGGTTTTCGGATAACCATTTGGAATCCGACCCCTAGTCGCATCGAAAATCAAGTGCCATTTAAAAGCCTATATTGAAAGTTGGTTATTTAACTATCAATCAACATTCACGACAATCACCAGGTTTAAATAATTTTTTCCCATTTATTTATTTTTAAAATATCTTTACAAGATATAATTTTAACAATTCAGCCATTTGAAAACAAATTTCAAATCACTTTTCACCCTTCAATCTTTTGAAAACAAATTCCAAATCACTTTTAACCTTTCAATCTTTTGAAAACAAATTTCAAATCACTTTCCTCACGTGGAATAAATTTTCAAATATTTATTTAATTCAATTGAAAATTTGCCGAGTTGAAATACTTTAAAAATAATTTAAAATGCTCATCCAAAATATACTTGGCAACATTTAAAATAAAACTATTTTAAAACACTTGCTTAAATATTAGTTATGAAAATATTATACTAATATCTCATATAAACTTATGTCCAAAATAAATTTAAAATAAAATTATTAGATAGAGTGTAATTATTTAAATAACCATTTTCTAATCAAATATCAATTAAATCTTTAAATAATCACTTCTATAATTGATTAAATAAATCTTTACTCTAAATATTTTCAAATAACTTAAGAAAATAATTTCTCCAAAACATTCTTTTTAAAACCAACTTTAAAACTTTTAATTTTAAAAGCTACTTTAAAAACATAAACGGCTTTCCAGGGAAAATACACCTTCCATTTCAAAGTGGATCATTTAAATCAATAAATAAATTCTTCTTGATTTATCTCAATTTATATTCCAAATTCGCAAATTTCTTTCCACACTTTAAAAATAAACCAGTATTTATTTTTAAAACAAATTTCCCTTTCCTTTTTAAATTCCCATTGTGAATTTAAATTTTCCAAATATCCACTGATATACGATTTTCAAATTGATTTCAAAAATCATTTCTAAACACCAAATCAATTTCCAAATTGATTTCAAATTTTATTTCAAACACCAAATCAAATTCCAAATTGATTTGTAAATTTATTTTGAACACCAAATCGATTTTTATTCAAACACCAAATCAATTTTCATATTGGTTTCCCAAAGATTTATTTTAAAACATGAAATCAATTTTCGAATTTATTTCTAAATTTATTTTCTTTTAAAATAAATTCCTTTATCTCTTCCAAACTATTTAAAAATCCATATTTTAAAATAAGTTCTTCGACTTTTGAATAATATTACTTGAAATTTATTTATTAAAATTCTTTCCAATATTTTTGGAATTTATTCAATAGGATTCAAAAGTAAAACTTTATCTTTTAAAATTCCTTCTTTTAAATTTATATAATTCTCAAAAATAAATTTTACTACAAAATTTCAACTTGAATTTCAAAAATCCAATTTTATTTATTTCCGGTATCCTACGATACCAAAATTATATTCGGCTAAACTATAGCCTTTAACGATTTCAATCACAAATATAATCACACATAGATTATAAATAGTCAACACACAATATTGAAACAAATTCAAATATTTTAGGAATCCAGTTGGATCCCTCCAACCTGTTTCCCTGCTTAGCACAACAATTAAATGCCAATTCCACTTCGAGGTGGAATATCGTGGTATATGGGATCAATATAATATCATCTGCTATTATGTGGCGCATAGGGTATCATCCGCTATATAATGCGGGAAATCAATCATTCCAAATACATATATAATATCAATTCCACTTCTAGGTGGAATATCGCGGTATATGGGCTTAATAAAATATCATCCGCTATTTTGCGGCGCATATAGTCTAATCCAATACAACTAAAAATATTATCATCCAAGCACACAATCAACAATTTTAAATTTAACTATTTAAAATTTAACAGGAAATTCCAGTTGAGTGGGAAGATCTCACCTTAGATTTTTATTTGCAGTCCATTTCCATTCCAGCTCATTTTCACGATTTTTAAACCTTGTAACAAACAATTATATGATTTAATTAATATTCGAACAAATCGAACAATTAATTATCTTGAATAAATTTAATTAACCAATGATTTTTATTCTATCCTAATCATTAAATTTTTTTAAACTAATTCCTTTTAATAAATTTATTCAACAACTAATTTGATTTTAAATAAATTTTCCTTTTCATTTTCCAAAATCTTCTATAAAATTTATGTTAAAACAGCATGATTTTTATATATCCTTGCATATAAACTTCTCTCTGTATATTTTTTATCTTTAATCTATACAGATTTCAATTTTTTTTAATTTAACAAACAAATTATAAAATTAAATCAAATTGCAAAATATACCTTCGAAACACCTCCACAGCCAATTCAAACTCCACAACGTCGCCACCTCATACCCCTTTACCCTCGACGGGCGACTTGGATCAACAATTGTGACCTCGCCGTGATTCCCTTCTTCCCCATGCACGATCGATTTCACCTTCTCGCCTCGGCCTTAACAACGCCCCTAAATCTCCACAAGTTGCTTATCGTTGACCTAGCGAACTATGCCAGTTCGATGCACGCGAAGCCATTTCCAGAAATCCCACATGCATCGCGACCCACTCGCCCCAAAGCCACCTTGAGAACGAACACGACGAATCCCAAAACCTTAACGCGAATGCCGCCGCCATCTCCTCGAGCTTGCGCGATACTAGATGTCATGAAACTCCTGTCGATGTTGCCGAGATGATTTCAATTTTTTTTCTTTTTTCTGATTTGAGATGAAAGAGGGGGGGTTGAATTTACTTGGCTTTGATTATTGAATAGATGAGAAACTACGACCATTAATTATATTCTGAAGCTTCTGTTTTAATTTTGAACGAAAGAAAATGTTTACGTTATTTTTTTCTTCTGTTTGCGTTAACACTATTATTTTAAAAAATGAATGCGCGTAAACTTTTATAGAGAAAGTGGAACACGTGGTTGAAATTTTCTTCAACGTGCCTTCAAGGGTCTGATAAAATATTAAATGAAAATTATTATATTTAAATTCAAATTCAAATTCAAATCGTTTCGATTCCGCAACTCAAAAATTTGAATTCCAATCGAAGCATGCCACCAGATGTTTATAATGTTATACGCCTATTCCGTATGTAATGGAAAAGGTTCGGCGTCCAAATTCGATCGAATGGAGAAGATAGCTTTTCGAACCAGTATTTAAATTAAATTTCGATAGAATTTTCAATGCGTTTGCTTATCGTACGGCCAAACAATCATTCCGAATGCTACGAAAATTGAAATCCGATAATAATACAATATTACGGATCCAATGGAACTGGTTTCGTCAAAATCTGAGACTGTGCCTCGGAAGACTATTTTTAAATATTGATTCAAACAATATAATATTCAAAACTGAACAAACACTTCAAATTTCAATTTCTAACATTCCCATTATCATCAGTATTATCAATATGAATTTTCCATGTCCTTTGAAATATTTTTAATCAGTATAAAACTTAAGATTCAAATTTTTACCCCCTTCAATAAATTAAATTCAATAATTTAATTGCCAAATCCATAGCAATGTTAAAAATTCAAGTTTAAATTAACTTCCAAATATTTAAAATCAATTAAATATTTCAATTTCGAATGCTCAAAATTCTAGATCGTCATAATTTTTAGCTATAATCAACTATCTATAGTGTCAATGTTTAGTCATGACTTCCTATGATAGTATTACTTTTTGAATTAAGAATTTTCCTAGTGTATTTTTCATATGTCTATATATGTATACACATATTTATAGTAGAGTCATGAAAAATATTTAATAAAAAAGCAAATACATTGCAACGACCCGTATTTTTAACTGTTCTAAATTGTAGGATGTGATATAATCATTGAATAAAAATGGCTAAAAATAAAAATTTAATGATTATTATTGTAAGATTGGATAATTAAATTGTTTAAATTTAATATTGGGAATTATGTAATTAATGGAATCTTGAATTATTGTGAATGAAAATGGTATCGAAAATTAACTAAAATTTTATTTAATATGAATGAAGATTGTTTACGTTTAAAATTGATTTTTTAAGTGAATAATTAATAATTGGAAATTTTATATTATATTTGACGAGTGAAAATAGCCATTAATTGGAAATTTTATAACGTGAAGTAATCTAAATTTATTGATGGTTGTTGGATAAATTTAAATTGACATTAAACTGACATCTGAATTTATTGATAGGATTTAGATTGATAACTAGATTAAATTAGAATTTAACTACTAGTAAAATCCTCGATTTTCGATAATTGGTTGAGTGTTGTGATTATTGACTATATGGTTGACGGATTGTGATGGATGGAAATTGGTTGATATTTGAATGATTAAATGTTTAATTATTTTGATATATCATGTTATCATCCAGTATATATTACAGTATGTAAAACTGTAAATTGAATTATTTCGGATAAATTGAGAAATAGGTTGAAATGATATATACCTATGGCATTTACTTTGGATTGGAATGATGTATATCCATCCCTAGAATTTAAATTGAAATAATCGATTCACTTGGTCATAGGATAGAGAATTATATACGAACACCGGATTGGTTAAATTAAATGATTTTCATATTTGTTTTGAAATTATTTAAATGATTTGATGTTAATAAATGGAAAATCGAATTATTTTTGAACTAGAGCTATAAATGTTGAAATTTAAATTAGATAAACAAAATTGTTTAAATAATAGAATTTGAGATTTTGAAGTTATAATCAAAATAGGATTTGAATTTCAGAAACCAACTTGTTTAAAGATTGGATTTTTATTTGGATTTTGAATATTACTAAGTAAAAGTAATATAAAATGATATTTCAAAATTGAGCTCGAAATTTAATTATATTTAAAGATCTGAATTTTTAATTGGATATTGAAGGAAAATTGGATTTAAGTGTTTGAATCGATATTTTGGAAATGGACTCGGAATTGATATAAACCAAAATGGTTTAAAATTTGGAATTGGAAGTGAAATTAGTTTGAAATTGAAATTTAAATTAATTGGGAAATGGAATTGAATTTAATTTGAAAGTTAAATTTGAATTGGAAGTGAAATTAATTTAGAATTGGAATTTAAATTAATTTGGAATCGAAATTGAGTTCGACTAGAAATTGAAATTGAATCGATTTAATCGAAATGGAAAGTGGAACTGATTTGAATTGGAAAATTTTGAAAGTGAACCGGTTTCTCTTTAAACTATTTTAAATGAATATTTTTAGTACAAATGGTTTAAAATCTATATCCTTTAAATATTCAAATTATTTTGATTTTCCAAACTGTTTAAACTATAAAACCATTTTTAATACTTAAGTTATTTTCTATTTAAACGTTTAACTATTTAGCTATTTAAACTATTTTCTAAAATTAAAACTGGCTAAAAGGGGGGTATTTTTATATTTAAATCTTGGATTTAAATATGGATTGGGTTAAACTGAAGTTGTAGCCTAATTATAATTTGAATCAAATTTTGAAGTGCATCGATATATCAAATTAAATAGACATTTTGAAGTAAAATATGATTTTTGACGCGCATATGGTAAATTTCAAAATGGATTTGATTTTGTAGCGAATAAGATATTTTGATATTAAGTATAAATTGTTTTCGAAATATAAAAGAACCAACCGGTGTGTAAAACAACGTTCGGTTGTCAAAGAGACCGGGGCATCTTATTGGAATACTCTTTGTCAATATTGGAACCACTTTGACAACTATGAACGTGGTGGATGATTTCCTAAAGGTAGTGGTTGAATTGGCGATGTTTACTGGAATGAAGTAAGAGAACGATGATGGATAGCTTTGACACTTGTATCATAATTAAAATGACTAAAACCGGAGCCTATATTTGGCCAATGAGGTTAGGTACCTCTAGCGACGTTGATCACTCATATTACTACTGTAGTTTTTGACTTGTTGGGTACACCTTTTGTTCGAATTGATTGTCGTGGTTGGCCACGGATGGGTTACGACCAGCCGGAAAGGGTAAACTGGTAGAATCCTACCTTGGGCATCGCCTCACATGCCTTGTCACATTTATCCCTATACAGGCTCATTACGACTTTGGTTTAGAGCTGTACAAATGTGTTAATGTGGATCAATGTAAAGCCTTAACGCTATTTTGATATTTATTTTACCGATAGACATTATCTATTATGACGTATACTATTATATACAAATAGTTTAACGGATCCTTAGGAGATGAAAAACCTCGTAGCATCTCTTAAGTTATTGCACTCATATCTGTGATATTGATTTGACTCACATAAGAGTATTTTAGTCCTGACTTAATTATTTTGTCTTTTCATTACGCTCGGGTCAATCCTGAGTTTTTTTTAGCGCATTGAAGATTATTCTCTGTAGGACGAAGACGAAGATTTTAGTATATTACTATTATTATTCCCTTATTCATGCTATCATGTATATTGGTCACTTGTCCCTTATGTGTATATATAACTCTGATAAATGTGTATAGACTATAATCAAATGTATAGTAAACATTTTCATGAACTGTTATTTGATTATTATATTTTATCGTTTCCGCTGTGAGATTCTGTGTTTTTTCCCTTCTTATTTTCTTACTTTTCTTATTTAACCCCATTGATTATCTACGTTTCGGATTGTTTAAATTTGACTTGTGTGGATTATTGTCCATTTAAACCTTCTGAAATATAGGTCGTCACATGTAACGACCGTGATTTTTGAATTACCGTCGAAATAAATAATTTAAATAAAAATTTTAAAATTAAAAATTTGAAAAAAAAATGATGCAAATTCATTTGCAAAGTCAGTTGCAAATTGCTTGTAGCAGTGAATATAATAAGGTTGTAATCTTTTCTCGTTTTTTTTTCACGTGTAACAAATATAACCCATTTCAAAACAAAGTGGTCCTGGACACCTCATTCTTTTCGTGCATTTGTTTTGTGCACCTTCTTGCGTGTGTGGGAAACAATTAGCACTTGAGTGCAGATTGAAGTACACAAACTTCTTGTTCAGACCATTTATAGTTTGTAAGTGGGTGTAGTACATTTTGCAAGTTGCATTACTTTTGGCCATGCGTGCATGTTTATAGCTTGAGTCTTTTATTAATTTATTTATCAAGTGTGAAAACAAATTGCAAATACTGTCACTTTCAGTTCATAAAGCAAGTGTGAACACTTGCTTTACTCTGCCACCATCAAGTGTTGTAGCTGAGTACTATATTTCAAATGCACGTTTGCGTTAAATGCAATTGTACAAAAATTCTTTTCAACACTCCTCATTCTTGACTTGTTCTCTGTATTGAAAGAACACTGCAACAATTTTTTCGCTCATTTACGGAGCTCCGAGAAAACAAAAAAATGGCTGTTCTAAATAAATTCTGCTCCCTTTGAATCTTTGGAGCTAACTGACATTTTGAAGCAAAATTATGTGAGTTTTATACTCACAATTCTAAAATATTCAGGTCAGTTGCAATTTTTTTTCTTTCGTGAGTATGTATATGAAAACATGTCCAGGTGCTTAAACTTGCAATGTTTTTGGAAATACCTGAAGTGTAATGCATGCGTGCGTCGCATTGTTTTGGTTCATTTTTAGTTCTTTTACTTCATTTTCGTGTATTATGAAGTAGCACCAAAAAATACAAGCCCAAAACTTCATGCACGTATACATTCCTTGGTTCACCATTACTTGTGTAGTGATGCATGCACTAGAAAAATTTAAGTCCAGGCAAGGCAAAGTTGTGAAACTTGTAATTTTAAGTTCAAGTCAATCTTTCCTTTTCTCGCATATATTCAGGTGCGTGCAATAATTGCCAGGCCATTTTGGTTGCGTGCGTGTTCAGTGTGTTGGTTTTTTTTTATGTCAAGTTACATGTTTCTTTCACGTATAAACTTGTGTACATAAAAATAGCATCCAAATATTTTGAAACCCGTTTGAATGCGTGCGTCCATTCTTGTGTTGCATGAAAAATTAGCACCAGTGCTACACATAAATGCTCAGAACCAAGTGCATGCTTGATATATTATCCACGTTATTGAAAGTGTTCGCCTATTTCATTTTGAAAAAAAATGTTTTAAAGTGTATATTGTGTGTGCACCTGTATATACATTTCCCAGCTAGCATTGTTTTATACTCCTTTTATTTACGTATATATAAGTGTGTCTGCTGTTTTCGGTGCAAGTATATTGTGAACGTGTATTGTGTGAAAAATAAGTTTTAAGTCACATATTACTTTTACAATTTTAATGTGTCTCCATATTATAGTGTGCATACGTGGATACCGTTGTGCGCGTGAATATTTCCAGTCAGCAGTAGTGCAGTTTACTGCGTTAAATTATTTGTGTACCGGTATTACGTTTTAAAACATATTTTGCGCCGTTATTTTTATAATGGAATTTTTACTCTGGTAATATATTTTTGAAAGCTTGTTGTTTTGATAAGATTTTTGACGAATAAAGATTACTATCATTTTGACTTCAGTAATCGTCAAATTAAAGTGAATTTTTGAGCGGTCATTCCGCAACATTGATTTGATATCCGTTTTTATGGTATTTTGTGAAGCGCAATTTCCTTATCGAAATTTCTATAGATGTTGCTGTTTTAATCACGTGTTTTAAAAAAATTGTTTTCAAAAATTTGACTGTTACGCTTTCAAAAGAATGAGGAAGCGATTTAAACGCTTCAGCAATATTAAGGACTATGAACCCTTACTTTTACTGATTCGCTTAATTTCGGACTTGTCCGTTTGAGAACGTAAAATGTTATTTATAAAAAATACACAATTTTGCACTTTCAAGGAAACGATGAAGAGATTTAAACGATTTAACAAAAGTGCGGAGTATGGAACCACGCTTTTACTATTTTGGTTAATTCCGGACTCGTTAATTGAAATATTTGCTGTTTGATGATTCTTGTGACGGCCCTGACTCGACTTTCAAAAATCGACACCGAATACGACACTCGTATTCAAATGCCGTAGATCCAAACATCGAATCTGGTTCGCCGGAGCTTAACAACATCAGATGAATATAAAACAGCGGAACAAAATGAATATCATGCATACATCACAGATACAACTTCAACATAATATTCATTACCACATCAGAGTATTTTTAATACATACACCACAACTCCTCATAATCATCATAATAATACAACAGTGATCTTATGTCCAAAAAGTCTTCAAAGGAAAGATAACAAACTCCCAAGAAAACTAAATACCTGAGATCCAAAAAGCTTCTAAACTATCTCCAAAGCAAGAGCTCCAAAATACTGCTAACTCCAGAACACGGAAACCTGCTACTAGGCTGCCTGTGTAGAAATTATGGGCACTCAGAGTTCAGAAAAGAAACAATAAACTCCGGGTCAGTCATGCGACTGGTATGAGTAAACAAAAAAGTTTCTTTTAAATAAAACAGATTTATAAAAGAAAATTCAATATGCTTTTGGAAAATGAAACTACCATAAGACCTCCCGCCACACACACAATGCAATCGCAGAATTGGAGGAGATTTCTTCTTAAGACAGTCAAAATATGCTTGATACGAGAAAAATTCTTTGATATTATTACTAGTGCATAGTGTAGAAAATCATTTCGAAAATATAATATAAACCTTAGCCATCATAGGTACCATTATACTATGCCTACTATAGCTGTCACCTGAGGTGGCAGGATATACAAATTTCAATCGTGAAGGGCTTGTATTGTTGTGTTTGGATTTTCCAACTAATGGTCAGGCTAAGGAACTTCCTACTGCCACATGGGTACGCCTCCGGCGGGACGTCCCGAGAACCTACCCAGCTCTCTGCCAACACAAGGCCGGCTTACCTCTGTAACTAGGTAAGTACTACTCGAGTATGCCATTCCTCGCTCCTTTGGGACCTTTATCCGAGGACCCTATATCACAAAGCAACAACCACACAGTAAATGAGATTGGAGCTACAACACAGGTAAATATCTGGGCTCCATACCATGACATCGCCTTTTTCCAAAAGGAAATGACATACCCTAAAGGGCGCGACCCTCATAACCTTGCTGCATCTTTCCTGTTTCAACCATTTCCGAGTTGTGAGGTCCGATGAGGTCTCATCCACAAAGCTATGCTTTACACGAAAGCCATGCTTTGATCACAAATGATCAACAAATGATCATCAACGCACTGCAACACTTAGCATGCCACACTACCAAATTGGGAGTATATCGCTGATAACCTTCAATTACATGACCTCTGAGCTCGTACGTCTCAGAGAAGGGTGTTAAGTTAAGAGAATAAATTCTCCGCCACCAACAGACACGTATTTGAAAGAAATCTACTTTATACCTCAAAATGTAGTGTCAGACACACAACCATACAAGTCTATTCCGGGTTCGAACAGAACCGAAGGCACTTCGTCGAATAAAGGAAAAAGCCCTTGCAAATCCGGGTATCCACAATCCCGATCGGACTTCCCATCACTTAGGGAATCTCTATACCGGAGTAACTCAGTGCAGAGACAATCGATAGGTTATCCTATCGTTTTCGAAGACAACCGGTCTTCACCACCGGTCTTCAAATTCTATCCATTTCGACGTATCACTATCCGGAATGGGTTATTTGACACAAGGGTCCTCTCCCGGCTAAACTGAATAGTGAGCATTTAATTTTAAAACACGTGGATATATCAATCATAAAGATTCACATTCAGGGTTCGATGTGGGTTTCGGATAACTAACTGAAATCCGACTCCCTGTCGCATCGAAGTTTAAATGCCGTTTTACGGCAAAGGGGTTTTCACATCAATACAGAACAAATCACAAATCATAGTGCAGTATAGAGCAATCTACATCACACAGTATCACAACCACAACAGAAATAACAATTCAGTACAGAACAATTATTTTAAATCAATGTGAGTGCAATTTAATAGATTAACCGCATAATTATATTTTTATTGATTAATTTAAATCAATGATTAATTAAATCTTAATTAACTTGATTAATTGTTTCTTAATTAATTATTTTAATTAACCGCTAGTTTTGATTAGTCAACTTTAATTTATCTGAGTGACAAATTCTTAATTTACAAATTAATTTAAACACTTAATTGTTTATTAATTAATTTTAATTACAATTTGTAAATCATTCTTAATTCTTTTCAAAATCATTAATCATTAAAAATTATTTAGTTATCATTTAAAATCTTCCTTATACTTTAAAAATCAATTTATTGTTCCACTGAAAGTTTTTATGTAAATTAACTTAAATTCTTATTTTAAATTTAATTATTTAATTAAAGGGTTAATTTAAATTTTAAAACATTATTAAATAATTTAAACTTATAGTAAGTTTTAACTTAACATAGTCAACATTGTTTACCTTGTAAATGCAGAAACTAACTTAACATTGTAATTTAAAATTTTGATTGGGCTTAATCCATTATAAAGCACACCCGAGTAAAACCCAGGTTTCACCCGAGTCACACTCGAGTTCCTCTCGTCTCTTCCCCGAGCCTATCTCCTTTCTCCCCCGTGCTCTCTTCTTCTTCTTCTTCTTTTTTCTTCTTCAGTAAGTTAAACTTTAAACTAAGTAATAAATTCACGCATCAGGCAACTCACTCGAACCCGAACACCTACTCGAACCAATCGACTCAGTTGCTCGAGTAACTACTCGAGACCGATGACTTCGACATCGCTGACACCAACGCTTCGCCATGCACGTGCACGGCGATGTGACTGTCCTCCAGCGATCACCAACCTCATCGGCAAGTCACAATCCACCCCCACACTCAAAATCCAAACTCAGATTGTCTCTAAAATTTACGAATTGAAATTTAGTCATCTGCTTGAAAATTAAAGCTCAACCACACCACAAAATCTCCTCGCCACCGCTGTAGAGACCACCGGAGTCGCCCATATTTCGTCCACGCCTCGACAACACGACAATCTTCCATTCCCCAAATTCTCGTGACACTCGATCATACCTAGATGACGAACTCGTCATGTCAACAGACGTGTGCAAAAGCTCGACTAAAACCCTAATTCGGCTTCATTCCTCAAATTCACACAATACAAAAATTATTTTACATTTTTCTTAGATCACAATCGTTTACACTTGTTTAAATTCAAGTTTGAACATTTATAATTGGATCAATAATCTGTAATAGGTAAAAATGCCATTTTTGATCAACTATAAACTGCTTATACAATTCTACACTAAAAATTCCTATTTTTGTTTTAAAAAACCTATTTTGCATTGAAGATTCAAGTTATTAACTTGAATTAATATTTTATAACAACTGAATTTATCAACATAATTCTTGTTGCCTGTAAAACATAAATTCCAGAGTATAGTTTACTAATATGTTCTTAAAACAGGTTTAAAAATCCTAATTGAGGTTGGAGCATCTTGTTTTGTTGGAAAATTTAAGCTTAACAATGATTTGATACAAATATTTTAAGTTTTTGAAATAAAAGAATTCACCCTGTAGCCATTAAACAGAGAAATATAGAGCAATACAGATCTATGTTCAAAATCAAAACACACACAAGCCAGATTATCCATAAAACTTGAACTGTAATTAAACTTGAAGCTTCCAAATTGATGTTTACTCACCTGGATATATTGATGAGCAGAATTGTTTATGTGTTTTTGAAGAACTGCAGTTTGATGTTTTTTTTCCAGTTTTACTCAGTTGAGTGATCTTGAATTTGTAAAATATGATATTTTATTTTATTTCTTTTCAGGATTTGCTGTGTTTTTGTTTGAATGGAATTAACCAAATATGCATGTGTGTATATAAGGGAGATGGTTTATACAGGGAAAGGTTTTACTGGTGCAACAGTTTTTCTTTTAATCTTATTAACTTCTGTTTATTTTTGTTGACTAAGCCAAAAAATTGTTTCGGCTGAAATGATTTGATTTAGGCTTAAGAATAGATGGCATTTAATGTTTGTGTTCCATCTTTGTTTACATATATAAGCTGTTGATTTTTATATGTACTATTTGGTTTTTTTTTGCAAATTTTTCTTTCTTTTGAAATCAGATTTTTGTTTTGTTCTTTTGTAAGTACAATTTGCTTTATTTTATAGATTTTTTTTATCTTCTTGCATAAGCCTTATTTTCCTTGTTTATAAATTCTCATGTAACCCTATATGTATTCTTGCATATGACTCTTTATAACTACATGATTTTATTCCAAACATAAACCTTAAATTTTATTTCTATTTTAAAGTTAATTATTAATATTTAATTCATCACATACATTTTATTTTATTATTTAAAACAATTTCTTGCTTGTTATATGTTTTTATTTATTTATTTATTATCATTATTATTGTTTATTTAAACTTAACTATCAAACATTTATTTAATTCCATATATCTTTCTTTTATTTAATATTAATAATATTTTATTTCCCTTGAAACTTTTCATATTAAATTCAAAAGTTCAAATAATTTACCGAATTTAGAATTCAAAATTTTGGGATGTTACAAATACCCCCCCTTAAGAAAATTTCATCCTCGAAATTTGAAAGAGAGAGAAAAGCAACAAAGAATATACAAATTCATAAAAAAATAAGGAAATGGCTTGCCGGTTTAAGCTGAGATGTCTACTCTGCAGTTGGGATATGATTTCTTCATATTATCTTCAGTTTCCCAAGTACAGTCCATTGGATCGCCACTCCATTGAACTTTAACGAGTTTCACCACTTTGTTTCTTAATCGCTTTTCATCACAATCTACAATCTTTATTGGTTCTCTTCTTACGGCCATGTTGGGAGTGATCTCAAGGTCCTGATGAGCTGCCTCCTCAATAATACTATCTGGGTCGTGCACATACTTCCAAAGACTAGAAACGTGGAACACATTATGCACACTAGACAACCAGCTGGGGAGCTGCACTCAATATGCTAGAAGACCGATCCTCTCCAGAATAGGAAAAGGATCAATATAACGCGGTGCTAGCTTTCCAGGTTTCCCAAACCTCAATACACCCCGCATTGGAGATACTTTCAGAAATACAGAATCTCCAACTTTAAATTCCAAGTCTCTTCTTCGGCGGTCATAATAGCTCTTCTGACGACTTTGAGCTGCTTTCAATTTCTTTCGAATAAAATCAACCTTCTCCATGGCTTCTTTAATCATATCTGGTTTAAGGACGAGTCTATCACCTGATTCAATCCAGCATGCAGGTGATCGACACGGACGACCATAAAAAGCTTTGAAAGGAGCCATTTCGATACTGGCCTGATAGCTGTTGTTATAAGAGAATTCGACCAGATGCAAATGGTCCCCCCAAGAACCACCAAAGTCGAGAATGCAAGCACGCAAAAGGTCTTCTAGGATTCGATTGATCCTCTCAGTCTGCCCATCAGATTGTGGATGATAAGCAATGCTGAGATTCAATTTTGTTCCCAAAGCGGCTTGGAATGCCTCCCAAAATCTACTAGTGAAGATCGGGTCATGATCACTCACTATGATGCTGGGAATACCCTGGAGTCGAACAATTTCCTTTATATATAGCCCTGCTAAGCTTGCTGCAGTCTGAGTGGATTTCACTGGAATGAAGTGAGCAGTTTTGGTTAGACGGTCCACTATAACCCAAATTGCTTCATTTCCCTTTCTGGTTTGTGGCAATCCGTTAATGAAATCCGTCGATACCTGATCCCATTTCCATTTTGGTATTTCCAAAGGCTGGAGTAAACTGGCTACTTTCTTTTAGTCGCTTTTAATTTGTTGACAAGTGGCACAGCGACTCACATATATGGATATGTCTCTTTTCATTGTCTTCCACCAGAAAGTTCTTTTAATATCTCTATACGTTTTATTAACTCATGGATGGATGCTGAGCTTAGATCTGTGGCATTCGTCCAAAACTTCGCGTTTCAGATCAAGGAAGTCTGGGATACTTATTCTGCCTTTTAATCTGATAATTTTATTGTCGTCAGCTTCAAAACTCGTATTTTCACCACGACATATTTTCTCATAAATTTGATGAAGCAACTCGTCCTCTTTTTGTTTAATGGCGACTTTCTCAAGAAGAGTAGGTGCAATGATGAGATGAGCAAGAATAGCATGCTTTCTACTTAAAGCATCGGCAACCACATTGGCCTTTCCCAGCGTATACAAAATATCTAGGTCATACGATGCCAGAAATTCTAACCAACGTTGTTGTCGCAGATTTAGATCCTTCTGGGTGAAGAGATACTTTAAAGATTTGTGGTTGGTGAATAATTCGAATTTTTCACCTAGAGAAAGAGAGTTCATTAAGTATATTATTTAAGTTAAATTAATTTCGTAAATTGTTAAGAAAGCTGAAAAGATTCTTATCCAGAAGATAATGTCGCCATATTTTCAAAGCGAAAAACAACAGCCAAAAGCTCCAAATCATGTGTTGGGTAGTTTTTCTTGTGCGGACGTAATCGTCTACTCGCGTAGGCAATTACTTTCCCATTTTGCATTAATACTACACCTACCCTATCACCACATGCGTTAGTATAAACAAATAGTCCCTGGTTCCCGTTAATAATAGCAAGAATAGGAGCAGTGGTTAATCTCTTCTTCAATTCCTGAAAAGCTTCGTCACACTTCGGAGTCCAATTGAACTTTACATCTTTCATTGTTAGCTTAGTTAACGGACTAGCTATCGTAGAAAAATCCTAGACAAACTTCCGATAATAGCCTGCTAAACCCAAAAAGCTTCGAACTTCTTTTGGGGTAGTAGGTCTTCTCCAATCAAGAATAGCGGAAATTTTGCTAGGATCAACAGAAATTCCTTCTTCATTAACAATATGGCCAAGGAATTTAACTTCTTTGACCCAAAAGTGGCATTTGGAAAATTTTGCAAATAGAATATTTCTCCTCAATATCTCCAAAACAATTCTAAGGTGCTCGGCATGCTCCTCTTCGGTCTTGGAATAGATCAAAATATCATCAATAAACACGAGCATAAATTTATTCAATACTTCCCAAAATACATGGGTCATAAGATCTACGAAGTATGCTGGAGCATTGGTTAGCCCGAAAGGCATGACTAACCATTCGTAGAACATATTAGGACCCCTGAAAGCGGTCAAATAAACACAATCTTCGACGATTCATAGTTGATGGAACCCTTGAGCTAGATCCATCTTTGAAAAGAAACGAGCGCCGTGTAATTGATCAAATAGATCATCAATTTTGGGTAGTGGAAATTTATTCTTGAGAGTCATTTTATTGAGATCGCGGTAATCTACACACAATCTCAAAGATATGTCTGATTTAGCGACGAACACAACGGCTGAACCCCATTCAGAAACACTAGGTCGAATTAATCCTTTTGCTAGTAGATCATCGGTTTGCTGAACTAATGCAATCTTTTCCCTGGGTGCCATCCTGCGCCTTGCGTGAACGACAGGACAAGCGTTGGGCACTAGGTCAATTCTGAATTCTACTTCCCGATGTAGAGGTAAAGATTTCACCTTTCCGAACATGTCCGAAAAATTTCTAACAATTGGTATAGACTCCAAACTGGGTTCAGGATAACCCAAATTATACATCAACCCTTCTCTTTTAGGACTAGGGTCTTCACAAGAAATTTCGATAAAATCACAAAATTCGGTTTTGATTGAAATCAATCGATTAATGCAATCCAATTTGGCTTCGTATTTTGCTAGCCAATCCATTCCGAATAAGATTTTAAACTCGTTAAAATCAAGAACAAAGAGACCGATAGGAAATTGATAACAAGAATATCAGATAGGAACGTCTCTACATCGAAGACAAAGATTCGCAGGACCTCCAACAGGATTCTTTACGCATATGGGCTCATCAACAAAATCGGGTTAAAGATTCAATTCACTTATAGCTTGTTGAGAGATAAAACTATGTGTAGCGTCCGTGTCAAATAGAACTCTAACAATGCTCTCAAAAATAATGAGATTACCTTCCATAACTCCTTTTCCTTTCTCTGCTTTGGAAGAAGCAGGTTGGTCTTTGACTGCATACACCTTTGTGGTCTGAGCTTGCTTCATAACTGGACAGTCTTTAACTTCATGTCCCATTTTCTGACAATAATAGCACTTCCTAGGCTTTGCTTGAACGGATTGATCTCTCTTTGGCTTCTTGCAACTGTTTGAGTAGTGGCCCTTCTCCAAGCAATTATAACAAGTGACATTCGCTGCCACGCTTCCCTGAATGCTCTTTCTTTTCTCTTTGCCCTGCCATGGTTTCTTGCCTCCAAATTTCCGCTTCTTCCAGTTCTGATTGCCCGAATTTTCCTTCTCCATCGGGGCTTCTAGCATATCAAGTGTGGCATATCTGTACCCCATATCCACCAAATCTGAAAAGGATTCTTTAACATGGCCAGTCATTCTTTCGTGGAATTTCTTATTCATCCCACGAATAAATCTTTCGTTCTTCTTTAAAGGTGTGTTTACCAATTCGGGACCAAAACGCGACAATTCATTGAATTTGTTTAAATATTCTTCGAATGATAAACTTCCCTGCTTCAAGTCCATGAATTCCTGGTACAATCGAGAAATTCCAGCTGATGGCAGATAACGCTTCTCAAACACTTCTTTGAATTTCTCCCAAGAAAACTCATCTTCTGGCTTGTCTACAATGACTGTCTCCCACCAGGCTAAGGCTTCTTCTTGAAGTTGCCAAGAAGCTATGAGTCGCTTCTGATCGTCTTGCAGCTTTAGCCCTCTGAAAATTTTCTCACATGATCTGATCCGTGCTTGAGCCTCAACAATTGACTCCTTGCCGGTGAACGTCTTACCACCCAGCCTTAATAAATTCTTGTGTAAATCAGCCAGATTCGGCTGTTGCTGAATAGGTACTGCTGTTACTGCTGTTGGGGGATCTTGGTTAGTCGTTGTGGCACTTCCTTGACCCCTAACTCTTCCTCTTCGTCCGCTCATTCTTACTATATGTAATTAGTAAGAAAATTGGTTTAGATATATGGACGAAATAACTTAAGGAATATCAGCAGTAAAAAGAAAATAGACAAAGAAATTTTGGAGTTTCAGTCTTGGTCATACTCATTCTAGGGTATACTTCACCCTATCTCTAATGAGCCATCGTATGTGTTATACTCCATAGCTAAAGTTCTTACTCAACCTTCAGCTCTGATACCAAATGTGACGGCCCTGACTTGACTTTCGAAAATCGGCACCGTATACGACACTCGTATTTGAATGCCGTAGATCCAAACATCGAATCTGGTTCACCGGAAATTATAACAACATCAGATGAATATAAAACAGCGGAACAAAATGAATATCATGCATACATCACAGATATAACTTCAACATAATATTCATTACCACATCAGAGTATTTTTAATACATACACCACAACTCCTCATAATCATCATAATAATACAACGGTGATCTTATGTCCAAAAAATCTTTAAAGGAAAGATAAAAAAACTCCCAAGAAAACTGAACACCTGAGATCCAAAAAGATTCTAAACTATCTCCAAAGCAAGGTCTCCAAAATACTGCTAACTCCAGAACAGGGAAACCTGCTACTAAGCTGCCCGTGTAGAAATTATGGGCACCCAGAGTTTAGAAAAGAAACAATAAACTCCGGGTCAGTCATGGGACTGGTATGAGTAAACAAAATAGTTGCTTTTAAATAAACTAGATTTATAAAAGAAAATTCGATATGCTTTCGGAAAATGAAACTACCATAAGACCTCCCGCCACAGACACAATGCAATCGCAGAATTGGAGGAGATTTCTTCTTATGATAGTCAAAATATGCTTGATGCGAGAAAAATTCTTTGATATTATTACTAGTGCATAATGTAGAAAATCATTTCGAAAATATCAGCATAGGTACCATTATACTATGCCTACTATAGCTGTCACCTGAGGTGGCAGGTTATACAAATTTCAATCGTAAAGGGCTTGTATTGTTTTGTTTGGATTTTCCAACTAATGGTCAGGCTAAGGAACTTCCTACTGCCACATGGGTACGCCTCTGGCGGGACGTCCTGAGAACCTACCCAGCTCTTTGCCAACACAAGGCAGGGTTACCTCTGTAACTAGGTAAGTACTACTCGAGTATGCCATTCCGCGCTCCTTTGGGACCTTTATCCAAGGGGCCTATATCACAAAGCAACAACGACACAGTAAATGAGATTGGAGCTACCACACAGGTAAATATCTGGGCTTCATACCATGACATCGCCTTTTTCCAAAAGGAAATGACATACCCTAAAGGGTGCGACCATCATAACCTTGCCGCATCTTTCCTTTTTCGACCATTTCCGGGTTGTGAGGTCCGATGAGGTCTCGTCCACAAAGCTATGCTTTACACGAAAGCCATGCTTTGATCACAAATGATCAACAAATGATCATCAACACACAGCAGCACTTAGCATGCCACATTATCAAATTGGGAGTATATCGCTGATAACCTTCAATTACATAACCTCTGAGCTCGTACGTCTCAGAGAAGGGTGTTAAGCTAAGAGAATAAATTCTCCACCACCAACAGATACGTATTTGAAAAGAAATCTGCTTTATACCTCAAAATGTAGTTTCAATAACACAACCATACAAGTCTGTTCGGGGTTCAAACAGAACCGAAGGCACTTCGTCCAATAAAGGAAAAAGCCCTTGCAAATCCGAGTATCCACAATCCCGATCAAACTTCCCATCACTTAGGGAATCTTTATGCCGGAGCAACTCAGTGTAGAGATAATCGATAGGTTATCCTATCGTTTTCGAAGACACGCGGTCTTCACCACTGGTCTTCAAATGCTATCCATTTCGATGTATCACTATCCGGAATGGGTTATTTGACACAAGGGTCCTTTCCCGGCTAAACCGAATAGTGAGTGTTTAATTTTAAAACACGTGGATATATCAATCATAAAGATTCAAATTCAGGGTTCGATGTGGGTTTCGGATAACTAACTGAAATCCGACTCCCTATCGCATCGAAGTTTAAATGTCGTTTTATGGCAAATGGGTTTTCACATCAGTACAAAACAAATCACAAATCATAGTGCAGTATAGAGCAAATTACATCACACAGTATCACAACCACAAAAAAAAAATAACAATTTAGTACAGAACAATTACTTTAAATCAATGTGAGTGCGATTTAATAGATTAACCGCATAATTATATTTTTATTGGTAATTTAAATCAATGATTAATTAAATCTTAATTAACTTGATTAATTGTTTCTTAATTAATTATTTTAATTAACCGTTAATTTTGAATAGTCAACTTTAATTTATCTGAATAACAAATTCTTAATTTACAAATTAATTTAAACACTTAATTGTTATTAATCAATTTTAATTACAAATTGTAAATCATTCTTAATTTCTTTTCAAAATCATTAATTAATAAAAATTATTTACCTTAATTATCATTTAAAATCTTCTTTATACTTTAAAAATCAATTTATTGTTCCATTGAAAGTTTTTCTGTAAATTAACTTAAATTCTTATTTTAAATTTAATTATTTAATTAAAAGGTTAATTTAAATTTTAAAACATTGTTACATAATTTAAACTTATAGTAAGTTTTAACTTAACATAGTCAACATTGTTTACCTTGTAAATGCAGAAATTAACTTAACATTGTAATTTAAAATTTTGATTGTGCTTAACCCATTATAAAGCACAGCCGAGTAAAACCCAGGTTTCACCCGAGTCACACTCGAGTTCCTCTCGTCTCTTCCCCGAGCCTATCTCCTTTCTCCCCTGTGCTCTCTTCTTCTTCTTCTTCATTTTTTCTTCAGTAAGTTAAACTTTAAACTAAGTAATAAATTCATGCATTAGGCAACTCACTCGAACCCGAACACCTACTCGAAGCAATCGACTCAGTTGCTCGAGTAACTACTTGAGACCGATGACTTCGACATCGCTGACACCAACGCTTCATCGTGCACATGCACGGTGACGCGACCCTCCTCCGGCGATCACCAACCACATCGGCAAGTCACAATCCACCCCCACACTCAAAATTCAAACTCAGATTGTCTCTAAAATTAACGAATTGAAATTTAGTCATCTGCTTGAAAACTGAAGCTCAACCCACACCACAAAATCTCCTCGCCACCACTGCAGAGACCACCAGAGTCGCCCATATTTCGTCCACGCCTCAACAACACGACAATCTTCCATTCCCCAAATTCTCGTGACACTCGATCATACCTAGATGGCGAACTTGTCACATCAACAGACATGTGCAAAAGCTCGACTAAAACCCTAATTCGGCTTCATTCCTCAAATTCACACAATAGAAAAATTATTTTACATTTTTCTTGAGATCACAATCGTTTACACTTGTTTCAATTCAAGTTTGAACATTTATAGTTGGATCAATAATCTATAATGGGTAAAAATGCCATTTTTGATCAACTATGAACTGCTCATACAATTCTACACTAAAAATTCCGATTTTTATTTAAAAAACCTATTTTACATTGAAGATTCAAGTTATTAACTTGAATTAATATTTTATAACAACTGAATTTATCAACATAATTCTTGGTTCCTGTAAAACATAAATTCCAGATTATAGTTTACTAATATGTTCTTAAAATAGGTTTAAAAATCCTAATTGAAGTTGGAGCATCTTGTTTTGTTGGAAAATTTAAGCTTAACAATGATTTGATACGAATAATTTAAGTTTTTGAAATAAAAGAATTCACCCTGTAGCCATTAAACAGAGAAATATAGAGTAATACAGATCTATGTTCAAAATCAAAACACACACAAGCCAGATTATCAATAAAACTTGAACTGTTATAAATTAAACTTGAAGCTTTCAAATTGATGTTTACTCACCTGAATATATTGATGAGCAGAATTGTTTCTGTGTTTTTGAAGAACTGCAGTTTGATGTTTTCTTTTTTTCTGTTTTACTCAGTTGAATGATCTTGAATTTGTAAAATATGATATTTTCTTTTATTTCCTTTCTGGCTTTGCTGTGTTTTTGTTTGAATGGAATAAAGCAAATATGCATGTGTATATATAAGGGAGATGGTTTATACAGTGGAAGGTTTTACTAGTGCAACATTTTTTCTTTTAATCCGATTAATTTTTGTTTATTTTTGTTGGCTAAGCCAAAAAATTATTTTGGTTGAAATGATTTGATTTAGGCTTAAGAATAGATGGCATTTAATGTTTGTGTTCCCATCATTGTTTACATATATAAGCTGTTGATTTTTATATGTACTATTTGGTTTTGTTTTTGCATATTTTTCTTTCTTTTGAAATCAGATTTTTGTTTTGTTCTTTTGTAAGTACAATTTGCTTTATTTTGTAGATTTTTTTTATCTTCTTACATAAGCCTTATTTTCCTTGTTTATAAATTCTCATGTAACCCTATATGTATTCTTGCATATGACCCTTTATAACCACATGATTTTATTCCAAACATAAACCTTAAATTTTGTTTCTATTTTAAAGTTAATTATTAATATTTAATTCATCACATACATTTTATTTTATTATTTAAAACAATTTCTTGCTTGTTATATGTTTTATTTATTTATTATCATTATTATTGTTTATTTAAACTTAACTATCAAACATTTATTTAATTCCATATATCTTTCTTTTATTTAATATTAATAATATTTTATTTCCCTTGAAACTTTTCAAATTAAATTCAAAAGTTCAAATAATTTACCGAATTTAGAATTCAAAATTTTAGGATGTTACAATTCTGATGATTTTGTTGGGCTTTCGAGCCACTCTGCTGGACCTTCCGGTCATTTGATGGACCATCGGGTCAATTACCAGTACTAAACCTTCGGGTCACTCTACGGACCTTCGGTTCATCTGATGGGCACCAAAAATTTATAGTACTTAGTAGGCTTCGGCCATATGAGATGCACGTGCGGCGTAGCTAAAACTCGCCATCTGCTGGGATCGATCCACTTCTATGCTGATTTTTCTAGTTATCTTATTTTGATTTCTAGATTTTGCGACTGCTGATTTTTCTAGTTATCTATTTTGATTTCTAGATTTTGTGAATTGCTACTTTGAATTCAATTATGAATTTGGAAGTTAAGATTGTGTATAGTCTCATCTGAGATTATAATTTTGCGTATTGCTATTGTGAATTCAACTATGAATTTGAAAGTTGATTTTGATGAAGTTTATATTTAGATTTCTTCATTTAAACTATGTTGATTATTTATGTTGAATAGTCTTATTCGAGACTATAATTATTTGCTTAAGTGTTGTTTATCATACACTTATTTCTAAGTTTAAATTAGACTTATCCGTTTATCATTTTCTTTTAAATAAACTCGGGTCAGACCGAGTTATTTCAAGGTAATCGCTATCTCTGATTCAGTTGCAGCTTCAGCTTTTGGGATTTCACATCATCTTTTGTCTAGACTTCGAGGAGTACTTTTGGTTTATTGATTCTCGTCACATGTATGTTGATGACATGTATATGTATATTTGGTTCATGTGAACTTTCGATTGTTGTAGCATGTACCCAGACTTGTCTTCTGCTTGATATTTCTGTTCTGATGTGATTATACTATCAGTATTGTTGTTATTATGAGTTGTTCTGAATTTTTCTGAAGCCACCGTAGTTTCGTTTTAGATTTGGATTGAATATATATCTTTGGAGTAACTTACACAACTCCTATCGATGTAATCAATACTCGTCTAAGACATAACTTACGAATGGTCGCTTCTAACAAGCCTTATTCTTCGCAATAGCAGACGTTATTCCTTATAATAACCTTTGTTATAGTGAGCATAGAGGTGGGGCGTCACAGCTTGGTATTAGAGCTGAGATTCAGAGCAAATTATAATAAACACAGAACAGAAGCAGAATGGAACTTGCGTTACAACTATTCGAGGGTTTTATT
This sequence comes from Allium cepa, assembly GCA_030765085.1. NCBI lineage: Eukaryota > Viridiplantae > Streptophyta > Magnoliopsida > Asparagales > Amaryllidaceae > Allium > Allium cepa. Next base: position 476,140,492 of record CM060932.1, read on the forward strand.
AGTGCTTTTCTAATTTATTCCTTCCACTTTTAAATGTGGAGTATGTCTAGGAATAAAATTTATATTCCGTCGTATTCCATTTGTTAAATTTCTTATCAATTGTGTATTGTTTTAACTAATCCTTACCTTCTCTTGTCTCTCAGCCTATGGCTGGAAGAGGTAGAGGGAAGCGTTCTTCTGCAGGCCCGTCTAGTGGTTCTTGTCCAGACGGAGTCTATATGTCAGCTGATTAGTTTATAGAGCTATTTTGAGGTACTCAGCCTTCTGTTGCTACTCTCGTAGCTCCTAATCAAAAGTCTGCCTTCGGCCGCATGTGTAGTGACTATTCCCACCTTGGAGGCAAGCCTTTCAATGGATCGAAAAGTGTAATGGAGGTTCAGACTTGGTTGAGCACTTGTGAGCGCATATTTTCTCGGATTTATCTTTCTGATCATCATCACGTTCTTGTGGCATCTAGTATGTTGCAATAGCGTGCGCTTAATTGGTATGAGTTTTTTTATTGCAGAAGTTGATGAGTCCTTTCTCTCTTGGATTCAGTTTAAGGAACGTTTCGAACTTAAGTTCATTCCTGAATCAGAAAAGTCTAATCTTGCTCGTAGTTTCCTTGAGTTGAAGCAAGGAAAGTCATATATTTCTGATTATGTTTCATCTTTTGTGGCCTTGTCCAAGTACAAAGTTGAGTTCATTAACACTCCACGTAAGAAGAATCTTCGTTTTGTTGATGGTTTGAAGAAGTATTTGTAGAAAGTTCTTTTGCTTCAGCTTAAGCTCTCTTTTAAGGAGGTTGTTGATTCGGCTCTTTGCCTTGAAGCTGTTGAAAAGGAACGTGATAGTGGTGATGAGGTTGAGGTTTCTAAGAACCCAACAAGAAGAGGTTTCCATTTCATAATCCTAATTCTTCCAACCAGAAGAAGAAGAAGCAAGCTACCTCTAGTTCTCAGCCTAGTAGTGCACCTTCTAATCAGAGGGCGTGCTATAATTGTGGTTCTCTGGATCATCTTCACCATAATTGTCCTAAAACTCGCATTTTCCGCTATTGCAAGAAAGAGGGTCATTGGATTTCTGATTGCCCTACTGCTTCTTGGGGTCTCAAATCTAGGAAGCTTAATGTTGCTAAAGCTTCTGGTGTTTCTTCTCAGCCTAAAGGTATTACTCCTTCTGTTTTGGAAGGTTTTATTTTATTTCATGGCTGTTCTATTAGAGTTCTTTTCGATACGGGTGCATCGCCTTCATTCATGTCAAAGGAGCTTGTTGATGTTATTCCTTTGGATGTTGTTACTCTTTGGGACCCTTTGAGGATTGTGAATCCTATTGGTGGATCCGCTACTCTTAGTTTGTTATATGTTGATGTTGAGATTTTGTGACTTTTTCTTTCATGTGAATCTGCATGTTATGGAGCATCTTGATTTTGATATGATATTGGGTATGGATGGGCTCGTCCGTTATGAAGTTCAAATCCTATGTCCCGAAAGAACTTTGTATCTCAAGCATCCCGATGCTATCGAGCAGTTATCTATTGTATTTCGAAGTATGGACCATGATTCGAATGCTCTCATTTCTTCCTTCGAATCGGAGGATGTCATTGCTAATATTCCAGTTGTTTGTGATTTTTCTGATGTCTTTGAGCCTATTTCATGTTTGCCGTCGAAGAGGGCAATTGAGTTCCGTATTGATCTTATCTCTGGGGCTCATCCTGTCAGTCGTCCTCCCACGAGGATGTCTGCTAAGGAAAATGAGGAACTCAAGCAACAATTATCTGAGTTGGAAGCCAAGCATTTTATTCGTTATAGCTCATCTCCTTGGGGCACCGCTGTTGTCTTTGTTAAGAAGCCAGATGGTACTCTTAGGCTTTGAATTGATTATCGCAAGCTTAACGAGCTCACTATCAAGAATAGGTATCCATTGAAAATGCTGGGGGCGGTGTACGTGCTAGTATAGTATACACGGATCGTGTAATATGGATTACAATACAAATGCAGAAATAGATGATAATAGCATTGTAAATAGAAAATAGAAAAATCACACCAGAGATTTTTATACTGGTTCGAAGCTCCGTCCTACGTCCAGTCCCAGACTACTATCTGGATTTTCACTAATTACAACCTCGCTTCACCCGGAGGAACAGGTTTACAATTACCCGAACAGCCGAACGGGATTTCACGCCTCTACAACACTGAGGACTTCAACACTTGCCTCTTACAATACCGAGGACTTCAACAAAAACAATTACAATTGTTGTTGACAACTTGTGCTCTTGTAAACACGGATTTGTCACTTGTAGTACACTCTTCCTATAATCTTATCCTCAAATTGTGAATGATGTTTGTGAAGATTATGGAATTTATATTGCTTATTGAATCAAAATATATGAGATAGTGTCAATGATTCAATAAGGAATGAAAGTAGTTTAGAGCTTTTTGAATGCAAGTGAATTCAGAGAATAGATAGAGAGCATATATAATCTTAATAAAACTTGTTGTTTTAATCAATGATATTGATGTGTATTTATAGAGAGAAAATAGTTATAACCCTTGGTGAAAAGTTGCAGTCAAAAGTTATGATCATTGATGAAGAAGAAGAGACGCAACCATTGAAGAAAGATGTGTCTTTTGGAAGAAGTTGCTCTCTGTTTAAAAACGGTCGATAGGTCAAAAACTAATCGGTAGACAGGTTTTTTTTAAAAAATATAGTCGTTATGTGCATGTGTGCACGTTTATTGTGCACATTCAACAGGAACGGTCGACCGTTCATTTTTGGACCGGTCGACCGGTCTCTGTTAAGTTGCACAATAAAGTGCACAACCTATATAAATGTGTATATATATATATATTATATTTTGTGCATGATTATTTGAGGATAGATTTTGACAATTTTATTACTATTATAACATCAAATAATCAACCTATAATCTAGAGTACCATATGTAGGTCTTGATTTGTCGATCGCTTTAATATTGTTGTCAGCAATCAAAATCTTCATAGAAGCTGTGACTCAACATTCTCCCCCTTTTTGATTGATGACAATATAAAAACTCAAGTATAGAATCTCCCCCTAAATATGTGATTTCCTGCAGACAATTATTAGCTTCTTTCATCCTGCAAACAATTATTAGCACCTTTCTCCCCCTTTGTCATCGACAAAAAGGAGTAAACAATAGAAAATATAAACCAAAGAGAACAATGCATACATTCAAACACAGGATGTTTTGATGAAGTACAATGCAAGTCATAGTCTACTACAAATAAAAAGATGGACACTATTTAGTACAAGTGCCATAGATGTTTTTAAAGAAATGAAAAGAAAAACAAACTAACTTCATTCCGACTGAATCTCTTCCTCATCATCATCATCATCATCATCATCATCATCGTCGTCATCTTCATCGTCATCGTCATCGTCATTGTCCCCACGACCTTGTCCGCTTGTACCACCGGATTCCTCGGATGTCGACCAAGTAAAAGTTGGAGGAGCCGGACGTTTTCCGGGGTCTTGATGTTGGGTCGAGACGGATGTGCTACATGATATAGCATCCCATATAGCGCCGAAGAATGACTTTACCTTATTGAATCGTCTATCAATTTTCGAATCCATTCGTTTTAGTCTTGATTCAAGTAAAAATTGATTCCGAGCGATGGTTTCAAGAGATTCTCTTGTAGATGATTTAGATTTCAATAATCTAACATCTTCAGAACGACGACGAGATGGTGGAGCTTGTTGTTCTTGAGTATCGCGTTGTTGCCATTGTTCGAAAGGCATAATATGAACATATGGAGGAGGAAGCTTCATCCGTTTGATAGTAGTGGAGTCAATACACTTTGGTGTAGAATATGCCGAATCCGGGGGTGTGACTCCACATGCAAGCAACATACGCATAATATACTCGTTATAGAAGAAATGTGGACGAGTAGAGTTATTTACGTTAAGAATTTCATCGAAAATCATGTGAACCCAATTTATTTCGATATCATGGTAGATAGCATAAAGAGCCTTGAAATTCTCTTTGTAAACGGCATCATAGTTTCCTAATCGAGGAAATAGAGAGTGCATTAGGACATGGTGTAACAACCTTGCAGTCGGTCGTAGCCCAATCGATTTGGTGCCGTTACTATCATCTTCTATAAATTTATGACTCGTACTATTCCGGGTGAAAACTTCACAAAATGTCGATGAAAACTCTTCACCCCTATTCGGTATTCCCAAAATAGAAGCAATTCTATCATAAGTGAGATAGATTCGTTTGCCACATACTACTGACCAAATAACTCCATTTGGATTATCCGGAGTATATTCCTCTAAATTCATATTCGCGTAAAATAGCTTAATCATCAAATGATTAATTTGTACGCTATTTACAGAAAAATCAATAAGAGGAGAGATACGAGATCTATTTGCTAATCTTTGAATACCGTATGCAGTGAAATCGTCGAATTTGATGAATGAGCCCGGATGGAACTTGTAATTTGTCATTTGATTCCATCTAGTTACTGCAACCGGAGATTCTAGCCATTTTCTAGCAGAGAGAGTAAGAGAAGAAGTTTCTGATGTTGCTCTTTTCTTTGATTTCTTCTGAGGAGGAGCCATTGAAGAGAATTTGAGAGTTTGTGAAGCTTGAGAATATGAACTAGGGTTTGGAAATGGGAAAATTTTCAGTAGAGAGTAGAAAGTAAAGAGGGTTGGTGGCAAAATATATACGTGAAGTATATAAAAAAAGAAATAACTGCCGACCGGTCGACCGCCTGCGTATTGCCGGTCGACCGTTTTCAACCAGAGAGCAAAACGGTCGACCGGTCATATTTCAGGCTGTCGACCGGTTTGGCTCTGTGTGCAAAAATGCAGAATTTGGCAAAAATTTTGAAAACGAGTCGAATGAATATATTATATATTATGTTATTATTGCAAAAATATACTGTATTACAAGAATTATATATGAAAGCAAAATAATATACATTATGGAATTCTAATGAGAAGGTGAGTTGTTATTAGAATTCTTGTCGTTTTCAATGCGTTTAGCCCACGGACTCCACTTATATCGAGCTCCTTCATTCTCGTTATAGTTTTTATCCCAAGAGTTTGGAGTTGTTGAAGACGATGGTCTTGACGGCATTGGTTCATGAACATCGTGTTTGTTTGAACCGCAGAAGAATGAAGCCATTCGTTCTAAAGCGGATAAACGAGTTGAAGTACGTTGTTGTTCATGGTATAGTAGGTTTTGACCATAATGTAGTTGTCGTTGAAGATCGATTTGATGCTTTTGGTAGTGATGAATTTCATCGATTTGCGCCTTCGTGCGTGGAGAGCAGAATAGTGCTTTCTTTGCACGCTTGGATGTTGGAGTATGGCCAGGTGTGCGAAAACAATGGTGAGGGCATTCCGGCCTTTGTTTCGGTGTAATCGGAGAGTATTGTTCCTCCGACTCCGAGCTTGTGATAGAAATATGAGATTCCTCTGCGCATTTGTCACAAATGTGTGCCATGATAGCTTGTTTAAGATGATTTATAATTTTCAGCAAGAAGGTGAATGAATGAAAGTGTATTTTTCAAACGTTTATATAGAAAAAAGTTTGCCAATGAACTTGAGGATAGGATTTGTTAGAGATAATTAGCCGTAAACAAAAACAATGATGCATAAAAAAGTTATAAAAATAGGTATAGTTTGTTATAGGCTGAAATTTAAGAATTATTTGAAAAATATATAGCCTAAGTTTGAAGGTTACTTATTCTATTCTAGATCTTTCCGAGATACTAAGCCAAGCTCTCTTCGTAGTTTAATAAAACTAGATTCAAGTAATGGTTTAGTGAAAATATCGGCTATTTGATTGTCAGTGTGAACATATTCAAGATGTATATTACCTTTTTCAATATTATCTCTAAGGAAATGATGACGGATATCAATATGTTTGGTTCTAGAATGATTTACTGGATTTTTAGAGAGATTTATTGCACTCGTGTTATCACAGTATATAATAGAATTCGATAAATGTATATCGAAATCTTGAAGTGTTTGTTGCATATATAGTACTTGAGTACAAGCGAGAGCCGCTGATATATATTCAGCTTCACATGTTGATAGTGAAACACAATTCTGTTTCTTACTAAACCAAGAGACAAGTGATTTTCCAATAAAATGGCACGTACCACTTGTACTTTTTCTATCCGTCTGTGAGCCACCAAAATCAGCATCACTATATGATACTAATTCAAATGGACATTCTTTTGGATAGAAAAGACCAAAATCTTTGGTATTATTAAGATAACGAATTATACGTTTCACTGCTCGTAAATGTGATTCCTTTGGATCGGCTTGAAAACGAGCACATAAACAAACACTCATTAATATATCTGGACGACTAGCTGTAAGATAAAGAAGAGAACCAATCATGCTTCGATATAATTTCTGGTCAACATTCTTACCACTTTCATCTTTTTCAAGATGTGTAGTTGTACTCATAGGAGTTGGTTTACCAGATGTATTTTGTAATCCGAAGCGTTTGATAAGATTTTCACAGTATTTTTCTTGATTGATAAAAATACCGTTTGAATGTTGTTTGATTTGAAGTCCAAGAAAATAAGATAGTTCTCCCATATGAGACATTTCGAATTCTTTGGTCATAATACTTGCAAATTCCTTGCAGAGTTTTTCGTTTGTTGAACCAAAGATGATATCGTCTACATATATTTGGATAACCAGAATATCTTTTCGAGAATGTTTAATAAACAAAGTTTGATCGACTTTGCCTATTTCAAATCCTGAATTAATAAGATAGCTACGTAATCGTTCATACCAAGCACGAGGTGCTTGTTTTAAACCATACAGAGCTTTCTTAAGTTTGAACACATGGTCAGGATATTTTTCATGTACGAATAAAGATGGTTGTTCGACATAGACATTCTCTTTGATAAATCCATTGAGAAAAGCACTTTTGACATCCATCTGATAAAGTTTGAAATTATGGTAACAAGCAAAAGATAATAGAATTCTAATAGCTTCTAGTCGAGCAACTGGTGCAAAAGTTTCTTCATAATCGATACCTTCTTCCTGATTGTATCCTTGTGCTACTAATCTTGCTTTATTTTTGGTGATATTTCCTTGTTCGTCAGCCTTATTTTTATAGACCCATTTAGTACCAATTACTGACTGATCAGTTGGTCTCGGAACAAGTTCCCAAACGTCATTGCGCTCAAACTGATTTAGTTCTTCCTGCATGGCAATGATCCAGTAATCATCTATAGCAGCTTCTTTTGGATTCTTGGGTTCGATATTTGAGAGAAAAGCGACATGACCCATTTGATTGAGTTGACTCCTTGTTCTGACATGTGATGTTATTTCACCTATTATATTTTGGGCCGGATGGTCTCTTAATATTCTTGGTGGTGATTGTAATTCACATATTTGAGGAGTATTCTCAATAATTATTTCTGAGTCAGAATCAGTATTTGAGATGATTTGATTATCAATGACTATTGATTCGTCATCATCTGATATTGTGTGAGGATGCTGATAAATTTCATCAAAAGAGACATGAAGTGATTCTTCAATAGTTTTGGTTCGTTTATTAAATATCCGATAGGCCTTACTTCGTTCCGAATAACCGACAAATATTCCTTCATCGGCTTTTGGATCGAATTTTCCAAGCTGGTCTTTCGTATTTAAAATAAAGCACTTAGAACCAAAAACTTTGAAGTATGAGATTTTGGGCTTTCTTTTGTTAAACAATTCATAAGGAGTATTCTTGGTAAGAGGTCTTATGGACACACGATTTAAAACATAACAGGCAGTTGCAACAGCTTCTGCCCAGAAGTGTTTTGGTAAGGTGGTTCCATTTAATAACGTTCTTGCACATTCTTGTAAAGTTCGGTTCTTTCGTTCTACTACTCCGTTCTGTTGTGGAGTTCTGGAAAACGAAAAATTATGATATATACCTTTCTTTGTACAAAAATGTTCAAATTCATTATTTTCAAACTCTCCGCCATGATCACTTCTTATATTTTTAACTTTAATCCCTTTTGATTTTTGAATTCTTTTGACGAAAGATTTGAAATGATCGAAAGTATCACTTTTATTTTTTAAGAAAATTGTCCATGTATAACGAGAGAAATCATCAACAATTACAAGCACATATTGACTGTGATTTATTGATTGAACTCTAGTAGGTCCAAATAAATCCATGTGCAGTAACTCAAGCGGTTGTAATGTTGATATGACTTTCTTGGATTTAAACGATGATTTGGTCAATTTTCCTAATTGACATGCATCACAAATGTTGTTAACTTTAAAACTCATTTTGGGTAGTCCTCTAACTAGATTGTTTTTGGCTAGCTTGTCAATAGTTCTGAGGTTTATATGACAGAAACGTTTGTGCCATAGCCATGGATCATTGTTATTAGCCATAAGACACATATCTGAATTATGATTAATATTCATATTTAGAATATATATATTTCTGTCTCTATAACCTTCAAAAACCAAATTATGGTCTTTATCTAAAATACTACACTTATTATTTGAAAAGGAAATTATAAAACCCTTGTCACATAACTGACTAATACTAAGTAAATTGTGTTTTAAATTTCTAACTAGCATGACATTAGTAATAAGAGGTAAGTTAGATGTACCACAATTGCTCACATCGCCTTTGCCGATGATATAACCTTTTGAATTGTCTCCAAAAGTGACTGAGCCACCATCTGAGTATTTAATATTTGTTAGTAAGCTCTTGTCTCCCGTCATATGCTTTGAGCAACCACTGTCCAATATCCACTTTCCTCTTTTCTTCAGTGGGACCTGCAAACATAGAATTAAGTTCATGGTACCCACTTTTTATAGGGTCCTAAGAGTTAGGTCTTAGGAGTCCAAACCCATTTGGGTCCGGTATCCCCTTTATATATATAATTGTTATTAAAATGTACATTATTCATGAATTGCTGAATGTATTTGTTCCTAATCAAATTATTATTTGTTTTAGGAACCCATATTTTGATAGTCTTGACATTTCTCTTTTGAAATTTCACAACTGGTTTTGGTTTGAAATATAATAAACTAAGATTTTTCTTAGCTTCAGTTTTTTGTACTTTCTTCTTCCTTTTATTTCTAAGATGTTTCTTAGTTTCATGTTTGTTATATCCCAAACCTTGTTTATCTGAAATAGATTGTGAACTTTCAATGATTTTAGTCAAATTTTCTCGACCTTTGTTAAAGTTAGAAACATTTTGAGTAATGTCATCAAACTTTGTTTGTAAACTAGCTTTTTCTAGGTCTAGAATTTTGACTTTTGCTTTAAGTTCATGATTTTCAGTAGTGAGAGCATTATTTTCCTCTTTTTGAGCTTCTATTTCTTGACTCAAAAGAGATATTTGAGAGTCAACAATAGATGATGATTCTTGAATATTTTCAAGTTCTTCTTCTAATATTTTCTTCTCATCTTTTAACATATCTCGTTCAAACTCTGCTCTACTTAAATCTGCTTTGACTACTTTTAATTGACGTTTTAAGTCTTTATATTTGACTATCAATTCAGCATTAATATCAAGTAATTCATCAAACGTAGGAATTTGTACCTCATCTTCTGTTGCCATAAAGCAAACATTAGCTTGTTCATTCTCCGAATCACTTTCACTTTCTGATGAAGATGACTCTGAATCATCCCATGTTACTGAGAAGGCTCATTTCTTTGATTTGTCCTTCTTATATTTGAATTTGTCATTTTCTGACTTTTTATTTTGTTCTGGACAATCCTTCTGCATGTGTCCCTTTTTATGGCAGTTGAAACATTCTATAGCAGATGAAGATGGTTTATTTGATCCAGGTTTCCTTTTATTGTAGCGACTGGCTTTTCGATATTTTAGGAATTTTTTGAAACCTTTAGCAATGAACGCCAAATCTTCATCTTCAGAATCTGATTCATTTTCATCTTTCTCAACATGAAATGCTACATTTTTCTTTTCTTCTTTCTGTTCTTTTCTAGCCTGCAAATTTGCTTCATAGGACATTAAATTTCCTATCAATTCATCTGGCTTCATGACGGAAAGGTCATTAGCTTCTTCAATTGCTAATACTTTTCCTTCCCATTCATTAGTCAGAGAATGTAGGACTGTTGAAACAACATCAAAATCAGAATACTTTTGTCCTAACCCAATAAGTGCATGGTGAATAGTTTGAAACCGTGAATACATGTCATTGATTGTTTCATTTGGTTTCATTTTGAAATTTTGAAATTGACTTTTCAGCATGGCTATTTTGGCTTGTTTAACCTTGTTAGTACCTTCATGAGTGATTTTTAGCGTTTGCCAAATTTGATATGCAGTAGTGCAGATACTAACACGGTTATATTCATTTTGGTCTAATGCACAGAACAGCATATTTATTGCTCTTGCATTTACGGCTGCTGCCGTTTTCTCAGCCACAGTCCATTCTGAATAATCAGTTGTTGGATTCACTATTTCTCTTTGAGTAGCATTCCAAGCATCATAGCTACTTGATTGCATAAAGAATGACATACGTGTTGCCCAATAACTATAGTTAAGACCATTGAAAAATGGAGGTCTTTGTGTCGATTGCCCTTCTGTGTAAGTGGTGTTTTGAGAGCTAGTACTTGCGTTATTTGCCATATTACAAGAATATATCAAATAACCGTGTTACGGTTATATGATGACCTGCTCTGATACCAATTGAAAATGCTGGGGGCGGTGTACGTGCTAGTATAGTATACACGGATCGTGTAATATGGATTACAATACAAATGCAGAAATAGATGATAATAGCATTGTAAATAGAAAATAGAAAAATCACACCAGAGATTTTTATACTGGTTCGGAGCTCCGTCCTACGTCCAGTCCCAGACTACTATCTGGATTTTCACTAATTACAACCTCGCTTCACCCGGAGGAACAGGTTTACAGTTACCCGAACAGCCGAACGGGATTTCACGCCTCTACAACACTGAGGACTTCAACACTTGCCTCTTACAATACCGAGGACTTCAACAAAAACAATTACAATTGTTGTTGACAACTTGTGCTCTTGTAAACACGGATTTGTCACTTGTAGTACACTCTTCCTATAATCTTATCCTCAAATTGTGAATGATGTTTGTGAAGATTATGGAATTTATATTGCTTATTGAATCAAAATATATGAGATAGTGTCAATGATTCAATAAGGAATGAAAGTAGTTTAGAGCTTTTTGAATGCAAGTGAATTCAGAGAATAGATAGAGAGCATATATAATCTTAATAAAACTTGTTGTTTTAATCAATGATATTGATGTGTATTTATAGAGAGAAAATAGTTATAACCCTTGGTGAAAAGTTGCAGTCAAAAGTTATGATCATTGATGAAGAAGAAGAGACGCAACCATTGAAGAAAGATGTGTCTTTTGGAAGAAGTTGCTCTCTGTTTAAAAACGGTCGACAGGTCAAAAACTAACCGGTAGACAGGTTTTTTTTTAAAAATATAGTCGTTATGTGCATGTGTGCACGTTTATTGTGCACATTCAACAGGAACGGTCGACCGTTCATTTTTGGACCGGTCGACCGGTCTCTGTTAAGTTGCACAATAAAGTGCACAACCTATATAAATGTGTATATATATATATTATATTTTGTGCATGATTATTTGAGGATAGATTTTGACAATTTTATTACTATTATAACATCAAATAATCAACCTATAATCTAGAGTACCATATGTAGGTCTTGATTTGTCGATCGCTTTAATATTGTTGTCAGCAATCAAAATCTTCATAGAAGCTGTGACTCAACATCCATTACCTAGGATCGACGACATGTTCGATCAATTAAGTGGCGCTAAGCTCTTTTCCCAACTCGATCTTGCTACACGTTTTCATCAGTTACAGTTGCGGAAGATAGCATTCCTCTCACCACATTCCGTACTCGTTATGGTTCTTACGAATGGATAGTTATGCCGTTCGGTTTCAGGAACGCTCCAGTGTATTTTGTTAATCTTATGAATCGGATATTCCAGGAATATCTCGATAAGTTCGACTTGGTATTCATTGATGATATACTTATTTATTCCAAATTTGAAGCCGATCATATTCGGCATTTGGAGATTGTTTTGAGCACTCTCCGTCAGCATCAGCTTTATGCCAAATTCTCCAAGTGTCGCTTGTGGGAGAATAAGGTGAAGTTTCTCGGTCATATTGTTTCTTCCGATGGTATTTCTGTCGATCCTTCCATGATCGAATCTATTCAGAATTGGAAGAGGCTCGAGACTGTTACTGAGATCCATAGTTTTCTTGGATTGGCGGGTTATTATCGCCGGTTTATTATGGACTTTTCTCGTATTGCTTTACCGCTTACCACTCTTACGAGAAAAGCTATTCCTTTTATTTGGTCTGATAAGTGTGAGACTTCTTTCTTTAAGTTAAAAGACCTCCTTACTCATGCTCCTATCTTAGTGGTTCCCGAGGGGAATCATGATCTTGTTGTTTATACCGATGCCAGTGGTTATGGACTCGGTGATGTTCTCATGCAAAAAGATACAGTAGTTTCCTATGCTTCTAGACAACTAAAGCCTAACGAGATTCGTTATGCTACTCATGATTTGGAGTTAGCCGCCACAGTCTTTGCTCTAAAGATTTGGCGACATTATTTATTGGGCGAGCGTTTTATTCTCTTCACTGATCACAAATCTCTGAAGTATCTATTCACTCAGAAAGTACTTAATATGAGACAACAACGTTGGCTCGAATTTCATGCTTCATATGATTTCGATATTCAGTATACCCTTAGTAAGGGTAATCGAGTTGCTGATGCGCTTAGTCGCAAGCAACAAGTTGTTGTTTCCATGATGCTGAGTGGAATATTTTGGAAGCTTTATCTCTTTGCGACATTAGAGACCGTCCTTCAGTTTTTGATTCTTCGGTGCTTTTATTTAGCATGGAAGCTCGTCCTAGTTTTTTGGATCGTGTTGCTGATGCCAAGAAACAAGATCCACATATTGCTTGTCTTATTCAGAGTTGTAAATCGGAATCCCGAAGGTTGGTCGTGCCTAATGTTTCTAATCTTAGAAATGACATTCTTGAGGACTGTCATCGTTCTAATTATACTATCCATCCAGGTAGTAGTAATATGTATGCTGATATGAAACGCTTATACTACTGGGAAGGTATGAAGCGTGATATTGCAAGTTATGTAAGTCGTTGCATGACTTGTCAACTTATTTTGATTTCTAGATTTTGCGACTGCTGATTTTTCTAGTTATCTATTTTGATTTCTAGATTTTGTGAATTGCTGCTTTGAATTCAATTATGAATTTGGAAGTTAAGATTGTGTATAGTCTCATCTGAGATTATAATTTTGCGTATTGCTATTGTGAATTCAACTATGTATTTGAAAGTTGTTTTTGATGAAGTTTATATTGAGATTTCTTCATTTAAACTACGTTGATTATTTATGTTGAATAGTCTCATTCGAGACTATAATTATTTGCTTAAGTGTTGTTTATCATACACTTATTTCTGAGTTTAAATTAGGCTGATCTGTTTATTATTTCCTTTTAAATAATACTCGGGTCAGACCGAGTTATTTCAGGGTAATCGCTATCTCCGATTCAGTTGCAGCTTCAGCTTTTAGGATTTCACATCATCTTTTGTCTAAACTTCGAGGAGTACTTTTGGTTTATTGATTCTCATCACATGTATGTTGATGACATGTATATGTATATTTGGTTCATGTGAACTACCGATTGTTGTAGCACGTATCCAAACTTGTCTTCCGCTATATATCTGATATTTCTGTTCTGATGTGATTATACTATCAGTGTTGTTGTTACTATGAGTTGTTCTGAATTTTTCTTAAGCCACTGTAGTTTCATGTTACATTTGGTTTGAATATATATCTTTGGGAGTAACTTACACAACTCCTATCGATGTAATCAATACTCATCTAAGGCATAACTTACGAATGGTCGCTTCTGACAAGCCTTATTCTTCGCAATAGCAGACGTTATTCCTTATAATAACCTTTGTTATTGTGAGCATAGAGGTGGGGCGTCACATCACATTTGGTATCAGAGCCAGGTTTAGCGATAACCTTGGTTTGGTGGGGTTCGACTCATTAGAGATAGGGTAGCAATACCCTAGAATGAGCCTATTGAGAGTATATATATGAGAGACCGTACTTGTTAGCGTTATAAAATATTTTATATTGTGTTTACTTATCCGTTGAGTTGTTTATGAATTTCAGTCGATATGCGGGACGCCGTGTTATCGATAGGGGTTTCTAAACATTTAAACAAGGCAAGTCAATATAATATTGTTTTAAAATTGAGTAAATGAAATAAGTTTCCCGGTATTATATTATATATATAAAAGGTTAATTATTAATGAAATTATTGTTAGGCGATGATAATATTTCATTATCATCGATTATTTGTTGAATTAAAAATAAAACGAATACTTAATGAATTTTATTTTACGAAGTATTTGATAATTAAATTGGATTGAAATCAATTAAAATAAGAAGTTATTAAAATGACCAATTCGCAAATTAATGAAATTTTTTTGGCAAATAAGTTATGGAAATTTGTATAAGTATATTTATAATAAAGCTTACACATATTAATGTTTTTAATTTTCTTTAAGAAATTGAGAATTTGAAATCTTTTTGTTTTCAATTTTTTTTCAAACCCTTAAAAATTAATAAATAGTATTATTTGAAAGAATTTTGGCTAGAAAAATATTTTGAAAAGATTTTTGAAGAAAATAAAAGCATTAAACTCGTTTGGTCGTAAGGGAAATCATTCTAGGGATGACTGCAGCATCGCTAGTATTCATTTTCGAGTTTATGAGTAAAAATTTCTACCAAAAGAAATTTATTTTTCGATTAAAACAAGTTTTTATTATGAAAATTGTAACATCCCAAAATTATCAAATAAAATAAATAATATATTTAAAATTCTTGGGGTTTAATTGTGGATAAATTGAAAAGAAATATCTTAATCAAATTTAAAATAAGTGGAAATAATATATGAAATAAATTCCAATTTTATTTTGAGTTGAAAATATTGAAATAATAAATGTTTTTAAAAGTCATTTGGATTTAAAATTCTTATATATATATATATGTATATTATAAATATGAGTAAAAAAATTAAATGTATATTTAAAATTAATTTAAATTTATTCAAGACAAGTGTTTATATTTCAAGTTTCAAAAAATTGAAGTTTGAATTTAAATTTAAAATAAGTTTTTTATAAAAAATAAAAAAAAAGTAAGTAGCATTTTAAAATTATTAAGATGTAATATATATATATATATATATATTAGTTTCATACATTGTACATGTATGTATATATACAAAAGAATAAAGATACACATTTATTTTTAAAATGTGTAAGATATAAATATAAAATATATAAAATATTCATTTGCTTTGTAAAAATCAAAAGGCTGAAACATACATGGAAAATAGAGTTGAATAATTAACATAATCTAGGGTTTAAGATCTCTTCTTACAAATGGCACAAGACATCAATTCCTTAATAAAATATTCAAATAAAAAATTCAGGAAAACTCTTCACCTTCCAAAATTCAAATTTTTAAATCTCCTAAACATCAGCAGTTCAGTAATCGAAAGATCTTTGCAATCTTTACTTCAACATTCAAGAAAGAAAAGAAAAAAAATAAGAAAGAAAAGAGAAAAAAAACTGTCTTCTTCAATTCAACTAAAATCTGAAGTATTTCCTCAAGCATCGTAATAGTAGTGTGTTACATACACTCAGGTAAGTTTGTTTCAACTGTATAGTTTATAAAATTATGGCTTTTAAATCAAGTTTTAACCATAAATTCAAAATAAAAACTGCAGATTTGTGAAGGCAGGAGTTTCTGGTTTCAAGCAGTTCTTCTTTTTTTCTGGAAATAAATTAAAAAGGCAAGTAATTTTTCTTTTTAAAGTTTGAACTTGAAATTGTAATTTCTAATGAAGAAAGAGTTTAATTCAATAATATTCAATCAATTACTTGCAGGAAAAAATTCAAGTTTAGGGCCTAAGCTATTTCTAGTTTCAAGTTGTAGAAAATAAAAAGTTCTCTGTTAAAAATCCAAACTGTAAGTAATCTAGAGGTTTTTGTTATTAATAATTAAGTAAATGAATACAACATGGAATTTAATACAATAATATTCAACTATTTGTAGAAAAAAAAAATCAAGAATTAGAAGCTGTTACTGGCTTTCAAGTTTCAGGGAAAAAGGAGCTCTCTGTTCTATTTAAAATCTTATTGTAAGTAAAAAAAATTGTTGTTATTGATTAACTAAATGCATAAGTTCAACTAAAAATAATCATAGATCTGTACCCATCAATTTCAGATCTAAAACCCCAAAAGAATTAAAGTATAAAAGAAGGGAAGTTGCAGGCCTTTCATCTTCATCTCTGTTTGATTAAAACTGTCAGTAACTTCTGGAAACAGGTGAGTAGACTCCTGTTTCTTTTAAACTTTTGTTGTTGTGTGTATGCTTGGACCATGTAGTGAAGTTAATCCTTGGTTTTCTTGCAAAAATATTGAGTGTATGATGAATGTTTGGTTGTGCATGTTGATTATACAAATTTCAATTTCTGTTTTAGCTTTAGGAAAACCAAAACCGTCAAACTCTTCTTTTTCCTTCCTCCCTGTTTCTATTTTCTGTTGCATTTGTAAAATAAAAAAACAAACAAGTTGGAGTTTGAGTGTTAAACTAGCACCATGTTTCAGCAACAAATTAAAACAAGTTCTGAAAATTTCTTTTACTAGAAAGAAAAAAAAAGAAACAGTGACATCTAAATGTTGGATTACAGGCTAACCCAAGCCAAAAACAAATTTAAATTCCTTTCTCTCTCATTTTTTCTAGAATGGATTGCAATACAAGTTGAAGTTTGTTTTTTTTAAAACCCATAAGATATGCCAGTAATAAATTTAAACAAATGATATAAAGTTTCTCTGAAAATTTATTTATTACAGTCACCACTTGATTTTTGCTAAAATTCGAATTTTACAGATTTCAACTTCAAGAATATCATTAGAATCTACTTCAAAAGTGATGATTTTAGAAACAAAAATTTAAATTTTACATTTGACATTTCTCTGGAAAATAGAATTTGATCAGAAAATGAATTTTTAACAAATTCTAGTGATCTTTGTAGTTATGGGCCACGAATTTGGTATGACAGCTTGAATTAGTGTTAGTGATCCACCAGAAAAATACTAGAGTAATTTATAAACCCTTAAATCTTTGATTTGAAAGCAAACTAGGTTTAAAACTTTTTTATGTTCACGTTAGAAACCACGGTGTTGCGCCACCTATGGTTGACTGGACTGCGTGTCAGTGGGGTGAATCGATGCGTCGCACGGTGTTGAAGCTTGAGGTAAAGTTTGGTGGCTGATAACGGCCAGAGGTGGCGGCGCGAGGCAAATGTTCCGATGTCATTTTCTGATGGTTTCTGGGTCGAAGGTCTCGATTCACGTTTTCGAATTGTTTCCCAATTCTGGGTGTTTGTGGTGTCTTGGGGAATGCACGACGATGCGTTGGTGGCCGCAATACGGACCAACGACGGCGAGGGTGGCCGTCCACATGCACGTGCTTGGTCGTGTGTCAGTTGTGAAATTTAGGGAAGAAAGGATGGTAGCTCGAAGCAGTTCTCGGGGGAATTGGTGAAAGACTCGAAGTCATGCTCGAGTTGTTATGGCGTTGTATCGAGTTGAATTTAAACACTTAACAAATTTTTACAAAAAAAATATCGCCCTGGTCAATTTTGTCTTAAACCCGAAGCAAGGGGGATGATGGCTCGAGGTACGACCCGAAGAAAGTCTCGGGTTGGTCGATAAAACAACAACCCAGTTTTTACCAAATTCTTGAAAACACAAGTTAAATTTATTTGCTGAATAAATTAATGATAATGGTAAATAGAATATGAAACAAATGGAGTCTTCAATTTATAATTTTATAAAAGTTGTTTTAAAGTTTAATTTAACAAAATTTTAAAAGTAAAACAATTGTTTAAATGTTAATTTAAAAAACCAAGTTTATTTATAATAATGAAGGAATATTTAACCATTAAGGCTTGTAATGATTTTATAATTAAGAATTAATTAATTAAAGAATAGGAAATTTATAAAAATAATTAAACTTAATTAATTAATAATTAAAAATGAATAAATTAAATCAAAGTATAATTAACTAATTAAGCCAATTAAAATAATTCATAATTAAGTAAAATTAAACATTAATTTAAAATGATTAATAAGAAAATTATGTGGTTAATTCACTTTAATCACAATCACTTGAATCAACGATGATTGACCATTATCAAATACACTATACTGGATTGACATTTCTGTTGTGATATTGTGATTGCTTTGTGATGAAATGAGATTTGTGATTTGTTCCTATATGTGTGTGAAACCCTTTTTGGCCATAAAACGGCATTTAAACTTCGATGCGACAAAGAGTCGGATTTCAATTTGTTATCCGAAACCCACATCGAACCTTGAATGTGAATCTTTGTGATCGATACACCCACATGTTTTAAATTTGAGCGCTCACTATTCGGATTACCCGAGAGAGGACCTTTGTGCCATATAACCCATTTCGAATAGTGATTCGACGAATGGATAACAATTGAAGATGGTGGTGAAGACCGGGTGTCTTTGAAAACGATAGGATAACTTATCAATTGTCTCTGCACCGAGTTGCTCCGATACAGGGATTCCCTAAGTGATGGGAAGTCCAATCGGGATTGTGGATGCCTCGATTTGCAAGGGCTTCTTCCTTTATTGGATGAAGTGCCTTCGGTTCTGTTCGAACCCGGAACAGACTTGTATGGTCGTGTGTCTGACACTACACTTTGAGATATAAAGCCGATTTCTTTCAAATACATTTATGTTGGTGGCGGAGAATTTATTCTCTTAGCTTTACACCCTTCTCTGAGACGTACGAGCTCAGAGGTTATGTAGTTGAAGGTTATCAGCGATATACTCCCAATTTGATAGTGTGGCACGCTAAGTGTTGCTGTGTATTGATGATCATTTGTGATCAAAGCATGGCTTTCGTGTAAAGCGTAGCTTTGTGGATGAGACCTCATCGGACCTCACACCCCGGAAATGGTCGAAATAGGAAAGTTGCGGCAAGGTTATGAGGGTTGCTCCCTTTAGGGTATGTCATTTCCTTCTGGAAAAAGGTGGTGTCATGGTATGGAGCCCAGATACTTACCTATGTGGTTGCTTCAATCTCATTATATGTATGGTTGTTGCTTTGTGATGAAGGCCCCTCGAATAAAGGTCCCAAAGGACCAGGGAATGGCATAGTCGTGTAGTAGTTACCTAGTTACAGAGGTAACCCGACCTTGTGTTGGCAGAGAACTGGTTAAGTTCTCGAGACGTCCCGCCAGAGGCGTACCCATGTGGCATAGGAAGTTCCATAGCCTGACCATTTGTTGGAAATCCAATTACCAATACGAACCCAGTACGGTTTTAGTTGTATTACCTGCCATTTACTTATGGTGGTCACCACTTTTTAGATGGTTGCTATAGTAGGCATAGTTCGGAATGTCTATGCTGGCCAGGATTAATATTATACTTTTGAAATGGCTTTCTACACTATGCACTAGTAATAATATCAGTAAATTTTCCCATATCAAGCATATTTGACTATCATAAGAAGAAATCTCCTCCAATTGTGTGATTGCATTGTGTGTGTGGCGGGAGGTCTTATGGTAGTTTAGCATACCAGTTTTTCTTGTATATGATCTGTTCTATTTAAAAGCAACTATCATTGTTTACTCATACCAGTCCCATGACTGACCCGGAGTTTATTGTTTCCCTTCTAAACTCTGGGTACCCACTATTTCTACATGGGCAGCCTAGTAGCGGTTTCCCATATTTTGGCTCTAGCTACATTTTGGAGTATTTTGGTTTGGAGACTATCGTTTTTTGAAGCTCATACCTTAGAGACATTTTGGAAGCTTTTGGACCTCGAGGTGCTTAGCTTGGATGTTCACTATCATTCTCTATCTTTTTGAAGACTTTTGGCATATGATTTCTAGTTGTTCTATTATGTCATTCTATTTGGAGATGTGATTCATGTATTATGTACTCTGATGTCTGTAACAGATATTATTATGATGTTGTATCTGTGATGTGATGCATGTTATTCATTTTATTTTCGCTGTTTTACATTCATCTAACGTTGTTATAAGCTCCATCCGACTGGATTTCGATGTTTGAATCATTGACAGTCGAGTACAAGTGACGTATTTGATGTCAATTTTCAAACGTTGGATTTCGGGTCGTGACAAAAATATTCTAAGTATGATTTAATAAATATATGAAAACGGTTTTAAACTTATAATTAAAATAGTATAGAAAAGAAATAAGTTATAACATATAAATTTGAATAGGGAAATAAACCAAATTCAAAAAGGTTAAAATTTGGTTAAGCAAACAAAAGGAAAATTTTGAATTTGAGATATAAAATAAAATAAACTGGCTTTGCATTGTTAAATTAAATGGAGTTGGTGAAATTAAGTAAATAAAATAAAGTATAACTCAAGAAGCTTAAATAAAATGAAATGTATTAGAAATGATAGATAAAATGAAATTTTGAATGAATAACTTTTATTACTTATAGATTTGGGAATTAATAAGCATAAATTTTTTGAATGGGAATGATAAAAAATTTAACTTGAATAAAAATTAAATAAAATGAGTAAAAGTGGAGTTTAACTTAATGTTAAATAAATTGGATTAAATATTAAGTGAAACTAGATAAATTAGTAAAGTGAAGTAATTCTACTTAGGCTATAAATGAATTAATAGAATGAATACAACTTGAATTATAAAATAAAATGCAATTTTGGATTGTGAAAGAAATTGAATAAAAATAGATGAGTGTAAGTAAAATCAACATGTCAATTGAATTTAGTTAAAATTGAATATAAATAAATAAATTGCAAGTGGAATAGTTAAATAAAAATTGAATGTTAACTAATATAATATGAAATAAGTTATTGGGATAAATTATAAATTGAAGTTAACTTAAGAGGGGTTAAATAAATTGATCGTGGAAGAAAAATATAAAATTATTAATGTGAATTGAGATAAAAAATAAAATTTAATTTAGTAAATTAATAATATGAATTTGAATAAATGAACTAAATCGATGAGTTAATAATAACTTAAGATATGAAGTAATAATAGTAAACGTGATTGTGTTGTATAAAATATTTATAATGAATTCGAATGATTTATAAATGATGTTAGTAAAAAGAAAGAGGATGTACTAAATGCAAATAAAACAAATTTAACTTAAACGAGGTTCAACGGAATAATTCTATAAAATGATTCGTAAATTAATTTATATGAAATGGGTTAAATAAAAAGCGAAACAATTGGAATTTCACAAATTGAATTGAATATAATGAATTTGTAACGAATGTTAATAAATTGAAAGAAATAAATGGAATGTAAACTAATTAGATATGGATGAAACAAATGTAAATAATTGAAAACATATTAGTTGAATGTAAATCAATTTAAATCGAATGAATTAAATATAAATCCATTGTATGATTAACCAAATGAATATTAATAAGTGAATGTGAATCAATTTAAAATATATAGAATGTGGTATGGAATTAATTTACTTAAGTGTAATTAATTATATGAATTATTGAAATGAAATAATGGAAGTAAAAAATGAATGTAACTATAAACTAGCGTAAATTAATAGAATGTGAATTCATTAATTTGGTAAGTGCATGCAAATCAATTGGAAGTACATAAATTAAATTAAAAATCAATTGAACATTAATCTAATTGAATAAAAGTGGTCGAATGCAAATAAATTGAAATGAATGTTAATAAGAAATGAAGGGTATATATAAAAAAATTAAAAATTGACATTGGATAATGTAAATTCACATGGTTATTAATTACTTGGATTGATTGGATGGATATTGATGGTTGGATAGTTTTTTTTTGTTGCAAGCCATTGTTATTACTATTTTGATCTCATATGATTATTTCATGTTGTGTATTTGTGCTTATATTTATTGTTTGGATTCAAAATCCATGTTATATGGTTATATTAGACTTACACATGCTTCTGTATCGTTATATGCAACTAATATCTTAAATTGAGTTGAGATAGGTACATATGAAGACCCTTTGGGGGCGTATACGAGGATTAATATGCTTTTGCTTGCTTAATACGAGCGGACTCGCTCATATTATTATTAATAAGGTACGTATCTCGGATTATATACCGTGATTTTATAAAAAAATGCCTCCGGGATGTATCATCATTGAGATGAGATGTATATTTGATATATATTGGTTATATTTGTGTTATATATTGAATTGTAAATTTTTTCCGATCAAGCCACGCAAAGGAGACTTTGTCGAAACTTTCCATAAATCCAGGAGTTAGGAAAATTTTGAAGTTCGAAATTTTTTTATAACTTCTTTTATATACAAATTATATTTTCCGTAAGATCGATATCGAAATGACGTAGTATAAGCATAATAATAGTTTTGCAAATAATATGGTTATGGTTTATAAGTTGACTATTTTTAATGGTTTATAAGTTGACTATTTTGAAATAGTACATATTGTATGTTAAATTCCGTACTTGATGCCTTTTCGAGGACGAAATGTTTTGAGTGAGGGAGATGTAATGACCCGTATTTTTAACTGTTTTAAATTATAGGATTTGATATAATTATTGAATGAAAATAGTTAAAAATAAAATTTTAACGATTATTATTGTAAGATTGGATAATTAAACTGTTTAAATTTAATATTGAAAATTATTTAAATAATGGAATCTTGAATTATTTTGAATGAAAATGGTATCGGAAATTGATTTAAACATTATTTAAATACGAATGAAGATCGTTTACTTTTAAAATTGATTTTTAAAGTGAATAATTAAAAATTGAAATTTTATATTATATTTGACGATTGATAATAGCCATTTTGGCCACTGTCTTAGATTCTGACAAAACTAGTTTCATCGGTTCCGTAATAGTGGATTATTGTAGGATTTCAAGTTTCATAGCGATCAGACTTGTCATTTGGCCGTGCAAGCTTGAAATGCTTAGAAATCAATTTACCGAATTCAATAAATAAATTGTCCTTGAAAAGCTATCTTCTGCATACAATCAAATTGGCTTTTGAAACTTGTTCCATTATGTTCAGAATGAGGGTAAAACATTATAAACGCCAGACGTCATGCTTCGTTTAGAATTCGTGACTTTGTGGGTCGATCGAATCAGATATTTTCTAATAATTACAAAATAATATAAAAAAAACTTTTTCAACTTCGCTTCCCCTTATAGCCCGTATATCCCTCTTCCTCCTTTTTTTTCTTCAGATCGTAGGCTTCTGTTAAAAAAATCAAACGAAAGAAGAAAATTCCGATCTAAAAAAAGAGGTTTTAACATCCCGATATTTTCAACCATTCGCATCCGCACATGTCGGACTTGAATTGCTCAAAATATCAGATATTTTAATTTAAATTTGTCAAAACTCATCACATACAGTAAATAAAATGTGACGCCCCACCTCAATACCCACGCTAGCCAAGAACACTACGGTGTAGTGTTGTCAACTAGCGCGGTGAATAAGGCTGTTGAGGAGCGACCATCCATGTGATCTCTTATCACATAGTGGCTATAAATAATCTTCGGAGACAAACATAGAAATAAGCACAACACAAATAAGTCATAGACATCCATATCACAAAGGCGGAAGAAGATATGAATATATAACTAACTCATGAAAGTGTACATCAGAGTAGTGGTCAAAAAGATCCACAATAATACAAAAGAATAGCAACACGTGCTATACAAAAGAATACATCTATGAGTCTATATCTCAAGTGTAAACGACAAAAACTGCTAATCTAAAAGGTCAGCCAAAAGTCAGAGTAGTAAATCCCTGGGGGAGAAGTCAAGCAGAAGCACCTGTAACATCTCGGTCTGACCCGAGTATTATTTATAAGAAAATAATAAACGGATCAGTCTAGCTATAAATATCAGATATCATGGTATAAACAATAGATATGGCAAGAACATATAGTAACCATAAAGACATACTATGATAAGCATGTAAATGAAGATCATCAAGAGATCAAACAATATCAAAAGAATCTTCTAAAAGATCCAAATTCACCCAAACATAAAAATTGGAAAATCATGACAATGAAAGTCATGAAAATAGGTGAAGCATAAATTCCAGAAGACTACACAAGAAATCCAGAAATTACAATATAGGAGCATGAAAACTCACAAATGGGAGCATGAAAACTCACCCACACGTGTAACACAAAGCGAGAAGCTATCTCATGGTTGCAAGCCATTAATTTTGACACACGAATGGCCTGAAGACCATGGGGCGCTACCCCACATATGTGATGGCGAAACATCACACAAATACGATGGCGAAACATCACAAGAGCGGGGTCTAGTCTCCCTCGCAGACAAAGAGACATCGCACAGTTGCTAGTCTAAAACACAAAAATGATCGTCAGGATCATCAAGAAGTGTCAATTACACTAAGTTTGTAAATATAAAAGTTTAGCTTCATGTCCCATAACCACTTGCTTAACTCAAATATTTACGAACAAGCTGTAGATCTCTACTAGAAAATTGTCACAAGAGATTCAATCGAACAAGTCCAAGAATTATCGGACGAAGTAAATGCAAGCGTTGTTGAATATGCGCTTATATGATTTTTGTTTGATGATAATAAACATATATACATTCGTTTAAATGTATTTGATAATACACTATTTTATTTTTCACAGATTAAATAAATATTTGCTGAATAAAATAAATAACACGGAATTTGAATTCAAACGAATATTTTATTCAAACAAATATTTATTACAATTCTGAATAGTATACAATTTCAAGCTCTCACTATAACTATACAACTTTGATTACAATTACATCACATTTCACATTTACAATTCACCTCACTACATATCACTCACACTCGTATTTATCTTCAACTGCATTCTAGTTTGAATCCAACATCTGAGCAATCTGCAAAAATATAAACTAACGCAGTAAAATTGAAAAAGAAATATTTTTGCAATTCAAAAATAGAAGATAATTTTTGAATATATGATTTGCCTCAGTTATTTGGGTTGTTCGTCATAATTTAAATTTGAATTCATCATACACGAACAACTTGTGACATACACAGTATATTACTGTATATGCCACAAGGCCGTGCACGCCGATATATACACTTGATAATGCTACAGGGACAGGTGAGCACAAGGTCAAACCCAAATATACGGACAGGTTCAACTCAGGTGCAATAAAGTCAAAAATACGACACGAGCACAAGGTCAAATCCGAGTTTTGAAACTGGATTCAACACAAGTGAACATGACAAGAAACAGTTCAATATGAAATGATGAACATGCAGTCAACTAGTGATAACATACTTCAATGACCAAAGCATGGCCAATGCAAAATGCAGATACAAACTACAAAGAACATCAACAACTACAAAACAATCAAACTGCATCAAGTCCAGCAGCATGAACAAGTATGGCAGCATGTGAATGCATCAAAGCAAGTGAACAACAATGTCGAGCTCAAGACAGTATAGCTACAACATGGTGCAGAACCAAAGCCAAGTATAATGTACAGTGAAGCCAAAGTAGTACACAAACAAAGTATGGATGTACTCAATGTACACCAGAATAACAAGTGGCAGTGAAACTCAAATATGAATGAAGACAACAAGCTACATGATGAACAAGTGCAAACTGAACTCGAATGAATGCAAGTTCATATGTGCAGCAACCCAACAATAAAGACAACAGCCAGTTCAAATGCAACAAAGATGCAAGCTGCAGCATACCAGATGTACACAAGTACAGACCACTTACATCATGAATGCAGCCCAATAGACCAAAGTATAACATCACACAATCAAAATACAACAGGCCAGAAGTAAAAACAATACAATGCTGAAGTGATGAAGTGTATATAAACAAGCATTAAACCAGTTGCAACATCACTGGTACTAGTGAAACAAGACACAGCAATGATCAGAAATGCAACAAAGTGAAATGGAGATCACTGAGAATGCAATGCAGAACCAACAAAATCTGGCCAAAAACAAGACAGACCAACATACTACAATAAATCATCAAAGATTGCAACAGATGGAGCTACAGGAAAGTACAGCAAGCTACATCATCAAGTTGACCAAGATTCATATGCAATGAAATGAACATCAATGCAATACACAGTATGAATGAATACAACAACTCCAGATACAAGCTAGTTCCAGTGCTAACAAATGAACCAACTGCAAGTGCAAATGACCAGAAAACAATGCAACAGTATCGAGTACAATATGCACAAGCGAAGAAACAAATGACAGTAAGCAATGAAGCAACAAGGTCAGAGAACCAAGCAACAATGTGCACAGGTGAATCAAGTGATCAACCAGAAACTACTGAAGCTCAAATATCAAATTCGAATCAAACCAGAATGCTTCAGCGAACAGTGAGCCCGAGCATAAGTGACTCATGGAAAGGAAACTACAACAATGTAATACATATGCAAGTGCAGACTCAAACACACTGATCAAATGAAGATATGAAGAACACAAGGGTCGAACTAATAAGTCCATCAGAAATTCACAAGCTAATATCAGTTGTGATCAAGTCAACAAAAGTCTGGTTTGAATCAAAGCATACTGAAGCAAAGCCAGCAGCAAATCTTTCACGAAAACAACATGGTCAAAGAAAATCAACACCGTGATGAGCACGGCAATTCAAAGCCGTGGGGATCGAGCATAAGTTATACGAATTTGAATAAGTCACAGCATTAGATCATAATCATACGGCAGAGGTAAAGTAAATTGACAAATTCAAACACGAATATACGAACACAAAAATAGGATTTCAAATCCTATAAATTACCACAAATCATCATCGGCAATTGATAGAGTTCGAACAAGCCAAAATCAGAAAAGCAAAAGGATAAAATACATACCGAAATCACGAATCGAACTCGATCCAAATTGAAGAGCCGTGGGCAAAGCCAAAAGCATCGAAGCATACAATCAAACTGTATCAAGCGGCGAACATCAATTTGCACAACCCTAGCTTGAACTGCAAGGAGCAAACAAAAGCCCTAATTGAGTTGAGGAGCGGCCATTTTTTCACGAACGAGAAAAAATAAATAAAAAATAAAAGGAATGGGTTGAAGAGAATAAGGGGCCGGCCTTTGGTTTATTAATTTGGGCTTTGTTTTTTAAATAGGGTTTTATTATTTTAATTTGTTTTTAAATTGTATTTTCTTTTAAACCGTTTTTAATTTTCTAGTCGTGTGACTAGGGGACAAACTACGGTGTATAGTTTGGGAATTCGCAACTCGGTGGTTGAGTTGTGGTCAGGGTTTTGAGCGTAGAGTTAGATTAGTCAATAGCGGGTATAGCGAGTTTACGTGTGTAAGCGAGGGACTATCTAATTTCTAGTAGAAACCTTGGGGGCAGCACGTAGGCAGGGTTTTGCCGAAGCTGGGTAAATTCTGTGTTGTTCTGTTCTGTTATTTATATTCTTCTATATCTGTGCTGCTATTCTGTGATCTGAATTTAAATTAATTGATAAGCTTCCGCGATTAATTTTTATAATTTACACTATCACCCTATTCACCCCCCCTCTAGGGTGAAATCGATCCTACAAGTGGTATCGGAGCTAGGAACAAAAGCCATTTTTGTTTTAAAATTTTGATTTTACAAAAACCAATTTTCTGTTTTAAAAATTCGTGTTTCAAAAATCAATTTTTGTTTTAAAAATTCGTGTTTCAAAAATCGGTTTTTGTTTTAAAAAAATTTGAATTTTTAAAATGGCTTCTTTTAATAATGCTTTTGCAGAAGGGCAGTCGATAGTTAGACCACCAATGTTCAATGGTGAATATGCTTACTGGAAAAATAGAATGCAATTTTTTCCGAAAACCATTGACGCTTGGAATATTGGTGAGACAGGTTATAGAATACCAACTATAACTGTAGATAATCAGGAAATAGAGAAACCAAAGGAACAATGGACAGAACTAGAAAATAAATTACAAAATACTAATGCCAAAGCTATGAATTCTATTATCTGTTCATTGGATCAATTTGAATTTAATCGTGTCTCCCATTGTCTAACTGCGCAGGAAATATGGCACATACTAGAAGTGACTCACGAAGGAACATCTCAAGTCAAAGAATCTCGCCTTGCAATGCTAAGCAGCGAATACGAGAACTTCAAAATGGCGAAGGAAGAAAATGTTAAAGAGATGTACGGACGACTCTCCAATATCGTATACAAATCAAAAGCTCTCGGAAAAACATACACCGAATTAGAAATAGTCCGGAAAATCCTCAGAGTCCTTCCACGAAGCTTTGAAGCAAAAGTAATTGCCATACAAGAATCGAAAGATTTAAAACAACTTAAAGTTGAGGAACTCATCGGAAATCTCACCACTTATGAGCTTGAAATGAAATTCAAAGAAGAGCGTGAAGGAGGTGACACTCAAAAGAAATCAATAGCTCTCAAAGGAACAACCGAAAGTGATGATGATAACAATGAAGATGATGGAGCAGCAGAATTGGAGCTGTTAATAAGGAAATTCAAAAAATGGAATCAAAAACATGGAAATTCAGCTCGAAATCAAAAAGCAAAAAGCAGAATAGCCAAAGCACTAGACTACTCGGAAGAACAAAAGTTTATTTGTTATAATTGCAACAAACCCGGCCATATCAAGCCCGATTGTCCACAAATTAAATCCAGCCATGGAAAGAAACAGAAAAAGAAAAGTTTTGCAGCCACTTGGGATGAAATAGACGAGAATGATCAAAGCACTGGCAGTGAAAGCGAAAAGGCAGAATTGTGTCTTCGAGGTGATACAACTGACAGTGACGATGACGAGCCAAGTGAGGTATCAAAACTTACCCATTATGAGTTGCTTATATATTTTCATGAAGTAAACGGTTGTTTTGAACGACTTAGGGAAAAATACGCCAAACTTGAATCTCAAAACGATACTTTGATAGAATGTAATAAACAACTTGATCAATTAGTTAAAACCTATAAAAGTAGGATCCCTAAGTGTGATAAGTGTCCAACATTTGATGAAGAAATTAAAAAATCAGAAATTAAAATAAAATCGCTTGAAAATGAAATTCTGATTTTAAAGGAGAATGAAAATACTAGGAGAGAGAATTCTATTAAAAAGTGCACACAGTTGTTAAACGAAAATGAATCTCTCAAATCACAAGTCCAACAATTGTCAACGACTTTAGATAAATTTTCAAAAAGTGAAAAATCGTTGAATATGCTATTAGGAAAGCA
Source organism: Allium cepa (assembly GCA_030765085.1). NCBI lineage: Eukaryota > Viridiplantae > Streptophyta > Magnoliopsida > Asparagales > Amaryllidaceae > Allium > Allium cepa. Next base: position 476,169,853 of record CM060932.1, read on the forward strand.
AACTGTTAATTCGGTTAGACAAGGACTTGGATATAATAGTTCGAAAATTGTTGAAAGCAATATTAGTCAAGCTAAATCCATGTGCACGATTTGTAGAAAATTTGGACACGATCACAATAATTGTTGGTATAGACCCAAACATGTGAAAACTATACCGATTTGGGTTCCAAAAGGCACAAATATAAAATCTCTCAAAGTTAAACAAATTTGGGTGCCAAAGGAAACAATTATAAATAGTTTTGGGTCTACACAAAATTATTTTTCAAAATTTTCTGCCACTAACAACCATGGACCTATAAAAACAAATAGGTCACATAAATCCTTTTCCGTGTAGGTGTGGTGGCAGGCTAAGGAACAACAATAGTGTTCTCTGGATTTTGGCTGTTCCATAAACACAACGGGCGACAAAGCTAAGTTCCTTAGCCTAGTATAAAGGTGACAAAATCACAACGGACAACAACGAAAAATATCGTAAAGGTAAAACAGGTATGGTATATTTTAAACGATATATTAAATGTGATAATCTGCACCGTATTTTGAATTAAATCAGCCAATATTGAGATTGATGAAAAGATGATGATTTTGATTCTGACTTATTCAACATAGTTGGCCAATTATATTCTTATGCCAAAAACACTATAAAAATCTCTAGATTCTTTGAATTACTTCATATATATCAGTTTGGATTAAAAATAGTGTTTTGTTGGATATTACAATTGGTTATAATATGGCTAACTCTTTATTCACGGTTTTCTGATTATTTACACGGCTTCATTTCAAATTCAAAAGAATGTCATTTAAATTGTTGTTAAAATTGAATTTGAAATTTTTGGTGCACACTTCATGTTTTGGTCTATAAAATTCAATTGATGATAATTTTGAGTGAAAAAGAAATTCAGATGCAGATTACACTGGTAATCTAGTTGATAGAAAAATTACTAGTGAAACGTGATTTTTTGAGACATTTAGTAACTGCATCGTTTTTTTCAAAGAAAATATCTGCATATTTTTCATTTCAAATAATTTTCAAATAGCAGAAAATTTTCTTTTAAAAACCCCCTGGAGAAAATCATTTTTGACCATATTTTCAGATTATTCATTTTTGAAAAATTAATTTCATAATTATTTGTGAATTTGATTTTGAATGACTATTATGACTAATCTGACTCCCAAATGATTATCGAAAAGAAAAATAGTGATTGAAAAAAAAATAATGAGTGTTGATATTGATTATATATTATAACTCGAGAAAGTATAATTAGAAAATTTCTTTAGAAATGTAAACAAGAGTTATAAAACTTTTTGTTGGTAAAAATTCCATGACCATCTCTATACCTATCATATTTCTATCAACCATCACTCATCAAAATTCTATATAGTTTGTTGATATGTGGTACTTTAAACAGGAATGGTTCGTTTTTTCATTTTCACATTTTTTTTAAAAAATAAAAAAAATAAAAAAAATACCAAGGTATTCACTCTCATTTAAAAGTCCTCACGGTTATGCATGGGTGAATTACTTGGAATTTGTTATGTGCTTCCATGCTCATTTAAAAGTCCTCGCGGTTATGCATGTATGGAACGCATATCAAAAGTTGATTTGTAAAATAAACAAGTTGATTCTAATCCCATTTAAAAGTCCTCACGGTTATGCGTGGTTAGAAGATACTTGAATTCATTTTTTTTAAAATAAAATTGGAATACTACTAATCTCATTTAAAAGTCCTAACGGTTATGCATGATTAGTAGATATTCAAATTCCTGATATAAATATACCACAAATAGACACAACTGTATGGTTTTATATGATGACATAATTTCCATCATTCTAAAAGTGGAATATGCGCATAACAAAATATTTATGATTTTTGTTTGACTTTTTATTGAAATTTAATATTTATATTCAATTAAGTTTTAATGTTGGATTGATATCGATTACTTTATCTCTATTTTCTCTAACACTATTATTCTTTTGCTGATAACAAAAGGGGGAGAGAAAAGTTAAGATTTTGTCAAATAGAATCAAGCAAAGGTCAAATAATTTTCCATTTGCATATAGGCTCATTTACATATTTTTATGCATATATGTAATGGGAGCATCATGTAGAGAGGAAGCATTTAAATAGGGGGAGCAATTAGAGCATATCAATGATCAAATACATTTAACATAATCAAAATCTTAAATATATGTTTGTTATCATCAAAAGGGGGAGATTGTTGAATATGCGCTTATATGATTTTTGTTTGATGATAATAAACATATATACATTCGTTTAAATGTATTTGATAATATACTATTTTATTTTTCACAGATTAAATAAATATTTGCTGAATAAAATAAATAACACGGAATTTGAATTCAAACGAATATTTTATTCAAACAAATATTTATTACAATTCTGAATAGTATACAATTTCAAGCTCTCACTATAACTATACAACTTTGATTACAATTACATCACATTTCACATTTACAATTCACCTCACTACATATCACTCACACTCGTATTTATCTTCAACTGCATTCCAGTTTGAATCCAACATCTGAGCAATCTGCAAAAATATAAACTAACGCGGTAAAATTGAAAAAGAAATATTTTTGCAATTCAAAAATAGAAGATAATTTTTGAATATATGATTTGCCTCAGTTATTTGGGTTGTTCGTCATAATTTAAATTTGAATTCATCATACACGAACAACTTGTGACATACACAGTATATTACTGTATATGCCACAAGGCCGTGCACGTCGATATATACACTTGATAATGCTACAGGGACAGGTGAGCACAAGGTCAAACCCAAATATACGGACAGGTTCAACTCAGGTGCAATAAAGTCAAAAATATGACACGAGCACAAGGTCAAATCCGAGTTTTGAAACTGGATTCAACACAAGTGAACATGACAAGAAACAGTTCAATATGAAATGATGAACATGCAGTCAACTAGTGATAACATACTTCAATGACCAAAGCATGGCCAATGCAAAATGCAGATACAAACTACAAAGAACATCAACAACTACAAAACAATCAAACTGCATCAAGTCCAGCAGCATGAACAAGTATGGCAGCATGTGAATGCATCAAAGCAAGTGAACAACAATGTCGAGCTCAAGACAGTACAGCTACAACATGGTGCAGAACCAAAGCCAAGTATAATGTACAGTGAAGCCAAAGTAGTACACAAACAAAGTATGGATGTACTCAATGTACACCAGAATAACAAGTGGCAGTGAAACTCAAATATGAATGAAGACAACAAGCTACATGATGAACAAGTGCAAACTGAACTCGAATGAATGCAAGTTCATATGTGCAGCAACCCAACAACAAAGACAACAGCCAGTTCAAATGCAACAAAGATGCAAGCTGCAGCATACCAGATGTACACAAGTACAGACCACTTACATCATGAATGCAGCCCAATAGACCAAAGTATAACATCACACAATCAAACTACAACAGGCCAGAAGTAAAAACAATACAATGCTGAAGTGATGAAGTGTATATAAACAAACATTAAACCAGTTGCAACATCACTGGTACTAGTGAAACAAGACACAGCAGTGATCAGAAATGCAACAAAGTGAAATGGAGATCACTGAGAATGCAATGCAGAACCAACAAAATCTGGCCAAAAACAAGACAGACCAACATACTACAATAAATCATCAAAGATTGCAACAGATGGAGCTACAGGAAAGTACAGCAAGCTACAGCATCAAGTTGACCAAGATTCATATGCAATGAAATGAACATCAATGCAATACACAGTATGAATGAATACAACAACTCCAGATACAAGCTAGTTCCAGTGCTAACAAATGAACCAACTACAAGTGCAAATGACCAAAAAACAATGCAACAGTATCGTGTACAATATGCACAAGCGAAGAAACAAATGACAGTAAGCAATGAAGCAACAAGGTCAGAGAACCAAGCAACAATGTGCACAGGTGAATCAAGTGATCAACCAGAAACTACTGAAGCTCAAATATCAAATTCGAATCAAACCAGAATGCTTCAGCGAACAGTGAGCCCGAGCATAAGTGACTCATGGAAAGGAAACTACAACAATGTAATACATATGCAAGTGCAGACTCAAACACACTGATCAAATGAAGATATGAAGAACACAAGGGTCGAACTAATAAGTCCATCAGAAATTCACAAGCTAATATCAGTTGTGATCAAGTCAACAAAAGTCTGGTTTGAATCAAAGCATACTGAAGCAAAGCCAGCAGTAAATCTTTCACGAAATCAACATGGTCAAAGAAAATCAACACCGTGATGAGCACGGCAATTCAAAGCCGTGGGGATCGAGCATAAGTTATACGAATTTGAATAAGTCACAGCATTAGATCATAATCATACGGCAGAGGTAAAGTAAATTGACAAATTCAAACACGAATATACGAACGCAAAAATAGGATTTCAAATCCTATAAATTACCACAAATCATCATCGGCAATTGATAGAGTTCGAACAAGCCAAAATCAGAAAAGCAAAAGGATAAAATACATACCGAAATCACGAATCGAACTCGATCCAAATTGAAGAGCCGTGGGCAAAGCAAAAAGCATCGAAGCATACAATCAAACTGTATCAAGCGGCGAACATCAATTTGCACAACCCTAGCTTGAACTGCAAGGAGCAAACAAAAGCCCTAATTGAGTTGAGGAGCGGCCATTTTTTCACGAACGAGAAAAAATAAATAAAAATAAAAGGAACGGGTTGAAGAGAATAAGGGGCCGGCCTTTGGTTTATTAATTTGGGCTTTTTTTTTTAAATAGGGTTTTGTTATTTTAATTTGTTTTTAAATTGTATTTTCTTTTAAACCGTTTTTAATTTTCTAGTCGTGTGACTAGGGGACAAACTACGGTGTGTAGTTTGGGAATTCGCAACTCGGTGGTTGAGTTGTGGTCAGGGTTTTGAGCGTAGAGTTAGATTAGTCAATAGCGGGTATAGCGAGTTTACGTGTGTAAGCGAGGGACTATCTAATTTCTAGTAGAAACCTTGGGGGCAGCACGTAGGCAGGGTTTTGCCGAAGCTGGGTAAATTCTGTGTTGTTCTGTTCTGTTATTTATATTCTGCTATATCTGTGCTGCTATTCTGTGATCTGAATTTAAATTAATTGATAAGCTTCCGCGATTAATTTTTATAATTTACACTATCACCCTATTCACCCCCCCCTCTTGGGTGAAATCGATCCTACAAGCGTTTCATACCACTTGTTTTACCAAGTCATTTAATTAGATTTCTCATACGAGTGAGGTAAAGGTTTGTATATACTAATAGATTGGAAATCGGTTTGAGAAAACGAGCTTTGTTATAAAATAGTGTTGAAATCATTTGAAGAAAGAGTTTTGATATTTACTACTAGTATAGAAAACCTTTATATTTTAAAGTGACAAATCATAGAAGTGATTGTGGAAACAATCAATCATAAAAACTCACATACGAAGACGTGAATAAAATCCAAAGAGACCAATAAAGAAGCCATGGAAATAGATATTCAAAAAGCCATAAAATCGACCGAGAAGCCAAAGATAGTTTGTCTCGAAGAGTGGTCAACTCAGCATCTCAACGAAAAAGTTCTGTTGAATGCTCTTCAGATAAGATCCCCTACGGAGGGGGGGTCCAGGGGGGGTGGCAACCCCCCAAGGTGGGGTTCGGGGGCAACGCCCCTGCTACGGGGTTCGACCAAATGGTTGCGACCTAGGGGTCTAAGGGGTCAAGCGACTTAGTGGTTGCGACCTAGAGGTGTTCGCGACCTAACGATGACTCGCGACCCAACATGGCCGACCTAACAGAGCAACATGACGAGCGACTTAACAAAGTAGCCGAGCGACCTAACTGGAGCAAGCGACCTATAGGTCATGTGACCTAAAGTACAACGCGACCTTACAGGGTTCACGACCTAAGGTATTCGCGACTTAACGGGGGTTCACAACCCAAGGTATTCGCGACTTAGTGAAATAGCAGTATTAGGTCGGAGACGACCTACGACTTAAGGCCATACGACCTACGACTTAAGGCCATACGACCTATGACTTAAGGCCATACGACCTACGACTTAAGGCCATACGACCTAACTCCGAACACACCAAAAATGGCCAGAACAACCTAGTGTTGACTCGCGAGCGACCCAACTGAAGCGACCTAACTCCGAATCGTGCCAAAAACGGCCAGAACGACCTAACAACAGTTTCTCACCAAAAATACTAAAATTAGGAGTTTTTCACCAATCCAATCCAAACCAAATGCAAATATACATGCAAAAATGATAGGTAATCATTCCCAACAGTCCAATATAGTTATAGGCTAGAATTGTGAGATAAAAATCTCACCTTTGCACCAAATATCAATGAAAATGAAGTTTTAAGCAAGCAAGAATCAATCCCTCTTCTATCTAAGCACAAGAAGCTTGAATCCAATGTCTTCTTCTTGAATTTGGAGTAGAAAGATGGATTGCGATTGAATTTGAGTTTTGTAATTTTAATTTCCCATTCCCTCCACCATTTTTGAAGAAGCTTGAAGGCTTAGGCAAATAGACATGAAGTTATGAAGAGGAGGGGTGAAGGTTGGGTCTAATAGGCTAAAAGTCCAACCCAAAGTCTCAAGTGAAAAGGTAGTGAAATTCCACTATCTCCAATCATATCAATGTTTATACTTAAAAATGATGTAAACGACATTTCGAACTCAATGGAAGTGGTCTCGAGTCCTAATTTGTCCGTTTGCAAAAAGTAGCTTTTCGGACCAAAATCCGATTAACGATTTAAATTTTAAATAAAATATTTAAATATAAACTCGATAAATATGAGGGTTGTTACATAAAATAATCACAGAATCACAAACATAGAGTAATATAATAATAAGCAGTGGAAACAAATGAATAGTAGTTCACGAATCTACTATGTATATAACAGAGTTAAACAAGATACACCAAAAGTCTGGAATACACAGAATTCTCAATACAATAGTCAAATAACAAAAGTCTGAATACATCTGTAACGTCCCGCCTTTCCGTATGCTTTAAACCGACGATAACCACACACGTCAGACTTAAACCATACAGAAGGGCGGATTGTTATGGGGTAAATAAGAAAAGTAGAGAAATAAAAACAAAATAGAATCTTGCAGCGGAACGATAAAATATAATAATCAAATAAACAGTTCATGAAGCTGTTTTATAAAACATTTGATTATTCTTATACAATATATATTAGAGTTACACATACCAAAGAATAATAACATGCAGCGGAACAATGTGATACAGTGGAACACTATAGTAAATAATAGTAATAAAACGTTCTTCGTCTTCGTCCTCCAGAAATAAGGCCTTCAATTCCTGAAATGCTCAGGCTGACCCGAGCGAATTGAAAAGACAAAACACTCGAGTCAGGACTAAAAGATCTTATGTAAGTTAAATTAACGGTAAATAATATGAGTGGACGGCGTCAGAGATGTTTACGGGATTTGACATCTCATATCCAGTGTCTAACGTGAGTGCAGTAACTTAAGAGATGCCCGAGATTCACATCTCCTAAGAATCCGTTAAACTATTTACTATGTAGTAATAATTTGCTATTATAATAGTATCTGTAGTAAAATAAACTTACTTTTAAATAACATTAAGGAGTTACCCAGTCTCCCCCTCAAACACAAAAATAGTACCAGTAGTCCATCCAATATCATGGTCCCTCCTGATCGGGAAGCCACTAGAGGATACCACACGGGCTACGGGAGAAAACCAAACTCGTACAAGGCGCGATAGGGTAGGTGACTTGGCACAACTAGGCAATGCCAGGGTAGATATACCAATTACGCTTCCGGGCCGGTGGTAACAAATAGCCGCAGCTACCGCCCACCTCGAGCCACACCCCCAAATCGAAGAAATCAAAAGTGGCCACCGAATAAATCCAAAAGTCAAAGTATAATATCGAAGGGATGTGTCCGATCAAAGGTGCTACCTCATTAGCCCATCAATCGCTCCTGTTTTAGCCACCTTATGCCAAATCACGAGAGTTGGGTCCACGTATTTACCTCAAAGGAAACGTCACCACCATCCTACTTCATTCTGTAATCTCCACCGCGTACACGGTTGTTAAAGTGGTTTTCGAAGTTGGAAGAGAGTATGACAACTTCCAATCCCGGTCTCTTCAACAACAAAATGTTATTATAACACCGCGGTCCTTTCAAAATAATGTATACTTCAAAACCCGAATATAATATCCATTTCAAACTATATAAATACGATATCATTTACGTTTCAAAACCCAAATCAATATGATATCATTTTTATTTTAAAATATATTCTTTTTCCAAAATCATTGTACTTTTAAGTCTCTATACCTTGAAACCCATAGCCTTGAAATATAACTTCGAATACTTAAATGGTTTAAATATTAAATTACTTTATGTAATAAATAGCTTTTTAAATTTCACAAATAAATTCCAAATACCGATTTGAACCTCCAATTAAACCATTTCAATTTCCATATAATTCAAAGCTCTAAATATTCCACCATTACAAAACTAATTCTTTGATAATTCCATATATATCAAATTAATTACTATTATTTAGATTTGAAATGTCTACTTAATAAATCCCATATAATTTAAGTAAAATTTTAACTTAAACAAATGGATATCCTTTCGATTTATTTAACCTGATATATTCATTTAAAACAACTTGATATTCATTTAAATCATTCTAAACAAAATCAAGTTATAAAAATCATACCCTTTAAAATTCTAAATTTTACTAAATTCCAAATAAATTCCATATTCATCTTCCAACCTTATTCTCATTTAAGTCATTATAAAATCCAAAAATTTAATTTAAATAAATGCTTAATCATATTTTATCTGAATAAAATCAAACTTAATTATTAACTTCTTTATACATCAAATCAATTTTATACATAGCTTAAGACACAGAATTTAACTATATATAAAATAACATTTTTAAAATATCCAAATCACTATCGCATAAAACCACATATTTCTTTACAAAACCATAGAAAAATCATTTCAAAATATTTTTATATATAGACCACGGTGTCTGTATATAATTTTGTACCCTATGGTCAAGTGATACGAATATTTATCATTTCAATCCGTAATTTAAAATAAAAATACGGTTATGTATCATTTAAAACCGCAATCCCGAATGAAATAAGTGCTAACAAAATTGGAGTTTAAAACAATATAAAATACAACATCCATTCATCCAATAACAATCATCAACCATTTATTACAATCATCATCCAATTTAAACAATAACATCAATATAGAGCATATAATAAATAACGGGTAATTATTGACAGTCTATACTCAATAATAAATTATACAATCTATCTAACTGGTCGTTTATATGTAACAATAAATTAAATAACAACTTAAATCAATAAATTAAAATTTAATAGGAATGATGATAAAAATATACCAAATAGCAATAAATAAATTTCTAATTACATCAGAAATTAATTTAACACACATAAGAAATTTTAGAAATTGTGAGTGGGTTAAAACACTCACCTTTTGATTTTAAATTGAATTTAAATCCAATTTAAACCCAAAAATTGAATGGTCTCAGAATCCATCCAAACCCATGCCAAAATGTTCGGAATTCCCATATGAACCTAGCGGAGAAAACCGCGTGTGAATTTGATATCGTATGTGAAAGATATAGCGATTTGAACAATTGAATTCGAAATTAAAATAAAATAAAACAAAGCTAACTCTAACCCACTCCTTTGTGCCACATCATCCATCTTCTAGAAACCCTTCACGCACATGCATCTCCAGCTACAGGTGCGAACGAAGCCGCCTACTATGCCAAACTTTGACCAACCTTTGCCGCGTCGATGGCCAACCGGACCCCGATGAAATGACGACATCATCCACCCCTCATCAGTCCGCTCCTCCAGCTTGAGCGCGCCCACGGTGGTGTCCCCCTCAACTGTTGCCGCCGCTGTATTCCCACGCCAATACACAGTGATTCCTAACCACGTCGCGACCAACGAGCCCATCCACGTGACCTGCATCGCGGCAGCTACACAACGGCACTACCCGATCGACAAACGGATGTAGATCCACCGTTGGATCTATCCAATTCCAATACGAACGGCCAGAAATGATTTGCGATTTCAAGACAAATGATGACTCAAAACCAAAAACGAATTGCAGTTTTGCGATGTGTTCATCGAGAGCTTCGATATATAATTTTTCTTAATTTTTCTGAGAAGTTTGAATTTTTGGATTTGAATATGATTTGTGTTTGGATCTAGAATTTGTTTGTCTTCCATTGAAGAAGAGGGGGAATAGAATGATTTGTACGTACAGACAAATGAGAAATAGAGAGACTAGGGTTTATAACAGGGTAATTATGGACAAAGCTGAAATGGAATGGATCAGATCGATAGGATATACGCGTTGAACGACAAAATGGCCCGAAAAGCCCGTTCTGACTCCGAAACGAAAGTGGGTCAACCCATATATCAAAATTGATATTTTAAATTATTTTAAACGCGATGGAACAGGTTTCAAGTTCAAATTCCATCGTATGAAGAAGTTATGACAAAATCAAATTATTTCAAATTGATTTCAATTTCATTAATTTCAAGGCATTTAAGTCCGTACGATCAAACGACAAGTCCAATCGTTACGAAATTTGAAATCCTACAATAATTCACCATTACGGATCTGACGAAACTAGTTTCGTCGAAATCTGAGTCAGTGGCCAAAATGGCTATTTTTACATTAATTAAATAAATTAAAAATCGATTAAATAAATCAAATTTCCAATTTCAATTCTAAAATTGACAATCCTTATCATTTTTTTATTTTTCAAATCATTACCCTAATTTAACAAATTTAGATGTCGATTTAAAGTAAATTAATTTATCAAATTTCAGTGTTAACCTTAATTTATTGAATTCAGAATTTATAAATAAAATTCCCAAAATTTCCATTTAATTAAATTAACCAATAATTAATTCCATTCATTATAGTCAAATAGATGGATTTAACATTGGATTCAAAACTATTACATTAATATTCTCACATTCCATTTTAATTTCATATAACGTAATATTTTTAATATTTAACTCCACTTATTTGCAATTAATCTAATTATTTAACTTTAAATTCTAATAAATTAATAAATCCTCCCTTCCATTCTTTTAATTCAACTAATTATCATATTATGAATAAAATTTACGTCATTCCTAATTACTACCTTAATTTACATTAACGTAACATTTAATTTAGATTTATTACAAATGATTACTCGTTTTAATTTAATATACTAAATAAATGGTTACTTTATAATAATTGTTGCCAATAATCGTTAAATTACAATTATAAGTTATTTCTATCAAACAAATGTTTAAAATTGATTTCATAATACTGTTTTTATCCAATTATCATAAATTTTATATTAATTCGTCAGTTAGTTCAATATCTATACTTGTTTCCTTAGATTCAATTCATGGTCAAGTATAACATATTTTCAATAATTGGCATTCCATTCAAACCATTTATTATTAACTTTAATTAGCATTGACTCTATCAAACTTCAATTTATTACGTAAATCCATTTCCCAAATCAACTAATTTCAATCAATTAAAACTTCACAATTGTTTCAATTAATTGGGATTGCCCTACATTTATTATTTATCAACTTGCATTAGTGTTATCACTTTAATCTACATCCAATTATAATTAATACTCTCAATAAATTTATTTACTTGGTCTCACGCTTTCTATTAGACCAATTACTATCTTACAAATAAATTTACGTTTCTTTTTAAATTTACATTCACACTTCCGTTATTTTATTAATTACCATTAAAGTAATGTTTATTATCAACAACAAATGTTATAATTACATATCTATATTGAATGTACAAATTTTCCATTTATTACGTATTACTTCAACGGTTAATATAACTTTGAATTCATTCAATCGCCACTAACTATATCATTGCATTAGTTAATACAATATTCCCATTTGTTTTCTTATATTCAATTCTTAGCCTAGTTGTAACAACCCGCATATTTTACGATTGAATATTTAAATATTTTATTTAAATATTTTAACGTTAGTCGGATTTTAGTCCGAAAAATTACTTTTTGCATACGGTCGAATTAGGACTCGGAATCGCTTCCATTGGGTCCAAAACACCGTTTGCGATCTTTTGGAGTATAAACTTCGATATGTTTGGAGTTAGTGGAATTTTGCCACTTTTTCACTTTGGACTTTGGGTTTGGTTTAGCCTATTAGCCTAAACTATTAATTCTAACTCAACCCCCGTCCCTTCATAACTCTACTTTCATTTCCTAAGACTCAAGCTTCATCAAAAATGGAGGAAGGAATGGGAAATTAAAACTCCAAGTTCAAGTTCATTTGCAAATCCAACATCCAACTCCAAATTCAAAGAGAAGCTATTGATTCTTCCTTGCTTTCAAGCTTCCCCTTCATTGATCTTGTGTAAAGGTGAGATTTTTATCTCACATATTTGTCTATAACTATCTTTGATTGCTAGGTATGAATTCCTAACTCTTATTCATGTGAATTTGCTATTGATTTGGATTGAATGGGTGAAAATCCCAATTTTTAGTGTTTTGGGTTCAAATCTTTAAATATCCAATCTTTGATGTTTGCACACGTTTTTGGTGATGAATCGAGGAGCCAATAGGACCGGGTATCCAATAGGCGTAATCCCCTAGCGTTCGTGCTCGTCCGGTTGCAAATTGAGAGAGTTTGCACTTGTATTGCTTAGGTCGTTTTCGGCCTGCTGCTAAGTCGCTCGGCCTGCAACCCCAAAGACCTCGACCTTCTGCGCATAGGTCGTTCCACCATTAGGTCGTGCTATACCTTTAGGTCGCACCCCTTTAGGTCGTTACACCACTAGGTTGCTCGGCTTTAGGTCGAAACCATAGGTCGCGGCAAGTTAGGTCGTCTCCCAATTGGGTCGCTCGGCCTTGTCACCTTTAGGTCGGCCTGCATTTAGGTCGTTCCTCCCCCATAGGTCGTTAGATCGCGGTACGTTAGGTCGCTCGGTCTTGTATGTCGATAGGTCGCTCGGTCTTGTATGCCGATAGGTCGTTCGACCACCTTCTCACTTAGGTCGCGCATCACTCGACCTATCCAACCCACTTAAGTCGTTTCGTGTTAGGTCGCCCATCCCCTTAAGTTGTTAAGTCGCTCGACCTCCTTATCCCTTAGGTCGCTGACCTCCTTAGGCCGCTCGGCATGTGCATTGGTTAGGTCGCGCCACACTTTTGGGTCGTACCTTGTTAGGTCGCTCAGCTGCTAGGTCGCACCACTTCCCTAAGCCGCTTCTACCTTAGGTCTTTCCTATGTTAGGTCGCGCCGTCTTGAGTCGCTAGGCTATTTCCATTTTGATGAATTTGGAATCAAATTCTTTGGATTTTTATTTACATCTTCGTATGTGAATTTTTGTGATTGATTGTTTCTATGATCATTTTTGTGATTTGTCATTTTAAAAATATACAAACTTTTACCTCATTCGTACGAGAAATCTAATTAAACGACTTAGTAAAACAAGTGGTATGAAATGCTTGCGTTTGCTTCGCCGGTTAATTCTTGGACTTGTTCGACTGAATCTCTTGTGACAATTTTCTAGTGGAAATCTACAATTTGTTCGTAAATATTTGAGTTAAGCCAGTGGTTATGGGACATGAAGCTAAGCTTTTATATTTACTAGCTTACTGTAATTGACACTTCTTGATGATCGTTGATGATAATTTTTGTGATTTAGACTAGCAAATGTGCGATGTCTCTTTGTCTACGAGGGAGACTAAACCCTGTTTCTATGGAGCTTCGGCTCAAATTGGTGGGGTAGCGACCCATGGTCTTCGGGCCGTTTTATGGAGCTTCGGCTCAAAATTAATGGTTAGCAACCATGGAATAGCGTTCCGTTTTGTGATACACGTGTTGGTGAGTTTTCATGCTCCCGTTTTGTGATAGGCCTCCCCCCTTTCTGTGATTTCTGGATTTCCATTGATGATTTCTAGAATTTGTGTTTCATCAATTTTCGTGATTTTCATTGATATGTGTTATCAATTTTTGTGCATTGGTGAATTTGTGTGTCATTAACTTTTGGTGAATGAAGATATTGAGTATGGCAGTCCTTCTGATCTTTGAGAAGATTCTTGTGATATTGATTAATCTCTTATTGATTTTCAATTACCTACTTATCACAGCATGGTATTGTGATTATTATATGTTTTGTCATATCTCTTATTCTATATCATTTCATCTGATATTTATAGCTAGACTGATCCGTTTATTATTTTCTTATTAAATAATACTCGGGTCAGACCGAGATGTTACAGGTGCTTCTGCTTGACTTCACATCTGGGATTATCACCCTGACTTTTGGCTAACTACTTAGATTAGTAGTTTTTGTTGTATACATTTGAGATATAGACTCATTGATGTATCCATATTCTTTTGTCTAGCACTTGTAGCTGTCCTTTTGTGATATTGTGGATCTTGTTTGACCACTACTCTAATGTACACTTTCATGTGTTATATTCATATCTTTTTTCCGCCTTCGTGATATGGATATCTGTGACTAACTTGTGTTATGTTTATTTCTATGTTTGTTTCCGAAGAATATATATAGCCACTTTGTATAGCTTTGAGTTTGTATCGGCATGTCGGACTTCCTTGTACTATCTGACATCTTGGTGCTCGCACAAAGCAATTACACGGAGGGTCGCTCCTCAACAGCCTTATTCTCCATGCTAGTCGACGGCATTACACCGTAGTGTTCTTGGCTAGCGTGGGCATAGAGGTGGGGCGTCACAGCTTGTGTGTCATTAACTTTTTGTGAATGAAGATATTGAGTATGATAGTCCTTTCGATCTTTGAGAAGATTCTTGTGTTATTGATTAATCTCTTATTGATTTTCAATTACTTACTTATCACAGCATGGTATTGTGATTATTATATGTTTTGTCATATCTCTTATTCTATATCATTTCATATGATATTTATAGCTAGACTGATCCGTTTATTATTTTCTTATTAAATAATACTCGGGTCAGACCGAGATGTTACAGGTGCTTCTGCTTGACTTCACATCTGGGATTATCACCCTGACTTTTGGCTAACTACTTAGATTAGTAGTTTTTGTTGTATACATTTGAGATATAGACTCATTGATGTATCCATATTCTTTTGTCTAGCACTTGTAGCTATCCTTTTGTGATATTGTGGATCTTGTTTGACCACTACTCTGATGTACACTTTCATGTGTTATATTCATATCTTTTTTCCGCCTTCGTGATATGGATATCTGTGACTGACTTGTGTTATGTTTATTTCTATGTTTTTTTTCGAAGAATATATATAGCCACTGTGTAGTAGCTTTGAGTTTGTGTCAGCATATCGGACTTCCTTGTACTATCTGACATCTTGGTGCTCGCACAAAGCAATTACACGGAGGGTCGCTCCTCAACAGCCTTATTCTCCGTGCTAGTCGACGGCATTACACCGTAGTGTTCTTGGCTAGCGTGGGCATAGAGGTGGGGCGTCACATCTTGGTATCAGAGCCAAACTTCAGAACAATGTAGAATATTCTACCAAGGATCATCATCCTAAGTCCATCTTAGGAATCGTGCTTTAGGATTTAGTTCGAGTCTTCGTACCGATTCATCCTATTTCTTTATGTTTCCTTGTTTAGCTATCAAGATTGCTTGATATTCATTTGGTGAATAACCTTTTTCTTCTTCCTTCTTCCTTCTTAAGGAAGAGAAATGGTTAGACCTGGCCGTCCCAGCGCCGGTCAATCTAGAGCTACGCCCCAAGATGGAGTATGTATGTCTGCCCAGCAGCTTCTTGATCTAGTAAGGAATGCTCAAGCAGCTGGATCTAATCCGGAGTCTACTCACCCTAGGTCTGGATTTGCACGTTTGTGCAGTGATTATACCAATTTGGGTGGGAAGCCATTCAAAGGTTCTGAGACTATTATCGAAGTCCAGGCTTGGCTGAGATCGTGCGATCGAATCTTTTCTCGCGTGAATCTTATTGAATTTCACCGTGTCCAGGTGGCTTCAAGTATGCTCCAAGAAAGAGCATTAGATTGGTATGGGCTTCTTATTTCTGAAATTATTGAAGCGGGTCTTACTCGGGAGAAATTCCGAGAACGATTCGAATTGAAATTTGTGCCAGAAGCCGAGAAGGTGACATTGGCTCGTCGTTTCATTTACCTTGTTCAAGGTGAATCCTCTGTGGCAGACTATGTCGCATCATTTGAGTCACTTTCTAAATACGGGGTCGAATATATAAACACCCCATTGAAGAAGAACCAGAGATTTGTCTATGGCTTGAATAAAAATCTCAAGAAGCCATTACTTCTAAAGTTAGAAGTTTCTTTTGATCAACTCATTGATATCGCTCTTCGACTTGAAGAGGCAGATAGAGAGAGTGATGTTGAAGTTGTGAGTGCTAAACCAAACTTCAACAACAAGAAAAGGCCCAATAAGTTCAAGGGTACTTATCCCAACAATAAGAAAGGGAAGCAAGCCTCTCCGATAGCTAAGACTCCTACTTCTAGTAGTGGGCAATGCTACAATTGTGGTTCTAAGGACCATTATGCAAACAAGTGTTCAAAGCCTCGTATTTGTCGCTATTGCAAAAGCCCGGATCATTATTTATCTTCTTGTCCCAAAATTTAAAAAAGGAAGGAGGGAAAGCTTAATGTTGCTCAAGCCCCTGGCAACACATCTTGTGGTAAAGGTATTTCTCACTCTATCCTTAATGGCATTATTTCATTTCGTGATCATCCTATTCAAGTTCTTTTTGATACGGGTGTGTCCCATTCTTTTATATCAAAAGAACTTGTTGATACTTTTTCTTTGGATGTTTTGTGTTTAATGACTTCTTTGTGAATTGCGAATCCGGTTGGTGGATCCGCAACGATCAGTTTATTGTGTAAAGATGTCAAGATTATTTTGTGTGATTTTTCTTTCCGAGCCGATTTGCATGTTATGCGCTACTTAGGCTTTGGAATGATTTTGGGAATGGATTGGCTTAACCGTTATGAAGCCCAAATCCTATGTCCTGAGCGGACTATTCATCTTCGACATCCTCAATCTGTTAAGTAGATTTCTATTGATCTTAAAGATTCGGATTCCAGCTTCGTTGCATCTTTATATTCTTTAAATCCTCATGATGACGATAATGATGATGAAGAGGATATTATTTCTCTTATTCACGTTGTTCGTGAATTTTTCGATATATTTGAGCCCGTTTTAGGATTACCACCTAAGCGAGCAATTGAGTTCAGAATCAATCTCATCCTTGGAGCTCAACCTATCACTCGTCCTCCTTACCGCATGTCCAATAAGGAAAATGAGGAGATGCGCAAACAATTATCCAAATTGGAGATGAAGCAACTTATTCGCTCCAGTTCCTCGCCTTGGGGAGCTTCAGCTATTTTCATGAAGAAATCCGATGCTACACTTAGGCTTTGCGTTGACTACCGCAAGCTTAATGATCTTACTATCAAGAATAAATATCCTTTACCTCGGATTGATGATCTATTCGATCAACTTTGTGGTGCTAGAGTCTTTTCACAATTAGACTTAGCTACTGGTTTTCATCAGCTTCGTATTGCAGAGGATAGTATTCCTTTGACATCGTTCCGTACTCGTTATGGATCTTATGAATGGCTTGTTATGCCATTTGGTTTAACGAATGCTCCGGCTTATTCGTTGACCTTATGAATAGGGTTTTCAAAGACTTCCTCGATCAGTTTGTTCTCATCTTTATTGATGATATTCTTATGTATTCAAAAACTGAGGAGGAGCATGAAAAACATCTTTGGATTGTGTTGGAAACTCTTAGGAGCAATCAATTAAGAGCAAAATTTCTAAATGCCATTTTTGGCAATCTCGTGTGAAGTTTCTCGGTCATATTATTTCCGAATCCGGAATTTCCGTGGGTCCTTCAAAGATTGAAGCGATTCAGAATTGGAAGAGACCGGAGAGTGTGACGGAGATCCGTAGTTTTCTTGGATTGGTAGGTTATTACCGCCGTTTTATAAAAGACTTTTCAAAAATTTCCGTGCCTCTTACTAGTTTAACAAAGAAAGGTGTTAAATACATTTGGTCGGACAAATGTGAAGCTTCTTTTCAGAAATTAAAAGAACTTCTTTCTGATGCTCCTATTCTTGTTATTCCCGAGGGGAATCAAGATTTTGTTGTATATACTGATGCTAGTCGTGTTGGTTTGGGTGCCGTTCTTATGCAAAGAGAACGTGTTATTGCTTATGCTTCTAGGCAATTGAAGCCCGCCGAGTCTAGATATGCCACTCATGATTTAGAACCCGCGGCTATTGTTTTCGCCCTTCATATATGGCGTCATTATGTTTTGGGAGAGAAATTTGCCCTCTATACCGATCATAAATCTTTGAAGTATTTATTTTCTCAAAAGGAACTTAATTTGCGTCAACAACATTGGCTCGAGTTCCTTGCACTTTATGATCTTGATATACTTTATACTCCTGGAAAAGGAAATCGTGTTGCCGATGCACTTAGTCGCAAGCAACAAGCGGCTGTTTCCATGATGATATCCGAATGGAATGATCTCGAGGTTCTATCCACTTGTGAGATTCGAGATCGTGTTTCCGATTTGTGTTCATCTCTTGTTTTATGTAGCCTTAAGGCTCATCCTTCTCTTTTTGATCGCATTATTGAAGCTCAAAAGCTAGATCCCGAATTGGCTTTTCATGGCCAAAATCTTAGGGATAAAATTGATATTGAAGGTTTGAACGACTTTGATATTGATTCTCGTGGCGGTATTCGAAAATTTGGTAGACTTATCGTGCCAAATATTAGTAATCTTCGTAAAGACATTTTAGAAGATTCTTATCGTTCTAAATTTACCATTCATCCCGGCAGTAGTAAAATGTACGCGGATGTGAAGCGACTTTATTATTGGGAGGGAATGAAATGTGATATTGCTAACTTCGTTAAGTGTTGCATGACTTGCCAACTCATTAAGGCCGAACATCAAAGGCCCGGTGGGTTATAACAACCTTTAGAAATTCCAATTTGGAAGTGGGATCAAATTTCCATGGATTTTATAGATGGCCTTCCCCGTTCTCGTTCGGGTCATGACAGCTTATGGGTGATAATTGATAGACTTACTAAATCCGCCCATTTTATTCCCGTTCGGTCCAATCGATCTGTTCCTCTCTTGGCCAAACTCTTTATTAAAGAGATTGTAAAATTGCATGGAGTTCCTACTTCTATTGTTAGTGATCGTGATCCATTGTTTACTAGTGGATTTTGGAAGAGTCTTCAGAAAGCTTTGGAAACGAAGCTTAATTTTAGCACCGCTTATCATCCCCAGTCCGATGGACAAACCGAGCATGTGAATCAAACTCTTGAAGATCTTCTTCGTGCATGTGTTCTTGATTTTGGTGGAAGTTGGGAAGATCATATTCCTCTTGTTGAGTTTTCCTATAATAATAGCTTCCAATCTAGTATTGGTATGGCACCTTTCGAGGCACTCTACGGAAGGCCATGCCGATCTCCTTCTTGTTGGCTTGAGGTCGGTAAGAAGCTGGTTTTAGGTCCAGATTTTATCTGTGATTCCACAGAGAAGATTGACCTTATTCGTCATAGGATGAAAGAAGCCCAGAGCAGACAAAAATCCTATGCCGATAACCGGAGGAGGAAATTAGAATTTTCTGTGGGAGATCTTGTGTTTATTCGTGTTTCACCTATGAAGGGTGTTGTACGTTTCAGTCGACCAGGAAAGTTAGCGCCTGGATATATTGGGCCATTTCGTATCACCGAACGTATTGGTTCCGTGGCTTATCGCCTTTATTACCGGCTCAGTTTTCTGCTATTCATGACGTGTTTCACGTCTCTCAATTACGGAAATGTCTTCGAGATTCCGATTCTATTCTTGAGCCCAGTGTTGTGGAAGAAATTGAAGTTTCACCTAATTTAACTTATGAGCAACATCATGTTCGTATTATTGCTTCGGAGGTCAAGCGCGTTCGAAATAAAGATGTTCCTCTTGTTAAAGTTCAGTGGTCCTCAAATCCTAAGGATTTCTCTTGGGAATCTAAAGAGTTCATCGAGCGAACACATCCGGACTTACTTTCCCATGCTCTTTGTGGTGAATTTCTTACTTCAAATTTCTTTTGTGTTGAATATGCTTTTATGGTTGTTACTATATATTTTCTTCTTAAATATTACGAGGACGCAATTTCTTTAAGGAGGGGAGTCTGTAACAACCCGCATATTTTACGATTGAATATTTAAATATTTTATCGTTAGTCGGATTTTAGTCTGAAAAGTTACTTTTTGCATACAGTCGAATTAGGACTCGGAACCACTTCCATTGGGTCAAAAACACCGTTTGTGATCTTTTTTAGTATAAACTTCGATATGTTTGGAGTTAGTGGAATTTTGCCATGTTTTCACTTTGGACTTTGGGTTCGGTTTAGCCTATTAGCCTAAACTATTAATTCGAACTCAACCCCCTTCCCTTCATAACTCCACTTTAATTTCCTAACACTCAAGCTTCATCAAAAATGGAGGAAGGAATGGGAAATTAACACTCCAAGTTCAAGTTCATTTGCAAATCCAACATCCAACTCCAAATTCAAAGAGAAGCTATTGATTCTTCCTTGCTTTCAAGCTTCCCCTTCATTGACCTTGTGTAAAGGTGAGATTTTTATATCACATCCTTGTCTATAACTATCCTTGATTGCTAGGTATGAATTCCTAACACTTATTCATGTGCATTTGCTATTGATTTGGATTGAATTGGTGAAAATCCCAATTTTTATTGTTTTGGGTTCAAATCTTTAAAAATCCAATCTTTGATGTTTGAACACGCTTTTGGTGATGAATCGAGGAGCCAATAGGACCGGGTAGCCGATAGGCGTAATCCCTTAGCGTTCGTGCTCGTCCAGTTGCAAATTGAGAGAGTTTGCACTTGTATTTCTTAGGTCGTTTTCGGCCTGCTGCTAGGTTGCTCGTCCTGCAACCCCAAAGACCTCGGCCTTCTGCGCATAGGTCGTTCCACTATTAGGTCGCGCTATACCTTTAGGTTGCACCCCTTTAGGTCGTTACACCACTAGGTCGCTCGGCTTTAGGTCGTAATCATAGGTCGCGGCAAGTCAGGTTGTCTCCTAATTGGGTCGCTCGTCCTTGTCTCCTTTAGGTTGTCCTGCATTTAGGTCGTTCCTCCCCCCATAGGTCGTTAGGTCGCGGTACGTTAGGTCGCTCGGTCTTGTATGCTGATAGGTCGCTCGGTCTTGTATGTCGATAGGTCGTTCGGCCACCTTCGCACTTAGGTCACGCGTCCTCGGCCTATCCAACACACTTATGTTGTTTCGTGTTAGGTCGCCCATCCCCTTAAGTTGTTAAGTCGCTCGACCTCCTTATCCCTTAGGTCGCTGACCTCCTTAGGCCGCTCGGCATGTGCATTGGATAGGTCGTGCCACACTTTTGGGTCGTACCTTGTTAGGTCGCTCAGCTGCTAGGTTGCACCACTTCCCTAAGCCGCTTCTACCTTAGGTCGCTCCTCTGTTAGGTCGCGCCGTCTTGAGTCGCTAGGTTATTTCCATTTTGATGAATTTGGAATCAAATTCTTTGGATTTTTATTTACATCTTCGTATGTGAATTTTTGTGATTGATTGTTTCTACGATCATTTTTGTGATTTGTCATTTTAAGATATACAAACTTTTACCTCATTCTTTCAAGAAATCTAATTAAATGGCTTAGTAAAACAAGTGGTATGAAACGCTTGCGTTTGCTTCGCCGGTTAATTCTTGGACTTGTTCGACTGAATCTCTTGTGACAATTTTCTAGTGGAAATCTACAATTTGTTCGTAAATATTTGAGTTAAGCTAGTGGTTATGGGACATGAAGCTAAGCTTTTATATTTACTAGCTTACTGTAATTGACACTTCTTGACGATCGTTGATGATCATTTTTGTGATTTAGACTAGCAAATGTGCGATGTCTCTTTGACTACGAGGGAGACTAAACCCTGTTTCTGTGGAGCTTCGGCTCAAATTGGTGGGGTAGCGACCCATGGTCTTCGGGCCGTTTTGTGGAGCTTCGCCTCAAAATTAATGGTTAGCAACCATGGAATAGCGTTCCATTTTGTGATGCACGTGTTGGTGAGTTTTCATGCTCCCGTTTTGTGATAGGCATCCCCCTTTTTTGTGATTTCTGGATTTCCATTGATGATTTCTAGAATTTGTGTTTCACCAATTTTCGTGATTTTCATTGATATGTGTTATCAATTTTTGTGCATTGGAGAATTTGTGTGTCATTAACTTTTTGTGAATGAAGATATTGAGTATGACAGTCCTTTTGATCTTTGAGAAGATTCTTGTGATATTGATTAATCTCTTGTTGATTTTCAATTACCTACTTATCACAGCATGGTATTGTGATTATTATATGTTTTGTCATATCTCTAATTTTATATCATTTCATCTGATATTTATATCTAGACTGATCTGTTTATTATTTTCTTATTAAATAATACTCGGGTCAGACCAAGATGTTACAGGTGCTTCTGCTTGACTTCACATATGGGATTATCACCCTGACTTTTGGCTAACTATTTAGATTAGTAGTTTTTGTTGTGTACATTTGAGATATAGACTCATTGATATATCCATATTCTTTTGTCTAGCACTTGTAGCTATCCTTTTGTGGTATTGTGGATCTTATTTGACCACTACTCTGATGTACACTTTCATGTGTTATATTCATATCTTTTTTCCGCCTTCGTGATATGGATATATGTGACTGACTTGTGTTATGTTTATTCCTTTGTTTGTTTCCGAAGAATATATATAGCCACTGTGTAGTAGCTTTGAGTTTGTATCGGCATGTCGGACTTCCTTGTATTATCTGACATCTTGGTGCATGCACAAAGCAATTACACGGAGGGTCGCTCCTCAACAGCCTTATTCTCCGTGCTAGTCGACGGCATTACACCGTAGTGTTCTTGGCTAGCGTGGGCATAGAGGTGGGGCGTCACACTAGTATAACAATTCCCATTACTTCAATTAATCGAAATTTCATTTCAATAGTGAATACTTAGCTTTAATTTCCATGGTTGCATTTCATTTTTAACACTTATTTCAATATAAATTACAAAAAAAAATATTTCTTCCTAAATTTAATTACAAAGTCTAAATTAAATTAACCAATTTATTTATCAAAATTAACGGGTCGTTACACTCCCCTCCACACAAAACTTTTTGTCCCCGAAAAGGAAAAACAAGGGAAAAAAAGAATTAAGAAATCAATATATCTTAATTAAAATATTAAATTTATAAACAATTACAAAATTAATTAATTTAAATAAAATATACCAATTTATAGCCATTAAATCTTTTTATGCTTAAATTAATAAAGTTGGGAAAACTTTTTCAAAATATTTTATAAGTCCAAAATTTCGACAGAGTATCCTTTGTACGGAGAGGCTCGGGAGAAAAAATAAATATAACAATATACAACATATAATTTTCAAAATGAAATATCCCAATACGGGAAAAACAATATAATAACGCTAAAAACCTTAATCCGAAAACGTACCTATTTGTTGGGTAATTAACGCTTAATTATGAAACCTAAAGCAATAGCAATTGTTTCCATAACATGTATTTCACTTATAATCTACAAAGAGTTAAATAATTATATAGAATGAAATGTTTAAAGTTGTTTCAACCATAAACAAACAAATCAATACATACAACAATCACTTGCAACCAGGTATACAACCATCACATAGAAATCAACACAAATCAATCATTCATTCATATCAAACAAAACAAATAGTTATTCTGGTTCAAAACTTTAAATTGTACGGAATGAAAAATAAACTACTAAGCGTACCCTTCACTCAACAGTCTTAGGTGAAACTAAATAGATTATTCATACCTTCCAAACAAATTTAAAGTATCCTTGCCCAAACTACCATAAACCAAAACAAACAACCAACAATGTTAGAAAAAAGATCAAATTCATTCTTATTTATTTCATTTCATGATATTTGTTATTTGATATATTTTCTTTTATGTAGTGATTTATCTTTTAGTTTACATTTTTTGCTTACAATTTTATTTAGAAATACCTTCAGCTTATTTACTTGAGTTTAAAATTTCTTACTTACAATACCTGCCTTCTATTATATTTAATTAGTAGTATTTCAATTAGACTTAAGTTTATAACAACTACAACACCAAATTCTTATTTATAAAAGAATTTCATTAATTTATTTCATTACCTCAACTTTATTTACTTGTATAATATCTATTACATTTTCTTATTAACATTTCAACTTTTTATATCTTTTGATAAGTTATATATATGTTAAAGAATGAAATTGACAATTATACAAGTTTATCTTATTTTTTTTAATTAATTTAAATGTTCAATAATTATATCTTTTGTTTTATAGGTTACACATTCAAATTTCTTTTAATTCCATTTAAAACTTAGCATTAAATCTCAATTATTAGTTAACTTCCATTTCACTACACTATTTGAAATTATCTCTTAATGGAAACTTAAGAATTAAATATCGGGTTTAATTTCAAACCATTTTAAAATAATAGATAAATGTATACTTTCAATTTATATATCCAACCATATTTAAAATAATTAAAAATATATATTTTGTTATCAAAATAATTCTATAGTTGAACTGTACAGTGTCCTTCCCACTTTGAACTCGAAAATGAATGTCGATGACGCGTGCACTCATCACCGAAATTATTTTCCAGCGACAGAGAGGGGAGTACATAACTTATTTCTTTTCAAAGTTTCTTTAAAACAATTCTTTCAAATTATATTGAAATATTTATATCAGAAAATACTTCTAACAATATTATTACTATATTCCAAAATCATTTGAAAGAAAGTTTCAAAACCCATGAACTTAAGTTCTAAATTTCCAATTTTATTTATTTCACTTTCTTCAAATATTGTTTCAAATCAATATTTATAAATTTCTCTGCCTAACAACTAATATATTACAACCAAATATAACCTTTATAAAAATTTACTTTATATATATAGAAAATATAATAGGCAAAATTATTTCATTCACCTATATTAAAAACAAATATTATGTCGGTCTGTCCTATTAAGTGTTTAGAAATCCCTATTGATGTCATGGCGTCCCATGCACCAACCAGAATTTATAAATACAAAACGGAACAAATAAACACAATATTAAAACCCTTTTATAACACTAGCAAATACGCTCTCTCATATATATACACTCAGCGACTCGCCATAGGGTATTACTACGCTATTGATAAGAGTCAGACCCCACAAATCTGAGATTTATCGCTAAACCCGTGCTCTGATACCAGATGTAATGTCCTGCCTTTTCGTATGCTTTAAACCGATGATAAACCACACATGTCAGACTTAAACTATACAGAAGGGCGGATTGTTATGGGGTAAATAAAAAAAGTAGAGAACAAAAAACAAAATAGAATCTTGCAGCGGAACGATAAAATATAATAATTAAATAAATAGTTCATGAAGTTGTTTTACAAAACATTTGATTATTCTTATACAATATATATCAGAGTTACACATACCAAAGAATAATAACAATGCAGCAGAACAATGTGATATAGTGGAACACTATAGTAAATAATAGTAATAATACAATCTTTGTCTTCATCCCCCAGAAATAAGGCCTTCAATTCCTGAAATGCTCAGGCTGACCCAAGCGAATTGAAAAGACAAAACACTCGAATCAGAACTAAAAGATCTTATGTAAGTTAAATCAACGGTAAATAATACGAGTGGACGACGTCAGAGATGTTTACGGGATTTGACATCTCCCATCCAATGTCTAACGTGAGTGCAGTAACTTAAGAGATGCTCGAGATTCACATCTCCTAATGATCCGTTAAACTATTTACTATATAGTAATATTTCGCTATTATAATAGTGTCTATAGTAAAATAAACTTACTTTTAAATAGCGTTAAGGAGTTACCCAATCTCCCCCTTAAAAACAATAATAGTCCCAGCAGTCCATCAAATATCATGGTCCTTCCTGATCGGGAAGCCACCAGAGGATACCACACGGGCTACGGGAGAAAACCAAACTCGTACAAAGCGCGATAGGGTAGGTGACACGACACAACTAGGCAATGCCATGGTAGATATACCAATTACACTTACGGGCCGGTGATAACGCATAGCAGCTGCTACCGCCCACCTCGAGCCACAACCACAAATCGAAGAAATCAAAAGTGGCCACCGAATAAATCCAAAAGTAAAAGTATAATATCGAAGGGATGTGTCCGATCAAAGGTGCTACCTCATTAGCCCGTCAATCGCTCCTGTTTTAGCTACCTTATGCCAACTCACGGGAGTCGGGTCAACGTATTTACCTCAAAGGAAACGTCACCACCATCCTACTTCATTTTGGAATCTCCACCGCATACACAGTTGTTAAAGTGGTTTTCGGAGTTCGCAGAGAGTATGACAACTTCCGATCTCGGTCTCTTCAACAACCAAACGTTATTATAACACCGCGGTCCTTTTAAAATAATTTATAATTCAAAACCCGAATATAATATCCATTTCAAACTATATAAATACGATATCATTTCCGTTTCAGAACCCAAATCAATATGATATCATTTTTATTTCAAAATATATTCTTTTTTCAAAATCATAGTACTTTCAAGTCTATATACCTTGAACCCCATAGCTTTGAAATATAGTTTCAAATACTTAAATGGTTTAAATATTAAATTACTTACGTAATAAAATAGCTTTTTAAATTTCACAAATAAATTCCAAATATCGATTTGAACCTCCAATTAAACCATTTCAATTTCCATATAATTCAAAGCTCTAAATATTCCACCATTTCAAAACTAATTCTTTGATAATTCCATATATATCAAATTTAATTACTATTATTTAGATTTGAAATGTCTACTTAATAAATCCAATATAATTTAAGTAAAACTTTTAACTTCAACAACTGGATATCCTTTCAATTTATTTAACCTGATATATTCATTTAAAACAACTTGATATTCATTTAAATCACTCTAAACAAAATCAAGTTATAAAAATCATACCCTTTAAATTCTAAATTTTACTAAATACCAAATAAATTCCATATTCATCTTCCAACCTTATTCTCATTTAAGTCATTATAAACTCTAGAAATTTAATTTAAATAAATGCTTAATCATATTTTATCTTAATATAATCAAACTTAATTATTAACTTCTTTTAAATTTCAAATCAATTTTATACATAGCTTAAAACCTAGAATTTAACTATATACAAAATAACATTTTTAAAATATCCAAATCACTATCTCATAAAACCACATATTTCTTTACAAAACAATAGAAAAATCATTTCAAAATATTTTTATATATAGACCACGGTGTTTGTGTATAATTTTCTACCCTATGGTTAAGTGATACAGATATTTATCATTTCAATCCGTAATTTCAAATAAAAATACGGTTATATATCATTTCAAACCGCAATCCCGAATAAAATAAAGTGTATAACAAATTTGGAGTTTAAAAAAATATAAAATACAACATCCATTCATCTAATAACAATCATCAACCATTTATTACAGTCATCATCCAATTTAAACAATAACATCAATATACAACATATAATAAATAATAGGTAATTACCGATAGTCTATACTCAATAATAAATTAAACAATCTATCTAACTGGCAGTTTATATGCAATAATAAATTAAATAACAATTTAATTCAATAAATTAAAATTTAACTGGAATGATGATAAAAATACACCAAATAGCAATAAATAAATTTCTAATCACATCAGAAATTAATTTAACACACATAAGAAATTTTAGAAATTGTGAGTGGGTTAAAAAACTCACCTTTTGAATTTAAACTGAATTGAAATCCAATTTAAACCCAGAAATTGAACTGTCTCGGAATCCATCCAAACCCATGCCAAAATGTCCGAAATTCTCATACGAACCTAGCGGAGAAAAACCGTGCATGAATTTGATGTTGTATGTGAAAGATATAGCGATTTGAACAATCGAATTCGAAACTAAAATAAAATAAAACAAACCTAACACTAACCCACTCCTCTGTGCAACGTCATCCATCTTCTGGAAATCCTTCACGCGCACGCATCTCCAGCTGCAGGTGAGAACGAAGCCACCTACTACGCTAAACTTTGACCAACCTTTGCCGCGTCGATGGCCAAACGGACCCCGATCAAATGACGACATCATCCTCCCCTCATTAGTCCACTCCTCCAGCTTGAGCATGCCCCATGGTGGTGCCCCCCTGAACCGTCACCGCCGCTATATTCCCATGCCAAAACACAGCGATTCCTAACCACATCGCGACCTATGAGGCCATCCACGTGACCTGCATCGCGGCAGCTACACAACGACACTACCCGATCGACAAACGGATGTAGATCCGCCGTTGGATTTATCCAATTCCAATACGAATGGACAGAAATGATTTGCAATTTCAAGACAAACAATGATTGAAAACCAAAAACGAATTGCAATTTTGCGATGCGTTCATCGAGAGCTTCGATATATATTTTTTTGAATTTTTCTGAGAAGTTTGAATTTTTGGATTTGAATTTGATTTGTGTTTGGATCTAGAATTTGTTTGTCTGCCATTGAAGAAGAGGGGGAATAGAATGACTTATACGTACTGACAAATGAGAAATAGAGAGACTAGGGTTTATAACAGGGTATTTATAGACAAAGCTGAAATGGAATGGATCGGATCAATAGGATATACGCGTTGAATGACAAAATGGCCCGAAAATCCCGTTCTGACTCCGGAACAAAATTGGGTCAACCCACAATCAAAATAGATATTTTAAAATATTTTAAACGCGGTGGAATAGGTTTCAAGTCCAAATTCGATCGTATGAAGAAGTTATGACAAAATCAAATTATTTCAAATTTATTTCAATTGATTTCAATTTCATTGATTTCAAGGCGTTTCGAGTTCGTACGATCAAACGACAAGTACGATCGTTATGAAACTTGAAATCCTATAATAATTCACCGTTACGAATCCGATGAAACTGGTTTCAACGAAATCTGAGTCAGTGGCCAAAATGGCTATTTTTACATTAATTAAATAAATTAAAAATCGATTAAATAAATCGAATTTCCAATTTCAATTCTAAAATTGACAATCCATATCATTTTTTTATTTTTCAAATCATTCACCCTAATTTAACAAATTTAGATGTCAATTTAAAGTTAATTAATTTATCAAATTTCAGTGTTAACCTAAATTTATTGAATTCAAAATTTATAAATAAAATTCCTAAAATTTCCAAATTAATTCCATTCATTATAGTCAAATAGATGGATTTAACATTGGATTCAAAACTATTACATTAATATTCTCACATTCCATCTTAATTTCAAATAACGTAATATTTTTAATATTTAACTCCACTTATTTGCAATTAATCAAATTATTTAACTTTAAATTCCAATAAATTAATAAATCCTCCCTTCCATTCTTTTAATTCAACTAATTATCATATTATGAATAAAAGTTACGTTATTCCCAATAATTACCTCAATTTACATTAATGTAACATTTAATTTAGATTCATTGCAAATGATTACCCGTTTTAATTTAATATACTAAATAATTGGTTACTTTATAATAATTGTTGGCAATAATCGTTAAATTATAATTATAAGTTATATCTAACAAAAAAATGTTTAACATTGATTTCATAATACTGTTCTTATCCAATTATCATAAATTTTATACTACTTTGTCAATTAGTTCAATATCTATACTTGTTTCCTTATATTCAATTCATGGTCAAGTATAATATTTTTATTAATTGGCATTCCATTCGATCCATTAATTATTAACTTTAATTAGCATTGACTCTATCAAACTTTAATTTATTACATATTATTTTATCGATTAATATAATTTTGAATCCATTTCCCAAATCTACTAATTTCAATCAATTAAAACTTCACAATTGTTTCAATTAATTGGGATTGCCCTACATTTGTTATTTATCAACTTGCATTAATGTTATTACTTTAATGTACATCCAATTACAATTAATACTCTCAACAAATTTATTTACTTGGTCTTATGCTTTCTATTACACCAATTACTATCTTATAAATAAATTTACGTTTCTTTTTAAATTTACATTCACACTTCCGTTATTTTATTAATTACCATTAAAGTAACGTTTATTATCAACAACAAATGTTATAATTACTTATCTACATTGAATGTATAAATTTTCCATTTATTATATATTACTTCATCGGTTAATATAACTTTGAATTCATTCAATCACCACTAATTATATCATTGCATTAGTTAATACAATATTCCCATTTGTTTTCTTATATTCAATTCTTAGCCTAGTATAACAATTCCCATTACTTCAATTAATCAAAATTTCATTTCAATTGTGAATACTTAGCTTTAATTTCCATGGTTGCATTTCATTTTTAACATTTATTTCAATATAAATCATAAAATTTTTGTTTATTCCTAAAATTAATAACAATATCTAAATTAAATTAACCAATTTACTTATCAAAATTAACGGGTCGTTACAACATAACTAGAATCAACTGAATAACTGAAAGCTGAATAGATAGATGGATCTTGTAATATTCCTGATTTGTAAAGCCAAATTAATTTAGTGATTAATTTGACTTTTGAATTTAATTTAGAATTAATTGGTAATTTAATTTGGAACTTCCAGGAACAAATGAAATAAGATGTGTTTTTTTAAAAATAGATTTTAATTTGGAATTTTAATTTGAAATTCAAATGCATATGTGTTGAAAAATAAAGATTTTGTAACGATCCTGGATTTTGACTAAATATTAATTCATAATTAATTTAATTTTTTAAATAAAAATTGAGAATTAATTGATAAATTAATTTGAGTTTCTCTAAATTCGAATAAAATGTGTGTGTTTATTTTATTAGAGTTAAAAAAAATTAAAATATTTAAGCTGGAAATAGAAAATATATATAAGATAAATTATAGAATATAAGGAAAGTACATTAGTTAAAATTTTAACAACATATTAAAATTAGAAATATAAATATATAAATAGACAAATTCTAATATCATGTTAACTATAGGATTTTATTACAAAGCAACAAGGCTAAAGAAAAGAAAATATAAGTAAATACATTAGCTAAATCTAACGACATA
Organism: Allium cepa; assembly: GCA_030765085.1. Lineage (NCBI taxonomy): Eukaryota > Viridiplantae > Streptophyta > Magnoliopsida > Asparagales > Amaryllidaceae > Allium > Allium cepa. The sequence continues at coordinate 476,201,145 of CM060932.1, forward strand.
TTAACTAGAACTTCATTTAAATCACAAAGGTAAGTGAAATAACATAGAAAAAGTAAAAATAAAATAATATGTACACATGGAAACATAAAGTACTAAGCAATTAATGTTAGGATCTTTAGTACACAACATATTTACATCAGCCAAAATAAGAAAATATCCTCTAGCCACCAAAGCTACATTATCAGCCAACAAAGATGAAATATCTCTGATGTTTGGTACAACAATATAATCACCTGTATACTCAAACAAATCAAAGACTAAGCTTCAGTTTTTAGAAATATCAAAACTGAAAACAAGCTTCGGTTTTCAAAAATCAAAACCAGTGGAGCAATTCAAACAAATGCATAATCAATTACATACTCAAACAAATTAGGATTCAGAGCAAATTTAACATTGAAAACAAATTTCAAATCAAAGACTAAGCATAGCAATCAAGCAACAAATTAAAGACCACTGTCCAGTTTCAAACTCAAGCTTTGCCCTCTGTTCTTTGGGTCCTTGTTTACATATCTCAAGTGAGTAACTTAACCCGGTATCTCCTTCTTTAGATCAGAGAGTAACATTTCTTTACTTAAGCATATGAAGCTGATTTCATGGTTAAGATCTGAAACAAGTATGCTGGTATATATGTATTTTTCTATGTATATGGATGATGCTTGTGTACAGGTGTAGACTCTGTAACAAAACTGTTTTGTTATCAAGCTTGAGTTTGATTCAAAAAAAATCTTCATCTCTTGACCTGATAACTTTAGGGACTTAGCATACAAACAAAGTTTGCTTGTTTCATCATAGCTTAAATTTTTTTTTTTTAGTTGAAAAAAATGTGTATCTTGCTCTGGAAAATCAAACGACAGGGTAAACTTGTATAGGAGTAAAACTCAAACAATTTAATTTATTAATTCAGGATCATAAGTTAAATCCTTAACCTATAACATGATTTTTAAACCAAACATCTTAATTTTTAGTTTGGAATATTAAGAGCAGTTTTGGGTTGAACAAAATATGAGAATTTGGGTTTCTCTGATGATCCTTGTATGCTGGGCGGTCGGGGTTCTCTGTGGTGATGGAGGAGTGATCGGTGGTGGTTGGAAAAATAGCCGGAGGTGGCATCGACCACGGTGGAGGCGGCGACAAACGTTTAAAGTTTTTAAACCTACTTTTCATCAAGGCTGTGTATTTGTTTCGTTCATCATCCACGTGCGATCGAGTGCTTCGTGGTTTTAGGCGGTGATAGGGGAAGTGTTGACGAGTTCATGGCCGGAGTTGCATGATTTCTGGTGGTGGGTGTTGCAAGCACGGCGCGTTGACAGGTTTGGGGTGAGTTCGGTCTCGAGTTTCCAGGTTTTGATTTAGAACTCGATTTCGAGTGAACAACTTCGTGTTGGTGGTCATAGATTGACTCGTAGGTGATCGACGTTGTGCTCGAGGAAGTGGGGGCGACTGAAGTTGATCGCTGGACTCGTAGTAGAAGAAGGTTGGACTCGGAGTAAAAATAGTTGCCTCGGGTTGGTTTAACTGGATTATAGTTTTGTTCAAAACTGTTTGCAATTTGAAATTTAAACCAAATTTAAATGAATTTAAATTTGTAAGCTAGATGTAAATAAAGTTAAATCAAGTTTAATTAGATTCAAATGGAACTTTGAATCTTAATGCTTAAAAAAAAGGAAATTTGATTTTTAAATCAAGGTTGTAAATATTTAGAAGGTGGGTTTTTAGGTTTTACACCTGGCGGTTTTTATTTTTAAAATTTGATTTAAAATCTGGAACATAATTTAAACTGGACTTAAATTCAAAAGTTAAGTTTAGTTTTCAAATAACTTTTGAATCTTAGGTTTTAAAATGGAAATTGTTTGAAATCTATGAATTGGATTTTGATAAAGTTCCTTTATAAAAAGGGGTTTTAAATGGAAGATAAACCAATTGTTTCAGCTTGAATTGGCAAGTTAAAAATGTAATGTAATTTAAAATCTTAAAAAAAAAAAATTTAAGTAATTGAGTTTAAAGGCTTTTCCTTATATAGGTTTCCTATGTAAATAATAAATGTTCTTTACATTTATTCTAAGGTTTATAAATTGATATTTAAATTAGTTAATGTTTAAATATATAATCATTTAGAATTTTAAATTCAAAATGAAACTTGAATCTAAATTTAGAAGTGTAATGTTTTAAATATACTTTAATATTAATGAAGTCATTAATAAAGAAATGGATTACCTTAGAGATAATTAGGGTAATTAAGTGATTTAACTTATAAGATAATTAAGGAATAATTTATTTAATTTACAAATGAATGATTTAGATTAATTTATAAGTAGAGATTAATTAGAAGTGATTAAGAAATGTTATTAGTTAATAAAGATTATTAACTAAGGATTATTAAGTAATTAATTAATGTGATTAATTTTTGATAATTAATTAGATTAATTAATTAAGATAATCAATTGTAAATTGTTAATTACTTAATGAAAGTAATTAAAGGGTTAATTACTAATTGCAATTAATTTTGGATATTTTGATTAATTTAATGATAAAGATTAATTGGTAATTAATGATTAACTGTTATGAGACGATTACTTTATGGTAGGTAACTAAAGGTTTAATTTCTTAAAATAATTAATTAAGGGGTTAATTAATTATGTAAATTGGTTCAAAGGTTAATTTAATTAATATGATTAATCAAGAATAATTTAATTAACTAAGGTGATTGATAAATTAATTTATATCAAATGATTTGTAATTAATAAATCAGGATTGGATAAATAATTCTTAAGTAATTAATTTAATTGGAAATAAATTTAATTAATTAGGATTAAACAATTAATTAATACTACTTATAAATGATTATTAAATGCTTGACCTTACTTATGAATGATTGTATTTTAAGAGATACCTTGAATTGATCGTCCTATCTGATCTGTGATCTGTAGTTTTGTGGATTGAGCTTTGTACAATTTATTCATTTTCTGTGATACATTTGTTATTGATCTGTGATCTATGAATGAAAGATAAGCGTTATAATTTATACCGCTTATCAGTTATATTTCTGTGTTTTGATCTGTGATGATGATGTTATTGCACTATTGTGTTAAACCCCTAGACCACACCATACACACACAAATATGGATTTCACGAGGAAATCGATTAAGTCGTAGATTTTTGAAATGATTTTTTTAAATAAACAAATTAAATTCAAACTGTTTGGAAATGGAATCGGGTTAAATATGAAAACCTTTTGAAATGAAATTTCAAGATAAAAAATTTATTTTTGAATAACTCGATAAAGTTTCAAATTTAAGTAATTTGATTTAAATTTAAATTCAAAGTTTGAAACTGAATTCTATGATTTGAAACCAGGGATTTAAGAAGTTATATATGGGTTGAACCAGTTTAAATGTATCAAATTGAGAATTTGAATTTAAATTCAAAGGTGTAACAACCCTGTATTTTCTGATTATTGTAATTGTATATTTTAATTATTTTAATTTAAATTCCTAATTTAAAAACTTTATTTTATTTATTAAAATGAATATATTTTGTTAATTGAAATATAAATGTTGATTTTGATGTGGATTAGAATTTCAAACATGCATAAATTGAATATTTCCAGAAAATGTGAATTTTGGTCAATCTGGTCAAACTTTTACCTTTAAATTTAAATTTGAAAAGTTTGAAAATTTGAATTTTATCTTTTATTATGAAAGTAAATAAAATTTCAAGAACAATGCTTTTCGTTTTGTTGAAATCCGAATAATATTGTGAAAGTTTTGCTTTTTACAAAATTAGGTGTAAATTGTTTTATTTAACAATATTGTTTATTTTAAATTATATAAATAATTTTTTTATTTGTCATATCTTATTCTAAATTCTATTATATGTTATGTTACATATATTTTTACCTTTTAAATATTTTTAAAGTGATGTTTGAATTTTTCCAAAGCTCATTGAATTTATTTTCTATTTTTAAAGGTTAGTTTCCATTTTTCTGCTATTTTCTTCATTTAAATTATATTTAATTAAAATTTATTTATTAATTTTTTATGTATGCATTTTATTTTTATGGTTTATCTTTATTTATAAATATTTTCATGTACATACAATTTTCCCAAAGTTCATATCATTTATTTTCAAATTTTCAAGCCTAATTTACATTTTCTTTGTTATTTTCTTAATTTAATTATATTTAATTAATATTTATTTATTTATTTATTTTTATTTACTATATTTTCGTGTTTTATATGTATTTATACATATTTTACATGTATTTAAATTTTAAAAAGAAATTAGAAATTCAAAGAGACAAGGCTCTTCATTTCTTGTGACTTTTCAATAGCTAGTCTCTTCATTTCCTTGGCTTTTCATTTTCTCCTTGATAGCCGTACATTTCCCATTGCCTTTCACATGAAAATACTTCTTATCCTCTTCAACTCACGGCTATTTCTCATTGGAGAAAAAAAAAATTCCAAGTCAATGGCTTCTCTTTATTCTTTTCTACCTTTCTTCCTGGAATTTGCCTTGTTTTCTGCTTAAATTTGCCTTGACTTCACATATGATTCTTGGCCTATCACCTCCACCATCAGTTCCACCATCTCCTCCAACATCTACAGCAGCAAACATCTCCTCCTCCTCTGACCATGACAAGCCATGCCATCCAATTGAAGCCATCTCCACAAAACTTTGCTTAAAACTCCAAATATTGCCTAGCCGAGCCTTGTATTCCCATTTCCTTCATGTTTAGCCTTGGCCACCACCTCTAACACCACCACAACTTGCTGCCATGACCTATAGCCATCATTATCATCTCTGACCTGACCTGAAGATGCACCAGGCCGAGCCCATAGGACCATAGGCCGAGCCTAATTACACCAAAACCTTCCATTCCTTGACCCAAACCCCTTGCCTCCTTTACTTTCCACTTGTTTTGCCTTTACCTTCCACTTTCATGCCCTAAGCCTTGTCTCTAGGCCATGGCGAAGCCATGTTGACACCTAGGCTGAGCCTAGTGTGGTGAGATCAAGCCCATTTGGTCATGTGACAAGCTTATGTTGTCGTGTGCAAGTCTTTTGCTTCTAAGGTTTGGTCATCTCTCTTGTTTTGCAACTATTCTGCAAACTAAAGTTGTTGATTATATTTGTATGTCGATATCTATATTTGTGCTTATGTATGTTATATTTTGTGTTGCTTACAAGGGTCTCCATCAATTCAAATCAAATCGTGCTTGTCGTGCCTTTGGAATCGCTCTTGTGTGTGTTGTTTGTCTCTAGCTTCGTAAAAGGTGAGTCTTTCTCACTCTGACATTTATACTTATGAAATAGTGAATTGATGACAAGTGTTTAGTAATATAAAATGTTTATGTAAGTTAATGATGATCATATGATATGCTATGCCATGTTGTTACCATGTTAAAACTGTTAATTATAACCTGACATCTGATATGTGACATTATATTGTGACATTGACATTGTTTATATTATTTATGCATATATTCACACTGCAAGTTCCCTGTTAGAATAGAATCATTATGGGTTAAAATGATACATACCCGAACGGACTTTAGAATAGGAAAAAAATCATTATGGGCAGAAATGATAGGCGTGAGCGATTTTTATTGTATTTTATTTGGCTCGGGATTGCGGGTTTGAAATGATAAAACCCGGTTTTCTTTGTAAATTACGGATTGAAATGATATATATCTGTATCACTTGACCTAGGTTAGAAAATTATATACAGACCCCGTGGTATATTTTTAAATGATTTTTTTTAAATATGTATTTTCAAAAGTATGAAATTTTGATTTAAAATATATATATTATGGTTTTAAGAAAGTTAAATTTTAAATCTTGAAATTGTGAATTTAAGTGAATTCAAGTATGTAAATTTGGAGTAAATGTGACGTTTGACTTTAAATTTTATTTTGAGATGTAAATAAATAATGGAAATTAAATTTAAAGTTTTGAAATGATATTTGAAGTAAAATTTTAAGTTTGTTAAATTTATAAAGTAATAAACAGTGAATTTTGACTTAATAAATGAATGGAGTTTGCAAAATTGAATATTTGATCTTAAAATTTTATTGTGTTAAATCATATGTTAAAATGATTTAAATGTGAAATTTTGAAGTCTAGAAATATGATTTTTAAGTTGTAATAATAAAAATTTGGAGTTTTATTATTATTTTTGAAAAGCTAAAATGAAACCTGGAATTTTATAGCATTTCAAAATGCTTTAGTCTTTTGACAGCATTTTAATGCTATTGTTTTGAATCTAACAATGTTCGAAATAACTAAATATCTATTACGACATTTTATAAATGTCGCTATTCTTGAAATAAACCATTTTGGAAAATATAAGCTACGATAGCGCTTTATAAATGCTCCCGTTGCTATAATTTGACAATGTTTTGAAATGTTATAGATTTTAACACTGTTTGGGCTATATTTTAAAGTGTTAAATAATTTAACATTTGAAATGGATTATCTGTGAAATTTTAGAAGTTTTGAATATTTAAATTTGAATTTTTAAGGAATTTGAATTGAATTTGAATTTAAATAAAGTTTACTTGGTTATGTGTTAAACGGAATGAAATGTAATATAATAAATGAATTTTTGAATGGAATTTTGAAATGTATTTTTGGTAATGATGTTTGAAATAATAAATGAATGACATATTTGATTTTTAAATGATATTTAACTTTGAATATTTGGATTTGAATTCAAATAATGATTTGATTATGAAGTTTTGTAAGGATGTAATATTTTAATGATTTTGAAATGGTTTGGAAATGATTTGATCTTTATTTTAATAAAGAATGTGAATGTTGAATGATATTTGATTTTTCTTTATTTGATAAAGGAATACTTGAAGTTTATATTTGTATGAAAAGATATTTGGTTTAATTGTAATTTAAGTTTATTTTAATAATATTGGATTTATGAAATGAATATTTCAAAACTACATAATAATGAAATTAGATTTGAGATATGAATATATGGAATTATAAAGTTTAGTTTTGAAATGTGGGATATTAAAGTTTGGAAACATATTAAAATTGGATAGCTTATTTTGTAGATCAAATCTATATTTGAAATTTATAAGATTTGAAATGTTTTGTTAGAAAACTGAATTGAATTGAAATTGATGGTTTGATTTGAACTAAATTGGAAATTTGAAATTTTGAATTAAATTGGAAATAAATTTGTAAAATGTAAAGAATTAAATGAATGTTTCATGATTTCAAATGTATGATTTCAGAATGTTATGATTTTCAAAGTGTAATGATTTCAAGTATTTTGGTTTCGAAAGAGTTATAACTTTGAAAGTATTATGATTTTTGGAAGTGAATATAGGTTTGAGATGGAAATGATAAAGTATAAACTATTTTGATTTGAATATAGTTTTGAAATAAAAATGATTTTGGTTTCGAAGTATAAACTATTTTAATTAAATAAATAGTTTTGAAATAAAAATGGTTTTGGTTTCGAGGCGTAAACTATTTTGAAAGGAATATAGTTTTGAAATGAAATGATTTGATCCTTTTGAAATATAAACTATTTTGAAATGACCACGGCGTTATAATAGCGTTTGGTTGTAAAAGAGACCGGGATCGAAAGTTGTCATACTCTCTGCCAACTCCGAAAACCACTTTAACAACCGTGTACGCGGTGGAGATTCCAGAATAAAGTAGGATGGTGGCGACGTTCTTGAGGTATATTACGTGGACCCAACTCCCGTGAGTTGGCATAAGATGGCTAAAACGAGAGCGATCTCGGGCCAAAGGAGGTAGCACCTCTGGTCGGACACATTCCTTCGATACTATACTCTTACTGGTGATTGATTAGATGGCCATCCTCCGATTTTGATTGGGAGTGTGTTCCGAGGTGGGCGTATGTGGCTGCTGCGTTACCACCAGCCCGTGTGCGTAATTGGTATATCTACCCTGGCATTGCCTTGTGTGCCGTGTCACCTACCATACCGAGCCTTTACTACGAGTTTGTTTTTCTCCCGTAGCCCGTGTGGTATCCTCTGACAGTCACCTAGAGTGGAGATGGCATGATATTGGATGGACTACTGGGATTATTATGTGTGAAGGGTGATATGGGTAGCCCGGAACGCTATTTAAAAGTATGTTTATTTTACTGTAGACATTATTATAGTAGCGCAATATTACTACATAGTAAATATTTTAACGGATCCTTAAAGGATGGGCGATCCCAAGCATCCTTTAAGTTACTGATGCATTTTTGTTACTGTTCACTTGAGTTTATTTACAGTTCATAAGTATTTATGTCCTGACTCGAATGTTTTGTATTTTGCTTTACGCTCGAGTCAGATTGAGTGAGTTAGCATTCAAGATTCACCTTCGGAGTTGGAGCTTTCCTTGAAGATCCAGCCATCTATTTTGCTTTCTGTATCCAGTGATTCCAGTGATGTATTCTGATTTGTACCAGATGTATCTTGTTACTTTTTGTTGTATCATGTTTAACTCTGATGTATCTTATTTTTATATAGTAGCTTCATAAACTACTATTTCTTTTAAATTCAGCTGCATTATTAAATACTCTGTGTCTGTGATCTGTGATTATGCATTTACTGTATATTCTGAGATTTACCAAATTTTATTTACAACGCGGTATTTTGAGCAATTCAAGTCCGACATGTGCGGATGCGAATGGTTGAAAATATCGGGTCGTTACAATTGGTATCAGGGCTTTGGTAGCTCTAGGCAAAACTCAGCATATAGAGTAGATTTATTTACAAAATCACTTTCATTCGAGTTGAATCTCTTTCTTTTGACTCGATTCCTTGGAATTTTGGAATGTTCCCTGCGGTTCCAAAATCCATTCTTATTCCCCACTATTCATCTTCATTTGATTTCGGAGTATCCCATAACTCCACTTCGAATGATCTTTATAGTGAATTGGCGGTCTCACCAGTATTCTAATTTTCTTGTAAAAGGGGTGAAACTCCTTTACAATTAGCATCGATTCACCAGAGATTTATATTTATCATCGGTTTAGATGCTAGTATCTCCTATTATCCCTAACTTTATCTCTTGAGGTCGAATGTAGATTTACCCAGAAAATCCACATCGATCTTATTCTTTAAGTCACGGTTGACCCGGTTAAGGTTGCCCGCGATTTATTTCAGCTTATCCACCTCCCTACTCTGTATTTTATCATCCTGTCTTTTGTTTCCAATCTATTCTTCCAAACATTTTGAATTGTACTTGTAAATCTATATTTTGTTTTATATATTGTATTGTTTGAGTTGTTGATGTTGGATTGGGTTTCTGATCGATTCGTCTGATCAACGCTACCGATAAGATTTCCAAAACACTTTGACAGAACAAACTGACATAATATTATTTTAAAAATTTGGGAAATGAAATAAATTTTGATATATAAGTAAATTTATGGAACTTAATAAATTGATTTAAATTGATAATTTGAAATGATAATACTTGATTTATCATTTATTGTTCTACAAATGAATTTATAAATAGTTGTTCATAAATTGATTTGGGAACTGGCATTAATTTAAATCAAGAATTTGAGAATTTAATTTCCGATGGATTTCAAACCTTATGTTTAAAATTTTAAAAGGATATATTATTTAAAGTATTTTCAAGTAGAAATTTGTTTCCAAAGAATTTTAAAGTTTAAAATTAGTGCTCTTCTCTTGGTCGCTGAAAAATAACTTCGGTGATGACTGCAGCATCATCGACATTCATTTTCGAGTTTCGAAGTGAAGAGACAGTTCTGTAGTCTTACTACAGCTTTATTTTGGGAATTTAATTGATTTGAATTTCTAAAATATGACTAGATTTTAATATATATAGATATATGATTGAAATTTGATTTGACATATTATGTATATATTATTAGTTATCTCTGGTTTGAATGGAATCGGAAATTTAATTCTTAAATTCTATCTAAGAATAATTTCAATTATGAAAGAAGAAAATTGTTTAAAAATTTGGATAAATGATTCAAACTTGAGATAATTGAATTTGAAAGTTTTATTGGTATAACACACAATTGCATTTCAATATAACTTACCTTAATTTTTTTTTAAAAGTTAACAATGTAATTAGATAATATACAATATAAAAGGATTTTATAAATAAAATTTGAGTGGTTATAATAAATGTTATACACTTAAATTTTGGTTATAAAAGATTAACAGAGGTAAATAAAGAAAAAGAAAATTTAAAGAGATTTTATTTAAATAACTTAATAATCAAATTTGATTTAATATGGAACCTTAAGTCTAACCCAGAAATTTTAATAAAAGTTATTTCCTGAAATGAATATGTTTGTATACTAAACAATGTATCTTTGAATAGAAAATAAAATATATTTGAATGGGATATTTTGTAACAAGGTTTATTTAACTTGAAATCATAGTTTAATTGATGTATAAACGAATAAAGGTGTAAAGAAATTTGATTGCTGTATTTGCTATGATATCTATTTTATAAATAAAATATTTTATTTATAAAATAGATATGTCTTGTAAAATGAATAATTTTGATTTAAATAGTTAAGATGTATTTTTAATATCAGTAAAATTTGATTATTGAGAATTTGGTTTTCAAATGGAAATTTAAAGTGTAACTTATTGAAGGAATATCCTATTTATGAAATGAGTATTTTAAATAAAGTGTTAGGTTATTTGTTAAATTAAGAAATAGGTAAAATAATGAACTTTTGACTTAATAAATGAAGTATAGTTTAATTTGGATATTCCATTCATAAAAGTTGTTTTAATAAATATAAGTAAATGATATCCAAATGAATATTTCTAAAATTGAACTGATTTGAAATACTAATATGTCTACTGTAACATATTATAAGTGCTGCTGTTTCTAAAATAAAATGTTTTGGAAATTTTATAATTGAATAAATGAACTTAGAAATGTTACAACTTTGAAATGAGTATTATTTGACATTGAATTTAAATGGTTTAAAGGAAGATCATTTTAAAGGTGTTATGATTTCAAAGTATTATGATTTCAAAGCATAATGATTTCAAATTTATTATCTTATTTTGTTTTTCAAACCATCTTTTAGTTGTCCTTGTTTTCCTTATCTTTCTATAGAATGGGGAGGCTATTGCTTATACCAGTCTGTTTAGAAATCTTTCTATAATCTTTGAAAATCTTTGGTACTCATCTGGATCTGAACACTGCTTACCATCCACATACTATCAGTCAAACGGGAAAGGTGAATCGGATTTTAGAGGATCCTTTTGTGCTTGTATTTTTTATTCTGGAGGATCTTGGAAGATCATCTCCACCTTGTTAAACTTACCTATAGCAACAGTTATCAGGTATAATTTTAATCTTCTTGTCATCTTGTCTTAATACTATTTCATTCTATCTTTTTCTGTGCTTTCCCGTACCTCATTCCTTTTCGGGGACGAAAAGTTTTGAGTGGAGGAGAGTGTAACAACCCTGTATTTTCTGATTATTGTAATTGTATATTTTAATTATTTTAATTTAAATTCCTAATTTAAAAACTTTATTTTATTTATTAAAATGAATATATTTTGTTAATTGAAATATAAATGTTGATTTTGATGTGGATTAGAATTTCAAACATGCACAAATTGAATATTTCCAGAAAATGTGAATTTTGGTCAATCTGGTCAAACTTTTACCTTTAAATTTAAATTTTAAAAGTTTGAAAATTTTAATTTTATCTTTTATTATGAAAGTAAATAAAATTTCAAGAACAATGCTTTTTGTTTCGTTGAAATCCGAATAATATTGTGAAAGTTATGCTTTTTACAAAATTGGGTGTAAATTGTTTTATTTAACAATATTGTTTATTTTAAATTATATAAATAATTTTTTTTTATTTGTCATATCTTATGCTAAATTCTATTATATGTTATGTTACATATATTTTTACCTTTTAAATATTTTTAAAGTGATGTTTGAATTTTTCCAAAGCTCATTGAATTTATTTTCAATTTTTAAAGGTTAGTTTCCATTTTTCTGCTATTTTCTTCATTTAAATTATATTTAATTAAAATTTATTTATTCATTTTTTATGTATGCATTTTTATTTTTATGTTTTATCTTTATTTATAAATATTTTCATGTACATACAATTTTCCCAAAGTTCATTTCATTTATTTTCAAATTTTCAAGCCTAATTTACATTTTCTTTGTTATTTTCTTAATTTAATTATATTTAATTAATATTTATTTATTTATTTATTTTTATTTACTATATTTTAGTGTTTTATCTGTATTTATACATATTTTACATGTATTTAAATTTTAAAAAGAAATTAGAAATTCAAAGAGACAAGGCTCTTCATTTCTTGTGACTTTTCAATAGCTAGTCTCTTCATTTCCTTGGCTTTTCATTTTCTCCTTGATAGCCGTACATTTCCCATTGCCTTTCACATGAAAATACTTCTTATCCTCTTCAACTCACGGCTATTTCTCATTTGAGAAAAAAAAATCCAAGTCAATGGCTTCTCTTTATTCTTTTCTACCTTTCTTCTTGGAATTTACCTTGTTTTCTGCTTAAATTTGCCTTGACTTCACATATGATTCTTGGCCTATCAGCTCCACCATCTCCTCCACCATCTACAGAAGCAAACATCTCCTCCTCCTCTGACCATGACAAGCCATGCCATCCAATTGAAGCCATCTCCACAAAACTTTGCTTAAAACTCCAAATATTGCCTAGCCGAGCCTTATATTCCCATTTCCTTCATGTTTAGCCTTGGCCACCACCTCTAACACCACCACAACTTGCTGCCATGACCTATAGCCATCATTATCATCTCTGACCTGACCTGAAGATGCACCAGGCTGAGCCCATAGGACCATAGGTCGAGCCTAATTACATCAAAACCTTCCATTCCTTGACCCAAACCCCTTGCCTCCTTTACTTTCCACTTGTTTTGCCTTTACCTTTCACTTTCATGCCTAAGCCTTGGCTCTAGGCCATGGTCGATCCATGTTGACACCTAGGCTGAGCCTATTGTGGTGAGATCAAGCCCATTTGGTCATGTGACAAGCTTATGTTGTCGTGTGCAAGTCTTTTGCTTCTAAGGTTTGGTCATCTCTCTTGTTTTGCAACTATTCTGCAAACTAAAGTTGTTGATTATATTTGTATGTCGATATCTATATTTGTGCTTATGTATGTTATATTTTGTGTTGCTTACAAGGGTCTCCATCAATTCAAATCAAATCGTGCTTGTCGTGCCTTTGGAATCGCTCTTGTGTGTGTTGTTTGTCTCTAGCTTCGTAAAAGGCGAGTCTTTCTCACTCTGACATTTATACTTATGAAATAGTGAATTGATGACAAGTGTTTAGTAATAAAAAATGTTTATGAAAGTTAATGATGATCATATGATATTCTATGCCATGTTGTTACCATGTTAAAACTGTTAATTATAACCTGACATCTGATATGTGACATTATATTGTGACATTGACATTGTTTATATTGTTTATGCATATATTCACACTGCAAGTTCCCTGTTAGAATAGAATCATTATGGGTTGAAATGATACATACCCGAACGGACTTTAGAATAGGAAAAAAATCGTTATGGGCAGAAATGATAGGCGTGAGCGATTTTTATTGTATTTTATTTGGCTTGGGATTGCGGGTTTGAAATGATAAAACCCGGTTTTCTTTGTAAATTACGGATTGAAATGATATATATCCGTATCACTTGACCTAGGTTAGAAAATTATATACAGACCCCGTGGTATATTTTTAAATGATTATTTTTAAATATGTATTTTCAAAAGTATGAAATTTTGATTTAAAATATATATATTATGGTTTTAAGAAAGTTAAATTTTAAATCTTGAAATTGTGAATTTAAGTGAATTCAAGTATGTAAATTTGGAGTAAATGTGACGTTTGACTTTAAATTTTATTTTGAGATGTCAATAAATAATGGAAATTAAATTTAAAGTATTGAAATGATATTTGAAGTAAAATTTTAAGTTTATTAAATTTATAAATTAATAAACAGTGTATTTTGACTTAATAAATGAATGGGGTTTGCAAAATTGAATATTTGATCTTAAAATTTTATTGTGTTAAATCATATGATAAAATGATTTTAAATGTGAAATTTTGAAGTCTAGAAATATGATTTTTAAGTTGTAATAATAAAAATTTGGATTTTTATTATTATTTTTGAAAAGCTAAAATGAAACCTGGAATTTTATAGCATTTTCAAAATGCTTTAGTCTTTTGACAGCATTTTAATGCTATTGTTTTGAATCTAACAATGTTTGAAATAACTAAATATCTATTACGACATTTTATAAATGTCGTTATTCTTGAAATAAACCATTTTGGAAAATATAAGCTACGATAGCGCTTTATAAATGCTGTCGTTGCTATAATTTGACAATGTTTTGAAATGTTATAGATTTTAACACTGTTTGGGCTATATTTTAAAGTGTTAAATAATTTAACTTTTGAAATGGATTATCTGTGAAATTTTAGAAGTTTTGAATATTTAAATTTGAATTTTTAAGGAATTTAAATTGAATTTGAATTTAAATAAAGTTTACTTAGTTATGTGTTAAACAGAATGAAATATAATATAATAAATGAATTTTTGAATGGAATTTTGGAATGTATTTTTGGTAATGATGTTTGAAATAATAAATGAATGACATATTTGATTTTTAAATGAAATTTAACTTTGAATATTTGGATTTGAATTCAAATAATGATTTGATTATGAAGTTTTGAAAGGATGTAATATTTTAATGATTTTGAAATGGTTTGGAAATGATTTGATATTTATTTTAATAAAGAATGTGAATGTTGAATGATATTTGATTTTTATTTATTTGATAAAGGAATATTTGAAGTTTATATTTGTATGAAAAGATATTTGGTTTAATTGTAATTTAAGTTTATTTTAATAATATTGGATTTATGAAATGAATATTTCAAAACTACATAATAATGAAATTAGATTTGAGATATGAATATATGGAATTATAAAGTTTAGTTTTGAAATGTGGGATATTAAAGTTTGGAAACATATTAAAATTGGATAGCTTATTTTGTAGATCAAATCTATATTTGAAATTTATAAGATTTGAAATGTTTTGTTAGAAAACTGAATTGAATTGAAATTGATGGTTTGATTTGAATTAAATTGGAAATTTGAAATTTTGAATTAAATTGGAAATAAATTTGTAAAATGTAAAGAATTAAATGAATGTTTCATGATTTCAAATGTATGATTTCAGAATGTTATGATTTTCAAAGTGTAATGATTTCAAGTATTTTGGTTTCGAAAGAGTTATAACTTTGAAAGTATTATGATTTTTGGAAGTGAATATAGGTTTGAGATGGAAATGATAAAGTATAAACTATTTTTATTTGAATATAGTTTTGAAATAAAAATGATTTTGGTTTCGAAGTATAAACTATTTTGATTGAATAAATAGTTTTGAAATAAAAATGGTTTTGGTTTCGAGGCGTAAACTATTTTGAAAGGAATATAGTTTTGAAATGAAATGATTTGATCCTTTTGAAATATAAACTATTTTGAAATGACCACGGCGTTATAATAGCGTTTGGTTGTTAAAGAGACCGGGATCGAAAGTTGTCATACTCTCTGCCAACTCCGAAAACCACTTTAACAACCGTGTACGCGGTGGAGATTCCAGAATGAAGTAGGATGGTGGCGACGTTCTTGAGGTATATTACGTGGACCCAACTCCCGTGAGTTGGCATAAGGTGGCTAAAACAGGAGCGATCTCGGGCCAAAGGAGGTAGCACCTCTGGTCGGACACATTCCTTCGATACTATACTCTTACTGGTGATTGATTAGATGGCCATCCTCCGATTTTGATTGGGAGTGTGTTCCGAGGTGGGCGTATGTGGCTGCTGCGTTACCACCAGCCCGTGTGCGTAATTGGTATATCTACCCTGGCATTGCCTTGTGTGCCGTGTCACCTACCATACCGAGCCTTTACTACGAGTTTGTTTTTCTCCCGTAGCCCATGTGGTATCCTCTGACAGTCACCTAGAGTGGAGATGGCATGATATTGGATGGACTACTGGGATTATTATGTGTGAAGGGTGATATGGGTAGCCCGGAACGCTATTTAAAAGTATGTTTATTTTACTGTAGACATTATTATAGTAGCGCAATATTACTACATAGTAAATATTTTAACGGATCCTTAAAGGATGGGCGATCCCAAGCATCCTTTAAGTTACTGATGCATTTTTGTTACTGTTCACTTGAGTTTATTTACAGTTCATAAGTATTTATGTCCTGACTCGAATGTTTTGTATTTTGCTTTACGCTCGAGTCAGATTGAGTGAGTTAGCATTCAAGATTCACCTTCGGAGTTGGAGCTTTCCTTGAAGATCCAGCCATCTATTTTGCTTTCTGTATCCAGTGATTCCAGTGATGTATTCTGATTTGTACCTGATGTATCTTGTTACTTTTTGTTGTATCATGTTTAACTCTGATGTATCTTATTTTTATATAGTAGCTTCATAAACTACTATTTCTTTTAAATTCAGCTGCATTATTAAATACTCTGTGTCTGTGATCTGTGATTATGCATTTACTGTATACTCTGAGATTTACCAAATTTTATTTACAACGCGGTATTTTGAGCAATTCAAGTCCGACATGTGCGGATGCGAATGGTTGAAAATATCGGGTCGTTACAATTGGTATCAGGGCTTTGGTAGCTCTAGGCAAAACTCAGCATATAGAGTAGATTTATTTACAAAATCACTTTCATTCGAGTTGAATCTCTTTCTTTTGACTCGATTCCTTGGAATTTTGGAATGTTCCCTGCGGTTCCAAAATCCATTCTTATTCCCCACTATTCATCTTCATTTGATTTCGGAGTATCCCATAACTCCACTTCGAATGATCTTTATAGTGAATTGGCGGTCTCACCAGTATTCTAATTTTCTTGTAAAAGGGGTGAAACTCCTTTACAATTAGCATCGATTCACCAGAGATTTATATTTATCATCGGTTTAGATGCTAGTATCTCCTATTATCCCTAACTTTATCTCTTGAGGTCGAATGTAGATTTACCCAGAAAATCCACATCGATCTTATTCTTTAAGTCACGGTTGACCCGGTTAAGGTTGCCCGCGATTTATTTCAGCTTATCCACCTCCCTACTCTGTATTTTATCATCCTGTCTTTTGTTTCCAATCTATTCTTCCAAACATTTTGAATTGTACTTGTAAATTTATATTTTGTTTTATATATTGTATTGTTTGAGTTGTTGATGTTGGATTGGGTTTCTGATCGATTCGTCTGATCAACGCTACCGATAAGATTTCCAAAACACTTTGACAGAACAAACTGACACAATATTATTTTAAAAATTTGGGAAATGAAATAAATTTTGATATATAAGTAAATTTATGGAACTTAATAAATTGATTTAAATTGATAATTTGAAATGATAATACTTGATTTATCATTTATTGTTCTACAAATGAATTTATAAATAGTTGTTCATAAATTGATTTGGGAACTGGCATTAATTTAAATCAAGAATTTGAGAATTTAATTTCCGATGGATTTCAAACCTTATGTTTAAAATTTTAAAAGGATATATTATTTAAAGTATTTTCAAGTAGAAATTTGTTTCCAAAGAATTTTAAAGTTTAAAATTAGTGCTCTTCTCTTGGTCGCTGAAAAATAACTTCGGTGATGACTGCAGCATCATCGACATTCATTTTCGAGTTTCGAAGTGAAGAGACAGTTCTGTAGTCTTACTACAGCTTTATTTTGGGAATTTAATTGACTTGAATTTCTAAAATATGACTAGATTTTAATATATATAGATATATGATTGAAATTTGATTTGACATATTATGTATATATTATTAGTTATCTCTGGTTTGAATGGAATCGGAAATTTAATTCTTAAATTCTATCTAAGAATAATTTCAATTATGAAAGAAGAAAATTGTTTAAAAATTTGGATAAATGATTCAAACTTGAGATAATTGAATTTGAAAGTTTTATTGGTATAACACACAATTGCATTTCAATATAACTTACCTTAATTTTTTTTTAAAAGTTAACAATGTAATTAGATAATATACAATATAAAAGGATTTTATAAATAAAATTTGAGTGGTTATAATAAATGTTATACACTTAAATTTTGGTTATAAAAGATTAACAGAGGTAAATAAAGAAAAAGAAATTTTAAAGAGATTTTATTTAAATAACTTAATAATCAAATTTGATTTAATATGGAACCTTAAGTCTAACCCAGAAATTTTAATAAAAGTTATTTCCTGAAATGAATATGTTTGTATACTAAACAATGTATCTTTGAATAGAAAATAAAATATATTTGAATGGGATATTTTGTAATAAGGTTTATTTAACTTGAAATCATAGTTTAATTGATGTATAAACGAATAAAGGTGTAGAGAAATTTGATTGCTGTATTTGCTATGATATCTATTTTATAAATAAAATATTTTATTTATAAAATAGATATGTCTTGTAAAATGAATAATTTTGATTTAAATAGTTAAGATGTATTTTTAATATCAGTAAAATTTGATTATTGAGAATTTGGTTTTCAAATGGAAATTTAAAGTGTAACTTATTGAAGGAATATCCTATTTATAAAATGAGTATTTTAAATAAAGTGTTAGGTTATTTGTTAAATTAAGAAATAGGTAAAATAATGAACTTTTGACTTAATAAATGAAGTATAGTTTAATTTGGATATTCCATTCATAAAAGTTGTTTTAATAAATATAAGTAAATGATATCCAAATGAATATTTCTAAAATTGAACTGATTTGAAATACTAATATGTCTACTGTGGAGATGGCATGATATTGGATGGACTACTGGGATTATTATGTGTGAAGGGTGATATGGGTAGCCCGGAACGCTATTTAAAAGTATGTTTATTTTACTGTAGACACTATTATAGTAGCGCAATATTACTACATAGTAAATATTTTAACGGATCCTTAAAGGATGGGCGATCCCAAGCATCCTTTAAGTTACTGATGCATTTTTGTTACTGTTCACTTGAGTTTATTTACAGTTCATAAGTATTTATGTCCTGACTCGAATGTTTTGTATTTTGCTTTACGCTCGAGTCAGATTGAGTGAGTTAGCATT
Source organism: Allium cepa (assembly GCA_030765085.1). Taxonomy (NCBI): domain Eukaryota; kingdom Viridiplantae; phylum Streptophyta; class Magnoliopsida; order Asparagales; family Amaryllidaceae; genus Allium; species Allium cepa. The sequence continues at coordinate 476,220,298 of CM060932.1, forward strand.
CAAGGTTCACCTTCGGAGTTGGAGCTTTCCTTGAAGATCCAGCCATCTATTTTGCTTTCTGTATCCAGTGATTCCAGTGATGTATTCTGATTTGTACCTGATGTATCTTGTTACTTTTTGTTGTATCATGTTTAACTCTGATGTATCTTATTTTTATATAGTAGCTTCATAAACTACTATTTCTTTTAAATTCAGCTGCATTATTAAATACTCTGTGTCTGTGATCTGTGATTATGCATTTACTGTATATTCTGAGATTTACCAAATTTTATTTACAACGCGGTATTTTGAGCAATTCAAGTTCGACATGTGCGGATGCGAATGGTTGAAAATATCGGGTCGTTACAATTGGTATCAGGGCTTTGGTAGCTCTAGGCAAAACTCAGCATATAGAGTAGATTTATTTACAAAATCACTTTCATTCGAGTTGAATCTCTTTCTTTTGACTCGATTCCTTGGAATTTTGGAATGTTCCCTGCGGTTCCAAAATCCATTCTTATTCCCCACTATTCATCTTCATTTGATTTCGGAGTATCCCATAACTCCACTTCGAATGATCTTTATAGTGAATTGGCCGTCTCACCAGTATTCTAATTTTCTTGTAAAAGGGGTGAAACTCCTTTACAATTAGCATCGATTCACCAGAGATTTATATTTATCATCGGTTTAGATGCTAGTATCTCATATTATCCCTAACTTTATCTCTTGAGGTCGAATGTAGATTTACCCAGAAAATCCACATCAATATTATTCTTTAAGTCACGGTTGCCCGCGATTTATTTTGGTTTCGAAGTATAAACTATTTTGATTGAATAAATAGTTTTGAAATAAAAATGGTTTTGGTTTCGAGGCATAAACTATTTTGAAAGGAATATAGTTTTGAAATGAAATGATTTGATCCTTTTGAAATATAAACTATTTTGAAATGACCACGGTGTTATAATAACGTTTGGTTGTTAAAGAGACCGGGATCGAAAGTTGTCATACTCTCTGCCAACTCCGAAAACCACTTTAACAACTGTGTACGCGGTGGAGATTCCAGAATGAAGTAGGATGGTGGCGACGTTCTTGAGGTATATTACGTGGACCCAACTCCTGTGAGTTGGCATAAGGTGGCTAAAACAGGAGCGATTTCGGGCCAAAGGAGGTAGCACCTCTGGTCGGACACATTCCTTCGATACTATACTCTTACTGGTGATTGATTAGATGGCCATCCACCGATTTTGATTGGGAGTGTGTTCCGAGGTGGGCGTATGTGGCTGCTGCGTTACCACCAGCCCGTGTGCGTAATTGGTATATCTACCCTGGCATTGCCTTGTGTGCCGTGTCACCTACCATAGCGAGCCTTTATTACGAGTTTGTTTTTCTCCCGTAGCCCGTGTGGTATCTTCTGACAGTCACCCAGAGTGGAGATGGCATGATATTGGATGGACTACTAGGACTATTATGTGTGAAGGGTGATATGGGTAGCCCGGAACGCTATTTCAAAGTATGTTTATTTTACTGTAGACATTATTATAGTAGCGCAATATAACTACATAGTAAATATTTTAACGGATCCTTAAAGGATGGGCGATCCCAAGCATCCTTTAAGTTACTGATGCATTTTTGTTACTGTTCACTTGAGTTTATTTACAGTTCATAAGTATTTATGTCCCGACTCGAGTGTTTTGTATTTTGCTTTACGCTCGAGTCAGATTGAGTGAGTTAGCATTCAAGATTCACCTTCGGAGTTGGAGCTTTCCTTGAAGATCCAGCCATCTATTTTGCTTTCTGTATCCAGTGATTTCAGTGATGTATTCTGATTTGTACCTGATGTATCTTGTTACTTTTTGTTGTATCATGTTTAACTCTGATGTATCTTATTTTTATATAGTAGCTTCATGAACTACTATTTCTTTTAAATTCCGCTGCATTATTAAATACTCTGTGTCTGTGATCTGTGATTATGTATTTTTTGTATATTCTGAGATTATCCTAATTTTATTTACAACGCGGTATTTTGAGAAATTCAAGTCCGACATGTGCGGACGCGAATGGTTGAAAATATCGGGTCGTTACAAAAGGCTTTAACTCGTGCAAATAAAATTGGATTCTTCTGAAACGAAAACTATTTATTTTCAAATATTAAAAGCTTTTACATAAGAAATGAACGTCCAATTTGTGTTAAAAGGGATTTCAAGTCTAAAATGAAAATGATTTCCAAGTATGGAAACGGTTTGAAAAGCTATAAGTTAAATATTTAATTTAAAGATTTAACGAGTTAATCCAATTGAAATGGAAGTTGTTTGGACATTCGTAAATGGATCTTTGTAAAACTGTGTGAACTTTGTGAAATAAATATTTTTGTTTAAAAAATTTGAAATGGTAATTTGTTTAACCATTTAAGAGAAAAGTTTTGGATTTATCAGTTGTGACTTAACTGAAATCCCATATCCATATATTTTTAATATCACGCTCATTATTCGGTCTAGCTGGGAGAGGACCTTGTGTCATATAACCCATTCCGAATAATGATACGTCTTATGGATCACATTAAAAACCGATGGTGAAGACCGGGTATTTGTGAGAATGATAGGATAACCTATCGATTGACTCTGCACTGAGTTGCTCCAGTATAGAGTTCTCCCTAAGTGATGGGAAGTCCGATCGGGATTGTGAATACCCGGATTTGCAAGGGCTTCTTCGGAAGTGCCTTCGGTTCTGTTCGAATCCAGGACAGACTTGTATGGTTGTATGTCTGACACTACATTTTGAGATATAAAACAGATTTCTTTCAAATATATATCTGTTGGTGACGGAGAATTTATTCTCTTATCTTAACACCCTTCTCTGAGACGTATGAGCTCAGAGGTTATGTAATTGAAGGTTATCAGCGATATATTCTAAATCTGGTAGTGTGACATGCTAAGTGATATTGTGTGTTGATGATCATTTGTTGATCATTTGTGATCAGAGCATGGATTCTGTATGAAGCGTAGCTTTGTGGACGAGACTGCATCAGGACCTGGCACCCTGGAAATGGTCGAAATAGGAAAGATGCGACAAGGTTATGAGGGTCGTGCCCTTTAGGGTGTGTCATTCCTTTCTGGTAAAGGGTGGTATCATAGTATGGAGCCCAGATATTTACCTATGTGGTGGGCTTCAATCTCATTTCTGTGTGGTTGTTGCTTTGTAATTTAGAGGCGCCTTGGATAAAGGTCCCAAAGGAACGGGGGGTGGCATGCTCGAGAAGTAGTTACCTAGTTACAGAGGTAACCCGGCCTTGTGTTGGCAGAGATCCGGTTAGGTTCTCGGGACGTCCCGCCAGAGGCGTATCCATGGACAGTGGGAAGTTCCTTAGCCCGATCATTTGTTGGAAAATCCAAACAAAACAATACGAGCCTTGTACAGTTTTAGTTGTATAACCTGCCTCCTCAGGAGGTAGCTATAGCAGGCATAATATAATGGTACATATGCTGGCTAAGATTAATATTATACTTTTGAAATGTTTTCTGCACTGTGCACTTATAATAATAATATCAATGAAATTTTCTCGTATCAAGCATGTTTGACTATCATAAAGAGAAATCTCCTCCAATTCTGAGTTTGCATGGTGTGTGTGGCGGGAGGCCTTATCGTAGTTTCATTTTCCAAAAGAAAAGCATTGCAAATTTATTTAAATTCTTCTATTGTTTGTATTAAAGACCAAACTGTTTTGTTACTCATACCAGTCCCATGACTGACTCGAAGTTTATTGTTCCTTTCCTAAACCCTGGGTGCCCACTATTTTTCCACATGGGCAGTCTAGAGTTGGGTTTTTCAGATAGTCAGGTTTAGTAGATAATCAGAAGTTAGTCCAGTCTTTGGATCAGGACGACACTTGCTTGTCTAGGTGACACGTGATGTTGGTTCGAGCTAGCTTTGGATTGGAGCATTGGATTTGGGGATGCATTCTACCGAAGATATTTTTTCCGCTGCTGGTGTTATCTATTTTCTTTTCGCTGTGTCTTGTATCTCTGATAGCATTGACATCTATTGTATCATTCTGTTGTATCATATTATATCAGATATTGTATCGGTCATTTCATCAATGTTATATATATTAATATTTATTTCTTCCGCTGTGTTGTTGTACTTAATGGTGTTATAAGCTCCGGCGCACCAGATTCGACGTTTGGATCTGCGGCATTTGAATAGGAGTGTCGTATTCGGTGCCGATTTTCAAAGATTGAGTCAGGATCGCTACATTTGGTATCAAAGCTGAGGGTTAAAACTTTAGCTCAGGAGTATAAAACATTAAGTAGCTCATTAGAGATAGGGTAAAGTATACCCTAGAATGAGTATCCCTAAGATATTCGTTCGAATGCCTCAGTAAATTCTCTTACTATCCGCCGATAGTGAGTATGAGTGCATGAAGAGAACGAGATAGGGGACAGGGGAGTACCACTATAAATGGTCAATACCCTGCAATAGCCGAAACAATTTTCTCTATCAATATCCTTTGATTCGTTTCAAAATTCTTTTGATATCTTCATAGCAGCTACAAGGAGAAGCTTCAATGTGATGGTGGCCCTACGTATCGTTGTAGGAAATCCTTACTTCGTATCTTCATTGGTTTCTTATCAGCTTTTCGATCTAAACTTTAATTAATTTGAAATCTGGAATTGAAAATTCTAAATAAATTGAGTTAAATTGGTTAATAGAATATAGAGCTAAATTTGAATTGTATCAATAAAACGATGTCGGTTGAAACCAAATTTGAAATTTCTATTGTAATTTATTGTGTATATCAAAGTCCGAAGAGGGACAAGTTATATATACTTTGGAGTATTCCGACCTAAGTTGGAATCCATACCTAGTGTTTGAGAAATTATAGAAGATTGAATCCATATATCAATTTCTTTTGTTCAGTATCTCTTTTCAATTCTTCGATGGTTCCTGGTAGATCTAGGAAGACGATTGGATGTATTTGCATGGGACATAAACTCCAAATGGGTCAAAATTATTTGTTTGGATGAATTGGTTGCTTTGGTTGCTACTGTTGATAGATATAATTCAGTTCTATACTAAAAGTTTTGAAATTGTATCCATATATCTGTCTATTTTTTTGGGTCCGGATATATTCTACGAATGGTCAGTTATCCCTTCGGACTAACCAGTGCCCTGCATATTTCGTAGATTTGATGACCCGAGTATCCTATGTAGTATTGAATGAGTTTGTTCTCATATTGTTGATATTCAGATTTGGTGAGCCAAATACAGAATAGATATCCAGTTTGGCTTGGAAAACTGTTTCTCTATCTTTGTGTATCTATCTTTGTTGTTTTCGTGTCTACAAATTTCGGGGACGAAATTTCTTTAAGGGGAGAATCTGTAACGATCCCGGATTTTGACTAAATTTCAATTGATAATTAATTTAATTTTTTGAATAAAAATTGTGAATTAATTGATAAATTAATTTGATTTTCTCTAAATTCGAATAAAACGTGTGTTTATTTTATTAGAGTTAAAAAAATTAAAATATTTAAGTTGGAAATAGAAAGTATATATAAGATAAATTATAGAATATAAGGTAAACACATTAGTTAAAATTTTAACAACGTATTAAAAATAGAAATATAAATATATAAATCGACAAATTCTAATATCATGTTAACTATAGGATTTTATTACAAAGAAACAAGGCTAAAGAAAAGAAAATATAAGTAAATACATTAGCTAAATTGTAACGACCCAGGATTTTTATTAATTAAAATTTGGATATTTGATTAATTTTAAATATTAATAAGTGGAATTTATAAGTCGAATAAATTTTATTCGAATAATTGGATTTAATTGAATAATTAAATCGATAATTTAATATGTGAAATTATGGAAATAATTGAAAATAGGGTTAAATATGATTTAAAATGATTTGTAAAATTTTATTTTATCATATTGAAGTTAGAATGATATTTTAGAACTTTTAAAATCGAATTAAGAGTTAATTTGTGAAAATTGAATATTTTAATATTTAATCGACTAGTGAAATAGCCAATTTTTGAACAATCTCAGAATTGGACGAAACTAGTTCCATTGGATCCGTAATAGTTTGTTATTACCGGATTTCAATTTTCGTAGCAATCGGAGTTATCGTTTGATCGTGGCAGCTCGAAACGCATCGAAATTATTTTAATTTTAATTCGGCGAGTTAAAATAGTCATTTTTCAAAAAGTCTCGGATTTCGACGAAACTAGTTTCATCGGATCCGTAATGTGATATTATTGTAAGGTTTCAAATTTCATGTCAATTGGATTTACCGTTTGTCCGGTGCAAATTAAAACGCCTAGAAAATCGTTTAAATCGGTTTAATTCAAATTGAACGTTTATTGCCATAACTCGCACAGATGTCTGAATTAGCTTCCGAAACCTGTTCCATTGTGTCCGGAACGCGGGGTAAACCCCAGAAACGCTAGTTACGGCGCGTAAATCGGAGATTGGAATTTCCGGAATGAATAGTGTCGTTCGTTTTTCTATAAATAGACCAACCTTTCACAAATTATAAAAAATTTAAAACCCTAAACCTAATAAGCTGCAGCCGCCACCATTGTTATGAAGGGCCGAAATTGTCTCCCTTTCTCCCATCAATCTCTCCCAATCCGCTCAATGATTTCGAAAACTTTCAACAGCAATATTGTAGAGCGAAGTGAGAGCTTTAATTTCATACGGATATGATCGTAAATGGAGCAACGTAGAGAGAGATAATTGGCTGCATTTGGGGCCGTTTGCACACGCATTTCGAGCGTAAGGGGGTGGCCGAGTTGGCCTATGCTCTGGCCGAGCATGGAGGTTGGGTCGGCCTTCGACGTGGAGGTGCCTGATCAAATTTCTATCGAGCGAGGAAGTTGCAAAAATAAACCCTAATTAGCATTCATGGGTTTAGTGTGCGTGCTTATTTCCTGTAGAAGAGAACGTGAACGTGGAAGATGACCAAGTGCGGCTGTGATGAAGGGTGATGGGATCCGACGGCCTGAATTTACTTAGGTTTATAAATAATTTAATTTTGTTGTAAATTTAGTTATAAAAATTCGTATAAACTTTGAAATTGCATATCTTTTTCATACGAGGTCGAAAACGCACGAAACCAGTTGCGTTGGAATCGTATGGATGAGTACTACGCGATGAAATTGGATTGGAGTCGTTTGGAGTTGGTGAGAATTTCGGGTAAAATTAAACGTCCGTTTAATTTTATTCGAAATAAATCGCTAAAGCGAAATTGAAATCAAGGTGAGAACTTCTCACTCAATCGAATCAGTTTCGATTTTTATTTTAAATAGTTAGATTTAAAATACTTGAATGCATGTTTGAATGATGATTGATATCTATTGATTGTTAAAATAGACATTATGCGCCGTTAGTAAGCGGATGTTATTTATTAAAAACATATACCGCGAATATTTCATAAACTATGAAATTGGTATTGTATATAATAACAATATATATATATATTGGCATATGTATATATTGCAGTTATTGATTTCCCGCATTGTATAGCGGATGAGACCCTATTGCGCCGTCTATTAAGCGGATAATATTTTAAATCCCATATACCGCGATAATTCCGTACTCGAGCGGAATTGGTATTGTGCTAATGTTTTTGGATGCAGTTAACAGGTTGGGGGGATCCAACTTGATTCCTCAACAGTATTTATTTGATTATGGATATTTTGATATTCGTTGATTATCATATCGATATATGATGTCATTGTAGTTGCGATTGACTATTTGGTGTGTAGTATCATTGGACCAAGTTTTGGAATTTTAAAATGATTTTTAAAGTGATTTTTGAAAGTATACGTTATAAAATATTTTTGGAATTGATTCATTTTAAATAAATAACGATATAACTTTTAATGTTATAAAAATTATGGTTTTTTAGAAATATAGTTAAAGGTTGATTTTTGAAAATATGGGGTTAATGATTTTATAAAATAGTTAAATTGGGATTTTAGAATTTATTGTGAAAAGTTTAAATATAGGATTTATAAAATTTGATTATTTTATAAATCAGGAATGATGGAATTTCAAAGAAATTTAAAGATGTTTTAAAATTATAGTATAAATTGATTTATATAAAAGATTTATAAATTGATATTTATAAATTAAAATATTGGAATTATAAAACGAGTTTTTATAAGTGTTAGAATGAATTGTGAATGAATTTCATAAATGAATGAGATTTATAAAATTATAAACGGTGAAAATATAAATGGAATTTTATAAGCAGTAGGTTTATAAAATTTGTAAAGATTTGAAGAATAGATTTGGTTAAATAAATGAATCTTATAAGTTATAAGATTTATAATTTGGAAAGTCTTTAAAAGAGCGATTTTGTAAAATAATCGTTTTATAAGCATTTAACTTATAATGTGAACTTTTGGTTTATAATTGAGTTATAAATTGAATAGGTTAATAAAGGAATTTATAAAAGGAAGTTGTTATAAAATAAATAGAAATGGAGTTTATAAACGTTGTTTTATAAATTCGCAAACGACTTATTTTGATAAGTAAATTGTTGAAACCTATTAATGGGGTTATATTCACATTTTTGACTGTGAATAATCCTTTGAAATAAAATGAATAGAAGTGATGAAAGTTGTTAACGTAGTATATTCACGTTCTTGAATAGTGAATAATATGTTAAAGAAAATGTTTAGGGTGTGATATTTTAAACAAAATAAAAAGGATCTAACGATGTTTTAAAATGTGTTGAGATTCAAAACCATAGATTTCAACATTTATTGTTGAAATAGATGTTTTCGAGAAATAAAAGGAAATGGTGGACTATAACACTATTGTTATAGTAAATGATTTCCGAAAGGAAATGTTTTGTATAGTATTGGGATTTATATATCTATTTTAATGTCGAATCCCTATACTAGTGATTTTGGGTTGTCGTAACGATTTACGTAACATTCGTTTTAGCCCAAATAAATATGTCTAAGAGAATGATTTCCTTAAAGAATGAAATATATACTTAACTTTGATTGAAGTATATTGAATATTTTCCAAGTGTTGAAAATAAATGGATTGAGAATTACTTAATAAGTAAATATGGAAATGTTTTCCAATATAAAGTGAATATTAGAGAATTTATCTTTTTGAAGATAAATTGAAATGAATAATTGAAATCGTATATGCATGGATATTTTGGAATGAAAATTGATTGTATATGGAGATTTATAAAAGAAAGTGGAATTCGTTTAAAAATAAATATTGATTTATTTTTGAAGTGTGAAAATTATATATCTAGTAAAGATATTTTTGGGAAATAAATAATTTGGAAAATTATTTGGAATCTGGTGATGTTGTGCATATCCATTGATATCAATAATTACCTTTGAAAGGTATTTGTTGTGATTTGCTTGAATTTGAATGCTACACTTATTTTTAAATTATTGCGCTCGTTATTCGGATTACCCATTCCGAATAGTGATACGACGTAATGGATAGCATTGAAGATCGGTGTTGAAGACCCGGTATTTGCGGGAGCGATAGGATGACCTGTCGATTGACTCTACACCGAGTTGCTCCGGTATAGAGTTCTCCATATGTGATGGGAAATCCGATCAGGATTGTGGATATCCGGATTGCAAGGACTTCTTTGTAAGTGCCTTCGGTTCTGTTCGATCCCGGAACAGACTTGTATGGGTTGTATGTCTGACATTACAAATTGAGATATAAAGCAGATTTCTTTCAAATATATTTCTGTTGGTGGCGGAGAATTTATTCTTTTAGCTTAACACCCTTCTCTGAGACGTACGAGCTCAGAGGTTATGTAGTTGAATGTTATCAGCGATATATTCCCAATTTGGTAATGTGACATGCTGAGTGTTGCTGTGAAATGATCATTGTGTTGATTATTTGTGATAGGATCATTTATTTGATCGTCTATCTTGGTGATCATTTCTATGATCATTTGTTGACCCAAAGCATGGCTTTTGTATAAAGTATGTTTTTGTGGACGTGACTTCGTCGAGCCTCACACCTCGGGAATGGTCAAAACAGGAAAGATGCGGCAAGCTTATGAGGGGTAGCGCCCTTTAGGGTATGTGCATTTCCTTCTGGAAAAGGGTGGTATCATGGTATGGAGCCCAGATACTTACTCATGTTGAAAACACTTTATGATTGTGTGAATTGATTACGAGCGCTCGGTTAAAGGTCCCAAAGGACCGGGGGATGGCATACTCGGTCAGTTGTTACTCAGTTAGGGTTAACCCGGCCTTGTGTTGGTAGAGATCCGGTTTGGTTCTCGGGGATGTTCATCCAGAGGCGTTCTCATGTGGCAATGGGAAGTTCCTTGGCCTGATCATTCGTTGGAAATCCAAAGAAACAATACGATCTTGTACGGTTTTAGTTGTATAACCTGCCATGGAATGTGGCGGTAACCTGCTATTGAACATGGTAGCTATAGTAGGCATAAGTGCGGAATGCCTATGCTGGCTAAGATTTATATCTTTATTTTCGAAATGATTTTCTCTACACTATGCACTAGTAATAATATCAAATGTCTTTTTAATGCGTATCAAGCATCTTTGACTATCATAAGGAGAAATCTCCTCCGATTCTGCGTTTGCATTGTGTGTGTGTGCGGGAGGCCTTATGGTAGTCTCATTTTTAAAAGCATTGCGAATTGACTTTAAAAATATTCCTCTATTTTGTTTTCAAAGATAAATAAACTGTTTTGAGTTCTCACACCAGTCACATGACTGACTCGGAGTTTATTGTTTTCCTTCTTAAACTCTGGGTGCCCACCAATTTCCACACGGGCAGTCAAGAGTTAGGTTTATCAGGATATTCTGGATATTCAGGAGTTGCTGGAGGCAAGCTAGATGGCATGGCGTATTACTTGTTATATAGTATTTCTTTTCCGCTGCATTGTTTGAGGTTGTTTGTTGTTGTACACTCCGATGATGATGTAATGTAATGTAATGAGTAAAATGTAATAACTGATATAGTTCTTTGTTTAAAGATTATTCATTTATCTATTATATGTTGTTCCGCTGCGATTGTGAGATTCTGATGTTGTTCTGTTGTTTTCTTTCTGTCCCGTCGTATTTTCTTTTCTTTCTATTTCCTATCTCCTTCTGCCTTGTTATTCTTTTTCTTCTTTTAAAAAAACCCTAAGGGTTCGTATTTTCGTTCATCTTGAGTTAATCACTGGAGATTAGTGTCTATTCAAGGAGTACGGATTTGCGGGTCTTTACATCTGGTATCAAAGCATATGGTTAAGCGACAACCATGGTTCTGTTGGGTATTACTCATTAGAGATAGAGTCAGCAGTACTCTAGAATGAGTTTGAGTGTAATAATAGCTATGAGTGCGTATTTGTTAGTGAATATATAAAATTGTTTTATATTATGATGATTGGTTTATTGAGTGGTATATGAACCTTCGTCTGCACGGTCTCGACAACTATGCCGAAGGGGTTTATAAACACTTGAATAGAACAATTCGGCATAATATTGTTTTGAAATTGGGTAAATGAAATAATTTTACCTTGATTATATTTTTTTTATATATAAAGAAATAATTTTTCAGAATAATTAAAGTGTATATAAGTTGATTGTTTAGTTGTTTGAATAATCTAAGCAAAAGAATTATAAGAATTGAATTATAATTAAAGTGATTTACAATTGTGAAATAAACTTATATATATAAGAAGTGAAACTATATGAATATATTTATGAATTGAGTTGAAAAAAAATGAATTTAAAGTTAAATGGAAATTTACTTTAGAATTGGAATCTGAATTGATTTATAAGTTGGAATTTAAGTTATGTAAAACCAAGTGATGTTTGTAAAATGGAGTATGACTTAAGAGATGTTAAATGAAGTTGATATTGGTATCAAAGTAAATTATTAAAGTTAAGTGATAGAAATGAACTTAAGTTATGTAAATGAAATTCAACTTGAAATGGTTAAATGAATTACCAATTGAATTGAATTAATGGATTGAATGTTAATCAATTAAATGTGAATTAAGTTGATATGAAATAATGAATGTAAGTGTTAATTCATTAAAATCTAATGTTATTGAAAGTTGAATAGTTGAATGAAAATCAATTTAATTAAACCAATTGAAAGCAAAGGAATTTGGTTGTAATTGATATACATTGGTTGTTATATGATTGTTAGTTGATTGTATATAATTCATTAAGTATTAATGAAAATTGGAAGCTAAAATAATTGAAATTCAATTGGAAGTTAAGTGAATCTTAAGTAGAATTGAATTTGATTTGGAAGTGAACCAACTTGAATATGAATTAGTGAATATAAACTAATTGAAATTGAATGTTAGTAAAAATATCCACTGTTAATGAATCAAATGTGATTTAAATTGAAAACCCAATTCATTGAATATTGATGAGAATATGAATGAATATTAGATGGATGATAGTTGGTTGATGGTTGAATATATTGCTTTTACTGCATTTGCTATGTTGACATATATAGTTATTATGTTGCTATATGTTGTATATCGATACTATTGTCTATATACATGTTTCTCATGTTGTTGTTGAGTGTTTAGTAGGTGCGGATTGCGGTTGCTTCGCATTTGGAGCTCGCTTTCGCGCTATATTAGCCGTATATGCTCGCTAATAAAATATAAGATACATATCTCGGATTAAATACCGTACTTTTATACTTTTTTCCCTGCGGGATGCCTCATTACTTGATGAGATGTATATTTGTGATATATGTACTGTCATTTTTTTTCGGATCGAGCCGCGCAAAGGAGACTATGGCGAATTTTTCCGAAAATTTAAGGCGTTAGAATAATTTTGAAAAAAATTGGAAATTTTTTGAAAACTTTAACTTTGATTTGGAATTGAAAGTTAAACAATAGTAGTTTTTTTTGAAAAGATAACTAAGTATGATTTGAAAACTTAGTAAAGTTATTGTAAGAAGTTTAACTATGGATTTTTGGAAAATTAATAGATTCTATAACTTTTCTTACTTGTTAATTTCGAGGACGAAATTCTTTTAAGGGGGGAAGTATGTAACGACCCAGGATTTTTATTAATTAAAATTTGGATATTTGATTAATTTTAAATATTAATAAGTGGAATTTATAAGTCGAATAAATTTTATTCGAATAATTGGATTTAATTGAATAATTAAATCGATAATTTAATATGTGAAATTATGGAAATAATTGAAAATAGGGTTAAATATGATTTAAAATGATTTGTAAAATTTTATTTTATCATATTGAAGTTAGAATGATATTTTATAACTTTTAAAATCGAATTAAGAGTTAATTTGTGAAAATTGAATATTTTAATATTTAATCGACTAGTGAAATAGCCAATTTTTGAACAGTATCAGAATTGGACGAAACTAGTTCCATTGGATCCGTAATAGTTTGTTATTACCGGATTTCAATTTTCGTAGCAATCGGAGTTATCGTTTGATCGTGGCAGCTCGAAACGCATCGAAATTATTTTAATTTTAATTCGGCGAGTTAAAATAGTCATTTTTCAAAAAGTCTCGGATTTCGACGAAACTAGTTTCATCGGATCCGTAATGTGATATTATTGTAAGGTTTCAAATTTCATGTCAATTGGATTTACCGTTTGTCCGGTGCAAATTAAAACGCATAGAAAATCGTTTAAATCGGTTTAATTCAAATTGAACGTTTATTGCCATAACTCGCACAGATGTCCGAATTAGCTTCCGAAACCTGTTCCATTGTGTCCGGAACGTGGGGTAAACCCCAGAAACGCTGGTTACGGCGCGTAAATCGGAGTTCGGAATTTCCGGAATGAATAGTGTCGTTCGTTTTTCTATAAATAGACCAACCTTTCACAAATTATAAAAAATTTAAAACCCTAAACCTAATAAAATGCAACCGCCACCATTGTTATCAAGGGCCGAAATTGTAACGTCCCAATATTTTCAACCATTCGCATCCGCACATTGTCGGACTTGAATTGTTCAAAATACTGCGTTGTAGAATAAATTTGGCAAAACTCAGAATATACAATAAATAGATCACAGAATCACATACACAGATATCAGAATCTCGCAGCGGAAATTAAAAATTTAGTGGTTCATGAAGCCACTGATATAACTTCAACAAAACAGAACTTACATTGTCTATAATCCTCAATACAAATTTTAAGACATAAATAGAGATAGAGTCTTCAAAGTCTTGAATTCCAGAAAAGATAAAGGCTGAAACAACTTCCAGCAGCGCGAATGATCTACTGAGTGTCCTAGCTACGGAGAAGAAATTGAAGCTGCAACTCAGGCTGACCCGAGCGTAAAAATAAAACATAACACTCGAGTCAGGACATACATACTTATATAATGTAAGCTAATTCAAGTGTACTGTAATATAGAGCAAGTAACTTAAAGGATGCTTGGGACCGCCCATCCTCTAAGGATCCGTCAAACTATTTACTATGTAGTATATTGCGCTATTATACTAGTGTCTATTTATAAAATAAACTTACTTTTTAATAGCGTTAAGGGGTTACCCATATAGCCCTTAACACGTAATAGTCCCAGTAGTCCATCCAATATCATAGTCCCTCCTGATCGGGAAGCCACTAGAGGATACCACACGGGCTACGGGAGAAAACCAAACTCGTACAAGGCGCGATAGGGTAGGTGACACGGCACAACTAGGCAATGCCAGGGTAGATATACCAATTGCTATCCAGGCTGATGGTAACGCGCAGCGCGCAGCTGCCGCCCACCTCGAACTAACTCCCCAAAATCAAAATATAGAAGTGGCCACTGAATCAATCCAAGATCATAGTATAATATCGAAGAGGAGCGTCCGATCAGAGGAATGACCTCATTGGCCTGGAATTGCTCCTGTTTTAGCCACCTTATGCCAACTCACGGGAGTCGGGTCCACGTATTTACCTTACAGGAAACGCCACCACCGACCTACTTCATTCTGGAATCTCCACCGCGTACACGGTTGGTCAAAGTGGTTTTCGGTATCGACAGAGAGTATGTCCATATCCGATCCCGGTCTCTTTGCCAACCCATCGTTATTATAACCCGTGGTCATTTAAAAACAATTTATACTTTAAAACCAGTATAAACATTTCCATTTCAAAACTATAAATACGATATCATTTAAAACCCAAAACAACATGATATCGTTATATTCAAATATAATTCTTTTCCAAAACCATACTGCTTAAAATTGATAATATCTGGAAACCAAATATTTGAATTATACCTTTAAACCATAATATATTGGAAATTTTTCTTTAAAAAAACATAACTCCCAAAACACAAATGGTTTGGATATAAATGGTTTAACTTTATGGTTACTTTGTAAAGAAGATAATTTACATAGCTTTACAAATATATTTCTTTATTTTAAACCATAATTTAAATATCACTTCATGTTCCCAAGACCATTTCAATTCCTATATATATATCCAATTGGAGTATTAATATTCAAAACTAAGGTTGGATATTTTTCTTTCAACAAATTAGTGTTTATTATTTCGTCTTGAATATTCCCATAAATTCCATAGATAAAACTCCAAAATTATGCCATTAAATAATTTCAAAATTTACTTAACACTAGAATGTTCATCTTAAATTTATTAAGAAAAATCCAGTTATAAATCTCATATCTTAAAGGTCTCCAAAACTTAAACATAAATATAATTTATCAAATTCCTTAAATTTCAAAACAATCAAATTCCAGATTCTATAGCACTTAGGAAATGCTACCTAAAGTTACGGGTAAAACTAGTCCAATTTCAAAAGACAGCATTTAAATGCTTTAGTAGATTGTTTAACTTAATAAATATTTCCAAATATAACTTATATATATATTTCTTAACTGAAATCTTATCCTTTCAAAAATCCAGAATTTCCAAAATAAGTTATATTCCAAAATTTTATTCAAATATTTATTTATTTATTTATTAACATTTATAACTCATTCAAAATCAATATAAAATCCTTTAAAGATATTAAATCAAATATTTAACTTCCAAAATAATTTTAAATATTTCAGAAAATATTATAAGGACCACGGGCCTGTATATAGTTTTCTAGCCTAGGTCAAGTGATACGGATTTATATCATTTCAATCCGTAATTTACAAACCCCGGGTTCTATCATTTCAAACCCGCAATCCCAAGTTAACAGTTAAACAGTTAACATAATAATAGCACAGTAATCATCATTTAGGCCTATCATTTCGGCCCACAACAATCTAAATTTAACAGGGAACTTGCAGTGGTGATTTAAGCAGTAAATAAACAATAATATAATATAACTGCAGAAATAATACAACAGATAATAACTGATGAGGTGTCAATTTAAATGGGATTCATCATTCTACGTTATACTACAGACGGATAATATTTAAATAAAATTTTTACACATACACTTGCGATAATTCACAAAATATATGTACATATGTCTGGTGAGAAATACTCACCTTAAACGCTGCAGTGGATCTAAATCAAACACGGTATCTACTTCGGAAAAAAAAAACGGAAAGCACGATCAAACTTCGGCGGATGCAAAGCCTTGACTTAAATCTATAAGATCCAAATACCAAGTATGCGAATTTAAAAATTACGGTCAAAGCAAAATTTCAGAACAACTGGAACGAATAGAATAAAAGAAATTTAGTTCAACTTGCTCGACTACTACAACCCGCTAACCGTCTCAACATATCCTAGGCCCATACTTCAACCGTACGCATGCATAAAATAAATTGAATAAATTGCAAAATAAATTGCAAATTTAATACAATTGATTGAATAAAAAGATGTTATGCACCCAAACAAAACAAATACATGTTTAGACATTATTAAATTATTTCTCACATTTTTAATCATATTTATCATGATCAATTATTTTCATTCTCATATATATTTATTTAAATAAAATGACAATATTGGCAACAAACACAATACTGTTCAAATTATTCGATTTAATCAAATGTAGCCACTAACTACATTCGAATTCATTAAATAATACTTTATTTCACATACATGTTCATCATGTTTAGGCAAATTATTTCTTCTTTTACTTTTATTATTAAACATTAAAAGGTGATTATTGGTATACATCACCAATATCCTTTTATTAACCATAATAAATACAATCCATTGATATTTATCCACCCAAATTCTCAAATAAGTAGTTAAATTTATTTTTAACCATCTTAAATTTATTTCAACCATTAAAAATTGAAATAAATGTCATTTTATTATATTCACCCAAGATTTATTCATACAATATTGTTTATTTGAATTAAACAACATTTCATATCATTTTCTCCTTATCAATTTATCTTCTCCATTATTAAATTGTAATTCCTTTTTTTTTTTTCTATGCCTTCCTCTTCAAACTGCACTTATCCAAATCCACAATACCACTAACTACATCATAACTACACTAATTCCATAGTCTAGCTTCCTACAATCAATTTATATCATTTCTTCCAGCCTACTACTAACAAAGTTCTATATGTATTTATAAATGGCACGGCATGATGGGGAAGTAGCCGAGCAAGGAAATCAGAGAACACAAGAAGGAGGAAGGAAAATTGGAAGAAGCAAAGAAATAAACAATGCAAATTATTTACCTGATAGAAGCTTGTACCAGAGAGGGACAAACAAGGAGATATGAAAACTTATGTGAATGAGGCAAAGTATTTATAGATAAACTTGCGAAATAAAAAGGGGAGATAAATAGGCAGGTCTGAAAACGTAAGAAATAAATGCAAGCGTTGATTTTTGAGTGCATGCGTTTAGGCAAGAGATTTATTTCCAGTTCTTCTTGTTTGAACGCTACACGAAAATTGTGATAAATGCATGCGTTGATTTCTCTTTCCAGTTTTATGTTTGAACGATATCACTCTTTTGGATTTTTTTTTTTTTTAGATAGCTTGCATGATTTATACCAGTTATAATCTAAATTTAAAGCATGCGTTACTGCAAATTTGAACAGATTTGATTGAGGAAGCAAAACTTGAGCTCTTGCGTGATTTATGGTAAGCAATGAAAAAGCTTTTAACTGAAAAGGCAAAAGTAATAAATGCTTACATAAATATTTACTTGATCAATGGTTCGAAAAATTTATTTATTGCAAAACAAACGCAGTGGAAACAGAGAGATATAATGGGTATGCGAAAATTTGCAAAGATAGGCAAGATTAAATTTTGAATGCATTTAATTTAGGTGAGAGGAAAAATGGCAATTGGAAGAGTTGATATTTTTGTGGATAAGGCTGCGTGAATAAATGAATACAGTGACATGCTCAAGAAACAAATGGTAAGAGGCAAATGTCAAAATGTTAAAAGAATAAAATTTTGTGTCACGTGCAAAGGAAGGCAAATTTGATTTCCATATTCTTCTAATCAATTAATTCCCCTTTAATTGCCTTTAATTGATTTCAATTGATTACCTTATCCCTTTTAATTACCCTCCTTAATTGATTTCAATTAATTACCATATTACCAATTAATTATCCTCCTTTAATTACATACTCAAATTTGGTTACTAACTTAATTAGTTAATTAACCCTTTTTGTTAATTATCAATCCTGCGACGTCTCACATTAATCCGTCCGCTTTGTAGGCACTGGTAGCCGGACTGGTTACACGGGCAGATTTCTCCTACAAAATGGGGATTAACCTCGTGTCCTCATGCCATTAACCAAAAGAATTAACTTATTTATCTTTCATCAATTTTATTAATTTGCATTAATTATTCAATAAATTAATTCTGGTCAACTACTGAAATTTTACAATTAATTTCTCTATTAATTGTCATAAATTTCTTTTTGAAATATCTATTAATTGTCATTAACTCCATTTTAAAATATCCGTATGTGCCTTTATTCAAGTTTTGAATTGCTAACTAGGAATAAGGTAGATTTATCAAATAAATTGATTGTAAGTTTCATTGTTTTAAATTGCTTAACAATGTTCACTGCTAACATAATTAATATGTCAAAATTGAGAATATTCCACCAACATGATTTGCATGTCATAACCTACCAAATTAACATAATTAATTAACTACTTTAATATGTTACAAATTTTCTCCTTTTCATTATTTTTAGGGAATGGGTATAACAACAGATATTATGATAATATCCAAAACATTTAGTTACCACTCACTTCATTATACATTATAAAAATTTCCTTTTTTTTTTCTTCTTAAATTTAGTTACAAAAATCATATTAAATTAACGAGTTTAATTCTCTAAATTAAATATTTAAACAATATTGGTAAACACAATTTATATAAATTATATTTCTAAAAACAAAAAAATTAAAAGAAATAAATAGCTAAAAACTAGGGCTGTTACAGAAATTGTCTCCCTTTCTCCCCTCAATCTCTCCCAATCCACTCAATGATTTCGAAAATTTTCAACAGCAATATTGTAGAGCGAAGTGAGAGCTTTAATTTCATACGGATATGATCGTAAATGGAGCAACGTAGAGAGAGATAATTGGCCGCGTTTGGGGCCGTTTGCGCACGCATTTCGAGCGTAAAGGGGTGGTCGAGTTGGCCTATGCTCTGGCTGAGCATGGAGGTTGGGTCGGCCTTCGACGTGGAGGTGCCTGATCAAATTTCTATCGAGTGAGGAAGTTGCAAAAATAAACCCTAATTAGCATTCATGGGTTTAGTGTGCGTGCTTATTTCCTGTAGAAGAGAACGTGAACGTGGAAGATGACCAAGTGCGGCCGTGATGAAGGGTGATGGGATCCTACGGCCTGAATTTACTTAGGTTTATAAATAATTTAATTATGTTGTAAATTTAGTTATAAAAATTCGTATAAACTTTGAAATTGCATATCTTTTTCATACGAGGTCGAAAACGCGCGAAACCAGTTGCGTTGGAATCGTATGGACGAGTACTACGCGATGGAATTGGATTGGAGTCGTTTGGAGTTAGTGAGAATTTCGGGTAAAATTAAACGTCCGTTTAATTTTATTCGAAATAAATCGCTAAAGCGGAATTGAAATCAAGGTGAGAACTTCTCACTCAATCGAATCAGTTTCGATTTTTATTTTAAATAGTTAGATTTAAAATACTTGAATGCATGTTTGAATGATGATTGATATCTATTGATTGTTAAAATAGACATTATGCGCCGTTAGTAAGCGGATGTTATTTATTAAAAACATATACCGCGAATATTTCATAAACAATGAAATTGGTATTATATATAATAACAATATATATATATTGGCATATGTATATATTGCAGTTATTGATTTCCCGCATTGTATAGCGGATGAGACCCTATTGCGCCGTCTATTAAGCGGATAATATTTTAAATCCCATATACCGCGATAATTCCATACTGGAGCGGAATTGGTATTGTGCTAATGTTTTTGGATGCAGGAAACAGGTTGGGGGGATCCAACTGGATTCCTCAACAGTATTTATTTGATTATGGATATTTTGATATTCGTTGATTATTATATCGATATATGATGTCATTGTAGTCGTGATTGACTATTTGGTGTGTAGCATCATTGGACCAAGTTTTGGAATTTTAAAATGATTTTTAAAGTGATTTTTGAAAGTATACGTTGTAAAATATTTTTGGAATTGATTCATTTTAAATAAATAACGATATAACTTTTAATGTTATAAAAATTATGGTTTTTTAGAAATATAGTTAAAGGTTGATTTTTGAAAATATGGGGTTAATGATTTCATAAAATAGTTAAATTGGGATTTTAGAATTTATTGTGAAAAGTTTAAATATAGGATTTATAAAATTTGATTATTTTATAAATCAGGAATGATGGAATTTCAAAGAAATTTAAAGATGTTTTAAAATAATAGTATAAATTGATTTATATAAAAGATTTATAAATTGATATTTATAAATTAAAATATTGGAATTATAAAACGAGTTTTTATAAGTGTTAGAATGAATTGTGAATGAATTTCATAAATGAATGAGATTTATAGAATTATAAACGGTGAAAATATAAATGAAATTTTATAAGCAGTAGGTTTATAAAATTTGTAAAGATTTGAAGAATAGATTTGGTTAAATAAATGAATCTTATAAGTTATAAGATTTATAATTTGGAAAGTCTTTAAAAGAGCGATTTTGTAAAATAATCATTTTATAAGCATTTAACTTATAATGTGAACTTTTGGTTTATAATTGAGTTATAAATTGAATAGGTTAATAAAGGAATTTATAAAAGGAAGTTGTTATAAAATAAATAGAAATGGAGTTTATAAACGTTGTTTTATAAATTCACAAACGACTTATTTTGATAAGTAAATTGTTGAAACCTATTAATGGAGTTATATTCACATATTTGACTGTGAATAATCCTTTGAAATAAAATGAATAGAAGTGATGAAAGTTGTTAACGTAGTATATTCACGTTTTTGAATAGTGAATAATATGTTAAAGAAAATGTTTAGGGTGTAATATTTTAAACAAAATAAAAACGATCTAACGATGTTTTAAAATGTGTTGAGATTCAAAACCATAGATTTCAACATTTATTGTTGAAATAGATGTTTTCGAGAAATAAAAGGAAATGGTGGACTATAACACTATTGTTATAGTAAATGATTTTCGAAAGGAAATGTTTTGTATAGTATTGGGATTTATATATCTATTTTAATTTCGAATCCCTATACTAGTGATTTTGGGTTGTCGTAACGATGTTTTACGTAACATTCGTTTTAGCCCAAATAAATATGTTTAAGAGAATGATTTCCTTAAAGAATGAAATATATACTTAATTTCGATTGAAGTATATTGAATATTTTCCAAGTGTTGAAAATAAATGGATTGAGAATTACTTAATAAGTAAATATGGAAATGTTTTCCAATATAAAGTGAATATTAGAGAATTTATCTTTTTGAAGATAAATTGAAATGAATAATTGAAATCGTATATGCATGGATATTTTGGAATGAAAATTGATTGTATATGGAGATTTATAAAAGAAAGTGGAATTCGTTTAAAAATAAATATTGATTTATTTTTGAAGTGTGAAAATTATATATCTAGTAAAGATATTTTTGGGAAATAAATAATTTGGAAAATTATTTGGAATCTGGTGATGTTGTGCATATCCATTGATAGTTCAATAACCGACTATCAATAATTACCTTTGAAAGGTATTTGTTATGATTTGCTTGAATTTGAATGCTACACTTATTTTTAAATTATTGCGCTCGTTATTCGGATTACCCATTCCGAATAGTGATACGACGTAATGGATAGCATTGAAGATCGGTGTTGAAGACCCGGTATTTGCGAGAGCGATAGGATGACCTGTCGATTGACTCTGCACTGAGTTGCTCCGGTATAGAGTTCTCCATATGTGATGGGAAATCCGATCAGGATTGTGGATATCCGGATTGCAAGGACTTCTTTGTAAGTGCCTTCGGTTCTGTTCGATCCCGGAACAGACTTGTATGGATTGTATGTCTGACATTACAAATTGAGATATAAAGCAGATTTCTTTCAAATATATTTCTGTTGGTGGCGGAGTATTTATTCTTTTAGCTTAACACCCTTCTCTGAGACGTACGAGCTCAGAGGTTATGTAGTTGAATGTTATCAGCGATATATTCCCAATTTGGTAATGTGACATGCTGAGTGTTGCTGTGAAATGATCATTGTGTTGATTATTTGTGATAGGATCATTTATTTGATCGTCTATCTTAGTGATCATTTCTATGATCATTTGTTGACCCAAAGCATGGCTTTTGTATAAAGTATGTTTTTGTGGACGTGACTTCGTCGAGCCTCACACCTCGGGAATGGTCAAAACAGGAAAGATGCAGCAAGGTTATGAGGGGTAGCGCCCTTTAGGGTATGTGCATTTCCTTCTGGAAAAGGGTGGTATCATGGTATGGAGCCCAGATACTTACTCATGTTGAAAACACTTTATGATTGTGTGAATTGATTACGAGCGCTCGGTTAAAGGTCCCAAAGGACCGGGAGATGGCATACTCGGTCAGTTGTTACTCAGTTAGGGGTAACCCGGCCTTGTGTTGGTAGAGATCCGGTTTGGTTCTCGGGGACGTCCATCCAGAGGCGTTCTCATGTGGCAATGGGAAGTTCCTTGGCCTGATCATTCGTTGGAAATCCAAAGAAACAATACGATCTTTTACGGTTTTAGTTGTATAACCTGCCATAGAATGTGGCGGTAACCTGCTATTGAACATGGTAGCTATAGTTGGCATAAGTGCGGAATGCCTATGCTGGCTAAGATTTATATCTTTATTTTCGAAATGATTTTCTCTACACTATGCACTAGTAATAATATCAAATGTCTTTTTAATGCGTATCAAGCATCTTTGACTATCATAAGGAGAAATCTCCTCCGATTCTGCGTTTGCATTGTGTGTGTGTGCGGGAGGCCTTATGGTAGTCTCATTTTTAAAAGCATTGCGAATTGACTTTAAAAATATTCCTCTATTTTGTTTTCAAAGATAAATAAACTGTTTTGAGTTCTCACACCAGTCACATGACTGATTCGGAGTTTATTGTTTTCCTTCTTAAACTCTGGGTGCCCACCAATTTCCACACGGGCAGTCAAGAGTTAGGTTTATCAGGATATTTTGGATATTCAGGAGTTGCTGGAGGCAAGCTAGATGGCATGGCGTATTACTTGTTATATAGTATTTCTTTTCCGCTGCATTGTTTGAGGTTGTTTGTTGTTGTACACTCCGATGATGATGTAATGTAATGTAATGAGTAAAATGTAATAACTGATATAGTTTTTTGTTTAAAGATTATTCATTTATCTATTATATGTTGTTCCGCTGCGATTGTGAGATTCTGATGTTGTTCTGTTGTTTTCTTTCTGTCCCATCCTATTTTCTTTTCTTTCTATTTCCTATCTCCTTCTGCCTTGTTCTTCTTTTTCTTCTTTTAAAAAAACCCTAAGGGTTCGTATTTTCGTTCATCTTGAGTTAATCACTGGAGATTAGTGTCTATTCAAGGAGTACGGATTTGCGGGTCTTTACATAAATCTAACGACATGTTAACTAGAACTTCATTTAAATCACAAAGGCAAGTGAAAGAACATAGACAAAGTAAAATTAAAATAATATGTACACATGGAAACATAAAGTACTAAGCAATTAATGTTAGGATCTTTAGTACACAAAATATTTACATCAGCCGAAATAAGAAAATATCCTCTAGCCACCAAAGCTACATTTCAGCCAACAAAGAAGAAATATCTCTGATGTTTGGTACAACAATATAATTGTAACGACCCAGGATTTTTATTAATTAAAATTTGAATATTTAATTAATTTTAAATATTAATAAGTGAATTTATAAGTCGAATAAAATTTAATTTGAATAATTGGATTTAATTGAATAATTAAATCGATAATTTAATATGTTGAATTATGGAAATAATTGAAAATTGAGTTAAATATGATTGAAAATGATTTGTAAAATTTTATTTTATCATATTGAAGTTAGAACGATATTTTAGAACTTTTAAAATCGAATTAAAAGTTAATTTGTGAAAATTGAATATTTTAATATTAAAATCGACTAGTGAAAATAGTCAATTTTTGAACAGTCTCAGAATTGAACGAAACCAGTTCCATTGGATCCGTAATAGTTTGTTATTACCGGATTTCAATTTTCGTGTCAATCGGAGTTATCGTTTGATCGTAGCAGCTCGAAACGCATCGAATTATTTTTAATATTAATTTGGCGAGTTAAAATAGCCATTTTTCAAACTGTCTTGGATTTCGACGAAACCAGTTTCATCGGATCCGTAATGTGATATTATTGTATGGTTTCAAATTTCAAGTCAATTGGATTTACCGTTTTTCCGGTACAAATTAAAACGCCTAGAAAATCGTTTAAATCGGTTTAATTTAAATTGAACGTTTATTGCCATAACAACTCGCACAGATGACCGAATTAGCTTTCGAAACCTGTTCCATTGTGTCCGGAACGCGGGATAAACCCTAGGAACATCAGTTTCGGCGCGTAAATCGGAGTTCGGAATTCCCGGATGAATAGTATTCATAAATTCCCTATAAATAGCCCACCATCACAAATAAAAAAAAATATCAAAACCCTAATCTAAACGCAGCCTCCTCCCTCATATGAACGGCCAGAAAGTTGTTTCGTTCTTCCCCTCCAATCTCCAAATCCGTTCATTAATTCAAGAAACATTCTAAATGAAAGTTGTAGAGCACAACACGATCTTGATATCCAACGGCTATGATCGCGAATGGGTTAGTAGATTGATGGCAAATCTCGTACTAGTGTCGCACGTTCATTCTCGAACTGCGTGTGCATATGGTGGCCGAGCTCGAGGACCTTCCAGCCGAGCATGGTTCTCGCGTAGGCGGTCAATATGGAGCTTCCTGATCGTGTTTTCATGCATCGAGGTGGTTGCAAAAATCAAAACCTAAATTTGAGCTATGGGTTCATATGCGTATTACATCACCTGTAGAGGAATGAAGAAGAGAAGGGTAGGGAGTGACGGTCAAGATGCAAGGGGGAGAGATCCAAGGGTGATGATGAGTGTATGTTAAAATTAGTTAATTATGTTGTATAATTTAGTTATAAAAATCGTGTAATCTTTAAAAAAACATACCTTTTTCATACGAGGTCGAAAACGCGCGAAACCAGTTGCGTTGGAATCGTATGGACGAGCACTACGCGATGGAATTGGATTGGAGTCGTTTGGAGTTAGTGAGAATTTTGGGTAAAATTAAACGTCCGTTTAATTTTATTCGAAATAAATCGCTAAAACGAAATTGAAATCAAGGTGAGAACTTCTCACTCAATCGAACAGTTTCGATTTTTATTTTAAATAGTTAGATTTAAAATATTTGAATGCATGTTTGAATGATGATTGTTATCTATTGATTGTTAAAATAGACATTATGCGCCGTTAGTAAGCGGATGTTATTTATTAAAAACATATACCGCGAATATTTCATAAACAGTGAAATTGGTATTATATATGATAGCAATATATATATATATTGGCATATGTATATATTGGAGTTATTGATTTCCCGCATTTGTATAGCGGATGAGACCCTATTGCGCCGTCTATTAAGCGGATAATATTTTAAATCCCATTTACCGCGATAATTCCGTACTGGAGCGGAATTGGTATTGTGCTAATGTTTGTGGATGCAGAAAAACAGGTTGGAGGGATCCACCTGGATTCCTCAACAGTATTTATTTGAATTCAGATATTTTGATATTTGCTGGATTATCATATCGATATACGATATCGTTGTTGTCGTGATTGGCTATTTGGTATGTAGCATCATTGGACCAAATTTTGGAATTTTAAAAGGATTTCAAAGTGATTTTTGAAAGTATACGTTTATAAAATATTTTTGGAATTGATTCATTTTAAATGAATAAACGTTATAATTTTAATGTTATCAAAATTATGATTTTTGAGAAATATAGTTAAAAGTTGATTTTTGAAAATATGAGGCTAATGATTTTATAAAATAGTTTAATCGGGATTTTTGAAATTATTATAAAAAGTTGAAAATATAGGATTTATAAAATTTGATTATTTTATAAATCAAAATGGTGAAATTATAAAGGAGTTTAAAGATGTTTTAAAAGAATAGTATATATTGATTTATATAAGAAATTTCTAAATTGATATTTATAAATTAAAATATTTGAATTATAAAACGAGTTTTTATAAGTGTTAGAATGAATTGTGAATGAACTTCAAAAATGAATGAAATTTATAGAATTATAAACGGTGAAGTTATAAATGGAATTTTATAAGCAGTAGGTTTATAAAATTTGTAAAGTTATTAAAATAATGGTTTTGGATAAATAAATGAATCTTATAAGTTATAAGATTTATAATTGTGAAGTTTAAAGGAACGATTTTGTAAACAGATAAATTATAAGTATTTGACTTATAATATGAACCTTTAGTTTATAATTGAATTATAAATCGAATAGGTTAATAAAGGAATTTATAAAAGGAAGTTGTTATAAAATAAATAAAAAAAGAATTTATAAACGTTGTTTTATAAATTCGCAAACGACTTATTTTGATAAGTTAATTTTTGTAACTTATTTATGAAGTTATATTCACGTTTTAGACAGTGAATAATTCTTTAAAATGAAATGTATAGAAAGGATGAAATTTGTTAACGTAGTATATTCACGTTTTGAATAGTGAATAATATGTTAAAGAAAATGTTTAGGATGTGATATTTTAAACAGAATTAAAACGATCTAACAATGTTTTAAATGTGTTGAGATTCGAAACCATAGATTTCAACATTTATTGTTGAAATAGACATTTTCGAGAAATAAAAGGAAATGGTGGACTATAACACTGTTGTTATAGTAAATGATTTCCGAAAGGAAATGTTTTGTATAGTATTGGGATTTATATATCTATTTTAATTTCGAATCCCTATACTAGTGATTTTGAGTTGTCGTAACGATGTTTTACGTAACATTCGTTTTGGCCCAAATAAATATGTTTAAGAACATGATTTCCTTAAAGAATGAAATATATACTTAATCTCGATTTAAGTATATTGAATATTTTCCAAGTGTTGAAAATAAATAGGTTCGTGAATTACTTATTTAATAAGTATGGAAATGTTTTCCAATATAAAGTGAATACTTTGAGAATTTATCTTTTTGAAGATAAATTGAAATGAATAATTGAAATCGTATATGCATGGATATTTTGGAATGAAAATTCACTATGGAATTTATGAAAAAAAGGAAGTTGTTTAAAAATAAATATTGATTTATTTTTGAAGTATTGAAAATAATATATCTTGTAAAGATATTTTGGAAAATAAATAATTTGGAAAATTATTTGGAAACTGGTTATGTGTGCATATCCATTGATAGTTCAATAACCGACTATCAATATTTCCCTTTGAATGGGTATTTGATGTGATTTGTTTGAATTTGAATGCCACACTTATTTTTGAATAAGCGCTCACTATTCGGGTTAACCGGGAAAGGACCATGGGGTCGTATAACCCATTCCGAATATGTGATACGTCGTTATGAATTGCATTTGAAGACCGGTGTTGAAGACCGGATCTTTTTGAAAGCGAAAGGACAACTCGTCGATTGTCTTTGCACCGAGTAGCTACGGTATAGAGACTCCCTATGTGATGGGAAGTCCGGACGTGATTAGAGATTATCCGGATTGCAAGGACTTCTTTGTAAGTGCCTTCGGTTCTGTTCGAGCCCGGAACAGACTTGTATGGATAGTATGTCTGACATTACAAATTGAGATATAAAGCCGATTTCTTTCAAATATATTTCTGTTGGTGGCGGAGAATTTATTCTCTTAGCTTAACATCCTTCTCTGAGACTTACGAGCTCAGAGATTATGTAGTTGAAGGTTATCAGCAATATATTCCCAAATTTGGTAATGTGACATGCCGAGTGTTGCTGTGAAATGATCATTGTGTTGATTATTTGTGATAGGATCATTTATTTGATCGTCTATCTTGGTGATCATTTCTATGATCATTTGTTGACCCAAAGCATGGCTTTTGTATAAAGTATGTTTTTGTGGACGTGACTTCGTCGAGCCTCACAAACCGGTAATGGTCGAAACAGGAATTGTGCGGCAAGGTTTTCAGGGATCGCTTCCCTAGGGTATGACCATTCCTTCTGGAAAAGGGTAGTATCATGGTATGGAGCCCAGATACTTACTCATGTTGAAAACACTTTATGATTGTGTGATGATGGTGACGAGCGCTCGTTTAAAGGTTCCAAAGGACCGGGGGTGGTATATCTGAGGGTTTGTAATATCCCTTGGGAAAAGGGGTTCCCGGCTTTGTTTAACAGAGAACGGTTGGTTCTCGGGGCGTCCTTCCAGAGGCGTTTCCATGTGGCAATGGGAAGTTCCTTGGCCTGACCATTTGTTGGAAAATCCATTCTTCAAATACGAGCCTTGTACGGTTTTAGTTGTATAACCTGCCATGGAATATGGCGGTAACCCGCTATTGAACATGGTAGCTATAGTAGGCATAGTTCGAAATGTCTATGTCGGCTAAGATTTATATCTTTATTTTCGAAATGAATTTTCTCTACACTATGCACTAGTAATAATATCAAATGTTCTTTTTAATGCGTATCAAGCATCTTTGACTATCATAAGGAAAAATCTCCTCCGAAACTGCGTTTGCATTGTGTGTGTGCGGGAGGCCTTATGGTAGTCTCATTCTTAAAAGCATTGCGAATTGATTTTAAAAATATTCCTCTATTTTGATTTTAAAGATAAATAAACTGTTTTGAGTTCTCACACCAGTCACATGACTGACTCGGAGTTTATTGTTTTCCTTCCTAAACTCTGGGTGCCCACCAATTTTCACACGGGCAGTCAAGAGTTAAGGTTTATCAGGATATTCTGGATATTCAGGAGTTGCTGGAGGCAAGATGGATGGCATGGCGTATTATTATGTATAGTATTTCTTTTCCGCTATTTGTTGTTGTTGTTGTACACTCTGATGTGATGTAATGTAATGATGTAATGTAATAACTGATATATTTTTTGTTTAAAGATTATTCATTTAGCTATTATTTGTTGTTCCGCTGCGATTGTGAGATTCTGATGTTGTTCTGTTGTTTTTCTGTTCCGTTCTATTTTCTATTTTCTTCTCTCTATTTTCTATCTTCTTATCTCTTCTTCTTTCTTTTCTTCTTCTTAAACCCTCAGTGTTCGGTTTTCCATCGTTCGATTGCTCGGCAGTCGATAAAGTGAGTATCGATGTTGAATTTTCGGAAGACGAAGAATCGGGTCCTGACAATAATCACCTGTATACTCAAACAAATCAAAGACTAAGCTTCATTTTTCAGAAATATCAAAACTGAAAACAAGCTTCAGTTTTCAGAAATCAAAACCAGTGGAGCAATTCAAACAAATGCATGATCAACTACATACTCAAACAAATCAGGATTCAGAGCAAATTTAACATTGAAAACAAATTTCAAATCAAAGACTAAGCAAAGCAATCAAGCAACAAATTAAAGATCACTGTCCAGTTTCAAACTCAAGCTTTGCCCTCTGTTCTTTGGGTCCCTGTTTACATATCTCAACTGAGTAACTTAACCCGGTATCTCCTTCTTTAGATCAGTGAGTAACATTTCTTTACTTAAGAATATGAAGCTGATTTCATGGTTAAGATCTGAAACAAGTATGCTGGTATATATGTATTTTTCTATGTATATAGGTGATGTTTGTGTACAGGTATAGACTCTATAACAAAACTATTTTGTTATCAAGCTTGAGTTTGATTCAAAAAAAATATCTTCATCTCTTGACCTGATAACTTTAGGGACTTAGCATACAAAAAAGTTTACTTGTTTCATCATACTTAAAATTTAAATTTTTTTTTAGTTGAAAAAAATGTGTATCTTGCTCTGGAAAATCAAACAATAAGGTAAACTTGTATAGGAGTAAAACTCGGACAATTTAATTTATTAATTCAGGACCATAAGTTAAATCCTTAACCTATAACATGATTTTTAAACCAAACATCTTAATTTTTAGTTTGGAATATTAAGAGCAGTTTTGGGTTGAACAAAGTATGAGAATTTGGGTTTCTCTGATGATCCTTGTGTGCTGGGTGGTCGGGGTTCTTTGTGGTGATGGAGGAGTGATCGGTGGTTGGAAAAATAGCCGGAGGTGGCATCGACCACGGCGGCGGCGGCGGCGAACGTTTAAAGTTTTTTAACCTGAATTTCATCGAGGCTGTGTATTTGTTTCGTTAATCATCCACGTGCGATCGAGTGCTTCGTGGTTTTAGGCGGTGATAGGGGAAGTGTTGACGAGTTCACGGCCGGAGTTGCATGATTTCTGGTGGCGGGTGTTGCGGGCAAGGCGCGTTGACAGGCTTGGGGTGAGTTTGGTCTCGAGTTTCCAGGTTTTGATTTAGAACTCGATTTCGATTTCGAGTGAACGGCGTCGTGCTGGTGGTCGTAGATTGACTCGTAGGTGATCGACGTTGTGCTCGAGGAAGTGGGGGCGACTGAAGTTGATCGCTGGTGACGTGCACGTGCACCGTGCATTCTAAAGTTCTGGTGAACTTTTTAGTTTTGGGTAGGAGTTGATCTCGAGCTAACTCGAGTAAATCTAGGGTTTTACTTGAAGTAGAGGAAGGTTGGACTCGGAGTAAAAATAGTTGCCTCGGGTTGGTTTAACCGGATTACAGTTTTGTTCAAAACTGTCTGCAATTTGAAATTTAAACCAAATTTAAATGAATTTAAATTTGTAAGCTAGATATAAATAAAGTTAAATCAAGTTTAAGTTAGATTCAAATGGAACTTTGAATCTTAAAGTTTAAAAAAAAAAGAAATTTGATTTTAAATCAAGGTTGTAAATAATTAGAAGGTGGGTTTTCAGGTTTTACACCTGGCAGTTTCTATTTTTAAAATTTGATTTAAAATCTGGAACATAATTTAAAATGGACTTAAATTCAAAAGTTAAGTTTAGTTTTCAAATAACTTTTGAATCTTAGGTTTTTAAAATGGAAATTGTTTGAAATCTATGAATTGGATTTTAATAAAGTTCCTTTATAAAAAGGGGTTTTAAATGGAAGATAAACCAATTGTTTCAGCTTGAATTTGCAACTTAAAAATGTAATGTAATTTAAAAGCTTAAAAAAAATTAATTTTTTTTAAGTAATTGATTTTAAAGGCTTTTCCTTATATAGGTTTCCTATGTAAATAATAAATGTTCTTTACATTTATTTTAAGGTTTATAAATTGATATTTAAATTGGTTAATGTTTAAATATATAATCATTTTGAATTTTAAATTCAAAAGAAATTTGAATCTAAATTTAGAAGTGTAATGTTTTAAATACACTTTAATATTAATGAAGTCATTAATAAAGAAATGGATTACCTTAGAGATAATTAAGGTAATTAAGTGATTTAACTAATAAGATAATTAAGGAATAATTTATTTAATTTGTAAATGGATGGTTTAGATTAACTTATAAGTAGATATTAATTAGAAGTGATTAAGAAATGTTATTAGTTAATGAAGATCATTAACTAAGGATTATTAAGTAATTAATTAATGTGATTAATTTTTGATAATTAATTAGATTAATTAATTAAGATAATCAATTGTAAATTGTTAATTACTTAATGAAAGTAATTAAGGGGTTAATTACTAATTGCAATTAACTTTGGATATTTTGATTAATTTAATGATAAAGATTAATTGGTAATTAATGATTAATTGTTATGAGACGATTACTTTATGGTTAGTAATTAAAGGTTTAATTTCTTAAAATAATTAATTAAGAGGCTAATTGATTATGTAAATTGGTTCAAAGGTTAATTTAATTAATATGATTAATCAACAATAATTTAATTAACTAAGGTGATTGATAAATTAATTTATATCAAATGATTTGTAATTAATAAATCTGGATTGGATAAATAATTCATAAGTAATTAATTTAATTGGAAGTAAATTGAATTAATTAGGATTAAACAATTAATTGATACTACTTATAAATGATTATTAAATGTTTGACCTTACTTATGAATGATTGTATTGTATGAGATGCCTTGAATTGATCGTCCTATCTAATCTGTGATATGTTGTTTTGTGGATTGAGCTGTGTATAATTTATTCATTTATTTGTGATACGTTTGTTATTGATCTGTGATCTGTGAATGAAAGATAAGCGTTATAATTTATACCGCTTATCAATTATATTTCTGTGTTTTGATCTGTGACGATGATGTTATTGCACTATTGTGTTAAACCCCTGGACCACACCA
Organism: Allium cepa; assembly: GCA_030765085.1. Lineage (NCBI taxonomy): Eukaryota > Viridiplantae > Streptophyta > Magnoliopsida > Asparagales > Amaryllidaceae > Allium > Allium cepa. Next base: position 476,253,086 of record CM060932.1, read on the forward strand.
TACACACACAAATATGAATTTCATGAGGAAATCGATTAAGTCACATATTTTTGAAATGATTTTTTTAAATAGACAAATTGAATTCAAACGGTTTGGAATTGGAATCGGGTTAAATATGAAAAGCTTTTGAAATGAAATTTCAAGATAAAAAATTGATTTTTGAATAACTCGATAAAGTTTCAAATTTAAGTAATTTGATTTAAATTTAAATTCAAAGTTTGAAACTGAATTCTATGATTTGAAACCAGGGATTTAAGAAGTTATATATGGGTTGAACTAGTTTAAATGTATTAAATTGAGAGTTTGAATTTAAATTCAAAGGCTTTAACTCGTGCAAATAAAATTAGATTCTTCTGAAACGAAAACTATTTGTTTTCAAATATTAAAAGCTTTCACATAAGAAATGAACGTCCAATTTGTGTTAAAAGGGTTTTCAAGTCTAAAATGAAAATAATTTCCAATTATGGAAACGGTTTGAAAAGCTATAAGTTAAATCTTTAATTTAAAGATTTAACGAGTTAATCCAATTGAAGTGGAAATTGTTTTGACATCCGTAAATGGATCATTGTAAAACTGTGTGAAATTTGTGAAATAAATCTTTTTGTTTAAAAGATTTGAAATGGTAATTTGTTTAACCATTTAGGAGAAAAGTTTTGGATTTATCAGTTGTGACTTAACTGAAATCCCATATCCATATATTTTTAATATCGCGCTCATTATTCGGTCCAGCCGGGAGAGGACCTTGTGTCATATAACCCATTCCAAATAATGATACGTCGTTATGGATCGCGTTGAAGACCGGTGGTAAAGACCGGGTATTTGTGAGAACGATAGGATAACCTATCGATTGACTCTGCACTGAGTTGCTCCGGTATAGAGTTCTCCCTAAGTGATGGGAAGTCCGATGGGGATTGTGAATACCCGGATTTGCAAGAGCTTCTTCGAAAATGCCTTCAGTTCTGTTCGAACCATGGACATACTTGTATGGTTGTATGTCTGACACTACACTTTGAGATATAAAACAGATTTCTTTCAAATATGTTGGTGGCGGAGAATTTAGTATCTTAGCTTAACACCCTTCTCTGAGACGTATGAGCTCAAAGGTTATGTAATTGAAGGTTATCAGCGATATATTCTCAATTTGGTAGTGTGACATGCTAAGTGCTACTGTGTATTAATGATCATTTGTTGATCATTTGTGATCAGAGCATGGCTACTGTATGAAGCGTATCTTTGTGGACGAGACTACATCGGGACCTTACACCCCGAAAATGGTCGAAACAGGAAAGATGTGGCAAGGTTATGAGGGTCACGCCCTTTAGGGCGTGTCGTTCCCTTCTGGTAAAGGGTGGTATCATGGTATGGAGCCCAGATATTTACCTATGTGGTGGGCTTCAATCTCATTTCTGTGTGGTTGTTTGTTTGTGGTTAAGAGGCGCCTCGGATAAAGGTCCCAAAGGACCGGGGGGTGGCATGCTCGAGAAGTAGTTACCTAGTTGCAGAGGTAACCCAGCCTTGTGTTGGCAGAGATCCGGTTAGGTTCTCGGGACGTCCCGCCCAAGGCGTACCCGTGGACAGTGGGAAGTTTCTTAGCCCGATCATTTGTTAGAAAATCCAAACAAAACAATACGAGCCTTGTACGGTTTTAGTAGTATAACCTGCCTCCTCAGGAGTAGCTATAATAGGCATAATATAATGGTACCTATGCTGGCTAAGATTAATATTATACTTTCGAAATGTTTTCTGCACCGTGCACTTATAATAATAATATCAATGAAATTTTCTCGTATCAAGCATGTTTGACTATCATAAGGAGAAATCTCCTCAAATTCTGCGTTTGCATGGTGTGTGTGGCGGGAGGCCTTATGGTAGTTTAATTTTCCAAAAAAAAGCATTGCGAATTTATTTTAAATTCTTCTGTTGTTTGTTTTAAAGACCAAACTGTTTTTATTACTCATACCAGTCCCATGACTGACTCGGAGTTTATTGTTCCTTTCCTAAGCTCTGGGTGCCCACTATTTTTCCACACGGGCAGTCTAGAGTTGGGTTTTTCAGATAGTCAGGTTTAGTAGATTATCTGGAGTTAGTCTAGTCTTTGGATCAGGACGAGACTTGCTTGTCTAGGTGACACGTGATGTTGGTTCGAGCTAGCTTTGGATTGGAGCATTGGATTTGGGGATGCATTCTACTGAAGATATTCTTTCCGCTGCTGGTGTTATCTATTTTCTTTCTGTTGTGTCTTGTATCTCTGGTAGCATTGATATCTATTGCATCATTATGTTGTATCATATTATATCAGATATTGTATCTGCCATTGTATCAAAGTTATATATATTGATATTTATTTCTTCCGCTGTGTTGTTGTACTTAATGGTGTTATAAGCTCTGGTGCACCAGATTCGACGTTTGGATCTGCAGCATTTGAATATGAGTGTCGTATTCAGCGCCGATTTTCGAAGGTCGAGTCTGGATTGCTACAGATTTGGAAATAAATAAAGTATGAATGGGATAAAATTTATATTTATAAAAAGATATTGTTTGTTTATTCATTAATACAAATTGATTGTATATTAATTTTTGAATTTGAAATTTAAAAATGAATATTTTGAATAATCTATTGGATTTGTTAACTCTATATTTTGAAAAATGAAAGTACATATGTATACAAGATTATTTATTTGTGTATAGTTGATTTTCAAATCATTTTTTTCTTTATATAAGTACAAAATATAAAACAAGAATGGATAAATGTTTTAAAAGATACATATGTAAATAAACATTTAATCTTTGGTACGAATAAAATATAAATACATAAATATAAACATTCCTAATAACTTGACTTTAAAATAAGATTTGATAAAAGATTTAAATTACTCTTCTTTTATATATTTGGAAATTAATAAGATAAACATCTATAAAATAGAAATATATGTAAATATAAATAAGTTAATGAGAGTGTTTAAAGTTAAATCTGTAAATTTGTTTAAGGTAAAGGATTTTAAAAAAATTATAAATTAATTTATCAAAAAGGGTTTCACAAAATGACATTTGTAGAATTTTTAATTCATTCACTTACAAGTGTAAGCAAGTAAATACAAGTGGCACATTAGTTTTAATAACATATAATTAAAAAGAAAACTAGATGATCACAAAATCAAAACCAGTAAAATGAAAATCAAACTAACAATCTTCAAACCTGGGATCATTTCTAAACTTGAAAAGAATAAAAAAAAACAGAAAACCAAACTTGCAGCATCTGAGAATCTGGAGAAAAAACCTGATCAATGCAACAGATCAAAATCGTGTTCTAGGAGCTTAGAGCAAATTTAAGAAGAAAAAAAAATCTGGAAAATAAAGACCAAACAACTTGAAGCAACTAAAATCAAAACAAGGCAGTTCAGGATCAAAACAACTGCAACCTGGGGAAAAAAAGAGAAATTCAAAAAAAAAAAAGATCAGATTCAAACATCAAAGATTCAAAAGCATTTCAAATCTAAAAATAAAAGCCAATTCAAGAAGCAAATTCAAGTTCCAGGCACAAAAGTTGTTCCTTTGTCGTATGTTCCTTTCTATCAAACTACTCAGGTGAGCAAACTCTTCAACCTTCATATATAAAAAAATCTATTTTGCATGTTTGATTTTATCTGGATGCATGCTTGAAATTGCTCTGTTTAAATGTGTTTATATCTGGGTATATATATATATATATATATATATATATATATATATATATATATGTACAGACTGTTCTGTTATACTCACAGGCTTAAGCACACTCAAAATAAAATCAATTTCTCTATATGCAATCAATTCTAGATCTTGGTTTCTAAATAAAAGATGATGGTTGGAGTGTAACTTAATTTTAAAAAATACATTCAAGTATAAATAGCAAGTAGAATTGCTGGAAAATATGAATATCAGTAAAAATAAATTTAAGTCGAAGATTTGATTTTGAGATTTTCAAGCTTTGATCATATGAACTTATTCGTATTTCAAAAATATGAATTTAGGAATTCATTTCATAATTTTTAAGCGTATAATCATCGAGCAATTAGGAGTTGAACATGGTCTATAACTTGGGCATTTGCGGGTAAACGAAGAAGTCTGGAATGTCAAGATCACGGCTGGAGTTTGCTTGAGGGCCAGGGACCTTGGTAAAAATGATCAATGAATTTATTGATTACCGGGGTTGCTGTACGTCATCATTTTAGGGTTTAAAGGTTCATTTTGGTCGAGGGCAATGATAAGATTGTCGCGACGTCATCATAGCATCGAGTGGGATCGGACCAGAGGGAATGGTTTCGTGGGTCTCGGAGTAGCTCGGGCCGCTGTCTCGAAGCGTACGGTGGTCGGAGTCGACGGGGTGTAGTGTTTTGTTGTCAGCATCAAGTTTCAGTTGGGTGCTGGGTATACTTAATTCTGATTTTAGGTGAGTTCAACATTTTTGGGTGTTCGAGTTGACCGTCGAGGTCATCGATGATACATGGAGAGTCTCGGCAATGGTCGGAAGAGGTGGGATCGTCTGTGCACATGTACATGTGATCAATGGTGTCAGTTGATAAAGGTTTTGGGAGGAAGAGAAAGGTCTCGAGTCGATCTCGTGATGTTTTGTGGATAGCTTGGGTACGTGCTCGAGTATGCTTTTGCGTGATATTATGATTAACAAGTTCCAAATTTTAAACTGAAACAAGGAAAAAAAAGAAATGAAGAAACTCGGGGAGAATGTGAAATGGCTCGGGTAAAAACAAGTTTGGCTCGGGTTGTATGATTTCCAGTTTTAAAAACTTTTTATAATCTAAGTTAAATAAATTTCTAAATTTATTCTTTTTCTAAAAAAAAGATGATTGTTTGTTGAGTTGGAATGTGTAGTTTAAAGGTTTTTGAAATAAAAATATTTTAAATAAATTAAGTTCAAAATGTGTTAAACATATATTTTTAAAAGTTTATTTTAATAAAGCCTAACAATGAAATTAAGAAGTTAATCAAATTTTTTTAAAATGTGAACATAAAAGTGAAGTTAATTTATATTGTTAATGATGATTAATTAAAGGTTAATTGATTTATTAAATTAGGTTAATTAATAAATGATTAAGGATAATAAATTAAAGGCTAATTAATTAATGAAGGTGATTAAGAAATGATTAATTGATTAATGGCTAATTAATTAATGAAGGTGATCAAGGAATGATAATTAATAAAGGGCTAATTAATTAATGTGATTAATTAAGGACAATTAATTAAAGGTTAATTAATTAATTATCAATGGTTAGTTGATAAATGTTTAAAGGTTAATTAATTTAAAGTATAATTAATTAATGAGGTTAATTAATTAAGGTAATTAATTTGAGAATAATTAATTGATTAAAGGTTAATTAATTTATGAAAGTAATTTAGCGATGATTATTAATTAAGGATTAATTTATTTAAATTTTTTAATTAATTAAGGATAATAAATCAAAGGATTAATCATTAATTAAAGGTTAATTAATGATTAATTAAAGGATAATTAATAATGATGGCTTGTAATTAATTAATTATTAATTAACCATGATTAGAAATTTATTCATAGGTAATGATCTGGTTTAAAATTAATCAGATGACTTGATGATTATACTTATGAGTGTATGGATGGTATGAAATGCTGTGATATCCCTTATGTGTGATGTTATGTGATATATTTAAGCCGTGGAATATAATTATTTATCTGTAATGCATTTATGTTATCTATCTATGATTCTGTGTATATAGATAAGCGTTATAGGATTATACCGCTTATCGATATTGCTGTGATTGTATCTGAAATGATTGACGATGTGATGATTAATTATGTTGCACTATTGTGTTAACCCCTGGACTACACCATACACACACAAATATGGATTGCACGAGGATATTGGTTAAGTCACAGATTTTTAATGATTTTGAAGATTGAATTTTTGAATCCAAAATAGTTTTGGAAATGAAATTGAAAGCTTTTGGAAAAGGGAGTTTCAAAAATAGAAGTTATTTTGAATAACTTGATTGAATTTTGAAATTTAAATAATTTGATTTAAATTTGAATTCAAAATTTGAAATTGAATTCTATATTTGGAAACTATGTTTTAAAGATGTTATACAAGTTATATATTGGTTAAACCATTTTAAAGGTATTGATTTGGGAATTTGAATTTAACGCAAGGGCTTTAGCTCGTTTTTTTTTCCCGAAAACGAGAACCATTTGTTTTCAAAAAATAAAAGCTTTCCTATAAGGAAAGGATTTCCAATTTGTGTTGAAAAGTTTCAAGTTAGAAATGAAATTGTGAATTGTTTTGAAAGCTATGAACGAACCTTTGTGAAAGATTATTAAACCTTGTTTTGAAATCGAAGAATATTTTAAATGGTGTATCTTTTATATAAAAGATTTGAATTGGAAACGAGTTTGAAAGCTATGAGTTAAATCTTTTATTTAAAGATTGAATGAGTTAACCCAATTGAAATGGAAATTGTTTTGAAATCCGTGAATGAATCTTTGTGAAACTGGGTGAACTTTGTGAAATGAATCTTTTGGTTTAAAGGTTTGAAATGGTAATTGGTTTAAACCATTTGAAAGAAAAGTTTTCGGTTTTAAAGTTGTGACTTAACTGAAATCCCATATCCATATGTTTTTAAATATTGCGCTCATTATTCGGTTTAGCCAAGAGAGGACCTTGTGTCATTAACCCATTACGAATAATGATACCACGTTATGGATAGCATTTGAAGACCAGTGGTGAAGACTGAATATTTTCAAAAGCGAAAGGATAACTCGTCGAATGTCTCTGCACCGAATGGCCCCGGTATAGAGATCTCCATATGTGATGGGGAGTCCGGACGTGATTAGTAATTATCCAGATTTTCAAGGGCTTCTTCGAAAGTGCCTTCGGTACTGTTCGAACCCGGAACAGACTTTTATGGATGTGTGTCTAACGTTACACTTTGAGATGTAAAGCTAGTTTCTATCAAATACATTTCTGTTTGGTGGCAGAGACTTATTCTCTTAGCTTAACACCCTTCTCCGAGACGTACGAGCTCAGAAGTTATGTAGTTGATGGTTACTAGTGATATATACCCAATTTGTTAATGTGGCATACAAAGTGTTGCTGATCATTTGTTGATCAAAGCATGACATTGTGAAAAGTGTAGCTTAGTGGACGATACCTCATCGAGTCTCACAGCCCGATAATAGTCGAAACAGGAAAGACGCGGCAAGGTTTCAGGGATCGCACCCCTAGGGTATGTCCATTCCTTGTGGAAAAGGGTGGTATCATGGTATGGAGCTCGGATAGTTAACTCCTGTGGACACTGTAAATTTTATTACTATGTGATGTTGCTTTGTGATTGAGGCCCTCGGATAAAGGTCGCTAACGTCCGGGGGTGGCATATCTTAGGTTTTACTCCCGGAAAGGAAGTAAACCGGCCTTATGTTGGAAGAGAGCTGGGTAAGTTCTCGAGGCGTCCTCCAGAGGCGTACCCATGTGGCAATGGGAAGTTCCTTGGCCTGACCATTTGTTGGAAATCCAATCATCCAATACGAGCCCTTTACGATTATAGTTGTATTACCTTCCACCTCAGATGGTAGCTATAGTAGGCATAGTATAATAGTATCTATACTGGCTAAGATTAATATTATACTTTTGAAATGTTTTCCACTATGCACTAATAATAATATCGAATGATTTTCGCATATCAAGCATTTTTGACTGTCACAAGGAGAAATCTCCTCCAAGTATGCGCTTGCATTGTGTGTGTGGCGGGAGGCCTTATGGCAGTTTCATTTTCCAAAAAGCATTGCGGATTTCAATTTTTAAATCTTTTGTTGTTTGTTTTAAAGATAAAACTTTTTTGTTTGCTCATACCAGTCCCATGACTGACCCGGAGTTTATTGTTCCCTTCCTAAACTCTGGGTACCCATAATTTTTCCACACGGGCAGTCTAGAGTCGGGTTTTTTTCTTCTGATAATCAACTAGTAGGAGTAGAGACGATAGCTTTCAGCCTTTGGATTTTGGCGATAGCATTTCGGGATCGTATTTGCTTAATCCAACTTGATGGTGGTTCTCGCTTATTAGATTGGAGATCTTTGGGGTTTGGCATTGAAGACATTATCTTTCGGCGGCAGTTGCCTAGTTTTCTTTATCTTCTGCCGTTGTTTCTTTCCGCTGCTATTTCTTGTATCTCTGATGTATATTGATATTCAGTTGTATCTGATATTGTATCAAATGTTGTATATCAAATGTGTTATTCATTTTTCTTCCGCTGTGTTGTTTTACTTAATGTGTTATAAGCTCCAACGAGCCAAATTTGACGTTTCAATCTGCGGCATTTGAGTACGAATGAAGTACGGGTGCCGATTTTCGAAGGTCGAGTCAGGATCGTTACAGTGGTATCAGAGCTAAAGGTTAAACTTTAGCTATTGGAGTATAACACATTTACTAACTCATTAGAGATAGGGTTACAAATACCATATAATGAGTATCCCTAAGATATCCGTCTGTATGCCTCAGTAAATTCTCTTACTATCCGCTGATGGTGAGTATGAGTGCAAGAAGAGGACGAGATAGGGGACAGGGGAATACCACTACAAATGGTCGATGCCCTGTAACAACAACGGAAATAGTCTTTTCCAATCAATTTCTTTTGATCACCATCCAATTTCGATTCTTTGATTGCTTCTTGGCAGCTCGAGGGAGAAGTTTTGGTACGATGATGGCCCTGTGAATCGTGTAAATAAGTTCCCATCTCATATTCTTGTTATTAGTGTTTTTAACCATAAATGAATTTGAAATTTTAATTTTAAATAAGTTGATAAACAAATATGAAGTTAAAAATTGATTTGTATCGATAAAACAATTTCGGTAAAAACTAAAGTTTGAAATTCTATTTTGATTTCTTGTGAGTATCAAAGTGCGAAGAGGGACAAGTTATATGTATTGAGATATTCCGACCTGAGTTTGGAATCGATGTCTAATGTTTGAAAGTTGTGAAGGATTGAACCCATTTGTTTGTTCTGTTGGGTCCAGATATATTCTACGAGTGTTTAGTTATCCTTCGAACTAACCAATACCCCTATAATTTCGTAAATCTGGTGACCCGAGTATCTTGTGTAATATTAAATGAGTTTGTTCTCACATTGTTGATATTCTGATTTGGTAAGGCAAATGCAGAATAGATGTTCAGTTTGATCTGGTGATTCATCTCTCGATCTATCTATATTATTTTGTTGATTCCTACTTTCAAATTTCGAGGATGAAATTTCCTAAGGAGGGAATCTGTAACATTCCTGATTTTTAAAGCCAAATTAATTTAGTGATTAATTTGAATTTTAAATTCAATTTAGAATTAATTGGTAATTTAATTTGGAATTTCCAGGAACAAATGAAATAAGATGTGTTTATTTTATAAATAGATTCTAATTTGGAATTTGAATTTAAAATTCAAATGCATATGTGTTGAAAAATAAAGATTTGGAAAATAAATAAAGTATGATTGGGATAAAATTTATATTTATAAAAAGATAATGTTTGTTTATTCATAAATACAAATTGATTGTATATTAATTTTTGAATTTGAAATTTAAAAATGAATATTTTGAATAATATATTGGATTTGTTAACTCTATATTTTGAAAAATTAAAGTATATATGTATACAAGATTATTTATTTGAGTATAATTGATTTTCAAATACTTTTTTTTCTTTATATAAGTACAAAATATAAAACAAGAATGGATAAATGTTTTAAAATATACATATGTAAATAAACATTTAAGCTTTGGTATGAATAAAATATAAATACATAAATATAAACATTCCTAATAACTTGAATTTAAAATAAGATTTGATAAAGGATTTAAATTACTCTTCTTTGATATATTTGGAAATTAAGAAGATAAACATTTGTAAAATATAAATATATGTAAATATAAATAAATTAATGAGAGTGTTTAAAGTTAAATCTATAAATTTGTTTAAGGTAAAGGATTTTGAAAAAATTTATAAATTAATTTATCAAAAAGGGTTTAAACATAATTTTAACACAAAATGACATTTGTAGAATTTTTATTTCATGCACTTACAAGTGTAAGCAAGTAAATACAAGTGGCACATTAGTTTTAATAATATATAATTAAAAAGAAAACTAGATTATCACAAAATCAAAACTTGTAAAATAAAAATCAAACTAACAATCTTCAAACCTGGGATCATTTCTAAACTCGAAAAGAATAAAAAAACCAGAAAACAAAACTTGCAGCATCTTGAAATCTGGATAACAAACCTGATCAATGCAACAGATCAAAATCAAGTTCCAAGAGCTCATAACAAATTTAAGAAAAAAAATCTAGAAAATGAAGACCAAACAACCTGAAGCAACTAAAATCAAAACAAGGCAGTTTAGGATCAAAACAACTGCAGCTTGGAACAAAAATAAAGAGCAATTCAACAAAAAAGATCAGATTCAAACATCAAAGGTTCAAAAGCATTTCAAATCTGGAAATAAAAGCATGTAGTGAATTTAAGAAGCAAATTCAAGTTCCAGGCCCAAAATTTGTTCCTTTGTCCTCTGTTCCTTTCTGTCAAACTACACAGGTGAGCAAACTCTTCAACCTTCATATATAAAAAAAAAATCTAGTTTGCATGTTTGATTTTATCTGGATGTATGCTTGAAATTTCTTTATTTAAATGTGTTTATATCTGGGTATATATATATGTACAGACTGTTCTGTTATACTCACAGGCTTAAGCATACTCAAAATAAAATCAATTTCTCTATATACAGTCAATTCTAGATCTTGGTTTCTAAATAAAAGATGATGGTTGGAGTGTAACTTAATTTAAAAAAATACACTCAAGTATAAATAGCAAGTAGAATTACTGGAAAATATGAATATCAGTAAAAATAAATTTAAGTCGAAGATTTGATTTTGAGATTTTCAAGCTTTGATCATATGAACTTATTCGTATTTCAAAAATAGGAATTTAGGAATTCATTTCATAATTTTTAAGCGTATAATCATCGAGCAATTGGGAGTTGAACGTGGTCTATAACTTGGGTACTTGCGGGTAAACAAAGAAGTCTGGAATGTTGAGATCACGGCTGGAGTTCGCTTGAGGGCCAATGGCCTTGGTAAAAATGATCAATGAATTTGTTGATCATCGGGGTTGTTGTACGTCGTCATTTTAGGGTTTAAAGGTTCATTTTGGTCAAGGGCAAAGATAAGATCGTCGCGATGTCATCATAGTATCGAGTGGGATCAGACCAGAGGGGATGGTTTCTTGGGTCATCGGAGTGGCTCGAGCCGCTATCCCGAAGCGTACAGTGGTCGTAGTCGGCGGGGTGAAGTGTTTTGTTACCAACATCGGGTTTCAATTGGGTGCTGGGTATACTTAATTCTGATTTCAGGTGAGTTCAACGTTTCTGGGTGTTCGAGTTGACCGTCGAGGTCATCGATGATACGTGGAGAGTCTCGGCAATGGTCGGAAGAGGTGGGATCGTCTGTGTACATGTACAGGTGATCAATAGTGTCAGTTGATAAAGGTTTTGGGTGGAAGAGAAAGGTCTCGAGTCGATCTTGTGATGTTTTGTGGATAGCTCGGGTATGTGCTCGAGTATGCTTTTGAGTGATATTATGATTAACAAGTTTTCTAATTTTAAACTGAAACAAGGAAAAAAAAGAAGAAAGGAAGAAACTCGGGGAGAATGTGAAATGGCTCGGGTAAAAACAAGTTTGGCTCGGATTGTATGATTTCCAGTTTTAAAAACTTTTTATAATCTAAGTTAAATAAATTTATAAATTTATTCTTTTTCTAGAAAAAAGATGATTGTTTGTTGAGTTGGAATGTGTAGTTTAAAGGTTTTTGAAATAAAAATATTTTAAATAAATTAAGTTTAAAATGTGTTAAACATATATTTTTAAAAGTTTATTTTAATAAAACCTAACAATGAAATTAAGAAGTTAATCAAATTTTTTTAAAATGTTAACTTAAAAGTGAAGTTAATTTATATTGTTAATGATGATTAATTAAAGGTTAATTGATTTATTAATTAAGGTTAATTAATAAATGATTAAGGATAATTAATTAAAGGCTAATTAATTAAGAAGGTGATTAAGAAATGATTAATTATTTAACGGCGAATTAATTAATGAAGGTGATTAAGAAATTATCAATTAGTTAAAGGCTAATTAATTAATGAAGGTGGTTAAGGAATGATAATTAATAAAGGGCTAATTAATTAATGTGATTAAATAAGGATAATTAATTAAAGGTTAATTAATTAATTATCAATGGTTAGTTGATAAATTTTTAAAGGTTAATTAATTTAAAGAATAATTAATTAATGAGGTTAATTAATTAAGGTAATTAATTTGAAAATAATTAATTAATTAAAGGTTAAATAATTTATGAAAGTAATTGAGGGATGATTATTAATTAAGGATTAATTTATTTAAATTTTTGTAATTAATTAAGGATAATAAATCAAAGGATTAATTATTAATTAAAGGTTAATTAATGATTAATTAAAGGATAATTAATAATGATGGTTTGTAATTAATTAATTATTAATTAACCATGATTAGAAATTTATTCATAGGTAATGATCTGGTTTAAAATTAATCGGATGACTTGATGATTATACTTATGAATGTATGGATGGTATGAAATGCTGTGATATCCCTTATGTGTGATGTTCTATGATATGTTTGAGTTGTGGAATGTAATTTATTTATCTGTATTGCATTTACGTTAACTTTCTGCGATTCTGTGTATATAGATAAGCATTATAGGATTATACCATTTATCGATATTTCTGTGATTGTATCTGAAATAATTGATGATGTGATGATTAATGATGTTGCACTATTGTGTTAAACCCCTGGACTACAACATACACACACAAATATGAATTGCACGAGGATATTGGTTAAGTCACGGATTTTTAACGATTCTAAAGATTGAATTTTTGAATCCAAAATAGTTTTGGAAATGAAATTGAAAGCTTTTGGAAAAGGGAGTTTCAAAAATAATAGTTATTTTGAATAACTTGATTGAGTTTTGAAATTTAAACAATTTAATTTAAATTTGAATTCTATGTTTGGAAACTATGGTTTAAAGATGTTATACAAGTTATATATTGGTTAAACCATTTTAAAGGTATTGATTTGGGAATTTGAATTTAACTCAAGGGCTTTAACTCGTTTTTTTCGAAAACGAGAACTATTTGTTTTCAAAAAATAAAAGCTTTCCTATAAGGAAAGGATTTCCAATTTGTGTTGAAAAGTTTCAAGTTTGAAATGATATTGTGAATTGTTTTGAAAGCTATGAACGAACCTTTATGAAAGATTATTAAACCTTGTTTTGAAATTGAAGAAAATTTTAAATGGTGTATCTTTTATATAAAAGATTTGAATTTGAAACAAGTTTGAAAGCTATGAGTTAAATCTTTTATTTAAAGATTGAATGAGTTAACCCAATTGAAATGGAAATTGTTTTGAAATCCATGAATGAATCTTTGTGAAACTGGGTGAACTTTGTGAAATGAATCTTTTGGTTTAAAGATTTGAAATGGTAATTGGTTTAAACCATTTGAAAGGAAACTTTTGGATTTTAAAGTTGTGACTTAACTGAAATCCCATATCCATATATTTTTAAATATTGCGCTCATTATTCGGTTTAGCCGAGAGAGGACCTTGTATCATTAACCCTTTCCGAATAATGATACCACGTTATGGATAGCATTTGAAGATCGGTGGTGAAGACCGGATATTTTCAAAAGTGAAAGGATAACTCGTCAAATGTCTCTACACCGAATGGCCCTGGTATAGAGATCTCCATATGTGATAGGGAGTCTGAACGTGATTAGTAATTATCCGGATTTGCAAGGGCTTCTTCTAAAGTGCCTTCGGTTCGAACCCGGAACAGACTTGTATGGATGTGTGTCTTACGTTACACTTTGAGATGTAAACTGGTTTCTATCAAATACATTTCTGTTTGGTGGAGGAGATTTATTCTCATAGCTTAACACCTTTCTTTGAGACGTATGAGCTCAGAGGTTATGTAGTTGATGGTTACTAGTGATACATTCCCAATTTGATAATGTGGTATACGAAGTGCTGCTGATCATTTGTTGATCAAAGCATGACTTTGTGAAAAGTGTAGCTTTGTGGACGAGACCTCATCGAGCCTCACAACTCGGTAATGGTCGAAACAGGAAAGATGCGGCAAGGTTTCAGGGATCGCACCCCTAGGGTATGTCCATTCCTTTTGGAAAAGGGTGGTATCATGGTATGGAGCCCAGATACTTAACTCATGTGGACACTGTAAATTTTATTACTGTGTGATATTGCTTTGTGAATGAGGGCCCTCGGATAAAGGTTGCAAACGACCGGGGGTGGCATATCTTAGGTTTTACTCCCCTGAAGGGAGTAAACCGGTCTTATATTGGCAAAGAGCTGGGTAAGTTCTAGGTGCGTCCCTCCAGAGGCGTACCCATGTAGTAATAGGAAGTTCCTTGTCCTGACCATTTGTTGGAAATCCAATCATCCAATACGAGCCCTTTACGATTACAGTTGTATTACCTGCCACCTCAGGTGGTAGCTATAGTAGGCATAGTATAATGGTACCTATGCTGGCTAATATTAATATTATAATTTCGAAATGTTTTCCACTATGCACTAATAATAATATTGAATGATTTTCGCTTATCAAGCATTTTTGACTGTCATAAGGAGAAATCTCCTCCAAGTGTGCGCTTGCATTGTGTGTGGCGGGAGGCCTTATGGAAGTTTCATTTTCCAAAAAGCATTGCGGATTTCAATTTTTAAATATTTTTTTGTTTGTTTTAAAGATAAAACTGTTTTCGTTTGCTCATACCAGTCCCATGACTAACCCGGAGTTTATTGTTCCCTTCCTAAACTCTGGGTGCCCATAATTTTTCCACACGGGCAGTCTAGGGTCGGGTTTTTTTCTTCAGATAATCAAGTAGTAGGAGTAGAGTCGATAGCTTTCAGCCTTTGGTTTATGGCGATAGCATTTCGGGATCGTATTCGCTTAATCCAACTTACTGGTGGTCCTCGCTTATTAGATTGGAGATCTTTGGAGTTTGGCAATGAACACATTATCTTTCCACGGAAGTTGCCTAGTTTGCTTTATCTTCTGCTATTGTTTCTTTCTGCTACTATTTCTTGTATCTCTGATGTATATTAATATTCAGTTGTATCTGATATTCAAATGTTGTATATCAAATGTATTATTCATTTTTCTTCCGCTGTGTTGTTTTACTTAATGTGTTGTAAGCTCCGATGAGCCAGATTTAACATTCGAATCTGCGGCATTTGAGTACGAATTAAGTACGGGTGCCGATTTTCGAAGGTTGAGTCAGGATCGTTACAGATCTCCAAACGAAGCTCCAACTCCAAAGGTGAGTCTCAAATGCTGTGACACTCAGTCTGACCCGAGTGTAAAGAAAAACATAAAACACTCGAGTCAGAATTAACATTTATATATCAATAAATCCAACTCAGGTGAAATATCAACTAAAATACAAGTAACTTAATGGATGTTTGGGATAACCATCCTCTAAGGATCCGTGTAATTATCTATCATGTAGTAATATTCGCTATTATAATAATGTCTATAGTAAAGTAAACTATTAAAATAGCGTTAAGGCATTATCCACTTTCCTCTTAACACATTTTACATATTCCCATAGTCTCTACAGTACTGTAATCTCCCCCGTACTGGGCGTCATCAGAGGGCACTCCATAGGTATGGTACAAATCAAACTCATAGTGGTCTCGCTAAGGTAGGTGACACGACACAACCAGGCAATGCCAAGGTAAATATACCCATTACACTTCTAGGCTGGTGGTAACGCATAGCAGCAACTACGGCCCACCTAGGGCCACACTCCCAAATCAAAGGTGCACACCAAATCAATCATAAAGTAATAGAACGGTAATCGAAGAAGTGTGTCCGATCGGATAAGCTACCTCCCTTAGCCCGTCAATTGCTCATGTTTTAGCCACCTTATGCTAACTCACGGGAGTCGGGTCCATGTATATATCTCATATAGGATCGTCACCACCATCCTATTTCATTCTGAAATCTCCACCACGTACACAGTTGTTAAAGTGGTTTCGGTATTGGTAGAGAGTATGACAATATCTGATCCCGGTATCTTTAACAACCAATCGTTATTATAACACCGTGGTCATTTCAAAATAGTTTATACTTCAAAACCGAAATATCATATCCATTTCAAAACCATATCAATACGATACCATTTTCACTTCAAATATACTCATTTCCAAAAATCATAGCACTTTCAAAGTTATAACACTTTAGAAATTACAAAGCTTGGAAATCATAACACTTTGGAAATCATAACACTTGATAACATAACACTTTGAAATTCATAACCTTGAAATCATAACCTCCACCACTTAAGCAGTTTAGATATTAATAATAGTATATAATAAAATAGTTTATAAAATAAAATAGTTTATAAAATAAAATAGTTTATATAAAATAATTATAAGTTAAAATAGTTTGTATATTAAAATAATTAGTATATTAAAATAGTTTATATTAAAAATAGTTTATATTAAATGATTTATATTAAAATAGTTTATATGAAAATAATTTATAAAGTAAAATATATAAATAGTTTTAAATATAATTTAAAATACTATATAAAATAAAATAGCTTCCTATAATTTCACAAATCGATTCCAAATCAACTCGAATTCCAAAATTCAAATTTAATCCAATCTCAAATCATCAATTTCAATTCAATTCAGTTTCTCAATAAACATTTCAAATTATATCGATTTCAAAAATAGATTTGAACCACAAAATCAACCATTTCAATTTCAGTATATTTAAAAGCTTTAAATATTCCATAATTTCAAAACTAAATTTGATAATTTCATATATATCTTAATTTAACATCATTATAATTTGGTTTTGAAATATCCACTTAATAAATCCAATATCATTTAAATAAATCTCAAATTACAAATAAACTAAATATTTCAATTTATTTAAACTTGAAACATTCATTTAGTCACCTTAAACCAAATCAAGTTATAAAATTATATCTTTAAAATCTCAATTTCAATAAGTCTCAAATTGATTTTTAATTAAATATAATTCTTAAAGAATACGATTTCAAATCAATTTAATTCATCTTTCCAACCTTAGCTTATAAAAATCATTATAGAATCTATATTTTAAATATTATTTTAAATAAATACTTGAACATAATATATTTTAATTAAATTAAACTTTACTATTAAAGTTATTTTATAATAAAACTGATTTATACATATTTTAAAATAGTGAAAGTACAAATAAATTCTTAAAATTTGTAATTTTCAAACATATAAATTTAAAATCAAGAATTTAACTAAAATTACCTTTATAAGTATAATATTTAAAATCAATATTTATATAAACAAATATATATATATATATATATATATATATATATATATTTAAACCTTGGAAATCATTTCAAAATATTTATTTATAGACCAACGGTGTCTGTACATAATTTTCGATCTTATGGCCAAGTAATATAGATATTTATCATTTTAATCCATAATTTAAATTATATACGGTTATATATCATTTCAACCTGCAATCCCAAATTCAATTCAATGAAAATCTCTTGGGTTTATCATTTCATCCCATAACGATTTTCTCCTATTCTACTGATCGTTTGAGCATGTATCATTTCAATCCATAGGGAATCCTATACTAACAGGGAACTTGTTGGGTGATAATAGATATGATAAATATATAACAGGCATATATCATCAATATAAATAACAGATAATGGTGTCAGATGTCACAGGTGAACAGATACAGATAATAACGTATATATAGCAATGTAAATAACTATCAGCAGCATGTTTCAATTGTCATTTCAGTTGAAATCAAATTTAATAAATATAAGAACTTTAATCGTGAGTGATTGCTCACCTTTCGAGGATAGAAGATAGACAATGAAATTGAGTTACGAATTGCAAGTACGATGTCCAAAGCAAAGTAAGATTGGCACGAATTCGATGAACAGAGCTGATAAATAGAATTGATAAGAATAAATCAAATTGGCTTGATATAAACTGAACAAAATGTATACTATTATTATTATTATTATAAATTTCCTTAAAACAAATATTCAAATTTGAATATATATTTAAAATGATATATTTACATATTACGTTTAAATTCAAGTCAAAGCATATACTAATATATATATATATAATACTTATCATAATATATATATTTTAAAATCATACACAGACACATAAAGACACTCTAATCAAACACAAAATATATATATATATATATGTATGTATGTATGTATTCATACAGCATATAATATACGAACTTATATAAACCTTTACCTATATAAACCGAACTTGTATATATACACATGCATAAGAATCAATACTACATGTAATCAAATATATATGTGTATGATAATATATATGCAGAAAAAAAAATATAAAATTACAACTAAATGTATAAATTGCATGCTATATATAAGCAAAAATTGTATGCGGCTAACCAAATCATGCAGACTCCTAAATAAATACAAATCTTACCGATATATATCTAAACTACAATATAACAATTCTGTTATAAACTTAAAGTAAACATATCCATATAACCGTAACCATTTATATTATAACATACTGTAACATATATTTCATTTACAACTTATATATATACGAACAACACATTCAACTATGCAATATAAACTTTATAACTTGAATATGAAAATAAACTTTTATATATATAAACTTAACTATATAACTACAAAATGAATATACGCTTCAATATACTCAACAGCAAAATAAAATAAATATACATAAAACTTATCTGGTAAAACACATACATGGGCAAGTCAACATACAATTATGCTCGGCCACAAGATGAATAGGCTCGGCCACCTGATGCTTTGGGTGATGACAAGGCTAAGCAAGACAAGTGGTATTTGGGAAAGCAACATGTCCTGGAACTGGGAAATTTTGGCAAGGAAAGTCACGGCATGGCCAGGTAACGGTTATGAAAGCTCGGCCATGATGGAGTTCTGGTCAGGCAAGGCTCGGCTGGATGCTTTGTGTTCATGGCAAGGATAGTGTCAGGACCCGATTCTTCGTCTTCCGAAAAATCCGACATCGACACTCACTTTATCGACTGCCGAGAAATCGAACGACGGAAAACCGAACACTGAGGGTTTTTAAGAAAAAGAAAAGAAGAAAGAAGATAGGAAAGAAGAAAATAGAAAAAGAAAAATAGAGGGAAAAGAAGATAGACAATTTTTAGAAAACAGAGAATTTAAAAAAACAGAAGATAGAAGATAGAGGGAGAAAAGAAATTTGAAAATAAGAGAATAGAAAATTTTAAAATAGAACGGGACAGAAGAAAACAACAGAACAACAACAGAATCTCACAATTCGCAGCGGAACAACATATAATAATAAATGAATAATCTTTAAACAAAGAACTATATCAGTTATTACATTACATCACATTTCATTACATCATATCATCAGAGTATACAACATCATACAACAACAAACAGTGCAGCGGAAAAAGAAATACTATATAAGTAATATGCCATGCCATCCAGCTTGCCTCCAGCAACTCCAGAATATCCTGATAAACCTAACTCTTAACTGCCTGTGTGGAAATTGGTGGGCACCCAGAGTTTAGGAAGGAAAACAATAAACTCCAAGTCAGTCATGTGACTGGTGTGAGAACTCAAAACAGTTTATTTATCTTTAAAATCAAAAAGAGAAATATTTTAAACTCAATTCGCAATGCTTTTAAAAATGAGACTACCATAAGACCTCCTGCCACACACACAATGCAAACGCAGACTTGGAGAAGATTTCTTCTTATGATAGTCAAACATGCTTGATACGCATTTAAAAAGAGCATTTGATATTATTACTAGTGCATAGTGTAGAACAAATCCTTTCGAAAGTAGAATATAAATCTTAGCCAGCATAGGTACCATTATATTATGCCTACTAATAGCTACCATATTAAATGGCAGGTTCTACAACTAATACCGTACAAGTCACGTATTGTTTCTTTGGATTTCCAACAAATGGTCAGGCCAAGGAACTTCCCATTGCCACTGAGAATGCCTCTGGATGGACATCCCCGAGAACCAAACCGGATCTCAACCAACACAAGGCCGGGTTACTCCTAACTGAGCAACAACTGACCGAATATGCCATCCCCCG
The DNA here is from genome assembly GCA_030765085.1 of Allium cepa. NCBI lineage: Eukaryota > Viridiplantae > Streptophyta > Magnoliopsida > Asparagales > Amaryllidaceae > Allium > Allium cepa. The sequence goes on from CM060932.1 coordinate 476,273,368, forward strand.
GTCCTTTGGGACCTTTTTCCGAGAGCGCTCTCTAATCAATTCACACAATCATAACAAAGTGTTTTCAACATGAGTAAGTATCTGGGCTCCATACCATGATACCACCCTTTTCCAGAAGGAAATGGACACATCCTAAAGGGTGCTACCCCTCATAACCTTGCTGCTTCTTTCCTGTTTTGACCATTTCCGGGATGTGAGGCTCGACGAAGTCACGTCCACAAAAACATACTTTATACAAAAGCCATGCTTTGGGTCAATAAATGATCAACACAATGATCACTAAGATAGACGATCAAATAAATGATCCTATCACAATAATCAACACAATGATCATTTCAGCATCACTCAGCATGTCACATTACCAAACTGGGAATATATCGCTGATAACTTCAACTATATAACCTTTGAGCTCGTACGTCTCAAAGAAGGGTGTTAAGCAAAGAATAAATTCTCCGCCACCAACAGAAATATATTTGAAAGAAATCGGCTTTATATCTCAACTTGTAATGTCAGGCATACAATCCATACAAGTCTGTTCCGGGATCGAACAGAACCGAAGGCACTTCTTACGAAGTCCTTGCAATCCGGATATTCACAATCCTGATCGGATTCACCATCACATATGGAGAACTCAATACCGTAGCTACTCGGTGCAGAGTCAATCGATAGTTCATCCTATCGCTTTCGCAAATACCGGTCTTCAACACCGATCTTCAAATGCAATTCACAACGACGTATCACATATTCGGAGTGGGTTATACGACCCCATGGTCCTTTCCCGGTTAACCCGAATAGTGAGCGCTTATTCAAAAATAAGTGTGCATTCAAATTCAATCAATTCACATCAAATACCCATTTAAAGGGAAATATTGATAGTCGGCTATCGAACTATCAATTGATATGCATACATCACCAGATTCCAAATAATTTTCCAAATTATTTATTTTCCAAAATATCTTTACTAGATATATAGTTTCAACACTTCAAAAATAAATCAATATTTATTTTTAACAAGTTTCACTTTCACATATAAATTCCTTAGTGAATTTATATTCCAAAATATTCATGCATATACGATTTCAATAATTCATTTCCATTTATCCTCCAAAAAGATAAATTCTAATTATTCACTTCATATTGGAAAACATTTCCATACTTATTTATTCATAAGTAATTCACAAATCTCTTTTATTTTCAACACTTAGAAAATATTCAATATACTTAAATCGAATTAAGTATATATTTCATTCTTTAAGGAAATCATTCACTTAACATATTTATTTGGGCCAAAACGAATGTTGCGTAAAACATCGTTACGACAACCCAAATCACTAGTATAGGGATTCGGAATTAAAATAGATATATAAATCCCAATACTAATCAAAAACATTTCCTTTCGGAAATCATTTACTATAACAACAGTGTTATAGTCCACCATCTCCTTTCATTTCTCGAAACATCTATTTCAACAATAAATGTTAAAATCTATGGTTTCGAATCTCAACACCTTTAAAACATCGTTAGATCGTTTTAATTCTGTTTAAAATATCACATTCTAAAACATTTTCTTTAACATGTTATTCACTATTCAAAAACGTGAATATACTATGTTCACAAATTCCATTATTTCTATTCTTTTTAACTTAAAGGATTATTCACTGTTTACAACGTGAATATAACTCCATTAATAGGTTATAACAATTAACTTATCAAAATAAGTCGTTTGCGGATTTATAAAACAACGTTTATAAATTCCATTTCTATTTATTTATAAAAACTTCTTTTTTTTATAAATTCCTTTATTAACATATTTCAGTTTATAACTCAATTATAAACTAAATGTTTATATTATAAGTTAAATACTTATAAAACGATTATTTTATAAAATCGTTCTTTAAACTTCATAATTATAAATCTTATAACTTATAAGATTCATTTATTTAACCAAATCTATTCTTCAATTAACTTCACAAATTTATAAATCTTACTATTTATAAATTTCATTTATAACTTCACAGTTTATAATTCTATAAATTTCATTCATTTATGAAATTCACTTTCACTACATTCAAACAGTTATAAAAACTCGTTTTATAATGTCTATATTTCAATTTATAAATATCCATTTATAAATCTCTTAATATAAATCAGTTTATATTATTATTCTAAAACGTCTTTAAATTCCTTTATAATTTTCTCATTTCGATTTATAAAATAATCAAATTTTATAAATCCCATATTTAAACTTTTATCATATATTCAAAAATCCAATCTAAACTATTTTATAAAATCATTAGTTCATATTTCTCAAAAATCGACTTTTAATCGTATTTCTAAAAATCAGCTTTTTAACTATATTTCACAAAAACCATAATTTTTATAACTTTAAAAATTATAACGTTTATTTATTTATAATGGATCAATTCCAGAAATAAAGTATATTTTCAAAAATCACTTTTAAAATCATTTTAAAATCCCAAAATCTGGGTCCAATGATGCTACACACCAAATAGTCAATCACGACTAACAACGATATCATATATCGATATGATAATCCATCAAATATCAAAATATCTGAAATAAAATAAATACTGTTGAGGAATCCAGTTGGATCCCTCCAACCTGTTTTCCTGCATCACAAACATTAGCACAATACCAATTTCGCTCCAGTACGAAATTATCGCGGTATATGTTCTTATTAAATATTATCCGCTTACTAACGGCGTAATAGGGTCTCATCCGCTAAACAAAAAATGCGGGAAATCAACAACTGCAATATATACATATGCCAATATATATATATTGATATTATATATAATACCAATTTCACTGTTTATGAAATATTCGCGGTATATGTTTTTATAAATAACATCCGCTTACTAACGGCGCATAATGTCTATTTTAACAATCAATAATTTACAGTCATCATTCAAACATGCATTCAAATATTTTAAATCTAACTATTTAAAATAAAATCGAAATCTATTCGATTGAGTGAGAAGTTCTCACCTTGGTTTTAAATTCCGTTTTAGCTTTTATTTCGAATAAAATTAAACGCGCGTTTAATTTTACCCGAAATTCTCACTAACTCCAAACGACTCCAAACCAACTCCATCGCGTAGTGCTCGTCCATACGATTCCAACGCAACTGAGTTTGCATTTTTTCGACCTCGTATGAAAAAGATATGAATTTTTGAAGTTTGTACACGTTTTATATAACTTAAATCACACATAACTTTATAATTTAACATACAACTATTTCCAGCCCTTAGATCCCACTCCCACACATCTCCACCGTACCCTTCATCTTCCCAAACCCACGTTCATCTTCAGGAACTTGCCGCACAACATAACCCATTACCATAGATTTAGGGTTTAAAATTTCTCCTTCGATAATCAACGAAATTCGATCACAACCCCACCATGTCGAAGCTCTAAACCCCAGCTATGTTCGGCCCTAACCCCTTGATGCTCGGCCTCCTCCTCTAGCGTGCGCACGCAAGTGAACGTGGTACGTTCATGCTCAATTTCCCATCGATCCGCTCAACTATTCTCGATCTTGACCGTTGATCTTGTAGATCTTGAGGTGCTCTATAACTTTGTAGTTGATGGCTTCGTGAATCGATGAATGGATTGAGAGATTTTGAGGGAGTAAGGAAGAGCATTTTCGGCCATCCATTATGTAACTGGCGGCTAGGCATATGTAAATTAGGGTTTTGGTTTTATTTTATTTTTATTTGTGAATGGTGCTATTTATAAGAACGAGCAAGCGTAAACACTATTCATTCCGGGAATTCCGAACTCCGATTTAGACGCCGTAACCAGCGTACCTAGGGTTTATCCCGCGTTCCGGACACAATGGAACAGGTTTCGGAAGCTAATTCGGAAGTATGTGCGAGTTATGGCAGAAAACGTTCAATTTAAATTAAACCGATTTAAATCGATTTCTAGGCGTTTTAATTTGTACCGGACAAACGGTAAATCCAATTGACTTGAAATTTGAAACCTTACAATAATATCACATTACGGATCCGATGAAACTGGTTTCGTCGAATTCCGAGACTTTTTGAAAAATGGCTATTTTGACTCGCCAAATTTAAATTAAAAATAAATCGATGCGTTTCGAGCTGCCACGATCAAACGATAACTCCGATTGACACGAAATTTGAAATCCGGTAATAACTAACTATTACGGATCCAATGAAACTGGTTTCGTTCAATTCTGAGACTGTTCAAAAATTGACTATTTTACAGTCGATTATTAAATATTAAAATATTCAATTTTCACAAATTAATTTTTAATTCGATTTTAAAAGTTCTAAAATATCATTCTAACTTCCATGTGATAAAATAAAATTTTCCAAATTATTTTCAATCATATTTAACTCAATTTTTAATTATTTCTATAATTTAACATATTAAATTATCGATTTAATTATCCAATTAAATCCAATAATTCAAATAAAAATTTATTTGACTTAAAAATTCACTTATAAATATTTAAAATTAATTAAATATTCAAATTTAAATTATTAAAAATTCTGGGTCGTTACAATCTTTCCCCCTTAAAAGAATTTCGTCCTCGAAATTACAAGTAAGAAAGGTTACAAAATCTATTAATTTTCCAAAATTCATAATTAAACTTCTTACAAATCCTTACTAAGTTTTCAAATCATACTTAGTTATCATTTCAAAAACAACTACTATTGTTTAGCTTTCAATTCCAAAATAAAGTTTAAAGTTTTCAAAATTTTCCAATTTTTTTCTCAAATTTTTCTAACGCCTTAAATTTCCGGAAAAATTCGCCATAGTCTCCTTTGCGCGGCTCGATCCGAAAAAAAAATGACAGTATATATATCACAAATATACATCTCATCAAGTAATGAGGCATCCCGAAGGGAAAAAAGTGTAAAAGTGCGATATTTAATCCGAGATATGTACCTTATATTTTATTAGCGAGCATATACGGCTAATATAGCGCTAAAGCGAACCCCAAATGCGAAGCAAACGCGATCCGCACCTACTAAACTCAACAAACAACATGAGAACATGCACATATGCAAATAATCTCAATATACAACATATAGCAACATAATAACTATATATATGTCACATAGCAAATGCAACTAAACAACAAATGCAATATATATTCAACCATCAATCAACTATAATCCATAACCAATAATATTCATTCATATTCTCATTTATATACAATGAAATGGTTTTCAATTTCAAATCACATTTGATTTATTTACATTGGATTTACTAACATTCATTCTCAATTCAATTAGTTTATATTTACTAATTAAATCCAATTCACATTCAATTCTATTCAAATTTATTTACTTCTAATTTGAATTCAATTTCATAGCTTTCAATTTCATTAACACTTAATGAATTACATACAATTAAACAACATCCATATAGCAACCAAAGTATATTAATTATAACCAAATTTCTTTTGCTTATATTCATCTTGGTTTAACACCATCACTTTCAATTGAATTAATTAAATTGATTTTCATTCAATTTTATTTAACTTTCAGTAACATTAGATTTTAATGAATTAATACTTTCATTAATTATTCCTTATCAACTTAAATTACATTCAATTGTTTTAACATTCAATCCATTCATTCAATTCAATTACAAAGTTGAATTCTATTACATAACTCAAGTTCATATTCATTTAATCCACTTGATTATTTACTTCGATACCAAAATCAACTTAATTCAACAACACTTAAGTTATATTCCATTTAACTTTAAATTCATTTTTATTCACAACTCACATTCATAAATATATTAACTTCTTATATATATAAGTTTATTTCACAATTGTAATTCACTTTAATTATAATTCAATGCTTATAATTCTTTTACTTATACAATTCTTCTTTTATTTAGATTATTCAAACAACTTAACAATCAACTTATACATACTTTAATAATTCTGAAAAATTATTTCTTTACATATAAAAATATAATCAAGGCAAAATCATTCCATTTACCCAATTTAAAAACAATATCGTGTCGAATTGTTCTATTCAAGTGTTTAGAAACCCCTTCGGCATAGTCTTGCGGACCACGCTGACGAAAGTTCATATACCACTCAATAAACCAATCATCACAATATAAAACAATTTTATATTCACTAACAAATACGCTCTCATAGCTATTATTACACTCAAACTCATTCTAGAGTACTGCTGACTCTATCTCTAATGAATTATACCCTACAGAACCATGGTTCTCGCTTAACCATCAGAGCTCTGATACCACATTGTCAGGACCCGATTCTTCGTCTTCCGAAAAATCCGACATCGACACTCACTTTATCGACTGCCGAGAAATCGAACGACGAAAAACCGAACACTGAGGGTTTTTAAGAAAAAGAAAAGAAGAAAGAAGATAGGAAAGAAGAAAATAGAAAAAGAAAAATAGAGGGAAAAGAAGATAGACAATTTTTAGAAAACAGAGAATTTAAAAAAACAGAAGATAGAAGATAGAGGGAGAAAAGAAATTTGAAAATAAGAGAATAGAAAATTTTAAAATAGAACGGGACAGAAGAAAACAACAGAACAACAACAGAATCTCACAATTCGCAGCGGAACAACATATAATAATAAATGAATAATCTTTAAACAAAGAACTATATCAGTTATTACATTACATCACATTTCATTACATCATATCATCAGAGTATACAACATCATACAACAACAAACAGTGCAGCGGAAAAAGAAATACTATATAAGTAATATGCCATGCCATCCAGCTTGCCTCCAGCAACTCCAGAATATCCTGATAAACCTAACTCTTAACTGCCCGTGTGGAAATTGGTGGGCACCCAGAGTTTAGGAAGGAAAACAATAAACTCCAAGTCAGTCATGTGACTGGTGTGAGAACTCAAAACAGTTTATTTATCTTTAAAATCAAAAAGAGAAATATTTTAAACTCAATTCGCAATGCTTTTAAAAATGAGACTACCATAAGACCTCCTGCCACACACACAATGCAAACGCAGACTTGGAGAAGATTTCTTCTTATGATAGTCAAACATGCTTGATACGCATTTAAAAAGAGCATTTGATATTATTACTAGTGCATAGTGTAGAACAAATCCTTTCGAAAGTAGAATATAAATCTTAGCCAGCATAGGTACCATTATATTATGCCTACTAATAGCTACCATATTAAATGGCAGGTTCTACAACTAATACCGTACAAGTCACGTATTGTTTCTTTGGATTTCCAACAAATGGTCAGGCCAAGGAACTTCCCATTGCCACTGAGAATGCCTCTGGATGGACATCCCCGAGAACCAAACCGGATCTCAACCAACACAAGGCCGGGTTACTCCTAACTGAGCAACAACTGACCGAATATGCCATCCCCCGGTCCTTTGGGACCTTTTTCCGAGAGCGCTCTCTAATCAATTCACACAATCATAACAAAGTGTTTTCAACATGAGTAAGTATCTGGGCTCCATACCATGATACCACCCTTTTCCAGAAGGAAATGGACACATCCTAAAGGGTGCTACCCCTCATAACCTTGCTGCTTCTTTCCTGTTTTGACCATTTCCGGGATGTGAGGCTCGACGAAGTCACGTCCACAAAAACATACTTTATACAAAAGCCATGCTTTGGGTCAATAAATGATCAACACAATGATCACTAAGATAGACGATCAAATAAATGATCCTATCACAATAATCAACACAATGATCATTTCAGCATCACTCAGCATGTCACATTACCAAACTGGGAATATATCGCTGATAACTTCAACTATATAACCTTTGAGCTCGTACGTCTCAAAGAAGGGTGTTAAGCAAAGAATAAATTCTCCGCCACCAACAGAAATATATTTGAAAGAAATCGGCTTTATATCTCAACTTGTAATGTCAGGCATACAATCCATACAAGTCTGTTCCGGGATCGAACAGAACCGAAGGCACTTCTTACGAAGTCCTTGCAATCCGGATATTCACAATCCTGATCGGATTCACCATCACATATGGAGAACTCAATACCGTAGCTACTCGGTGCAGAGTCAATCGATAGTTCATCCTATCGCTTTCGCAAATACCGGTCTTCAACACCGATCTTCAAATGCAATTCACAACGACGTATCACATATTCGGAGTGGGTTATACGACCCCATGGTCCTTTCCCGGTTAACCCGAATAGTGAGCGCTTATTCAAAAATAAGTGTGCATTCAAATTCAATCAATTCACATCAAATACCCATTTAAAGGGAAATATTGATAGTCGGCTATCGAACTATCAATTGATATGCATACATCACCAGATTCCAAATAATTTTCCAAATTATTTATTTTCCAAAATATCTTTACTAGATATATAGTTTCAACACTTCAAAAATAAATCAATATTTATTTTTAACAAGTTTCACTTTCACATATAAATTCCTTAGTGAATTTATATTCCAAAATATTCATGCATATACGATTTCAATAATTCATTTCCATTTATCCTCCAAAAAGATAAATTCTAATTATTCACTTCATATTGGAAAACATTTCCATACTTATTTATTCATAAGTAATTCACAAATCTCTTTTATTTTCAACACTTAGAAAATATTCAATATACTTAAATCGAATTAAGTATATATTTCATTCTTTAAGGAAATCATTCACTTAACATATTTATTTGGGCCAAAACGAATGTTGCGTAAAACATCGTTACGACAACCCAAATCACTAGTATAGGGATTCGGAATTAAAATAGATATATAAATCCCAATACTAATCAAAAACATTTCCTTTCGGAAATCATTTACTATAACAACAGTGTTATAGTCCACCATCTCCTTTCATTTCTCGAAACATCTATTTCAACAATAAATGTTAAAATCTATGGTTTCGAATCTCAACACCTTTAAAACATCGTTAGATCGTTTTAATTCTGTTTAAAATATCACATTCTAAAACATTTTCTTTAACATGTTATTCACTATTCAAAAACGTGAATATACTATGTTCACAAATTCCATTATTTCTATTCTTTTTAACTTAAAGGATTATTCACTGTTTACAACGTGAATATAACTCCATTAATAGGTTATAACAATTAACTTATCAAAATAAGTCGTTTGCGGATTTATAAAACAACGTTTATAAATTCCATTTCTATTTATTTATAAAAACTTCTTTTTTTTATAAATTCCTTTATTAACATATTTCAGTTTATAACTCAATTATAAACTAAATGTTTATATTATAAGTTAAATACTTATAAAACGATTATTTTATAAAATCGTTCTTTAAACTTCATAATTATAAATCTTATAACTTATAAGATTCATTTATTTAACCAAATCTATTCTTCAATTAACTTCACAAATTTATAAATCTTACTATTTATAAATTTCATTTATAACTTCACAGTTTATAATTCTATAAATTTCATTCATTTATGAAATTCACTTTCACTACATTCAAACAGTTATAAAAACTCGTTTTATAATGTCTATATTTCAATTTATAAATATCCATTTATAAATCTCTTAATATAAATCAGTTTATATTATTATTCTAAAACGTCTTTAAATTCCTTTATAATTTTCTCATTTCGATTTATAAAATAATCAAATTTTATAAATCCCATATTTAAACTTTTATCATATATTCAAAAATCCAATCTAAACTATTTTATAAAATCATTAGTTCATATTTCTCAAAAATCGACTTTTAATCGTATTTCTAAAAATCAGCTTTTTAACTATATTTCACAAAAACCATAATTTTTATAACTTTAAAAATTATAACGTTTATTTATTTATAATGGATCAATTCCAGAAATAAAGTATATTTTCAAAAATCACTTTTAAAATCATTTTAAAATCCCAAAATCTGGGTCCAATGATGCTACACACCAAATAGTCAATCACGACTAACAACGATATCATATATCGATATGATAATCCATCAAATATCAAAATATCTGAAATAAAATAAATACTGTTGAGGAATCCAGTTGGATCCCTCCAACCTGTTTTCCTGCATCACAAACATTAGCACAATACCAATTTCGCTCCAGTACGAAATTATCGCGGTATATGTTCTTATTAAATATTATCCGCTTACTAACGGCGTAATAGGGTCTCATCCGCTAAACAAAAAATGCGGGAAATCAACAACTGCAATATATACATATGCCAATATATATATATTGATATTATATATAATACCAATTTCACTGTTTATGAAATATTCGCGGTATATGTTTTTATAAATAACATCCGCTTACTAACGGCGCATAATGTCTATTTTAACAATCAATAATTTACAGTCATCATTCAAACATGCATTCAAATATTTTAAATCTAACTATTTAAAATAAAATCGAAATCTATTCGATTGAGTGAGAAGTTCTCACCTTGGTTTTAAATTCCGTTTTAGCTTTTATTTCGAATAAAATTAAACGCGCGTTTAATTTTACCCGAAATTCTCACTAACTCCAAACGACTCCAAACCAACTCCATCGCGTAGTGCTCGTCCATACGATTCCAACGCAACTGAGTTTGCATTTTTTCGACCTCGTATGAAAAAGATATGAATTTTTGAAGTTTGTACACGTTTTATATAACTTAAATCACACATAACTTTATAATTTAACATACAACTATTTCCAGCCCTTAGATCCCACTCCCACACATCTCCACCGTACCCTTCATCTTCCCAAACCCACGTTCATCTTCAGGAACTTGCCGCACAACATAACCCATTACCATAGATTTAGGGTTTAAAATTTCTCCTTCGATAATCAACGAAATTCGATCACAACCCCACCATGTCGAAGCTCTAAACCCCAGCTATGTTCGGCCCTAACCCCTTGATGCTCGGCCTCCTCCTCTAGCGTGCGCACGCAAGTGAACGTGGTACGTTCATGCTCAATTTCCCATCGATCCGCTCAACTATTCTCGATCTTGACCGTTGATCTTGTAGATCTTGAGGTGCTCTATAACTTTGTAGTTGATGGCTTCGTGAATCGATGAATGGATTGAGAGATTTTGAGGGAGTAAGGAAGAGCATTTTCGGCCATCCATTATGTAACTGGCGGCTAGGCATATGTAAATTAGGGTTTTGGTTTTATTTTATTTTTATTTGTGAATGGTGCTATTTATAAGAACGAGCAAGCGTAAACACTATTCATTCCGGGAATTCCGAACTCCGATTTAGACGCCGTAACCAGCGTACCTAGGGTTTATCCCGCGTTCCGGACACAATGGAACAGGTTTCGGAAGCTAATTCGGAAGTATGTGCGAGTTATGGCAGAAAACGTTCAATTTAAATTAAACCGATTTAAATCGATTTCTAGGCGTTTTAATTTGTACCGGACAAACGGTAAATCCAATTGACTTGAAATTTGAAACCTTACAATAATATCACATTACGGATCCGATGAAACTGGTTTCGTCGAATTCCGAGACTTTTTGAAAAATGGCTATTTTGACTCGCCAAATTTAAATTAAAAATAAATCGATGCGTTTCGAGCTGCCACGATCAAACGATAACTCCGATTGACACGAAATTTGAAATCCGGTAATAACTAACTATTACGGATCCAATGAAACTGGTTTCGTTCAATTCTGAGACTGTTCAAAAATTGACTATTTTACAGTCGATTATTAAATATTAAAATATTCAATTTTCACAAATTAATTTTTAATTCGATTTTAAAAGTTCTAAAATATCATTCTAACTTCCATGTGATAAAATAAAATTTTCCAAATTATTTTCAATCATATTTAACTCAATTTTTAATTATTTCTATAATTTAACATATTAAATTATCGATTTAATTATCCAATTAAATCCAATAATTCAAATAAAAATTTATTTGACTTAAAAATTCACTTATAAATATTTAAAATTAATTAAATATTCAAATTTAAATTATTAAAAATTCTGGGTCGTTACAGATAGGTGGAGGTCGAAGGCATGTGGTGGTCACGGCTATGCAAGGTAATAGGTTCGGCCATGTTTTGGTGAGGAGGTGGTCGATCAAATGCTGAAGGGAAAATGAGGTTCGGCCATCGGCTGCTAGTGATGGTGGCTGATCATACGATGGTGGAGACAAGGAGAAAAGGTCGGCTGTGGTTGGAGAGGAAGAAAGTTGGGAAAGCATTGATGGTCAAACTCAAGGGGAGAAGGGAGAAGAATTAGAGAAAAAAATGGAAAAAAACTTACTGTAAAAATTTTTGGTGGAAGAAAAAAGAACGAGAAGATGAAGGAGGAATAAGAAGGAAATCAGTACGATAAAAATGAACGTGAGCGGGATAAGAAAAATGAGAAGGCAGGCAAACAAAATGAACTTAAATTTCAAATGAACGTATAATTTAATTCAATGGATGGCAATTCATTTTCCCTAACATCAATTTGTATGACTTTAGAATACCAAGCCCATTAATCTACCCAAAAATAAATAAGCTACATATAAAATAAATTCAAAACCAAAATAAAAAATAAAAATAGAAAAATAAAATACGAAAATAATTGTAAGTAATTCACTGAAAAATAACAGATTTGAAATGTATAAACAAAAATTAACAAAACGAAAAGACAAAGGGAGCAAAAGGTCCAATTGCGGAACCGATATGGCCATCGTTTCCATAGATTTCGCCGTCTCCTAGGCTCCGAAACACACAACCAAATATGCTACGGAGATCAGCACGACGAGATGATCAAAACAATATGCATATATCAGCAGTACGATCATCCTATCAAAAGTCGTTAATCGGTACCGAAAATGCTGCTAAAACACCGGAGTCAAGATAGAAGGAGCAATAGCAGTCCAAATTTGAAGAAATGGAATTTGACATCTCACTCAAAAGATGATGTACAAATTTATTGTGTAAAAACATTTAGGTTTGGAAAATGTTTTATTATCATCAAATAATAACTGTTGTAAATTTAAATAAAATTACATAATAAAGTAAACTTCAGTGTTATCAGATGAAAATTTACCATTAGCTATGTTTAATTAGACGTATTCTAAACATCAAATTTTTATTTCCAAACTTAATTATTTAAAAATTCACCAAAATTCAATTAAATAGGTTATTAAAATAGTTAAAAATTTATGGGTCGTTACAGAGGTGCATATCAAGAGAAAAGGAAAATGAACGAAGCTCGAAAGAAATAGAGAATGGTGCAATCTATCGTAGGCGACCGAAGTATGGAAATCAACGGCGTGGAGGCACCGTACACGAGTGAGAGCTGCGACCCTGATTCGCACGCTGGCGATGGTGCTAGGCACTACGAGAAGAGGGCAGCGGCTCATTGACGAGGCGGAGCAAGATAGGGTTTGGGTCGCCTTCTCGGTGCAGTGAACATGTGGTGGGTGCGATCTCGGAGGAAGGGAGGGGGAGTCACGAGGTTGGCCGAGATAGAGGGATGAGCGTGCAGTGAGGTACGGTAAATGTGCTAATTATTTACTTAAGTGATAATTAGTTTATTAACTATGTTTTAAATTTTAATCATATATTAATTAATTCGTAAATTTTCTCATACGAGGTCCGTTTCGGGTAAATGAATCACATTTCGATCGCATCGAAATCATCTATGACATGGATAGAGCTGGAAATTTATTTCAACTGAAATGAATAGGGTGAGTGTTTTTACGCTCACGTTGACTATTATATTTTGTGTTAGTAAAATTTATATCATGACGTAATCTACATTTATTGATGGTTGTTGGATAAATTTAAATTGACATCTGAATTTATTGATAGGATTTGTATTGATAGTCAGATTAAATTAGAATTTGACTACTAGTAAAATCCCTGAATTTTGTAATTGGATGATGGTTATGATTATTGACATTTTGGTTGATTGATTGTGATGAATGGAAATTGGTTGATATTTGAATGATTAAATGTTTAATTATTTTGATATATCTTGTTATCATCCTGCATATTATTTACAGTATATAAAACTGTAAATTGAATTATTTCAAATACATTAAGAAATAGGTTGAAATGATACATATCTATGGCATTTATTTTGGATTGAAATGATATATATCCATCCCTGGAAATTAAATTGAAATAATTGATTCACTTGGCCATAGGATAGAGAATTAAATACGGACACCAGATTGGTTAAATTAAATGATTTTCAAATTTGTTTTGAAATTATTTAAATGATTTGATTTCAAGAAATGTAAAATCAAATTTGGGGAAATCGAATTATTTTCGAACTGGAGCTTGAAATGTTGGAATTTAAATTTGATAAACGAATTTTTTTAAATAATCGAACTTGAGATTTTGCATTTATAATCAAAATATGATTCGAATTTAAAACCGATTTGTTTTAAAGATTAGATTTTTATTTAGACTTTGAGTATTGCGAAGTAAAAGTGATATAAAATGATATTTCGAAATTGAGTTCGAAATTTAATTATATTTAAAGATTTTGATTTTTGATTGGATATTGAAGGAAAATTGGAATTAAGTGTTTGAATCGATATTTTGAAAATGGACTCGAAATTGATATAAATCAAAATGGTTTAAAATTTGGAATTGGAAGTGAAATTAGTTTGAAATTGAAATATAAATTAATTGGGAAATGGAGTTGAAATTAATTTGAAATTGAAATTTAATTGGAATTGGAAGTGAAAATAATTTAAAATTGGAATTTAAATTAATTTGGAATCAAAATTGAGTTCAACTAGAAATCGAAATTGAATGGATTAAATCGAAATGGAAAGTGGAACTGATTTGAATTGAAAATTTTGGTAAGTGAACCGATTTTACTTTAAACTATTTTACATGAATATTTTTAGTATAAACGGTTTAAAATCTATATTCTTTATATATTCAAATTATTTTGATTTTTCAAACTGTTTAAACTATATAAACCATTTTTAATACTCAAATTATTTTCTATTTAATTGTTTAATTATTTTGCTATTTTAAATTATTTTGAACTATTTTCTAAAAATCAAATTGGTTAATAGCGTGGTATGTTTATATTTAAATTTTGGATTTAAATACGAATTGGGTTAAAGTGAAGTTGTAACCTAATTTGTAATTTGAATCAAATTTCGAAATGAATCAGTATATCAAATTGAATTGACATTTTGAAGTAAAATATGATTTTTGAAGCAAATACGACATATTTCAAAATGGATTTGATTTTGAAGCGAATATGATATTTTGATACCAAGTATAAATTGCTTTCGAAATATAAAAGAACCAACCGGCGTGTAAAACAATGTTTGGTTGTCACAGAGACCGGGGCCTCTTATTGGCATACTCCCTGTCAATATTGGAACCACTTTGACAACTGCGTATGCGGTGAATGATATCCAGAATGTAGTGGTTGAATTGGTGACGTTTACTAGAACGAAGTAAGAACGATGGTCGATAGTATTGACACTTGTGTCATAATTAAAATGACTAAAACAGGAGCCTATGTCTTGTCAATGAGGTTAGCTATCTCTAGCGACGTTGATCACTCGTATTACTATTGTGGTTTTTGATTTGATGAGTGTACCTTTTGTTCAGATTGATTGTCGCAGTCAGCCACAGATGGTTTAGACCAGCCAGAAAGGGTAAAGTGGTTCTGTAACAACCCGGGGTTTTATAACAATTAATTATCGTCAAATGACGATTAAATTGGTTGTTAATGGCTATTTGGATTTTTATTTGGGTTGTGTTTCTTTTAAAAATCCATTAAGAATATACGGGCTTTAAATAAATCCCTTTTATTTTATTGGCCCGTTCTCTTTTATTTTGTTGGGCTGTGATAATTATCAAGAAGGGAATGACCGTTCCCCTTTTATTCATTCTCGAACCCTAATAAAAGAAGTAGAAAAAATGGCGGCTTCGTCTTTGTTATCTCTCAGCTCTGAAACTAGGGGTTTTTCGAAGCGCCGATTTAATTGATCGATTCAGGGGTTGGTCGTGCGTTGCCTTGCTCGATGGATTCTTCGTTGCTCACGGCTGCTCCTTTGTGCGACAAGACTAAGGTGAGTAATTCTAGTTACTCACATCTAATCCATCTCTAAAATGGTACTTCTGCAATTCGATTGTGTTTTGAAGTTGATGATTATTTTGGCCATTTGATTTCGTTTTGATGTTGGTGATTGATCTTTGACTTTGTCAATTTCGTATATTTTGTTTGTTTGATTTTCACGACAAGATTTGAACTATGGCCACCACGATGTTAAATTTTTATTCAATTTCGTATTGATTTGTTATATATCAACTTTGAATTCTGAAAGTATTACACTCGGACTTGATTGATTACCTTGGCCACTGTTTTGATCATGTCCTCTATGAACTTGAAGTGGCACGTGTTTTAGGTTTTTCACTTCGATGTTTGACACTATCAAACTCGACTCTGACTAGATAATGTTTTCGATTTTTGGCATTGTTAGAACTTGAAATTGTCTGGAGCTTCAATGTTGAAGTACTTACAGGCTTGGAGTCCTTGTGTAATTGTCTTTAGTATGTATTCATTTCTAGTTGTCTTGGTTTTGTCTTTCGCCTCTATGACACTGGCAGTGTCTCTGCTTTGACTTAGACCTGATGCTTGTTTATATGTTCGAATTGGTTGTTGTTCATTCCATGTATTTTAATATACATATTTATCAAAACTTGACATTACTCTGGTGCCTCTGAGCCTGTTAGCACTATCTGTATGAATATATACATATGCGTATACATATGTATATATTTATAGGATAGTTACATTGTCGTTTCACTGTTTTTCATGATATGTTTCTCTGAAGTTTTGAATATGGGAGCTTTGTCTGTAACTTGACTTTGTGAAAATTCAAGTTTACATTTGTTTTGAGAAGGCTTTGACCTGTAACTTGACTTGGTTTCTTTATAGTCTCTAGTATAATTACTCGAGACTGGTTGCATTTCAATTGCTGGTTTTGGCATTGTTGAGTCTTGTTCATCTGTGCAGCATGCTTGTTATATACATACATGCACTGCTGCATTATATCAGGAGCTTGCTGCCTATGTTCAATTGAACTTGGTTGATGTTGGTTTTGGAATATCCAGTTTCATGTGGTTGGCATTGTTATGTGAATCTTCACTTTAGTATTGTGCAGACCTTCATATACATTTCGAGTAGTGTGAAAAATTGCCTATTCATGGTGATGTTTACCTTGCTTGTATGTATGTACTCTTGTTTTTTTGGCATGATTGTTCTATACATCACTTCATATGACTTTGTAGTATTTTTCTGGCCATTGGTTGAGTTCTTTGTATTGATTTCTTGCATTGTTGAGTTTGTCCTTTGTGTTTGTTGTACATATGAAATTGATTCATATGTATGTTGAACATTGCTTCTCAGTGATATTTACTTGCATTCATATGCTTAAATGTTTTAGTCGTTGATGTGTTGACTTTGGCTTGCTATTCAATGGCATCAGCGTTGATTGAGTTCATCTTGGTAACTTCTGTTATCTTGTGACATGGTTACAGTTTTGTTACATATGTTCTGCCTATCTAGGTGTTCATGTGTATGTAGTTTGACATGATTCCATGTTGCCTTCTGTTTTGGTCTAGGCACGTGTTGCTTCAGGCAGTCCTCACTTTGGAAAATTTACACTGTTAAGTACATAATCTTTTATTGTTGTGTGATGTGGTGCCATAACTTTGGTGTTCTCACCTTCATTCTGCTGTGTCTTCATGGTGTACCACTGCCTTGCGCACTTGGTCATTTGATCCTTTATGCTTTGTATTTGAGTTGTGTTGCATTTGTTTCTGGTTCATTGAGCTTGTGTGAAATTCTTCACTGTAGTGGCGAGGCAGTACACGCGTGCGTGTACTGCAGCCACACAGAAGTGACGTTTTAAATTGAGATTTCAATTGTTTGAATTGATTTGTATTGATTGATCATTTTTTTGTTGTATAATTATCTATTTGATAATTAGATTGTGAGTTTCTAATTATTTATTTAATAATTAGATTTTGTTGTTAATTGTCGTTTAGGCAATTCTGATGTTTTCTAAATTATCTTCATTGATATCTTCATTTTGGTGTGCCTATTTGTGATTTTCCAGAGAAAGTACGGGCGCCCCTTCCAACCGGGAGATTCGATACCTATATAACTTGAGAGGTTACAAGAAGGGGTCTCCATACATCAGCTTGGAATCGGCCGTGTCCTTCAAGCCGGTCCTGGACTTGTATTCAAAGTTCACATGTTTAAGAAGGAATGGTTCTTCGTCCAGGGTGACTCTGTTTCTATCCACCGCTTCACCTCTGGCTGTAAGTTGAAGTTTACTTGTAATTTCTGTTTTGACTGCAATGCTTCTTCTCATGTGCTTTATTATTTGCTAGCGACAGGTGGCTTTGCGGTCGTGGAGAATGATCACTTGGTTCAGATGGCCGCGGAGATAGAAGCCATTTTGGGAAGGGAGAGGTCAGCTTCTTACCTAATCAGGAACGCTACTCTTCTAGAGCACAACTTGATTCTATCTCATCAGTCTATGGTCAAGCAGAGGGATACGGCTGAGGAAAGAGATGCCAAAGCCAAAGGAGAGGCCATGACAAAAAGCAGCAAGAGGAAGCCCTTCTCGATACCTCCAGTCGTCGGGGGGAAGAAACTCAAGAAAACTGATGGACCCTCTCCCAGCACATGCCCAGATGTTCCGGAGGAGGAAAGTGGAGAGGAGGAAAGAGGCGAGGAGGAGAGCGGAGGTGATGGAGAAGGTGATGGTGGCAATGGTGGCGAAGGACAAAGTGGCAGTGGCGTTGGTGCCTTGACCTCTGGGCAAGCAGGTGAGATTCAAGAGTGGACGGATGATGCTTTCCGCCAAGCTTTTGAGGGGTTGGAGGGAGGACGGGCTTCGGCAAAGGAGTCCGAGAGAGCTGACAAGGCCGGGACTGGTGCCGGTTCATCCTCTCAGAGTATTCCGGCTAAGGCGACTCCGGTGATCCTAGGTGAATTTTTGACTTCTGCAGACTCCCTTTATGATAAGGACGTAGGAATATTTTATGGCCAGCTTCCGTCCTAGAATGAGATTCAGGACTTATTGCAGTATCCCACTCCCCCTCAGGGTTTGTATAATAAATGCGTCTCCTTACTCCTTTTCACTTAACATATTTCTTGAATTATGGATTAGTGTATGCTCGTAACACTTGTTCTTTATTCCAGGGGCAGGTGAGGTGGCCAAGACTTCAGATGTTCGACATCGCCTCGAACAATACAGGCTACTCGGAGCTTCTGCTAGACCGAAGCCTCCTACTAGCCGCCCCGGGGATGTAGTCGGCTATCGTCCTCTTCTTGGGATTATTGAAGAAGATATCCAAAGGAAGAAGAGGGGCCGCTCCTTGTTCGAATCTCCATCTCGTCCTCAGCCTCTAACTCAGCCGCTTCAGGATATTACGGAGGAGACTACTGATTTTGTACCCTCTCTGCATCCATCTGAGAACCCTACCGTTACTCCGATAGATCGTCCCAGCTTGGCTCGCAACCCATTCGCGGGTCATCCGGACCTGGACCCGAACCCCTATGATATTTCCTTCGATGAAGTTACCGGTGAGCACCTCCTACCCCGCAATCCTATGGTAAGGGTGCTTGATGAGGCTAAGTCTTTGGATCTCGACTTGTTGACCATTCGGATTGTGACTACGGGGGATGAGGCCAAGGAAAACATCGATCGGGTGGCTGAGGAGACCAAGAGGCTGATGGCGCATCATGCCCGACTGTCAAGGCTGGAGAGGAAATCAGAAGTGCTAACATTCGGTTGCGGCTAATGGTTTCCGATCAGGCCAAATAGCTTGCCGATCAGGCCATCTAGATCTTCCAGCATGAGGTGGCCTCCATACGACTAAAGAAAATCATGGAGGAGGCTAGCAAGGCAGAGTTGCGAAAGATGGAGGCTGCTTGCAAGAAACGAATTGACATGGCCATCGCAATGGTAGATGAGGTTCGGAGAGCGGATCTTGAGCAGGTAGAGGAGTTATCTGGAAGGCTTGAAGCCGCAGGGCTTGTTCAGACCAAGCTAAAGGAGGAGATGGAGGCGATGAGGAGATCCCTTCAAGCTAACTGCTTGCGATACCGAATTGAGAGGGATGCTGTCGTTGCTAAGTTGTCAGCTTCTGAGGCCCGCATGAGGGAGTTTGAGGAGAACAAGGGGATAAGGGGATGATGGATGATATGCTGCAGGATATGTATTTTCGTACTTGGAAGCAGGGCAACCTATCTTGGATGGACGATTACCCCCGGGTCATGGCTAGGATATATCTCCGGGCTTTGGAGGAGGCCAAGGCTGATGCGGATAAAGAGGGTGGTGCGGCCTTCAGAATGGATATGGTCACCGCTCAGTTCACCAAGGAGGAGAAGGTGGCGGTGAAGGAAGACATGCGGCTGCTTACCGCCGAGGAAGTGGGTGTGCAGTTGGAGGATGATGATCAGGTAGCAGACGCTGGTAAGTCTTCCCTTTTAATCTCTTCTTAACTTGATTGCTTATCATTTGTCTAATAGATTCTTCTCCTGAATTGGACAGGTGGGACCCCTGGTCAGCATGTTGGGAGTTCTGATCCTGCTGTCAAGTATACCTTGGGGGGTTGGAAGGATAGAGATAAAGTTCTGATGCTGCCGATTATTTTGACTTGATCCGGGCATTTTCGGTTTTACTTGACATTCCTGTATATACTAGCTCCAAAACATTAATGTACTTTCAGATTGTAATTATGTCATTGCAGCAAACGACTTTATATTTTTTTACATGTAATTTTATAACATAAGCTGATTCTGTCGTTTTTGGATGCTGTCATTATTTTGATGTGTTGCATAAGAAATATAGCTGTGCATGTGCTAGTGATTCAATTGTGTTTTGATGTCAAGTTCTCGCTTGAAATATAATTTCATGTCTTGCAATGTTAATGTGATGTGTGAATATATCAGAGCTACTTATTTGTATACAAGAGAAGAGAGTACCGCCCTTCAAGTTTTTACTGTAGACGGTAGCTTTGAATGCCTTGTGTAATCGAATACGGAATGCAGCTGAGTGACCCGCCATCCAGTTGTGAGTTCTTATTCCCATTAGTGAGTGTCTCCTATTTTGTGTCCTGTACTTTAGGGATCGTTATAGAGGATAGGAGGAGAGTTTTTATAAATAAAATGGAAATATAAGAAATAGTAAAACTTCCAATCACGGAAGGCCTTCGATGTGCTTAAGTTTGTGGCAAACGGGTTTTGTAGTCACTTTCCCTAGCTGTGGGCCTTGGAGACATTCGTCACCCATCTTACGCCTCCGCGGGGAGTTTTCTTTTTTACCACAGCCGTACTTAAGACACATCGGAGCCGAGATCGCGCACAGTAACTACCCGGGCCATTATGGCCCGTAATCGTGGGTATTATTCGATTTACTGTGGCCAGCTAGCGTGGGTGCCAATCGTCAACTGTGAACTGCCCCCGGCTGGCTACACCTTATGTTGGGGCTTATAATCGGTTCATAGTCGCCGGCGAGCCGAACGCCGTAATGAGCTGCCTCGGCTATAGTCGGCCTTCTCGGTGGCTTATGATCGGCTCATTACATTTGGCTTTGAGGGCCATCGCGAGCAATGAGTTAACCCACAGCAGAGGGATGCTGGAGCAAAAGTATCTCATTGATGAGGGCATAGATTCGTATAGTACCTGTTAGGTCTTGTCCAGGTGAGGTTGTGCCGTGAAGTGTCCAGAATGGAAACGCCGTTATATAGGATTTTGTTCAACAGAAAAGGATAAAGCTTAACAAGCAGCCAAGATATAAAGGAACAAGTTAAAAAGAGAGAAGATTTTTAAAGTGGTTTGGCACGAAAATGCCTACGTCCACTGATTCTCTTTGTTAATTCACTTCATATGGGCAGTACAAGTTAAGAAAAGTATCGACGAAGGTGTTGGAGGTTCCATGCCCTCTGGAACACCTCTCCGTCCACTGTTGACAAAATATAAGCTCCGTTGTAGAGATCTTTATGAATTACATAGGGTCCGTCCCAGATTGGATCTAGCGCTCCGGAGCGTGGGAAGATCCGTTTGAGAACAAGATCTCCTTCTCGTAAGCTGCGGTGCCTGACTTTGGAGTTGTATCGTGCTGCCACTTTTTGCTTGTGAGCTGCCGCTTTAAGTGTTGCATCATTTATTCTTTCTTCAATTAGGTCCAAAGACATGAGTAGTAGTTCTTCATTCTCTTCTGGGTTGTAGTGGATCCTACGGTGGGAGGGCACTACAGTTTCAACTGGGAGCACGGCCTCCGATCCGTATGCCAAAGAGAAGGGAGTATGCCCTGTTGATGTTCTGAAAGACGTGCGGTAGGCCCAAAGTTCCATAGGAAGTTCATCCACCCAAGCGCCCTTTGACTTCTCAAGCTTCTTCTTGATCAAAGTTTTGAGAATTTTGTTGACAGCTTCGACTTGTCCATTTGCCTGGGGATAAGCGACAGATGAGAAGCTTTTGTGAATTTCGTGCTCTTGGCACCAGTCGGTGAACTCCTCGCTGTCAAACTAA
Organism: Allium cepa; assembly: GCA_030765085.1. Taxonomy (NCBI): domain Eukaryota; kingdom Viridiplantae; phylum Streptophyta; class Magnoliopsida; order Asparagales; family Amaryllidaceae; genus Allium; species Allium cepa. The sequence continues at coordinate 476,295,857 of CM060932.1, forward strand.
AGTCCATTTTTCGATTTGATTTTGAACGGAACCCCGTACCTGCATAGAACATTTTTGATCAAGAAATTAATAACTTTTGCCGAAGATATTTTATTTAAAGGTTCCGCTTCCATGGTGAAATAGTCGACTGCCACTATAACATATTTGGCTCCGCCTCGGCCCATCGGCAGTTCGCCAATCAAGTCAATTCCCCATACTGCAAAGGGCCAAGGGCGGGTCATTTGAGTAATCTCATTTGTTGGTAGTCGAGGAATCTTAGCAAATTTCTGACATCTGTCACATCTTTTGACGAAGTCTAAGGCGTCTTTGTTTAAAGTGGGCCAGTAATACGCATATCGGAGTATTTTCTTTGCTAGAGTCTTTCCTCCAGTGTGATCTCCGCAACTTCCTTGATGGATGTTGGACAAGACTTCCTCGGCTTCCCTTCCCGCGACACACCTTAATAAGGGGTTAGAGAAGCCGCGTCGATAGAGTATGCCTTCTTGTATTGTGTAGCGGGAAGCTTTCCTCAAGATTTTCTTAACTTCGTTATGCCCGTCGGGCAGTGTGCCACTTTGTAAGTACTTCCTGATAGGAGTCATCCAAATTTCCTCTTCGATTGCAGCTATAAGATTCATTGGCTCGAAACCGGGGCTAGTTGCCTTGAGATGGTTATTGTTCCGGATGTGGTGCCGTCCTTCATGCTAGCTTGCTTTTCCAGTTCGTCGGCCTCCTGATTCTCTCCTCGAGGAATGTGTTTGATTAAATAGTGATCCAATTTATTGAGCAGCAGCTTGGTTTTCTTTAGATATGCTGTGAGTCGTTCTCCTCGAGTCTGGAATTCTCCCAGTATTTGATTTACAATAAGTTGAGAATCACTATGGAGACATAAAGAACCGACTCTAATCTCTAGGGCAAGTTCTAATCCAGCTATCACTGCTTCATATTCTGCATTGTTGTTGGTGGCAGTGAATTCCAACTTTAGGGCATAGTGTAGCTTCCTTCCCCTGGGGGTGATTATCACAATACCTGCTCCTGAGCCTTGTTCGTTCGATGCTCCATTTACAAAGAGATCCCACTTGATATCTTTTGTTATTTCAGATCGATCTTTACCTTCGTTGGTAGTGAATTCGGCAATGAAATCTGCCATGGCTTGTCCCTTAATGGCGGTGCGAGGGTGGTAGGTGATATCATATTGACTTAGTTCAATGCACCATTTAAGTAGTCGCCCAGAAGTGTCGGGGCGATGGAGTACCTGCCTTAGCGGTTGATCGGTTAAAACTCTGATGGAATGAGATTGGAAATAGTGTCGCAGTTTCCATGACGTGATTAGCAAACAGTATGCTAGCTTTTCAAGTTTAGGGTATCTGGCTTCACCCCAGTAAATCTCTTGCTTACAAAGTATACGGGCCGCTGTGCGTGGTTGTCTTCTCTCACCAAAGCGGCGCTTAAAGCATGGGACGATACAGCAAGGTATAAGTATAGTTCTTCGCCTTCATTTGGAGTTGAGAGTACTGGTGGTCTCTGAAGGTGTTCGATTAGGTTAAGGAAGGCTGTCGAGCATTCATCAGTCCATTCGAACTTTCCTTTGTCTTTCTTTAGAGCTTCGAAGAAAGGGATGCATTTGTCGGTTGCTTTAGAGATGAACCTGCTTAGGGCGGCCACTTTCCCGTTTAGGCTTTGCATCTCTCTTCGAGTGGATGGTATCTTGATATCTTGCAAAGCACGGACTTGTTCGGGGTTTGCTTCAATCCCCCTGGCATGGACGATGAATCCCAAGAACTTTCCCGACAATACTTTGAAGGAGCACTTTATAGGATTCAGCTTCATTCCATATTGGCGAAGTACTTGAAACATCTCGTCCAGGTGGTTTATATGATCGTTGGCTTTCCTCGATTTTACCAACATGTCATCCACATAAACTTCCATAGTTCGTCCTTTTAGTTCTGCAAACATCTTGTTGACGCGGCGTTGATAAGTAGCTCTGGCGTTTTTAAGTCCAAAAGGCATTACTCTGTAGCAGCACAATCCTCGGTCAGTGATGAAACTAGTGTGGTCTTGATCGGGGGCGTGCATAGGGATCTAGTTATATCCTGAGTATGCGTCCATAAAGGATAAGAGTTCGTGTCCGGTTGTGCTGTCTTACGAGTTGATCGATTCGAGGAAGTGGGAAGCAGTCCTTCGGGCAAGCGTCATTTAAGTTGGAGAAGTCGATGCATGTTCGCCACTTCCCATTAGCCTTCTTTACCAGTACCGGGTTAGCGATCCATTCTAGGTAGATGGCTTCTCGTATAAAGTTATTGGCAAGTAGGTTCTTTACTTCTTCCTCGAGGGCTGCTGATCGCTCTGCCCCCATGCTCCTCTTTTTCTGCTTTACAAGCACCTTGGTGGGATCGATGTTTAGTACGTGGCATGCTACGTATGGGGAGATTCCTGTCATGTCGGCGTGCGTCCATGCAAATACATCCATGTTGTCGCGAAGAAAATCGACGAGTTGATCCTTCAATTCCGCTCTTAACTGAGACCCGACTCTCAGCAGTCTACTTGGGTCGTGTTTGTCTACGGATACAAATTCCATAGCCTCTGCAGGCTCGGTGGTGGCCTCCTCCTCCTTGTCCCTGGGGTCTAATTCGTTGAAAGGATCGCTGGTATATCGTAGAGGAGGGGCTTTCTTTAATTGTTATGCTTCCAAGTTTTTCTTGCAGAGAGAAGTCTCTGCATCCTTCCTTTATCCTTCCTGCGGTTATTGCGAAGTTCAGTCACATAGAAATCTCGAGCGGCGCCTTGATCTCCCTCTATTTCTCCTATTCCGCTATCTGTTGGAAATTTCATCTTCACGCACCACGGAGCTAGGACAATTTGGAAGTCAGATAAGGCTGGTCTTCCCAAAAAGGCGTTGTAGGCCGAGTGGTTCTCTATTAGCACAAATGTTTGTTTTCGCACAACGGAGCGGGGATGACTTCCTATTTCGACAAAGAGGTCCAGTTGCCCGAGGGGCATCTTTGCATCTCCAGTGAAACCATGTAGTGGTTTGTTACAGGGAGACACATCCTTCATTGACAGCTTCATTTTGTCGAAAGCATGCTTGAATAGAATATTTATTGAGCTTCCTGTGTCTACTAAAATTCAGAAAAATTTGGCTGGACCGAACCAGGCAGAGATGACCATAGGATCCATGTGAGGGTACTGCCTTCCCTCTAGATCACGCCTACTGAATGTGATGTCATCATTCTATCTCCATTTCGGGTGGCGTTCTTCTGTAACAGAATTAACGTACCCTTCATCGTTTCTAAGTGACTTACCGTATCTTTCCATCTCTGCCCAGCTTCCGTCGGCAATGTGTGGTCCTCCTGATATGGTAAGGACCACTATCTTCTCTTGACTGGAGCCGCTGGTGTTGCGATTTCCTCCGCCTGCTTCCGGGAGGGGTAGCCCTGGGTTCTCTTTGGCAGGAGTTGAAGTCCTATTCTGACCTTTCACATAGCGCTCCAGTCTCTTCCTTCTGATGTGTTCTTCAATCAAGTCCCGGAGATGATGGCATTCATAGGTGTCATGTCCATGAGATTCGTGGAAGCGGAAGAACTTTCCAGACTTGATTGCATTGTCTGATTCCTTCTTGTGCGGGGGGTGCTTGTATCTATCTTCGTCTTGGGTGGCCAAGAAGATGTTTTCGATTGTTTCATTTAAAGGAGTGTAAGAGTCAAATCTCGGTCCTAGCCTATATAAACGCTTTTCTCCCTTCTTGCCCCTAGCACTATCTCTGGAGTCATTTCTTCGAACGTCCTTTGCTACTGCGGGTGTGTTGCCATGAGCTGCCTTGGTTTGTTGCCCTGTCTGCCTTTCAATGGCAGCGTCTTCAAGTCTCATATACTTCCCGGCTTCATGGAAGAAATCGGGTAAGGTAGCTGGCTTTTCTTTCGTTAGTCTCCTAGCAAATTTAGTATCCGGATGCACACCACTGCAGAGGGCCATTAGGATAAGTTTCTCGTCGGCATCTTGGACTACGGCCGCTGCGGCGTTGAATCGGGTTAGATATTGTTGCACTGTCTCTCCGGGTTTCTGTTTGATATTAGATAGGGAATAAGCGTCCTTGGGTTGTTCCACATGAATGCGAAACTGGCTGATGAACTTTTCTTTCAACATTTCCCATGAGCTGATGGACCCTTTGGGTAGATGGCAGAACCAGGAGGTAGCTAGATCCACCAAGAATAGTGGGAAGCATTTACACAACACTCCCTCTGTTGCTCCGCTCATGAACATATGCTGTGTGTATCTTTGTAAGTGTACGACGGGGTCAGATGTTCCCTTGTAAATTTCCATTGTTGGCATTTTCCATTCTCAATGGGGTGATGGCGATTTCGATATTGCGGGTGAAGGGGCTGGTTACCCTAGCGCCTATCCCTCGATCTCTTTGATCCCGTCGGACGCACTCTCTGAACAATCGCGCCATCCTTTCATCAGAACTTGGAGCGGATAGAAATGAGTTTGGTTCTTCCCTGCGGGATTGATTCCGTCCAGATGACCTGTAGGGATGGTATCGTCTACCACTCCTAACATTCTCCAATGGTTGCCTCTGGTCTACCGGGGGCACGCTGGGGTCAGCCACAGTTGGCCCTTGCCTTGATCTTCCCCTGCTGGGTTCTGTCCCCAGTACTTCCTTGGGTCCAACTTCGGGCTGGACTCCAGCTCGGCCCCGTCCATTGGCGTTTCCATGGTTAGTTAGCATGGCAGGCTCAGCTACATCCGACCCCTGCCTGGTACCTCCCCCGTTGGGTTCGGTTCCAAGTGTTTCCTCGGGTCGGAATTCGGGCTGAGTTCGGGCTCGGCTCCTACCATAGCTGTTTCTGTTGTTAGCCTCTTCGAAGAAGAAAGACCTTTGTCGCCTCCCAGATCCTCCAGACCGGGACTCACCCCATGATTCAGTGTTGCGGTTGGATTCTTCAGCATCCCTTAAGCGTGACATGAGTTGGTCCACCAAGGCTTCTTGTTGAGATGCGAAGCGGTTAGTTACTTCAGCCACAACCCTGTCCAGATCCGTCCTTGTAATTGGTTGTTCCGTAGTAGGTGCTGTCGGATTTGCCTGATTTCCATTTGCTGTTGGAACCGGACGATTGTCTTGATTTCTGATCACTAGATCTGGGATACTGCTAGTTGCGATGTTATTTCCTTTTTTAGCATCTTTCTTCCGTCCGGGAGGCATGTTTTCCAAGCAATGAACGATGCTGATAGAAAAAGGGTTAAGCGGGAGAAGCTGAAGCTTCGAGCTCCTGAGTTTAGTTCTCAGTGAAAGCACCAAAAATGTTTGCACAAAAAATGGGCAAACACCTCCAAGTCGTACGATTTAGTTAATTATGTGCTGTTCTTAGTGATTTGGGTGATTTATGCAAATATATAAAATAGATGGACTAAACTGTAAAAGACACACAGATTTATAGTGGTTCGGCCAGAATGTGCCTACGTCCACTTTATATGTTATTCTCCTTTTCTATTCAGATTACAAGTACAAAGTTCAGATTACAAGTATCTGAAAGTTGTTTGAAAGTTCTATCCGTGCTTGAGCTCTCAAACTTGTCTTCCATTGTTGTACCCCTGCCCCTCTATTTATAGAGTAAGGCTGGAGGCAGGGGTCCTGGATGTATATAGCTGTTGGTGGGCCTGGGCTGAAGCAATCTGACCTGGCAACTTTGGTTCGGCAATGCCTTGGTTCGACAGTAGATGGCTGGAGTTGAGGCCTTGGTCCGGTAGTACTTTGGTTCGATGGGACTTTGGTTTGTGTTGGTTCGGCGTTGAGTTGGTGATCTGGTTCGGTGGCGTTGGACCGGTAGTGGATGGAAGGTGGCTGGTTCGGTGGTATTGGACCGGTAGGTGGCTGGTTCGGTGGTGTTGGACCGGTAGTGGATGGAAGGTGGCTGGTTCGGTAGTGAATGGAGTGGGTTGGTGTGGCTATGTGGGGAAGGGAGTTGGCTCGGCAATGCATGGAGAGGGGATGGTTCGGCATTGCTTGGAGAGGGACGGTTCGGTAGTAGGTTAAAACATGCCCAACACTAATCGTTTGGAAGAGACCGGGATCGGGATTTAATTCCCGAAAACTACTTCGATCTGGTTTGAACGTTTTCGTGGGGAAGTCGAGAGCTGGGGGTCGAAGATGGAGCTGTGAAGTGCAAGGGCTAATCGCTACTAATCCTGAGGTTGATTCCAAAATGGATGTAGTAGGAGTAGTGCCTTCGGTTCCATTCGAACCCGGAACAGACTTGTATGGACGAATGCTTTCAGAACATCGTCAGGGGGACGATGAGCATTCTAAGTGATTCTGTGCTAAAAAGGTAATGCATAGCCTCGAGCCTCATCAACCGAGAATGGCTAAAACAGGAGAGATGCACACAAGGCTATGTGGCTAGCAACCAATTAGGGTAGGTCACCCCTGTCTAGATGTCCCTTTATATATTCGGCTGTGTGGCGGTTACTGATCCCAACCGCGGGGTGAACTTATTCAGATTATCTAGTAAGGGGTAGCTCCGGCTTTGTGTTGCAGGGAATCGGGAGGGATCCTCGGTACGGTGATTTAGACCACGTACTGTGACGGGAGGTACCCTAGTAGCCCTGCCATTGATGGAAATCCATTCTCCGTACGCGCCTTTTACGGTTTTTGTTTGTAGAACCCACTTTGTGGCTAATAGCTGGAATTTAATAATGTAACAATTTCGGCTATTTGAATAAGTATTTGCATATATACACTATTATAATATCAGAGGATTTTATAAGAAATGTTTTGGTTATCGTAAGGTAAAAATTCGGTATGTTTATTTGTGGCGTGATCTTACGAGATATCTTTGATTTCAAGGGATTTTGAAAATTTAATAATCCAATTGAGTGTATTTTCTTACGGGGGTTTTCCAGACTGACTCGTGTGTTATTTAACTATAATGCTCGGGTCAGACCGAGTATTATAAAGTACAGATTCTGGACAGACTGCTGTAGAGCTCAAGAGACGAGTTGGATGACGAGACGCATCCGATATATTTGATGTATATTCCGTTGTGTATTCTATTTTGGAAGGATGAGATATTATAACCATCCTTAGTTGAGTTATTGATTGTATTGAACTCTGATGCTGTATTCTGATGATGAATGTGTAAAACATATACAATTTCTTTGGTGTAAAGATCTATTATCATCTATTATATTTTATTCCACTGCGTTGGTAAGATTCTGATATTGTTTCTATTTCTTCTTCTACCTCCTTCTTCTTTTAACCCTAATGGTTCGATTTTCGAGCATCAAAAATTGGGTCGTTACATTTTACATTAATATCGTAGAATTATGGCCCTTCTTTTCAAAGAAGATTGACAATACAATTTTTTTATATTCCATTCAATTTTAAAACAAGTAGCATTGAAATGAAAAGGAAACCATTCTTATTTTAAAATAAAATAAAAAACCTCTTTTTCCCTACTTTGCACACCTCTTTCTATTTCGTCGCTTTGGAATGCTTTGTCATGACAATCACAAATTGAAAAGTGGAAACAAATAGAATACAAATTATTTATATTGTAAATATTAATGAATCCAATCCTACAAAATTAAGAAAATAACTAGGATTCCAAACAACTCAATATTTATATATTATGGAGGGATTTTGGGGTTTAAAGTTGATAGATCTACGAATACAAAATCTCCTAAGGCAGAGTTAAAACACGAACATCAATTACTCAATACACTATTAGGGAAAAAATTAGGATTTCCACTCATAAATAATGCCCATTGAACCTCGTTGGATTCGCTTCGTTCGATGGCCTTATTCATTCCTCCAATTATCCTCTATTTGTTGTACAACACATAACCAATTTACTTATTCATATTAGATTCAGAATTTGTAGATTAGAGAAGATATATATATATATATATACACACACACACACATATATATGTGTATTTATTTCTAAATGTATGTCTATGTATATGTATATATCTACATATGTATGTATGTATGTATGTATGTATGTATGTATGTATGTATGTATGTATGTATGTATGTATGTATACATAGTTTATTACCTTTCTCTTTAGCTTTAAATCTTCTTTTAGACTTAAAGATATATATTTATTTTTGATTTTTGGGTTGAAGAGATTTTTGTGGAGGAAGTGAATTGGTAGAGTGTCGTCCACAGTTCTAAGATTTGTATGAAAAGCATACGGGGGCTAGCCTCTTATTTATAGCTGCTTGGATGAGCTAGAAATATTATACCGAGAATATTTTAAATTTGAGAAGTTTTAGCCAGAGCAAAATCTAGCCATCACAACTATAACTAGATGACCGATTCCTCATGGGCGGTCGACCACTAGCGGTCGACAGGCCCAAAGAGGTAGTCGGTCGGTTTGTATCCCAGCAGCTTAATTTTAACGTTAAATGTTAACCTTAGTATATTTATTTATTTCCTACTTTTACTTTTTCCTTTTAAGTAAAGTTTTATAATTTAACAATTACTTTAACGTTAAGCTATTACTAAGATTAATAGTATTTATTACTTTAAATATGTTTTGAATTATTTTTGATTCAAAATTTTCAAATGTCAACAAATTCTTCGTTTAAACCCCCATCGCAAACCTCAATTTATGAAATTACTTAGAAAATTGCTACAAACACAGTGGTGCAAGTTTCATGGACAAATTCTAATGTTTCAAAAAATTCCATTTTTGTGTCATTATTAATTGATTAATTTATCTTAAGTAATTTTCTAATAATTTTACGAAGTCTTATATTCTTTCCCCTTAAAAGACTTTCATCCCTGAAATTCCTAAGGGATAGATAGCGTAACGTGTAATCTATAACCATGTTGTATAACTAAGTTATCTATATAACCATCTACTCAAATAAAAGTGCAATGTGGTTATATATGCAACATATCTGTAGGTAAGCCCACCTTAGCGTGAATGCAAAATCATGATATATAGGAATGTATGCAAACAACCTAAATATGTATAACATTCTATATGAGTACAAAAATAATAGGAAAAAGTGTGGCGTCCATCCCTTACCATTCAATCTAGAAACCACGATGTAATCAAAATCTACATAGTACTAAGTCTAGAGGAAGAATTACGAGAGAAAATCTCTGGGTGAGAAGGCCTCATCTTCGCTTTTGTGATATCCCGGAAATTTCAAGCAATTTAAAAAGTGATAATCTCCTTTATAAATTATTTAAAATTGGTAAAATTGTTATCTTCAAGCAATAATAATAATGTGTTGTTTTATATAAATAGATTTTAAGTAAAATTATTATTTACAGATTGAATTTGTGTTTGTTTAAAATATATATATATATTTGAGTTGAATTTAAATTGAATTTTAAATTGAATTTGAATTTGGATTAGAAAATTGAAATACAAAAGATAGATATATATTTATCGGTGAATTGAAAACATTAATTTGGATTCAATGTATTAAATTTTTAAAGGATATATTAAACTGGTATATTTATAAAATTAAGTATATAATTGAATTTTTTCTTTATTTTATTTCATTTCCTTTCAAATTTTATTTAAGATAAATAAAGAAGAAGTTTGAATATTAAAACAATTAAGACATTTATAAGTATAAAACTAAATTGAAATATTATATAAATACATATAAAAACATACTAAAACATGGAAATTACAAATGTAAATAATATATGATACAAGAATAACAAATGTAAGCAAATTATTACATGCAATTACAAGTGTACACAAATTTAACAAGTGTCCTTTAGTTTTTTTATTTTTTTTATAAATCAAACTAAGTTATATAGATATATTTCTTCCTCTCTCTTTCATTTTTCCCTGATCTACATTATCAAATCAAAGAAGAAAAAGATCTGTAACAAAAACCAGAAGAGAAAATCTAAGCTTGTAACAAAGATTAAAACAACCACCTTTTTCAACAACTATAGAAAATCATCTCAGTTTTTTTTAAAGCAAGCTTCTAACTTCAAAGCTAAATCGAGATCAGACTCAACTCTGAAACAACAAACAAATCATTTCAGATTTAAACAAGATCGACTCGGATTCAAGCTTCCAGATCAACTGGTTCCAGAGCAAAAATCAAGTTGTTCTCAGTTTTTCATAAGACTGTGAGTAAGCTAACCTATTTAAATCTGTTGATATATCTTGGTGCTTTGTGATTTAATACTCGTGATTGTTGAGAAATGTTTGTATAATATGATAGTATGTCTGTATATATGAAGATGACAGTGTGCATATTGATGTATAAGAAAGAACAAGTCTCTGTTCATACATTGCAAGATTTAAACCTGTTCATAAATTCATATCTCGCCAATCAATCAATTATAGACTATGATCTCCAAAAAGAAAATGTTTATAACAGAGTAACATTATTTTTTAAAATTTGTTCAAGAAATATTATTTAGAATTTATTTCTAAAAATTGGATACTACAGTGGAATCTCCTTTTTAACAGAAAATCAATGTGCACAATTTCAAGTTTTGATTATATAATTTAAATCGCATAAGAAAATAATGAATTTAGATATCAAAATCTTGATTTTTAATGTTATGGTTGTTGTGATCTTGCGTGTTGATCGGAAAATGAAATTGAGTCAATTTCTGGCAAGGTGGCATATGATTGGGGACGGCATTGGATCAAGTGGAGGTTGTATGGCTAGGGAACTCGGAAAAAATCTAAGATGATTTTTTCGGTCATCTGAGTGGTTGATTGAGGAAGATTTAGGGTTTGAGCGGTTTCTAGGACGAGGGTGCTTCACTAGCATTTGCGGCGTCGTGACGGCACGGGAAGGTTGCACGCATGGGGGAATAAGTGGAGAACGTCGTAGCGATCCTGATGGCCAAGTCTGATGGTTTTTAATGGTGGTAGATGGCAACGCGAGGGGTTTGTTTCGGTTGGTCTGCACTTCAGTTAAGGTAAAGTTTTTTTTTTTGTTGACGATGGTGGCCGTTTATTCAAGTGGTCGGGAATGGATGCGTGAACAAGCTCGGATTCCCGCGAATGTGCATATGCACAAGGGATGCACACAGGGACTTCATGCATGTCTTTTGTTTTCCGATGAAGTGAGGAAGGGAATTCTGGAGGAAGTAGAGAGGAAAGGATTTGGGCCGAAGTGGGTAGTTGGGCCGAAGATAGGAAAGAAATAGAGGGATAAGAAAAAGGATTTGGGCCGAAGTATTGAGCTGAGAAGTTTCGGTCGGTGAAGTATTACTTGGTGGTGATGTATATTAAGTAAAGGAATTTTGAACAAGTCTATAAACAAAAGAAATGTATCAGTTTCAAAGTAAAATATTAAACCCGTTTCAAAATATAGATTAAATGCAAATATTTTGAAATTGAAATTGTTTTGATAAATGAATATTAGGTTGATTAATTAATTAAAACTCTAAATCATTTTCAAAATAAAGGGATGTGATTAAGTAAGTGATTTAAAAGTAAAATGTATTGTACGTAAATTAGTAAAAAGGACTTAAGAGATTTTGTTTATAAAGCTTTTAATTTAAATAAGATATAAATAATAAGTAAAGTGATTAATAAAGTTAAACGGTTAAATTTAAAGTTATTAAGGTCTTAATGTAATAAAATAAAGGATCATTAACTAATAAATTAACGAGAAAGGTTAATTAAGATCTTGGATGATTAAAAGATTAATTAAATTAATTTAAGAGCAATTAATTCATTTAATTAATTAATGATAAATGAGTAGTTAATTAATTTAATTAATTATGATTTAATTAATTAGAGATTAATTAATTCATAATAAAGGATAAATTAATTAAGTAATTAGAGATTAATTAATTAAATGATAATTATTCAATGAAAGTAATCAATGGATAAATTTGTTAAGGATTAATTAATTTAATTTGTTATTAAAGGATAAATTAATTAAAAATTAAAGGTTAATTAATTAAGGATAATTAACCAATGAGATAATTACTTGATGAAAGTAATTAATTGAAGAAAAATTACTTAATGGAAGTAATTAAGAATTAATTACTTTAGAGTAATTAATTAAGGATTGATTGATTAAGGAAACTAATCAAGGGTTAGTTAATTAATGAGTGTGATTAATTATGGGATAATTAATCAATGTAAGAGATTATATGATAATTAATTAGAGTAATTAATTAGGAAAAAATGTAATAAATCATTGTTAATTAATTTATAAGAGTAATTAAGGGATTATTTAATGTGATGAGTGAAGGTTAATTAATTTGTGTAATTAATTAAGAGTTAATTACTTATTGTAATTAAAGGATAATTAGTCAAGGGTGATTAATTAAGATGGATAATTAAAAGATGATTAATTAATTGGTTTGTAATTAATTAATGTTAGGTAATGGTAATTTAAGTGATTAGAGATTATCAACTAATTTGATTAGAGATAAATTGAATTAACTTTGGAAGTGATCAATCTTGCTTATGAATGATTGAATGATGTTAAATGCCTGATATTGATTGATATCTCTGGTATGAAATGTTTTGTGATATGATATGTTTGGGTGGACAGTGATAATGTAAAGACCCGCAAATCCGTACTGCTTGAATAGACACTAATCTCCAGTGGTTAACTCAAGATGAATGGAAATACGAACCCTAAGGGTTTTAAGAAGAAGAAAGAGGTATAAGAAGAAAGAAAAAGATAGAACAGAACAGAAAGAAATAACAGAACAACATCAGAATCTCACAATTCGCAGCGGAACAACATATAATAGATAATGAATAATCGTTAAACAAAGAATTATATCAGTTATTACATTACATCACATTACATTTCATCATCAGAGTGTACAACAACGTAACAGTTGAAAAGAAATACTATATACTAGTAATACGCCAAGCCATCCAGCTTGCCTCCAGCCTCTCCTGAATTCCAGAATATCCTGATAAACCTTACTCCTGACTGCCCGTGTGGAAATTGGTGGGCACCCAGAGTTTAGGAAGGAAAACAACAAACTCCGAGTCAGTCATGTGACTGGTGTGAGAACTAAAACAGTTTATTTTTCTTTAAAATCAAAATAGAGGAATATTTTTAAAGTCAATTCGCCATGCTTTTAAAAATGAGACTACCATAAGGCCTCCTCCACACAATGCAAACGCAGAATCGGAGGAGATTTGTCCTTATGATAGTCAAAGATGCTTGATACGCATTAAAAAGAAACATTTGATATTATTACTAGTGCATAGTGTAGAAAAATTATTTCGAAAATAAAGATATAAATCTTAGCCAGCATACGTACCATGATGGTATGCCTACTATGCTACCATATTAAATGGCAAGTTCTACAACTAAAACCATACAAGGCACGTATTGTTTTTTCCAACAAATGGTCGGGCAAAGGAACTTCCCAAGTAAAATAGAACGCCTCTGGAGAAACATTCCCGGATCTAACGTTACGGTTAGATCTCTGCTACACAAGGCCGGGTTACCTTTCAAACTAGGTAACAACTTACACGAGTATGCCATCCCCCGGTCCTTTAAGACCTTTTTCCGAGCGCTCGTAATCAACATCACACAGTAATAAATATAGTGTGTCCACAAAGTAAGTATCTGGGCTCCATACCATGATACCACTTATAATCCAGATAGGAAATGACATACCCTATGGAGGAGCGACCCCCAAATAACCTTGCTGCCACGATTCCTGTTCCGACCACAACCGGTGTGTGAGGCTTGACGAAGTCTCGTTCACAAAGCAATGCTTTATATAAAAGCTGTGCTTTAATTCACAAATGCTCAATAGCACTTATATTCCACATTACCAACTTGGGAATGTATCACTAGTAACCATCAACTACATAACCTCTGAGCTCGTACGTCTCAGAGAAGGGTGTTAAGCTAAGAGAATAAATTCTCCGCCACCAACAGAAATATATTTGATAGAAACCAGCTTTACATCTCAATTTGTAATGTAAGACACACATCCATACAAGTACGTTCCGGGATCGAACGTAACCGAAGGCACTTCCAAAGAAGTCCTTGCAATCTGGGTATTCACAAACCCGAACGAATTTCCCATCACAAAGGAAATCTCCATACCGTAGCTAACGGTGCGGAGACAATCGATAGGTCATTCTATCATTTTCACAAATACCCGGTCTTCAACACCGGTCTTCAAATGCAATTCATAACGACGTATCACATATTCGGAATGGGTTATACGACCCAAAGGTCCTTTCCCGGCTAACCCGAATAGTGAGCGCTTATTTGAAAATAAGTGTGGCATCCAATTCAAGCAATTCACAACAAATACCTATTTAAAGGTAAATATTGATAGTCGGGTATTTAACTATCAATAGGTATGCTCAACATCACCAGATTCCAAATAATTTCCCAAATTATTTACTTTCCAAATATCTTTACTAGATATATAATTTCCACACTTTAACCATTTGAAAACAATTTTTTTCAAATCACTTATCAATCCTTCATCCCTTTTGAAAACAAATTTAAATATGTCCTTACTCGGAAATACTTTCATTTCAAAATGGTTCATTTAAACCAATCAAATAAATCCTTACCGATTTACTTTATATTTACGTTTCTAATCCGTAAATTTACTCCCATACTTCAAAAATAAATCAACGTTTATTTTTAAACAAATTCCCCTTTCTTTTATAAATTCCCTAGTGAATTTACAATTCCAAAAATATCTATGAATATATAATTTCCCAATTGATTTCTAATATTCATTTTCAATTTATCTTTAAAAGATAAAGTCCCAAAATATTCAGTTCATATTGGAATGCATTTCCATACTTATTTAATAATAAGTAATTCACAAATCCATTCATTTTCAACACTAGGAAAATCTTCAATATACTTAATATCAAAATCTAGTATATATTTTATTCTTTAAGGAAAACATTCACTTAAACACATTTGTTTGGGCTAAAACGAATGTTGCGTAAAACATCGTTATGACGACCCAAAATCATTAGTATAGGGATTCGAAATTTAAAATAGATATATAAATCCCAATACTCTACAAAACATTTCCTTTCGGAAATCATTTACTATAACAACAGTGTTATAGTCCACCATTTCCTTCTATTTCTCGAAACGTCTATTTCAACAATGAATGTTGAAATCTATGATTTTGATATTTAACACATTTTAAAACGTCGTTAAAATAATCAACTTCTTTTAATAATATTGCTTTCCCAAAACATATCCATTTTACTTAATAATATATTCACTATCCAAAATCGTGAATATACTTCCTTAACCAATTTCAACTTTCGATTTATCAAATTCCATTGATTTCAAATTTATAAACAATGTCTATAAATTCCATTTCTATTTATAAGCTTCGATTTATAAATCTCCTTTATTAATCCAATTTAATTTATATAACTCAATTATATACCAAAAGTCCATATTATAAGTTAAGTACTTATAATTCATTTATTTACCAAATCGTTCCTTTAAAACTTCACAAATTTTAAATCTTATCACTTATAAGATTCATTTAAATTTTATAACAACTTCAACTTATAAAATCTCCTTTATTAACAATTTCTATTTATATCCCATTTAAATGCCCAAAATCCGGTTTATAAGTTAATTACTTATAAATCTTTTATTTTACAACATCTATTCATTTTGTAATCTTCAAAATTTTTAAATCTATAATTTTCAATTAAATCCATTTTATACTTTATTTTAACACTTAATAAACTCGTTTTATAATACCAATATTTTTTATTCATAAATATCAGTCTTTACAAATCTTTTATATAAACCGTTTATAATAATTCAAAAATCCCAATTTAAATTAAACCAATCCTTTTAATAATTTACAAATCGTTATTTAAGGTTTAAATAACTCCAAAATCATACTCAAGTATATTTTTCCAAAAATAATAACTTTTATAACAATAAAAATTATAACGTTCATTTATTTAAAATAAATCAATTCAAAAATTTAAATGAAACATATACTTTCAAAAATCACTTAAAAATCCTTTGATATTGGAAATCATTATCTTAACATTTTTTGAAAACTTCAAAATAGGCCCAGTGATGCAACACACCAACCAAATCAATCACAGCATCCAAACATCATATATCAACATATGATAAGCAACAAATATCACAATATTTGTAAATAAATAAATACAGTTGAGGAATCCAGTTGGATCCCTCCAACCTGTTTTCCTGCATCCACAGACATTAGCACAATACCAATTCTGTTTCAAGATGGAATATCGCGGTATATGGGATTTATAAAATATTATCCGCTTAATAGGCGGCGCAATAGGGTCTCATCCGCTATACAGTGCGGGAAATTAACAACTCCAATATATACATATGCCAATATATATATATATATATATATATTTCTATATATAGATATATCCTACTATATCTAATATCACAACCAAACAGCAATCAATAACTGCAATCCAAATTTTCAATTTGAGCGAGAAGATCTCACCTTAGATTTTATTTCGCAGTCCATTTTTCCATTCCAGCTTGATTTTCTTGATTTACAGACCTTGTACAAATATTTATACCTTTCATTAATATTCGGACAAAAATCGAACAATTCAATTATCGTTTGGTAATTTTAATTATCCAATGATTTAATTTCAAACTAATGACTTAATTAATTTATTTATTATTTAATTCAAAATCAAATTTTCCTTTAATAATTTTAATCAACTAACAAATTTTTATTTTTAAACTAATGCTTTTAATTTTAAACAATTCCCTTTTTAAAAAAAATTAAATTCAAAATTAATCTTCCTTTAAAAATTTAAATTAACTAATAATTTATTTTTTCATAATAATAACAGCACTGCATTTTTACTGTATATATAGATATTTATATTTATTTTTGCTTCTGTGAATGAACAAAACAGGATTTGTTTCCTTTACTTGGAAAGCCATATGTTTAATACTTTAGCTTACTGTAACAAACTTTCCTGTATATATATAAATTCAAATTGAAGAATAAATTGTTTTCGATACCTCACTGCCGAATATCGCCTTGCCCTCGACTACAATCCAGCGTTGCCAAACTCTTCGACGAGTCGAACGCAGCAGTACGCAAAACTCCAAGCCCTAGCTCGCGCACGCGATGCCGTGCTCGACTCCCCACCGTGATGCTCGAAATCGATCACAGCTGCTTCCATCACTCGAACGCCACTACAGGAGCGCCTCTTCCCTCTCGAATCCATCGCCTTGATTTGCGCGTGCGAGTCATGGCATTGACATCATTTCCCCTTCGCGATATCAACTACCTAGGCCGAGGGTGTTGCTCAAAGTATATTTTCTTCGCGAACGATGATTTGCGAAATCAGTGTATTGGGGAGATTTACGATTTGGGTCGTAATTTTTTTTAGACAAACGAAATGAATTCATTCGAATTCGAAAGAGGGGAGAAGGAGGCTCGGTAAACAGCTTTGAATAAGAGGAGGGAGGGCTCAAGTACAGGGGGAAAGAAGGAAAACACGCGAATTACTTAGCCGATAATTAACGAACGAATTTGTTGATTTCTTTCGTTCCGCCATTTTTTTTGTTTTCTTTTTTTTTCTTCGGACATTGCTTGATTTGAACGAGATGCTTTTACTCGTGTTATAAAAGAAAGGAGAAGCATGGGACAAGGTTACGTGATTAAGCAGATAGAACGTGTTTGCACGTTTTAGCCATGATTTTAGGCGTGATTGAAGGAGGCAACGTGCTGATGTTTGACTAATTATAAATTTAAATTTTAAATTCAAGTTGAATTCGATTTAAATTCAACGCGTTTACTCACCATGTGCTCACATATCAACTCCGAAAAATACGAAATTTGAAATCTGAGAACAATTCAATACTTTGGATCCAATGGAACTGGTTTCGTCGAATTCCGAGACTGTGTGAAAAATTACAATTTTTAAATATCAATTTAAACGGTATAATTTCAAAACTGAACAAATAACTGTATAATTCAATTCTGAAGCTTTGATTATCTTCAGTATTATCAATATGAATTTTACAATCCTTTGAAATATTTTTAATCGGCTTAAAATTGAAGATTCAAATTATTATTCGACTTCCAATAGATTAAATCTATAATTTAATCGTCAAATTTAAAGTTATATTGAAATTTCAATCTAAACCATCATTCAATTATTTAAAATTGATTAAATATTTTCAATTTAAATTGTTCAAAAATTCAGGGTCGTTACAGATAATGTGGTTAGCCATCGACGATGAATTGCTGTGTAAAAAGTGACATCTTGTATTTAAAGTTGAATTGAATTTCACTTGAATAATTTTGGGTTAAGATGGTATTGAATTCGAAGAGACCATGGTCGGGTATCAGTAAATACCCGAACCCACTTCGATTTGTAACCTACAATGATTCTTATAGATTGATATGTGAAATCAATAGGCTGAAATGGTATAGTTTAAATGATTGGACCATTTAAAACTAAGTAGAGGGATTTAGGGATTGATTGTGAATATAAGTGTGGACTATAGCAAGTTATGAACTTGTAGTGTTGAACGAGTTACCTCGGGTTTTAAGTATGTTTTATGCATTAGTATTTCTTGTAAGATGGGTTTACTCACGCTAGTTCCCAGCCTGACCAGGGTGTTACTTTGATGTAATGCTCGGGTCAGACCGAGTATTGCAGATTTTCAGGTAAGGACGTTTTTTGTAACGTACGCGATTTTTCATTGCCGAAAAACCGAATAGTTATGGGTTTTAAAAAGAATTTAAGAAAAGAAAAGAGAGAAAAGAAGATTTAGATAGGGAAAAGAAAGGAAAGAAAATTTGAAAATAGAAGAAAAAAGAGAAAATAGAGAACAGAACAGAAGAAACAAAACAGGACAACATCAGAATCTCACAATTCGCAGCGGAACAACATATAATAATAAATGAATAATCTTTAAACAAAGAACTATATCAGTTATTACATCACATCACATTATATTACATCATATCATCAGAGTGTACAACAACAAACAACAAACAGTGCAGCGGAAAAAGAAATACTATATAAACTAGTAATACGCCATGCCATCCAGCTTGCCTCCAGCAACTCCAGAATATCCAGAATATCCTGATATACCTAACTCTTGACTGCCCGTGTGGAAATTGGTGGGCACCCAGAGTTTAGGAAGGAAAACAATAAACTCCAAGTCAGTCATGTGACTGGTGTGAGAACTCAAAACAGTTTATTTATCTTAAAAATCAAAATAGAGAGATATTTTTATTTCAATTCGCAATGCTTTTAAAAATGAGACTACCATAAGGCCTCCCGCACACGCACACAATGCAAACGCAGAATCGGAGGAGATTTCTCCTTATGATAGTCAAAGATGCTTGATACGTATTTAAAATAACATTTGATATTATTACTAGTGCATAGTGTAGGAAAAATTCATTTCGAAAGTAGAATATAAATCTTAGCCAACATAGACATTTCGAACTATGCCTACTATAACTACCATCCAAACAGTGTTGCGACACCATAAGTGAATGATAGGTTCTACAACTAAAACCGTACAAGTTTCGTATTGTTTCTTTGGATTTCCAACAAATGGTCAGGCCAAGGAACTTCCCATTGCCACATGAGAATGCCTCTGGAAAGACATCCCCGAGAACCAAACCGGAACTCTGCCAACACAAGGCCGGGTTACCCCTAACTGGGTAACTACTGACACGAGCACGCCATTCCCCGATCGTAAACGACCTTTCTCACGGGATCCCGAAAACCAACAACCACAAAGTAATAAATTCGTAGTAACCACATAGGTTAAATATCTGGGCTCCATACCATGATACAACCTCTATCCAGAAGGAAATGTACATACCCTAAAGGGTGCTACCCTCATAACCTTGCCGCATCTTTCCTGTTTTGACCATTTCCGGGGTGTGAGGTTCGACGAAGTCACGTCCACAAAAACATACTTTATACAAAAGCCATGCTTTGGGTCAACAAATGATCAACACAATGATCACTAAGATAGACGATCAAATAAATGATCCTATCACAATAATCAACACGATGATCATTTCAGCATCACTCAGCATGTCACATTACCAAATTGGGAATATATCGCTGATAACTTCAACTATATAACCTCTGAGCTCGTACGTCTCAGAGAAGGGTGTTAAGCTAAAAGAATAAATTCTTCGCCACCAACAGAAATATATTTGAAAGAAATCGGCTTTATATCTCAACTTGTAATGTCAGACACACAATCCATACAAGTCTGTTCCGGGCTCGAACAAAACCGAAGGCACTTACAAAGAAGTCCTTGCAATCCGGATATTCACAATCCTGATCGGATTCACCATCACATATGGAGAACTCTATACCGGAGCAACTCGGTGCAGAGTAAATCGACAGGTCATCCTATCGCTCTCGCAAATACCGGGTCTTCAACACCGATCTTCAATGCAATTCATAACGACATATCACATATTCGGGATGGGTTATACGACCCCATGGTCCTTTCCCGGTTAACCCGAATAGTGAGCGCTTATTCAAAAATAAGTGTAGCATTCACATTCAAACAAATCACATCAATTACCCATTCACAGGGAAATATTGATAGTCGGTTATTGAACTATCACTGGATATGCACACATCACCAGTTTCCAAATAATTTTCCAAATTATTTATTTTCCAAAATATCTTTACAAGATATATAATTTCAACACTTCAAAAATAAATCAATATTTATTTTTAAACCAATCCCACTTTCTTTTATAAATTCCTTAGTGAATTTACATTTCAAAATATCCATGCATATGATTTCAATAATTCATTTCAATATTCCTTTTCAATTTATCTTTAAAAAGATAAATTCTCAAAATATTCACTTTATATTGGAAAACACTTCCATACTTATTTAATAAGTAATTCACAAATTTTATTTATTTTCAACACTTAGAAAATATTCAATATACCTAAATCGAAATTTAGTATATATTTCATTCTATTAAGGAAATCATTCTCTTAAACATATTTATTTTGGGCCAAAACGAATGTTACGTAAAACATCGTTACGACAACCCAAAACCACTAGTATAGGGATTCGAAATTTAAATAGATATTTAATCCCAATACTATACAAAACATTTCCTTTCGGAAATCATTTACTATAACAACAGTGTTATAGTCCACCATTTCCTTTTATTTCTCGAAACATCTATTTCAACAATAAATGTTGAAATCTATGGTTTCGAATCTCAACACCTTTTTTAAAACATCGTTAGATCGTTTTAATTCTATTTGAAATATCACATTCAAAACAATTTCTTTAACATCTTATTCACTATTCAAAAACGTGAATATACCTCATTAACAATTTCATCCTTTTATTCATTTTAATTCAAAGGATTATTCACTATTCAAAAATGTGAATATACTCCATTTATAGGTTTCAAAAATTAACTTATCAAAATAAGTCATTTGCGAATTTATAAAACAACGTTTATAAATTCCATTTCTATTTATTTATAAAAACTTCCTTTTTATAAATTCTTTTATTGACTTATTTCAGTTTATAACTCAATTATAACTAAAAGTTCATATTATAAGTTAAATACTTATAAAACGATTATTTTACAAAATCGTTCTTTTAAAGACTTTCCAAATTATAAATCTTATAACTTATAAGATCCATTTATTTAACCAATCTATTCTTCAAATAATCTCACCAAATTTATAAATCTTACTATTTATAAATTTTATTTATAACTTCACAGTTTATAATTCTATAAATTTCATTCATTTAGGAAATTCATTTTCACTTCATTCAAACACTTATAAAAACTCGTTTTATAATGTCTATATTTCAATTTATAAATATCCATTTATAAATCTCTTAATATAAATCAATTTATATTATTCTTTTTAAACGTCTTTAAATTCCTTTAAAAACTTCTTCCTTTTGATTCATAAAATAATTAAATTTTATAAACCCTATATTTCAACTTTTCATAATAAATTCAAAAATTCCGATTTAACTATTTTATAAAATCATTAGCATCATATTCTCAAAAATCAGTTTTTAACTATATTTCTCAAAAATCATAATTTTTATAACTTTAAAAATTATAACGTTTATTTATTTAAAATAAATCTATTCCAAAAATATAGTATATTTTCAAAAATCACTTTACAAATCATTTTAAAATTCCAAAATCTGGGTCTAATGATGCTACACACCAAATAGTCAATCACGACAACAACGACATCATATATCGATATGATAGTCCATCAAATATCAAAATATCTGAAATCAAATAAATACTGTTGAGGAATCCAGTTGGATCCCTCCAACCTGTTTTCCTGCATCCAAAAACATTAGCACAATACCAATTTCGCTCCAGTACGAAATTATCGCGGTATATGTTCTTATTAAATATTATCCGCTTAATAATGGCGCAATAGGGTCTCATCCGCTAAACAAAAAAATGCGGGAAATCAATAAATGCAATATATACATATGCCAATATATATATATTGATATTATATATAATACCAATTTCACTGTTTATGAAATATTCGCGGTATATGTTTTTATTAAATAACATCCGCTTACTAACGGCGTATAATGTCTATTTTAACAATCAATATATATCAATCAACATTCAAACATGAATTCAAATATTTTAAATCTAACTATTTAAAATAAAATCGAAACTGATTCGATTGAGTGAGAAGTTCTCACCTTGATTTTATTTCCGTTTTAGCGATTTATTTCGAATAAAATTAAACGGACGTTTAATTTTACCCAAAATTCTCATTAACTCCAAATGACTCCAAACCAACTCCATCGCGTAGTTCTCGTCCATACGATTCCAACGCAACTGGTTTCGCGCGTTTTCGACCTCGTATGAAAAAGTTATGAATTATTGAAGTTTACACACGATTTTAACTATAATTTACAACATAATTTATAATTTTCAAACCCCAACCATTCTCAACCCTCAGATCCATGCTCCTCTCCATCAGGCCGTCCACCCTTTCTCTCCTCTTCACGTTCTTCTACAGGAAATTAGCCGTCTTCATGAAACCCATCATGCTAAATTAGGTTTTAATTATGCTTCGCCTACGCTCGACGATACTCGATCAAACTACAGCCATTGCGAAGCACTCGACGCAAGCTACCACCACCAGGAAGAGCTCGAAGCTCGGCTGCCTCTGGAGCCTCGTTTTGCGTGCGCAAACCCCCTAGGACGCGGCCTAATAACTCGGCCTATGGTCGATAACAACGAACTCCACCGTACGGATTTAAAGCTCTCGCAATGCTCTTCGATTTTGTAGTTGAAAGATTTTGCAATCGATGCATGGATTTGGAGATTTTTGGGAATGAAGATGGGAGCATTTCTGGCCGTTCAGGGGGGGTGGCGGCTGTGCTTATGAAATTAGGGTTTGGAATGATTTTTTATCAAATTATGAAGAGAGTGGTGCTATTTATAGAGTTTCGTTCGACACTATTCATCCGGAAATTCCGAACTCCGATTTACGCGCCGAAACTGACGTACCTAGGGTTTATCCCGCGTTCCGGACACAATGGAACAGGTTTCGGAAGCTAATTCGAAAGTATGTGCGAGTTATGGCTGTAAACGCTCAATTTAAATTAAACCGATTTAAGTCGATTTCTAGGCGTTTTAATTCGTACCGGACAAACCGTAAATCCAATTGACTTGAAATTTGAAACCTTGCAATAATATCACATTACGGATCCGATGAAACTAGTTTCGTCGAAATCCGAGACTTTTTGAAAAATGGCTATTTTCACTCGCTAAATTAAAATTAAAAATAAATCGATGCGTTTCGAGCTGCCACAATCAAACGGTAACTCCGATTGACACGAAAATTGAAATCCGGTAATAATTAACTATTACGGATCCAATGGAACTGGTTTCGTTCAATTCTGAGACTGTTCAAAAATTGACTATTTTCACTAGTCGATTTTAATATTGAAATATTCAATTTTCACAAATTAACTTTTAATTCAATTTTAAAAGTTCTAAAATATCATTCTAACTCCCATATGATAAAATAAAACTTTACAAATCATTTTCAATCATATTTAACTATATTTTCAATTATTTCCATAATTTAACGTATTAAATTATCGATTTAATTATTCAATTAAATCCAAAAATTCAAATAAAAATTTATTTGACTTATAAATTCACTTATTAATATTTAAAATTAATTAAATATTCAAATTTTAATTATTAAAAATTCTGGGTCGTTACAATCTTCCCCACTTAAAAGAATTTCGTCCTCGAAATTATAAGTAAGAAAGGTTACAGAATTTATTAATTTTCCAAAATTCATAGTTAAACTTCTTACAATAACTTTACTAAGTTTTCAAATCATACTTAGTTATCTTTTCAAAAACAACTACTATTGTTTAACTTTCAATTCCAAAATCAAAGTTAAAGTTTTCAAAAAATTTCCAAATTTCTCAAAAATTTTCTAACGCCTTAAATTTTCGGAAAAATTCGCCATAGTCTCCTTTGCGCGGCTCGATCCGAAAAAAAATGACAGTATATATATCACAAATATACATCTCATCAAGTAATGAGGCATCCCGAAGGGAAAAAAATGTAAAAGTACTGTATTTAATCCGAGATATGTACCTTATATTTTATTAGCGAGCATATACGGCTAATATAGCGCAAAAGCGAGCTCCAAATGCGAAGCAAACGCGATCCGCACCTACTAATCACTCAACAAACAACATGAGAATCATGTATATATGCAATAGTATCAATATACAACATATAGCAACATAATAACTATATATACTAACATAGCAAATGCAACAAACAACAAATGCCAACATCAACCATCAACCAACTATCATCCAACAAATTCATAACCAATATATATTCATTCATATTCTCATTAATATTTAATGAATTGGTTTTCAAATTAATTCACATTTGATTCATGTACATTGGATTTTATCAACTTTCATTCATATTTCAATTAGTTAACATTTACTAATTAAATCCAATTCACATTCAATTCTATTCAAATTTATTTACTTCTAATTTGAATTCAATTACATAGCTTTAAATTTCACTAATTCACTTTCATTAACACTTAATGAATTATATACAATCATCTAACAATCATATAACAACCAATGTATATCAATTACAACCAAATTCTTTTGCTTACAATTGGTTTAATTAATTGATTTTCATTCAATTATTCAACTTTCTAATAACATTAGATTTTAATGAATTAACACTTATATTCATTATTTCATTCCAATTTATTCACATTCAATTGATTAACATTCAATTCATTAATTCAAATCAATTACAAAATCGAATTTCATTTACATAACTTAAGTTCATATCTATCACTTAATTTTATTAATTTACTTTGATACTAATATCAATTTCATTCAATAACACTTAAGTTATATTCCATTTACAAACATCACTTTGTTTTACTTAACTTAATTCCCACTTGTAAATAAATTCAGATTTCGATTCTAAAGTAAATTTTCCATTTAACTTTAAATTCATTTTTATTACAACTCATATTCATAAATATATTCATATAGGTTCACTTCTTATATATATAAGTTTATTTCACAATTGTAAATCACTTTAATTATAATTCCATTCTTATAATCCATTTTACTTATACAATTATTCTTTTATTTAGATTATTCAAACAACTAAACAATCAACTTATATACACTTTAATAATTCTGAAAAAATTATTTCTTTATATATAAAAATATAATCAAGGTAAAATTATTTCATTTACCCAATTTTTAAAACAATATTATGTCGAATGGTTCTATTCTAGTGTTTAGAAACCCCTTCGATTCAGTTTCGAAGCTGCGCCGACGAAGGTTCATATACCACTCAATAAACCAATCATCACAATACAAAACAATTTTATATATTCACTAACAAATACGCTCTCATAGCTATTATTACACTCAAACTCAATCTAGAGTACTACTGACTCTATCTCTAATGAATAATACCCAACAGAACCATGGTTGTCGCTTAACCACAAGCTCCGATACCAAATGTAACGTACGCGATTTTTCGTTGCCGAAAAACCGAATAGTTATGGGTTTTAAAAAGAATTTAAGAAAAGAAAAGAGAGAAAAGAAGATTTAGATAGGGAAAAGAAAGGAAAGAAAATTTGAAAATAGAAGAAAAAAGAGAAAATAGAGAACAGAACAGAAGAAACAAAACAGGACAACATCAGAATCTCACAATTCGCAGCGGAACAACATATAATAATAAATGAATAACCTTTAAACAAAGAACTATATCAGTTATTACATCACATCACATTATATTACATCATATCATCAGAGTGCACAACAACAAACAACAAACAGTGCAGCGGAAAAAGAAATACTATATAAACTAGTAAAACGCCATGCCATCCAGCTTGCCTCCAGCAACTCCAGAATATCCAGAATATCCTGATATACCTAACTCTTGACTGCCCGTGTGGAAATTGGTGGGCACCCAGAGTTTAGGAAGGAAAACAATAAACTCCAAGTCAGTCATGTGACTGGTGTGAGAACTCAAAACAGTTTATTTATCTTAAAAATCAAAATAGAGAGATATTTTTATTTCAATTCGCAATGCTTTTAAAAACGAGACTACCATAAGGCCTCCCGCACACACACACAATGCAAACGCAGAATCGGAGGAGATTTCTCCTTATGATAGTCAAAGATGCTTGATACGTATTTAAAATAACATTTGATATTATTACTAGTGCATAGTGTAGGAAAAATTCATTTCGAAAGTAGAATATAAATCTTAGCCAACATAGACATTTCGAACTATGCCTACTATAGCTACCATCCAAACAGTGTTGCGACACCATAAGTGAATGATAGGTTCTACAACTAAAACCGTACAAGTTTCGTATTGTTTCTTTGGATTTCCAACAAATGGTCAGGCCAAGGAACTTCCCATTGCCACATGAGAATGCCTCTGGAAAGACATCCCCGAGAACCAAACCGGAACTCTGCCAACACAAGGCCGGGCTACCCCTAACTGGGTAACTACTGACACAAGCACGCCATTCCCCGATCGTAAACGACCTTTCTCACGGGATCCCGAAAACCAACAACCACAAAGTAATAAATTCGTAGTAACCACATAGGTTAAATATCTGGGCTCCATACCATGATACAACCTCTATCCAGAAGGAAATGTACATACCCTAAAGGGTGCTACCCCTCATAACCTTGCCGCATCTTTCCTGTTTTGACCATTTCCGGGGTGTGAGGTTCGACGAAGTCACGTCCACAAAAACATACTTTATACAAAAGCCATGCTTTGGGTCAACAAATGATCAACACAATGATCACTAAGATAGACGATCAAATAAATGATCCTATCACAATAATCAACACGATGATCATTTTAGCATCACTCAGCATGTCACATTACCAAATTGGGAATATATCGCTGATAACTTCAACTATATAACCTCTGAGCTCGTACGTCTCAGAGAAGGGTGTTAAGCTAAAAGAATAAATTCTTCGCCACCAACAGAAATATATTTGAAAGAAATCGGCTTTATATCTCAACTTGTAATGTCAGACACACAATCCATACAAGTCTGTTCCGGGCTCGAACAAAACCGAAGGCACTTACAAAGAAGTCCTTGCAATCCGGATATTCACAATCCTGATCGGATTCACCATCACATATGGAGAACTCTATACCGGAGCAACTCGGTGCAGAGTAAATCGACAGGTCATCCTATCGCTCTCGCAAATACCGGGTCTTCAACACCGATCTTCAATGCAATTCATAACGACATATCACATATTCGGGATGGGTTATACGACCCCATGGTCCTTTCCCGGTTAACCCGAATAGTGAGCGCTTATTCAAAAATAAGTGTAGCATTCACATTCAAACAAATCACATCAATTACCCATTCACAGGGAAATATTGATAGTCGGTTATTGAACTATCACTGGATATGCACACATCACCAGTTTCCAAATAATTTTCCAAATTATTTATTTTCCAAAATATCTTTACAAGATATATAATTTCAACACTTCAAAAATAAATCAATATTTATTTTTAAACCAATCCCACTTTCTTTTATAAATTCCTTAGTGAATTTACATTTCAAAATATCCATGCATATGATTTCAATAATTCATTTCAATATTCCTTTTCAATTTATCTTTAAAAAGATAAATTCTCAAAATATTCACTTTATATTGGAAAACACTTCCATACTTATTTAATAAGTAATTCACAAATTTTATTTATTTTCAACACTTAGAAAATATTCAATATACCTAAATCGAAATTTAGTATATATTTCATTCTATTAAGGAAATCATTCTCTTAAACATATTTATTTTGGGCCAAAACGAATGTTACGTAAAACATCGTTACGACAACCCAAAACCACTAGTATAGGGATTCGAAATTTAAATAGATATTTAATCCCAATACTATACAAAACATTTCCTTTCGGAAATCATTTACTATAACAACAGTGTTATAGTCCACCATTTCCTTTTATTTCTCGAAACATCTATTTCAACAACAAATGTTGAAATCTATGGTTTCGAATCTCAACACCTTTTTTAAAACATCGTTAGATCGTTTTAATTCTATTTGAAATATCACATTCAAAACAATTTCTTTAACATCTTATTCACTATTCAAAAACGTGAATATACCTCATTAACAATTTCATCCTTTTATTCATTTTAATTCAAAGGATTATTCACTATTCAAAAATGTGAATATACTCCATTTATAGGTTTCAAAAATTAACTTATCAAAATAAGTCATTTGCGAATTTATAAAACAACGTTTATAAATTCCATTTCTATTTATTTATAAAAACTTCCTTTTTATAAATTCTTTTATTGACTTATTTCAGTTTATAACTCAATTATAACTAAAAGTTCATATTATAAGTTAAATACTTATAAAACGATTATTTTACAAAATCGTTCTTTTAAAGACTTTCCAAATTATAAATCTTATAACTTATAAGATCCATTTATTTAACCAATCTATTCTTCAAATAATCTCACCAAATTTATAAATCTTACTATTTATAAATTTTATTTATAACTTCACAGTTTATAATTCTATAAATTTCATTCATTTAGGAAATTCATTTTCACTTCATTCAAACACTTATAAAAACTCGTTTTATAATGTCTATATTTCAATTTATAAATATCCATTTATAAATCTCTTAATATAAATCAATTTATATTATTCTTTTTAAACGTCTTTAAATTCCTTTAAAAACTTCTTCCTTTTGATTCATAAAATAATTAAATTTTATAAACCCTATATTTCAACTTTTCATAATAAATTCAAAAATTCCGATTTAACTATTTTATAAAATCATTAGCATCATATTCTCAAAATCAGTTTTTAACTATATTTCTCAAAAATCATAATTTTTATAACTTTAAAAATTATAACGTTTATTTATTTAAAATAAATCTATTCCAAAAATATAGTATATTTTCAAAAATCACTTTATAAATCATTTTAAAATTCCAAAATCTGGGTCTAATGATGCTACACACCAAATAGTCAATCACGACAACAACGACATCATATATCGATATGATAGTCCATCAAATATCAAAATATCTGAAATCAAATAAATACTGTTGAGGAATCCAGTTGGATCCCTCCAACCTGTTTTCCTGCATCCAAAAACATTAGCACAATACCAATTTCGCTCCAGTACGAAATTATCGCGGTATATATTCTTATTAAATATTATCCACTTAATAACGGCGCAATAGGGTCTCATCCGCTAAACAAAAAAATGCGGGAAATCAATAAATACAATATATACATATGCCAATATATATATATATTGATATTATATATAATACCAATTTCACTGTTTATGAAATATTCGCGGTATATATTTTTATTAAATAACATCCGCTTACTAACGGCGTATAATGTCTATTTTAACAATCAATAGATATCAATCAACATTCAAACATGCATTCAAATATTTTAAATCTAACTATTTAAAATAAAATCGAAACTGATTCGATTGAGTGAGAAGTTCTCACCTTGATTTTATTTCCGTTTTAGCGATTTATTTCGAATAAAATTAAACGGACGTTTAATTTTACCCAAAATTCTCACTAACTCCAAACGACTCCAAACCAACTCCATCGCGTAGTGCTCGTCCATACGATTCCAACGTAACTGGTTTCGCGCGTTTTCGACCTCGTATGAAAAAGTTATGAATTATTGAAGTTTACACACGATTTTAACTATAATTTACAACATAATTTATAATTTTCAAACCCCAACCATTCTCAACCCTCAGATCCATGCTCCTCTCCATCAGGCCGTCCACCCTTTCTCTCCTCTTCACGTTCTTCTACAGGAAATTAGCCGTCTTCATGAAACCCATCATGCTAAATTAGGTTTTAATTATGCTTCGCCTACGCTCGACGATACTCGATCAAACTACAGCAGTTGCGAAGCACTCGACGCAAGCTACCACCACCAGGAAGAGCTCGAAGCTCGGCTGCCTCTGGAGCCTCGTTTTGCATGCGCAAACCCCCTAGGACGCGGCCTAATAACTCGGCCTATGGTCGATAACAACGAACTCCACCGTACGGATTTAAAGCTCTCGCAATGCTCTTCGATTTTGTAGTTGAAAGATTTTGCAATCGATGCATGGATTTGGAGATTTTTGGGAATGAAGATGGGAGCATTTCTGGCCGTTCAGGGGGGGGTGGCGGCTGTGCTTATGAAATTAGGGTTTGGAATGATTTTTTATCAAATTATGAAGAGAGTGGTGCTATTTATAGAGTTTCGTTCGACACTATTCATCCGGAAATTCCGAACTCCGATTTACGCGCCGAAACTGACGTACCTAGGGTTTATCCCGCGTTCCGGACACAATGGAACAGGTTTCGGAAGCTAATTCGGAAGTATGTGCGAGTTATGGCTGTAAACGCTCAATTTAAATTAAACCGATTTAAGTCGATTTCTAGGCGTTTTAATTCGTACCGGACAAACCGTAAATCCAATTGACTTGAAATTTGAAACCTTGCAATAATATCACATTACGGATCCGATGAAACTGGTTTCGTCGAAATCCGAGACTTTTTGAAAAATGGCTATTTTCACTCGCTAAATTAAAATTAAAAATAAATCGATGCGTTTCGAGCTGCCACGATCAAACGGTAACTCCGATTGACACGAAAATTGAAATCCGGTAATAATTAACTATTACGGATCCAATGGAACTGGTTTCGTTCAATTCTGAGACTGTTCAAAAATTGACTATTTTCAATAGTCGATTTTAATATTGAAATATTCAATTTTCACAAATTAACTTTTAATTCAATTTTAAAAGTTCTAAAATATCATTCTAACTCCCATATGATAAAATAAAACTTTACAAATCATTTTCAATCATATTTAACTATATTTTCAATTATTTCCATAATTTAACGTATTAAATTATCGATTTAATTATTCAATTAAATCCAAAAATTCAAATAAAAATTTATTTGACTTATAAATTCACTTATTAATATTTAAAATTAATTAAATATTCAAATTTTAATTATTAAAAATTCTGGGTCGTTACATTTTTGGAGCTCAGGAGGCGAGCTGGATGGCAGGAACGTATGGAGTGTATTCCGCTGTGATATATTGTAGTTTATCTGAGACAAGTTAATTTTAACTGTCCAGTGTTTGTGTAATTATTGTAACTCTGATGTATTGATGTAAATTAACTAATACAGTTTTCCTTGTATAACTGCTATTTTATTTGATATTATATTTTGATCCGCTGCGAATGTGAGAATCTGTGTTTGGGTGCTTCTGTTTCTTCTTCTTCTATCTCTTTCTTCTTTTCCCTAATTATCTGGAATTTTCGAGATCGAAAATTTAGGGTCGTTACATATGGTATCAAAGCTGAAGGTTAAGTGAGAACCTTGGCTCTGGAGGGTTTAGTCATCAAGATTAGGGTCAGGGCTACCCTAGAATGAGTTGAGTGTGTGTGTGTGAGAGAGAGAGCTTACTTGTTATTTTCTTATATAAAGATTTTAAATGATTTTAAAAATAAATGGTTTTATATAAGATTATATTTTGATATATAAAGCAATAATTCTTTCTAATAAATATTAAGGTAATTGGTTGTTCAACCATTGGAATTAAATAAAATAATAAGAACTAAATGGTAATAGAAATACAACCAGACTGAAATTGGATGAAGATAAGTTTGAAATTGTTTTAAACAGAAATTAAAATCTTGAATTTGGAGAAGTGTTTTCAGAATAAGATATTAGTTAGTTGGTTTCCAGTTGCAATAACCTTGGTTATTATCATAAATGGTTGCCGTATTTAATAATGAAACATGTGTTAATGAGTAAGCAAAATGAAATATTTTAGGGAAGTAAAACATTTAGGTGAGTATGACTTGTAAATTGGAGTTGAAGATGATCTAAATTGTGAAGTTTCAAATCTTGGTCCAGAAATTTGAAAACTGTTTCAAAGTGATAAAAAATATATTATTTAATGTATTTGAATGAAAGGGTCATGTTTCAACAGGAGTTGTTTGAAAATTTAAAGGAAATAAATATGTATATATGAGGATACATAATATCAAAGATGATTTGAAATAAATTCTAAGTGCTGAGTTTTAAATTTTTACCTGAAATATGATGGAAAACCCAAAGTGATAAGTTTTTGAACTTATAAATGGGATTGGATATTAATATGAAGTTTAAAATTTGAAATGGGAATTCGGGTAATGTTGACTGCCTTAAGTAAATTGAATTTAACTTTGGAAAGTTAAGTAAGTTAACAAACAATCTGAATTGGAAATTTCTAGTTGAAATTAAGATTTAACATAGAGAGGTTAAATGATTGGTTTAAAAGGGAGTTATGTGTGATCTTAAACGGATTTGAGATCTAGAAATGGATAATGTGTGCTATTGATGGATGCATTTGGTAAATGTTTTAAATAATTTGGATGATTGTTTGTTTTAACTTCTCCTGATATCATCCTATTGTTATTAATAATCCCTGAAACGGTGAATTGGATTATTTTAATTGAAGTTTAAAGATAAATTGTTTTGGACTCTTATTTGAACCTTGAAATAAGTTAAGTAGAGATAGTTTAAAATGGAATTTTGAAATTTGGACTCAGAATTAAATTGTTTAAAAATTTAGATTAGTGATATAAAAATAAAGGTTAATTTGATTTAAAGGATTAAATCAACATTTGGAAATTTAACTCGAATTTATATATTCGAGATGATTTAAAAAGTGGAGATTGGAATTAGGACAAATTCAAGTAGGAATTGAAATGATTTGAAATTGAAGTGGGTTCAATTTGAAATTTAGTCCAAATTGATTTGAATTTGGAAAGAAATTGAGGTTAATTCAACTTGAATTGGGGTTTAATCGATTTCAATGGAACTTGAAATTATTCAAATTAAATTGGAATTGAGTCAAATCAAGTGTTTAATTGAATTGATGGGAATGGAGATTGGGAATTGAATAGTTTGGCTCTGGACTAATTTCAAATAAATTATTTTAATATATCTGTTTTTAAATCTATTTTTCCTAGCTATTTATTATAGAGCCTTTCTTTTTAAACCCCAAACTATCTTATACTTATTTTATAATTACTTTTGGAACTAGTTAACTATTTTACAACTATTTTGCAATTACTTAAGTATTCTATAACTATTTAACTATTTTCCAACTATCTTACAATTACTTAACTATTTTATAGCTATTTTACAAATTAATAATTATTTTTCAACTATTTATCTATTTTTAACCTTTTAAGCTATTTTCTAAATTTAAGCTGGTCAGATGCAAACTGTTTATGATAATTACCAATTGAGATAAGGATTAAAGTGATAATCCAAATGGAATTGAAACAATTGTGAACAAGTGGATAGAAATTAAAATGAATTTGAATAGAAAAGGAGACTGATTTGGCTAATAATCAATAGAGATAAATACGTAGGATGTACGTATATTATTCTATTTGCATAATGATTTGATCCAGATTCAAGCACAGAATTTTGAGATCGTATATTGATCTGAATTGGGATTTTCCACTCGATTTTCGACGGTGAACCTGGATATAGATTTTTGATTGGTTCTGGAAATTCTTTATCATAGTTAGGCTATGCAAGGAGAATGACGGTTTCTGATCAAGAAACCAAATCTGAGTGCGCACTACGAAGTCGGGTGGACGATACTAGTTCGGAAAAGAAATTGTGTGATCGAGTCAGCGATGATCTTGATATTGCATACGGATGATATGTGTACATCGTACGGGTTTGATTAAAATTGGTATTGAAAATTTATGGATAAGAAATGTAAAATAGTTTTTGAAAATGAAAAGTATATTTTGTGAGATATATGATGAAGTAAAGTGGAAATTGGATATTTCTATGGTAGAAATTTACTTTATGGAAGTAAGTAATATGGTAAGTGACTGTATAAAGTAATCATATTTGAATATTTGATTTGAAATAAACAAAGTTATATATCTTTGTTATATATATGATAAAACTTCCCTTGTTGAATCTTTTTCCAGAAGAAAAGGGTTTTTTAAAGTATTTGAAGTATAAAAAGGGACTTATACAAATATGAAATAATCCAAAGTTTTTTCAAGGTTATATATATATATAAAGGATCTTATGAGAATGATTTTGGAGAAATGGTTTTTGGAACCTATGGATTTTGGAAAGGCTTTTGATTTTTGGAGAAAAATTAATTTTGGAAATTTGGAAAGCCTAGTTGAGAATTATCGATTTTGGGATAATCGATTTTGAGAAAAGAAGATTTATATGGGATTTATACTAGGTGTATGATTTGAAAGATACTATATGTATATAGTATAAAGTGTTTTGAAAATGACTGTGGAGAAAAAGGCGCACCCTTGAAATGAACTTCTCAGGAGTACCATAGGTTGGTACTGCCTTGAGCCTCAAAGGGGAGAGGCTCTAAAGTGGATTCTGTGAGGAAGTCCGAACAAACTGAAGTTCTTGAGGATTAGTGGATAGCGAAAGTCGAGGGCGCTGATGCCTATAGAGGCATTTGGGTTATGCTGTGATGACAGGGTAACTCGATATCGCTGCGATCTACTGTGGACCATAGCGGAAATCGTGTGGAGGTGAGTGTCAACGGTCTACGCTTGATTTTGCCAGGAAGGCAACGTAACATCGGTAGACTGCGATCTATGGTCGAGTGGAGTGGAGAAGTTTCATTATTTTGGCAGCGGAATTCGAGGGCGTTGATGCCTACAGTTATATAGGTTTTTGCTGTGATAACAACGTAATCCCAGTTGTAGCTGCGACCTGTAGCAGGTTCCATGGCGTAATCGAGGGGCGCGGAGTGCCTACAGTTATCTATGGATTGTGCCGGGATGGTAACGTTACCATCGGGTTAACTGCAACCATGGATGGGGGTGATGATTTCCAGAGCATTCTCACCAAAGATATTTCCTCTATTTTCAAAAATGTTTTCTATATTTTCAATAAAATTATATTCCAAGTATTTTCACTGGGTGTTGAAAATGGGTCTGCTAAGTACTTATAGATTTTCAGTCTTACGCCTGATCAACGTATGACCGAATTTCTGTGAGAATAAGGATGGACCGACTTGTTGAAACTTCGAGTTATAAAAGTATTTTCATAAAAACTATTTTAGTAATATTATATAGATTTTAAAAAGTGCCAAAAAAATGAAAATGATCAAATAATAATTTATCCAATATTAAGTATTAAATAAATTCTGGCTTTGTTTCTTTTCGGGGACGAAAAGATTCAAAGGGGGAGGAATGTGATATCCTAGAAATTTCAAGCAATTTAAAAAGTGGTAATCTCCTTTATAAATTATTTAAAATTGGTAAAATTATTATCTTCGAGAAATAATAATAATGTGTTGTTTTATATAAATAGATTTAAGTAAAATTATTATTTACAGATTGAATTTGTGTTTATTTAAAATATATATATTTGAGTTGAATTTAAATTGAATTTTAAATTGAATTTGAATTTGGATTATAATATTGAAATTCAAAAGATAGATATATGTTTGTGGGTGAATTGAAAGCATTAATTTGGATTCAATGTATTAATTTTTTAAAGGATGTATTAAACTTGTATATTTATATAATTATTTTAAGTATATAATTGGATTTTTTCTTTATTTTATTTCATTTCTTTTCAAATTTTATTTAAGGTAAATAAAGAAGAAGTTTGAATATTAAAACAATTAAGACATTTATAAATATAAAACTAAATTGAAATATTTTATAAATACATATAAAAACATACTAATACATGGAAATTACAAATGTAAATAATATATGATACAAAATAACAAATGTAAGCTAAATATTACATGCAACTACAAGTGTAAACAAATTTAACAAGTGTCCTTTGTTTGTTTTTTTTAAATCAAACTAAGTTATATAAATATATTTCTTCCTCTTACCTTCATTTTTCCCTGATCTACATTATCAAATCAAAGAAGAAAAAGATCTGTAACAAAAACCAGAAGAGAAAATCTAAGCCTGTAACAAAGGTTAAAACAACCACCTTTTTCAACAACTGTAGAAAATCATCTAAGTTTTTTTAAAGCAAGCTTCTAACTTTAGAGCTAAATCGAGATCAGATTCAACTCTGAAACGACAACAAATCATCTCAGATTTAAGCAAGATCAACTTAGATTCATGCTTCCAGATCAACTGGTTCCAGAGCAAAAATCAAGTTGTTCTCTGTTTTTGATAAGACTATGAGTAAGCTAACCTATTTAAATCTGTTCATATATCTTGGTGCTTTGTGATTTAATACTCGTGATTGTTGAAAAGCGTTTGTATAATATGATAATATGTTGTATATATGAAGATGACAGTGTGTATGTTAGTGTATAAGAAAGTACAAGTCTCTGTTCATACATTACAGGATTTAAACCTGTTCATAAATTCATATCTCCCCAATCAATCAATTGTAGACTATGATCTCCAAACAGAAAATGTTTGTAACAGAGTAACATTATTTTTAAAAATTTGTTCAATAAAGATAATTTAGAAATTATTTCGGAAAATTGGATATTACAGTGGAATCTCCTTTTTAACAGAAAATCAATATGCACAATTTCAAGTTTTCATTATATAATTTAAATCGCATAAGAAAATAATGAATTTAGACATCAAAATTTTGATTTTTAATGTTATGGTTGATGTGATCTTACGTGTTGATCGGAAAATGAAATTGAGTTAATTTCTGGCGAGGTGGCAGATGATTGGGGACGGCGTTGGATCAAGTAGAGGTTGTATGGCTAGGGAACTCGAGAAAAGTCTAAAATGATTTTTCCGATCATCGGAGTGGTTGATTGAGTAAGATTTAGGGTTTGAGCAGTTTCTAGGACGAGGTTGCTTCACTAGCATTTGCGGCGTCGTGACGGCACGGGAAGGTTGCGCACGTGGGGGAATAAGTGGAGTACGTCGTAGCGATCCTGATGGCCTAGTCTGATGGTTTTTAATGGTGGTAGATGGCAAGGAAAGGGGTTTGTTTCGGTTGGTCTGCGCTTCAGTTAAGGTAAACTTTGTTTTTTTAGTGTCGATGGTGGCCGTTGATTCAAGTGGTCGGGAATGGGGCGTGAACAAGGGCGAACCCGTATAGCTCGACTTCCGGAGAATGTGCATATGCACAAGGGATGGACACAGGGACTTCGTGCATGTCTTTCGTTTTCTGGTGAAGTGAGGAAGGGAATTCTGTAGGAAGTAGAGAGGAAAGGATTTGGGCCGAAGCGGGTAGTTGGGCCAAAGATAGGAAAGACATAGAGGGATAAGAAAAAGGATTTGGGCCAAAGTATTGAGCTGAGAAGTTTGGGTCGGTGAAGTATTTGGTGGTGATGTATATTAAGTAAAGGAATTTTGAACAAGTCTATAAACAAAAGAAATGTACCAGTTTCAAAGTAAAATATTAAACCAGTTTCAAATTATAGATTAAATGCAAATATTCTGAAATTGAAATTGTTTTGATAAATGAATATTAGACTGATTAATTAATTAAAACTCTAAATCATTTTCAAAATAAAGGGATGTGATTAAGTAAGTGATTTAAAAGTAAAATGTATTGTACGTAAATTAGTAAAAAGGACTTAAGAGATTTTGGGTATAAAGCTTTTAATTTAAATAAGATATAAATAATAAGTAATGTGATTAATAAAGATAAATGGTTAAATTTAAAGTTATTAAGGTCTTAAGGCAATCAAATAAAGGATCATTAATTAGTAAATTAACGAGAAAGGTTAATTAAGATCTTGGATGACTGAAAGATTAATTAAATTAATTTAAGAGCAATTAATTCATTTAGTTAATTAATGATAAATGAGTAGTTAATTAATTTAATTAATTATGAGTTAATTAATTATAGATTAATTAATTTGTAATAAAGGATAAATTAATTACATAATTAGAGATTAATTACTTAAATGATAATTACTTAATGAAAGTAATTAATGGATAAATTTGTTAAGGATTAATTAAATTAAGTTGTAATTAAAGGATAAATTCATTAAAAATTAAAGGTTAATTAATTAAGGATAATTAACCAATGAGATAATTACTTGATGAAAGTAATTAATTGAAGAAAAATTACTTAATGGAAGTAACTAAGGATTAATTACTCAGAGTCATTAATTAAGGATTGATTGATTAAGGAAACTAATCAAGGGTTAGTTAATTAATGAGTGTGATTAATTATGGGATAACTAATCAATGTAAGTGATTATAGGATAATTAACTTGAGTAATTAATTAGGAATAAATGTAATAAATCATTGTTAATTACTTTATAAGAGTAATTAAAGGATTATTTAATGTAATGGGTGAAGATTAATTAATTTATGTAATTAAATAAGAGTTAATTACTTATTGTAATTAAAGGATAATTAGTCAAGGGTGATTAATTAAGATGGATAACTAAAAGATGATTAAATTAATTGGTTTGTAATTAATTAATGTTAGGTAGAGGTAATCTAAGTGATTAGAGATTGGTAATTAATTTGGAAGTGATCAATCTTGCTTATGAATGATTGAATGATGTCAAATGCTTGGAATTGATTGATATCTCCGATATGAAATGTTTTGTGATATGATATGTTTGGGTGGACAGTAATAATGTGGTTATCCATCGATGATGAATTGCTGTGTAAAAAGTGACATCTTGTATTTAAAGTTGAATTGAATTTCACTTGAATAATTTTGGGTTAAGATGGTATTGAATGTAGGATCTAGATTAACCCTAGAGGGGGGGGGGTGAATAGGGTTATAGCAAATTTTCTCGATTTAAACACAGAAATAAACTGCAGAAATAAATATGCTGAAAAGTAAATCACACACAAAATTTACCCAGCTTCGGCAACCCCTGCCTACTGCTGCATTCACAGATTTCTATTAGAATTAAACAGTATCACGCTTACAACAACTCTACTAGACTCGCAGACCCTTTTGCTCCCGCTCACAAACACTCTACTAGACTCGCACACCCTGCTCCCTCCTATAGAGTTTCGCTCACTCGCAAACACTGCTCCCGCCTATCGAGCTTTGCAAACTCGCACTCCCTGCTCACTGAACTAATTCAAAATAGACAATCTGACACTACCTAACCTAGGTGGTGATTTACTAACTTTTTGGTTCGTAAAATAAAAAACAATAAATTAAAAACAATAACCCTAAAAAAAAATATTAATAAAAGCCCAAAACAAAAAACCCCTTTTTTACTTAGACCCTAAATAAAAACTTTAAAAGCTAAACCCCCTTTAATAATTAAGCCGGCCCACTATTCTTTCAACCCGTTCCCTTCTTTTTCTTGTGAAAAAATGTCGGCCTCTCTTTGTTGAATTAGGGCTTCGGCTCTTTCTCGAATTAGGGCTTCGTTCTGATGCTCGATTCTCTGATTTGATGGCTTGCGTCGCTTGTTCTCTGATATTCGGTTGTGGTTAACTTTGAAATTGTGAATTGTTCGGCTTGCTCGTTGATCGAATTCCTTTCTTGCTCGGTATGTAATGCTTTTGCTTTTACTGATTTTGTGCTTTCTGGAATTCGATACATTGATTGCCGATGATGATTGGGTTATATATGCGTTCGATTTCCTGAATCTTCGATCGTATATATTTATTTGAATTTGTCAAATATTCATCTCGGCCACTTGATAATGCTTGAATGTTTGAGATTGATTCTGACTTTTTCATAATCGTATAAACTTGGTTCCTTGGTTGACACGGTTTTAAAATCAATTTCGTGATTTTCTCTGGTTGACTTCGTGTTGGATTTTGTGATGACCACCGGCTTTGACTTGGTTATATTCCTTCATTGCCAAGGCAATCTCGGCACTGTTATGATTTCGTGACTCATGGCTCTGCATTACTACGGCCATGATCTTTGACGTTGAACACTGATAATTTATTTTTGACTTTGGCTTGAATCTGTTCATCTGCACTTGTGTATATTTGGCTTCACTGTGAATTTTGGTCTTCATGATAATGTATTGCTGTTGTCATGATTGTTGTGGCACTGAACTCTTGATCATGTTGCCTTCGTGTTGTTGTTTGCTTTATGTACCCTTCCATATGTTCTCTGATAATGTTGAACCTCACTGTTGCATTCCATTTGTGTTTGCTGTGTTGCAGTTTGATTGTGTTGTTCAGTATGTTCATTTGAGTCAGTGGAGTTGTTTCATTTCCATGATTTGCATTGTTGCTGTAGCTTTTTGAAGCTTGAGTTTCTGTTCACTGCACTTGTACCATAGCTTCTCTGTTCCACTCGAGTTTAGTTGTGCACTTGCATTTGTGTACTGTGTCTTGTTCTCCTGTGGCTTTGGATATTTGCAGTTGGTATTTTGTACTTGGTGCAGTTTCCATATTTATGCTCGAGCTTGCATGTGTACCACTGATCATACTTGTGATATTCATTTGGGTTTGTGTGTTGTCTCTGACCTGAGCATGTGTACTGTGGCACTGAACTTGATCTCTGTTGTATTCATCTTTGTTCTGCATCACTTGTAGCTTGCTACTGTATCATTGAGTAGCTGTCGTCTGTACTTTTAGTCGAACTTGTATTGGTGCATTGCCGCCATGTTGGTTCGAATTGCACTTGCTCTTTTGTACTACTTCACCATGTCACTTTTTGATTGATGCTGCATCACTTATAGCTTTATGTATTCATGTGTTTGTCTGCATTCACTCTGGCTTGTGTTATGATTGCTGTGAAGTTGCAGTCTGCTTGATGCTGTAGCTTTATGGTTTTGTAGTTGTTCTTCTAGTTGGATATGTTAGTTGCGGCCTTGACTTGTTGTTATTTGTACCTGGTCTCTGTACATTTCTCTGACTGTTTGCATACACTTTTGGTCATGTTGTATTTGGTCTTCATTGACTTCATGTTGCATTATGATGTTGTCTGGACATTTGGTCTTCATGTGAGGTTGTAGCTTTGGTCTTTGTTTGTTTGATCACCTTGCTGTTCCTGTAGTTGGTCACTGATGCAGTTTGAAGCTTTGAACTGTTTATCGGCACTGGCTGTTGTTTTTGTGAAGTTGTTTCAGTCACTTGTGTTCTGGTCATTGTTTGCTTGGTGGTCTTGTACTTGTATACTGCAGTTTGCGTGCTTCATTGACATCTGATTCACTTGCACCTGTATTTGGTCATAATTGATGGTTCAGTGGTGTTTTCTGAAACTTGCAGTAGTCATTGCAGTATTTGCCATTGTTTGATAAAGTTTGATAATTCGTTAGCATGCTACTGATTTGTCTTTGTTGCCTCTTGCATGTAGTTGGTTGTAACTGTGCACCTGCCCTGTGTTGAACCCAGTTTTGCAGCTCGGGTTTGAACTGTGCTCACCTGTCCCTGTAGCATTATCAAGTGTATATATCGGTGTGCACGGCCTTGTGGCATATACAGTGATACACTGTGTATGTCACAAGTTGTTCGTGTATGATGAATTCAAATTTAAATGATGACGAACAACCCAAATAACTGAGGCAAATATTATTTTCAAAAACCATATTTTATTTTTGAATTGCAAAAATATTTCTTTTTCAATTTTACTGC
The DNA here is from genome assembly GCA_030765085.1 of Allium cepa. Classification (NCBI taxonomy): domain Eukaryota; kingdom Viridiplantae; phylum Streptophyta; class Magnoliopsida; order Asparagales; family Amaryllidaceae; genus Allium; species Allium cepa. The sequence goes on from CM060932.1 coordinate 476,337,942, forward strand.
GTTAGTTTATATTTTTGCAGATTGCTCAGATGCTGGATTCAAACCGGAATGCAGTTGAAGACAAAAATACGAGTGTGAGTGATATGTAGTGAGGTTATCAATGTAAATGTGATGTGATTGTAATCAAAAATGTATATGTATAGTGAGAGCATGAATTTGTACTATTCAAGTTTGTAATAAATATTCGTTTGAATAAAATATTTGTTTGAATTCAAAAACTGTGTAACTTGTTCTGTTTGAATTCAAATTCAAACTCTGTGTAATTTAGTTCTGTTTGAATTCAAATTCAAACTCTGTGTAATTTAGTTCTGTTTGAATTCAAATTCAAATTCTGTGTAATTTATTTTATTCAACAGATATTTATTTAACCAAATACATACTATACAAAATATTTGTTTGAATAAAATTTCTGTTTGAATTCAAAATCTGTTTAACTTGTTTTGTTTGAATTCAAATTCAAATTCTGTGAAATTTAATTTTATTCAACAAATATTTATTTAAACTATGAAAAATAGTACATTACCAAATACATTTATATGAATGTGTATATGTTTATTATCATCAAACAAAAATCATATAGCGCAAAGCGCATATTCAACAATCTCCCCCTTTTGATGATAACAAACATATATTTAAGATTTTGAATATATTAAATGTATTTGATAATTTCATTTGCTCCCCCTATTTGAATGCTTCCTTTATATGTGATACTCCCCCTACATATATGGCTCCCCCTATATATATGCATACAAATAAAAATATGTAAATGAGCCTATATGCAAATTGAAAGTTATTTGACCTTTGCTTGATTCTATTTGACAAAATCTTAACTTTTCTGTCCCCCTTTTGTTATCAGCAAAAGAATAACAGTGTTATAAAAATAGGGATGAAGTGATAGACATGAATCAAACATTTAACTCAATTAAATATAAATATCAAATTTCAATAAAACTCAAACAAAAATCATAATTACCCTTGTCAAACGCATATTCCACTTTCAGAAGTGATGGAGATAGAATCATCAAAAATTCATATAGATATGTCTATTTGTGGTATATTTATTTCTGGAAATTTGAATATCTACTAACCATGCATAACCGTTAGGACTTTTAAATGAGATTAGTAGTATTCCAATTTAATTTTAAAAAATGAAATCAAGTATCTTCTAACCACGCATGACCGTGAGGACTTTTAAATGGGATTAGAACCAACTTGTCTATTAAATCAATTATTTTTAATATGCGTTCCATACATGCATAACCGTGAGGACTTTTAAATGAGCATGGAAGCACATAATCAAAAAAATCAAGTAATTCACCCATGCATGACCGTGAGGACTTTTAAATGAGAGTGAATACTTTGGATATTTATTTTTAATTGCTGAATATAAGAAATTGAAGCACAAATAATTTCCTTCACCGATTTAAAGATATTGAAGAACAAATGATTTCCTTTGTAAACTACCACAAATTTACATATTAAATATGATTTTGATGAGTGATGTTCGATAGAAAGATGATAGAAATAGAAATGGTCATGGAATTATTATCCAACAAAAAGTTTTTATAACTCTTGTTATGAAATTCTAAAGAAATTTTTAATTATACTTTCTCGAGTTATAATATATGATAAATATCAACACTTATCTCTTTTTCAATCACTATTTATCTTTTCGATAATCAAAGGGAGTCAGATTAGTCAAACTTGTCATTTAAAATCAAATTAAAAATTATAAAATCAATTTTTCAAAAATAATTAAGCTGTAAATATGGTCAAACATGATTTCTTGAGGGAAGTTTTATAAGAAAATTTTCTGCTATTTGAAAATTATTTCAAGTGAAAAATATGCAGATATTTTCTTTAAAAAAAAACGATGCAGCAAATAAATGTTTCACAAATTAATCACGTTACACTAATAATTTTTCTATCAACTATATTACCAGTGTAATCCGCATCTGAATTTAAATTTCACTCAATATTCACTTATTGAATCAAACCATGAGATGTGCATCAAAAATTTCAAAACATCATTCTTTTGAATTTTGAATTTAAGCCGTGTTAACACTCAAAATAAATATCATGATGATAAATTCAGAAACCAGAGGATAAACAATTATTTTCATGAGTAATCAACAGTCAATCAACATCATAATTATTTCAAAAACAATTTCTTAAAATCCTTTTTCTCATGAATTTGAAATCGTGCAAATTTACAAGCAGTGATCAAAATGTCAGAACCAATATATCTACGTGTAGCATGAGTAACCAGCATTTGACTGAACAAATTTATATAAATTAGTTCAAAAATTTAAAATCTGGTTGGTCATCAATTAAGCACAAATTAATGTCATAAATAAGAACAAGTCAAAAAATCATATCAATTAAATCCGGATCAGTCAACCATCATAATTACTCCAAGTAATTCTTATTTAAAGATGGTTAGTCATTATTTTTTAAAAAAAATCATAGCATCAAAATCATCATCTTTTGTTCATCTCAATATTGGCTGATTTTAATTTAGAGTATGGTGCAGATAATCACATTTAAAAAACAATTACCTGTTTTACCTTTACGATAATTTTTCGTGATTGCCCATTGTGATTCTGTCACCTTTATACTAGGCTAAGGAACTTTGTTTTGTCGCCCGTTGTGTTTCTAGAACAGCCGAAATCCAGAGAACACTGTTGTTGTTCCTTAGCCTGCCTCCACACCTACACGATAAAAGATTTATGTGACCTATTTGTTTTTATAGGTCCATTGTTGTTAGTGGCAGAATATGAAAAATATGTTTTTGGGGACTCAAAACTATTTATACATGTTCCTTTTGGCACCCAAATTTGTTTGACTTTCAAACATTTTATATTTGTGCCTTTTGGAACCCAAATTGGTATAGTTTTCACGTGTTTGGGTTTATACCAATAATTATTTCGATTATGTCCAAATTCTTTACAGAACGTGCTCATTAAATTGACTTGATTAAATTTTGTGTTCCTATGACTATGATTTTCAACATGATTTCCAATTATTTCAGATCGAGCAGCACTTTTACCTTTATCATCATCTTCTGATTTTCCAAAACCTAGTCCTTTTCTATTGTTAGCAAAAATTTGATTTCCCAGTAGCATGTTGAAAGATTTTTCGCCTCTTGAAAAGTTATTCAAAGATTTCTCAAGATTTTGGACTTTGGTTTTTAATGTTGTATTTTCAGCGACAAGTGAGGTGCATCGATTTATAAAGTCCTTTTTTCTAGTGTCAATGTTTTCTTTAAGACTCAAGTTTTCTTTTTCAAGGTTCTCAGAGTTATTCCTAATTTTTGATAGTTCCGAATCTAAAATTTTACATTGGTTACATTCTACGTTTTGAATATTTTCAAGTTCAGTTTTTAACCTAAAATTTTCACGAGCAAATTCTCTCCTATCAGATTTCAGTTTTTCAATTTTAGATTCAAGAGTATCCACTACCTTAGTAAGATCAGAACACATAAAAACAAGTTCTTTATAAGAAAACTCACCTGCCTCACTAGATTCGTCGGAGGTTGCTTCTGATTCTGATTTTGCCATGCAACATAAGTTAGCCTCCTCTGGGCTGCTATCCGAAGCTTCCTCTCCTTCTTCATCATCCCAAGTCGCTGCAAATACCTTCTTCGCCTTTTTCTTTTCTTTGTTGTTTTTGAGAAGTGGGCATTTTGGTTTGATGTGGCCAGGCTTGTTGCAGTTATAACATATCAGTTCATTATCAGAATTTTCGGAATCTTTTGACCTATTGCCCTTTGTTTTCTTCTTGCGTGGCTTGAATCTAGACCATCTTCTAAGATTATTGACAGCCAGTGCAAGCTCTTCAATTGGATCTTCTTCATCGCTTTCTTCTTTAATTTTTAAGGCAATCGTCTTCTTCTTTGGTTCGGAGTTGTTGCGTTCTTCCTTTGCTTTTAACTCAAGCTCATATGTCATCAAGTTGCCAATCAACTCCTCCATGCTTACTTTGCTCAGATCTTTCGATTCTTGGATTGCTGTGACTTTTGCCTCAAAGTTCATTGGTAAAACTCGTAGTATCTTCCGCACAAGCTCTACCTCAGTGAATACCTTCCCAAGCGCTCTAGCATTGTATACCAAGGTTGAAAAACGTCCAAACATATCCTTTATGCTCTCGTCTTTGTCCATCACAAAGTTTTCGTATTCATTGCTGAATAGGGCTAGCCGAGACTCCTTGACTTGAGAAGTTCCTTCGTGTGTCACCTCCAAAGTATGCCATATTTCTGTGCTGTTGTACAATGAGAAATTCTATTAAATTCATTTTTATCAAGAGCACATATCAAAGCATTCATGGCTTTAGCATTTGTCGTTTTCAATTTCTTATCGTTTGCATCCCACCTATCCTTAGGTTTAGGAATCTCAGTACCACTAACGATTATAGTGGGAGGTTTATAGCCAGTTTCAATAATATCCCAAACATCATAATCAACGGAACTAAGATAAATACTCATCCTAACTTTCCAATAAGCATAATCGTTCCCATTAAACATGGGTGGCCTAGCAATAGATTGCCCCTCAGAAAAAGCATTATTTTGTAGACTCATGACTCTAGAGTTAAAAAATATATATCGGGCTCTGATACCACTTGTAGGATCTAGATTAACCCTAGAGGGGGGGTGAATAGGGTTATAGCAAATTTTCTCGATTTAAACACAGAAATAAACTGCAGAAATAAATATGCTGAAAAGTAAATCACACACAAAATTTACCCAGCTTCGGCAACCCCTGCCTACTGCTGCATTCACAGATTTCTATTAGAATTAAACAGTATCACGCTTACAACAACTCTACTAGACTCGCAGACCCTTTTGCTCCCGCTCACAAACACTCTACTAGACTCGCACACCCTGCTCCCGCCTATAGAGTTTCGCTCACTCGCAAACACTGCTCCCGCCTATCGAGCTTTGCAAACTCGCACTCCCTGCTCACTGAACTAATTCAAAATAGACAATCTGACACTACCTAACCTAGGTGGTGATTTACTAACTTTTTGGTTCGTAAAATAAAAAACAATAAATTAAAAACAATAACCCTAAAAAAAAAATATTAATAAAAGCCCAAAACAAAAACCCCCTTTTTTACTTAGACCCTAAATAAAAACTTTAAAAGCTAAACCCCCTTTAATAATTAAGCCGGCCCACTATTCTTTCAACCCGTTCCCTTCTTTTTCTTGTGAAAAAATGTCGGCCTCTCTTTGTTGAATTAGGGCTTCGGCTCTTTCTCGAATTAGGGCTTCGTTCTGATGCTCGATTCTCTGATTTGATGGCTTGCGTCGCTTGTTCTCTGATATTCGGTTGTGGTTAACTTTGAAATTGTGAATTGTTCGGCTTGCTCGTTGATCGAATTCCTTTCTTGCTCGGTATGTAATGCTTTTGCTTTTACTGATTTTGTGCTTTCTGGAATTCGATACATTGATTGCCGATGATGATTGGGTTATATATGCGTTCGATTTCCTGAATCTTCGATCGTATATATTTATTTGAATTTGTCAAATATTCATCTCGGCCACTTGATAATGCTTGAATGTTTGAGATTGATTCTGACTTTTTCATAATCGTATAAACTTGGTTCCTTGGTTGACACGGTTTTAAAATCAATTTCGTGATTTTCTCTGGTTGACTTCGTGTTGGATTTTGTGATGACCACCGGCTTTGACTTGGTTATATTCCTTCATTGCCAAGGCAATCTCGGCACTGTTATGATTTCGTGACTCATGGCTCTGCATTACTACGGCCATGATCTTTGACGTTGAACACTGATAATTTATTTTTGACTTTGGCTTGAATCTGTTCATCTGCACTTGTGTATATTTGGCTTCACTGTGAATTTTGGTCTTCATGATAATGTATTGCTGTTGTCATGATTGTTGTGGCACTGAACTCTTGATCATGTTGCCTTCGTGTTGTTGTTTGCTTTATGTACCCTTCCATATGTTCTCTGATAATGTTGAACCTCACTGTTGCATTCCATTTGTGTTTGCTGTGTTGCAGTTTGATTGTGTTGTTCAGTATGTTCATTTGAGTCAGTGGAGTTGTTTCATTTCCATGATTTGCATTGTTGCTGTAGCTTTTTGAAGCTTGAGTTTCTGTTCACTGCACTTGTACCATAGCTTCTCTGTTCCACTCGAGTTTAGTTGTGCACTTGCATTTGTGTACTGTGTCTTGTTCTCCTGTGGCTTTGGATATTTGCAGTTGGTATTTTGTACTTGGTGCAGTTTCCATATTTATGCTCGAGCTTGCATGTGTACCACTGATCATACTTGTGATATTCATTTGGGTTTGTGTGTTGTCTCTGACCTGAGCATGTGTACTGTGGCACTGAACTTGATCTCTGTTGTATTCATCTTTGTTCTGCATCACTTGTAGCTTGCTACTGTATCATTGAGTAGCTGTCGTCTGTACTTTTAGTCGAACTTGTATTGGTGCATTGCCGCCATGTTGGTTCGAATTGCACTTGCTCTTTTGTACTACTTCACCATGTCACTTTTTGATTGATGCTGCATCACTTATAGCTTTATGTATTCATGTGTTTGTCTGCATTCACTCTGGCTTGTGTTATGATTGCTGTGAAGTTGCAGTCTGCTTGATGCTGTAGCTTTATGGTTTTGTAGTTGTTCTTCTAGTTGGATATGTTAGTTGCGGCCTTGACTTGTTGTTATTTGTACCTGGTCTCTGTACATTTCTCTGACTGTTTGCATACACTTTTGGTCATGTTGTATTTGGTCTTCATTGACTTCATGTTGCATTATGATGTTGTCTGGACATTTGGTCTTCATGTGAGGTTGTAGCTTTGGTCTTTGTTTGTTTGATCACCTTGCTGTTCCTGTAGTTGGTCACTGATGCAGTTTGAAGCTTTGAACTGTTTATCGGCACTGGCTGTTGTTTTTGTGAAGTTGTTTCAGTCACTTGTGTTCTGGTCATTGTTTGCTTGGTGGTCTTGTACTTGTATACTGCAGTTTGCGTGCTTCATTGACATCTGATTCACTTGCACCAGTATTTGGTCATAATTGATGGTTCAGTGGTGTTTTCTGAAACTTGCAGTAGTCATTGTAGTATTTGCCATTGTTTGATAAAGTTTGATAATTCGTTAGCATGCTACTGATTTGTCTTTGTTGCCTCTTGCATGTAGTTGGTTGTAACTGTGCACCTGCCCTGTGTTGAACCCAGTTTTGCAGCTCGGGTTTGACCTGTGCTCACCTGTCCCTGTAGCATTATCAAGTGTATATATCGGTGTGCACGGCCTTGTGGCATATACAGTGATACACTGTGTATGTCACAAGTTGTTCGTGTATGATGAATTCAAATTTAAATGATGACGAACAACCCAAATAACTGAGGCAAATATTATTTTCAAAAACCATATTTTATTTTTGAATTGCAAAAATATTTCTTTTTCAATTTTACTGCGTTAGTTTATATTTTTGCAGATTGCTCAGATGCTGGATTCAAACCGGAATGCAGTTGAAGACAAAAATACGAGTGTGAGTGATATGTAGTGAGGTTATCAATGTAAATGTGATGTGATTGTAATCAAAAATGTATATGTATAGTGAGAGCATGAATTTGTACTATTCAAGTTTGTAATAAATATTCGTTTGAATAAAATATTTGTTTGAATTCAAAAACTGTGTAACTTGTTCTGTTTGAATTCAAATTCAAACTCTGTGTAATTTAGTTCTGTTTGAATTCAAATTCAAACTCTGTGTAATTTAGTTCTGTTTGAATTCAAATTCAAATTCTGTGTAATTTATTTTATTCAACAGATATTTATTTAACCAAATACATACTATACAAAATATTTGTTTGAATAAAATTTCTGTTTGAATTCAAAATCTGTTTAACTTGTTTTGTTTGAATTCAAATTCAAATTCTGTGAAATTTAATTTTATTCAACAAATATTTATTTAAACTATGAAAAATAGTACATTACCAAATACATTTATATGAATGCGTATATGTTTATTATCATCAAACAAAAATCATATAGCGCAAAGCGCATATTCAACAATGAATTCGTAGAGACCGGGGTCGGATATCAGTAAATACCCAAACCCACTTCGATTTGTAACCTACAATGATTCTTTATAGATTGATATGTGAATTCTGTAGGCTGAATGTCACATTCCTGAATTTCAGCTAAAGATAATTTGATAATTAATTTAATGTTTGGAATTAAATTATGAAATTATTGGTAATTAATTTTAAATTTTAGATCTAAAAGTTGAATCAATTGGAAAATTTCAAGAATAAATGTTTTGAGTAATAAATTGAATTCTAGAGATAAATTGAATTTAAGAAAAAATATTTTTAAGCTAATAAGAATTTGTTTCTAATTTTATTTAAATTGTGCATTATAATTTGAAAATGAAGTTTTGAATTTGATTATAAATTTTTCAAAGGCTAAATGAGAATAAAGTATAAATTGTATTTGAATTTTCAAAATTAATAAGATGTATGTTTATTCACTTTTAATTTGAAATTTGATTTAAAATTGTATAAGTACAAAACAAAGTTTGATTTTGAAATTTAATAATTATCTTGAATTTAAATTTTCTATATATTTAAAACTAAAAAAATTATTTCTTAATTTTTGTAAATATGCATTTTGATGTGAAAAGATATATAAGTATAAGTAGTTAAATTATCTTTTGAAAATAAACATGATTTGTAAATAAAAATAAAATAAGGATTAAAAATAGGAGGTATAAATTAATTTAAGTTAAGGGTTTAAACATAATATTAAATCACATTAACATTTGTAAAATAAGGAGACAAGTAGTATTACAAGTGTTAGATTAATATAACTTAGTATTAACAAGTGTAATTGAATGTAACAAGTGGAAAGTTAAAATTTTCTTTTAATTCCAATTAAAAATACATAATAAAAGTTAGTAAGAAATCGGGCCCATTTTCTTTCAAGCATTTGAAAACCTAAAACAAAGTAACTCAAAACACTAAAAAACAAAGTTTAAATCAAATCTGGAAAATGAAATCACAAACCAGATCAAAGTTTCAAATTGTTTCAAACTGAAAACAAGATAATTTAATAGCAAACAACCTGACTTGTGAGAGAACAATGCAAAGTGATCAACTCAGTAAGTCAAGAACCTGGAATCGTAAATAAAATAATTAAAGCAGGCATACAGATTGTCACAAGCAACATCAAAATAGATTTGAAAGTAAGCAATGCAACAGATCAAAGATAAGGCTTTGAAACCAATGCCAGATTTCACAAAGAAAACCTGAAAATCAAATGCAAACTACAACCTGATTTGGGATAAAACAAAGGCAAAGATTCGTACTATAAAAGCTTTAAATGATTTAGAGTAGAAACAAAAGAAAAAAAATAAAAGTTTCCAGGCTTGAGTTCTCTGCAAATCTTTCTTCCAGGCCTCTGTTTCAAAATCCCATCAAGTGAGCAAGCTTGATCTGTTTTACCTTTTGAATGTTTAGATTGTGTTTGAAATATATCCTTGTGAAATTGTTATGGATACATCTGCATGTCTGTGTGTGAAATGCTGTAGTCATATTTGTGCTTACACAGGAACAACTCTCTGTTGTTCTACAATCTCAAACCCAAATAAACAAATTTTAACTGCTCTTCATACATTCAATATTAAAACAAGATCATTGAAGATAAAATGATGGTTTAAATGTAAGATTTTTTTTTTAAAAAAATAATTTCAAGCAAAAACATTTGTAATATTCTAGTAAAATAAAAAAATACAGTAAAAACTTATAAATATGTTAAAAACGAATTAATACAATTCTTTAATTTAATTACAAAACTTGAATTAGCTTGGGAAGTTATGATTTTTAAAATCAAAATCAGGATTTTAAGTGAAGTATTGAATGAGAATTCTAAGTTTGACTGAAATTTGATTTTTGGTCGATTTTGGCATGGAGATACTAGGGTGATCATAGATTGCTGGAAAAATACTAGAAGATTTTTTAATTCATTATAGTTTGAGATTTAAATCAAACTAGGGTTTTAAGCCGGGTTTTAGTTGCGTCAGGAATTTGGGTACTGCATCATCAGTAATGCATCGGGTTTCATCGCGACTGGGGGAAAATAGAGTGTCGAGGGTGGCGTAGCTCCAGGCGAGGCGGCGGGGTTTCAGATGATCTACGGCGGTGCGAGATAAATTTAGGTGATGGTGTGTTTCTGGGTTGAGTTTCCAGGTTGAACCCATCAGCTCGATTTCAATCCTTGCTTATATTTGTCGGTCTCGAGGGTTGGTTGAGGTGAGGGGATCATCGTCGGTACGTTGAAGGTGGCACGTTGCGTCGAAGATGGACGGAATGATGTGCACCTTGCACGTGCACGTTTTCTCGCCTTTGGTATTCGTTGAGTTGTTTGGGGAAGACGAGGGATGCATCGGGATGCACTCGAAGATAGACTCGTGAATTCTGGGAAGGTCGCTCGAGTTTGATGCAGTGACGCTTGCTAGTTTAACTATATACAGTGGTTTACGAGAAAAAAAACAGAGTTAAAAAGAAGGGAAAGGAAGGACTCGGGTACTTGGTGGATTTTCTGTGGTATAGCTTCGGGTAGGATGGGTATTTTGCTCGGGGTCGTGTGCGATGCAGCTCATGTGGCTTAGATGTGTAATAGTTAAGTTTTTAAAGCAGAAACATTCTTAAGCTCCAGGTTTTAAAAAGCTAAAAGGAAATTGGTTACCAGGTTCGATTGTAAAGCATGAACAAAAATTCAAAGTTTATTTTAAATGATTAAAGAGTAATTAGCCAAAAGGATTTTAGGTTTATATAATTATTTAAAAAGAAAATTTATCAATAGGGTGGATTAATTAATGTGATTGTCTAAAAGTTAATATGTTAATATGATTAATCGAAAGATGATGAATGAAATGGGAAATTTAAGGAAAATTATTTAAAGTTGATGAATTGTAATAAAGGATAATTATTTAAGGACAAATTTATTATAAAAGTAAATTGAAGATAATTACTTTGTGGAATCAAATAAAAAAATAATCACCTTGTGTAATTAAATAAAAGCTAATCACTTAGTTTAATTAATTTAATGGTTAATGATTAAAAGGTTAATTAATTTATAATTTAAGGATAATTGATTTATGTGATTAATTAATTATGGTGATTAATTTGAGGACAACTAATTTAAAGGTTAATTAATTAATGAAATTTATTAAGGATAATTACTTATAGTAATTAATTAAATGGAAATCAATTAATGGTTAATTAATCAATGTAATTAATTAAGAGTTAATTAGTAAATGAAAGTGATTATTAATTAAGAACTAATTAATTTTTGTAATTAATTAAGGATAATAAATCAAAGGATCAATTATTAATTAAAGGTTAGCTAATGATCAAAGGATAATTAATCATAAGGGTTTGAAAATCAATTGATATAAATTTACCAAGATTTAAAATTTATTCATGAGTAATTAATCTGATTTAATTTAAATCAGATAATTTAATTTATCTTTATTTATGGATGTTTGAATTCTATTGGATGTTTGGATGGTTGATATTCCTCATATGTGATACTTTGTGATATTTTGTGATGTGAGTCGCTGTGTATTGATCTGTGATATCTGTGATATGTTTCTGTGTAAATACCCCTTGGCCCGTAGAACGGCATTTGGAATTCGATGCGACAGGGAGTCGGATTCCAGTTGCTTATCTGAAACCCACATCGAATTGTAATGATGATTCTTTGTAATTGATAAATTTACTTTATCTGTGTATAAGGATAAGCGTTGTAGATTATATCGCTTATCGTTATTTCTGTGTTGTATCTGTGATGATTGATGTTGTTGCATCATTATGTAAAACCCCTGGACTATACTATACACACACAAATATGGATTTCACGTGGAAATCGGTTAAGTCACAAATTTTCAAAATAGTTTTGAATTTGAATTTTAAATTCAAATGGTTTTGGAAATGAATTGGGTTAAAGTGAAAAAATTTTGAAAAGGTGTTTTAAAAATGAAAGTTATTTTGAATAACTTAATAAAGATTTGAAATTTAAATCGTTTAATTTAAATTTGAATTCTATATCAGAAATTGAATTCTATATCTGGTATTTATGATGAAAAAAAAGGTTATACAAACTATAAATGTGTTTATATGGATTTTTAAAAGCATTTTAAAAGTTTGATTTTGAGAATTTGAATTTAACCCAAGTTTAGATTTTGAAAGTCCGTAACTCGTGCAAATATAATCGTGTTTTCCGAAAACAGAAACCAGGGGTTTTAAATAATAATAGCTTTTATATAAAGAAAGAATTTTTAAAATTATGATAAAAAGATTCCAATTTGAAATGGAGTTGTTTTGAAAGGCTATGAATGAATCTCTGTTTAAAAGATTGGTGAACCTTATTTTAAATTGAAAGGGGTCTTAAACTGAATCTTTTGTTTAAAGATTTTAGTATGGAAATAGTTTAAACCATTGAAAGGTTTCTGGAAGTAAATCTTTTTGTTTAAAGATTTGTAAATGGTAATTTGTTTAACCATTTGAAAGAAAAGTTTTGGATTTTAAGTTGTGACTTAACTGAGTCCCATTATCCATATGTTTTTAAATATTGCGCTCATTATTCGGTTTAGCCGAAGGAGGACCTTTGTGTCATATAACCCATTCCGAATAATGATACGACGATATGGATAGCATTTGAAGACCGGTGATGAAGACCAGATATTTTCGAAAACTAAAGGATAACCCGTCGATTGTCTCTGCACCGAATGGTCCCCGGTATAAAGTTTTGATCACCCTTTGTGATGGGGAGTTTGGACGTGATTAGGGATTATCCGGATTTGCAAGGGCTTCTTCGGAAGTGCCTTCGGTTCTGTTCGAACCCGGAACAGACTTGTATGGATGTGTGTCTGACCTTACACTTTGAGATGTAAAATCGGTTTCTATCAAATACATTTCTGTTTGGTGGCGGAGATTTATTCTCTTAGCTTAACACCCTTCTTTGAGACGTACGAGCTCAGAGTTTATGTAGTTGATGGTTACCAGTGATACATTCCCAATTTGGTAATGTGGCATACGAAGTGTTGCTGATCATTTGTTGATCAAAGCATGGCTTTTGTGAAAAGCGTAGCTTTGTGGACGAGACTTTGTCGAACTTCACAACCCGAAATGGTTGAAACAGGAAGAATGCGGCAAGGTTATTTGGGGGTAGCGCCCCGTGAGGGTATGTTCATTTCCTTCTGGATAGAGGTGGTATCATGGTATGGAGCCCAGATATTTAACCTATGTGGTAACTGCAAATTTATTACTTTGTGGTTGTTGGTGAATCCCGGGATAAAGGTTGGTTACGACCGGGGGATGGCATACTCGTGTCAGTAGTTACCTAGTTACAGAGGTAACTCGACCTTGTGTTGGTAGAGATCCGGTTAGGTTCTTGGGGCGTCCCTCCAGAGGCGTACGCATGTGGCAATGGGAAGTTCCTTGATCTGACCATTTGTTGGAAATCCATTCTTCAATACGCGCTTTATATGGTTTTAGTTGTAGAACCTGCCATCTACTTATGGTGGCGCCCCACTGTTTAGATGGTAGCTATAGTAGGCATAGTTCGGAATGTCTATGATGGCTAAGATTAATATTATACTTTCGAAATGTTTTCCACTATGCGCTAATAATAATATCAAATGGTTTTTCGCGTATCAAGCATTTTTGACTATCATAAGGAGAAATCTCCTCCAATTCTGCGTTTGCATGGTGTGTGTGGCGGGAGGCCTTATGGTAGTTTCATTTTTCAAAAAGCATCGCGGATTTCAATTTTAAAATCTTTTGTTGTTTGTTTTAAAGTAAAATGTTTCTGTTTGCTCATACAAGTCCCATGACTGACCCGGAGTTTATTGTTCCCTTCCTAAACTCTGGGTGCCCACTATTTTCCACACGGGCAGTCTAGAGATGGGTTTTTCAGATAGTAGATACAGATATCGATCCAGTAGCTTTCGGCTTTCTCTTGGCATTCTCTAGAGATCTTGGATATCAGAGTCTTTGGATTCATGGACGAGACTTGCTTCTCTTGGTGAAATGTGATGGTGGTTTGAGCTTGTGGCTTGGAGTTCTTGCTTTGGAGCATTGGATTGGAGATCTTTGGAGTTTTTGTTTTCCGCTGTTATATCATATTGTTTTTCCGTTGTAGCATTGTTATCTTGTATCTCTGATATTTATTCATATTGTATCATTGTTGTATCGAATATTGTATATCAAAGATATTCATTTCTTTTTCTTTCGCTGTGTTGTTTAATTAGTTGTGTTATAAGCTCCGGCACGACTTGAATTTCAACGTTGGGATCTGTGACATTTAAGTACAGTGGAGTACGGATGTCGATTTTCGAACGCTGGAATTTGGATCGTGAAATTTTGGTATCAGAGCTGAAGGTTGAAACTTTAGCGTAGGAGTATAACACATTAAGTAACTCATTAGAGATAGAGTGAAGTATACCCTAAAATGAGTATATCCCTAAGATATCCATCCGTATGCCTCATTAAAATTCTCTTACTATCTACTGATGGTGAGTATGAGTGCAAGAAGAGGACGAGATAGGGGACATGGGAGTACGACTACAAATGGTCAATACCCTGTAATAGAGGAAACAATCTTTCTCTATCAATTTCCTTTGATTCGTCTTTTCAATTCTTTGATTTCTTCCTGGCAGCTCCAGGAAGAAGCTTTGATATATTTGCATGGGACACAAACTCCAAATGGGTCAAAATTGTTTGTTTGGATGAATCGTTGCTTTGATTGTTATGGTTGATAGGTATATTTTGGTTGTTTAAACTATTGCATCCATATATCTGTTTATTCTATTGGGTCCTGGATATATTCTACGAGAGGTTAGTTATCCTTAGAACTAATCAATACCCCTGTGTACTCGTAGATCTGATGACCCGAGTATCTTGATTCGTTTTTGTATCCATTACTGATATTCTGATTTGGTAAGCCAAATGCAGAATAGATATTCAATTTTATCGAAAAGATATTTCTCTGTCTTTCATCTGTTCTTGATTATCACCCTTTCAAATTTCGAGGACGAAATTTCCTTAAAGGGGGAACCTGTAACATTCCTGAATTTCAGCTAAAAATAATTTGATAATTAATTTAATTTTTGGAATTAAATTATGAAATTATTGGTAATTAATTTTAAATTTTAGATTTAAAAGTTGAATCAATTGGAAAATTTCAAGAATAAACGTTTTGAGTGATAAAATTGAATTCTATAGATAAATTGAATTTAAAAAAAATTATTTTTAAGCTAATAAGAATTTGTTTCTAATTTTATTTAAACTGTACATTATAATTTGAAAATGAAGTTTTGAATTTGATTATAAATTTTTCAAAGGCTAAATGAGAATAAAATATAAATTGTGTTTGAATTTTCAAAATTTATAAGATGTATGTTTATTTACTTTTAATTTGAAATTTGATTTAAAAATTGTATAAGTACAAAACAAAGTGTGATTTTGAAATTTAATAAATATCTTGAATTTAAAATTTCTATATATTTAAAACCAATAAAAATTTTGTTTCTTAATTTTTGTAAATATGCATTTTGATGTGAAAAGATATATAAGTATAAGTAGTTAAAATTATCTTTTGAAAATAAACATGATTTGTAAATAAAAATAAAATAAGGATTAAAAACAGAAGGTATAAACTAATTTAAGTTAAGGGTTTAAACACAATATTAAATCACATTGACATTTGTAAAATAAGGAGACAAGTAGTATTACAAGTGTTAGATTAATATAACTTAGTATTAACAAGAGTAATTGAATGTAACAAGTGGCAAGTTAAAATTTTCTTTTAATTTAAATTAAAAATACATAATAAAACTTAGTAAGAAATCAGGCCCATTTTCTTTCAAGCATTTGAAAACCTGAAACAAAGTAACTCAAAAAAACTAAAAAACAAAGTTTAAATCAAATCTGGAAAATGAAATCACAAACCAGATCAAAGTTTCAACTTGTTTCAAACAGAAAACAAGATAATTTAAAAGAAAATAACCTGAACTTGTGAGAGAACAATGAAAAATGATCAACTCAGTAAATCAAGAACCTGGAATCAGAGATAAAATAATTGAAGCAGGCATACAGATTGTCACAAGCAACATCAAAACAGATTTGAAAGTAAGCAATGCAACAGATCAAAGATAAGGCTTTGAAACCAATTCCAGATCTTCACAAAGCAAACCTAAAAATCAAATGCAAACTACAACCTGATTTGGGATTAAAAAAGGCAAAGATTCATACTATAAAAGCTTCAAAAGATTTAGAGAAGAAACAAAAGAAAAA
The DNA here is from genome assembly GCA_030765085.1 of Allium cepa. Taxonomy (NCBI): domain Eukaryota; kingdom Viridiplantae; phylum Streptophyta; class Magnoliopsida; order Asparagales; family Amaryllidaceae; genus Allium; species Allium cepa. The sequence goes on from CM060932.1 coordinate 476,354,266, forward strand.
AAAATAAAAGTTTCCAGGCTTGAGTTCTCTGCAAATCTTTCTTCCTGGTCTCTGTTTCAAAATCCCATCAGGTGAGCAAGCTTGATCTGTTTTACCTTTTGAATGTTTAGATTGTGTTTGAAATATATGCTTGTGAAATTGTTATGGATACATCTGCATGTATGTGTGTGAAATGTTGTAGTCATGTTTGTGCTTACACAGGAACAACTCTCTATTGTTCTACAATCTCAAACCAAAATAAACAAATTTTAACTGCTCTTCATACATTCAATATTAAAAGCAGCTCATTGAAGATAAAATGATGGTTTGAATGTTTGATTTTTTAAAAAAAAAATTCAAGCAAAAACATTTCTAATATTCTGGTAAAATAAAAAAATACAGTAAAAACTTATAAATATGTTTAAAACGAATTGATACAATTCTTTAATTTAATTACATAACTTGAATTAGCTTGGGAAGTTATGATTTTTGAAATCAAAATCAGGATTTTAAGTGAAGTATTGAATGAGAATTCTATGTTTGACTGAAATTTGATTTTTGGTCGATTTCTGATGATCGGCTAACTTTTGAAAATCGAATTTTGGCATGGAGATACTAGGGTGATCATAGATTGTTGGACAAATACTAGAAGATTTCTTAATTCATTATAGTTTGAGATTTAATGTGACGACCCTGAAATTTTTAACATTTGAAATGGAATTGTGATGTCCCGGAAATTTAGGTTATATTTATTTAATAATTTCCATTAATAATTTCAAAAAGTGTGTGATATTGATTTAATAATTTAATTATTATTTTTTTTTTTAAATATATAATAATAATAACAATTGTTTAATTTGATAAATGATTATCTTTTCAAATTTTGTAATGATAATAATTTAATTTAGAGATTTTATTCTTTTCAAAGTTAATAACATATTTAATTGGTAAAATTTATCTCTCTAAACTAATTAGAAATATATTCTATTTATAATGTATATATATGTGTATACATTGAGAATAAGAAGTTTGGATTTAATTTAAGTTTAATAAAAAAAATTGTTTTCCAAATTTACAATACGTCTATATATATTGTGAATTTAAAGATTTTGATTGAATTTAATATAAAAACCTTTCAATAGCTTAAATAATATATTATAACAAAAGTCTAGTTTGTAATTTAATATTCTTTTCCATTTAAATTTTCTTTCTTTTTAAATTTAGCTTGAAATTATATTTTTAAAATATATCAATAAACTAAGCATAGTTTATAATTAATAAAGATGATTTGTATATAAACATTAAAGCTAAATTGAAATAAACATTTAAACATGTTAGTATAATTAAGAAATCAATTTAAAAACATTTATAAAATAAGTGATTACTATAAATATTTAGAAATGTAACATGTGTATGGATATTAGTTCATACAAAAAAACACTAATGATAAAATTAAGTTCATAACTTAAGTTTAAAAAGGGTTTAACAAAGATTAATAATTTCTTTAAATAAATATACAAGTTGAATATGTATTACAAGTGTAAACATTTAAAATAGACATTTGAGCATTTGTAAGCTAAAGATTATATGAAAGGACAAGTGGCACTTATCTCTTTAATTTGGAAGAACTTGTATAATGAATGTGTAAGAAAAAAATAAGAGAAGAAACTCATTAACAAGAAAAATCTGTAAACTAGTAAACAAATTGAAGGGGAATTTCTTCATAGATTCAAAATTCTGGACAAAAGAATCAACTCAGAAATCCAATCCAGATCAAACATCAAGGACAAGGACAAGTACAAGCTTTAGTTTTTAAAGAATTCATGGATCTTAAGTGATCAAGTCTTCAATTTACAAGTACAGCAGCTTTCAATTTTCATGGTTCTGTTTCCAGATTCTGTTCTTCTAACTGTGAGTAGACCTTTTTCTAAAAAAAAAAGTTTAAATCTATGATTAAGTTGTTGCATGTGATAAAAAAATTAGTAAAAACATAGCACATAGTGATTACTTGAATATTTGGTTGAGAATATATGTATACAATGCATGTGTATTGACTGAACTTACAGTCTCTGTTGTGTTACTGGCTTGATACTCTGAAAAAAATTCAATTCCACTCTTTTCAATTAATGTTAGGCCTTGATCTATGAACAAAAGTTGATTGTAATTATACAGCATTTTTTTAAAAAATAATACCTAGAGTTTATATTAAGAAATCATTATAGAAAATTTGTAAATACAGTAAAAATAAGAAAATGAGTGAAAATCAAATATGATAATTTATATATCTAATTTCATAATCTTGATTATGATGATGAATCATGAATTTTGAACTAAACTTTGTAGTTTTTAATGATGTATAGACCGGGATATTGCATGTTGATCGGTATCTTGTTTTCGAGCAATATCTGATGATTTGTAAAGTTGTATGGATTGGGGTCTCTACTGTAGTTAGCCTGGAGGAAGGCGAGTTTGGGAAAATAGTAGATAAATTCTTTGTTCATCAGGGTGATGGCGTGGGGACAAAATAGGGTTTAAAAGGCTTGTCTGGTCGATAATTGGGGTCGGGAACTTTTTGACGTTGTGGTTGATTTTGGAAACATCGGTGGTTGGGAAAAGGAAATAGGAGAGCAAGGTGAAGAATTGGTCGAAGTGTTGGGTTCTCCGGTGGACAACGGTGGCGGCGCAAGGAAGAATTGGCCAAGAAAGATGGATGATAGGTTGGGCTGACTAGCTAAATTTTGATCTCCGGCCTAATCAATGATGTTGGGAGGTCAGTAAGATCGGGGAGGGCTGGGGCGACTCGTGTATGGGTTCAGAGTTCATCAACGATGGTTTGATCGGCGTGCACGGTGCACGGGTACGGTGTAGCTGGATTGTGGTTGAGGAATTGAGGAATGTGACACCCCACCTCTATACCCACGCTAGCCAAGGACACTGCGGGGTAATGCCGTCAACTAGCACGGAGAATAAGGCTGTTGAGGAGCGACCATCCGTTTAATTGCTTTGTGCGAGCACCGATATGCTAGTTAAAATACAACATTGATTTCATCTCAAGAGGAAATCCGACATACCGACACAAACTCAAAGCTACTACACAGTGGCTATATATAATCTTCGGAAACAAATATAGAAATAAACATAACATAAATCAGTCACAGATAATTCATAACACAAAGGCGGAAATAGATATGAATATAACACATGAAAGTGTACATCAGAGTATTGGTCAAACAAGATCCACAATATCAAAAAGAATAGATACAAGTGCTAGACAAAAGAATAAGTATACATCATAGAGTCTGTATCTCAAATGTATACAACAAAAACTACTAATCTAAGTAGTTAGCCAAAAGATCAGATGGTGGTCCGATAAGGAATCAAGCAGAAGCACCTGTAAAATCTCAGTCTGACCCGAGTATTATTTAATAAGAAAATAATAAACGGATCAGTCTAGCTATAAATATCAGATGAAATGATATAGAATAAGAGATATGGCTAAACGTATAATAATCACAATGCCAAGCTGTGATATATATAAGTAATTGAAAATCAACAAGAGATTAATCAATATCACAAAAATCTACTCAAGGATAAAAAGGAATGTCATACTAATTTCCTTCACCGAGCCACAATAAATGACATATATATCAATGCCAATCGTAAAAGTTGGTGAAACATAAATTCCATAAATCAACACAAGAAATCCAGAAATCAAATAATTCGGAGCATCGACGTCATACAGCGTGACATCCGATGAACCAAATCACAATCAAAGGGAACAACGACGTCGTACAGCGTGACATCCGATGAACCAAATCACAATCAAAGGGAACAACGACGTCGTACAGCGTGACATCCGATGAACCAAATCACAATCAAAGGGAACAACGATGTCGTACAGCGTGACATCCGATGAACCAAATCACAATCAAAGGGAACAACGATGTCGTACAGCGTGACATCCGATGAACCAAATCACAATCAAAGGGAACAACGACGTCGTACAGCGTGACATCCGATGAACCAAATCACAATGAAAGGGAACAATGACGTCGTACAGCGTGACATCCGATGAACCAAAACACAATCAAAGGGAACAACGACGTCATACAGCGTGACATACGATGAACCAAATAACAATCAAAGGGAACAACGATGTCGTACAGCGTGACATCCGATGAACCAAATCAAAAAGACATCACACAATGCTAGTCTAAGACATAAAATGATCGTCATGATCAAAGAGAAGTGTCAATTACAGTAAGCTAGTAAATATATGAGCTTAGCTTCATGTCCCATAACCACTAGCTTAACTTAAATATTTACGAACAAACTGTAGATCTCCACTAGAAAATTGTCACAAGAGTTTCAATCGAACAAGTCCAAGAATTAACCGAAGAAGTAAACGCAAGCGTTTCATACCACTCGTTTTACTAAGCCGTTTAATTAGATTTCTCATACGAGTGAGGTAAAGGCTTGTATATACTAATAGATTGGAAAACGGTTTTAATAAATGAGCTTTGTATTGAAATAGTGTTGAATCGTTTTGATGAAAGGATTTTGATATTTACTACTAGTATAGAAAACCTTTATATTTTAAAGTGACAAATCGCAAAGAAGATTGTAGGAATAATCAATCACTAAAATTCACATTCGAAGACGTGAATAAAATCCAAAGAAATCGATTACCGAATCCATCGAAATGGATACTCCCAAAATCATGAAGAAAATGTCATCAAAGTCGATAATAAGTGATAATAACAAAAGGGAATCAACACGAATCGATTAAAGTTGGAATTTTCAAGCAAATAGGCAGAAAGAGTGCAGATTCAGACGTCTGAAATCAAGGATTCAGACGTCTGAATCTGGAAAATAAATATTTTCCAAAGACAGAATTCAGACGTCTGAATCCTTGAATCCAAACGTCTGAAATAGGCACTTTTGAGCCTATTTCCTTTCTCGTTCAAAATGAACCAACTTAGATGTCTGAAATCATATATTCAGACGTCTGAATCTGGGAATAGAAATCTTCCCAGAACAATATTCAGACGTCTGAATATTACGTTTCAGACGTCTGAATGAAGGGTTCAGGGCATTCCCTGAACCTAGGCCAAAAATGGCCAAAGGGATACCGAAAGCGATCGATCGAGCGACAACGACTAAGGAATTATGTCGAGCGTCAACCCAGCCTTAACGGCTCTTCAATACGCCTCAAATATCAATGTCCAAATATCCATAATAGGATTTTCATAGATTTTGATTTCAAAACACCAAAAATTGGAATATACACCAAATCAATCCAAACCAAAATCAATTGCAAAAAAATAAGTGTTAGGAATTCATACCCAACAATCAAAGATAATTATAGACTAAGATATGAGATAAAAATCTCACCTTTGAACCCAAATCAATGAAGAAGAAGCTCGAAAGCAATGGCAAGAACAATCACCTTCAATCCCAACTCAAGAAGCTTGATTCTAAGCTTAAAAGAGAAATATTTCTCAAATTAGGTTTAGGAATTTTCTGAAATCAAAGAGAGAATGAGTTGGGGAAGATGAAGGAGATGCTTACCAATGGGTTCTCTTGAATTTGGAGCTAGAAGTTGGATTTGCAAAGCAAGCTAGGGCTTAGGAATTTCCATTTCCAATCTCTTCCACCATTTTTACTTTAGCTTGAAGTGTTAGGAATATGAAATGAAGTAATGAAGAGTTGGAGTGGAGCTAGAGTCTTAAGGTGGAACATTGGGCTGAAATGCAAACTCAAACCCAAAGTGAAAAAGTAACAAAACTTGACTAACTCCAAACATATCAAAGCTTATACTCAAAAAGGTTGCAAACGACATTTTGAACTCAATGGGAGGGGTCTCGAGTCCTAATTCGGCTGTTTGCAAAAAGTAGGTTTTCGGACTAAAATCCGACGAACGATGAAATATTTAAATAAAATATTTAAATATACAATTGATAAATATGTGGGTTGTTACAGACTCCCCTCCTTAAAGAAATTGCGTCCTCGCAATACTTAAGAAGAAAATAAGAAGTAACAACCATAGAAGCATATCAACACAAAAGAAAATTTGAAATAGGAAGTTCACCATAAGGAGCATGAAAGAGTTAGCCTGAACGGGATCGCTCGATGAATTCCCAGGATTCCCAAGAGCAATCCTTATGATCTGAGAACCATTGAACTTTCACAAGAAGAACATCTTTATTCCGAAGGCGCTCAACCTCCGAAGCAATGCTGCAAATGGAATGTTGCTCATAAGTCAAACCTGGTGAAACTTCAATTTCTTCAATAACACCGGGCTCAAGAATAAAAATAGGAAACCTAAAAGCATTCCATAGTTAAAAGACGCAGAAAACGTCAAGAATAGCAGAAAATTGAGCCAGTGCATCTGCGTAGTAAAAAAATGGTACGCCCGAGAAATGAGGAACTCGAATAATTTGGAACACCGACGTAGTACAAAAACGGTACGTCCAATGAAACGATAAACCGGAACAACGATGTAGTATAATAATGGTACATCCATTGATCCAGATAAGACGGAACATCGATGTAGTATAATAACGGTACATCCGATGAACCGAACACCATAAAAGAACATCGGACGCTAGTCCATAAAAGAAATGAGATAAAGCTCAATAAAACGATGTATATCGAAACGTCCGATGAAATTAATAAAAAGATAATTCCATTTAAACAATCATCAAAGAATCAACCACTTGTTGCCTACGACTAAACGCATTGGCAACACGATTTCCCCTCCGGGAATAAAAGAATATCAAGATCATAAGATGCCAGGAACTCGAGTAAACATGAAGTTCCTTATGAGAAAATAAATATTCCAAAGATTTTATGATCGAGGTGGAGAACAAATTTCTCCCCCAAAAATAATGATGCCAAACTCTAAAAGCAAAAACAATAGCCGCGAGCACTAGATCATGAGTGGCATACCTAGTCTCAATAGGCTTTTAATGATTTAGAAGCACAGGTGATAGTACGTTGTCTTTTGCAAGAGAACGGCATCCAAACCAATACGATAAGCATTGGTACAAAAGATAAAGTCTTGGTTCCCTTCGGGAATCACAAGAATAAGAGTATCAAAAAGAAAGAATTTCTTTTAAATAATCTTCTTTCCTGAAAAGTTAAAACTTTCAAAATTACATTTATCTTTATGTAATAATCTTTCTAGAAAAATTTACATAAGTCGATTTATTGTGTCTGACTGTCTCATCAAAGCGTTTAGGAAATTCCTATCGATAACGTTGATCAAGCGCATCGACTAGAATTCTTAAAGCACTCAATGAGCAATACAATCACAAAATCATCTTCTATATGATGAAAATATCTCTTAAAAGTTTTAAGAATATTCTTTGCTCGTTTAAGATCAAAATCAAATCGTACTTATAAATAAATTTTATGAAAAAGATTTGCAAAGATTTTAAATTTCTATTTTCATCCAAAATCAACAAATACAAGAATGGTCTCATCGAAATATTCATAGAATATTCGATTTATAAAATGGATGAAATAAGCTGGACAAACTGAATGACAAAATAAGTCATTCATAAGAATCGTAACGAGTGCGGAATGCGAACTCCCGCAACTCGTAGCCAAATGAAAATCGGTGGCAAGGTCGAGCTGAAAGACCTTAACACCACACAAAAGATTTCTTAGGTGATAATCCTAAGATAAACTCAAAAATACCGGAAAAGTTTCACAAATTATTTAGATAAGAGAAATAACACTTTTCTCATCTTGAGGGCTTAAAGAATAAAATGATGCCTTCAAAAATTTGAAATCGGAATCTCAAGTGAAAATAGAAATCTGCTTAACAGATAGAAAATGTCGAAGGTGAATAGTCCACATGGAAAATAGGATATGGGCTTCACAACGATTAAGCCAATCCTTACAAATATCAATTCCGAAGCCTAAGTAAGAATCGGCTCGGAAAGAAAAATCACATAAAATAATTTCGACAGCAATAAAAAGCAAATTGACTGTTGCGGATCCACTAATCCGGATTTCGCAATCCTCAAAGAAGTCATCAAGCCCATAAATGTTTAAAGAAAAAGAATCACAATGTCTTTTGATATAAAAATAATGAGATGAAACCCATATCAACAAGAACTCGAATAAGATAATCACAAAGCAGATGTCATCAAGGATTGAATGAGAAATACCTTGACCACGAGAAGTGTTACCAGGAGCTTGCACTACATTGAGCTTTCCCCCTCTCCTACTTTGAAGAATGGGACATGTAGATATAAGATGACCCGAACTTTTGCAATAACGGCAAAAGAGAGGTTTCGGGCACTCCCTCGCATAGTGGTCCGTGGAACCCCAATTGTAGCATTGTCCACGACTAGAGATAGGAGGCTTTGCTACCGGAGTTTGTTGATTCCCTTTCTCGAAGGGATTGGGGCCTTTGAATTTAATAGGCCTCTTCATGTTGTTGTTGAAGTTCTGTTTGGCACGTACAACTTCAATATCGCTTTCTCTATCGGCCTCTTCAAGACGAAGAGCGATTTCAATAAGCTGATCAAATGAAACCTCAAGTTTCAAAAGCAATGGCTTCTTAAGATTCTTATTCAAGCCATAGACAAATCTCTGATTTTTCTTCATCGGGGTATTAATATACTCAACCCCGTATTTGGACAGAGATTCGAAAGATGCGACATAGTCTGTCACAGAAGATTCACCTTGAACAAGGTCAATAAAACGCCGTGCTAAAGTTACCTTTTCAGCCTCCAGCACGAATTTCAATTCGAATCTTTCCCGGAATTGCTCCCAAGTGAGATCCGCCTCAACGATTTCAGAAATTAAAAGCTCATACCAATCTAACGCTCTTTCTTGGAGCATGCTTGAAGCCACTTGGACTCGATGAAGGTCAATAAGGTTCATGCGAGAAAAGATGCGATCGCATGATTTGAGCCAAGCTTGAATTTCTATAACACTCTCGGATCCTTTGAATGGCCTTCCACCCAAATCGGTATAGTCTCTGCACAAGCGTGCAAAACCGGATCTAGGATAAGTAGGCTCTGGAATGGGTCCTGCAGCTGGAGCATTCTTCACGAGATCTAAAAGCTGCTGAGCAGACATGAATACTCCATCTTGGGGAGTAGCACTAGATTGACTGACGTTGGGACGGCCTGGTCTAACCATTTCTCTTCCTTTAGAAAGAAAGAAAGAAGAAAAAGGTTATTCACCAAATGAGTATCAAGCAATCTAGATAGATAAAACAAGGAATCATAAAGAAAATAGGATGAATCGGTACGAAGACTCGAATTAAATCCTAAGGCACAACTCCTAAGAAAGACTTAAGACATGATCCTTGCTAGATTATTCTACATTGTTCCGAAGTTTGGCTCTGATACCAAGCTGTGCTACCCCACCAATTTGAGTCGAAACTCCACAAAACGGGGTTTAGTCTCCCTCGCAGACAAAGAGACATCGCACATTGCTAGTCTAAATCACAAAGATGATCTTCATGATCAATGAGAAGTGTCAATTACATTAAGCTAGTAAATATATGAGCTTAGCTTCATGTCCCATAACCACTAGCTTAACTTAAATATTTACGAACAAACTGTAGATCTCCACTAGAAAATTGTCACAAGAGTTTCAATCGAACAAGTCCAAGAATTAACCGACGAAGTAAACGCAAGCGTTTCATACCACTCGTTTTACTAAGCCGTTTAATTAGATTTCTCATACGAGTGAGGTAAAGACTTGTATATACTAATAGATTGGAAAACGGTTTTAATCAATGAGATTTGTATTGAAATAGTGTTGAAACCGTTTTGATGAAAGGATTTTGATATTTACTACTAGTATAGAAAACCTTTATATTTTAAAATGACAAATCGCAAAGAAGATTGTAGGAACAATCAATCACTAAAATTCACACTCGAAGACGTGAATAAAATCCAAAGAAATCGATTACCGAATCCATCGAAATGGATACTCCCAAAATCACGAAGAAAATGTCATCAAAGTCGATAATAAGTGATAATAACAAAAGGGAATCAACATGAATCGATTAAAGTTGGAATTTTCAAGCAAATAGGCAAATAGGCAAAAAGAGTGCAGATTCAGACGTCTGAAATCAAGGATTCAGACGTCTGAATCTGGAAAATAAATATTTTCCAAAGACAGAATTCAGACGTTTGAATCCTTGAATCCAGACGTCTGAAATAGGCACTTTTTAGCCTATTTCCTTTCTGGTTCAAAATGAACCAACTCAGACGTCTGAAATCATATATTCAGACGTCTGAATCTGGGAATAGAAATCTTCCCAGAACAACATTAAGACGTCTGAATATTACGTTTCAGACGTCTGAATGAAGGGTTCAGGGCATTCCCTGAACCTAGGCCAAAAATGGCCAAAGGGATACCGAAAGCGATCGATCGAGCGACAACGACTAAGGAATTACGTCGAGCGTCAACCCAGCCTTAACGGCTCTTCGATACGCCTCAAATATCAATGTCCAAATATCCATAATAGGATTTTCATAGATTTTGATTTCAAAACACCAAAAATTGGAATATACACCAAATCAATCCAAACCAAAATCAATTGCACAAAAATAAGTGTTAGGAATTCATACCCAACAATCGAAGATAATTATAGACTAAGATGTGAGATAAAAATCTCACCTTTGAACCCAAATCAATGAAGAAGAAGCTCGAAAGCAATGGCAAGAACAATCACCTTCAATCCCAACTCAAGAAGCTTGATTCTAAGCTTAAAAGAGAAATATTTCTCAAATTAGGTTTAGGAATTTTCTGAAATCAAAGAGAGAATGAGTTGGGGAAGATGAAGGAGATGCTTACCAATGGGTTCTCTTGAATTTGGAGCTAGAAGTTGGATTTGCAAAGCAAGCTAGGGCTTAGGAATTTCCATTTCCAATCTCTTCCACCATTTTTACTTTAGCTTGAAGTGTTAGGAATATGAAATGAAGTAATGAAGAGTTGGAGTGGAGCTAGAGTCTTAAGGTTGAACATTGGGCTGAAACCCAAACTCAAACCCAAAGTGAAAAAGTAGCAAAACTTGACAAACTCCAAACATATCGAAGCTTATACTCAAAAAGGTTGCAAACGACATTTTGAACTCAATGGGAGGGGTCTCGAGTCCTAATTCGGCTGTTTGCAAAAAGTAGGTTTTCGGACTAAAATCCGACGAACGATGAAATATTTAAATAAAATATTTAAATATACAATTGATAAATATGTGGGTTGTTACAGACTCCCCTCCTTAAAGAAATTGCGTCCTCGCAATACTTAAGAAGAAAATAAGAAGTAACAACCATAGAAGCATATCAACACAAAAGAAAATTTGAAATAGGAAGTTCACCATAAGGAGCATGAAAGAGTTAGCCTGAACGGGATCGCTCGATGAATTCCCAGGATTCCCAAGAGCAATCCTTATGATCTGAGAACCATTGAACTTTCACAAGAAGAACATCTTTATTCCGAAGGCGCTCAACCTCCGAAGCAATGCTGCAAATGGAATGTTGCTCATAAGTCAAACCTGGTGAAACTTCAATTTCTTCAATAACACCGGGCTCAAGAATAAAAATAGGAAACCTAAAAGCATTCCATAGTTAAAAGACGCAGAAAACGTCAAGAATAGCAGAAAATTGAGCCAGTGCATCTGCGTAGTAAAAAAAATGGTACGCCCGAGAAATGAGGAACTCGAATAATTTGGAACACCGACGTAGTACAAAAACGGTACGTCCAATGAACCGATAAACCGGAACAACGATGTAGTATAATAATGGTACATCCATTGATCCAGATAAGACGGAACATCGATGTAGTATAATAACGGTACATCCGATGAACCGAACACCATAAAAGAACATCGGACGCTAGTCCATAAAAGAAATGAGATAAAGCTCAATAAAACGATGTATATCGAAACGTCCGATGAAATTAATAAAAAGATAATTCCATTTAAACAATCATCAAAGAATCAACCACTTGTTGCCTACGACTAAACGCATTGGCAACACGATTTCCCCTCCGGGAATAAAAGAATATCAAGATCATAAGATGCCAGGAACTCGAGTAAACATGAAGTTCCTTATGAGAAAATAAATATTCCAAAGATTTTATGATCGAGGTGGAGAACAAATTTCTCCCCCAAAAATAATGATGCCAAACTCTAAAAGCAAAAACAATAGCCGCGAGCACTAGATCATGAGTGGCATACCTAGTCTCAATAGGCTTTTAATGATTTAGAAGCACAGGTGATAGTACGTTGTCTTTTGCAAGAGAACGGCATCCAAACCAATACGATAAGCATTGGTACAAAAGATAAAGTCTTGGTTCCCTTCGGGAATCACAAGAATAAGAGTATCAAAAAGAAAGAATTTCTTTTAAATAATCTTCTTTCCTGAAAAGTTAAAACTTTCAAAATTACATTTATCTTTATGTAATAATCTTTCTAGAAAAATTTACATAAGTCGATTTATTGTGTCTGACTGTCTCATCAAAGCGTTTAGGAAATTCCTATCGATAACGTTGATCAAGCGCATCGACTAGAATTCTTAAAGCACTCAATGAGCAATAAAATCACAAAATCATCTTCTATATGATGAAAATATCTCTTAAAAGTTTTGAGAATATTCTTTGCTCGTTTAAGATCAAAATCAAATCGTACTTATAAATAAATTTTATGAAAAAGATTTGCAAAGATTTTAAATTTCTATTTTCATCCAAAATCAAGAAATACAAGAATGGTCTCATCGAAATATTCATAGAATATTCGATTTATAAAATGGATGAAATAAGCTGGACAAACTGAATGACAAAATAAGTCATTCATAAGAAACGTAACGAGTGCGGAATGCGAACTCCCGCAACTCGTAGCCAAATGAAAATCGGTGGCAAGGTCGAGCTGAAAGACCTTAACACCACACAAAAGATTTCTTAGGTGATAATCCTAAGATAAACTCAAAAATACCGGAAAAGTTTCACAAATTATTTAGATAAGAGAAATAACACTTTTCTCATCATGAGGGCTTAAAGAATAAAATGATGCCTTCAAAAATTTGAAATCGGAATCTCAAGTGAAAATAGAAATCTGCTTAACAGATAGAAAATGTCGAAGGTGAATAGTCCACATGGAAAATAGGATATGGGCTTCACAACGATTAAGCCAATCCTTACAAATATCAATTCCGAAGCCTAAGTAAGAATCGGCTCGGAAAGAAAAATCACATAAAATAATTTCGAGAGCAATAAAAAGCAAATTGACTGTTGCGGATCCACTAATCCGGATTTCACAATCCTCAAAGAAGTCATCAAGCCCATAAATGTTTAAAGAAAAAGAATCACAATGTCTTTTGATATAAAAATAATGAGATGAAACCCATATCAACAAGAACTCGAATAAGATAATCACAAAGCAGATGTCATCAAGGATTGAATGAGAAATACCTTGACCACGAGAAGTGTTACCAGGAGCTTGCACTACATTGAGCTTTCCCCCTCTCCTACTTTGAAGAATGGGACATGTAGATATAAGATGACCCGAACTTTTGCAATAACGGCAAAAGAGAGGTTTCGGGCACTCCCTCGCATAGTGGTCCGTGGAACCCCAATTGTAGCATTGTCCACGACTAGAGATAGGAGGCTTTGCTACCGGAGTTTGTTGATTCCCTTTCTCGAAGGGATTGGGGCCTTTGAATTTAATAGGCCTCTTCATGTTGTTGTTGAAGTTCTGTTTGGCACGTACAACTTCAATATCGCTTTCTCTATCGGCCTCTTCAAGACGAAGAGCGATATCAATAAGCTGATCAAATGAAACCTCAAGTTTCAAAAGCAATGGCTTCTTAAGATTCTTATTCAAGCCATAGACAAATCTCTGATTTTTCTTCATCGGGGTATTAATATACTCAACCCCGTATTTGGACAGAGATTCGAAAGATGCGACATAGTCTGTCACAGAAGATTCACCTTGAACAAGGTCAATAAAACGCCGTGCTAAAGTTACCTTTTCAGCCTCCAGCACGAATTTCAATTCGAATCTTTCCCGGAATTGCTCCAAAGTGAGATCCGCCTCAACGATTTCAGAAATTAAAAGCTCATACCAATCTAACGCTCTTTCTTGGAGCATGCTTGAAGCCACTTGGACTCGATGAAGGTCAATAAGGTTCATGCGAGAAAAGATGCGATCGCATGATTTGAGCCAAGCTTGAATTTCTATAACACTCTCGGATCCTTTGAATGGCCTTCCACCCAAATCGGTATAGTCTCTGCACAAGCGTGCAAAACCGGATCTAGGATAAGTAGGCTCTGGAATGGGTCCTGCAGCTGGAGCATTCTTCACGAGATCTAAAAGCTGCTGAGCAGACATGAATACTCCATCTTGGGGAGTAGCACTAGATTGACTGACGTTGGGACGGCCTGGTCTAACCATTTCTCTTCCTTTAGAAAGAAAGAAAGAAGAAAAAGGTTATTCACCAAATGAGTATCAAGCAATCTAGATAGATAAAACAAGGAATCATAAAGAAAATAGGATGAATCGGTACGAAGACTCGAATTAAATCCTAAGGCACAACTCCTAAGAAAGACTTAAGACATGATCCTTGCTAGATTATTCTACATTGTTCCGAAGTTTGGCTCTGATACCAAGCTGTGCTACCCCACCAATTTGAGTCGAAACTCCACAAAACGGGGTTTAGTCTCCCTCGCAGACAAAGAGACATCGCACATTGCTAGTCTAAATCACAAAGATGATCTTCATGATCAATGAGAAGTGTCAATTACATTAAGCTAGTAAATATATGAGCTTAGCTTCATGTCCCATAACCACTAGCTTAACTTAAATATTTACGAACAAACTGTAGATCTCCACTAGAAAATTGTCACAAGAGTTTCAATCGAACAAGTCCAAGAATTAACCGACGAAGTAAACGCAAGCGTTTCATACCACTCGTTTTACTAAGCCGTTTAATTAGATTTCTCATACGAGTGAGGTAAAGACTTGTATATACTAATAGATTGGAAAACGGTTTTAATCAATGAGATTTGTATTGAAATAGTGTTGAAACCGTTTTGATGAAAGGATTTTGATATTTACTACTAGTATAGAAAACCTTTATATTTTAAAATGACAAATCGCAAAGAAGATTGTAGGAACAATCAATCACTAAAATTCACACTCGAAGACGTGAATAAAATCCAAAGAAATCGATTACCGAATCCATCGAAATGGATACTCCCAAAATCACGAAGAAAATGTCATCAAAGTCGATAATAAGTGATAATAACAAAAGGGAATCAACATGAATCGATTAAAGTTGGAATTTTCAAGCAAATAGGCAAATAGGCAAAAAGAGTGCAGATTCAGACATCTGAAATCAAGGATTCAGACGTCTGAATCTGGAAAATAAATATTTTCCAAAGACAGAATTCAGACGTTTGAATCCTTGAATCCAGACGTCTGAAATAGGCACTTTTTAGCCTATTTCCTTTCTGGTTCAAAATGAACCAACTCAGACGTCTGAAATCATATATTCAGACGTCTGAATCTGGGAATAGAAATCTTCCCAGAACAACATTAAGACGTCTGAATATTACGTTTCAGACGTCTGAATGAAGGGTTCAGGGCATTCCCTGAACCTAGGCCAAAAATGGCCAAAGGGATACCGAAAGCGATCGATCGAGCGACAACGACTAAGGAATTACGTCGAGCGTCAACCCAGCCTTAACGGCTCTTCGATACGCCTCAAATATCAATGTCCAAATATCCATAATAGGATTTTCATAGATTTTGATTTCAAAACACCAAAAATTGGAATATACACCAAATCAATCCAAACCAAAATCAATTGCACAAAAATAAGTGTTAGGAATTCATACCCAACAATCGAAGATAATTATAGACTAAGATGTGAGATAAAAATCTCACCTTTGAACCCAAATCAATGAAGAAGAAGCTCGAAAGCAATGGCAAGAACAATCACCTTCAATCCCAACTCAAGAAGCTTGATTCTAAGCTTAAAAGAGAAATATTTCTCAAATTAGGTTTAGGAATTTTCTGAAATCAAAGAGAGAATGAGTTGGGGAAGATGAAGGAGATGCTTACCAATGGGTTCTCTTGAATTTGGAGCTAGAAGTTGGATTTGCAAAGCAAGCTAGGGCTTAGGAATTTCCATTTCCAATCTCTTCCACCATTTTTACTTTAGCTTGAAGTGTTAGGAATATGAAATGAAGTAATGAAGAGTTGGAGTGGAGCTAGAGTCTTAAGGTTGAACATTGGGCTGAAACCCAAACTCAAACCCAAAGTGAAAAAGTAGCAAAACTTGACAAACTCCAAACATATCGAAGCTTATACTCAAAAAGGTTGCAAACGACATTTTGAACTCAATGGGAGGGGTCTCGAGTCCTAATTCGACTGTTTGCAAAAAGTAGGGTTTCGGACTAAAATCCGATGAACGATGAAATATTTAAATATACAATTGATAAATATGCGGGTTGTTACAAGGAAGATGGAATTGTGTTTGACTCGAAGATGAATTCGCGAATTTAGGTTTGTTGCTCGAGTCAGGGTTCGTGTCAGTTGCGTGCTTTGATCATGCTGTAAATCTTGAATTTAAGGTTCAAATAGAGTAATTAGGGAAGAAGGAAAAAAGAAAAAAAGACTCGGGGAGGAAGGAGGTTAGCTCGAGTATTGTTCGAGCAAGTGGGAGGTAGGCTCGGGTCTGACAGTAGTCATGGGATTTCAATCTGAAGCATGTTGTATGAGTTTTTTTTAAAGTAAATTTGTACTTGGTTTTAAAAAGGCAAAGAAAATGTTTAGCCAAGTTATTTATTTAATTATATTATCTTATTTTAAGAATGAGATTTAAACGAAGGTTAATTACATAAGAGAAGCAATTTAAGGATTGGTTAATGAAGGTCATTAGCTAGGATTGTTAAATAATTAATTAATGAATTTAATTTAAAGTGGAATGTTTTGAAATATATTTAAATTTTGTTAATGATAAGTAAGTCATTAATGACATTAATAATAAAAAAGATTTAGGTTTAGAGATAATTAAGATTTGGATAATTAGCGTCTAATTAATTACTTAATGAAATTAATTAGGGATTAATTGCTTAGTATAATTAATTAAGAATGATTTGATTAAGAAAACTAATCAATGATTAGTTAAATAATGATCATGATTAACTAAGAGATGATTGATCAATGATGTGGTTATGAGTTAATTAATTTGAGTAATTAATTTAGGATCAATGTAATTAATATGGGTGGGCAAAGGATAATAAATTTGTGTAAGTAATTCAGAGTTAATTACTTATTGTAATTAAAGAATAATTAGTCAAAAATGATTAATTAAGAAGATAATTAGAGGATGATTAATAAATTGATTTGTAATTAATTAATGTCAAGTAAATAGTATTAAGGATGATGGAAGTAATTAATTTAATTAGAATGGTATGACTAATCAACCTTGTGTATGGATGATCGAATGATATTGAAGTCTCGGTTTAATTGTTATCCCTAATATATGATTCATGATACTATGTGATGTGATATGATTGGATTTAAACTTCGATAATGTGGCCATTCATTGACAATGAATTAATGCATATAGGTGACACCCTGTATTTAAAGTTTGAATTAAGTTTCACTTGAATAATTTGAGATAAGATGGTACTGAATTCGAAGAGACCGGAGTCGGGTATTAGTAAATACCCGAAACCACTTCGATTTACAATCCTCTATAAATATCTTGTGGATTTAAATTGAGAAATAAATAGGCTGGAAATGTAATGATTTAAGAAATTGGACCCTTTAAAACTATGTAGCGGTACATAGATATTGATGTATGAAAGTGTTGACTATTATAAATTGAAAACTTGCAGTGAAGTACGAGTTACCCCTAGGTTTAAAATATGTTTTATGTTATTGAATTGTATGTTAGATGGGTTTACTCACGCTGGTTTCCAGCCTGACCCGGGTGTTACTTTGATGTAATGCTCGGGTCAGACCAAGTATTACAGATTTTCAGGTAAGGACGTTCTGGAGCTCAGGAGGAGAGCTGAAGGACAGGAACGTATAGAGTGTTTATCCGCTGTGGCATATTGTTATTTATATGGGACAAGTTATTTTAAACTGTCCAGTGCTGGGAAATTGTTGTAACTCTGATGTATAATGTAAATATAGTGATACAGTTCTGCTTTGTAAACTATTATTTACTTGCTATTATATTTTATCCGCTGCGAATGTGAGGTTTTCTGTGTTAGGTGTTTCTGTTTTTTCTTCTTCTTCTTCTATCTTTTCTTCTTTTCTTTAACTATCTGGAAATTTTCGGGATTGAAATTTCCGGGTCGTTACATTTGGTATCAGAGCAGAAGGTTAAGCGAGAACCTTGGCTCTGGTGGGTATACTCATTAAGGATAGGGTAAGTGGTGCCCTAGGATGAGTTGAGTGTGTATATATATATATATATATGAGAAAGCGTACTTGTTATTTTCTTATATAAAGTTTTTTTAAATGATTTCAAAAGTAAATGAATCTTATATAAGAAATAGATTATCTATTATATTAAGGAAATTGGTTGTAGTATTAATTTAATTAAAAATAATAGTAAAATTAATGGTAATTGAATTACAACCAAATTGAAATTAAATTAAAGACAAGTTCGAAATGGATTCAAACTGAAATTAAATCTAGGAATTGGGAAAAGTTTCAAGATAAGGATAATCAATTAATTTATGTAATTAATTAAATTTGATGAGATTAATTAATGGATAATAATTGGAAATGATAAATAAGAGGGAGTTACTTAATGAAGTAACTAGAGGTAAGTAATTTAAGGGACACGTACTTAATGAAGGTAATTAAGAGAAAGTTAATTACCGAATGTGATAAATTGGAATTAATTAATGATGTAATTAATTTAAAGAAATAACAAATAATATTATTTAATGCATTTGAATGAAATGGTCCTATTCCAAACAAGTGTTGTTTGAAAATTTAAAAAGAAATTTGTTTTGAATTAAAACCAAAGGTGGTTTAAAAATTATAAAGTATAACTTGGCATGTAAAAGAAATTAATATGTATACATGTGGATATACATAATATCAAAGTTGGTTGAAATAAACTCTAAATATTGTGTTTTAAATCTGGAATGAGATATGATACCCAAAGTGATAAGTTTTTGAACTTAATAAGTGGGAAGTTCAAATTGGGCAGGGTTGACTGGGTTAAGTGAATTAAGTTTAACTTGAGGAAGAGTTGAATAAGTTGGAATGATCAACCTTATTTGAAAATTTGAAGATAAAATTAAGATTAACTTGAGAAGTTAAATGGTTGATTGGAATCGAGAGTTTGTGCGATCTCAAAATAGGTTTGAGATCTACAAATTTAAAATGGATGGATGTTTTGAAATAATTAGATAATATCATCCTATTGTTGTTAAAAATCTTTAAGTTGTGAATTAGATTTGTTTAAATAAATGAGAAATGCAGTATGGTAATCCATTGTTGGGATAAAAAGGTAAATTGATTTAAAGGAATTAAATCAACGTTTGAAGTATTAACTCGAATTTATATAATTCGAGATGGTTTAAAATTTGAAATTTGAATTAATTCAAATTGAATTTGATTTGAAGTAATTGAAAGTGTGATTGAAGATGTATGAGTATAAGATTCAAATGGAAAATTTGAATTGGATTAATTTGTAACGATTTGAAATTGAAGTGGATTCAATTTGAAATTAGTCCAAATTTATTGGAATAGTTTGGAATTATAATTAAATTTGAATAATTTTAGATTCAAATGGAATTTGAATTGAATTTGGGAAGAAATCAAGAATAATTCAACTTGATTTGAAAATGGAGTTTGAAATTGGAATTAATTCAAACTAGAGTTGAAATGAATTGAAATTTATTTGAATTAGTAGAATTTGAGATCAAGGTTGAATAAAGTTAAATTTGGAAAGAACTGAGGTTAATTCAACTTGAATTTGGGTTGAATCAATTTCAATGGAAATTGAAGTTATTTAAATTGGAATTGGGTCAAGTTAAATGGTAGAGGAAATTTAAATTGAATTAATGAGAATGGAGATTGGGAAGTGAACAGTTTGACTCTGGACTATTTTTTTTAATATAAATTGTTTTAATATAAACCTATTTTTCCAAGCTATTCATTATATATACAGCCTTTCTTTTAAAAAAAGCTAAATTATCTCATACTTGTTTTACAATTATTTTTGAAACTGTTTAACAATTTTCCAACTATTTTATAAACTAATTACTATATTTTAACTATTTTACAAAACTAATTATTATCTTATTCCTATTTTGCAATTATCTAAAATTTCTGTAATTATTTTAACTGTTTTCTAACTATTTTATACCTACTTTACAAACTAGTAATTATTTTTCTACTACTTATTTATTTTTAAAAAATTTCAAGCTATTTTCTAAATAAACTGGTCGGAGTTTAAACTGTTATTGGTTAAATACCCAATCGAGATAAGAATGGAGGTGATAATCCGAATGGATTTAAGCGATTGTGAATAAGTGAATGAAAATTAAAGTGAATGTGAATATAAAGAGAAATTGATCTGGCTAATAACCAATAAAGATAAATACGTAGGGTGTACGTATGTTATTCTATTCGCATAGTGATTTGATCCAGATTCGAGCACAAAATTTCGAGATAGTTATATCGATCCGAGTGGGATTTTTCACTCGATTTTCGACGGCGAACCTAGGTATGGATTGTTGATTGGTTCTGGATATTCTCTATCATAGTTAAGCTATGCAAGGAGAATGACGGTTTCTGATCAAGAAAACAGATCTGAGTCCGCACTAGTAAGTCGGGTGGACAATACTAGTTCGAAAATGAAATTGTGTGATCAAGTGAGCGATCAGATTGGTATAGCGTACGGATGATATGTGTACATCGTACAGATTTGAATAAAATTGATAGTGGGAATTTGTGGATAAGAAATGTGAAATGGTTTTTGAAATGAAAAATATATTTTGTGAAATATATGATGAAGTAAAGTGGAAATTTGATATTTCTATGGTTGAAATTTTGTTTATGGAAGTAAGTGATATGGTAAATGGTTTTGTAACGAGTAATCAAATTTGAATATTTGATTTTGAATCAACAAAGTTAAATATCTTTGTTTTATAAAATGAAACTCCCCTGTTGAATCCTTTGCCAGAAGAAAAGGATTTTTGAAGATGTTTTGAAGTATAAAAGGAGTTTATACAAGTTTGAAATGATCCAAAGTTTTAAAAATTATATATATCTATATATATATATATATATATATATATGTACAAAGGATCTTATGACGATTTTGGAAAAAGGTTTTGTGAACCTTTGGATTTGGAAAGGCTTTTGATTTTTGGGTAAAATCAATATGAGAATTTGGAAAGCCTAATTTGAGAATTATCTATTTTGGAATAATCGATTTTGTGTAAAAGAGCTTTGTATGAGATCATACTAGGTGTATGATTTAAAGATATTATATATATATAGTATAAAATGTTTTGATGATGGCTCTGGGGGAAAAAGGCGCTCCCTTGGAATGGACTTCTCAGGAGTACCACCGGGTGGTGCTGCCTTGAGCCCCAAGGGAGGTTCTAAAGTTGATCCTGTGAGGAGTCCGGACAAACTAGTTCCTGAGTGTGAAGACCCGCAAATCCGTACTCCTTGAATATACACTAATCTCCATTGATTAATTCAAGATGAACAGAAATACGAATTCTCAATGTTTAAGAAAAAGAAAAAGTAGAAAAGAAGAGAGAAAGGATAGAAAATAGGGAGAAGAAATAGAAGATAGAACGGAACAGAAAACAACAGAACAACATCAGAATCTCACAATTCGCAGCGGAACAACATATAATAATAAATGAATAATCTTTAAACAAGAACTATATCAGTTATTACATTTTATACATTACATTTCATTACATCATATCATATTATCATTACATCAGAGTGTACAACAACAAACAACATCAAACAGTGCAGCGGAGAAGAAATACTATATACTAATAATACGCCATGCCATCCAGCTTGCCTCCTGCAACTCCATAATATCCAGAATATCCTGATAAACCTAACTCTTAACTGCCCGTGTGGAAATTGGTGGGCACCCAGAGTTTAGGAAGGAAAACAATAAACTTCGAGTCAGTCATGTGACTGGTGTGAGAACTCAAAACAGTTTATTTATCTTTAAAATCAAAATAGAGGAATATTTTTAAAGTCAATTCGCAATGCTTTTAAAAATGAGACTACCATAAGGCCTCCCGCACACACACACAATGCAAACGCATAATCGGAGGAGATTTCTCCTTATGATAGTCAAAGATGCTTGATACGCATTTCAAAAGAACATTTGATATTGTTACTAGTGCATAGTGTAGGAAAAATTCATTTCGAAAGTAGAATATAAATCTTAGCCAACATACGACCATTATCGTATGCCTACTATAGCTACCATCCAAACAGTGGTGACCACCATAAGTGAATGGCAGGTTCTACAACTAATACCGTACAAGTTTCGTATTGGGAATTGGATTTCCAACGAATGATCAGGCCAAGGAACTTCCCATTGCCACATGAGAATGCCTCTGGATGGACATCCCCGAGAACCAAACCGGATCTCTACCAACACAAGGCCGGGTTACCCCTAACTGAGTAACAACTGACCGGATATGCCATCCCCCGGTCCTTTGGGACCTTTCACCGAGCGCTCGTAATCAATTCACACAATCATAAAGTGATTTCAACATGAGTAAGTATCTGGGCTCCATACCATGATACCACCCTTTTCCAGAAGGAAATGCACATATCTTAAAGGGCGCTACCCCTCATAACCTTGCTGCATCTTTCCTGTTTTGACCATTCACGGGGTGTGAGGCTCGACGAAGTCACGTCCACAAAAACATACTTTATACAAAAGCCATGCTTTGGGTCAACAAATGATCATAGAAATGATCACAAAGATAAACGATCAAATAAATGATCCTATCACAAATAATCAACACAATGATCATTTACAGCAACACTCAGCATGTCACATTACCAAATTGGGAATATATCGCTGATAACATTCAACTACATAACCTCTGAGCTCGTACGTCTCAGAGAAGGGTGTTAAGCTAAAAGAATAAATTCTCCGCCACCAACAGAAATATATTTGAATGAAATCGGCTTTATATCTCAATTTGTAATGTCAGACATTCAATCCATACAAGTCTGTTCCGGGCTCGAACAAAACCGAAGGCACTTACAAAGAAGTCCTTGCAATCCGGATATCCATAATCCCGATCGAATTTCCCATCACTTAGGAAATCTCTATACCAGGAGCTACCCAGTGCAGAGACAATCGATAGGTCATCCTATCGCTTACGCAAATACCCGGTCTTCAACACCGGTCATCAATGCTATCCATTTCGTCGTATCACTATTCGGAATGGGTAATCCGAATAACGAGCGCAATAATTTAAAAATAAGTGTAGCATTCAAATTCAGCAAATCACAACAAATACCTTTCAAAGGTAAATATTGATAGTCGGTTATTGAACTATCAATGGATATGCACACATCACCAGATTCCAAATAATTTTCCAAATTATTTATTTTCCAAAATATCTTTACAAGATATAATATTTCCAATTCTTTAAAAATAAATCAACATTTATTTTTAAACAAATTCCACTTTCTTTTATAAATTCCATAGTGAATTATATTCCAAAATATCCATGCATATACGATTTCAACTATCCATTTTCAATTTATCTTCAAAGGGATAAATTCTCAAAACGTTTCATTTCACATTGGAAACATTTCCATACTTATTTATTCATAAGTAATTCACAAATTTTATTTATTTTCAACACTTGGAAAATATTCAATATACTTAAATCAAAATTAAGTATATATTTCATTCTTTAAGGAAATCATTCTCTTAAACATATTTATTTGGGCCAAAACGAATGTTGCGTAAAACATCGTTACGACAACCCAAAATCACTAGTATAGGGATTCGAACATAAAATAGATATATAAATCCCAATACTATACAAAACATTTCCTTTCGGAAATCATTTACTATAACAACAGTGTTATAGTCCACCATTTCCTTCTATTTCTCGAAAACGTCTATTTCAACAATGAATGTTGAAATCTATGGTTTCGAATCTCAACACATTTTAAAACATCGTTAGATCATTTTAATTTCTATTTAAAACATCAAATCTAACATTTTCTTTAACATATTATTCACTATTCAAAACGTGAATATACTACGTTAACACATTTCATCCTTTTATACATTTCATTTCAAAGGATTATTCACAGTTAAAAACGTGAATATAACTCCATTTATAGGTTTCAACAATTTACTTATCAAAATAAGTCGTTTGCGAATTTATAAAACAACGTTTATAAATTCCTTTATTAACCTATTCAATTCATAACTCAATTATAAACCAAAAGTTTATATTATAAGTTAAATACTTACAATTTATTTGTTTGCAAAAATCGTTCCTTTGAACTTCATAATTATAAATCTTATAACTTATAAGATTCAATTATTTATCCAAATCTATTCTTTCAATAACTTTATAAATTTTATAAACCTACTGCTTATAAAATTCCATTTATAACTTCACCGTTTATAACTCTATAAATTTCATTCGTTTATGCAATCCATTTTCACTTCATTCAAACACTTATAAAAACTCGTTTTATAATGTCAATATTTCAATTTATAAATATCCATTTATAAATCTCTTAATATAAATCAATTTATATTATTCTTTAAAACGTCTTTAAACTCCTTTATAATTTCACCCTTCTCTTGATTTATAAAATAATCAAATTTTATAAATCCTATATTTCAACTCTTTATAATAAATTCAAATTCCCAATTTTAAACTATTTTATAAAACCATTAACCTCATATTTTCAAAAATAAATCTTTAATCGTATTTCTCAAAATCATAATTTTTATAACTTTAAAAATTATAACGTTTATTTATTTAAAATGGATCAGTTCCAAAAATATTTTATAAACGTATACTTTCAAAAATCACTTTAAAATCCCCTTTTTAAAACTCCAAAATTTGGCCCAATGATGCTACATACCAAATAGTCAATCACGACAACAACGATATCATATATCGATATGATAGTCCATCAAATATCAAAATATTCATAATCAAATAAATACTGTTGAGGAATCCAGTTGGATCCCACCAACCTGTTTTCCTGCATCCACAAACATTAGCACAATAGCAATTTCGCTCCAGTACGAAATTATCGCGGTATATGGGATTTAATAATATTATCCGCTTAATAGACGGCGCAATAGGGTCTCATCCGCTATACAAACGCGGGAAATCAATGACTCCAATATATACATATGCCAATATATATATATTGCTATTATATATAATACCAATTTCACTATTTATGAAATATTCGCGGTATATGTTTTTAATAAATAACATCCGCTTACTAACGGCGCATAATGTCTATTTTAACAATCAATAGATAACAATCATCATTCAAACATGCATTCAAATGTTTT
The DNA here is from genome assembly GCA_030765085.1 of Allium cepa. NCBI lineage: Eukaryota > Viridiplantae > Streptophyta > Magnoliopsida > Asparagales > Amaryllidaceae > Allium > Allium cepa. The sequence goes on from CM060932.1 coordinate 476,379,825, forward strand.
AAATCTAACTATTTAAAATAAAATCGAAACTGATTCGATTGAGTGAGAAGTTCTCACCTTGATTTCAATTTCGTTTTAGCGATTTATTTCGAATAAAATTAAACGGACGTTTAATTTTACCCAAAATTCTCACTAACTCCAAACGACTCCAATCCAATTTCATCGTGTAGTGCTCGTCCATACGATTCCAACGCAACTGGTTTCGTGCATTTTCGACCTCGTATGAAAAAGATGTGAATATTTGAAGTTTACACGAATTTTATTATCATAAATTACAACTTTATTTATATTTTTTTAACCTACATCAATTTAGAGCCATTGGATCCCCTTCCTTTGCATCATGACCGTCCACACCATCATCTCCCTCACGCGCTTCAACTCCAGTAACACATACGCAAGGCCGAACCCATAGTTTAGAATTAGGGTTAAATTATTCTTCCTCCACGACGAGCTATGTAACGATCAGGATGCGCCATACGAAGCACCATCTACACGCCTACCTTCGGCCAGAGCATAGGCCAACTCGGCCCCCCCTACGGCATGGAAAACCGTGCGCAAGTAGCTAGTGTCGGCCCCCCCTTGCTCCCCCTCTGATGCTCCATTGTTGATCATCACCGTATAGATTGAAAGCTCTCTTCGCGCTCTTCGACTTCCGTGTTGAACACTTTGGCTAATTATCGACGGATTGGAAGTAATTGAGAAGGAAAGGAGGATGATTTCTGGCCTTTGGTTTTGTATATGGCGGCTAGGGTTTACTAAAACCTAATATATATATTTTTTTAATTTATGAAGGCTCATGGTCTATTTATAGAGAAAAACGAACACTATTCATTTCGATTTTCCAAACTCCGATTTACGCGCCGAAACTGACGTTCCTAGGGTTTACCCCACGTTCCGGACACAATGGAATAGGTTTCGAAAGCTAATTCGGTCATCTGTGCGAGTTATGGCAATAAACGTTCAATTTGAATTAAACCGATTTAATCGATCTTCTAGGCGTTTTAATTTGTACCGGACAAACGGTAAATCCAATTGACACGAAATTTGAAACCTTACAATAATATCACATTACGGATCCGATGAATCTAGTTTCGTCGAAATCCGAGACTTTTTGAAAAATGGCTATTTTAACTCGCCAAATTAATATTAAAAATAATTCGATGCGTTTCGAGCTGCCACGATCAAACGATAACTCCGATTGACACGAAAATTGAAATCCAGTAATAACTAACTATTACGGATCCAATGGAACTGGTTTCGTCCAATTCTGAGACTGTTCAAAAATTGACTATTTTTACTAGTCGATTTAATATTAAAATATTCAATTTTCACAAATTAACTTTTAATTCGATTTTAAAAGTTCTAAAATATCATTCTAACTTCAATATGACAAAATAAAATTTTACAAATCATTTTCAATCATATTTAACTCGATTTTCAATTATTTCCATAATTTAACATATTAAATTATTGATTTAATTATTCAATTAAATCCAATTAGTCAAAATAAAAATTTATTCGACTTATAAATTCACTTATTAATATTTAAAATAAATTAAATATTCAAATTTTAATTACTAAAAATCCTGGGTCGTTACACTGAGGATTATTGGGTAGCGAAAGTCGAGGGCGCCGATGCCTACAGGGGCATTTGGGTCATGCTGTGACGACAGTGTAACTCGATGTCACTGCGATCTACTGTAGGGACCATAGCGAAAATCGTATGGAGGATGAGTGTCAACGGTCTACACTTGATTTTGCCAGGAAGGCAACGCAACATCGGTAGACTGCGATCTATGGTCGAGTGGAGTAGAGAAGTTTCATTCTTTTGGCAGCGAAATTCGATGGCGCTGATGCCTACAGCTATATGGGTTTTTTCTGTGATAGCTACCTAACCCCAGTTGAAGCTGCGATCTGTAGCGGGTTCCATGGTGTAATCAAGGGGCGCGGAGGCCTACAGTTATCTATGGATTTTGTCGGGATGGCAATGTAACCATCGGGTTAACTGCGACCATGGATGGGGGTGATGATTTCCAGAGCATTCTCACCAAAGATATATCCTCTATTTTCAAAAACTGTTTTCTATATTTTCAATAAAATTATTTTCAAAGTATTTTCACTGGATGTTGAAAATGGGTCTACCAAGCACTTGTAGATTTTCAGTCTTACGCCTGATCAACGTATGACCGAATTTCTGTGAGAATAAGGATGGACTTGTTCAAACATCGAGTTATAAAAAGTATTTTCATAAAAACTATTTTATAATACTATATAGATTTTAAAATTGTTTTATAATAATCAAAGAGAAATTTATCCGATTACAAGCATTTTAATAATTCTGGCTTCGTTCCTTTTCGAGGACGAAATGATTCAAAGGGGGAGGGATGTGATGTCCCGGAAATTTAGGTTATATTTATTTAATAATTTCCATTAATAATTTCAAAAAGTGTGTGATATTGATTTAATAATTTAATTATTATTATTTTAAAAAAAAATATAATAATAATAATAATTGTTTAATTTGATAAATGATTATCTTTTCAAATTTTGTAATGATAATAATTTAATTTAGAGATTTTATTCTTTTCAAAGTTAATAACATATTTAATTGATAAAATTTATCTCTCTAAACTAATTAGAAATATATTCTATTTATAATGTATATATATGTGTATACATTGAGAATAAGAAGTTTGGATTTAATTTAAGTTTAATAAAAAAAAATTGTTTTCCAAATTTACAATACGTCTATATATATATATATTGTGAATTTAAAGATTTTGATTGAATTTAATATAAAAACCTTTCAATAGCTTAAATAATATATTATAATAAAAGTCTAGTTTGTAATTTAATATTCTTTTCTATTTAAATTTTCTTTCTTTTTAAATTTAGCTTGAAATTATATTTTTGAAATATATCAATCAACTAAGCATAGTTTATAATTAATAAAGATGATTTGTATATAAACATTAAAGCTAAATTGAAATAAACATTTAAACATGTTAGTATAATTAAGAAATCAATTTAAAAACATTTATAAAAAAAGTAATTACTATAAATATTTAGAAATGTAACATGTGTAAGGACATTAGTTCATACAAAAAAACACTAATGATAAAATTAAGTTCATAACTTAAGTTTAAAAAGGGTTTAACAAAGATTAATAATTTCTTTAAATAAATATACAAGTTGAATATGTATTACAAGTGTAAACATTTAAAATAGACATTTGAGCATTTGTAAGCTAAAGATTATATGAAAGGACAAGTGGCACTTATCTCTTTAATTTGGAAGAATTTGTATAATGAATGTGTAAGGGAAAAAAAGAGAGAGAGAAAAAAAGAGAAGAAACTCATTAACAAGAAAAATCTGTAAACTAGTAAACAAATTGAAGGGGAATTTCTTCATAGATTCAAAATTCTGGACAAAAGAATCAACTCAGAAATCCAATACAGATCAAAAATCAAGGACAAGTACAAGCTTTAGTTTTTAAAGAATTCATGGATCTTAAGTGATCAAGTCTTCAATTTACAAGTACAGCAGCTTCCAATTTTCATGGCCCTGTTTCCAGATTCTGTTCTTCTAACTATGAGTAGACCTTTTTCTGGAAAAAAAAATTTAAATCTATGATTAAGTTGTTGCATGTGATAAAAAAATTAGTAGAAACATAGCACATAGTGTTTACTTGAATATTTGGTTGAGAATATATGTATACAATGCCTGTGTATTGACTGAACTTACAGTCTCTATTCTGTTACAGGCTTGATACTCTGGAAAAAATTCAATTCCACTCTTTTCAATTAATGTTAGCCTTGATCTATGAACAAAAGTTGATTGTAATTGTACAGCATCTTTTTTTTAAAATAATACCTAGAGTTTATATTAAGAAATCATTACACAAAATTTGTAAATACAGTAAAAATAAGAAAATGAGTGAAAATTAAATATGATAATTTATATATCTAATTTCATAATCTTGATTATGATGATGAATCTTGAATTTTGAACTAAACTTTGTAGTTTTTAATGATGTATAGACCGGGATATTGCATGTTGATCGGTATCTTGTTTTCGAGCAATATCTGATGATCTATAAAGTCGTATGGATTGGGGTCTTTATTGTAGTTAGCATGGAGGAAGGCGAGTTTGGGAAAAATAGTAGATAAATTCTTTGTTCATCGGGGTGATGGCGTGGGGACAAAATAGGGTTTAAAAGGCTTGTCTGGTCGATGATTGGGGTCGGGAACTTTTTGACGTTGTAGTTGATTTTGGAAACATCGGTGGTTGGGAAAAGGAAATAGGAGAGCAAGGTGAAGAATTGGTCGAAGTGTTGGGTTCTCTGGTGGACAATAGTGGGGTCGCAAGGAAGAATTGGCCAAGAAAGATGGATGATTGGTTGGGCTGACTAGCTAAATTTTGATCTCCGGCCTAATCAATGATGTTGGGAGGTCGGTAAGATCAGGGAGGGCTGGGGCGACTCGTGTATGGGTTCAGAGTTCATCAACGATGGTTTGATCGGCGTGCACGGTGCACGGGTACGGTGTAGCTGGATTGTGGTTCAGGAGTTGAGGAAGATGGAATTGTGTTTGACTCGAAGATGAATTCACGAATTTAGGTTTGTTGCTCGAGTCAGGGTTCGTGTCAGTTGCATGCTTTGATTATGCTGTAAATCTTGAATTTAAGGTTCAGATAGAGTAATTAGGGAAGAAGGAAAAAAGAAAAAAATACTCGGGGAGGAAGGAGGTTAGCTCGAGTATTGTTCGAGCAAGTGGGAGGTAGGCTCGGGTCTGACAGTAGTCATGGGATTTCAATCTGAAGCATGTTGTACGAGTTTTTTTTTTAAGTAAATTTGTACTTGGTTTTAAAAAGGCAAAGAAAATGTTTAGCCAAGTTATTTATTTAATTATATTATCTTATTTTAAGAATGAGATTCAAACGAAGGTTAATTACATAAGAGAAGCAATTTAAGGATTGGTTAATGAAGGTCATTAGCTAGGATTGTTAAATAATTAATTAATGAATTTAATTTAAAGTGGAATGTTTTGAAATATATTTAAATTTTGTTAATGATAAGTAAGTCATTAATGACATTAATAATAATAAAGATTTAGGTTTAGAGATAATTAAGATTTGGATAATTAGTGTCTAACTAATTACTTAATGAAATTAATTAGGGATTAATTGCTTAGTATAATTAATTAAGAATGGTTTGATTAAGAAAACTAATCAATGATTAGTTAAATAATGATCATGATTAACTAAGAGATGATTGATCAATGAAGTGGTTATGAGATAATTAATTTGAGTAATTAATTTAGGATCAATGTAATTAATATGGATGGGCAAAGGATAATAAATTTGTGTAAGTAATTCAGAGTTAATTACTTATTGTTATTAAAGAATAATTAGTCAAAAATGATTAATTAAGAAGATAATTAGAGGATGATTAACAAATTGATTTGTAATTAATTAATGTCAAGTAAATAGTATTAAGGATGATGGAAGTAATTAATTTAATTAGAATGGTATGACTAATCAACCTTGTGTATGGATGATCGAATGATATTGAAGTCTCGGTTTAATTGTTATCCCTAATATATGATTCATGATACTATGTGATGTGATATGATTGGATTTAAACTGAGATAATGTGGTCATTCATTGATAATGAATTAAAGCATATAGGTGACACCCTGTATTTAAAGTTTGAATTAAGTTTCACTTGAATAATTTGAGATAAGATGGTATTGAATTCGAAGAGACTGGAGTCGGGTATTAGTAAATACCCGAAACCACTTTGATTTACAATCCTCTATAAAGATCTTGTGGATTTAAATTGAGAAATCAATAGGTTGGAAATGTAATGATTTAAGAAATTGGACCCTTTAAAACTATGTAGTGGTACATAGATATTGATGTATGAAAGTGTTGACTATAATAAATTGAAAACTTGCAGTGAAGTACGAGTTACCCCTAGGTTTAAAATATGTTTTATGTTATTGAATTGTATGTTAGATGGGTTTACTCACGCTGGTTTCCAGCCTGACCCGAGTGTTACTTTGATGTAATGCTCGGGTCAGATCGAGTATTACATATTTTCAGGTAAGGACGTTCTGGAGCTCAGGAGGAGAGCTGAAGGACAGGAACGTATAGAGTGTTTATCCACTGTGACATATTGTTATTTATATGGGACAAGTTATTTTAAACTATCCCGTGCTGGGAAATTGTTGTAACTCTGATGTATAATGTAAATATACTGATACAGTTCTGCTTTGTAAACTATTATTTATTTGCTATTATATTTTATCCGCTGCGAATGTGAGGTTTTCTGTGTTAGGTGTTTCTATTTTTTCTTCTTCTTCTTCTATCTTTTCTTCTTTTCTTTAACTATCTGGAAATTTTTGGGATTGAAATTTCCGGGTCTTTACAGGAATATTTAATTGATTTTAGATATTTGAATGATGGTTTAACTTGAATTTCAAAATTAATTATGGATTTGGCAATTTAATTATTAAATTTAATTTATTGAAGTTGGATAAAAATTTGAATCTTCAGTTTTAAACTGAATAAAAATATTTCAAAGGCTTGTAAAATTCATATTGATAATACTGGAGATAATAGAAGCTTCAAAATTGAATTTGGGAATGATTTGTTCAGTTTTGAAATTTTATCGTTTAAAATCGATATTTAAAAATAGCTTTCCGACGCACAGTCTCGGAATTCGATGAAGCCAGTTCTATTGGATCCGTAATATTGTGTTATTATTGGATTTCAATTTTCGTAGCATTTGGAGTGATTGTTTGGCCGTACGATAAGCTAACGCGTTGAAATTTATACCGAAATTTAATTATACAACTGGTTCGAAAAGCTATCTTCTCCATACGATCGAATTTGGACTCGGAACCTTTTCCATCGCATTTGGAATAGGGGGTTAACATTATAAATGCCTAGCGGCATGCCTCGATAGGAGATCGAGATTTTTAGGCTCGATTTCGAGACGTTTAAATTCAAATTCAAATTTAAATTTTATAACTATGACCAGTCAAACAAAAACATTTGGATTCAAAACATTGTTGCCCTTTCTAACACTTGTCAAGCATGCAAAAGGATTGAAGGCAAGTAACAATTCAAAAAAAATATAGATGAAATGGCCGAGCTCTCTTTTATTTTTTCCAATCCCCTTTCTACTTTCATTTTTAATCGTTCCTCTAGAAGAAAAAAGGGGAGGATTGCAGTTTTTGGCTTCCAGTTCGAGGTGCTCCTCATTCTTAGAATTCATTTAAACTAAAAAAAGAAAAAAAGAAAGAGGCTGTTAATCGAAGCATGTCGATGGCGGCGACCTAGGGGAAGCATCGGTGACGTCTCGATTTGGGTCGCATGTTCGATTTGAGGGCCGGAATGGAGCACGGCGGTTGCGACGTGGAAGGGTGCTATTTCGTCAACAATTTGGGCTCAAAGTCGCGAGGTGATTCGCGACGATTCGCGGTGGCATTGTTAGAGGTGAGCGATTCAAGAAGCTCGAGTTAGGGTAGTAAGCAATGGCGTTCGCGATGGGGGAAAACTCACGTGCTCAAGGAAGATAGGCGTGGGAAGCTGTAAGGTATTTGCTATCTCTATACATATGAAAAAAATAAACAGTAGAAGTTTCAAAGTAATTCTGGCTTTAAAAGTGATGTACACATACATATCTCAATTAAAATATACACATGCAAACAGCAGAAAAAAAATATATGGGTAGGGATCGGATCGAATTGGAAAATGGAAAGATTTTATAAGTTACAATAAAGTTTAAAAATTTTAGTCAAAGGAAAAAAGCAGCAGTTGTATTTTAATAAAAATTTATAGGTTATTTATGTAAAGAAAAAAATTAGTTAAAATTAAATTGTTTTAAACTTCTAAGGATAATTTATTAAAATGAAATCTTACTTTGTTCTATTTTAACAGCAGTAGGAAAACTGTAAATTTAGTTTTCAATATATATATATATATATATATATATATATTCTGAAAACAGTAAATATACATATCCAAAAAAAAATTCCACTAATTTATTTCAAAACCCATTGTATTAGAATGATCAATTGGTTTAACTATTCTTTAATTATTTTAGATTACAAAACTATTTATCAAAGAAAATTTAAAAAGGAAATTAGTTTAGAATTTACATAAACTATTAAATGATAATTGATTATTCGATTCGTTCGAATATTAATAAATTTATATAATTGTTTATACAAGGTCTGAAAAACATGAAGAAAACGAATTGGATTGCAAAATGGTTGCATGCGTGAGCAAAAGGTGAGATCTTCTCACTCAAAATTTTAATTGAAAATTCCAGTTATTGATTGGTTGTGGAATTGTGATAGTTAAATTAAAATTAATTGACTGTGAGTTTGGATAATCTATTTATTTTTAGTTATATTAGTTTAGACCCTCTGCGCCGCATAATAGCGAAGGTTATTATATTAAACCCATATACCGCGATATTCCACCTTGAAGTGGAATTGGTATTATATATGCATTTGGAGTTGTTGATTTCCCGCATTATATAGCGGATGAGACCCTATTACACTGCATAATAGCGGATAATATTTTATAAATCCCATATACCGCGATATTCCACCTTGAAGTGGAATGGGTATTTAATTGTGTGCTAATGTCTGTGGATGCAGGGAAACAGATTGGAGGGATCCAACTGGATTCCTCAAATATTTGATTTGTTTCGTATGTTGTGTTATGATTAATTATAATCTGTGTACGATTATTTGTAACTGAAACCCGTTGAAGGCTATAAATTAGCCAAATATATTTTTGGTATCGTAGGATACCAGAAATAAATAAAATTTGATTTTTGAATTTTGGGTAGAAAATTTATAATAAATTCACTCAAAGGAATCGGGTGAATTTTAAAAGAAGTAAATTTAAATAGATAAAGTTTTATCTTTGAAAACTTATTGAATAAATTCCAAAAATATGGGAAAATATTTTAATAAAGGAATTTCAGGTAATATTGTTTAATGGTCGTAGAAATTATTCAAGATACGTATTTTAAATAATTGAAAGATATAAAGAAATTTATTTCAAAAGGAATTAAATTTAGAAATTAAATTTTGTTAATTTAGAGTTGAAATTTATTTTAGAAATCGATTCGTGAATTAATTTGGAGTTAGAATAAATCTTAGGAACCGATTAGGAAATTTGGTTTGGTGTGTTGGAAATAATTTTGGGAAGTCAATTTGAAATTGATTTGATATTGGAAAATTAATTTGGGGAAATCAAATTGGAATTTGATTTTGTGTTTGAAATAAACTGGAAATCAATTTGGGATTTGATTGGGTTTGAAGATGATAATTGGGAATCGATTTAAAAACTCGTATATCAGTTGATATTTGAAAATATAAATTCACAACGGGAATTTGTAAAGAAAGGGAAATTTTTTTAAAAAAAATTGGTTTATTTTTAAAGCGTGGAAAGAAATTTACAAATTGGAATGTAAACTAAAATAAATCGAGAAGATTTATTAATATATTTGAATGGACCATTTTGTAATGGAAAAAAAATTCTTCCCAGGAAAGCCGAGTATATTTTTAAAATAACTTTTGAATAAAATTAAAAGTTTTAGATTTGGTTCTTAAATAATATTGTTGGAGAAATTAGTTTTTTGGAAATTGTTTAAAGTAAAAATTTATTTAATTAATTACATAAGGAGTATTTAAAAGATTAAATTGATTTTTGATTTAGAAAATAGGTATTTAAATATTTATACTCTTTCTACTAATTTTATGTTAAAATTAGTTTTTTGGGCTTGAATTTTTATATGAGATATTAGTATAATATTTTTCATAACTAATATTTAAGCAAATATTCTAAAAATAGTTTATTTTAAATGTTTCCAAGTATATTTTGAATAAGTATTTTATATTATTTTAAGATATTTGAAATCGACGGATTTTCAGTGGAAATGAATAAATATTTGAAAATGTTTTCTGCGTAAGGAAGAAAATTGATTTGGAATTTATTTTCAAAGGATTGAAGTGTGAAATTTTATCTTGCGAAGATATATTGAAAATAATAATAGTTGGGGAAAGATTTTTTGAAATCCAATGATTGTTGTGGATGATGATTGATAGTTAAATAACCAACCATCAATATTAGCCTTTTTAAATGGCATTTGAATTTCGATGCGACCGGGAGTCGAATTCCAAATGGATATTTGAAACCCACATCGAACCTTTGTGATTATGATGGATCTTTTGTTTAAAAGATCACAGTGAAATTGTTGTGATTTATTTGAATCTGAATGAACACTTATTTTAAAATAAGCGCTCGTTATTCGGATTAGCCGGGAGAGGACCTTGTGTCGTAAAACCATTCTGAATAACGATACGACGAAATGGGATTGCAATTGAAGATGGTGTTGAAGACCGAGTATTTTCGAAAGTGAAAGGATACCTGTCGAATGTCTCTGCACCGGATTGCTCTGGTATAGAGATTTTATCATCCTTTGTGATGGGGATTCCGGACGTTATTAGTGAATATCCGGATTGCAAGGGCTTTTTTTGAAGTGCCTTCGGTTCCGTTCGATCCCGGAACGGACTTGTATGGATGTGTGTCTGATGTTACACCTTGAGATGTAAAGCTGGTTTCTATCAAATACATTTCTGTTGGTGGCGGAGAATTTATTCTCTTAGCTTAACACCCTTCTCTGAGACGTACGAGCTCAGAGGTTATGTAGTTGATGGTTACTAGTGATACATTCACAATTTGTTAATGTGGCATACGAAGTGTAACAACCCGCATATTTATCGAGTTTGTATTTAAATATTTTATTTAAATATTAACTCGTTAATCGGATTTTTGGTCCGAAAAGCTACTTTTTGCAAACGGTCAAATTAGGACTCGAGACCACTTCCATTGAGTTCGAAATGTCGTTTACAACTTTTTAAGTATAAACGTCGATAGGTTTGGAGTTAGTGAAATTTCACTAGCTTTTCCCGCTTTGGACTTTGGGTTAGTTTAGCATATTAAGCCCAAGTTCCAACCCTCTTCTCCTCACTCTTCATAAATTTCCTAACTAATCAAGCTTTGGCATTAATGGTGGAGGGAATGGGAAATTAAAACTCCAAGCACAAATTCAATTCCAAATCCAACATTCAACTCCAAATTCAAGTAGAAGATATTGGATTCAAGCTTTGGATTGCTTCTCCTTGCTTTCAAGCTTCATCTTCATAAACTTTAGTGCAAAGGTGAGATTTTTATCTCACAATTCTAGTCTATAATTATATTGGACTGTTGGGAATGATTCCCTATCACTTTTGCATGCACATTTGCATTTGGTTTGAATCGATTTGGCGAAAAACTCCAATTTTTGGTGTTTTTGGTGAAATTCTGCACTTAGGTCGTTCTGCCTATGCTAGGTCGTTCGCGTGGAAAAGTCTCGGCCTCAAAATAGCTCGTTTCCGACCTTAAAATGGCCTACAACGTTAGGTCGCTCGGCACTCGGAATTAGGTCGTAGGTCGTATGGCTCTTAGGTCGTAGGTCGCGGGCTTTTAGGTCGTTAGGTCGCAAACACTTAGGTCGTTTCTGACCTTAAATCCCCTATATAGCCTTAGGTCGCTCGCTCTGGCTCCTTAGGTCGTAAGTCGTGGGCCTTTAGGTCGTAGGTCGTCAGGCCGTTAGGCCTTAACTCGTGTGGCCTTGGTTCTTTAAGTCGCTCGACCTTGCCTTCCATTTTTAGGTCGCATGACCTTCTAACCCGCTAGGTCGTTGGACCTATAACCCGTTAGGTCGTTGGGCCTATAACCCTTAGGTCGTTAGGTCGTTAACCCACTAGGTCGCATGACCTATAACCTGTTAGGTCGCTCGACCGTTTACTTCGTTAGGTCGTATGACCTTGTTCCACTAAGTCGCTCGACCCTTAGGTCGTAACACTTTAGGTCGCACGCCTTTCACACCATTAAGTCGCAAGTTTAATTAGGTCGCTCGGCCTTAAAACGTTAGGTCGCTTGACCTGTGCTATTATTAGGTCGCGAGTTCCTTAGGTCGCTCGTCTCCCTTAGGTCGCTTGACCTGTGCTATTGTTAGGTCGCGAGTTCCTTAGGTCGCTCGCCTCCCTTAGGTCGCTTACCTGGTTGAGTCGCACCTCACCTTAGCTCGGCCATGATTAGGTCGCGAGTTTCCTTAGGGTCGCTTACTCCTTTAGGTCGTGACTCTTTAGGTCGAAACCCTTTAAGTCGCTCGATCCTATCCTTCCTTTGGTCTTCACTAGGTCGTACCGTTTTGGTCGGGGCGCTGCCCCGCACCCCGCCGGGGGCGCTGCCGCCTGGACCCCCGCGACCTGACCGGGCAGGTCGAACCCCGTAAGTGGTGGCGTTGCCCCCCGCACCCCCACCTTGGGGGGTTGCCACCCCCCCTGGACCCCCCCTCCGTAGGGGATCTTATCTGAAAAACATTGAGCTGATTTCCTGGGATTTTATTCGCATCTCCGTATGCGATCTTTGTGACTGATTGTTTCTACACTTGCTTATGTGTTTTGTCACTTTATAATATAAAGGTTTCAATACTAGTAGTAAATATCAAAACTCTTTTAACAAACAATTTCAACTCTATTTTTAATAACAAAGCTCTTTTCTTAAACCGTTTTCCAATCTATTAGTATATACAAGCCTTTACCTCACTCGGATGAGAAATCTAATTAAACGACTTAGTAAAACAAGTGGTATGAAACGCTTGCGTTCACTTCGTCGGTTAATTCTTGGACTTGTTCGATTGAACCTCTTGTGACAATTTTATTAGTGAAGATTTACAGTTTGTTCGTAAATATTTAAGTTAAGCAAGTGGTTAAGGGACATGAAGCTAAACTTCTATATTTACTAGCTTAGTGTAATTGACACTTCTCGTTGATCTTGATGATCGCTTTATGAATTAGACTAGCAATTGCGCGATGTCTCTTTCATTGCAAGGTTAGACTAGACACCACTTGTGTGATTCCATTCACACATACCTTTCTGCTTTTTGGTTAGTCTTGACCTCAATCTGTGTGATTCCATTCACACATGCGGGGTAGCTCCCCTTGGTCTTCGGACCGTCATGTGATAGGCCTCTTTCCCTTTTTATGATTTCTGGATTTCTCGTGTTGATTTCTGGAATTTATGTCATTGACTTGTTATGAGTACAAGTTTAGGGTATGATGCCCTCTTCGAATCTTTGAGAAGATTCTTGTGATATTGATTATCTCTTATTGATTGATCTTCTGTTGATCATTATTTACATACTCATAGTGGTATGTCGTTATGGTTGTTTATGTTTATGCCATATCTTTTATGTTATATCATGTCATCTGATATTTATAGCTAGACTGATCCGTTTATTATTTTCTTAAATAATACTCGGGTCAGACCGAGATGTTACAGGTGCTTCTGCTTGACTTCTTCCCAGGGATTCATCACTCTGACTTTTGGCTAACTGTTTAGATTAGCAGTTTTTGTTGTATACACTTGAGATATAGACTCATAGTTGTATTCTTTTGTATAGCACGTGTTGCTATTCTTTTGTATTATCGTGGATCTTACTGACCACTACTCTGATGTACACTTTCATGTGTTAGTTATATATTCATATCTTCTTCCGCCTTTGTGATATGGATATCTGTGACTGATTTGTGATATGATTATTTCTATGTTTGTTTCCGAAGATTATTTATAGCCACCGTGTGATAAGCAATTACATGGATGGTCGCTCCTCAACAGCCTTATTCTCCGTGCTAGTTGACAGCACTACTCCGGAGTGTTCTTGGCTAGCGTGGGTATAGAGGTGGGGCGTCAGACGAAGTGTTGCTGATCATTTGTTGATCGAAGCATGGCTTTTGTGAAAAGCGTAGCTTTGTGGACGAGACTTCGTCAGACCTCACACCTCGGAATGTTCAAAACAGGAAGAATGCAGCAAGGTTATAGGAGGTAGTGCCCCTTAGGGTATGTGCATTTCCTTTTGGATAGAAGTGGTATCATGGTATGGAGCCCAGATACTTAACTTATGTGAATATCGCAAATATATATGACTTTGTGATTGTTGTTGTTGAGGATCCTTGGATAAAGGTTGTTTACAACCGGGGGATAGCATACTCGCGTCAGTAGTTACCTAATTTTGCAGAGGTAACCCGACCTTGTGTTGCAGAGATCCGGTTAGGTTCTCGAGGCGTCCATCCAGAGACGTACCCATGCGGCAATGGGAAGTTCCTTGGCCTGACCATTTGTTGGAAATCCAATTCCCAATACGAACCCAGTACGGTTTTAGTTGTAGAACCTACCATCTAATATGGTAGCTATAGTAGGCATACAATAATGGTACGTATGCTGGCTAAGATTAATATTATACTTTCGACATGTTTTCTGCACTATGCACTAATAATAATATTTAAAAGATTTTGCGTATTAAGCATGTTTGACTATCATAAGGAGAAATCCCCTCCAATTATGCGATTGCATTGTGTGTGTGGCGGGAGGCCTTATGGTAGTTTCATTTTCTAAAAAGCATTGCGGATTTCTTTTAAATTCCTTTGTTTTTCTTTTGTAAAAGAATAACTGTTTTAGGATCTCACATCAGTCCCATGACTGACCTGGAGTTTATTGTTCCCTTTCTAAACTCTTGGTGCCCATCAATTCCACACGGGAAGCCTAGAGTCAGGTTATCAGGTCATTCTGGAATTCAGGAGTTGCTGTGGAGATCAGGAGTTGAAGTTGGATGGCGAAGCGTATTACTAGTATATGTTATATTTTCTTCTGCTGTTTGTTGTTGTACACTCTGATAATGTAATGTGATGTAATGTAATAACTAATATAATTCTTGTTTTTAAAAATTATTCATTGATATATTGTATGTTGTTCCGCTGCGATATGTGAAATTCTATCATTATTTCTATTCTTCTTCTACCTCTACATTCTTTAAACCCTAACGGTTCAGTTTTCCGGCATTCGATTGCGCGGCATTTGATACAGTGGGCGTATAAATGTCGACTTTCGAAAGTCGAAAAAATCGGGTTGTTACAAAGTGGTATCAGAGCATTTGGTTAAGTGATAACCTTAGCTATGTTGGGTGTTACTCATTAGAGATAGAGTCAGCAGTACTCTAAAATGAGTTTGAGTGTAATAATAGATATGAGCCCGTATTTGTTAGTGAATATAAAATTGTTTTATATTGTGTTGACTTATCGGTTGATTGTTTATAGATTCTGGTCGGTGCAGTCTGGCCAACTGTTATCGATAGGGGTTTCTAAACTTTTAAACAAGATTAACCGACACAGTATTGTTTTAAAATAGGGTAAATGAAATAATTATACCCAAAACTTTTTTCGTATATAAAAGAAATAAATTTTCTATGAATTATTATAATATATGGTAGCTTGGTTGTTAGGAAGCGATAATATTATATTATTATCATCGTTGTATGAGAAATTGAAATCAAAACCAAAAGCTAAGAAAATAAAAATACAAATGAGATTTGTAAATGTAAATTTTAAATTTAATTTATAATTTGGAATAAAATTCATTAATGGAATGAAATTGGTAATGTGAATGTATAAATGGGTTTTGTAAATTGAAATGAGATTTGACTTGGATCAAGTTGAATAAAAATCCAAACTTGGGGAAAAAGAAAATTAAATGGATTGAATTCAAGTAAACTAATATGATAATTAATCAATTCATGAAATAGGAAAGTTGAATTAGTTAAATCAAAACTTGAAATGTGAGTTAAATTTGCAGATAAATTCAAGTAAGTAGAAATAAATTGAAAATTTCCTGGTTATTGATAAAATAAATCCGAGATGAATCAAGAAAGGAAAGTTGAAATTTAAAATGGATAAGTGAGTAAAACTAATTTAATTAAATTAGTTGATGAAATGAATTTGATAAATGAAAATCAAATCAAGGATTTAAATTGGGAAGTGTTACAAGAAAAAAATAAATAAATAAATTTGAGTTTTGAATTGAAATAACTTAAGTAAATGTTGGATCAAATGGAGCTAAATGTTAATAAAGGAATTAAAATTAGTTAGTGAAACTAATTAAAATAATGAAAATTTTAGTATGGTTCAAAATGAATTGAATTCAATATTTATAAATAAAAGGTAAAATGAATTCATATGGAATTGGGAATCCTGTTTAAATATAAGTGGTTATAAACCAAAGTGGTGAATTGGAAATAAATATAAGAAGTATATAGAATAATTACCTTGAACTTAAGAAATAAATGGTAAAATTCTTAAATAAAATTTAGAGTTGGGAAATATTCTAAATTTTTAAATGGAGGATAAACTGGAAATTGTGAAATGGTTTTAATTAAAATGAATGTGAATATGGAATGTAAAATGAATTGAACGGAGTCAATTGGAAATTAAATAGAAAAAAAGAGTAAAATGAGTTTGTATCAATTTAAATTAGATATAAACTAGATTGGATATTCTATTAAGTGAATATCGTCGAAATCTGCATAGAAATGGTTGTTGTTTGACGCAAATGAGTATGTATAAAATTCTAAGAGTTAATAAAAGCAAATCAAATTGATTTTTGAATCAATTGAAATAGATATGAGTTCATTTCGCTTAAAAATAAATTGAATGAAAGAAAGTGAGTTGTAAATCACTTGAATTGAATAGAAATGGTATGTGAATTGATTATAAGCAATTAAATTTGTATCGGAACCATATAAACTGCTTATGGGAACTATTTTGAATGTATTGCTTGTGAAAAACTATGTGTTTACTATTGAAAATAAGTGAAATGTGAATAAATTTCTTATATATGTCACTTATGTGTTTAAATTGAGTAAATACAGGTACAGGAGGGCCGTTTGGCTGGATTTGGTCGTGCTAAAATGCTAATAATAAACCGCTTTGCTTTAAAATGCTAAATAAGGTACGCCAATGCAATAAAAATAGGAAATATGAACTGTTTTTGGTTTTTCTGACCAGGTGGGTCGATGTATATATATTTATATCTTTTGTCAAATTGCAAAAGCTCCTCCGTACAAAGGAGAGTCTGCCAAAAATTTTCGAAATTTTGGGAGTTATTAAAAAAAATTTGAAAAAAATTATTAGCGACAAACTATTTCAAATTGGAAATTTAAGTAAATTAGTGAATGAAAATGAATTAAAATAATGATATGAATCAGTTATAATTGAAGGATAAAAATTCAATATTCATAGTAGAAGGTAAATTGAATTCAAATAGAATTGAAGTGTAAATTGAAGTCAAATAAAAATTGAAAATGCAAGATTGAATGAAAATGGATATGTAACTTCAATAGTGAAGTAAAAATGGTACAAGAAGCATATATATTGAAAATTTTGTAATGAAAGGTGCAAAATGATATTTGAACATTGTAATTGGATATTATGGATATCAGGATATACATGTGTATTAAAGGAAATGAAACTGGGATTTTGATTTTAAAGATAAAATTGAATTGCTCGACAAAAAGATATGTATTTCAATTTCAGTATGAAATTTTGTGATTTTCTTGTCCAGCCGCTTGGCGTTTTGTTTTCTTTTGGGATTTGAGGGCCTGTGGTGCCATTTTGTAGTCGTACTGAGCTAGCCGCGCAAAGGAGACGTTGGCAAAATTTTTCGAAAATTTAGGATGCTAGAAAATTTTTGAGAAAATTTTGAAAGTTTGAAATTTGAATTCAAATCTAAATTTGAATTGGGAAGTAAACAATATTGTTTGGAACTTATAATTGGACTTAGAAAGTTAGTTGAAATGAATCTTTAATAAAAACTGTTTGGGGGTAGCGCCCCCTGAGGGTATGTTCATTTCCTTCTGGATAGAGGTGGTATCATGGTATGGAGCCCAGATATTTAACCTATGTGGTAGCTGCAAATTTATTACTTTGTGGTTGTTGGTGAATCCCGGGATAAAGGTTAGTTACGACCGGAGGATGGCATACTCGTGTCAATAGTTACCTAGTTACAGAGGTAACCCGGCCTTGTGTTGGCAGAGATCCAGTTAGGTTCTCGGGGCGTCCCTCCAGAGGCGTACCCATGTGGCAATGGGAAGTTCCTTGGCCTGACCATTTGTTGGAGATCCATTCTCCAATACGCGCTTTGTACGGTTTTAGTTGTAGAACCTGCCATCTACTTATGGTGGCGCCCCACTGTTTAGATGGTAACTATAGTAGGCATAGTTCGGAATGTCTATGCTAGCTAAGATTAATATTATACTTTCTAAATGTTTTCCACTATGCACTAATAATAATATCAAATGGTTTTTCGCATATCAAGCATTTTTGATTATCATAAGGAGAAATCTCCTTCAATTCTGCGTTTGCATGGTGTGTGTGTGGCGAGAGGCCTTATGGTAGTTTTATTTTTCAAAAAGCATCGCGGATTTCAATTTTAAAATCTTTTGTTGTTTGTTTTAAAGAAAAAATGTTTCTGTTTGCTCATACCAGTCCCATGACTGACCCAGAGTTTATTGTTCCCTTCTTAACTCTGGGTGCCCACTATTTTCCACACGGGCAGTCTAGAGTTGGGTTTTTCAGATAGTACATATAGATATCGATTCAGTAGCTTTCAGCTTTCTCTTGGCATTCTCTAGAGATCTTGAACATCGGAGTCTTTGGATTCATGGATGAGACTTGCTTGTCTTGGTGAAATGTGATGGTGGTTCGAGCTTGTGGCTTGGAGTTCTTGCTTTGGAACATTGGATTGGAGATCTTTGGAGTTTTTGTTTTCCGCTGCTATATCATATTGTTTTTCCGCTGTAGCATTGTTATCTTGTATCTCTGATATTTATTCATATTGTATCATTGTTGTATCGAATATTGTATATCAATGATATTCATTTCTTTTCCTTCCGCTGTGTTGTTTACTTAATTGTGTTATAAGCTCCGGCACGACTTGAATTTCAACGTTGGGATCTACGACATTTAAGTACAGTGGAATACGGATGTCGATTTTCGAACGCTGGAATTTGGATCGTGACACTAAAATGGAATAATTTAAATGACTGGACCATTTAAAACTAAGTAAAGGTACTTAGGGATTGATTGTGAATATAAGTGTGGACTATAGCGAGTTCTGAACTTGTAGTGATCAATGAGTTACCTCGGGTTTTAAGTATGTTTTATGCATTGGTATTTCTTGTTAGATGGGTTTACTCACGTGGTTTCCAGCCTGACCCGGGTGTTACTTTGATGTAATGCTCGGGTCAGACCAAGTATTGCAGATTTTCAGGTAAGGACATTTCTGGAGCTCAGGAGGCGAGCTGGATGGCAGGAACGTATGGAGTGTATTCCGCTGTCATATATTGTAGTTTATCTGGGACAAGTTAATTTTAACTGTCCATTGTTTGTGTAATTGTTGTAACTCTGATATATTGATGTAAATTAACTAATACAGTTTTCCTTGTATAACTGCTATTTTATTTGATATTATACTTTGATCCGCTGCGAATGTGAGAATTTGTTTTTTGGTGCTTCTGTTTCTTTTTCTTCTTCTATCTCTTTCTTCTTTTCCCTAACTATCTGAAATTTTCAGGATCGAAAATTCTGGGTCGTTACAACTTTTATTTCCCTAGTGCTCTATGTTGGATTATCTCTCCGTTGTACTTGGACTGGCGTAATTTCTCTATTACAAAGATTCCTAATTCCATACTCCATAATGCGTCCAGTGGCAAAGGGTGCTCTTGATTCCACTTCTATATTTGCTAACTGATCAGGCTCAACCATGGAAGTTGTTGTAACACACCACCTTTATACCCTTTTTAACAAGGATATTTATCACATTCGGAATTTCTGACCCTTGAAAATCGACACTAATACATCCTCCATATTACATGCCAAGCACCCGAGTGCCGAAAAACCTTACTGTTAAGGGTAAAAAGAAATAAAGACAGAATATGATCTCACATGAATGGAATAATATATATTATTACCATAATATATATTTACGCTGGAATTTTTAAATACTTATCAGAGTTAAACATGAAAATTTATAAATATATGTCCTTACAAATGCGGAATGCAATAATGCACAAGTGTTGTGGAAATGGGCAACAATCTTCAAAAGAATCTTCTAACTTTATGCTTCAACATCCATCTAGACTTCTTCTATCTAAACCTATACTACTTGGCTGTTCAGGAAAATAAAGGCACCCAGAATTTAAAGGAAAGGAAAATAAACTTCGGGTAATCATGAGATTGGTGTGAGAAACAAAAAATATGCATTTTGAAAACAATGGAATCTCATAAGACCATATCGTAGATAAACATGGAACTAGTTTTTATCATATGATAACCAAAACATTTTTTATGCATAATTTGGGAATATTATTTTAATAACATTCTTTGAAAATAATTTTTAAGTAAATATATTCAAATAGTCAAAATTATTACACGGTAAAATTTGATGGCATAATAGGTTTATAACTAAATCCGAAGGTACTTTTTGGAGAATGGATTTCCATACAATGGCAGGTAAAGGACAATCTTCCATATAGTACATCTCTAGGGGATTGTACTGAGGGTACACAAACAATCCTCTACATCTGGCAAGATCGGTCTATCCCTATTTGGCACTCAAACATAGGTTAGATAGAAACCTAATATGACATCACCCATTTCATTACTAACCTATCCGAGACATCTCAGAGCATAAATCACGTACCTAAAATATAGAGGGTTGTCTAGAAAGATGATGACCATACCCTAATTGTAGTGAACCGCATAGCCTTACACCATACCCTATTTAAGCCATTACCGAGGGATGAGGCCTGAGGTAACGATTACCTTTCACATAGCACATTCCACTTTAATTGCCACACTGCCATTCCATGATCACATAACTGATTTCTACAAACATATAACTACTGAACTCGTACATCTTATGAAAGGATGTTAAGCTAAGATAAGTTGCTTTCTCCGCCACCAAATAGATGATATGTTCATAGAGATCAATCAATGTAATTCGAAATGTAACATCAAAAATTCGTCCATACAAGTTGTCCAGGAACAGGACAATCCGAAGGCACTCTCTTACCACACTCTGTGGGGGATTGCCCCTAGGACTAGTAACGAGAAGCCCATGCATCGAAGATATCAAATGAAAAATTACTTTCACATAAATATAATATGGAAATTTCCCTCGATGATCAGTAACAAGCAGCCCTTCATTCTATCTTCCAAATTGTTTCCATCTCTTCACTTCGAATACGTAAATTGGTTCGAAGTGATTTCCAAATAAGAATCACTAAAATCTGACCCCGATTCCTTTGAATCAATCATCGACAAAAAATGTTAAGTAAGTAGGGAATTATTATTTTGATTTACTTATTTTTGTTAAAATATCTTTTGAAGATATATCTTTAAAACATTTCTTTCTGGTGTATATGAAATCATTAAACCTCTCTTGTCAAATCCATCGATTAATTAAAACCAATTTAAATCCCAAATCATTTCATTCTTTACTTAGGAAAATATTTCCATATCATTTATTTAAATCTTAACAAAGATTCCCAAATCATAATCTTTAAAAGGGGTCAAAATGACATCGTTTACTATAGACCCAAACCAATTAATTTCGAGTATAGGAATTAAATCAATTCCAAATCAATTTTGTAAGTCAAACTGGATAACATTATTGAGTTAAAAAGGGTCGGTAGAAAATATATACTAATTCTACTCAACATCAATTTATGTATTCAACCTTTACTATTCATCGAATAACAGTGAAACCACCTTTTAAATTCAAGCGGATAGTACGGTTCCCTCCTCAGAATTTAATCCAAGTATAGAAAGGTCATTTTTATACTATCCAGGTTGTTTAAATTTGAATTTTTTTATCTTTAATTCTTCGAAAAATTTTGATCCGAGTAAATCAAATTTATATCCCCTACATCGGACCAAACTGGGTAGTTAGGGAGGGCATGCAACTAGTTTTTCAAAGCCAAGCCTAAAGACTACCTCTCTGTCACTTATAAGGTTGTCAAGTTATTTGATTGACTCAAAATTCTTTTAATATATTTTAGAGATGATTTTTATTTACTTAACACTAATCCAAATTTTATTTTAAAACAATTCTCCGTTAACCAATTTAATTTAAACTCCTTTAAAAGAATTTTCAAATCACATTCAAAAATATTAAGTTATTCATTTGAAAAGATTCACAAAAGAATCGGAAAGAATAATTAAGTTAAATCAACGTCTGCAAAAGTTATTAAAAGTGATGCGAAAAAGTGCTACAAATAGTTTTTTAAAAGTTTATTTGATTAAAACAACTTTTCGATTATTTAGAAATCCATCTGCATATCTCAAATATCTTTTAAAACATTTTAAAAGATAGTTTATATTTTGAAAGAATTAAAAATATCATTTTTAAAGGAAATCCTTTTATAGATTCCTAACTGCGAAACCGTGATTACTTTCAATACTTGTTTTACTCGTATTTAAAATTTATTAAACCAAATCCCAATCCTATTCTTTCATTTGAAAACTATGATTATAAGAGTATGGAAAATTCTTATTGCAAACAAATCCGACTTCGAGTCCATCCGATAAATGGATTTAAATTATTATGGCATGAAATCACGTACCACCAATACGCGACATGTCTATTTTTACAATTTTCCAATTTCTTTTGAAAATTCAAGAAAATTCTTTTAGATGTTTATAAAAAATTATTAAATCATTTTAAACCTGTAACAGCCCAAAATTTCACCATATTAATTTACGAATATTTAATTAGTTTTAAATGTCCAAATAATAGGTTTATAAATAAAATAAAAACTCTTTTAAATAATAAATATTGGAATTAATATAGTTTTCAAAATTAGTTTACAATAATATTTAGTTTGAAGAAAAATAGAAAATGTGATAGGAATCCGTTTTTCGAATTTTCGACGTTTCATCGAATAAAAGTTGTTGGAAACGTTATGAACAACATTATATAATATAACACATACATTTACAAAAGTTTTAGGATATATTTTGTTATATATTTATATACTTAAGTTTAAAAATGTGATGTGTCATTACGTGGAAGTTAAAATAATATTTAAATAAGGAAAACTTTTTTAAAGTAAAGTGAAACATCTAAAATCATAAAGTACATATTGGCTTTGAAAAGAGAGAATGGGACAAGAAGGTGGCTCAAGGGAAAGGGAGGAAGCAAGCATAGTGATCAAGCAACCATGGATAGGAGGGTATAAGTGGAATTAGCCATTTTGCATGAGATAATAAATAGCAACTCCATGCTCTGATTTTCATTTTCTTTCCTAATTTTACCTCCTCTTCTCACGGTGATAACTTCCTCTAAATTACTAAAAATAAAGAAATTCTTTTTGTCAAATTCAAGAGAATTGAGCTGGCTACAATTTTCTTCTACACTATTTCTTCAATTTTCAAGTGTTAGTGGGCCAAAAATTCATTTCTTCATAGAGTATTTTAGGGCCAAGAATTTCAAGTGCGAAAATGGCCCTTCTTCATTTGACCATATCTTCTTCAAAAATATAAAAATTGAGTAATTCTTTTTCTGACAATGTAGAGAAAATAATTTTCTAAAACTTTCCACTTTAACACTTTTATAAAATCCGAAAGAAAATAGTCCAAAAAACGGTTGGAAAATGACATATTTTCGGGCTCATTTTTGAGAGTTCGATGATTATCCAAAGTCACTCCACCTTAACAAAACAAATTTCACTTCCTTGTTCTTTTAAGGTCAAGCCTACCTAGTGTATTAAGGTCCAAAACTTCATCTTTTACTTAGGAATGGAAGTTCTAGGTCATACCTTAAGTTAGCAAAGGTTTGGATATAGCTTTCGGTGAGTAAAACTACACCTTCTTAAACCAAGTTTATAAAATGTTAGTGTTCATGTAAATAGCCTATGAATGCTTGTTGTATAATTGATGTAATGGTTTGGTTGTTTATTTGTATCGTCTTTGAAAAGTTGACGCATTTGAAAGTTAATAAGCATGTGCTTAGCTATATGAAAAGTTTGGATTTAAAGTTAATATAATTGTTAGTAAATATTTATTACATGCTATATCATCATTATTTACCTTGTGTTGTTCTTAACCGTTGCTATAGGAAGTTTGGTTGTATAACTAATGTCATAAGTTTGTTTGCTGAACTGCCCGTATAATGATAGTTCCAATATTGGCACTTTCGGAAGATCACCTTTTATCGAAACTGTTTTGTTTCATCTTCATACTTTGAATTGTTTTACAAGTTAAGCAAGATTTTGATTAATGATTTTTTCAAAAGTAATTAACAATTTTAATATTGATTATTTAATTTAATTAATTACTTAATTAATAAGGACAAAGGTTAACCAATTACTAAGTTAACGATGTGTTTTAAATTTAACTAATTACCTGGTTAGTTATTTTTTAAATTAATTAATCATATTATTTAATGATATTTAAATTTGATTAATAATTTTACGTAATGATGTTCAAGGATAATTAATTATTCAATGATGATGAATTAAAGCTAATTAATCAATTTGCTAATGATGCTTTAAATTAAATAAATCTTTTTAATAAATGATTTATAAAATTTATCAACTTGTTTTAATTCAAATTAATCTTTCTTTTATTGATGTTTATAATTAATAAATCATTTCTAAATAATTAGAATTAATTAATTATTTGTCAAATGTAATTAATTATATTTAAATTTATTAGTTAATTGAATTAAATGATGTTTTAAAGGTGAGTTACCCTTTTTAATTAAAGGTTATTGGTGTTAACTAATCAACTTAATTTATGAAGTTTCAAAGTGAATTTATCAAAATAACAAGTATGCTTTGACTTTGTTATTCATTTAAATAATGATAATTAATTAATCATTAATTAAATTAATTAAATATTTTACTAATTAATTGAATTAATAAGGTTTAGAAGTAGTTTACCCTTTTTATTATTTAAAGATATTTGAAGTTCAAAAAAAAAATTGTGTGATGAAGTTTAAAGTTAATTAATCAATGTAATAAGGATGTTTTAAGTTATTAAATCCTTTTCAAATCGATGTTTTGAAGTTAGTAAACTCTTTTGCAAAAGTCTTTTAAAGTCAATACTTGTAATGTGAGGCCAAGCACGAATTCGGTTTTTTAAAGGAAAAGGTTTGATTCAATTATGGAAATGAATTAATTTCCGTAAAGCAATTCACTTATATGGGAACGGTTTATTTGTTTACGTAGCACTAAACGTCAAAGAAGTAGACTTGTCGCTATTTCGAAAGTTAAGAATAATTGTGAGACATGACTTTAAGGCAACACTACCTTGACTTGTCTTGTATTATTGTTAACAAAGAAATAGTACAAGTCGAATTTCAATGAGTGGTGATGAGTATACAAGATTTAATTTTCATATACGACGTTTTATATCCTCAATAGTTGTTTTCTCAACTATTGGTTACTTCAGCTCTTTATTATCGTCATTCTATGATGATGTGTTGCTTCGTTGAGCTTTAATATCCTTGTCGAAAATGACTAAAACCAAAGAGCGAGTGGGGGCTAAGCTATGTAGGCTTTCTCCCATTAGCGTATTTTCACATCCACTCTAGATTGTATTTGGTGTTGTGTATTATGATGTGAAGTACTCGAATTCTCGGTAACAATTAGTGGTGTAACGACCCGTAATTTCGCTACTTCAAAAATGAGAGATTTTTTATTTTAGATTTAAATGAATTTAAAGGTTAAATAAATAAGTTATACATAATAAATAATAATAGAGAAATTATTTGTTCTTATATTAAATAATTAAAAAGGACGAAATTTAGATTTTTGAACCACTCAGCAAAGGTTAAGTTTTGTTAAATTGAATAAACACTTAAATAAATAGTTTTAAATAATTATTTGAAAGGTCAAATTATATCAAAATCACTTAATAATAATTATAATAGAAGTATGATAAAGGTTTAAGAATCATATTTGAAATCAATTTACAAAATATTCAAAATTTGTCAGATCTTGTCAATGCAATGTCGTATTTCAATAAATTGATATTAACACTAATTATATGAGCTTTTAACAAAAATAGACTTGTTTTAATTTACTAAATGTAGTAGGAAGTTCATTTTTTTAAGTTGGTTTACATCAATGAATAGTTAAACAAAAACATCAAATTTTGACTATAAAATTTGTAAATAAAAACAATGTTTTTGACAAAAACAAGTTGTTGTTAAGTTAGTGCAACACAATATGTTTCCTAACTCATATATGCACCTAACAAACTATGTAACATGTTTATTTATCATAATAAAGACAAAAATAATCCAATTAGTTTAAATAAGGTTTACAAAACGTGATTTGACAAATTTAAATTTAAACTTATAAAAAAACATCATTTCTTACATCTCTTATCTCATTAATGAGATGATATGTACATGCATGGAAATGGAGCATAGTTTAATGTTTTAAATATTAGTAAGCAAAGAAATGGTGACACCTCTCTTTACTACTTACACACTTTTCCTTAACATCATTTCTACCATTAATGCATATGCTAATTTGTTAACATGTGTCATGTAGATCAAATCCTACAGAAATTCTTCTATTTAAAAAAGCAAAATTAAGAAAATAAGAAGAGTAATGATTTCCATCCTTAATATCACATTAATTTTCCATCAAATCTCTCTTTTCATGCATAAGTAAGAGTGTATATTTTATTGCAAATATGAAAAGGATAGGATGGACATTAACCACTTAAGCTCCAATTATAAATACAAGGCCAAACTCACTTCATTTTTTCACTTCATCTTCTTCCATCTCCTTTTCTTCTTCTCCATTTCCTTCCTGCTCCATAGCTGAAATATACCTCCTCCTACCTCCACGTACCCACCACCGTTAAGGCATACGTGCCCATACCCAACCTATACCCACCTCCACCCGGGCCTCCAACACCCATACACGCCACCTATGACCCAAACCCAAGACCCACAGTCCACCTACCCACCACTATACTCACCCACTAGCCACCACCACTCCAAGGCTGTACCCTCCTGCCTAGGACACTCACCACCTAGCTGAGTTTACACCCGCTCCAAAGCTCACACAACCTCCTTTTATAAAAAGAATGAGAAAAGTAAAAGAAAAGAAAATGAAATCGGGAATTTGAGACGATTTCGAAGGAGCATGCTAGTTTAGATAAAGTTAGGCGGAGTGGAAACAAGGTGAGAAATTCTCATCGCTATTTGAATTATATTGATTATCAAGTTTAATTGTTATTCTAGATAATCACCATTTGATGATATGGATATTTGATTAGTTGTTTGAATATGTTGGATGAATTGTAGAGTTATGCTAATATACTCACTTGTTGATAATTACTATGCTATCAGAATGGATGTTATGTTAGTGATCAATATTGAAGTAATTATGCTCATTGTTGATTAAGTAATCCCTTTGTTAAATATGATCAGTTTTGTCAATACGGTATATGTTCGAATTATTAAGCCTCTTTGTGAATAGAGAAAAAAAATCAAATTTGGATTTTGAAAATAAAGTCAAGTTGGAATAGAAGTATAATTCAAACTGAGATCAAAATCAAAATCGAAATTGGAATTGGATTTGAAACGGATAGTGAAATTGAAATTGAAATCGAGATAAATAGTGAAATTGAAATCGAAATCGATTTTGAAAATTGAAACTGAGATTATGGTTGAAGTTTAAATTAGAATTAAAATTAGATTTGAAATCTAAGTTTTATTAAGTTTGATATGAAGTTACAATAGAAATTTAACTCAAATTGGATTTTAAAATTTAATATTAAAATAATAGGAATATAATAATATTATAATATAGGAATAGTGAAAATATGTTTTTAATACCTTAAAAATTGAAAATATCAATTTGAAATGATTTGTAATGTTTTTTTAAGTAATCAATTATATTCAATTTAGAGAATTTATTTTAAATAGTGTAAATCAAGTTAAAACTAGGTGCGTCTCGTAACGACAGTTCGCGATTTCACACCAAAAAGTTCAAATGAGTGTATAGAGTGAAGTATAGCTCGGATTTCTTCGAAACAAGAAATGTCTGGTCTATTATAACCATAATTTTCAAATACATAAAGAAAATCAAGATCTCATATATGGGAATAGTGAAAAAATCAAATTAGGATTTTGAAAATAAAGTCAAATTGGAATTGAAGTATAATTGAAATTGAAATTGAAATCAAAATTGGAATTGGATTTGAAATGGATAGTGAAATTAAAATTGAAATTGAGATGAATGGTGAAATTGAAATTGAAATCGATTTTGAAAATTGAAATTAAGATTAAGGTTGAATTTTAAATTAGAATTGATATTAGATTTGAAATCTACGTTTTAATTAAGTTTAATTTGAAGTTAAAATTGAAACTTAATTGAAATTCAATTTTAAAATTTAGTATAAAAATAATAGGAACATAATAATATTATAATATGGGAATAGTGAAAATAATTTTTAATACTTTAAAAATCGAAAATATCGATTTGAAATGATTTGTAATTTTTTATAAGTAATTATATTCAATTAAGAGAATTCATTTCAAATATTATAAATCAAGTTAAAACTGGGCGCGTTGCATAACGATAGTTCACGATTTCACGCTGAAAAGTTCAAGTGAGTGTATAGACTGAAGTATAGCTCGAATTTCTTCGAAAAAGGAAATTTCTGGTCTATTATAACTATAATTTTCAAATAGAAAAAGAAAATCAAGATTTCGTATTGTAGATTTTGAATTATGTCCAAATCAATTTTCAAGAAAAATCGCGTTTTTGTAGTAAAATGACCAGAACATAAAATTCCTTAAAATGGATATTTTAAAATAAATAAAAATATGAAATAAATCTGATAAATTTATTTAAATAGTTTAAAAGAGATTTTAATGGAAAACTTAGAATTTTTGAATATTATAAAAGTTTTTAAATCAAATAAGCTTATAAAGCACTTTCCATAGCACTTTTCTGCTGCGTTTCTACGACTTTTTAAAATAAAGATTTAAACCGAATGATTTTTTCTAGAATCAACTATGAATGTTTTTAAAAGGATAACTGAGCGTTTAAATGGTAATTTGGAATCTTTTTAATCAATTCCAAAATAAAAGCTAATAATTGAGTATGTGGAAACGACTAGTACATTTGTCACTCCTGTGAGATAGGGAAGATAGAACAAAATGTTTAACTAAAGTTAGGAATGGAGCAACCAGTTATCCAAAATTTAAGCAATCTCCAAAATGAATGAACTACAACTTGGATTGCATAGAGAAAATATTCTTATACTTGGTATTAAATTCCAAAGAGGGAACTCGTCTTATTCGTCGAATTTAAAAGGCGATCATACTGTTATTCCACCCATATCACTCTTTGAATACGAAAATTGATGTTTAGTAAAATTAGAAGGATTTCTATGATCTTATGTGCTCAATAATGTTTCCTAAAATTGATTTAGGGTTTAGAGTAAATGATATCTTAAATGTAACAACCCAGAATTTCTAGTCGTTAATTCTGAACATTTAATTCATTTAAATGTTAAATGTGAATTTTGAATTGATTTTGAAGTAAAAAAGATTTTGGTTAAATTAATAGAATTAGTTAAATTTCAAATACGGGAATTTAATTGAGATTTGAATAATAATAATAATTAAATATTTAGAACTGTGATAATTGGTGAATCTGGATATAAATAGTTATGAGATGGTTTCTAAAATTTATTTTAAGTCTATTTGAATTTAAATAGCGATGTTGGACTTTTGGATGGAATCAAAGTCGATAAGTTTAAAATTTGGAATTTTATACTAATTAATAATGGAATTTAATAATATAATAATGCAAATAATCAGATTTTGGTTCGAAGTGAATAAGAATAGTTTCTAATGTAGATATAAAGTCTATATGATTTATAATAAAGTTAGTAAAAATTTCAAAGTGAAATTTTAAGTGATTTTGACAATTTCGGAAATTGCTCTAATTTATCGACGAGTTAAAGTAGCCTTCTAGGGCACAGTCTCGGGAATTCGACGAAACCAGTTCCATTGGATCCGTAATAGTAAGTTATTAGCGGATTTCAATTTTCGTAGCAATCGGAGTTGTCTTTTGACCCTGGCAGCTCAAAACGCACAGAAACTATTTTAATCGATTTAATTTAAAATTGATCGTTTATTTCCGTAACTCGCACATATGACCAAATTAGCTTCCGAAACACGTTCCATTATGTTCGGAACGTGGGTAAAACCTTAGAAACGCCTGTCGGCACGCGTTGTTTGGAGATCGTTTGAAAAAATTGCTTTAAATGGATTTAATATTAAAATAATAATTATTAACGTTTATATATACACGTTTATCAGCAAACCCTAGCTTCTCTTTAACCTAGCCGTCGCTTCTTTTATCTATGGCCGAAAGTGGCTAGGCTTCTTCCTTATTTTTCCTTCCATCCACTCAATGATTTCCAACTCAGCCTAAACAAAGAGCGCGTGGAGCTATACATAGTCAACGGTGGAGATTGGTTTTCGTCGACCGAAGGAGGGATTTGCCCGCGTTCGTGTGTTTTTCGCGCACGATTTCTGGTGTAAGGGGGAGGCCGAGCTCTGTGAAATTGCAGCCGAGGGTAGTGTTCGTTTAGGACTTCGATTTAGTAGTCCCGGATCGTCACGAAGTGGAGTAGAGGAGGAGCGGCACTCGACCCTAAGGGGACGGTAATGGATTCATTCGGACCCTGGGTATTAGCCTGAGGAAGAAGGGGTAGGAGCAGCCGTGATTTTGGACAGTGGATCATGCGGCCTGTTTTTGGTTTGGTAAAAATAAATTAAAATAAAAAGAAAATTGTTTATACCAATTATTTTCAAACGGTTATAAGCCCATATCTTTTGCATACATATTCAGAATTCAACGAATTTGGTAGCGCCGGAATCGCAGAGATGAGTACTACGCAGTGGAGCAATTCTGGGATTATTCTGAGCAAGTAAAAATTTAGGTTAAATCAAACACCGTTCGATTTAATTTAAATTTGAACGCTCGTCGGAAACCCAAGGTGAGTTAGTCTCACTTACATCTAGATACCAGTTAATTTAAATAGTTAATATTTAAATGTTTGATTGGTTTTTTAGTTGAATATGATAATTTTTATTATCAAATTGAATAGATATTTATTGGTTGTGCTAATATCTGTGGATGCAGGGAAACAGGTTGGAGAGATCCAACTGGATTCCTCACAAATAGGAATATATTCTGTGATATATCTCATTGGTATCCTGTGATAAATATATTTGGATCTTGTTATGCTGTTTTATGGTTGGATAAATATAATTTTGTATTTTTAAAAATATCAATAAATGAAATGGGACTTAAAGGAAAAGAAAGTGGATAGTTAAGTAGTTCTACCCTATCTACTAATTTCGTTTAAAAATTAGTTTGGAATTGAAGTTTTATATGAGATATTGGTATAAAGTTTTCATAGCTAATATTTAAAATAAGTATTTTAAATATTTGAACTCGGTAGATTTTCGGTAGAATTGAAGTGATTTGAAATTTGTTTTCAAATTGTTGAAAGGTGAAAAGTGATTTGAAATTTGTTTTCAAATTGTTGAAAGGTGAAAAGTGATTTGAAATTTGTTTTCAAATGGTTGAAGTGTGAAATATATCTTGCGAAAATATTTTGAAAATAATAATTGGTGGGAAAAATTGTTTAAATCTTGGTGATTTTTGTAAACGATGATTGATAGTTAAATAACTGACTATCAATATTGACCTTTAATGACATTTGAATTTCGATGCGACCGGGGGTCGGATTCCAAGTGGATATCCGGAAACCACATCGAACCTTTGTGATTGTGATGGATCTTTTATTTAAAAGATCAAAGTGGAAATTTGTTGTGATTTGTTTGAAATGTGATTGAAACACTTATTTTTAAAAATAAGCGCTCATTATTCAGATTGGCCGAGAGAGGACTTTGTGTCATACAACCCATTCCGAATAATGATACAACGTTATGGATAGCACTTGAGGACCGGTGGTGAAGACCGGGTATTTGCGAGAACGATAGGATGACCTATCGATTGTCTCTGCACTGAGTAGCTACGGTATAGAGATTCCCTAAGTGATGGGAAGTCCGATCGGGATTGTGAATGCCCGGATTGCAAGGGCTTCTTTGAAAGTGCCTTCGGTTCTGTTTGAACCCGGAACAGACTTGTATGGATGTGTTCTGACGTTACACTTTGAGATGTAAAGCTAGTTTCTATCAAATACATTTCTGTTTGATGGCGGAGATTTATTCTCTTAGCTTAACACCCTTCTCTGAGACGTACGAACTCAGAGGTTCTGTGGTTGATGGTTACTAGTGATACATTCCCAATTTGGTAATGTGGCATACGAAGTGTTGCTGATCATTTGTGGATCAAAGCATAGCTTTGTGAAAAAGCGTAGACGAGACCTCATCGGACCTCACAACTCGGTAATGGTCGAAACAGGAAAGATGCGGCAAGGTTTCAGGGGTGGCTCCCCTAGGGTACGTCCATTCCTTCTGGAAAAGGGTGGCGTCGGGTATGGAGCCCTGATATTTAACCTATATGGTTACTGCAAATACTTCTCTTTGTGGTTGTTGGTGTAGAGGATCCTAGGATAAAGGTCGCAAACGACCGGTGGTGGCATATCTTAGGTTTTACTTCCCGGGAAGGGGGTAACAGGCCTTGTGTTAGTAGAGAGCCGGGTAGGTTCTCGAGATGTCCCTCCAGAGGCGTACCCATATGGCAGTAGGAAGTTCCTTAGCCTGACCATTTGTTGGAAATCCAATAAAACAATACACGCCCTGTAAGGTTTTAGTTGTATAACCTGCCATGGATTGTGGTGGTAACCTGCTATTGAACATGGTAGCAATAGTAGGCATAAAATAATGGTTGTATGCTGGCTAAGATTAATATTATAATTTTGAAATGTTTTCTGCACTATGCACTAATGATAATATTAAAAAAAAATTGCGTATTAAGCATGTTTGACTATCATAAGGAGAAATCTCCTCCAATTCTGCGTTTGCATTGTGTGTGTGGCGGGAGTCCTTATGGTAGTTTCATTTTCCAAAAAGCATAGCGGATTTCTTCTCTTTTCTTTTCTTTGTGAAAAAAAAATTATTTTTGAGATCTCACACCAGTCCCGTGACTGACCTGGAGTTTATTGTCTCCTTTCTAAACTCTGGGTGCCCATAATTTTCCACACGGGCAGCCTAGAGTCAGGTTATCGTTATTCTGGAGCAAAGTCAGAAAAGAGATGTTGTGGAGATGGGAAGCAAGTTGGATGGCGAAGCGTATCACTAGTATATGTTATACTCTATTCCGTTATTTGTTGTTGTAACACTCTGATAATGTAATATGATATAAGGTAATAACTGATATAGTTCTTGGTTTTAAAGATATTTATTTATCTATTGTACATTGTTCCGCTGCGAAATGTGAGATTCTGTTCATTGTTTCTGTTCTTCTTCTACCAATTTCTTTAAACCCTAACGGTTTGGTTATGCGGCATTCGACTTTGCGGCATTCGATACAGTGGACGTATTGATGTCGACTTTCGGGCGTTGAAAAATCTGGTTGTTACAATGTGGTATCAGAGCATTTGGTTTAACGACAACCTTGGCTCTGTTGGGTGTTACTCATTAGAGATAGAGTCAGTAGTACTCTAGAATGAGTTTGAGTGTAATAATAGATATGAGCGCGTATTTGTTAGTGAATATAAAATTGTTTTTATACTGTGTTGACTTATCGATTGAGTGCTTATGAATTCTGGTCAGTACGGGAAGTACAACCATATCGATAGGGGTTTCTAAACTCTTAAACCGGATAAACCGACATAGTATTGTTTTAAAGTGGGGTAAGTGAATATTTTGATATAAAAGGAATAATTTTTCTGAAAATATTATATATATTTGGATGTTTGGTTGTTGATATTATAATCAAATACAAGAATCTAAAGTTTGAAAAGGTTTATAACCAAATAAAATTCTATAAGTATGATTTATCCAAAAGAAGAATAACTAAATTTGATTTAAACCAGAATATAAATCCTGGGAATTTTGAAAAGTGTTTAAGATGAGCTTAAACAAAAAGTTTGGGAATTTAAAATCTTGGGAATGTTTGAAATGTTTTCCAAAGTGTTTGAAGGCAATGATGGGGTATTATTTTGGGAAGTATTTTTGAATGGAATTGTTTGAAAGGAATTTGTGGAAGTAAGGAAGCACTGAAATCGATTTAGTCGCTGGAAAAATAATCCAGATGATGATGGCCATATCATTAGAATTCATTTTCGAGTTTCTTAAGTGATGGATTGCTTCCGTGGTGATTGGTTATGATATTTGTTTGGACTTGTTGGGTATAAAAGTGGTTTTAGGAATTTCAAAAGGGGAATTTGTTTTGGTTAAAAAAACAGATTGTTTTGGAACCTGGAGATTGATTTGATGCACCAAGTAGGTATGAGTTGATTATTATTTCAAAATGGTTCTGAAATAAAACCGGGTAATTGAATTCTGGAAATACTATTTAAATAACGTGAAAAGTTAAGATAAATCAACTACTGAACCTATAAAGTGAAGTTGATTTGAATAAGGAAAAAAAATGAAATGAAAATTTTACTCCTGGAATTAAAATTTAACTTGAGAAAATGGTGGTGAATAAAATAAATTTGAATTTAAATTAAGATAAGTTAAATAAAATTGGAATTTGAAATTGAATTAAATTGGTTATGAAGTTGAAATGTAAAATGACTATAACTGAGTAATGAAAATTTATATCCTTAAGCTATTAAGTGTTATATAGATAATCTGGAATTATGATTATAAGATGAAAATAACTCAAATGAGCAATATAAGCTTTTAAGTAAATAAGTTGGTGAACTTATAAATAGAAAATGGAATTATAATCACAAATGGGAAATAGTTGAGTGGTATGGTAAATTCAAACTTAATCCTAAATGAAAGGTAAAGTAAGATAAGACAAAGGAAAATATAAGATGTGAATGGACTTAAGTTAGTAAATAAGTTTTAAACTTATATATTAGAAAGTAAAATTTTAAATTGAATAGAGAAACAAAATTGGACCGAATTGGATTTAATTTAAGTTAAAAAGAAATTAAGTTAAATTTGGATTGAATTGAACTCAAAATTCAGTGGTGTTATAAATAATATTGAATGAAATTCAATTCTTATTTAAGTAGTAAATGAAGTGGAATGAATTTAAGTTGGCTAAATAAAATTTAGTTAAACTTGAATTAAAATTGGAAAAGAAATTGAGTTGAAGGAAAGTTTAGTTTAATCAAAATAATATTGAATAAAATTCTGACCCAACTAAATTCAAAAGATAAGTTTGAAGATGAATCTAGCGTGAGCTAAATTGAAAGGAATTTGTATTGAAATGGATAATGGTAGCTTGTAAAATTTGAAAAGTAAAATAAAACCCAGTTTTGGTATAGAATAATTGGAATGGTTAAACAAATTCAGAAGTGCATTAAGAAGGTGAATAAATTTAAAATGGATTGAGTAAGTAAACAAATTGGATTAAAATTTGTAATGGATTGGAATTTGATTGGATAAGAATCAAATTTAAAATAAAAATAAATATGATGCAAGAAGAAATTGAGATATTTTGGAATTGAAATAACTTAAGGAAATTGTGGAATGTTTGTTGTCAAACTTATGAAATGGTCTTGAATGAAATTTATTTAGATAATAAATTTTTTATCCAAGCGAAAGAATTTTAATTTCTTATTGTGATGAAATAAAAATGTATGAGTTGTAAATAACCCAGAATTGAATGATATTAATATAAACCTATATGGATAATGAATTGGAAGTGTAAGAATAAGAATTTAATTTGATAATGGAATAAAAAAGAGGATGTCTGGGTTGTAAATAATTTCGAAAGGAGTAAAATTAATATAGTTTGTGTTGGAATTAATTAAAATGGTTATAAACTTCAGTAATTGTTGTTTTCTTGAATAACATCAAATTTGCATTGAGATTAGTCGTTTTGTTGTAAACAAAGCTAATAAATTAAGGAAAGTAAATGGAGTTAGTTTTGAATATATTAGATTGAGATGAATTAATTGAAATTGGTATAAACAACATTAGAATTTGCACAAAAAATAGTCATTTTGTCGTAATTCGAAGTAAATTAATTTGAAAAAGAGAATAAAATTGGTTTTTAAATCAATTGGAATGGATTGAAGTTTTAATAAGTGGATTTGTATATAGATGCAAGTGAATCATAAAGAAATGAAAATGTATCGAATTTGAAATAAAGATTTGATTGTAAATTAATTTGGAATTGAATTGAAGTAAATATAAATTGTATGTAGAAAACTTGAACGTAAATCATTCAAGTGGAATAAAATGAAGTTTGGATTTGTCAGGAAGTTAAAATGTTGATTGAAATCTTTGGATTGCTGTTAAAATATTGTTAACATGTTAAATTATGAGGTTTACTTGTTTAAACTATGTATTTGATGCGTTTGGCTAGTTTAATGAATAGAATGTTAATAAATTCTCATATTATTCAAAACTGATGTGTTTGTTTAAGTAAGTACAGGTATGGGAAGCGATCGATAGAGTTGAAGTACGTATATGCAATATAATTAGCCGCTTGCTTTTAAAATGCTAATCAAAAGGTACGCCTACGCAATATAATTGGGAAATGATATATGTATTGTGATATATTTGGTTTTCCGATCGTGTGGGTCGATGTATATATATTTATATCTATTGTGATATTGCAAAAGCACCTCTGTACAAGGGAGACTCCGCCAAAATTTTCTGGAAATTTTGGGAGTTATAAAAATTTTTGTGGAATTTTGAAAATTTAAAATTTAAATTTGAATTGTTAGGAAAACAATGTTGTTTGGGAACCATGAAAGATTTTAGAAAGTTAGTTGAAATGATAATGGGTCTCTAATAGAAAGATTTATTTTGGAAAGTTGAAATTGCTTGTTTTGGGAAAAATGATAAATGGGCTAAGGATCATTCTTCTTAACTAGTAATTTCGGGGACAAATTTCTTTTAAGAGGGGAAGGATGTAACGAATCAGAATTTCTAGTCGTTAATTTTGAACATTTAACTCATTTAAATGTTAAATGAGAATTTTGAAGTAAAAAAGATTTTGGTTAAATTAATAGAATTAGTTAAATTTCAAATACGGGAATTTAACTGAGATTTGAATAATAATAATAATTAAATATTTAGAATTGTGATAATTGGTGAATATGGATATAAACGGTTATGAGATAGTTTCTAAAATTTATTTTAAGCCTATTTGAATTTAAATAGCGATGTTGGACTTTTGGATGGAATCAAAAGTCGATAGGTTTAAAATTTGGAATTTTATATTAATTTAATAATGGAATTTAATAATATAATAATGCAAATAATCATATTTTGGTTCGAAGTGAATCAGAATAGTTTCTAATGTAATTATAAAGTCTATATGATTTATAATAAAGTTAGTAAAATTTTAAAAGTGAAATTTTAACTGATTTTGACAATTTCGGAAATCGCTCGAATTTATCGACGAGTTAAAGTAGCCTTTTGGGGCACAGTCTTGGAATTCGACGAAACCAGTTCCATTGGATCCGTAATAGTTAGTTATTATCGGATTTCAATTTTCGTAGCAATCAGAGTTGTCGTTTGACCCTGCAGCTCAAAACGTAGAGAAACTATTTTAATCGATTTAATTTAAAATTGATCGTTTATTTCTGAATCGCACATATGACCAAATTAGCTTCCGAAACACGTTCCATTGTGTTTGAAACGTGGGTAAAACCTTAGAAATGCCTATCGGCATGCGTTGTTTGGAGATCATTTGAAAAAGTTGCTTTGAATGGATTTAATATTAAAATAATAATTATTAACATTTATATATACACGTTTATCAGCAAAACCTAGCTTCTCTTTAACCTAGCCGCTGCTTCTTTTATCCATGGCCGAAAGTGGCTAGGCTTCTTCCTTATTTTTCTTTCCATCCACCCAACGATTTCCAATTCAGCCTAAACAAAGATCTAAGAGCGCGAGGAGCTCTACATAGTCAACGGTGGAGATTGGTTTTCGTCGACCGAAGGAGGGGTTTAGGGCCCGCATTCATGTGTTTTTCGCGCACAATTTCTGGTGTAAGGGGAAGGCCAAGCTCTGTGAAATTGCAATTGAGGGTAGTGTTCGTTTAGGACTTCGATTTAGTAGTCCCGGATCGTCGCGAAGTGGAGTAGAGGAGGAGCGGCACTCAACCCTATGGGGACGGTAGTTCATTCGAACCCTGGGTATTCGTGTGAGGAAGAAGGGGCAGGAGCGGCCATGATTTTGGACAGTGGATCGTGCGGCCTGTTTTTGGTTTGGTAAAAATAAATTAAAATAAAAAGGAACTTGTTTATACCAATTATTTTCAAACCGTTATAAGCCCATATCTTTTGCATACATATTCAGAATTCAACGAATTTGGTAGCACCGGAATCGCAGAGACGAGTACTACGCAGTGGAGCAATTCTTGGATCATTCTGAGCAAGTAAAAATTTAGGTTAAATCGAACACCGTTCGATTTAATTTAAATTTGAACGCTCGTCGGAAACCCAAGGTGAGTTAATCTCACTCACATCTGGATGCCAGTTAATTTAAATAGCTAATATTTAAATGTTTGATTGGTTGTTTAGTTGAATATGATAATGTTTATTATCAGATTGAATCGATATTTATTGGTTGTGCTAATATTTGTGGATGCAGGGAAACAGATTGGAGGGATCCAACTGGATTCCTCACAAATAGGAATATATTCTGTGATATATCTCATTGATGTCCTGTGATAAATTGATTTGGATCTTGTTATGCTGTTTTATGGTTGGATAAATATAATTTGGTATTTTTAAAAAAATCAATAAATGAATTAGGATTTAAAGGAAAAAGAAAGTGGATAGTTAAGTAGTTATACCCTATCTACTAATTTTGTTTAAAAATTAGTTTGGAATTGAAGTTTTATATGAGATATTGGTAAAAAGTTTTAATAACTAATATTTAAAATAAGTATTTTAAAATATTTGAACTCGGTAGATTTTCGGTAGAATTAAATAAATATTTGGAAATTTATTCCATGTGAGGGAAGTGATTTGAAATTTTTTTTCAAAGGATTGAAAGGTGAAAAGTGATTTGAAATTTGTTTTCAAATGGTTGAAGTGTGAAATATATCTTGCGAAAATATTTTGAAAATAATAATTGGTGGGAAAAATTGTTTAAATCTTGGTGATTGTTGTAAATGATGATTGATAGTTAAATAACCGACTATCAATATTGACCTTTAATGGCATTTGAATTTTGATGCGACCGGGGGTCGGATTCCAAGTGGATATCCGAAAACCACATCGAACCTTTGTGATTGTGATGGATCTTTTATTTAAAATATCAAAGTGGAAATTTATTGTGATTTGTTTGAAATCTGATTGAAGCACTTATTTTTAAAAATAAGCGCTCATTATTCGGATTAGTCGGGAGAGGACTTTGTGTCATATAACCCATTCCGAATAATGATACGACGTTATGGATAGCACTTGAAGACCGATGGTGAAGACCGAGTATTTGCAAGAATGATAGGATGACCTATCGATTATCTCTGCACTGAGTAGCTACGGTGTAGAGATTCCCTAAGTGATGGGAAGTCCGATCGGGATTGTGAATGCCCGGATTGCAAGGGCTTCTTCGGAATGCCTTCGGTTCTGTTCGAACCCGGAACAGACTTGTATGGATGTGTGTCTGATGTTACACTTTGAGATGTAAAGCTGGTTTCTATCAAATACATTTCTGTCTGCTGGCGGAGATTTATTCTCTTAGCTTAACACCCTTCTCTAAGACGTACGAGCTCAGAGGTTATGTAGTTGATGGTTACTAGTGATACATTCCCAATTTGGTAATGTGGCATACGAAGTGATGCTGTTCATTTGTTGATCAAAGCATGGCTTTGTGAAAAGGCGTAGCTTTGCGGAGGAGACCTCATCGAACCTCACAACCCGGTAATGGTCGAAACAGGAAAGATTCGGCAAGGTTTCAGGGGTAGCTCCCCTAGGGTATGTCCATTCCTTCTGGAAAAGGGTGGTGTCAGGTATGGAGCCCTGATATTTAACCTATGCGGTTACTGCAAATACTTCTATTTGTGGTTGTTGGTGTAGAGGATCCTCAGATAAAGGTCACAAACGACCGGGGGTGGCATATCTTAGGTTTTATTTCCCGAGAAGGGGCAACTGGCCTTGTGTTGGCAGAGAGCCGGGTAGGTTCTCGGGACGTCCCTCCAGAGGCGTACCCATGTGGCAGTAGGAAGTTCCTTAGCCTGACCATTTATTTGAAATCCAATAAAACAATACGCGACCTGTACAGTTTTTGGTGTATAACCTGCCATGGAATGTGGTGGTAACCTGCTATTGAACATGGTAGCTATAGTAGGCATACAATAATGGTTGTATGCTGGCTAAGATTAATATTATGCTTTCGAAATGTTTTCTGCACTACGCACTAATGATAATATTAAAAAAAAATTGTGCATTAAGCATGTTTGACTATCATAAGGAGAAATCTCCTCCAATTCTGCGTTTGCATTGTGTGTGTAGCGGGAGGCCTTATGGTAGTTTCATTTTCCAAAAAGCATAGCGGATTTCTTTTCTTTTCTTTTCTTTGTGAAAAAAAAATTGTTTTTGAGATCTCACACCAGTCCCACGACTGACCTGGAGCTTATTGTTCCCTTTCTAAACTCTAGGTGCCCATAATTTTCCACACGGGCAGCCTAGAGTCAGGTTATCGTTATTCTGGAGCGAAATCATAAAAGAGATGTTGTGGAGATCAGGAGCAAGTTGGATGGCGAAGCGTATCACTAGTATATGTTATATTTTTTTCCGTTATTTGTTGTTGTAACACTCTGATAATGTAATGTGATATAAGGTAATAACTGATATATTTCTTGGTTTTAAAGATATTTATTTATCTATTGTATGTTGTTCTGCTGCGAAATGTGAGATTCTGTTTATTGATAATGTTCTTCTTCTATCTTCTTCTTCTTTAAACCCTAAAGGTTCGGTTTTCTGGCATTCGACTGTGCGACATTCGATAAAGTGGACGTATTGTTGTCGACTTTCGGGCATCGAAAAATCGGGTTGTTACATTAAATAACATTGTTTTTGACTCATTTAAAAGTCAAGAAATTTTTGATAGATGATAAGTAAGAAAATAGGAAATCTTTTCCCAAGTTGTAAGTGAATTAACTTAGAATTACTCTATGATTAAAAAGGGATTTGTAATTAACCAATAGAATTTAGTGAAAAGAGGCTTAATAAATCCTGTGTACTCATATTTACTTGTTTTATCGATGATTGGATTTTGAAGGAACCAGGGTCAGCTTTGGGAGATTCCTATTCGAAAACCACTTCGAACTAATTTACGTGTTCGAAGAATGAAGTTGTTTGAAGATGGAGATACTGAGATGCATAATAACGAAGGACTACTTGTTGATTAATTGGGGATAAACTCCTTATTTACTTATTGTAGCAGTGGTCTCTTTATTATTAAAAATCTCAGAATTACAAGGACTTCTCGCCTAGTAATGGGCCAAGGTAACTACCTTCGGTTTCGTTCAGTCCCAGAACGAACTTGTATGGAAGAGTGTCTGACCTTGCATTCTAATCACATTGAGTGATCTCCATAAAATGTATATTAGTCGGTGGCGAAGAAGACAACTTCTCTTAGCTTAACACCCTTTCCCGAGACATACAAGCTCAATAAGTTATATATTTGTAGAGACCAGTCATGTGAATATGGAATGGTAATGTGGCATTCAAAGTAGATAGAGATGTGCTACGTGAAAAAGGTAATCGTTACCTCAAGCCTCATCAACCAGGAAATGACCGAAACATGGTTAGATGCGACAATGCTAGTCATTCCCATTAGGGTATGATCATCTCCTTCTAGATATATTTTTTTCTTGCTATAATGTTCGGGATGTAAATTAATGTGGTGTATGGAAATCGAGCGCTCAGATAAAGGTCGTTAACGACTAGGGGATGACATATTCGGTATTATCTAGTTATAGAGGTAAGCCGGTCTTGTGTTGCCAGAGGAGCTTTGTGATGGGTCCTGGGACATCCATCTAGGGTTGTACCCATCAGAAGGTAGCCCTTCACCTAGTCATTTATATGGAAATCCATTCTCCAATAAGAAGCCTTTAAGAATTTGATTGTAGAATCCACTTTGGGGATAATATGCTGGAATTTAATTAATGTAACAATTTCGGCTAAGATTAATTAGTTTATTTGCATATGTTTTTAAA
This sequence comes from Allium cepa, assembly GCA_030765085.1. Lineage (NCBI taxonomy): Eukaryota > Viridiplantae > Streptophyta > Magnoliopsida > Asparagales > Amaryllidaceae > Allium > Allium cepa. The sequence goes on from CM060932.1 coordinate 476,422,120, forward strand.
GAATGTCATTAGAAATAATATCAAATGTTTTAATATATAAGTATTTTAGTTATCATAAGGTAAAAACTCATCTGTGCTTATGTATGGGCGTGGTCTTATGAGATACTCTTTCTTTTCAAAGGATTTTATTCAAAAGCTGATACATTACACTATCATTTATTATTGAGTTTTCTAACGCTGGTTTATCAAGCCTAATCCGGGTATTTTCAATACTCGGGTTAGATCCGAGTTGTTTCAGGTTTAGTTGAAGTCGGTTGGAGTGTCCAAAGGAGTTGGAGATATTCATCTACTTATGGACGTATTCTATTATCCGTTGTTGTTTTTGATGTTTGTCAACATGTGTATGGACAAATGTTTATAACTATCCAAGCTGAATCTATGTAGACTCTGATATATATATTTTAAAAGTTTTTCGTTGCAAAGATATTGTTTAATATTATATGTTATTCCATTTGTGTGAGATTCTGTTCCGTCTTATTATCCTTTTTACCCTTCATTTTCCGTCTTTTCGTTCGATTTAAGTTCGACGTGTGTGGTTTATTGTCAACTTGAAGGGTATGAAAAAATGGGCCTTGATAAGTGGGGTCGGGCTTGGAGGCTTCCGAGAGCCATATGAGCTCTCAAGTATAATTCTAGAGGTATACTTTCGTTAAGGGGCGCACCCTCCTAGTCATTGTTGGAAATTTTTATTTCCTTATTTGATTCGAACCTTTGAATCTGTTTTCTTTAATTACAATGGGAAGAGTCAACTACTTTTTGCGGTATTCAATTATTGGTTTTGTCCATTCTATCGAGTTTGGATAGTTATCTTGTTTAGTCCATTCTATCGAGTTTGGACTGTTGTCTTTTTTTACCCATACTACCAAGTTAGGATTTTTATTCAGACTATTTCCACTCTTTCAAGTAAGAATGTTACACTAATTGTACCCATCATCTATGTTACTTATGTAGGAGAAAACCTGTTCCGCTTTAGCGGCATGGTCCCTCATATTATTGTTAAATACACTTCCTTTTATTTCAGGTTTTACTCATACCAGTCATTTTGTCTGACCCGAATTGTTTATTTTTCCCAAACTCTCGGATACTCAATTATATATGGGTAGTCCGAGAATAGCAGGTTTTCTTAAGAGCCCTTTGAAGATGGTGATCGCCCCGGTGGCTCCTTAGTTATCTAGTTACCATCGTATGATTATCTTGGTATATTTGGTGTCTGAAAAATGTAAAGTCGGAATGTATAACTGTAAATCTATTAGATGTAGTAATTTTTTATAACTTTGATAACCTCTTATAAGGAGTAAACTTTTGTACTACATCATTTTATATTATATGTAACCATTCTACAATGAAGTTGATCTATTCTCTTCTTTTCTATTCATTATTTTACCGTAAGACAACTTATCTTTTGGATGCTTGGGCAACGACAAATGAATACCGAGGATGTATTAAGTGTCATTCCGAAAGATTAGAAAGGTAGGTCATCACAGATGGTACCAGAGATTAGGTTTAGCGAACCCTTAATCCCTGGTGGGATTAACTCTCTAAGGATAGGATTAGTAATATCTTAGGATAAGTCTGAGAGTATAAGTATATATTGAGTGCATATTTGTTAGTATTATAAAATATTTTAATTGTATCATTTGATCCATTGAGTGGTATATGAATTCTGGTCGATGCATCAGATCACATTATCGATAGAGATTCCTAAACACTTGAACATATCTACCAATACAGTATTGTTTTAAAATGGTAAATGAATAATTTTACCAAGAAATATATTTTTTATATATAAGAGTGATTTTAAAAATTAATATTGTTGTATAGTTGAGTTGGTTATTTAGAAATGATAATATTTTATTGTTATCATTTAGGATTTGTTTAGTTATGCTCGTCCAATTTGAGCATTAACTATTGTTGAATAAGTATATAAGAAATTTCCTTAGTAAGGTATAGGTTAGATAAATAGGATTTAGGGAACTTCGAGAATGGACCCCTTGTGAATTAAGTTTCATAGTTTGACTATAAGGTGCTCGGCGAAAGGGTTAATTTAAAAGTCATCTTTTAATAATGTTAAGCTAAAATAAACTTTTAATAAAAAGTTTTTAATATAATTTTAATAGTAGGATAATACATTTAGAGGATAAATATATGAGAAAATTTAGTTATAATAAGGAAGAATTACTTAATATAGGTTAATCCACACCCATATTTACTATATCATATATGTGATGTTGTAAACTATTGTAGATTTCTTAGATGATAGTTAAATTTGTTTGATAAATTAATCTGGATATTCCATTTATAATGTTTAAGTTTCGTTATCGAATTTCCGTTATACCATCATTTATTTAATGTCATCTCCTAAACCCTTGTGTGTGTTTGAACTTGAGCTTGTGTTTTCCCAAAAGTAGATGTTTAAAATTAATTTATCTTTTAGATTAATGATATTTTAACTTAATTGATCATTTTAACTAATGATGTTTAAAATCAATTAAACTTTTTTGATTAATTAAATTTGGCTTTTAATTAATCATTTTAAGTAATGATATTCGAATTTAATTAATTACATTAATTGATGATATTTGAAAATTAATAATCATTTTAATTAATGATATTCAAAAGTAATTATTCATTTTAATTAATGATTATTTGAATTTAATAAATAATTTGATAAATAATATTTTAAGTTGGTTAATTGGTTTAATAAGTGAGTTTAAAATAAATTATTTGATTTAGTGAAAGTGTTTTGGAAGTAATTAACTATTTTACTAAAGATAACTGATTATCTATCTTTTAGGATAGTTAATATTGTTTTAGATTTATAAAAGAGATAATAAATGTGATTTATTATGTTTGAGGATATTAATGTTATTTTAAATTTAATAGAAGAATTTAAATTGGATTAATTTCTTTGGAAAATTTATATGGTTTTAAGGTGTTATACTAAAATTCCTTTCGACCAAGTCGAAAACTAGTTTGAGTCAGGAGATAAAGAAGAACAAAAGGAAAAGGTTCCAGCTAGACCTTTCAAAGGCATCGAAGGGATGCTATGGCCAAAGTCCAAAAGCTTCGGAACCTTTTGAAGGGGTAGAAAGGATGCTACAATCAAGGTCCAAAAGGTTCTCAACCTTTCGAAGGGGTCGAAGGGGTCGAAAGCACCCTTCCGTTGGAGTGACCACCTTTCGAAACAGATGATTCTATATGTATGAAAACCTTTCGAACGAGTCAAAGCAACTCCTTTCGAAGGCAAAGAAGGACAACTCTTCACATAAGCGCCAAACCTTTCGAAACCAAAGGCTCAAACCACTTGGAAGCATGTATTAGTCTGAACAACCCTTTCAAAAGCTAAACTAAGGCTTTCAAAGTGGTCTAAGCCATTGTTATCCATGGAGGTTCCACATCAAGTCACATGCAAGAGTTCAGAAGCAACTAACAGCATTGAAACCATCATCATTTCAACACCTTTGAAACCACTGACTAAAGCTATCGATAGAGTTGAAACCTCTTACAAAGAAATAAAGAGAATAAAGGCACAACCTTTCCTTTCGACAAAGACGGAAGCATACAAGAGACAATACGGCGGCCACCTTTCGACCAGTTTAAGAACATGTGTTCGAACGGTGCTGACTCACGTTTACAAATAAGACCCAAGGGGTTAGGTTTTGGGGATCTGAATTCAGTCATTCTAAACTTGTACTTTTTTAATTCCAAAAGTTGTAAAACCTTAATTTGTAAATTGAATTAGAGAAATTGAGAAATAAAATCTTCTTTGAGCCGAGAAATGGAAGTTTCTAATCTTCTTAATTACTTAATTGTTTCACAAGCATTTATCAGGGCTAACCTTGTGTTACAGGTTACAACCATATCGAAAGGTCTCTTCCAACTAGGTCGAAGTCATTATATTCTTAAGTAATACCAGCTGCAAAATTCAAGCCACCTTTCCTAAGACTTCTACTTTCGAGAAGGTCGACACCTTATACCCATTCATTTAGGCCTTAGTTTTCCTATCCAAACTTAAGACACTTGTGGATGTTGCTTTCGGCAGAGTCAAAACCCTTCTCCAATCCACTTTAACCTCAAGTTCTCAATCCAAACTCAAGATATTTAAGGCTATAGCTTTCGATAGGGTCGAAACCTCGGTCTCGGGTTCTTGACCAAAGCCCTAACCACCCAAGCCTTCGATAGGGTCGAAATCCACCAAAACAAAACTTAACCTCAGATTTCTCAAGTTATCCATTTGAGTTTCCCAAATCTTTCAAAGGGAGAGCTTTCAAAGGGAAAACCATACTATCTTTGCACGATCTAATAGCTGATAAGAAAATCAAATTAATTATTTTGACTGGATTGAAAGGTCCATTTAAACAAGTTTACATTATAGCAACCTGGTTGAAAAGATAACCAAAGTGAATATACACATTTTATTCTTCTCAAATTGCGTAAGAGAAACCAAAAGGGAATAACCTTGTCCTTAAACTCTACATTGGGGTGTTCACAAGTTTTCTTGTTAAGATTTTGGCGCTAGAAGGAGGGGTCGAACCTCCGATTTGGTTGAATACTCAACACAACTTACCTCTAACCTAACCTAACTCAATCTCAAGCTTATCTACTTTGTTCTAACATCATCACAGCTAAAAGAATTAAAAGATCCGAGCAAGGATCTTTCGAACCACATTTGATTGGATCCTCCCCAATAACCATTAGGGATTCCAATCAGTATGAAGAACAAAGGCTAAGATTAGAAGCTCAAGAATCATAAATAAGAAAAAAGTGAAATCATAGATCTAGAAAATGGAGATTGAACCCATTTCATTTTGGCCCCACTACTATTTTTGCTTTAGGAAAAAGGAAAAATGGAAGTGATAATGTATATAGTCAAATGAGGAAAACTACTCAACATTATTCTAAAGGCACAATCTTTGAAAAAGAGATAATGGCTGACTACAATGCCTTTGCATATAAATGGCGACAACTAGTACAAGAACACTTCCAACACAAGAACCCATAGGATTCCGAAAAGAAGAGCGATCGAAGAGTGTGAAGCTACAAGGCCAAGAAACAAGAAATCAAAGAGCCATCCTCAAGAAACTAGTTTCAAGTCAAGGCTTCCTAGAGAATGCAACCTAACAACATCCATAGAGAATGTCTACTTGTTAACCAAGGATGAGCTCAATTATTGGCCATCGAAGAAAAAAAAGCCAAAGCATGAAATGAATCTAAGCGGGTCCTATCGCCATTATCAAATGATGAATGGATATGAAACCACCATTGTAGAACCCCAGAAAGGATGATAGTCAACTTCTTCCAAAAAAGAAAGACCATCGAATTTGTAAAAAGATCATGAATGGATTAATAAAGAATTACTTTTCTAAGAAAGATCTACATGGTTGGGAGTGAAATACTCTTTGCATTTGGATACTACCTAAGATGATAAAATACTACCTAAGATGGTCGAAAGCCACTGTCTATGCCGAGTTGGCCAGGCAAAGCACCTCTTGGAGGAAGGGTTGAGTAAGCCTTTTATCGTGTCATGCTATGGCCAGGTTAAAGCACCAAATAAGACCTTGTCGTACCTCTGGTCAGGTCAAGGCACCTCCTGGAGGGTAGATGGATTAAGCCTTTATCTGCATCATGCTATGGCCAGGATAAAGCACCAAACAAGCCCATGTCCGCACCATGCTATAGCCAAGGCGGAGCGCCTCCTGGAGGGAGGACAGAATAAGCCCTTTATCCTTGCCATGCTATGGCCAGGTTAAAGCACCGAACAAGCCCTTGGTCGTGCCTCTGGCTAGGTCAATGCGCCTTCTGGAGGGAGAATGGGTAAGTCCTTGGTTCCATCCTCTAAGATAAGCTAACCAAGAGCACCAAACAACAATGGACTAAGATGTCCAAGCCCAAGAAGTGGCTCATCAAATAATGGACTAAGATGTCTAAGCATAAGAAGATGCTCATTAAATAATGGACTAAGATGTCCAAGCTTAAGAAGAGGCTCATCAAATTATGGACTAAGATGTCTAAGCCTGAGAAACGGCATATCTCCAACAGACCAGGTTGTCAAGGCCCAAGAAGAGGCACATCAGATTATGGACAAAGACATCTAAGCTTGAGAAGTAACCGATAAGATTAACAAAGCCTAAAGAGTTTGTGCATGTCAAAGAAGATCGAATCTAAGGAGTAAAGAAGGACTCCATCTATTAATACCTGAATCTGAGTTTCAGGACTTTCATTCCTAAATTTCAAATATTAGTGCCCGAATCTAGGTTTCGGGTCTCTCATTTCCAAATTCAATTTATTACTACCTGAATCTGGTTTTGAGACTATTACTTAAAAATGTCCTAATGTGGGCTTGAGATTTTATTGACCACTACCAATACCCGAATCAAGGTTTTGGATTTCTAAGTTTTCAAATTTCATTAATACCTAAGAATGGATCATTGGGTTTCTACTGCAAAATATTCAGATAATGATTTCTAGATTTTCTCTTATTTAGCTCCTTATTAACCAACTCCAGAGGAAGGTTCTCTAATATTTAATACCCCTACTTCAGGACAGGATTTCCCACCAATAGACTTCAGATATTCTAGCAAATGGTTAAAGTTAAATTCTTAATTATTTCTCATCATACCAAAGATGGGATTTATACATTTGATATAAACTACTTTTCATACGGTTAACATGATAAGTTGTCAATCCTCGTAAATGATATGCATAGACTTATATATCAGTTTCAAGATAACAATTGGAAATGTTGTCTGCTTCATATTTTTCAAGGGAATCAAAGCAGCAAAGAAGAACGAAAGATTCAGCGAAATAGAAAGTATAGTATGGGCTATCAAATAAGCATTTCAGAAATAACACTACAGGAAAGAATCATAAATCAGGTGATATTTACAAAATTTATATGATTTATATAACTTATGAAACTGTTTACAAATATACAAAATAGGTATATACATTTCATGAATACAAGTCTATCATAAATCTTGAGTGGCCTTATTCAGGTTCTCAATAATTGAAGGATCAACTATGTAATGAATTGCAATGTAGAGTACTTTTTTAAGTTTCTTTTCTAACTTCCTTATCTTATCTACATCGTTAATTGCATCGATATTAGTCCTCAGAGCACGATTGAAATCTCTATTTACACCCCTAAGGGTTTTATTTTCCATTTCTCGTTCCACAATGCGCGTCTAAAGGAAGTAACTACCACGTTCAAGTTTCTGAATTCTAGCGGCATACTCATTTATGCTTTGTGAATATTTCACACTTTGTTTTTCATCGATGTACTTAACCACTTCATATTTAACCTTCCTACACCATTGGCCCACTACCCTTTTGTCTAACCTAGGAGGAGGATTGGTCATAGTGGGGAATTTCTAAGCAGCAAGGGAAATCGACCTTGTGGATTTGGCAACAGAAGGAGTAGCGTGAGGAGCTGGTAAATCAACATTCAGAATGTTATCGCCCATAATATATTCCAACAACTCACATTGGGCTTGGTTGTCCTTTAATTTCAGCACCAAATCACTTACTTATTGGAGAAGTTCTGACAATTTATGGTCGAATAGATTGAAGGATTCGAGTTAATTTGTCGTTTCCGTGCGAAAATATTTTCATATTTACTTTTGTCAACTGCCTCTAAACTGGCAATTTGATCATTAAAATCGCTAACAATATTCCTCTGAAGTAATTATCTTTGTGCCATCTTACTACTTCAACATTGCCTTGAAAGCATGCGAGTAAGGTGTCTTCAAGGAGTTTGCTCCTTTCAAATTCTATTAGCAGCTTATCTCTAAGATTAGTAAAGCATGACGTTGAATCGAGTGAGAAAGGAGCTGTCGATAACTGTAAATCCTATTCAAATAGGAAAAGAAACAAAATGGAAAGACGCAATAAAACTAAAAGATACAATAGACAATTGTTTTAAATCTAAAGATGAGATATAGCGTCTCTAACTTTATTTAATGAATTGGATGAAAGAATGATTACAGAGTCAAATGGAATATTTAGTCCCTCTAGAGTAATCATCGGGGGACATTTGCTATAGTCCCACTCCCCAGTTAGAGGGCTATCACCGCCACAAATTAACTTAGTATGGAATGTCCTGATTTCCTTAAGTAGCTTATCTTCCTCATCACCAAGGAAATCAAAGAAAAGATGAGGGTGTTCCATATAAAGTTTTTGTAAGTATCAAAGAAAATAGTATCTTACTAATTTTGAAGACTTTAAAATTGATTGCTTTCAAGATAAAATCTTCTCATTTTAACTTATTGACTTAAATGGTCTCTAGAAACAAGTTGGCCCGATGAACAGTGTCTCTATAATAAAATAATGAAATAAAGCTAAGCATAAAAAAGCAAGACTAAATCAAATATTTACAAATCAATATATTATTACATGGTTACAATTATTAATTTGGTTCATACAAGATTGACTTAGTAAATAAGTCAGAGACAAATTTATCCTTGTAATACTTAAGTTTTTCCGGAGGTAGACCTTGGTGAATGGATCTGACTTGTGGTAAATTTCAATAAGCTCCAAAATGCGGGTCAGATCCGAATTCGTCCAAGTATCTTTTATGAAAGTACCAAAGTAGACCCCCGCTAAATTCAGCCAAATGTGAAAAGTAAACAATTAGGTGTAACAACCCGCATATTTATCGATTATATATTTAAATATTTTATTTAAATATTTCACCGTTCATCGGATTTTGGTCCGAAAAGCTACTTTGTGCAAACAGTCTAATTGAGACTCGAGACCACCCCCATTGAGTTCAAAATGACGTTTGCGACCTTTTTGAGTATAAGCTTCGATATGTTTGGAGAAAGTTGGATTTTGCCACTTTTTACTTAGGGCTTTGGTTTGGGCTGAGCCCAATAACCCCACTTATGTATTCAGTCCCAACCCCTCTCCTCTTCATTACTTCATAATTTCCTAATACATTCAAGCTTCATCAAAAATGGGGGAAGAGAAAAAGAATTAGGAAAACCTAAGCCCTAGTTTCCATTAGCAAATCCATCTTCTAGCTCCAAACTCAAGAGAACCCTTTGGTAAGCTTTCTCTTCATCTTCTCCAACTCATTCTCTCTTTGATTTCAGAAATTTCCTAAACCTAACTTTGGGAAATGTTTCTCTTTTTAGCTTAGATTCAAGCTTCTAGTGTTGAGATTGAAGTGTGGTTGATTTCCATTTGTTTTCAAGCTTCTTCTTCATTGATTTGGGTTCAAAGGTGAGATTTTTAATCTCACATCTATGCTTATAATTCTCTTCGATTGTTAGGTATGAATTCCTAACGCTTATTCATGTGCATTTGCTTTTGGTTTGGATTGATTATGTGAACATTCCAATTTTTAGTGTTTTGCGTTCAATTCTTTAAAAATCATAACTTTGATGTTTGAACATGTTTTTGGTGATGCATCGAGGAGCTTATAGGGCCGGGTAATCGATTGGCATAAACCCTTAGCGCCGTTGCTCGAGCGAATGCAATTTGGTCGAGATTGGATCTCATTAGGATGGGCTGGGAAGAGGCTGGCATCAGGTCCGGTCGACCGAGCTCTGCTGCCGGCCGACCGACCTGTTGCCAAGTGCATAAGCACTTCTTTGTTTATGGTCCGGTCGACCGACCTGTTTCCCGAACTATTTTTCAGAACAGGGTCCGGTCGACCGAGCTCTGTAGCCGGCCGACCGACCTGTTGCACTTTTGCCCACTTCGCCTAACTGTTTGAATTTCCAACTTTAATCGATTCGTGTTGTTTCCTATTTGTTGTTATCAATTATTATGACCTTGATGACTCTTTTTAGGGACTTTTGAATATCCATTTCGATGGATCCTTTATCGATTTCTTTGGATTTTATTCACTTCTTCTAATGTGAATTTTTATGATTGATTGTTTCTACAATCACTTCTATGATTTGTCACTTTAAAATATAAAGGTTTTCTATACTAGTAGTAAATATCAAAACTCTTTCTTAAAATGATTTCAATACTATTTTATTACAAAGCTCGTTTTCTAAAACCGATTTCCAATCTATTAGTATATACAAACCTTTACCTCACTCGTATGAGAAATCTAATTAAACGACTTAGTAAAACAAGTGGTATGAAACGCTTGCGTTTACTTCGTCGGTTAATTCTTGGACTTGTTCGATTGAAACTCTTGTGACAATTTTCTAGTGGAGATCTACAATTTGTTCGCAAATATTTAAGTTAAGCTAGTGGTTATGGGACATGATGCTAAACTCGTATATTTACTAGCTTATTGTAATTGACACTTTTTGATGATCAATGATGATCATTTTATAGTTTAGACTAGCAGTGTGCGATGTCTCTTTGTATACGTGGAGGACTGTACCTCATTTTATTGAGCTTCGTCTCATTTCTTTGTGGGCTAACGACCCATGCACTTTCAAAGTGTTTTGATTCATTGGATGTACCTTTTGTACTACATCAGTGTATTTGATTCATTGGACGTACCGTTTGTACTACATCAATGTCTTGGCCATTCTTTTCTTGTGATTTCTGGATTTCTAATTATTGATTTCTGGAATTTATGTTTCACCACCTTTTTCAGTTGGCATTGATATGTATGTCATTTTGTGGCTTGGTGAATTAGATAAAGAATATGACATTCTTTTGAAGCTATGAGATTCTTGAGATATTGTACGACTTTTGTGGATTTTCTAATGTATACTTATCGTAGTATGACATTTTTGGTTATTATACGTCTTTTTATTATATCTCTCCTTTTATCTCATTTTAATTGATAATTATAGCTAGACTGATCCGTTTATTATTTTCTTCTTAAATAATACTCGGGTCAGACTGAGATTTTACAGGTGCTTCCTCTTGACTTCCTATCTGGAACAATCGTTTGATTTTGGCTAACTACTCTAGATTAGTAGTTTAATTGTTGTATGCATTTGAGAAATAGACTCCTTGATGTATACATATTCTTTTGTCTTAGTACTTGTATCTATTCTTTTGTGATGTTGTGGATCTTATTTGACCACTACTCTGATATACACTTTTATGTGTAATATTCATATCTATTTCCGCCTTTGTGATATGAATTATCTGTGACTGATTTGTGTTATGTTTATTTCTATATTTGTTTCTGAAGACCTTTATAGCCACTTTGTAGTAGCTTTGAGTTTGTGTCGGTATGTCGGATTCCCTCTTAAGATGAAAAGTTATATTTTTATCTGGCATATCGGTACTCGCACAAAGCAATTATACAGATGGTCGCTCCTCAACAGCCTTATTCTCCATGCTAGTTAACAGCATTACACCGTAGTGTTCTTGGCTAGCGTGGGTATAGAGGTGGGGCGTCACATTAGGTGTCTACAACAGGCCTTATATAAGAAGTTAACTAAAACGTCCCTCTCTTCAATCAACATCTAAAAGAGGGTGATTAGTTCTCGATTTTCTTTTAGAAGACCATCATAACGGAGGCGTGCTCTCCATAATCATGGGGCAGCTTCTTGATGCTTAAAAGAAACTCATACTGCCACACTTCTATTGAAACTATGGTACTTATCAGAAAGAGCATTGTGCTTCATCAACTGCTTGTCTAACTCCCTATATAAGCTATTTATCTCCACTTTTTTCTTTCAAGCTTAGTTTTATAAGGTTGGACAGATTTCCTTCTACTCTAAATAAAAGATTTACACTATTATTACCTTCGAAGTAAAAGAAGTTTAAACAGAGAATATCATACCTGAGATATTGGGATTGATGCTTGGTAAGCTTGTTCATTTTCCTTTAGTGCTTCAACATCAGCAAAACCAGGATCTTCTTGAGGGGCAGAAGGTGCGGCAGATTTAGCCGGGACCACCTTGTAAGGAGATGGATCTTTTTTAGAAGTTCTAGTATTATCATCTCCATCTTTGTCAGAAGTCTCAGTGCGGCCCCCTCTGCCGCCACCTGAACTTTGACTACCATTGTTGTTGTTATCGTTATCATCATCATTATCATCGTCGTTGTCATCATCATCATCCCCCTCTTCTTCGGCAACATTATCTTTGTACCCTTCATCTTCTGAGTTAGATGCGACTTCAAAAGATGGGACTTTAAAAGAGAGAATCTCGGAGGCATCAATTTCCTTCTTTTTTGCAACCTCAATTCCTTGCTTCATCAGATTGATTTTGCCCATAACCCTGTCAGTATAGTTATTGTCAAGTGCAGGAAAGCTTAGCTCAGGGCATTTGTCAATATTGTCAACGTAAGCGAGCATCAGAGCCTCCTCAAAAGAGTTCATCATAATTTCATCAAGGGTAGTGTCAAGAAACTAAGATACTCGTTGTTTGGCATTTGAGATTGTATGGACTGCTAGTTTCAGGGTAGCCCTATTCTATTCCAACTTCTCCTTTAAAATGGCATTCTTAGCTGCAATTCGAGCCTTCTCCTCATTGGATTTTTATAGTTATTTGCATTACCAAATTTTCATCAATGAGGAGTTGGCGGGCCTACCTTTCTTCCAAGATAGAAGATTTCAACTAGGTGAGAGAAGTTCCCAATCACTCCAGTTCTGAGGTTGCTTCATCTTTTTCCATGGATAAGGAAGAGACATGATTCTTTAAGGCAGAAATTTCCTCCTAAAGCTTGGAGGATTCAGCAGAAGACTGAGATGCATACTCTTACAGAGATAACCAGCTTTTGGAGGTATGAAAGAGAAAACACAGCATAAGACAGAGAACAGTAATGATAAAGACAAGTGAAGAGAAAGTTACTAAGAGTTTTTGTTCTATCAAGGAACGATAGTGACTCTCCAAGTTAAAAATAGAGGTTGGCAAGCGGATAGAAGCAAAGAACATAGAGCTAAGGAAAGACTGAACTATCTCTTCAAAATTAATGGAGGAAGAAGAAGATGTTGGCCTTGAAGGAATGCGCTTTTGAATAGGGGTCATCTCCAAAGATTTTTGCATCTGCTCGAGTGCAGTTGAAGGGCTTGAAATAGTGATGCAAGAGAGGGGATCGATTACAGTAGGTATCTGCTTGGATTTATCTTGAGGAGCTTCAATAATCGGAGTCTCCGATGCTTTATGAAGGGATAAAGATTCCTCTTCTTCTAAATCAGGAACATTAACTACTATAGCAATCTTAAGGGGTGGCTCCACCGCAGTTGATTTCTCCAACTTTCTCTTAACAGCCATCTTAGTCCTAGCAAGAGATTGAGCAAAGGATGGCGCCCTTGAAGTCTCATGAGGAGGAGTTGAATCACTAATAGGATTTACACCAGAGGAGCAACCGAGGAGAGTTCAAACAAATCATAAGTTAGCAGGGTAATTTGGAAAATAACGCAGAAATAGAAGACAAATGTCTTGTCTATAACTTACTGGAATGGTCAGAGAAAATGGGTGACATAGGAGAGAAATATGCAGGGTCTCCCAAGGAAAGGAAGCATTTACTTTTTTATGTATGTTGGACTAAAGGAGATTTACCCAGAACCCTTTGAATGGATGGGAGAGAGAATGCTTCTTCAAGTTGGTAGGATTCAACAACTTTAATCGGTTTTCGATCTTCTTAGAAGCTGCCACTAGAGACTCCATCGTTCTCTTGTCATCCTCATTAAGTTCTTTGGAGGAGCACCTGACATAAGGCAAAAATTAGACAAGAAAAGCCACATATAGTAGGAAAATAATGGTAATCTGCACTTATGGGGAGTAAAGAAAGTCCCACTGATATTTTAGAAGCATTTGATGAAGAAGAACCGATTCTCCTAGTTTCTAAACTTGTTAACTCCCTCTGAAATTAGCTTCTTCTGAGGGTTCGCCCAAAATATTTCGCTGTTCAGATTGCTGAGTTTGACCAGTCGGCCCAAGTAGTTCAATACTTCGACATTTAAAGAGGGGATGCCAGACTCTAATACCACAGTGCTAAACACAGAAGGTAAGTGTATACATTTGGGGACAGTTTGTAACGACCCGTAAAATTCGATGATTAAAATGAGTTAAATTAATAAGATTTCAGTTAAATTTAGAAGGAAATAAAAATCTTATAATTTATAAAGGAACGTAAGTTATTTATAGGGCAGTAGTTGATGAATAAAAAAGTTTGAAACCATGTAAAGAAATTTATGGAGAACATTTAATAGTAATTTATGAATATATTAGGCAATTGAAAATTTATGGATTTGTTAAAGAATGCAAAGTTATAATTGAGTGTAAATAGGAATATTTGGTAATTATTTAAAATAAGAAATATGTGATTTCATGAGATATTAAATTTGGTATTTTATAAATGTTACATTTATGGGAATGTGATACAACGTTAGAAATTAGTTGTAGCAATTGCAATTAAAATTAATAATTTAGAATAAAATTGCAATTAATTGAAAATAATGAAAATTGTCTTACTTGGTTATAAGTTTAATATAAGCAACAAATGGAAATGTTGAATTAGTGAATCATTAATAAAACTTTTAACTAGAATGGAATTCAAATTAATATAATAATGGAAAGTGTAATTGTTGCACTTGAGTAAGTTTTAAAAATAAAAGTGATTAAAGGTTACTATTAAATGACAATTAATGAATGTATTAAATTTGCAAAGGTCAAAATTGATTGCATTAAATAAATTGGAAATTTAATTTCATTAAAGGTAATTAAATATTATCTTAATGTAAAATTTAGATAATTTTTGAAATTAATGCTAACAGCATTCAGATTATGACAATTGGTGAAATATTTGGCTTGTAAGCATATATTATAAGTTGCCTATTTAATTAGTTGATGGAATTTGAATTTGAAATAAATGTTAATAAAATAAATAAAAGTTACATTAATGTGAGAAGTAATACAATGTTTAGAAGTTGTAAACTAGAGTGTATTCGGAAATAAAGATTCATTAATGTAAAACTTAATTAGTGGATAAATTGAAATGAATGGTAAATAAATTTTTATTTTAAATTGCGGATTGAAATGATAAATATCTGTATCACTTGACAATAGGATAGCAAATTATATACTAGCACCGCGGTATATGTATATAAAATTATTTTGAAACGATTTTCTATGGTTTTGGAAAGAAATATACGGTTTACTAAATATTAATTTTTGATGTTATACAAATATTATTTTATATATATATAGTTAAATTCTTGAATTTAAGTTATGTATAAAATTGATTAATAAAATTGAGTTTATAATGGAGTTTGATTATTTTACATTCTATGTTTCAGTACCTATTTAAGATATTGTATATATAGAGTTTTTAATTGACCTAAATGAAATTTAAGTTGGAAGATAAATATGAAATTGGTTAAATTGAATTATTTAAGAATTGTACTTGAATAAATTTTATTTGGAATTTAAATAAAAATGGAGATTTTGAAGAGTATGATTTTATAACTTGAATTGGTTTAAAGTGATTTAAATGAATATAAAGTTGAGATAAATGAATATATCAAGTTAAATAAATTGAAAGAATATACAGTTGTTTGAAGTTAAAAGTTTTACATGAACTATATTGGGTCTATTAAGTAAACATTTCAAATCTATATAATAGTAATTAAATTTGATATATGAAATTATCAAAGAATTAATTTTAAAATGGTGGAATATTTAAAGCTTTGAGTTATATGGAAATATAAAATGGTTAAATTGGTGTTTTAAATCGTAATTTGGAGATTTACTTGTGGAATTAAAAGAAGCTATTTTATTTTATAAGGTAATTTAATAGTTAACCATTTAAGAGGTGGAAGTTTGTTTCAAAGTTATGATTTTCAAGGTATTATAATTTGGAAGTATTATATTCAAGAGTTTTGATTTCTAAATGTTATACTTTGAAAGCACTACGATTTTCGGAAAGTGTATATTTGAAATTAAAATGATATTATATTGATTTTGGTCTAAATGATATCAAATTTGATTTGGGTTTTAAACAAAAATGATATCATATTTATATAGTTTTGAAATGGATATTATATTCTGGTTTTAAAGTATAAACTATTTTGAAAGGACCGCGGTGTTATAATAACGATTGATTGTTGAAGAGACCGGGATCAGAAGTTGTCATACTCTCTGCCAACTTCGAAAACCACTTTAACAACCGTGTACGCGGTCGAGATTCCAGAATGAAGTAGGATGGTGGCGGCGTTTCCTTTGAGGTAAATACGTGGACCCAACTCCCGTGAGTTGGCATAAGGTAGCTAAAACAAAAGCAATTGACGGGTTAATTGAGGTAGCATCTTTGATCGGATGCATCCCTTCGATATTATACTTTGACCTTTGGATTGATTCAGTGGCCACTTTTGATTTCTTTGATTTGGGGGTGTTGTTTGAGGTGGGCGGTAGTAGCAGCTACGCGTTACCACCGTCCCGAAAGCGTAATTGGTATATCTACCCTGGCATTGCCTAGTTGTGTCGTGTCACCTACCATAGCGCGCCTTGTAAGAGTTTGGTTTTCTCCCGTAGCCCGTGGAGTATTTAGGGTAGTCTCCCGATCTGGAGATGCGCTGATACTGGATGGACTACTGGGACTATTATTGTGTTAAGGGGAATATTGGGTCACTCCTTAATGCTATTTAAAAATAAGTTTATTTTAAAATTAGACACTATTATAATAGCGGAATATACTACATAGTAAATAGTTTAACGGATCCTTAGAAGATTTGAATCCCGAGCATTTCTTAAGTTAATGCACTCATATTTATTGCTGATTTAATTTACATAAGATCATTTAGTTCTGACTCGAGTGTTTTTTCTTTTCAATTCGCTCAGGTCAGCCTGAGTATTTCAGGATTCGAAGACTCTAGCTCTGGAGGACGAAGACGAAGATTTTATTTCTATTGCCTATTATATTATTCCAGTACACTATTATATTCTGCTGCACTATTGATATTCTTTGGTATGTATAACTCTGATATATATTGTAAGTATAATTAAATATTTTGAAAAACAGCTTCATGAACTGTATATTTGATTATTCTATTTTATCCTTCCGCTATGAGATTCTATTTTGTGTTTTTCTTTCCCTGCTTTTTTTATTTACCCCATAACAATCCGCTTTTTTTATGGTTTGAATTGGCACGTGTGTCGATTTAAGGCGTACGGAAAAGCAGGATGTTACATCTGGTATCAGAGCTTTGGTTTAGCGATAAACCTTAGCTTTGTGGGGTCTGACTCTTTATTAATAGGGTAGTAATACCCTATAGGAGTCGTTGAGCATATATATATATGAGAAAGCGTATTTGTTAGTGTTATAAAAAGGTTTTAATATTGTGTTAATCGGTTCCGTTTTGTATTTATAAATTCTGGTTAGTGCATGGGACGTTGTGACATAAATAGGGATTTCTAAACACTTAATAGGACAGACCGACATAATATTTCTTTCTAATATAGGCAAATGAAATAATTTTGCCTATTATATTTTCTATATATAAAATAAATTTTTAAATAATATATATATATATATATATATATTTGGTTGCAATATATTGGTTGTTAAGTAATAAATTTATAATTAATAGTCGAAGTAATATTGAAAGTAAGATAAATGAAATTGGAAACTTAAAGCTTTAGTTCAGGGATTTTTGAAAATTTCTTTCGAATAATTTTGGAATATAATAGTATTGTTTATAAGTATTTTCCGATATAAATATTTCAATATAAATTGAAATAATTGCTTTAAAAGGGAATTTCGAAAAGAAAATTTTCTGTACTACCCTCTTTGTCGCTGGAAAATAATTTCGGTGATGAGTGCACGCATCATCGACATTCATTTTCGAGTTTCGAAGTGGGAAGACCATTGTAGTAGTTTTACTGCAGATTCATTTTTTATAAACAAATGTAAATCTTGAATTGTTTTAAATATAATTGGATATAAATTATAAGTATACATTTATCTATTATTTTAAAATGATTTAAAATTAACTCGGTATTTAGTTCTTAAGTTTCCATTAATTAATAATTTCAATAATTATAATGAAATTTAATGTAACAAATTTATAATTAGAACCTTTATTAAAATAAGAAGTTTAATGCTGAGTTATGAATAAAATTAAAAGAAATTTGGAAAGTGTAACCTATAAGACAAAAGATATTATTGTCGAACATTAAATTAATTAAAGGTAATGAGAAAAACTTGTATAATTTTTCAATTACATTCTTTAAAAGCATATACGTAACTTACCAAATAATTAAAAGTTGAAATTTTTAATAAGAAACGTAATGGAAAATTTGTACAAGAAAAATGTATATAATGAAAGGGTTCAGTGAATCACCTTAATAAAAAAAGAATTTGATGTTGTAGTGGTATTAAACTTAAGTATAAGTGAAAATGCTACTAATTAAATAAAATGGAAAGTAGGTATTGTAAGTAAGTAATCATAAACCTAAGTAAATAGGCAGAAGTTACTTAAGTTAATAAATTTATCTGCTAAGAAATTTGATTTAATATGAATAAGTAATAAATGAAAATTGAAATAACATTGAACAAATGTGAATAGTGTATTAACTAATGAAATAATTTAATTAGGGGTGATTGAATGAATTATTATGCAAATAAATTGAATTAAACTTGAATCCTATAAATAAATGAAGAAGAATAGTTGTAAGAAATAATGTAAAAATTAACAAGATAAACCATTGTATGAAAAAAAATCAAACAACAAATGTATGAATGGAATTAATAAGGATCAACTAAATCTGTTGTTTGAAATTGTGGTTGTTTGTTTTGGTTTATGGTTGTCTGGGTAAGGATACTTTAAATTTGTTTGGATGGATGAATAATCTATTTAGTTTCACTTAAGACTGTGAGGGAAGGGTACATGTAGTATTTTATTTTTCATCTCGTACAATTTAAAGTTTTTTACCCGAATAACTATTTGTTTTGTTTGATATGAATGAATGATTGATGTGTGTTGATTTCTATGTGATGGTTGTATACCTGGGTGCAAGTAATTGTTGTATGTATTGTTTTTTGGTGGTTGAAAACAATGGTAAATATTTCATTTTATATAATTGTTAACTTTTTGGATTATATAAATGAAATGCAGGTTATAAAAGCAACTGCTACTGGTTTTGGTTCCATAAAATTTAGCGTAAATTGCCCAACTAATAGGTACGTTTTCGGATTACGGTTTATAATGTTATTATATTGTTTCCCGGGTTGGGATATATATTATTTTGATAAATATATGTTGTATATTGTATATTTGATATTATATTTTCTCCCGAGCCTCCCCGTACAAAGGAGACTCTGCCGAAATTTTCCGTAAATTTTCGACTTAGAAATTTTTTGAAAATATTTTCCAAACATTATTGATTTAAGTATAAAGGATATAATGATGGTAAATTTGTATATTTTATTTAAAGTAACTAATTTTGTAAATTTAATTGTTTATAAAATTGATATTTTAAATAAGATATATTGATTTCTTGATTCTTCTTTTCCCTTCTTTTTCCTTTTCGGGGAAGAAAAGTTTTGAGTGGGGGAGAGTGTAACGACCCGTAAAATTCGATGATTAAAATGAGTTAAATTAATAAGATTTTAGTTAAATTTAGAAGGAAATACAAATCTTATAATTTATATTGGAACGTAAGTTATTTATAGGGCAGTAATTGATGAATAAAAAAGTTTGAAACCAAGTAAAGAAATTTATGTAGAACATTTAATAGTAATTTATGAATATATTAGGCAATTTAAAATTTATGGATTTGTTAAAAAATGCAAAGTTATAATTGAGTGTAAATAAGAATATTTGGTAATTATTTAAAATAAGAAATACGTGATTTCATGAGATATTAAATTGGGTATTTTATAAATGTTACATTTATGGGAATGTGATACAATGTTAGAAATTAGTTGTAGCAATTGTAATTAAAATTAAAAATTTAGAATAAAATTGCAATTAATTGAAAATAATGAAAATTGTCTTACTTGGTTATAAGTTTAATATAAGCAACAAATGGAAATGTTGAATTAGTGAATCATTAATAAAAAATTTAAGTAGAATGGAATTCAAATTAATATAATAATGGAAAGTGTAATTGTTGCACTTGAGTAAATTTTAAAAATAAAAGTGATTAAAGGTTACTTAAACGATAATTAATGAATGTATTAAATATGTAAAGGTCAAAATTGATTGCATTAAATAAATTGGAAATTTAATTTCATTAAAGGTAATTAAATATTATCTTGATGTAAAATTTAGATAATTTTTGAAATTAATGCTAACTTCATTCAGATTATGACAATTGGTGAAATATTTGGCTTGTAAGCATATATTATAAGTTACCTGTTTAATTAGTTGATGGAATTTGAATTTGAAATAAATGTTAACAAAATAAATAAAAGTTACATTAATGTTAGAAGTAATACAATGTTTAGAAGTTGTAAACTAGAGTGTATTTGGAAATAAAGATTCATTAATGTAAAACTTAATAAATGGATAAATTGAAATGAAAGGTCAGGTGAGATATTGGAATTTGTTGCAATTGGTTATGAGATTTGAATTGTAAGAAATGAATGTAAATACTAAATTGATAATGAAATAATAATAATATAGTAATGAAATTAAATAATAGTAAAAGTATTTAAAAACTGTAACGGAGACTACATAATAGGGAACGCATGAGTGTAATTAAAGGCATGGTAGTACTTGTTATAATTTACCTGTTTATTTGGTTTAATGATAAAATTGGAAATCAATTAAAGTTTACTGAACCTTAATGTTATATTTATGAGAGTTAATGCAATAACTAATTAGTGCAAATAAATTTATGGAACCAATGGTAAGATCTTAACTAATTGTAATTAATAAGTTGAAATAATGACTATTGGTTGAATAAAGGGATGGAATAAAGTTTTATCAATATATTGTAATTTAATACACGATAATAGGATAAATTGCAATTCAATGAAAAGTAAATACTTAGAAGATTGTATAAATGGAAATTTAGATAAAATTTAAGAATATAAATATAAACAATCGTAAACCAATGTAAATTGCATCCGTTTGATAACGATAAATTAAATAGTAGAATGAAAGGTGAATTTAATAGAATTAGTGGAAATTAAATTTATAATTTAATGAAATTGAGGTTAATACTGAAATTTATAAATTATTCACCTCTAAATTGACAATTAAATTTGTTTAAATCATTGTCAATGATTAAGAAGTAAAAAATGTTGAAATTTGTCAATTATCGAAATAATATTTAAATTTTGATTTAATTATTAATTTATTCAATTAATGGGAAAATAGCCATTTTGGCCACTGACTCGGATTTCGACGAAACTAGTTTCATCGGATCCGTAACGGTGAATTATTGTAGGATTTCAAGTTTCGTAACGATCGGACTTGTCGTTTGATCGTACGGACTCGAAATGCATTGAAATAAATGAAATTGAAATCAATTTGAAAAATATTGATTTTAGCATAACTTCTTCATACGATACAAATTTGAACCTGAAACCTTTTCCATTGCGTTTAAAATATTTTAAAACACCTATTTTGATATATAGGTTTACCCAATTTCGTTCCAGGGTCAGAACGGGCTTTTTGGGCCACTTTGTCGTTAGCGCGTATTCAACCCGATCCATTTATTCTATTTCAACCTTCTCTATAAATATCCTGCTATAAACCCTAGCCTCCCTAATTCTTATTTGTCTGTACATAAATTCATTCTATTCCTCCTGTTTCCCAATGGCAGACAAAATTCTATATTTCCAGATCCAATTGCAAATCAAATCCAAAGCATAAAATTCAAAGTCCTCAGAAAAATTCAGAAAAATATATGTTGAAGCTCTCGAAGTGTGTAATCTTCTGGTGAAATTCGTTTTTCGTTTTGGATTGTCGTTTGACCGGTAAAAATCGAAGAAGTCTCAACCGTTCATCATGTCGAAATCAAACTCGACGGATCGACGAACCGTTTCTGGGTTTTGTAGAGGGGACTGAGGGGAGTCGATCTATGTGGTTTGTGGGTCGAGTCGACGGTTAGATCGAGGTGGATTTTCAAATTAGGGTTTCGACATAAGGTTGATGACTGCGTGATTTTCGAGCGTGGGGTCGATCGCAGCGGCCATGGGGGGTTCCGGGGGGTGCGGCGGTGTGGTCTGTTGTGGCCAGAGGTAAAGGGCGTGGCGGCGATTTTGTTTGGAAGGTGGCGGCTGCGTTTTTGTTCGAACGCGTATTTTAGGGTTTGAGCAGGTGTTTCGTGTGTTGCTGCTGGGAGAAAGATAGTGCATGCGTGACTTGGCAAATAATTTTGGGGGTGAGAATGAGTTCACTTTTTATTTTATTTTTTTAAATTAAAATTTAATCACAATAATCATTATAACTTCCACATACGATATCCGTTTTACGAGCGATTTTTTTTGCTAGAGCCTTATTGAAATTCTGGACTTGATGACGCTGGTTTGGACGAATTCTGAGACGGTCAAATTTTTGGGTTTAAATTGGATTTAAATTCAATTTAAATCCATAAGGTGGGTGTTTTAACCCACTCACAACTTCTAAAATTTCTTATGTTTGTTAAATTGACATATGATGTGATTTAAAATTTATTTATGGTTTTTTGGCATATTTTTAATCATTATCTTAGTTAATTTCATTCATTTAAATTAAATTACTATTTAATTTATTCATTGCATTTAAACTGCCAGTTAAATTTGTTAACTAATTATTCATTGCATATAAACCGCCAGTTAAACAGTTATCTAATTTATTATTGAATTAAACTGCTATTTAGTACCTGTTGTTTATTTTCCGTTAGATATTGATGCTATTGATTTAATTGGATGATGATTGTGATAAATGGTTGATGGTTGATATTAGATGGATGAATGTTGTATTTCATATTGTTATAAACTGTAAGTTATTATGCATTTTCATTTCATTCGGGATGGCGGTTTGAAATGATATACAACCGCATTTTTATTTTAAATTGCGGATTGAAATGATAAATATCCGTATCACTTGACCATAGGATAGAAAATTATATACAGGCACCGCGGTACATATATATATAAAATTATTTTGAAATGATTTTCTATGGTTTTGGAAAGAAATATACGGTTTAATAAATATTAATTTTTGATGTTATATAAATATTATTTTTTATATATATAGTTAAATTCTTGAATTTAACCTATGTATAAAATTAATTAATAAAAATGAGTTAATAATGGAGTTTGATTGTTTTATATTATATGGTTTAGTACCTATTTAAGATATTGTATATATAGAGTTTTTAATTGACTTAAATGAAATTTAAGTTGGAAGATAAATATGAAATTGGTTAAATTGAATTATTTAAGAATTGTACTTGAATAAATTTGATTTGGAATTTAAATAAAAATGAAGATTTTGAAGAGTATGATTTTATAACTTGATTTGGTTTAAAGTGATTTAAATGAATATAAAGTTGATATAAATGAATATATCAAGTTAAATAAATTGAAATAATATACAGTTATTTGAAGTTAAAAGTTTTACTTGAACTATATTGGGTTTATTAAGTAAACATTTCAAATCTATATAATGGTAATTAAATTTGATATATGAAATTATCAAAGAATTAATTTTGAAATGGTGGAATATTTAAAGCTTTGAGTTATATGGAAATATAAAATGGTTAAATTGGAGTTTTAAATCGGAATTTGGAGATTTATTTGTGAAATTAAAAGAAGCTATTTTATTTTATAAGGTAATTTAATAGTTAACCATTTAAGAGGTGGAAGTTTGTTTCAAAGTTATGATTTTCAAGGTATTATAATTTGGAGGTATTATATTCAAGAGTTTTGATTTCTAAATGTTATACTTTGAAAGCACTATGATTTTTGGAAAGGGTATATTTGAAATTAAAATGATATTATATTGATTTTGGTCTAAATGATACCAAATTTGATTTAGGTTTTAAATGAAAATGATATCATATTTATATAGTTTTGAAATGGATATTATATTCTGGTTTTAAAGTATAAACTATTTTGAAAGGACCGCGGTGTTATAATAACGATTGGTTGTTGAAGAGACCGGGATCGGAAGTTGTCATACTCTCTGCCAACTCCGAAAACCACTTTAACAACCATGTACGCGGTGGAGATTCCAAAATGAAGTAGAATGGTGGCGGCGTTTCCATTGAGGTAAATACGTGGACCCAACTCCCGTGAGTTGGCATAAGGTGGCTAAAACAGGAGCGATTGACGGGTTAATTGAGGTAGAACCTTTGATTGGACGCATTCCTTCGATATTATACTTTGACCTTTGGATTGATTCGGTGGCCACTTTTGATTTCTTTGATTTGGGGGTGTTGTTCGAGGTGGGCGGTAGTAGCAGCTACACGTTACCGTGACCCGGAAGCGTAATTGGTATATCTACCCTGGCATTTCCTAGTTGTGCCGTGTCACCTACCATAGCGCGCCTTGTACGGTTTGGTTTTCTCCCGTAGCCCGTGGAGTATTTAGGGTAGTCTCCCGATCTGGAGATGCACTGATACTGGATGGACTACTGGGACTATTATTGTGTTAAGGGGCATATTGGGTGACTCCTTAATGCTATTTAAAAGTAAGTTTATTTTAAAATTAGACACTATTATAATAGGGAAATATACTACATAGTAAATAGTTTAACGGATCCTTAGGAGATGTGAATCCCGAGCATCTCTTAAGTTACTGCACTCATATTTATTGTTGATTTAAATTACATAAGATCTTTTAGTTCTGACTCGAGTGTTTTGTCTTTTCAATTCGCTCGGGTCAGCCTGAGTATTTCAAGATTCGAAGACTCTAGCTCTGGAGGACGAAGACGAAGATTTTATTTCTATTACCTATTATATTATTCTACTACACTATTGTATTCAGTTGCACTATTGATATTATTTGGTATGTATAACTCTGATATATATTGTAAGTATAATTAAATATTTTGAAAAACAGCTTCATGAACTTATATTTGATTATTATATTTTATCCTTCCGCTGTGAGATTCTATTTTGTGTTTTTCTTTCCCTGTTTTTTTATTTACCCCATAACAATTCGCTTGTTTATGGTTTGAATTGGAACGTGTGTCGATTTAAGGCGTACGGAAAGGCGGGATGTTACACAGTTGGATTGGAGTGATTCCAAGATAAGAAAGGAACTTAGATAGGAACTCCGGCATAGGGAGAAAACCTCCGTGCCATATGTGAATGGCAGTTTAAGCATAGAACCCTTCGGGAGGGTTGTTGATGGTGTCAGTTTCCATAGGTGGAATAACTTCCACACCGGTAATTCCATAGTCATTGTGAATGGCATCTACTTCATCTTGTGTAGATATCAGAGAATACTTTAAAGTGGCTTCAACTTTCTTTGGAGAGCTTATGGTTCTGCCAGCTGAAAATATTTCAATTAAAGTTTTCAGTTTGTTGTGAACCTAAGATTCTTTCAAGAATTGGTAAAAACCTATTATAGCAACTTAAATATAAAACCAAATGAGAAAACTCCAAATTCTTAAGAAAACATTAAAGTTAAAAATCAAAGATATAGAGCTTTCGACAGAGTTGGAAGGGAAGGAAAATTAATATTTAACAAACACCTCTCGACAATGTCAAAAGCCTAAATATAGACATCCACTGAGCTTTCGACAAGGTTGAAAGGAAGGATTGAAGTATAGACCAATTGGCACTTTTCAACAATGCCTAAAGCTCAATAGAAACCATGTTATTAAGAGGGAATAATTAAAACCAACTTAAAATTTATGTACTTTTACATATTACTAATATTCAATAGACAAGGTCATAAGACCCTTCAACACTGCCGAAACCCATGGTTTAAGTTTTCAAGGGGAAATATGAATGCCGTCGAAACCTTATATACCTAGTGAGTCAAAAGGTCCTATGTTAAAATCATATGAACTTGGAACATTTCGACGGTGCTGGAGAAGGCTGATTATTGAAGGTTTCGACTCATTAAGTTACAGAAGGTTTCGATAGGGTTGAAAGGACATCATGGTTTGAAAAGCATAATAAAAGGAAATAAAATTCAATTAGCACAAAAAATTTCAACTAAGTCGAAACGTTTTGCTTTCGAGAGGGGTGACTACATGCTGCTTCACTATATAACCTTCGACAAGGTCAGTCAATTAGCGCTACAATTCCTTTTGACCCCATCAAAAGAGGCTAAGAAAGAAAAATAATAGTTGCCACCTTAATACCTTTCAAAGAGGTAGAAAGGTAAATTTGTGGCACCAATTTTTAATCCGCACAAGTCAATGTGTCCAGGTAAAGAAAACAGGAAATCCTTTCTTCCCCAAACCCGATACCAAACCCAAGAATTCCAAAATTTAAGAAACAAATGAATCAAAACCATAAAACCAAAAAAATTAAACATGGATTAACTACTAAAACCGAGAAATCTTTGAAATGAAAGTATAGATTTTCTAAAAACGCCATAATCGTTGAAACCGGGATCGAGAAAAGTTGGAATGAAAAATTAACAGAAAAATGAATAATAATAAATTGAATCAAACAATGAAGTCGAAATAAAGAGAACTTCTAGATAGGTTAAAACTCAAACAATTCTCAATTAATTAAATCGAAAATTGAAATTTCAACTATGACATCTGAGAAATTAAAATCCTCAATGAAATATAAAAAAAGAAAGAGAAAGAGATTTGTTGAGCAAAATGGTATTTACTTACGTTGGATTTGATTTCTTATCTAATTGAGGAAAAGGTGATTTGGAGAATTTTTAAAATCCCTTTACTTTCTCTTGAAGTTGATTTAATTGCAGATAAGTGAAGAGGAAGAAGAAGAGAATGTACTTTATAAGAAAAGTTAGAAAAGACGGCAAGCCATTAGATCAGATTCAAATAAGCGATCTAGATTCAAGAGGGAATACCAAAAGGCGGGAAGATTCTAGATTTTGACATAGTTGACTTGGAAATCAAGGGCATCCCTTCACAAGGGGGCAAATGTTACTACTAAATTTCCTTTCGATCTAGTCGAAACAAGTTTGAGTAAGGAGATAAAGAAGAAAAAGAGGAAAAGGCTCCAGCTAGACCTTTCGAAGTAATCGAAGGGATGCGACAGCCAAATTCCAAAAGCTTAAGAACCTTTTGAAGATATTGAAAGGATGCTACAGTCATGGTCCAGAAAATTCTCAACCTTTCATAGGGGTTGAAGGGGTCTAAAGCACCCTTCCGCTTCAGTGACCACCTTTTGAACCAGATAATTCTATATGCATGAAAACCTTTTGAATAAGTCAAAAAACTCGTTTCGATTGAAAAGAAGGACAACTCTTCACATAAGCACCAAACCTGTCGAAACCAAAGGTTTCGCCTTCACTCAAACCACTTGGAAGCATGTATTACCCTGAACAACCCTTTCGAAAGCTAAACTAAGCCTTTCGAACTCGTCAAAGCCATTGTTATCTAGGGAGGTTCCGCATCAAGTCACAGACAAGGGTTTAGGAGCAATTAATAGCATCAAAACCATCAGCTTTCCAACACCTTCGAAACCAAGGACAAATATCGATAGAGTCGAATGCTCTTACAATGCAACATAGAGAAGAAAAGCGCAAACTTTCCTTTTGACAAAGATGGAAGCATACAAGAGATAATATCGCAGCCACCTTTTGACCAGGTCTAGAGCATTAAGGTCTAAAGGTACTGACCCACATCTATAAATAAGATCCCAGGGCTCAGGTTTTGGGGATCTGTATTCAGTCATTCTAAACTTGTACTTTCTTAATTGCAAAAGCTGTAAAACCCTGATTTGTAAATTGAATTAAGGAAATTGAGCAAAAAAATCTTCTTTGAGTTGAGAAAGGGAAATTTATAATCTTCTTAGTCATTTAATTATTTCACAAGCTTTTATCAGGGCAAACCTTGTGTTACATATAACAACCATATCAAAAGGTCTCTTCCGACTAGTTCAAAGCCCTTATATTCTCAAGTAATACCAGTTACAAACATCAGGCCACCTTTCCTAAGACTTCAACTTTCGACAAGGTCGAAACCTTATACTAATTCATTTAGGTCTTAGTTTTCCTATCCAAACTTAAAACACCCGTGGGTTTTTCTTTTGACAGAGTCGAAACTTTTCTCAATTCACTTTAACCTCCAGTTCTCAATCGAAAATCAAGACATTTAAGGCTACAGCTTTCGATAGGGTCGAAAGCTCTGTCCCTGGTTCTTGATCAAAGCACTAATGTAACGACCCGTATTTTTGATCATTAAGACTATTAATTAAATAAGATTTTTAAATTTATATTGTAAGAAATTAAAATTTACGATTTATTAATGAGAAAAATAATTGGAATAAGATTTAATAATGTTGTTTGAATGTTATTGACAACTATTTTAATGTAATTTCAATCAATTGAAATAGTTGTAAAGTTAATTTGGTTATAATTGTAAACAAGAAATAAATTAAATGTTGGTCTAAATATTGAAATTATATGTTATAAATTGAAATAGGTTTATTATATAATAAGAAATAAATTAATTAGTACATAAATTTATTAACTTTTGTTTGTAAACAATAGACTTAGAAATGTGTTTGGATCACTAATATATGACGATTGTTTTATTTATCACCTTATTATTTAATCCGTTAAAATTAATTTGGAAATAAATGAAATTTAGTGTAATTAAATATTGCAATTAATATAAGTTAAGATGATAATTGTAGAATATGAATGTCATAAAATGTAAACTAGTATTAACTATACTCGTAAGTTAATAGTTGATTCAATAATAAGAGTGTAAATCGAGATAAAAGAATTTGATTGAAATTAAAATATAGTTAACTAGGGTTTTATTACAGTTGTAATTGAACGCTGAAATTAGAGCAATATTTAAATATAGGATTTAACATGGAAAATTAATTTTAAAGATTATAAATTTCTATGTAATCAAGAATCATAAAATTGTTAAATTTTAAATTTGAATTTAAAGATGATTAAATCGATTTTAAAATAATAATTTATTTAATTAACGTGAAAATTAGCCTTTTTGGGCACTGTCACATATTTCAACGGATCCACAATAGTGAATTATTATAGGATTTCAAGTTTCATAGCGATCCAACTTATCGTTCGATCGAGTAGGCTCGAAAAGTGTAGAAATCAATTTAAATGAATATAATTTGACTATAAAAGCTAACTTCTATATACAATGGAATTAGGGTTTGAAACTAATTCTATTGAGTTTTAAAATATCAAAAACCTATATTTCAATATATTGGATGACCTATTTTCGTTTCGGGAACGAAATGGGCTTTTCAGTTTGTTGTTATCTTTTCGACCCAATTCGATCCATACATTCATTATTATCCATCTCTGTCTATATAAATAGATATTTTATGAAACCCTATTAATTTTTATTTCTGATTTCCATACGTATAAATTTCTATTTCCTCTTCCTTCCGAATGGAAAAAAACCCTAATTTCAGTTACAAATCAAACTCCAAAATTCAAACTCCTCAAACCATATCGAATTATACATCATCGCGAAGCACTCGACGAGTGTAATTTACTTCTGCAATTGAGTCTCGATTTCGCTAGAATTTGGTGAAGAAGTTTTAGCCGTTCATGTTAGGGTTTTGTTTTCAACGGTAGATCGTTGATTATACGACGATTGGAGAGTACCACGGCGTAGAGCTTGACGAATGGAGTCGATCCACGGTAGCCTCTTGGCATGGCGGCAACGTGATAGGGTTGGTGGCTATTGGGCTATAGGCGCGTGAGATAGGTCTTGAGACGATGATGCGATATTACATAAATGCCCATATATTTTATTTTATTTTTATTTTAAATTTCAACCTTCGAATGTGTATAACTTTTGCATACGAACTCGGATTTGGATACGGTTTCTTTCATCGGGATCGTATCGAAATTTCAGATAGTGTGGAAAAGGTTAGGTCGAATTCTGAGACTGTTCAAATTTGGGCATTCTTTTGGATTTTAATTCGACTAAAAATCAAAGGTGGGTGATTTAACGCACTCACGCAATACTAAACCTTCTTATGCTAATTTGAATTAAGTTTATGATGTGATAAGAAATTTATTGATTTCTGTTTAGTGATTTAAATTGTCATTTAGTTTTAATTTGAATTTATATTGAATTAAACGTCCATTTAAATTATTATTGAATTTAAATTGTTAGTTAAATACCTGATATGATAACCAGTTATTTTTTGTGATTTATTGACTTATTTGGATGTTGATTGTGATGGATGTTTATAAGTGATTTTATGGATTTGGAAGTTATTGATTCGGGATATGTGTTGAAATGATATATACTCGGAAATATAACTATTTTGGGTTGAAATGATACATGCTCAATCTCTTGATCATAGGGTAGAAAATTATATACGGACGTCGTTAGTCAATTTTAAATTATTTTCTAAATAGTAAAGTATGTTTGGTTTATAAATTTGATTTTATTTAAAATTTAATTAATGATTTTATTTCAAATTTATATTTGGAAATAACTTATTTTCTATGTTTTAAAGTTTCAAATCATAAGTTAATATATGGTTTTAATTGTAAATTTAAGATTTTAACTTATAATTTTACTTGGTTTTAAATATATAATTTAAATGGTTTAAATTTTAATTTAATAAAATATTTAATATAGTTTTAAAAGATTTATTTAAAAATTTAATTTTAAGATAATATATATAGACTTTTATAATAACTTTAATAGATAAAAGATTTTTTGTAAAGGATTTCAGATTTTTTTAAAAGGTTTTTAAGGAATTTTTAAAAGTTTATCAGAGATTTTATAATGGATTTTATAAAAGATTTTTATAAAGGAATTTATAATGGTTTTAAAAAGGAGTTATAAAGGTTTAAAGGATTTTATAAAGGGTTTTATAAAAGAACTTGTATAAAGGGATTTAGAAGCGCTTTAAAGGAATTTGCGTAGAAGTTTATGAAGAAGAAAAGAGCTGTAAACTTTTTTGAAATTTATAAATAGCTTTATAAATGGTTCTAAAGCATATAAATAGTATATAAATGGTTTAAGAGAGATTTATAAATTATTTTCGAAATTGATTGAAAGAAATCTTCCTCGATATTTATGAATATATTTATACTTTTGGAATAAATCTATGGATATCTTGATATGAAGGCATAAATTATTTTCTAGATTTATTATTGATAATGTTTTATAAAATGACCACAGGGTGAAATAAGTGTTTGGCTGTTAAATAGATCAGGGTCGAATATTGTCATATTCTCTGCCAATTCCGAAACCACTTAAAAACTGTGCACGTGGTGGAGAATCTAGAACAAAGTAGGATGTGATGACCAGGAATTTTTGAGCATTTAAAATCAGAATATTTAATTGATTTTAAATATTCAATAGAGTAATTTTAACTTGAATTACGAATATCACAATTTATTTGATAACTAAATTATTGAATTAAATAATTTGAAGTTGAGTAAAATGTTGAATCTGGAGTTTTAAGCCTGTTTGAAATAAATTGAAGGCTTATGAAATTTATATTGATAATACTGAAGACAATAGAAGTGTTAAAATTGAATTTAACATTGATTTGTTCAGTTTTGAAATATATCATTTAAATCGATATTTAAAAATAGCCTTCCGAGGCACAGTCTCGGAATTCGACGAAACCAGTTCCATTGCATTTGTAATATTGTTTTATTATCGGATTTCAAATTTCGTATTGATCGGAGTTGTTTTGTGAGCGAACGGTAAGTAAACGCGTTGAAATCCATATCGGAATTTTAAGCTGCTAAAACGAGATATTTCCAATATTAAAATTTTATTTATCAAGTCAGAAAATCAAGTCCAGCCGTATTATTTCACATCTAACTTTTTTCTTTCTTTTCCGTCACGGTAACAAGGCAAGCTTCTCGCGTAAGGCATTTTCTTTTTTTTATTATCTACCGAACCTTCTTTCTAAATTCTCGTTCCAAAATAAAAATGGCCGAGCAAATTTACTTTTCCCAAAAAAAATTCCTTCAAATCAATTCGCTCAAATCAGTTTTTTAAAAAAAAGTGATGAACGCAGCCTAAAATCGAAATCGAATTCGATTTCGAACCAAAGCCGTGGCCTTTCCCTTCCGGATCGAAGCAACTCTCTCTTTCTCGAAAGCAATCAGTTTGTGTTTCGATTCGTGTGGCTAGGGTTTAGGCCTCTCAAGCATGCGATCATCGTCTGGGGTTCTGGAGCTCGTCTTCGTGCGCGCGTTCGATTTGGGGTTCGAGCTTCTCAGGGGACGAAGTACTGTGAAGGTGGCGTCGCGTGGTGATGCTCGCAGTGGAGTGTTCGGCGGCACGAACAAGGATGGAACTGGGTTCGACAGAGGTATATTCGATTTGCTCTTTTTAATTTTTATTTTATTTTTCTTTTTGATTTAAACTGAATTTAAAATCATATGTATTTATAGACAGAAAATAAAATAAAATAGAGACAATGAGTATGCTTAAGTTTATTTAATTTATATAATATATACAGGAAAGTTATTACAGTAAGCTAAGGTAAAAAAAGGGCTTTCACAGTAAAGAAACAAATCCTGTTTTGTTTATTCACAGAAGTAAAATAAATATAAATATCTTATATACATATATGTGTATATACAGTAAAGGAAGTGTTGATAAATACACACATACCTATTTAGTTTGCTAGTTTTATTTTTAATAATGGGTTTCGTGGAAAGAAAAATTTAACCAACTTATTTTAATTATTTTAGCTACTAAATAGATTTTTAAAGGAAATTTTTAGTTTAAACTAAATCATTAGTAAAATTAAATTTATTAAAAGAAAATAAATTATTCAATTAGTTCGAATATTAATAAAATCATCTAATATCTGTACAAGGTCTAAAATCAGGAAAACCAAGGCAATATTGAAGTGGACTGCAAACAAAAAGCAAAGGTGAGTTAATCTCACTCAGTTAGATTTAAATTTAAATGATTAAATTTAAATAATTGTTTGAATGGTTGGATTGATTGATGTGCTATAGTATGGTATATTTTGGGATTGGTATTTATGTTGTGTTAACGTCTGCGGATGCAGGGAAAACAGGTTGGAGGGATCCAACTGGGTCCCTCAACATTTATTTAAATTATTTAATATTCTTTGTTGTGATTGTTGATATTCTATGATGAATTATGTTGGAATATTAAATACTTTGGTTTGATTGAATATATTTGGGTATAATGAGCTACCAAAAATTTATAGATTGGATTTTGGAAAGAAAATAAAGAAGTAAATTTTCAGTTAAAAGCATTTTAAATCATAATTAAGGAATAAAATCTGAAATCAATGGATTTTGGAATTAAAAGGAAGTAAATTGGAAATCAATTTGGAAATTGATTCAAGTGTTTGAAATTGGGAATTTAAATAAGAATGTGAAGAGAAGTATATTTCTCTAGATAGCCAAGTACCTTTTCAAAGTAATTTTTTTAATATAAGATAAAACTTAATGTTGTTTAAAAAAAAGCATGTTTTAGAAAAAAAATTATTTCTAAATATTTAAATTCTATAGTAAGTATTTTCTTTTAATCTATTATAGCAGTAATTATTTAAAGAGTGACTTAGTATTTTGTTTTAAAAGTGAAAATCTTGTTTTTATATTTTATTAAGTAACCTTATTTTCAAATATTCATGTAGTATGTATTTTTAATAAATTATTGTAGTAGTTTTTAACTTAAATGTTTTAAAGTATATTTTAAAGTAGAGCGGTTTAAATTATTTTAAAAATCTAAAGTATTGTGCTTGGTGATTTCAGTGGAGATAGAAAATATTTGGGAGAGTTTATTCTGAAAAAGAAAGATGGTTTGAAACTATTTTCAAAGGGTTGAAAATAAAAATATATCTTGTAAAGATATTTTGAGGTAAATAAATAATTTGGGAGATTATTTATTATTTGATGGGTGTTGTAAATATTAATTGATGGTTAAATCATAGACTATAAATATTGGACCAATGCGTTGATCATTTCGAAGAGACCGGGATCGAGATTTATTTCTCGAAAACCACTTCGACCCGGTTTGTACGTTTCGTGAAAACGAGTTTGGATTCGAAGATGGAGCATTGAAGTGCAAGGGCTAGTCGCTACTAATCCTGAGGACATTAACAAAATGGATGTAGTAGGAATAGTGCCTTCGGTTCCGTTCGAACCCGGATGGACTTGTATGAATGAATGCTTTCGGAACATCGTCAGGTGGGCAATGGGCATTCTAAGGGATATGTTCTAAAAAGGTAACGCTTAGCCTCAAGCCTCATCAACAGGGAATGACTGAAAATCAAGGGTTATGCAGCAAGGCTAGGTGGGTAGCACCCAAGCAGGGTGAGGTCATCCCTGTCTAGATGTCCCTTTTTATTTCGGCTTAGTGGGCGATTGCTGATCCCAACCGCGGGGTGATCTCACTCGAGATTGTCCAGTAAGGGGTAGTCCCGGTCTTGTGCTGCAGGGGAGCGGGCATACTCCTCGGTACTGTGATCTAGGCCACTTGTGACAGGTGATACCCAGTGCCTAGTCATTAGTTGGAAATCCATTCTCCCTACGAGCCTTGTACGAGTTTTGTTTATATTACCCGCTATGTGGCTAGTAGATGGAATTTAATGAATGTAACAATTTCGGCTATTTTATAAGTATTTGTATATAGATCCTATTATAATATCAGAGGATTTCTATAAAAATTGTTTTAGCTATCGTAAGGTAAAAACCCGACATGTTTATTTGTGGAGTGGTCTTACGAGATGTTTTTGTTTTCAAAAGATTTTTGGAAACTTTAATAATCAATTGAGTGTGATTTTCTCACGCTAGTATTCCAGACTGACTCGGGTGTTATTTAACTGTAATGCTCGGGTCAGACCGAGTATTATAGGATACAGGATATGATGTTGTGGAGCTCAGGAAACGAGTTGGATGACGATACGTACTTCCGTACTTGTTTTATATATATTCCGCTGTGTTGTTTAGTTGTGTATCCAGTTGTATGTTATTGATATTGAGTTGTGATTGATGTACTCTGATGATGTAATATATGAACAGATATATTTGTTTTGGTGTAAAGATATGTTAATATCTATTATATTTTATTCCACTGCGATGGTTAAATTCTGATGTTGTTTTCTATTTTCTTCTTCTACCTCTTCTTCTTTAAACCCAAACGGTTCGTATTTCTGTACAACTTGAGTTGATTTAGGTAGAATAGTGATTACTCAAGGGGTACGGATTTGCGGGTCGTTACACTTGGTATCAGAGCTTAGGTTGGTGATAACCTTGGCTCTGGTGGGGATTACTCATTCAAATTAGAGTCCGAAGTACTCTAGAATGGGTTTGAGCGTACTAATAGATATGAGCGCGTATTTGTTAGTGAATATAAATTATTTTAATATTGTGTTGATTGGTTTATGGAGTGGCATATGAACCTTCGTCAGCACAGTCTGGACAACTGTATCGAAGGGGTTTCTAAACACTTGAATAGAACAGTTCGACGCGGTATTGTTTTTAAATGTGGGTGAATGAAAAAATTTTACCCAAAATATATTTTGATATAAAGAAAAGTTTTTGTAAACTATTTTAGCTAATATATGGTTGCTTGGATGTTAGAAATGATAATATTAAATTATTATCATCGTTGTGTAAAAATTTAACTAGAAATTGAAAATATAACCAAAGTTTAGGGGAATAAATTCATTATAAAATGAAATTTATAAATATGAATTATAAATGTAATTTATAAAATTGAAATATAATCAAATGAGATTTGTATGAGCATAAGCTGTGCAAACGAATTATAGTTAAAAATTGATTTAAGCAGGATTTGGAAATTTAAATCCCGAAGATTTGGAAGTGTTTTGAAGATAAATAATAACATTATTGTTTTAGAGGAATTTCTGAAAGGAAATTTGTTTTAAAGGGATTTTGAAAGTGATGTAGCATTGAAATCACTTGGAAATATAAGCTTTGAATGAATGGAATTTAAACTTAAAGTGAAAAATTAAAAATGAAATTAACTTGGATTGGGGAATAAAAATTTGACTGGATTGAAATTAATCGAATAGGCTGAAAATAATATCCAATTGTATTCGAATTAAGTTGAAATCGAATTGAGTTAAATAAATCCGAGTTGAAATAAAAATTGAATTGGAATAAAAATTCAACTGAGTCATTGAATTGAATTAGATTCTTACCTGAATAAATGGAAATTAAGTTGGATAAGGAATAGATTGAAATAAATAAATCAGAATAACATATAAAAGAATTAAAAGTACATAGAATAAAATATGCTTGGGTTATAAATAAGCATAAGGCTTGAGTTAAAAATAAAAGATAAATATATTCAAGCCTAGAATGAATGGAAATGTGTAAAATAATAAGTGGTGACTTGTAAAATTAAAAAGTGGGATAGAAAAACCCAAAATTAATATTTTGATGAATTGGAAAATGAAACAAAAATCCAAACTTGAATCATAAAATAAATTAAACTTAGGAAAATTAAACGAAATGATGTTTGTTTTGGGATTAAAAATCAAGTACTGGATTATAAATAGGGAAAGAACTATTTAGATAATGAAATATGTAATGAGAACACAATGTAGTTAAATAGAAGCTGAATTGGTGAGTTAATATTGAAGTTTGGAAATAAAACTCAAGGTATAAATCAAATTCGACTTGAATCATTAGTGAAGAAAATATAATTGGAAGTGGCCTTGCAATTAATTAAATGAACTGAGAATGAAATTGAATTGTGAGTCAATAAAATTGGATGGTAAATTAAAAGTAAATGGTGGAATCAGAACTTGAGTTATTAATTAAAATTTAACTTGAAGTGTTAACAAATTAAATATAATTGAAAATGTGTCGAATAAAGGAAAATCATATTGGATTAAAATAGTAATGGTTTGTATTATGAATAAAATCCAAATAAGTAGAAACAAATTGGAAATGGCCTTGTAATCAATTGAATGAGCTGAATCTGAAAGGTTAAATTTTATAATAACTAATCAAAAGAAATTATAGATTTAAAATGAGATTTAATTGAGATAGAATTAAGTTGAATAGAAGAGAAAAATTTACCAGTAAAATGAAAATGAGCTTAAGTAAAAAATTTGAATAAATTGAAGTAAATTGACTTAAGCTAAATAGATGGAGGAGAGTTGAATTGAATTCATCTTAAACTAAGTTTAATGATATTGGGTTGGATTTAAATCAAGTGAAAATAAATTGTAATCGAAATAAAATTCGGTGAGTTACAGGTAATATTTAATAGAATGAAAATTCTTAAATAAATAGTTGTAAACCATTTAAATTGTTAAGGAATTGAAATAACTTGAGATAATAAGAAAAATAGAATGTTTCAAGTTTATTAGAATGGTTTTAAATGAATGTGGATAAGAAATGAATCGCAAATGAATAGATCATGAATAAAATTGAAATGGTTATTGAATGAAATAGCCTGGATTATTTTCGAGCTAAATAAAATAGTTTGGAATAAACAAATATGGAATAAAATGCAAGTGAATGGATTCAAATTTAAAATGCAATGAAAATGAGAATATATGGATGGTGAATAAAATTAAAAATGGAATAGAATTAAGTATAAATTGAGTTGAAATCAATTTAAATTGGTTATAAAACATAAGTACTTATTTATTTACATAGATCTCGTCAAATTGCATAGAATAAATTGGCATTTGATGTAAATGGAAGTAATTAAGATGCTATGAATTGATAGGAGTAAAATAAACTGATTTTGGGATCAATTGAATTAAATATGAGTTCGTTTTGATTAAAAATAAATTAATGTAAGCTTGTGAGTTGTTAACCATTCGGATTAAGTGAAACGATGTGTGATTGGTTGTATGCAATTAAAATTAATGTTGGAATATTTAAATTGCTTATAAAAAGTGTTTAATGTGCATTGCTGTTAGAATTCATGTGTTTAACTATTGCAAATAGGTGAAATGTTATTAAACTTCATATATATGGCACTTACATGTTTAAATTGAGTAAGTACAGGTACCAGGAAGCCGTTTGGCTGGATTTTGGTCACGCTAGATGCTAAAAATATAAGCCGCTTGCTTAAAATGCTAAATAAAGGTACGCCTACGTAATAAAAATAGGAAATATGAACTGTTTTTGTTTTTTTCCGACCGTGTGGGTCGATGTATATATATTTATACCTTTTGTCAAATTGCAAAAGCTCCTCCGTACAAAGGAGACTCTGCCAAAAAATTTCAAAAATTTTGGGAGTTAGAAATTTTTTTTGAAATTTTTGGGAAAATTTTAGTTAACGACAAAACAATTTCAAACTGGAAATTGAAGCAAAATAGTGAATGAAACTAATTTAAAATAATGACATAAATTAGTTATAAAGGGAAAATAAAATTCAAATATTCAGAGTTAAAGATAAATTGAATTCATATGGAAATGGAGAACAAAATTGAATAGAAATAGATATAAACTAAAGTGGTAAGGTGGAAATAAATATAAGAAACGTATTAAATGTTTATACTAAACTTAAGAAAGGAATGGTCAGTTCTTAATTGGAAATTTATATTACAGTTATATTCTAAGTTAATATTTGAATGAATGGATATTGACATTTTGTGAGGAAGTCGATAAAATGTTTTTGGAAAGTTGTGATGGATATTAGTGCTAAGCAGGATATGCAGGTATTATAAAGGGGAAAAAGACTTGATTTTGATTTCAGATGATAAATTTAATTGCTCGACAAAAAGCTATGTATTTAAATTTTGGTATGAAATTTTGTTTGGGTTTTTGATCGAGCCGCTTGGCTTTTTGTTTTCTTTTGGAATTTGGAAGCCCGTAGAGGCCTTTTGTAGTTGTACCGAGCTAGCCACAAAAAGGAGACGCTGGCGAATTTTTTCGGAAATTTAGGGAGTTAGAAAATTTTTGAGAAAATTTTGATAATTCAAAATTTGGTTTTAAATTGAAACTTGAATGGTTGAACAAATAGTATTGATTGAAACAAGGGAGAGTTTGGGAAGTTAGTAAGAATGATAAGAGGTCTTCTATAAAAAGATAATTGGTAGAATGTTAAATTGTTGGTTTTGAGAAAAGTAAACGGGTATTGGACCATTCTTCCTAACTAGAAATTTCGGGGACGAAATTCTTTTAAGGGGGGAGGAATGTGACGACTCGGAATTTTCGAGCATTTAAAATCGGAATATTTAATTGATTTTAAATATTCAATAAAGTAGTTTTAACTTGAATTACGAATATCACAATTTATTTGATAACTAAATTATTGAATTGAATAATTTGAAGTTGAGTAAAATGTTGAATCTGGAGTTTTAAGCCTGTTGGAAATAAATTGAAGGCTTATGAAATTTATATTGATAATACTGAAGACAATAGAAGTGTTAAAATTGAATTTAACACTGATTTTTCAGTTTTGAAATATATCGTTTAAATCGATATTTAAAAATAGCCTTCCGAGGCACAGTCTCGGAATTCGACGAAACAAGTTCCATTGGATCCGTAATATTGTATTATTATCGGATTTCAAATTTCGTATTGATCGGAGTTGTTTTGTGAGCGTATGGTAAGTAAACGCACTGAAATCCATATCGGAATTTTAGGATGCTAAAACGAGATATTTTCAATATTAAAATTTTATTTATCAAGTCAGAAAATCAAGTCCAGCCGTATTCTTTCACATCTAACTTTTTGCTTTCTTTTCCGTCACTGTAACAAGGCAAGCTTCTCGCGTAAGGCATTTTTTTTATTATCTGCCAAGCCTTATTTCTAAACTCTCGTTCCAAAATAAAAATGGCCGAGCAAATTTACTTTTCCCAAAAAAAATTCCTCCGAATCAATTCGCCCAAATCAGTTTAAAAAAAAGAAAAGAAAAAGTGATGAACGCAGCCTAAAATCGAATTCGATTTCGAACCAAAGCCGTGGCCTTTCCCTTCCAGATCGAAGCAACTCTCTCTTTCTCGAAAGCAATCAGTTTGTGTTTCGATTCGTGAGGCTAGGGTTTAGGCCTCTCAAGCATGCGATCATCGTCTGGGGTTTTGGAGCTCGTCTTCGTGCGCGCGTTCGATTTGGGGTTCGAGCTTCTCAGGGGACGAAGTACTGTGAAGGCGGCGTCGCGTGGTGATGCTCGCAGTGGAGTGTTCGATGGCACGAACAAGGATGGAACTGGGTTCGACAGAGGTATATTCGATTTGCACTTTTTAATTTTTATTTTATTTTTATTTTCAATTTTGAACTGAATTTAAAATCATATGTATTTATAGACAGAAAATAAAATAAAATAGAGACAATGAGTATGCTTTGTTTTAAGTTATCCCTAAGTTTATTTAATTTATATAATATATACAGGAAAGTTATTACATTAAGCTAAGGTAAAAAAAGGGCTTTCACAGTAATGAAACAAATCTTGTTTTGTTTATTCACAGAAGTAAAATAAATATAAATATCTTATATACATATATGTGTATATACAGTAAAGGAAGTGTTAATAAATACACACATACCTATTTAATTTGATAGGTTTATTTTTAATAATGGGTTTGGTGGAAAAAAAATTAACCAACTTATTTTAATTATTTTAGCTACTAAATAGATTTTTAAAGGAAATTTTTAGTTCAAAGTAAATCATTAGTAAAATTAAATTTATTAAAAGAAAATAAATTGTTCAATTAGTTCGAATATTAATAAAATCATCTAATATCTGTACAAGGTCTAAAATCAGGAAAACCAAGGCAATATTGAAGTGGATTGCAAACAAAAAGCAAAGGTGAGTTAATCTCACTCAGTTAAATTTAAATTTAAATGATTAAATTTAAATAATTGTTTGAATGGTTGAATTGATTGATGTGCTATAGTATGGTATATTTTGGGATTTGTATTTATGTCGTGCTAACGTCTGTGGATGGAGGGAAAACAGGTTGGAGGGATCCAACCGGGTCCCTCAACATTTATTTAAATTATTTAATATTCTTTGTTGTGATTGTTGATATTCTATGATGAATTATGTTGGAATATTAAATACTTTGGTTTGATTGAATATATTTGGGTATAATGAGCTACCAAAAATTTATAAATTGGATTTTGGAAAGAAAATAAAGAAGTAAATTTATAAGCGAAATAACTACACAAAATTTGAATAAATTAAGAATGAATTAAAAGAAATGGGAGTGATATTAAAATACCAATAAATAACTTCGAGTATGAAAAGATTTTGAATAAACAGAAATTAATGAATTGTAAACTTAAGTTATATCAATTAAAGGAATAAGGAATTATTTTAAAATTCAAAGTTTAAATTTATTTAAAAGGGTAAAGAAGTAATTTGAGAAATCTAAAATTGGTATTTTCAGTTAAAAGCATTTTAAATCATAATTAAGGAAAAAAATCTGAAATTAATGGATTTTGGAATTAAAAAGGAAGTAAATTGGAAATCAATTTGGAAATTGATTCAAGTGTTTGAAATTGGGAATTTAAAGAAGAATGTGAAGAGAAGTATATTTCTCTGGATAGCCAAGTACCTTTTCAAAGTAATTTTTTAATATAAGATAAAAGTAAATGTTGTTTTAAAAAAAAGCATGTTTTAGAAAATTTATTATTTCTAAATATTTAAATTCTAAAGTAAGTATTTTCTTTTTATCTATTATAGCAGTAATTATTTAAAGAGTGACTTAGTATTTTGTTTTAAAAGTGAAAATCTTGTTTTTATATTTTGTTAAGTAACCTTATTTTCAAATATTCATATAGTATGTATTTTTAATAAATTATTGTAGTACTTTTTAACTTAAATGTTTTAAAGTATATTTCAAAGTAGAGCGGTTTAAATTATTTTAAAAATCTAATGTTTTGTGCTTGGTGATTTCAGTGGAGATAGAAAATATTTGGAAACGTTCATTCTGAAAAAGAAGGATGGTTTTAAACTGTTTTCAAAGGGTTGAAAATAGAAATATATCTTGTAAAGATATTTTGAGGTAAATAAATAATTTGGGAGATTATTTATTGTTTGATGGGTGTTGTAAACATTAATTAATAGTTAAATCACCGACTATCAATATTGGACCAATGCGTTGATCGTTTCGAAGAGACCGGGATCCAGATTTATTTCTCGAAAACCACTTCGATCCAGTTTGTACGTTTCGTGAAAACGAGTT
The DNA here is from genome assembly GCA_030765085.1 of Allium cepa. NCBI lineage: Eukaryota > Viridiplantae > Streptophyta > Magnoliopsida > Asparagales > Amaryllidaceae > Allium > Allium cepa. The sequence continues at coordinate 476,464,173 of CM060932.1, forward strand.
TGGATTCGAAGATGGAGCAGTGAAGTGCAAGGGCTAGTCGCTACTAATCCTGAGGATATTTCCAAAATGGATGTAGTAAGAATAGTGCCTTCGGTTCCGTTCGAACCCAGGACGGACTTGTATGGATGAATGCTTCCGGAACATCGTCAGTTGGGCGATGGGCATTCTAAGGGATATGTTCTAAAAAGGTAACGCTTAGCCACAAGCCTCATCAATCGGGAACGACTAAAAATCAGGGGTATGCAGCAAGGCTAGGTGGGTAGTACCCAAGCTGGGTGAGGTCATCCCTGTCTAGATGTCCCTTTTTATTTCGGCTTAGTGGGCGTTTGCTCATCCCAACCGCGGGGTGATCTCACTCGGGAGTATCCAGTAAGGGATAGTCCCGGTCTTGTGTTGCAGGGGAGCGGGCGTACTCCTTGGTACTATGATCTAGGCCACGTACTGTTACAGGTGGTACCCCAGTGCCTAGTCATTAGATGGAAATCCATTCTCCCTACGAGCCTTGTACGAGTTTTGTTTGTATTACCCACTCTGTGGCTAGTAGCTGGAATTTAATGAATGTAACAGTTCCGGCTATTTTATAAGTATTTGTATATAGACCCTATTATAATTTCAGAGGATTTCTATAAAAATGGTTTTAGCTATCGTAAGGTAAAAACCCGACATGTTTATTTGTGGCGTGGTCTTACGAGATGCTTTTGTTTTCAAAAGATTTTTGGAAACTTTAATAATCAATTGAGTGTGATTTTCTCACGCTGGTATCCAAGACTGACTCGGGTGTTATTTAACTGTAATGCTCGGGTCAGACCGAGTATTATAGGATACAGGATATGATGCTGTGGAGCTCAGGAGACGAGCTGGATGACAATACATACTTCCGTACTTGTTTTATATATATTCCGCTGTGTTGTTTAGTTGTGTATCCAGTTGTATGTTATTGATATTGAGTTGTTATTGATATCTATTATATTTTATTCCGCTGCGATGGTTAGATTCTGATCTTGTTTTCTATTTTCTTCTTCTACCTCTTCTTCTTTAACCCAAATGGTTCGTATTTCTGTACAACTTGAGTTGATTTAGGTAGAATAGTGATTACTCAAGGGGTACGATTTGCGGGTCGTTACATAGGATGGTTTGGCGAACGATATTGTATGAGGTAAGAACGTAGCCCTAACCTTCGGACTGGCTTGATATGACTAAAACAGGAGCTATCCCGGGCCAAGTGAGGTCGCTTTTCCTATTGGACACGCTCCTTCGATACCATATCTGTTACTTTGTTATTAATTCGTGGCCGCCCTCGATTTGATTATGGGAGTGTGTTTTGAGATGGGTGGTCGTAGCTGCTATTGTTACCACCCGTCCGGGCATGCAAAACGGTAGAATCTTACCCGGGGCATTGCCTCACGTGCCTCTTCATATGCCTTGTCGAGCCCACTACGACTTTGGTATGTGTCGTACCTAAGCAGTGCTCTCTGATAGTTCACCAGTTTACGGTGGAGTTTACAGTACTGTATAGACTACGATGCCTATAAAATATGTTAAAGGGGATATGGTTAACGTCTTAACGCTATTTAATACTTTACTAATGGATATTACATATATAGTGTATTCTGCCACATATAAATAGTTTAATGGATCCTTAGGAGACGGAAAACCCGAACACCTCTTAAGTTATTGCGTACACATTATACACTGGATAGAAGATGTAAAATGTTGTAAACATCTCTGAAGCCATTACACTCATATTTACTTGTCGTTGATTTAACTTACATAAGATCTTTTAGTTCTGACTCGAATGTTTTGTCTTTTCATTACACTCGGGTCGGCCTGAGCATTTCAGTATTGAAAACTTTAATTCTAGAGGACGAAGACAGAGTTTGGTATATTATATTATTAGTAATTTTCTGTTGCATTATTTTTGATATGTTGATGTTTGTATTCTGATTGTTGTAAAATTTTGTGTAATCAAATGTATATTATAAAACAGCTTCATGAAATGTTTATTTGAGTACAGATTCTTTATTTTGTTTTTTCCTTCTTTTTCTCTTATTTTCTTATTTACCCCATTGACAATCCTTCCTTTTGAATGGTTTGAATTAGACATATATGGATTATTGTCGATTTAAACCATCCAAAAAGGTGGGTCGTCATAGTTCGCATTAGAGCTTTGGTTTATAGATTCCTTAGCCTGTACGGGATTAACACATTAGAGATAGGGTTACTAATACCCTAGAATGAGTTTAAGAGTACATAAATGAGAGAGCATATTTGTGTAATATCCCGAAATTTCCAGGAATTTAAAATATGATAATCTCTTATTAAATTGTCTAAAAATTTATAAAATTTTTATTTTCAAATATAAATAGCCAAACAATTAAAAATGTGATGTTTTAAATTATGATTTTAAATTGATTTTTAAATAAGAATAATTATTTAGTTTGTGTTATTGATAAATAAATTCTAAATTGACTTATTGTTTTCAAAATTAATAAGTGTGTTTAAATATATGTATGAGTGTGTTTAAATTGATTTTTAAATAGGATAAATTATTTATAAATAATAATGTGTTTATTTAAAATTGATATCTATATTTATTTGAATTGATTTTAAATTTGCATTTTAAACTGACTTTGAAATTGAATTCAAAAGAATATATATATCTTTAAAATAAAAATAATAATATAGTTTGGATTAAAAATATATAGACAATGTTTATTTAAAAATAAGATTTGTTTTCTCTTAAAAGGAAATTTATTAATAGGGATTTGGAAAAGTATTTATTTAATAGGAATAAATACATAAGCTTTTAAATAGCATTTAAAAATGAGTTAAAAATATTATATATGATTTTTATTTAAATTATAACTGGTTTTTATTTTATTTTCTTTCAAAGATTGTATTTATTTAAAATTAGGAAAGCATTTAGAAATTTATAAATGTATTTGTTAATTAGAAATTTAATAAGGAAGCATTTATAATTAATATATGTATTAATTAAATAGGAAAAATTAATTTAAAAAGCCTTTAAAATCATCTATAATAATATAAAAATAAACTAGGACAAGTGTTAAAACTTTAACCTCTTAAGTAGCATGTGTTAACATAATAATGAGAGTTAGAGACAAGTGTCAAATTTATTTTATTTTCCTTAAATTTTAATAAAATCTAAATTAGCTTATATAAACCTACATTATTTTCTCCTTCCATTTTCTTTATTCATTTCACCTTTTCAAAATCAAACCAAAACTAGAATTTTCATGCAATCTTCACTCTTCAAAACCAGAAAATCCTCAAACCAAAACCTGAAATTTTCCTCAAATCAAATCTAAAACCAATGCTCAAATCAAACCTGCAATTCATTTCAAAAATTAGAAAGCAAAAGCTTGTGATTTTCAATTACCCTGTAAATTTTTCCTAAGCTTGCAACACTTCTCAAAATTCAACCCTGTAAAACTGTTTTATGCACAAACCTGTCATCTATTCCTCAAGTTCAAATGCAAATCCAAAAGATCATCAAAACCTGTAAATTCATTATCCAGATTTCAAACAAGCCTGTAAACATTCTTTCTAGATCAATACTCAAACTTGTAAACCATATTCTCAAGCCTAGAACCAAACAAGTTGTCAAAAGTCCTGAGTCCTCATCATTTTGTTCCAGTTAATCAATCAAGCTTCAAAAACATGAGCGTGCAAATTCCATTCCAGCTTCAAAAAGGGGTCTCTGCATTTTTAATGTGAGTAAACTTTTAAAACTAAAATTTAGTAACTAATAGGTGTTGCTTATGAATTACTGTGTTGATGTTTGATCTGCACGAATATTTATATGTGAGTTTCTGAGTGCTTGTCTGTTAATTTTGAAGAACCTTTGTTCCTATATTTTAAACCTCTGTTTGAATCTGTAATCATGAACCTCTTTAAAGTGTGATGCATTGACATATGGTTAAAGTGAATTTGTGATGTAAGTTTGAAAATGTGCTTGCATGATGATTTTTGGAATTTAGAACATATTTATATATAGGAAAATGTTGAGTATTGATTGAGCATGCCTGAATATATCAGATAAATGAAATTCTTCCCAAGCTTACAAACATCAGATATATTCATAAACCAATTCCTATTTCTATGATTTATTTTAGAAATTAGTTTCTAAACAAAAGTTGTGAATTTTAACAAGATTCAAATTTTAAAAATAGTTTAAAGTTAATTAACGCAAAGTTTCACGGGGAAATTTGATTTACAAATAAAATTTCAAATATGTTAAAAATTCAAACATCCTGGTTTGTTGTTTCAGGATTCTAATTCGAATGCATTTTGAAAATAAAGATTTTTAAGACAAAAATCCAAATTTATAATATTGTATTGAATGTGTATTTGGGGTTTTACTGGAATCTTGTTTTTGGGCGAAATCTGATGATCTATGTGTTTAGGGAGTTCATGGTTCTTGCTGGAGCTAGAAGGAGGATCAGGGAAGCGGGCAAAAATGGTAGAAGTGGGGGTAGATCGCCGTGGTGGCAGTGATAGGAAGAACGAAGTTATTAACCTAGTTTTGTTCGAACTTGTAAATCGGCTCATTGCTACTTCACCGATGCATCGAGTTGCATCAAATTTTGGGAGTGGGTTCGTGAAGGTTTAAAGACGGTGTGGCCGGAATTGCAATTTGTCAGATGGTCGGAGTTGTGACTTCGAGGTGATTTTGGACATGGCTGTGGTTCCAGTTTTTAACTTGGGAGCTCGATTCTGATTTTGAGGCGAGCCAGGGTGTTTTGGTGATCAGAGGCGGTTGCCGCGGTGATGTTCGATATGCTGATGGGTTCGTCGGTGATGGAAGACGACTCCGGCACTGGTACATGTGCACATGGAGGAGGAGTTGTGTCAGATTTTTGGGTTGTGAGTGTAGTTGGTTTACTCGAAGAGGGTCTCGGGTTTTTGGAAGGAAGACTCGAGTATGTACTCGAATTGTCTGAATGGTTTTAACCCTGTAACAATTGTGTTATTTCAGTTTTTAAAACTTAAAATTTAAACTAAACTTTTTAAATTTTAAGAGAAGGGAATTGAACTTGAATTGGTTGAATGATTCTTAGGTTCTAATTGAAGCAAAATGGATTTAAAAGAAATTTCAAAAGTTTTAAAAGATTCATAAAACAAGTTTCAATTTAAGTAAAGAAAGTTTTTACTTTTGTAAAGAATCTTGTTGTTTTGAATACTATTTGGTTTTTATAAAAATAAATGTTTCTTTAACATTTTACTAAGAAGTTTAAAATTTGTATATTTAAAATTTGGTTAAATAAAGTTAAAGTTATTTTTCAAACTTAAATAAAAATGGAATTTTAAAGATAAGTTTTAAAATCTAAATTTAATTTGCCTTAAATCATTTTTTGTGATAAATGTTTATGGTTATTATGCTTTGATAACATTAAACTATCAAGTTAATGATTATTTTAAACTTAATTATTGATTTGATTAAGTATAGTTAATTATAAAGTTATAATGGTTTAAAAATATAAATGGTAATTAAGGTATTTTTAAGATAATGTTTATCTTAAGATTAAGAGGTTTATTTATCTTGAAATTAATTAAATTAATTAAGGGAATTAGATATGATTAATTAATTTAAATTAATAATGATTAAGAATTAATTAAGAGAAATTAATTGATTTAATTAATTTATTTAAAATTAATAATTAAGGGCTATAAGTTAATTAATTGGAGATTAATTAATTTATAAATTAGATAATTAGAGATAATTAATTAATAATTACAAATTAATTAAAGTTGATTAATTAGTAATTAGAGATTAATTTATTTGTATTTAAAAAGGTATTTAATTTGTAATTAAGTTTTATTAATTAATATTTAAGTTTTCTTAATTGATAATTAAGAAATAATTAATCTATAAATTATTAAGGATTAATTAACTATTACTTGAGGTTAATTAATTGTAATTAAGAATTAACAGATTTATTAAGGAATTAATTAATTTGTTATTAAGTTTTATTAACTGATAATTAAGGTTTGTTAACTAATAATTAAGGATTAATTAATCTATAACTAAAAATTGAATTACTTTATTTAAAAGGGGTAACTAAGGGATGAATTACCCAATTGTAATTAATCACATAAGTGAGATTTATTTGGGTTAATCAAATGGTTGATTAATTAAAGATATTCAATTGGTGATTGATTAAGTATTTACTTAAATGAGATGGATAAGTGTAATTACTTAAGGTAAGTAATTAATGTATAATCATAGAATGTAATTAATTAATGGGAAGTAATCAAAAGGGTAATTACTTGGAGGAGATAATTAATAATTAATTACTTGGTGTAATTAATCAAAGGATTGATATGATTAAGAAATTAATTGAGGTAAATAATTACAGGTTGTTGATTAATGTTTATGATTAATTAAAACTGATTAATGGAAATGATTAATTAAAGATCATTAATTAAATTAGTGAGAATAATTAAGGATTGATTTAGATTAATTAATCCATAATAAGTTATTATAAGGTAATTAATTTTTAATTAATTAAGGATTAATAAAGTAATTAAGGTTAATTACTTAATGGTTTGAAGATAATTTATTTGTATAATTAATTAAGGGTAAATTACTTAATGTAATTAAGGGATAATTAATGAAGATTGATTAATTAAGATGATGATTAATTAATTAGTTTAATTAATGTTTATGTAAGCAAGATTTATTGTGATGAACGTAATTAATTTAATTTATTTTAAATTAATTAGAGATGAAGTAATTAATTTAATTCGTTTTAAATTAATTATAGATAGTGCGATTAATAGATCATTGCTTATGAATGGCTGGTTGATATTGGATGGCTTGGTTGTTTGATATCTCTGATGAGATATATGTAATATATGATATGGATGCTTTAGTTGCATTGACATGATAGTATGAGTTATCTGTTTGTGATGATAACATGAATTATCTGTTATGGTGATAATGTAGATTATCTATTTCGATATTGTGAATTATCTATCTGTGTGTATATAGATAATAGAATTGAATTGTTTTAACCTTAAACAACTTGGAGTTAAAAGATGGCATTTTGGATTCCGATGAGACCGAGATCGGGTTTCTAGATTTGGATATCTGAAAACCACATCAATCCAAAATTTACGATGGGTCGTGAATCTCAAGTGAAGATGAAGATTCAGAGTGCAAGGGTTATTGTCGTTAACTCTGAGGGTGATTCCAAAATGAGTGTAACGAGATAATGCCTTCAGTTTCGTTCAAACCCGGAACGAACTTGTATGGATTGAATGCTTTCAAAACATCGTCAGGTGGACAATGAGCATTCAAAGTGATGTGTTCACGAAAGGTAATCGTAGCCTCAAGCCTCATCAACCGGGAATGGCTTAAACAGGGGAGGTGCAGCAAGGCTAAGTGGGTCATGCCTAAGTAGGATGAGATGAACCCCTGTCTAGAGTCCCTGTTTATTCGGCTGTGTGGGCGGTTGCTAGCTACAACCGCGGGGTTGTCTTATTCGGAACTGTTCAGTAAGGAATGGTTTCGGATTTGTGTTGCAGAGGATTGGGAGTGATCCTCGATACGGTGATCTAGGTCCCGTACTGTGACGGGCGATACCTCGGTAGCCCTGCCATTGTATGGAATCCAAACTCCAATAAGTGACGTACGTTTTAGATGTGCCCAACTATGTTGGAACATGAGATGTAAGCATTCCAACTATTTCTGTATTTTATTTGAAAACCCTAGACCTTATTATAATATCACTGGATTTCCTATCAAATATTTTGGTTAGCTAAAGGTAAAAACTTACCCTTGTTTATGTGTGGGAAGTCTCACATGATACCTTTTCTTTCAAAAGTTTTTAAAGTTAAGCAACTTTAACCGTTTACTCACACCAGACCCATGTCTGACCCGGAGTTTATTCTATTTTTTTCTTAAACTCTTGGGTACTCAAATTTTTACGAGTAGCCAAGGGATTCAGGTTAGGTCTGACGAATTCTGGAGGAACAATGGAGCAGGAGGCTTCAGCGTATAGATATATAGTATTCCGCTGTGTGTTCTCTGAGTCATTTGTCTTTTGTATATTGAATTGTATAACTAGATGGGTGTTTATAACTGTCTAGTATGTGTTGTTTAAGTTGTGTATCTCTGATGTATATAAATGTATTATGTGATTAATATAATTTATTCGTTCCGTTGTTTAGATTCTGATGTTGTTTCTTCTTTCTTCTCTTTCTTTTCTCTTTTCTATCCCTTTCTTTCTTAAAAATGATGCGTCTTTTTGTGGAGAGAAAGGCGGGTCGTTTCATTTGGTATCAAAGCATAGGTTGAGCGAATACCTAGGCTCTATAGTGATGTCTTTCTTGAGAGAGAGCGTACTTGTAATTTTTATATATAACTATATATATATATATATATATATATATATATTTCTACCTATCTGTTGGGTTACCTTTTCGGGTTTTCCGACATAAGTTATAAAGGTAGATGGGGTAGCGGTGTGTGTAACACAATTACCCATGGTTGAAGTTTGAATGTTTGAGGTTGGAAGTGTATCTGTCGAGATTGTAGACGTAATACCGTCTCGAGTAAGCTTTACGGCTTGGTGTAAGGATTTCATTGATCTCTGAAGGAAACCTGTTAAGGTTCAGAGTTCATCTTTGAAGTGTAAGTTTGATCGCGCTCGTGTGAGCGGATTTTTGAGAGTTTGGATCTGTTGGTTGATCAGAAGCAAGTGATGGTATCTTAGCAACCTCCGAAAGTAGTAGCTGTGTGATGAGACGTAGTGACTATGGAAGTCTTTGTAGATGTTTTCTTTTGAAGCAAGTATAAAGAAGTGTGTCTGTTTCGTTGTTATAGCTGAGTTCAACATGATGTATGTGTTTAGTTGGAGGTCCGAGTTTCTCAAGGAGCTTTGAATTGAGAAGTCTTTAGCATCTGTGTCAGCGGTGCAGCTCGGAAGTGTTTTGTGTTCCAAAGGAAGCTCTTTTTTTGGCTTAGTAGTTTCCTAGAGGTGGAAATCAGAAGCAGCAGAGAGGACCCGTTTCTTCGATGGATTAGTTGCTCGAGGATAAGCTGTTCTGATTCGTGAAGAGAGAACGGCATCTTTGGAATTTAGGTTGGGTTGATCGCAAAAGTGACTTGCGATAGTTTGGGTGATTACCTTAGACAAACTTTTGCTTGGGTTTAAGACATCTCTATGGGATGTAGGAATTATGGAGTTGTCGAAGATTTTTCGAATATCTTCAGGGAAGTTAGAGATTTGCCCGCATTGAGGATTGAGTTCCGTATTGACTTTCTTGAAGCTAATCGGTGATTCAGCTGGGTAGAAGGATGTCTCCTAAGTTGTTTGTTTGGTGAAGCAGCTTTGTATTTCTTGAAAATTCTATTGAACCTTATTTTTTGGGATGTGCTGTCTAGTCTGTGCTTGTGTTCATTGACGGCATTCTCATCTGCTCCAGATCAGAATTGTGCAGTGGAAGCAAGGTGGCGGCTGTTCTAGAGTAGAAGCAACCGAAAGTTGCAGTGTTTTGGATTAGAGAGTTATTACTGGAGTTTTTCAGGATCTGAAGCGAGTTGGTGAGTGATCTTGTTCTGTATTTTCCGGATAGGAGAAGCAGGTTGTAATCTTCTGATGATTGTGGAATAGACTTTGTGTTCTTGGTAGATCTTGAGAGGATCAGTTGGTTGGATTGTTTTTGATCCAGATTATTTCTAGAAGCATCAGCGAAGGTTGAGCTGATCAAGAAGGATCTGTAAATAGCTCAGGATCGTCAGTAGAGTTTTGAGGTTAACAGACGGAGAAATTTGGAATCCGAAGTTGGAGACTTTGTTGTTGTTGACGTTTTCTCTGGTAAAGGGAACAAAAAGATTTGATAAGATTATGAGGTTAGCTCCGAGGTATATTGGATTCTTCTCAGTTTTTGTAGGGATCGGTGCTTTGGTTTGAAGAGTTGAATTGCCAATTTGGAAGATTGGTATTCAAAATATTTCACATATCTCTGAGGAAGTATGTGTTTGGTCCATTACCGGTTTTGAGACCAGTAGTTCTGTGAAGGATTTAGTTGTTGATCAGTCTTGTCTGTGGTCTGATATCTTATACAGATTATAGATCTAGATGAGTAGGAGCTCGGTAGCTTAGCAGTATTGCTAGTTGGATATAGTAGAGCGAGCATTCCTGTGTCTGTACCTGGGAAACTCGAGATAATTTTGGGAAGCTTATCCGGATCTGTGTACAGATAGCTAGAGTTGTTTGATCGAATTGTTTGTTTGGATGAAATTATTTGATTGGTTATGTATGGATGATATGTATGTTTGAATTGGTTGAAACAAAATAAAACTTTGGATTATCTTTGTTTTAAATTTCGAGGACGAAATTCTTTTAAGAGGGGAGGAATGTAATATCCCGGAATTTCCATGAATTTAAAATATGATAATCTCTTAATTAAATTTTAAAAAAATTTATAAAATTGTTATTTTCAAATATAAATAGCCAAACAATTAAAAATGCGATGTTTTAAATTATGATTTTAAATTGATTTTTAAATAAGAATAATTATTTAGTTTGTGTTATTGTATAAATAAATTCTAAATTGACTTATTGTTTTCAAAATTAATAAGTGTGTTTAAATATATATATGAGTGTACTTAAATTGATTTTTAAATAGGATAAATTATTTATAAATAATAATGTGTTAATTTAAAATTGATATCTATATTTATTTGAATTGATTTTAAATTTGGATTTTAAACTGACTTTGAAACTGAATTCAAAAGAATATATATATATATATATATATCTTTAAAATAAAAATAAAAATATAGTTTGGATTTAAAATATATAGACAATGTTTTTATTTAAAAATAAGATTTGTTTTCTCTTAAAAGGAAATTTATTAATAGGAATTTGGAAAAGTATTTATTTAATAGGAATAAATACGTAAGCTTTTAAATAGCATTTAAAAATGAGTTAAAAATATTATATATGATTTTTATTTAAATTATAATTGGTTTTTATTTTATTTTCTTTTAAAGATAGTATTTATTTAAAATTAGAAAAGCATTTAGAAATTTATAAATGTATTTGTTAATTAGAAATTTAATAAGAAAGCATTTATAATTAATATATGTGTTAATTAAATAGGAAAATTACTTTAAAAAGCCTTTAAAATCATTTATAATAATATAAAAATAAACTAGGACAAGTGTTAAAACTTTAACCTCTTAAGTAGCATGTGTTAACATAATAATGAAAGTTAGAGACAAGTGTCAAATTTATTTTATTTTTTAAAAATTTTAATAAAATCTAAATTAGCTTATATAAACCTACATTCTTTTCTCCTTCCATTTTCTTTGTTCATTTCACCTTTTCAAATTCAAACCAAGACTAGAATTTTCATGCAATCTTCACTCTTCAAAACCAGAAAATCCTCAAACCAAAACTAGAATTTTCATGCAATCTTCACTCTTCAAAACCAGAAAATCCTCAAACCAAAACCTAAAATTTTCCTCAAATAAAATCTAAAACCAATGCTCAAATCAAACCTGCAATTCGTTTCAAAAATCAGTAAGCAAAAGCTTGTGATTTTCAATTACCCTGTTAATTTTTCCCAAACCTGTAACACTTCTCAAAACTCAACCATGTAAAACTGTTTTATGCACAAACCTGTTATCTATTCCTCAAGTTCAAATGCAAATCCAAAAGATCATCAAAACCTGTAAATTCATTATCCAGATTTCAAACAAGCCTGTAAACATTCTTTCCAGATCAATATTCAAACTTGTAAACCATATTCTCAAGCCTGGAACCAAACAAGTTTTCAAAGGTCCTGAGTCTTCATCATTCTGTTCCAGTTAATCAACCAAGCTTCAAAAACATGTGCATGCAAATTCCATTCCAGCTTCAAAAAGGGGTCTCTGCATTTTTAATGTGAGTAAACTTTTAAAACTAAAATTTAGTAACTAATAGGTGTTGCTTATGAATTACTGTGTTGATGTTTGATCTGCATGAATATTTATATGTGAGTTTCTGAGTGCTTGTCTGTTAATTTTGAAGAACCTCTGTTCCTGTATTTTAAACCTCTGTTTGAATCTGTAATCATGAACCTCTTTAAAGTGTGATGCATTGACATATGGTTAAAGTGAATCTGTGATGTAAGTTTGAAAATATGCTTGCATGATGATTTTGGGAATTTAGAACATATTTATATATAGGAAAATGTTGAGTATTGATTGAGCATGCCTGAATATATCAGACAAATGAAATTCTTCCCAACCTTACAGACATCAAATATATTCATAAACCAATTCCTATTTCTATGATTTATTTTAGAAATTAGTTTCTAAACAAAAGTTGTGAATTTTAACAAGACTCAAATTTTAAAAATAGTTTAAAGTTAATTAAAGCAAAGTTTCTGTAATGACCCGCCATCCGTCTCCACAGAATGACGCATCATTAATAAGCAAGAAAGGGATAGAAAAGAGAAAAGAAAGAAGAGAAAGAAGAAACAGCATCAGAATCTCAACAGCGGAACGAATAAATTATATTAATAACATATAATATTACATAGTTTACAACCACTATCAGAGTTACACAGAATATACTTCACATACTAGACAGTTATAAACACCTGTCTAGTTATACAACTCAATACATCACAACAAAGAGATACAACACAGAGTACACATAGCGGAACTATATATCTAACGCAGAAGCCTCCTGCTCCATTGCTCCTCCACAATTCGTCAAAAGCAATCCTGAATCCCTTGGCTACACGTAAAAATTTAAGTACCTAAGAGTTTATGAAAAATAAAAATAAACTCCGGGTCAGACATGGGTCTGGTGTGAGTAACAGGTTAAAGTTACTTAACTTTTGAAAATCCTTTGAAAAGAAAAGGTATCACGCAAGACTTCCCACACATAAACATGGAAAAGTTTTTACCTTACGCTAACCAAAACATTTGATAGGAAATCTGATGATATTATAATAGTGTCTAGGGTTTTCAAATAAATATGAAATAGCCGAAATTGTTACATTTATTAAATTCCAGCTACTAGCCACAAAGTGGGTAATACAATCAAAACCGTTGGCACTTATTGGATTGTGGATTCCATCAATGGCTGGGCTACTGGGGTACCACCCATCACAGTACGTGGCCTAGATCAACGTACCGAGGAGTACGCCCGCTCCCCTGCAACACAAGACCGGAACCATCCCTTACTGGACAGTCCCGAACAAGACAACGCCGCAGTTGGCGTACGCTCCAAACTGCCGCACAGCCGAAATAAAAGGGACTTCTAGACAGGGAAAAATATTGCTCTCCAGTGGAAGCTACCCACGAAGCCTTGCTGCACCTCCCCTGTTTTAGCCATTCCCGGTTGATGAGGCTTGAGGCTACGATTACCTTTAGAGAACACATCTCTTAGAATGCTCATCGTCCACCTGACGATGTTCTAAAAGCATTCAATCCACACAAGTTCGTTTCGGGTTCGAACGAAACCGAAGGCATTATCTTGTTACACTCATTTTGGAATCACCCTCAGAGTTAACGACGATAACCCTTGCACTCTAAATCTCCATCTCGAATCTATAAGTACTATTCCGTCAAACTCATTACGGAATCACCCACAGAGTTATACTGACGTATAGCCCTTACACCTCGAGTCTTCACACTTCACATAAGATTCACGACCTATCGTTAATTTGGATCGATGTGGTTTTCGGATATCCAAATATGGAAACCCGATCCCGGTCTCATCGAAATCCAAAGCGTGCCTTTTAAGGCCAAGTTGTTTTAAAGTTTTAAAACAATACAATTATCTATATACACACAGATAGATAAATCATAGATTCACAATAGATAATCAACATTATCATCACAACAGATAATCTATATTATCATTATCAAAAGATAATCCAAATCATCGTCACAATGCAACCAATGCATCCATATCACTCAACATTATTTATCTCATATCTGAGATTCAAACCAATCAAGGCAAACCATATCATCCATCCATATAAGCAATGATCTATAATCACCATTTATAATTAATTTAAAGTGAATTAAATTAACTTCATCATTCCCTAATTAATTTAAAGTGAATTAAATTAATTACTTTATCAATATAAATCTTACTTACATCATTATTAATTAATTACAATCAATTAATTAATTAATCTCTAATCAATCACCTTAATTAATCTCCCTTGATTAATTATTCTTAATTACATTCAAGTAACCATCCTTTAATTAATTTTACAAATTAATTAAACTTAACCAAATACAGTAATTAACCTTAATTACTTAACAAATTAATTAACTATAATTAATTACATTAATCCTTAATTAATTACATTAATTAATTTCCTTAATCACTTATTACTGATTAATTAATCTTAATTAATCAATCTTAATTACATCATTAATTATATTAATTAATGTTTTCTAATTACAATTTAATTAAGTACCTTATTTAAATTAAAAACATTAAGTAATTAATCTTTTTTTAAACCATAATTGTTAATCACCCTTGATTAACCTCATTCAGTAATTATCTACCATTAATTACTTTACAAAATAATTTAATTACCCCTTAATTAATTATCTCCACTTAATCCCTTGATAAATTCACAAAGTAATTATACTCAAATTACTTTCATCATTAAATAACCTTCAATTAATTTCATACAGTAATTAGCCATTAATCACTTCTTTAAGTAACTCCTCTTCAATAAATTACATTAAGTAATTATACTCCACAATCATTTATTGATTATTCTAAATTAATTAAACTGAATTAATTAACTTAATCAAATCAAATTAAACTCAATTAATTATAATAAGTAATTAATTTCCTTAATTACTTCCATAAGTAATTATACTTAAAAACTTACACAAATGATTATCTTTAAATTAATTAATCTAATTAATTATTAAATTAATTAAACTAATTAATTATTAAATAATCCTTAGTTAATGACCTTCATTAACTATTAACAATTCATTAATTATTTTCTAAAATAATTATCTTATTTTAATCTTTATTAATAACAAATTAATTAATCATTAATTAACCCATTAATAAATTTCAAATTAATTAAATAATTAAGAGTTAACTAAAACTAAATTAATCCATTTTTACTTGATTAATTATTTACTAATCATTAATTAAAATCAAATCTTATTTAATTAATTATTCTAAATTACAAGTTACTTATTCTAAAAATAATAATAAATCTTAAACCTTTAAGATTAAACACTTAATTACCCTTTTATTAATTTATTAAATAAATTAATTATTCATTTAATTACCCTAAAAATTAATTGAAATACAAATCATTAAATTAAAATTTAACTTTAACAAGTTTTAAAATCAATTTAAAACCTTTAAATTTAATGATAAATAATACTTCCACTTATAAAAGAAATTGTACAAGAGTTAAAACAAATCTCTTTTTAAATTCAAAATATTTAAATTTTACATTATCATTCAAATTTGTTTTAAACACTTAAATTTATAAAACTTAAATTTATTTTAAACCAGTGATCTAAATTCAAATTTAAATCAAATTTAAACATTTTTTTAAAAACATTCCTTTATATTTCAAATTCCAATTTAAATTCAAATTCAAAAAAAAACATTTTTAGACAAATAAAACCCTTTTAAAATTATTTTAAACAAATTTGAATTTAAAACTTATTTTCAGTTATGATTCAAATTATAACTTGAATTCATAATTTAAAGTTAGATTTAAAACTTAATTTAAATCTTTAATTAGTATTTTAAATTTCTGTTTAAAAATTTGGAACATGACAAAATTTCTAAACTGCAGTAAACTAGCTCGAGCCCGACTCAAACAACTCGAATAACTCGAGTATCATTCATTTTGTAAATCCCTTCAAACTAAAATTGACAGGTTTTACTCAAACCTGTACAAACAAACTCACCCGAGCCCACAACACAATGCTTCGAGTCCCATACCCCTTAGCTTCAAGTAAAGCAAACTACAACTTCGAGCAATCCAAGATTCAACCCGACATATACGTATACCCCTTCTTTCCCAAAACAATCAACTGATACACTCAGATCGACGTGCACCTGCACCGTCACACCGTCCACTCCGACTCTTTCACGACCATCCATTCAAGTCATTAATCATCCCTCATTTCGTTTCCGATCATCAAAGTAACTACAGAAACCAAGAATCAAAAACGAGCTTCGAGTTCGAAAACAGGAAGCAATGTCGTTCTGCAAATCGCTTCCAACTCAAAGATCCGATCACCGGAAAAATTCCACCTCCGGCCACGACTTCATCCCTACATCATCAATCTCCCACACAAATATGGAACCACTCGATCACCTATAGGTGTTGTGGTGATCATTTCTTTCCAGGTGAACAAAACTAGGGTTTAAAATTTTGATTCAAAATTATCACTGCCCCAAAGCTTTAATTCCTAATCCACTATTTTTCCCTACAACCTAGATCATCACTCCATCTCTAGGAAAAACCATGGCCACCCAAACTCTCTAGATCGACAGGATCACCCCTAAATATGATTTCTGGTTAAACCAGAAATGTTCTTCCAATTTCAAACTAAAATTTCTAATTTCAGTTTTAAAATTCAAGTATTAGTTTAAGTAATTGATTTATACTCTTGAATTAATAAAACTGGATGATCAAATTTCTATTTACAAAAAGTTGTTCTGTTATATTTTGACTTACAGAGTAAATTACAGATATATATTTTTTTTGAAAAGCAAGAGTAAGAACTCATTTTATTGACTTATGTAGTTTTACAAGAGCAGTTACAAATCCACCAATTTCACTCAAATACAACCATCTTGGCCATTACAATGATAATAAAACAAATAAATACAATCAAAGAATTCATTACAAAGACCAAACTGAATAAATCACTGCATACAGACTTGGGAATCCTATTGTATATAATAATCCAGAGAATAGCCATCTGCATGTAAGTAAAACTACCATGAACTTCAAATATGATTAGCTTTAATGTCTCTGAGAATGCTGCCATGAACCAAATTATATAGCTGTGCCAAATTCTTACATCCAATACCAAAAACTCTATTGTTCCTTTCAGACCATATTGCATATATCAATCTCTTTAGCAGTTTAAGCAGCAACCTTGTCATATGAGTCTTCCATCTTGTAGCTTTGAACACACTAAACCATTCAACCGAACTAACAGGTGATGGTTTATAAAAACCACCATTAGAAAGCAATCTATACCAAATCTGATACACAAAAGTGCATTCAAAAAACAAGTGAGTATTACTTTCAGTTTCTGAATTGCATAGAACACATATGTCATTTGAAATAATACCCATTTTACAAAGTTTATCTTTGGTATTTAAAGCATTAGCCATCACTTTCCATAACAATAAATTTTCCTTTGCACTACCTCCAATATTCCATATTCTTGAATGCCAGGGGAATTGATAACCATTTTGACAGAGAGCATTATAAACAAGTCTAATGGAATGATGTTTACCCTTGTCAGACCAAATTAAAACATTGTCATTATTCTTAATGGGATTATCAGTGATGGCATTCCATAAGTTCCTAAGTTGAGAGGAACTAGAATATGGTAAAACTATACCATCATCATGTAAAAACTCTTCAACCCTTGCCTGTTCAGTAATACCAGAGCTTCTTCTCAAGTTATAATCCACTACAGAATTCAAGATCAACCCTTGTTTAGCCCATGGTGAATGCCAGAAAGATAAACCCTTAATCAAAACATAGTTACACTGTACAAGAGGAATGAAAGTCTCCCTAAGCTTGAGAATACATCTCCAACCCCAACTGCAATTTTGTGGTATGGGCATAGTCCAAAAATTCTTTTTACCAATAAGATTATTATTGACCCATTGAGACCATAAATTCTTTTCAGAACCAAAGATCTTATTGAAATATACTGATATAGCAGCCTTATTCCATAGAAAAATATTAGTCATACCATGACCACCTTTCTTTTTGGATTCAAACAGTTTGTAAAAAGAAATAGGAATCAACTTTCTGGAAAAAGGGTCACCATGCCAAAGAAATTTATTAAGTGCACTAGATATCATATTAATAAGCTTAATAGGAAGTATATAATGTCTAGTCCAGTATGTTGTCATAGCCGCTGCAATTGATTGAATGATAGTTAACCTACCAGCTTGTGACAGTTTATCCATTGGCTATATCTGAAGCCTTTCAATAATCCTCTCAAAAAGTGGTAGGCAATTTTGTTTAGTAATTCTAGAGCAAAAGATAGGCAAACCCAAGTAGAAAGAATTTTTGGATAATTCCTGTAGACCTGAGCACCTAATAATATCATTTTTCTGAAATGAATTTAAACAGCAACTAATATATTTGACTTGTGAAGATTAATCTAAAGGCCAGTAATAGAATAGAAAAGCTCTAGGGATGAAATTATACACTGAATATTGTGATAAGAAGGCTTAGTAAAAATGATAAGATCATCAGCAAAGAGAAGGTGAGTAATAACAGGTCTTTTACATTTGGGATGAAGCTGAAAATCTCCTTTAGCAACAAGATCCATCAAAATATGATTAAGAAGTTCCATAACTATTATGAACAAGTATGAAGAAATTGGATCACCTTGCCTAACACCTTGTACACTTTTAAAATAACCATACAGCCCACCCTCTCTTGAAATAGAAAACATAGGTGATGATATACAAGTGTAAATCCATGCTAAAAAAGGCTTTGGGAAATTCATTCTGGACATGATTGCTAAAATTGAATTCCAAGCAACAGAGACAAATGCCTTTTTAACGTCAAGCTTTAACATGCACCTTGGAGAAATATTTTTCCTTTCATAACCATACAATAATTCTTGGGTTAAGAGAATATTATCGCTTATTGATCTACCCTTAATATATGCAGCCTGATTGTTGGAGATGATAGATGGCAAGACTTATTGTAATCTATTAGCTAAAACCTTTGAAATAATTTTATAAATGATATTGCAACATGAAATTGGTCTAAAATCAACAACAGAAGATGGATTAACAATCTTGGGTATTAGGGCAATAGCAGTGGCAGCTAGTACAACAGGGAGTTTATTATTAAGAAAAAAATATTGGATGGCCTTAATAATGTCAGACCCAATTATCTTCCAACTCTGTTGAATAAAATGTGCACTGTAACCATCTGGACCTCCACAACTATCACTGTCCAAACTAAAGACTGCAGCTTCAATTTCATTATTAGAAATAGCACTGATCAGAGAATTGGATTGAAGGGTATTTAAGGTTGGAAGAGTAATATCATAGAGAGGTTTAATGTCAGGAATGAATTGATTGTTTGGAGCTAAAATTGATGTAAAATACCTCACAAAAGCTTCATTAATACCATCAAAAGTTTCCACTAAATTTCCAAACATATCCTTAATCTGAAAAATGCATTCACGATTCCTTTTAACTTTTAAGTAATTATGAAAATATTTAGTGTTCCTATCAGCCTCTTTATCCATTCTCAAATGAATTTTCTGGTTGAGTGAAGACACTTCCTTTTGAATAACTTGCTCAAGAATATTCTTTAATTGCAGTTCAGTATGAAGTAAAATAGTATCAAATGGTCTAGCACTCAGTTCCTCCTGTATCCTAATCAGCTGATTCCTAATTTGAGAAGAAAGTTTAGAATCCTTACCAAAAATTGCTGAAGACCAATTCCTAAGTTGAAATTTCAGAGCTTTCATCTTGAGAATAATATTTGTAAGAGGATCCTTGCCAAATTGCATACTCCAGACCTGCTTTAAAATATCATAATAATCCACCTGCTTAGTCCAAAAATTAAAAAATTAAAAAGTGTGTTTCCCTCCACAAAAATCATCAACTCCCCAATGAAAAATTAATGAGCAATGATCAGATAAAGAAGGCTGACAAATGTGATGGAAAGATTTTGGCCAAAGATGAAGAAAAGAAAGATTTAAGAAAATATGATCAAGCTTACATAAAGTTGGATTACCACTCCTATTACTGTTTGACCAAGTAAAATCAGAACCAAAGTATTTAACAGGGATAAGATTTGATTGAATTAAAGCACTGTTTAGAGGAGAAATATCCTTAAGAGATAAAGGGCAGCCACCAATTTTTTGGTTACTTGCAAACATACAATTGAAATCACCACCAATAATCCAGGGGATAGAAGATGAATTTAAATAAGGAAGATGATCCAAGAATACATGTCTCAGAGCTAATGAGTTTTGAGCATACACAGAAGTAAGATGAAAGTTTGTATTGGAAGGTAAATGGATACAATTATAATGAATATATTGATCAGAGGCACTAATTCTGGAAAGTTTAAACAAATGTGGATTCCAAATAGTGAGCAGTCTGCCATAATTAGATTCAACAAAGTTATTATCATGTAACCAAGATGGAGCAATCAAACGAATAGCCTTAATAGTTGAGAGAATGTCAAGCTTAGTTTCTGAAACACACATCAAATGAATATTTTTGATCTCAATAAGATTCTTAATCTCTAATTGTTTAGAGGGTAAATTAGCCCCCCTAATATTCCAAAAAGCAATGTTATTCATTTATTAGGAAGAGGAGGTAACAGTGGAGAAGGACTCTTCCTAGTATGCCTTCGATGAGAATTATTTTTGGATGAAGATAAAGGTTGGACCGCAGGAGGCTTATATTTCTTACCTTTATTAAGATCAACAGAATCCAGATTACTAGTACAACTAGAATTCTTCATAACAACTGCACTCTCACATGAACCAGAAGGAGGTGGAAGTAAAATATTTTTAGGAGGTGACAAATGCAAATATGGTGAAGGATTAGGAACATTCATGGATGGTGATTTAGAACTGAATTGAGAACAACATGAAGTTGAAACAGAATTTGCAACAATAGCTGAGACAACCTTTGAAACAGAGTCAGATAAAGCATTAGAAGGATTTTCAACTGACAAAGATGAAGTAGAAAGATTTGCATCACATAATGGATCAGATACACCAACCCTGACCATATCAATAGAAGGGTTTGATAAAACTGAAGATGAGTTAGCATTAACAGTAGGGCAAGAACTATTAACAATATGAGTTTCATTATCTTTTGGTTTGCCAACTTCCTTACTACTCATAGTATCAACATTTGATTGAATATTTTCCTTAACCATAGAGACTTTCCTCTTCCATACCCCTCTATTTCTTTTATTAACAACTTTCCAATTCTAATCAATAGGATTAGCATCATGACCAGTTTGAATCCTAACTTCATTCTCCTCCATATCATACAGATTATTATCCTTTGCATCATTGGCAGTATTAACAAATTCACAAGTTGCAGTATCATGTCCAAAAATTCTACAATGAGTGCAAATTTTAGGGTTCCAATCATAAGATAATCTAACATCAGGACAATTCTTTCCTAGCTGTGGTACATGAATAGTGTCAGGTAATTCAGAATCAGGCGAAATCTCCACCAATGCTTTTGCATACTTAAACCTTTGCAACTTTTCAGTGCTACTATCAAAACATATTAATCTACCAATGTGACATGCCAACCAATTGATACCAACTAACGTCCACAAAATAATTGGAATCCTATGAAAATGTATCCACACCGGCACTTTCTTAACCTGAGCTTGTGATAACCCAATAGATGGATACCATTTTATAATTATGAACATCCTACCTCTAATAAAGATAGGGTCCGAGTTAAGCATATGGTCCTTATCCTCTTGATTGGAAAAATTGAAGTAAAAATTAAACCCATCTGATTTAAATTCAACTTCACCTTTAAGTTTCCAATATCTTTTAAGAAAATTCACAACAGACAAGAAAGAAAGCGTACCATCAAGAAAGAAACCGACTAAATGATTATTCCAGTATTTTAATCCCTCCTCTTTAACAAGATCCGGTAAATCAAAAGAAGGTTTGTCTCGCGAAATATCAAAATGAATAGGCTTATACGACCCTGCATTACGAGGTAAAGATTTGAAAAGATTCGACCAGTTTGAATTCAGAGAACAAGAATCATTGCTATTGGAAGTTAACACTGGAAGTAGATGCAGAAAGAGAAGATGAGGGAAGAACAGAAGAAGAGGTTGAAGAAAGAGGAGGAAAGGATGCGGAGTCAAAGGAGAAAGAAGAGGAAGAGAAAGATAACGATGAAGACGCCACTAAAATTTCAAAAGCAAGCTGAAAATCATTGTGGAGGGAAAATTCTTTCACAGATATATTTTTCTTCAAACAAATTTGAGTTTATATATTAAATAAAATTTAAACTTATATTACATACCATATTTTGATTTAATCCTTAATCTTAACACACATATTAAATCAAAAGAAATGGATATTCTTAAGCACTTCTTATATCAGGAACTTAAACACAGAAAATTGAATTCACAGTAACATGCACATGTACATTAACATTCAGTAATTAAACTTAAAAAAAAACATACACACATACTTATTTCAAAGTAGAATAAGCAACTAAATTTGTACTTAAGTTTATTAAATATAAAAATGTTACTCACCTGAAATTATGAGCAGAGCAAACTATTTCAAGAAAATGCTTGAAATTGAATGGTGCTTCTTCTTTTCTTTTTTTTCTTTTATCTCTGATTTTAATTATATGTTCCCAGATGCAAGCTTGTTTTACAGCAACATGTTTTCTAGAAGATGAATTGCAGGCCTCCAGAAAAATACATGTAGGATTTTGAAGTTTTCAGAAGAATTTCAGATGCATGCTTTCAGAAAATAAAATGCATGCAGGCTTAAGATTTTGCAAAGTGATTTCAGGTTTTTGGATGTTCAGATTAATGGATTTTGAGGAGCTACAGCTTTTTTTTTTTAAAGCTTCAATTCTAGAGAAAAATTTGCAGACATGATGAAGTTTTCAAACAGAAACACAGAGATCTTCAATTGTATGTATTTCGGATGTTGCAAATGATTTTCAGGTAGTTGTAGTTTGATTTGGTTAGAGGAGATTATAGGTTATCAAATTTGTTTGAGATGGGAAATTGACAGGTTTTATTTGAACAGAAATTTCCTATTTTGTGGAAGATGAATTCAGATTTTTAGATCTGAAAACATTCACAAGTTTTTGAAGAAAAGAAGAATAAGATGAGGAGAAATGTTTACATAAACAAATTTTTAATTTAACTAAAATAAAAGAAAAAGATAATTAAAGAATACACTTGCTCTAACCTTAACACTTGTCACTTGGTTTAATTAATGGCTTACACATGTCTTTAGGGTGTTTTAAGAAATTCACACATGTATTAAGTATATTTTAATTTTAATTTAAAATTGTTTACAAACTCTTAAATCTAAATTTATTATTTCTTATGTATAAATAAATGAGTTTCTTCCCTATTTAATTTATTAAAAAGAAATGAGACAAACAAATTATGAATATAAGCTTATTCAAATATTTTGAAGTATTTATTCTTTTAAATTTTCAAACATTCAATTCAAAATCAAATTAATTTATCAAATCCAATTTTAAAATCAAGTTATATATAGATGCATATATAACTCGTGTTAAAATTAAAAATAAAAATCCTATTTCTAACAAAATTTAGTTATGTTTATAAAAACTAAGTATTATCATTTTTATTTAAAAATAACAAATTAAACAATATTAAATAATTAATAAATGAGATTATAAAATTCCTTTATCATTCAATATATTAAAATCATAAGTAAATTGTATTCTAAATTCTTATATAAAATTTTCAAGCAATATTTTAAAAAGAAAATAAAACAAAGCTTTGATGTTAATCTAATTTAAATTCATATTTAAGTTAAATAAAATATAAATCTAAACAAATAAGATTTTCCTTTAATATAAACCATATAATTATTTATTAATTTGCTTTGGAAAGTTATATGTTAAATTTAAATCAAATTTTCCAATTTACCAAATATAAATTAAGATTAGATAATTGATTCATTTATTGATTTCCAAATCAAAGTTTATCAATTTACAATATATACAATTATATATATTATAAACAGAAGACAATTTATTAGCTTTAAAATGATAAAATCTACCAATTTAAATATTTATTATAAGATGATTATTAAATCAATTCCAAATTTTATTATCAAGAATTATTAAATCAAAATAATTTCTACACAGATTATTAAATTTATATTGCCAAATTTCCGGGATATCACATTCCTTCCCCCGTAAAAGAATTTCGTCCCCGAAATTTAAAAGCAAAGGTAATTTAATAATCTATCTTAAGATTTTATTTTAAAAACACAAGCATATATCAATCATATGCTAACAACCATAGCAACCAATTTATCCAATCAAAAGAAACCTAATTATCCAGAAAAATTCTGGATAGAATTTTCACGAGTTTCCCCGATATAAATATCGGGATACTTGCTCTACAGAATTCAAACAATCTATACTATTGAGCTACAGAGCTTCTATCCAACTAGATCTACAAACTAAATAGGATATCAGACTACAGACAAGTCTGACTCAACAATCACATCCTCCTGAACTGCTGATTCCACAACCAGAAATAAATCATACACGTATTCCCTCAGAGATACGTGAAACACAACGAATCCCAGTTATCCAAACTGGCAATTCAACTTTGAAAATCAACTCCAATCCTTACACGAACACAGAAAAGATCCAAAATACCTCGGAGCTGACTTACCCAGTCTTACCCAATCTTAAAACTCCTTAGATCAAAGAAAACTTATCCAAAAACAAATCTATGACTTCGGAATCCAAATTCCTTCGTCTCTTACCCACAGAACTCTTCTGATGATCCTGGGTTGCCTTCACCTTTCTCGATCAGCTCAACCTTCGCTGATGTCTTTAGAAACAAACTGGACCAAAACAATTCAACAGAATGATCTGCTCAAGATCAATCCCAAACCAAGAATACCAACTCTACTCCACAAACATTAGAAGACTAACTTACTTCACCTATCCGAAAAAGATAAAAGAAAAGCACTTCCAAACTGCTTTCGCTGCACAACTCTGATCTGACGTAGAAGAAAAACTCGAGCACAAACTAGACAACATATCTCAGAAATATTATCCAAGAGATCCATAAAAGTAAACTCAGATGTCCCATCTGATCCTTCTACTAAACTGAACCACCAGTAGCACTACGGGAATCTAGTCAATAAGAAAACTCAACCTCCAGATACGGACAACTTCTCATGGCTCAAGAGAACACTCAAACTATCGCATGTCACTTTTGCGATCAACCAGTCCAATATTTAAAGAAAACTGTTCTCTCTCCTTACCAATCAGAACAGTCTACGCTTAACTAGCCAATCCATCAAAGAAATGAATCTACCCGGCTGCTTCTGAACTCCTTCAGAAAAACTGCTAACCAGAAATCCTTCTTGTCAGCACAGAACACTCCGAGCTGCATTGTTGACACCGACTCCAAAGACTTCCTAATCCAAAGCTCTTCGAGAAATTCGAACCTCAAACTGGACAGAAACATCCTACTGAACCCAGCCACAACATCGAAGCAAACATACTTCTTAAACTTGTTCCAAAGAAAAATCTTCGGAGACATCTATAGTCACTGTGTCTCATCACACAGCTACTAATTCCTAAGGTATCGAGATACCATCATTTCCTTCTGCCCAACCAACAGATCCAAACTCTACTCATCCAACTCAGAGATGATCTCCGAACCTTTACAGGTTACCTTCAGAGATAAATGAAATCCTTTATCACTACAAAGCTCACTCGAGACGGTATTAGGTCTACAGTCTCGACAAATACACTTCCAACTTCAACATTCAAACACCAACCAATGATAGTAGTCGTGTTACACACCCACTACCTTATCTACCTTTATAACTTAGATTGGTAAACCTGTACGGGTAACCCAACAAATAGGTAGAAGTAAATATTTATATATATATAAATTACAAATACGCTCTCTCAAGATAGACACCACTCTAGAGCCTAGGTATTCACTTAACCTAATGCTCTGATACCACTGTAATGACCCGCCATCCGTCTCCACAGAATGACGCATCATTAATAAGAAAGAAAGGGATAGAAAAGAGAAAAGAATGAAGAGAAAGAAGAAACAACATTAGAATCTCAACAGCGGAACGAATAAATTATATTAATAACATAAAATATTACATAGTTTACAACCACTATCAGAGTTACACAGAATATACTTCACATACTAGACAGTTATAAACACCTGTCTAGTTATACAATTCAATACATCACAACAGAGAGATACAACACAGAGTACACATAGCGGAACTATATATCTAACGCAGAAGCCTCCTGCTCCATTGCTCCTCCACAATTCGTCAAAAGCAAACCTGAATCCCTTGGCTACTCGTAAAAATTTGAGTACCCAAGAGTTTATGAAAAACAAAAATAAACTCCGGGTCAGACATGGGTCTGGTGTGAGTAACAGGTTAAAATTGCTTAACTTTTGAAAATCCTTTGAAAAGAAAAGGTATCACGTAAGACTTCCCATACATAAACACGGAAATGTTTTTACCTTACGCTAACCAAAACATTTGATAGGAAATCTGATGATATTATAATAGTGTCTAGGGTTTTCAAATAAATATGAAATAGCCGAAATTGTTACATTTATTAAATTCCAGCTACTAGCCGCAAAGTGGGTAATACAATCAAAACCGTTGGCACTTATTGGATTGTGGATTCCATCAATGGCTGGGCTACTGGGGTACCGCCCGTCACAGTACGTGGACTAGATCAACGTACCGAGGAGTACGCCCGCTCCCCTGCAACACAAGACCGGAACCATCCCTTACTGGACAGTCCCGAACAAGACAACCCCACAGTTGGCGTATGCTCCAAACTGCCCACACAGCCGAAATAAAAGGGACTTCTAGACAGGGGAAAATCTTGCTCTCCAGTGGAAGCTACCCACGAAGCCTTGCTCCACCTCCCCAGTTTTAGCCATTCCCGGTTGATGAGGCTTGAGGCTACGATTACCTTTAGAGAACACATCTCTTAGAATGCTCATCGTCCACCTGACGATGTTCTGAAAGCATTCAATCCATACAAGTTCGTTCCGGGTTCGAACGAAACCGAAGGCATTATCTCGTTACACACATTTTGGAATCATCCTCAGAGTTAACGACGAAAACCCTTGCACTCTAAATCTCCAACTCGAATCTATAAGTACTATTCCGTCAAACTCATTACGGAATCACCCACAGAGTTATACTGACGTATAGCCCTTACACCTCGAGTCTTCACACTTCACATAAGATTCACGACCTATCGTTAATTTGGATCGATGTGGTTTTCGGATATCCAAATATGGAAACCCGATCCCGGTCTCATCGAAATCCAAAGCGTGTCTTTTAAGGCCAAGTTGTTTTAAAGTTTTAAAACAATACAATTATCTATATACACACAGATAGATAAATCAAAGATTCACAATAGATAATCAACATTATCATCACAACAGATAATCTATATTATCATTATCAAAAGATAATCCAAATCATCGTCACAATGCAACCAATGCATCCATATCACTCAACATTATTTATCTCATATCTGAGATTCAAACCAATCAAGGCAAACCATATCATCCATCTATATAAGCAATGATCTATAATCACCATTTATAATTAATTTAAAGTGAATTAAATTAACTTCATCATTCCCTAATTAATTTAAAGTGAATTAAATTAATTACTTTATCAATATAAATCTTACTTACATCATTATTAATTAATTACAATCAATTAATTAATTAATCTCTAATCAATCACCTTAATTAATCTCCCTTGATTAATTATTCTTAATTACATTCAAGTAATCATCCTTTGATTAATTTTACTAATTAATTAACTTAACCAAATACAGTAATTAACCTTAATTACTTCACAAATTAATTAACTATAATTAATTACATTAATCCTTAATCAATTACATTAATCCTTAATTAATTACATTACTTAATTTCCTTAATCACTTATTATTGATTAATTAATCTTAACTAATCAATCTTAATTACATCATTAATTATATTAATTAACATTTTCTAATTACAATTTAATTAAGTACCTTATTTAAATTAAAAACATTAAGTAATTAATCTTTTTAAACCATAATTGTTGATCACCCTTGATTAACCGCATTCATTAATTATCTACCATTAATTACTTTACAAAATAATATAATTACTCCTTAATTAATTATCTCCACTTAATCCCTTGATAAATTCACAAAGTAATTATACTCAAATTACTTTCATCATTAAATAACCTTCAATTAATTTCATACAGTAATTACCCATTAATTACTTCTTTAAGTAATTACTCTTCAATAAATTACATTAAGTAATTATACTCCACAATCATTTATTGATTATTCTAAATTAATTAAACTGAATTAATTAACTTAATCAAATCAAATTAAACTCAATTAATTACAATAAGTAATTAATTTCCTTAATTACTTCCATAAGTAATTATACTTAAAAACTTACACAAATGATTATCTTTAAATTAATTAATCTAATTAATTATTAAATTAATTAAAATAATTAATTATTAAATAATCCTTAGTTAATGACCTTCATTAACTATTAGCAACTCATTAATTATTTTCTAAAATAATTAATTTATTTTAATCTTTATTAATAACAAATTAATTAATCATTAATTAACCCATTAATAAATTTCAAATTAATTAAATAATTAAGTGTTAACTAAAACAAAATTAATCCATTTTTACTTTATTAATTATTTACTAATCATTAATTAAAATCAAATCTTATTTAATTAATTATTCTAAATTACAAGTTAGTTATTCTAAAAATAATAATAAATCTTAAACCTTTAAGATTAAACACTTAATTACCCTTTTATTAATTTATTAAATAAATTAATTATTCATTTAATTACCTTAAAAATTAATTGAAATACAAATCATTAAATTAAAATTTAACTTTAACAAGTTTTAAAATCAATTTAAAACCTTTAAATTTAACTGATAAATAATACTTCCACTTATAAAAGAAATTTTACAAGAGTTAAAACAAATCTCTTTTTAAATTCAAAATATTTAAATTTTACATTATCATTCAAATTTGTTTTAAACACTTAAATTTATAAAACTTATATTTATTTTAAGCCAGAGATCCAAATTCAAATTTAAATCAAATTTAAACATTTTTTTAAAACATTCCGTTATATTTCAAATTTCAATTTAAATTCAAATTCAAAAAAACATTTTTAGACAAATAAAACCCTTTTAAAATTATTTTAAACAAATTTGAATTTAAAACTTATTTTCAGTTATGATTCAAATTATAACTTGAATTCATAATTTAAAGTTAGATTTAAAACTTAATTTAAATCTTTAATTAGTATTTTAAATTTTTGTTTAAAAATTTGGAACATGACAAAATTTCTAAACTGCAGTAAACTAGCTCGAGCCAGACTCAAACAACTCGAATAACTCGAGTATCATTCATTTTGAAAATCCCTTCAAACTAAAATTGACAGGTTTTACTCAAACCTGTACAAACTAACTCACTCGAGCCCACAACACAATGCTTCGAGTCCCATACCCCTTAGCTTCGAGTAAAGCAAACTACAACTTCGAGGAATCCAAGATTCAACCCGACATATACGTATACCCCTTCTTTCTCAAAACAACCAACTGACACACTCAGATCGACGTGCACCTACACCGTCACACCGTCCACTCCGACTCTTTCGCGACCATCCATTCAAGTCATTAATCATCCCTCATTTCATTTCCGATCATCAAAGTAACTACAGAAACCAAGAATCAAAAACGAGCTTCGAGTTCGAAAACAGGAAGAAATTTCGTTCTGCAAATCGCTTCCAACTCAAAGATCCGATCACCGGAAAATTCCACCTCCGGCCACGACTTCATCCCTACATCATCAATCTCCCACACAAATATGGAACCACTCGATCACCTATAGGTGTTGTGGTGATCATTTCTTTCCAGATGAACAAAACTAGGGTTTAAAATTTTGATTCAAAATTATCACTGCCCCAAAGCTTTAATTCCTAATCCAATATTTTTCCCTATAACCTTGATCATCACTCCATCTCCAGGAAAAACCATGGCCACCCAAACTCTCTAGATCGACAGAATCACCCCTAAATATGATTTCTGGTTAAACCAGAAATGTTCTTCCAATTTCAAACTAAAATTTCTAATTTCAGTTTTAAAATTCAAGTATTAGTTTAAGTAATTGATTTATACTCTTTAATTAATAAAACTGGATGATCAAATTTCTATTTACAAAAAGTTGTTCTGTTATATTTTGACTTACAGAGTAAACTACAGATATATTTTTCTTCAAAAAAATTTGAGTTTATATATTAAATAAAATTTAAACTTATATTACATACCATATTTTTATTTAATCCTTAATCTTAACACACATATTAAATCAAAAGAAATGGATATTCTTAAGCACTTCTTATATCAGGAACTTAAACACAGAAAATTGAATTCACAGTAACATGCACATCTACATTAACATTCAGTAATTAAACTTTAAAAAAACATACACACATACTTATTTCAAAGTAGAATAAGCAACTAAATTTGTACTTAAGTTTATTAAATATAAAAATGTTACTCACCTGAAATTATGAGCAGAGCAAACTATTTCAGGAAAATGCTTGAAATTGAATGGTGCTTCTTCTTTTCTTTTTTTTTCTTTTATCTCTGATTTTAATTGTATGTTCCCAGATGCAAGCTTGTTTTACAACTACATGTTTTCTAGAAGATGAATTGCAGGCCTCTAGAAAAATACATGCAGGATTCTGAAGTTTTCAGAAGAATTTCAGATGCATGCTTTCAGAAAATAAAATGCATGCAGGCTTAAGATTTTGCAAAGTGATTTCAGGTTTTTGGATGTTCAGATTAATGGATTTTGAGGAACTACAGCTTTTTTTTTAAAGCTTCAATTCCAGAGAAAAATTTGCAGACATGATGAAGTTTTCAAACAGAAACACAGAGATCTTCAATTGTATGTATTTTGGATGTTGCAAATGATTTTCAGGTAGCTGTAGTTTGATTTGGTTAGAGGAGATTATAGGTTATCAAATTTGTTTGAGATGGGAAATTGACAGGTTTTATTTGAACAGAAATTTCCTGTTTTGTGGAAGATGAATTCAGATTTTTAGATCTGAAAACATTCTCAAGTTTTTGAAGAAAAGAAGAATGAGATGAGGAGAAATGTTTACATAAACAAATTTTTAATTTAACTAAAATAAAAGAAAACGATAATTAAAGAATACACTTGCTCTAACTTTAACACTTGTCACTTGGTTTAATTAATGGCTTACACATGTCTTTAGGGTGTTTTAAGAAATTCACACATGTATTAAGTATATTTTAATTTTAATTTAAAATTGTTTACAAACTCTTAAATCTAAATTTATTATTTCTTATGTATAAATAAATGAGTTTCTTCCCTATTTAATTTATTAAAAAGAAATGAGACAAACAAATTATGAATATAAGCTTATTCAAATATTTTTAAATATTTATTCTTTTAAATTTTCAAACATTCAATTCAAAATCAAATTAATTTATCAAATCCAATTTTAAAATCAAGTTATATATAGATGCATATATAACTCTTGTTAAAATTAAAAATAAAAATCCTATTTCTAACAAAATTTAGTTATGTTTATAAAAACTAAGTATTATCATTTTTATTTAAAAATAACAAATTAAACAATATTAAATAATTTATAAATGAGATTATAAATTTCCTTTATCACTCAATATATTAAAATCATAAGTAAATTGTATTTTAAATTCTTATATAAAATTTTCAAGCAAGATTTTAAAAAGAAAATAAAACAAAGCTTTGATGTTAATCTAATTTAAATTCATATTTAAGTTAAATAAAATATAAATCTAAACAAATAAGATTTTCCTTTAATATAAACCATATAATTATTTATTAATTTGCTTTGAAAAGTTATATGTTAAATTTAAATCAAATTTTCCAATTTACCAAATATAAATTAAGATTAGATAATTGATTCATTTATTGATTTCCAAATCAGTTTATCAATTTACAATATATACAATTATATATATTATAAATAGAAGACAATTTATTAGCTTTAAAATGATCAAATCTACCAATTTAAATATTTATTATACGATGATTATTAAATCAATTCCAAATTTTATTATCAAGAATTATTAAATCAAAATAATTATTACACAGATTATTAAATTTATATTGCCAAATTTCTGGGATATCACATTCCTTCCCCCGTAAAAGAATTTCGTCCCCGAAATTTAAAAGCAAAGGTAATTTAATAATCTATCTTAAGATTTTATTTTAAAAACACAAGCATATATCAATCATATGCTAACAACCATAGCAACCAATTTATCCAATCAAAACAAACCTAATTATCCGGAAAAATTCTGGATAGAATTTTCACGAGTTTCCCCGGTATAAATATCGGAATACTTGCTCTACAGAATTCAAACAATCTATACTACTGAGCTACAGAGCTTCTATCCAACTAGATCTACAAACTAAACAGGATATCAGACTACAGACAAGTCTGACTCAACAATCACATCCTCCTGAACTGCTGATTCCACAACCAGAAATAAATCATACACGTATTCCCTCAGAGATACGTGAAACACAACGAATCCCAGTTATCCAAACTGGCAATTCAACTTTGAAAATCAACTCCAATCCTTACAAGAACACAGAAAAGATCCAAAATACCTCGGAGCTGACTTACCCAGTCTTACCCAATCTTAAAACTCCTTAGATCAAAGAAAACTTATCCAAAAACAAATTTCCGACTTCGGAATCCAAATTCCTTCGTCTCTTACCCACAGAACTCTTCTGATGATCCTGGGCTGCCTTCACCTTTCTCGATCAGCTCAACCTTCGCTGATGTCTTTAGAACAAACTGGACCAAAACAATTCAACAGAATGATCTGCTCAAGATCAATCCCAAACCAAGAATACCAACTCTACTCCACAAACATCAGAAGACTAACTTACTTCTCCTATCCGAAAAAGATAAAACAAAAGCACTTCCAAACTGCTTTCGCTGCACAACTCTGATCTGACATAGAAGAAAAACTCGAGCACAAACTAGACAACATATCTCAGAGATATTGTCCAAGAGATCCATAAAAGTAAATTCAGATGTCCCATCTGATCCTTCTACTAAACTGAACCACCAGTAGCACTCCGGGAATCTAGTCAATAAGAAAACTCAACCTCTAGATACAGACAACTTCTCATGGCTCAAGAGAAAACTCAAACTATCGCATGTCACTTTTGCGATCAACTAGTCCAATATTTAAAGAAAACTGTTCTCTCTCCTTACCAATCAGAACAGTCTACGCTTAACTAGCCAATCCATCAAAGAAATGAATCTACCCGGCTGCTTCTGAACTCCTTCAGAAAAACTGCTAACCAGAAATCCTTCTTGTCAGCACAGAACACTCCGAGCTGCACTGTTGACACCGACGCCAAAGACTTCCTAATCCAAAGCTCTTTGAGAAATTCGAACCTCAAACTGGACAGAAACATCCTGCTGAACCCAGCCACAACATCGAAGCAAACATACTTCTTAAACTTGTTCCAAAGAAAAATCTTCGGAGAGATCCATAGTCACCGTGTCTCATCACACAGCTACTAATTCCTAAGGTATTGAGATACCATCATTTCCTTCTGCCCAACCAACAGATCCAAACTCTACTCATCCAACTCAGAGATGATCTCCGAACCTTTACAGGTTACCTTCAGAGATAAATGAAATCCTTTATCACTACAAAGCTCACTCGAGACGGTATTAGGTCTACAGTCTAGACAGATACACTTCCAACTTCAACATTCAAACACCAACCAATGGTAGTAGTCGTGTTACACACCCACTACCTTATCTACCTTTATAACTTAGATTGGTACACCTGTACGGGTAACCCAACAGATAGGTAGAAGTAAATATTTATATATATAAAAATTACAAATACGCTCTCTCAAGATAGACGCCACTCCAGAGCCTAGGTATTCACTTAACCTAATGCTCTGATACCACTGTAATGACCCGCCATCCGTCTCCACAGAATGACGCATCATTAATAAGAAAGAAAGGGATAGAAAAGAGAAAAGAAAGAAGAGAAAGAAGAAACAACATCAGAATCTCAACAGCGGAACGAATAAATTATATTAATAACATAAAATATTTCATGGTTTACAACCACTATCAGAGTTACACAGAATATACTTCACATACTAGAGAGTTATAAACACCTTTCTAGTTATACAATTCAATACATCACAACAAAGAGATACAACACAGAGTACACATAGCGGAACTATATATCTAACTCAGAAGCCTCCTGCTCCATTGCTCCTCCACAATTCGTCAAAAGAAAACCTGTATCCCTTGGCTACTCGTAAAAATTTGAGTACCCAAGAGTTTATGAAAAACAAAAATAAACTCCGGGTCAGACATGGGTCTGGTGTGAGTAACAGGTTAAAGTTGCTTAACTTTTGAAAATCCTTTGAAAAGAAAAGGTATCACGTAAGACTTCCCACACATAAACATGGAAAAGTTTTTAACTTACGCTAACCAAAACATTTGATAGGAAATCCGATGATATTATAATAGTGTCTAGGGTTTTCAAATAAATATGAAATAGCCGAAATTGTTACATTTATTAAATTCCAGCTACTAGCCATAAAGTGGGTAATACAATCAAAACCGTTGGCACTTATTGGATTGTGGATTCCATCAATGGCTGGGCTACTGGGGTACCGCCCGTCACAGTACGTGGCCTAGATCAACGTACCGAGGAGTACGCCCGCTTCCCTGCAACACAAGACTGGAACTATCCCTTACTGGACAGTCCCGAACAAGTTAACCCCACAGTTGGCGTACGCTCCAAACTGCCCACACAGCCGAAATAAAAGGGACTTCTAGACAGGGGAAAATCTTGCTCTCCAGTGGAAGCTACTCACGAAGCCTTGCTCCACCTCCCCTGTTTTAGCCATTCCCGGTTGATGAGGCTTGAGGCTGATTACCTTTAGAGAACACATCTTTTAGAATGCTCATCGTCCACCTGACGATGTTATGAAAGCATTCAATCCATACAAGTTCATTCCGGGTTCGAACGAAACCGAAGGCATTATCTCGTTACACACATTTTGGAATCACCCTCAGAGTTAACGACGATAACACTTGCACTCTAAATCTCCATCTCGAATCTATAAGTACTATTCCGTCAAACTCATTACGGAATCACCCACAGAATTATACTGACGTATAGCCCTTACACCTCGAGTCTTCACACTTCACATAAGATTCACGACCTATCGTTAATTTGGATCGATGTGGTTTTCGGATATCCAAATATGGAAACCCGATCCCGGTCTCATCGAAATCCAAAGCGTGTCTTTTAAGGCCAAGTTATTTCAAAGTTTTAAAACAATACAATTATCTATATACACACGGATAGATAAATCAAAGATTCACAATAGATAATCAACATTATCATCACAACAGATAATCTATATTATCATTATCAAAAGATAATCCAAATCATCGTCACAATGCAACCAATGCATCCATATCACTCAACATTATTTATCTCATATCTGAGATTCAAACCAATCAAGGCAAACCATATCATCCATCCATATAAGCAATGATCTATAATCACCATTTATAATTAATTTAAAGTGAATTAAATTAACTTCATCATTCCCTAATTAATTTAAAGTGAATTAAATTAATTACTTTATAAATATAAATCTTACTTACATCATTATTAACTAATTACAATCAATTAATTAATTAATCTCTAATCAATCACCTTAATTAATCTCCCTTGATTAATTATTCTTAATTACATTCAAGTAATCATCCTTTAATTAATTTTACAAATTAATTAAACTTAACCAAATACAGTAATTAACCTTAATTACTTCACAAATTAATTAACTATAATTAATTACATTAGTCCTTAATTAATTACATTACTTAATTTCCTTAATCACTTATTATTGATTAATTAATCTTAATTAATCAATCTTAATTACATCATTAATTATATTAATTAATTTTTTCTAATTACAATTTAATTAAGTACCTTATTTAAATTAAAAACATTAAGTAATTAATCTTTTTAAACCATAATTGTTAATCACCCTTGATTAACCTCATTCATTAATTATCTACCATTAATTACTTTACAAAATAATTTAATTTCTCCTTAATTAATTATCACCACTTAATCCCTTAATAAATTCACAAAGTAATTATACTCTAATTACTTTCATCATTAAATAACCTTCAATTAATTTCATACAGTAATTACCCATTAATTACTTCTTTAAGTAATTACTCTTCAATAAATTACATTAAGTAATTATACTCCACAATCATTTATTGATTATTCAAAATTAATTAAACTGAATTAATTAACTTAATCAAATCAAATTAAACTCAATTAATTACAATAAGTAATTAATTTCCTTAATTACTTCCATAAGTAATTATACTTAAAAACTTACACAAATTATTATCTTTAAATTAATTAATCTAATTAATTATTAAATTAATTAAACTAATTAATTATTAAATAATCCTTAGTTAATGACCTTCATTAACTATTAACAATTCATTAATTATTTTCTAAAATAATTATCTTATTTTAATCTTTATTAATAACAAATTAATTAATTATTAATTAACCCATTAATTAATTTCAAATTAGTTAAATAATTAAGTGTTAACTAAAACTAAATTAATCCATTTTTACTTGATTAATTATTTACTAATCATTAATTAAAATCAAATCTTATTTAATTAATTATTCTTAATTACATGTTAATTATTCTAAAAATAATAATAAATCTTAAACCTTTAAGATTTAACACTTAATTACCCTTTTATTAATTTATTAAATAAATTAATTATTCATTTAATTACCCTAAAAATTAATTGAAATACAAATCATTAAATTAAAATTTAACTTTAACAAGTTTTAAAATCAATTTAAAACCTTTAAATTTAAATGATAAATAATACTTCCACTCAAGAGTTAAAACAAATCTCTTTTTAAATTCAAAATATTTAAATTTTACATTATCATTCAAATTTGTTTTAAACACTTAAATTTATAAAACTTAAATTTATTTTAAACCAGAGATCCAAATTCAAATTTAAATCAAATTTAAACATTTTTTTTAAAACATTCCTTTATATTTCAAATTCCAATTTAAATTCAAATTCAAAAAAAAGTCATTTTTAGACAAATAAAACCCTTTTAAAATTATTTTAAACAAATTTGAACTTAAAACTTATTTTCAGTTATGATTCAAATTATAACTTGAATTCATAATTTAAAGTTAGATTTAAAACTTAATTTAAATCTTTAATTAGTATTTTAAATTTCTGTTTAAAAATTTGGAACATGACAAAATTTCTAAACTGCAGTAAACTAGCTCGAGCCAGACTCAAACAACTCGAATAACTCGAGTATCATTCATTTTGAAAATCCCTTCAAACTAAAATTGATAGGTTTTACTCAAACCTGTACAAACAAACTCACCCGAGCCCACAACACAATGCTTCGAGTCCCATACCCCTTAGCTTCGAGTAATGCAAACTGCAACTTCGAGCAATCCAAGATTCAACCCGCCATACACGTATACGCCTTCTTTCCCAAAACAATCAACTGATACACTCAGATCGACGTGCACCAGCACCGTCACACCGTCCACTCCGACTCTTTCGCGACCATCCATTCAAGTCATTAATCATCCCTCATTTCGTTTCTGATCATCAAAGTAACTGCAGAAACCAAGAATCAAAAACGAGCTTCGAGTTCAAAAACAAGAACCAATGTCGTTCTGCAAATCGCTTCCAACTCAAAGATCCGATCACCGGAAAAATTCCACCTCCGTCCACGACTTCATCCCTACATCATCAATCTCCCACACAAATCTGGAACCACTCGATCAGCTATAGGTGTTGTGGTGATCATTTCTTTCCAGATGAACAAAACTAGGGTTTAAAAATTTGATTCAAAATTATCACTGCCCCAAAGCTTTAATTCCTAATCCAATATTTTTCCCTACAACCTAGATCATCACTCCATCTCCAGGAAAAACCATGGCCACCCAAACTCTCTAGATCGACAGAATCACCCCTAAATATGATTTCTGGTTAAACCAGAAATGTTCTTCCAATTTCAAACTAAAATTTCTAACTTCAGTTTTAAAATTCAAGTATTAGTTTAAGTAATTAATTTATACTCTTGAATTAATAAAACTGGATGATCAAATTTCTATTTACAAAAAGTTGTTCTGTTATATTTTGACTTACAGAGTAAATTACAGATATATTTTTCTTCAAACAAATTTGAGTTTATATATTAAATAAAATTTAGACTTATATTACATACCATATTTTGATTTAATCCTTAATCTTAACACACATATAAAATCAAAAGAAATGGATATTCTTAAGCACTTCTTATATCAGGAACTTAAACACAGAAAATTGAATTCACAGTAACATGCACATCTACATTAACATTCAGTAATTAAACTTAAAAAAAAACATACACACATACTTATTTCAAAGTAGAATAAGCAACTAAATTTGTTCTTAAGTTTATTAAATATAAAAATGTTACTCACCTGAAATTATGAGCAGAGCAAACTATTTCAGGAAAATGCTTGAAATTGAATGGTGCTTCTTCTTTTCTTTTTTTTTCTTTTATCTCTGATTTTAATTGTATGTTCCCTGATGCAAGCTTGTTTTACAGCTACATGTTTTCTAGAAGATGAATTGCAGGCCTCTAGAAAAATACATGCAGGATTTTGAAGTTTTCAGAAGAATTTCAGATGCATGCTTTAAGAAAATAAAATGCATGTAGGCTTAAGATTTTACAAAGTGATTTCAGGTTTTTGGATGTTCAGATTAATGGATTTTGAGGAGCTACAGCTTTTTTTTTTTAAAGCTTCAATTCCAGAGAAAAATTTCCAGACATGATGAAGTTTTCAAACAGAAACACAGAGATCTTCAATTGTATGTATTTTGAATGTTGCAAATGATTTTCAGGTAGCTGTAGTTTGATTTGGTTTGAGGAGATTATAGGTTATCAAATTTGTTTGAGAAGGGAAATTGACAGGTTTTATTTGAACAGAAATTTCCTGTTTTGTGGAAAATGAATTCAGATTTTTAGATCTGAAAACTTTCTCAAGTTTTTGAAGAAAAGAAGAATAAGATGAGGAGAAATGTTTACATAAACAAATTTTTAATTTAATTAAAATAAAAGAAAAGGATAATTAAAGAATACACTTGCTCTAACCTTAACACTTGTCACTTGGTTTAATTAATGGCTTACATATGTCTTTAGGGTGTTTTAAGAAATTCACACATGTATTAAGTATATTTTAATTTTAATTTAAAATTGTTTACAAACTCTTAAATCTAAATTTATTATTTCTTATGTATAAATAAATGATTTTCTTCCCTATTTAATTTATTAAAAAGAAATGAGACAAACAAATTATGAATATAAGCTTATTCAAATATTTTGAAGTATTTATTCTTTTAAATTTTCAAACATTCAATTCAAAATCAAATTAATTTATCAAATCCAATTTTAAAATCAAGTTATATATAGATTCATATATTGTTAAAATTAAAATTAAAAATCCTATTTCTAACAAAATTTAGTTATGTCTATAAAAACTAAGTATTATCATTTTTATTTAAAAATAAAAAATTAAACAATATTAAATAATTTATAAATGAGATTATAAATTTCCTTTATCACTCAATATATTAAAATCATAAGTAAATTGTATTTTAAATTCTTATATAAAATTTTCAAGCAAGATTTTAAAAAGAAAATAAAAAAAAGCTTTGATGTTAATCTAATTTAAATTCATATTTAAGTTAAATAAAATATAAATCTAAACAAATAAGATTTTCCTTTAATATAAACCATATAATTATTTATGAATTTGCTTTGAAAAGTTATATGTTAAATTTAAATCAAATTTTCCAATTTACCAAATATAAATTAAGATTAGATAATTGATTCATTTATTGATTTCCAAATCAAAGTTTGTCAATTTACAATATATACAATTATATATATTATAAACAGAAGACAATTTATTAGCTTTAAAATGATAAAATCTACCAATTTAAATATTTATTATAAGATGATTATTAAATCAATTCCAAATTTTATTATCAAGAATTATTAAATCAAAATAATTTCTACACAGATTATTAAATTTATATTGCCAAATTTCCAGGATATCACAGTTTCACTGGGATATTTGATTTACAATTAAAATTTCAAATATGTTAAAAATTCAAACATCCTGGTTTGTTGTTTCAGGATTCTAATTCGAATGCATGTTGAAAATAAACATTTTTAAGACAAAAATCCAAATTTATAATATTGTATTGAATGTGTATTTGGGTTTTTACTGGAATCTTGTTTTTGGGCGAATTCTGATGATCTATGTGTTTGGGAGTTCGTGGTTCTTGCTGGAGCTAGAAGGAGGATCAGGGAAGCGGGCAAAAATGGTAGAAGTGGGGTTAGATCGCCATGGTGGCGGCGATAGGAAGAACTAAGTTATTAACCTAGTTTTGTTCGAACTTGTAAATCGGCTCATTGCTACTTCACTGATGCATCGAGTTGCTTCAAATTTTGGGAGTGGGTTCGTGAAGGTTTGAAGACGGTGTGGACGGAATTTCAAGTTGTCAAAAGGTCGGAGTTGTGACTTCGAGGTGGTTTTGGACATGGCTGTGGTTCCAGTTTTTAACTGGGGAGCTCGATTCTTATTTGGGGCAAGCAAGAGTGTTTTGGTGATCAGAGGTAGTTGCCGCGGGGACGTTCAATATGCTGATGGGTTCGTCGGTGATGGAAGGTGACTTCGGCACTGGTACATGTGCATAGGGAGGAGGAGTTGTGTTAGATTTTTGGGTTGTGAGTTTAGTTGGTTTACTCGAAGAGGGTCTCGGGTTTTTCGAAGGAAGACTCTAGTATGTACTCGAGTTGTCTGAATGGTTTTAACCCTGTAACAATTGTGTTGTTTCAAGTTTTTAGAACTTAAAATTTAAACTAAACTTTTTAAATTTTAAGAGAAGGGTCTTGAACTTGAATTGATTGAATGATTCTCAGGTTCTAATTGAAGCAAGATGGATTTAAAAGAAATTTCAAAAGTTTTGAAAGATTCATAAAACAAGTTTCAATTTAAGTAAAGAAAGTTTTACTTTTGTAATGAATCTTGGAGTTTTGAATACTATTTGGTTTTTATAAAAATAAATGTTTCTTTAACATTTTATTAAGATGTTTAAAATTTGTATATTTAAAATTTGGTTAAATAAAGTTAAAGTTATTTTTAAAACTTAATTAAAAATGGAATTTTAAAGATAAGTTTTAAAATCTAAATTTAATTTGGCTTAAATCATTTTTTGTGATAAATGTTTATGGTTATTATGCTTTGGTAACATTAAACTATCAAGTTAATGATTATTTTAAACTTAATTATTGATTTGATTAAGTAGAGTTAATTATAAAGTTCTAATGGTTTAAAAATATAAATGGTAATTAAGGTATTTATAAGATAATGTTTATCTTAAGATTAAGAGGTTTATTTATCTTGAAATTAATTAAATTAATAAAGGGAATTAGATATGATTAATTAATTTAAATTAATAATGATTAATAATTAATTAAGGAATTAATTAAGAGAAATTAATTGATTTAATTAATTTATTTAAAATTACTAATTAAGGGTTATAAGTTAATTAATTGGAGATTAATTAATTTATAATTAAGAATTATTAATTAGATAATTAGAGATAACTAATTAATAATTACAAATTAATTAAGGTTGATCAATTTGTAATTAGAGAATAATTTATTTGTATTTTAAAAGGTATTTAATTTGTAATTAAGTTTTATTAATTAATATTTAAGTTTTCTTAATTGATAATTAAGAAATAATTAATCTATAAATTATAAAGGAGTAATTAACTATTATTTGAGGTTAATCAATTGTAATTAAGAATTAGCAGATTTATTAAGGAATTGATTAATTTGTTATTAAGTTTTGTTAATTGATAATTAAGGTTTGTTAATTAATAATTAATAATTAAATTACTTTATTTAAAAGGGGTAATTAAGGGATGAATTACCCAATTGTAATTAATACACATAAGTGAGATTTATTTGGGTTAATCAAATGGGTTGATTAATTAAAGATATTCAATTGGTGATTGATTAAGTATAATTACTTAAATGAGATGGATAAGTGTTATTACTTAAGGTAAGTAATTAATGTATAATCACAGAATGTAATTAATTAATGGGAAGTAATTAAAGGGTAATTACTTGGAGGAGATAATTAAGAATTAATTACTTGGTGTAATTAATCAAAGGATTGACATGATTAAGAAATTAATTAATTAAGGTAAATAATTACAGCTTTTCAATTAATGTTTATGATTAATTAAAACTGATTAATGGAAATGATTAATTAAAGATCATTAATTAAATTTGTGAGAATAATTTAGGATTGGTTAAGATTAATTAATCCATAATAAGTTATTATAAGGTAATTAATTTGTAATTAATTAAGGATTAATAGAGTAATTAAGGTTAATTACTTAATGGTTTGAAGATAATTTATTTGTGTAATTAATTAAGGGTTAATTACTTAATGTAATTAAAGGATAATTAATCAAGATTGATTAATTAAGATGATGATTAATTAATTGGTTTAATTAATGTTTATGTAAGCAAGATTTATTCTGATGAACGTAATTTAATTTATTTTAAATTAATTAGAGATGAAGTAATTAATTTAATTCATTTTAAATTAATTATAGATGGTGCGGTTAATAGATCATTGCTTATGAATGGCTGATTGATATTGGATGGCTTGGTTGTTTGATATCTCAGATGAGATATATGTAATATATGATATGGATGCTTTGGTTGCATTGAAATAATAGTATGAGTTATCTATTTGTGATGATAACATGAATTATCTGTTCTGGTGACAATGTAGATTATCTATTTCGATATTGTGAATTATCTATCTGTGTATATAGATAATAGAATTGAATTGTTTTAACCTTAAACAACTTGGACCTAAAAGATGGCATTTTGGATTTCGATGAGACCGG
Organism: Allium cepa; assembly: GCA_030765085.1. Taxonomy (NCBI): domain Eukaryota; kingdom Viridiplantae; phylum Streptophyta; class Magnoliopsida; order Asparagales; family Amaryllidaceae; genus Allium; species Allium cepa. Next base: position 476,507,395 of record CM060932.1, read on the forward strand.
GATCGGGTTTCCAGATTTGGATATCCGAAAACCACATCGATCCAAAATTTACGATAGGTCGTGAATCTCAAGTGAAGATGAAGATTCAGAGTGCAAGGGTTATTGTCGTTAACTCTGAGGGTGATTCCAAAATAAGTGTAACGAGATAATGCCTTCGGTTTCGTTCGAACCCGGAACGAACTTGTATGGATTGAATGCTTTCAAAACATTGTCAGGTGGACGATGAGCATTCTAAGTGATGTGTTCGCTAAAGGTAATCGTAGCCTCAAGCCTCATCAACCGGGAATGGCTAAAACAGGGGAGGTGCAGCAAGGCAAAGTGGGTCATGCCTAAGTAGGATGAGATGAACCCCTGTCTAGAGTCCCTGTTTATTCGGCTGTGTGGACGGTTGCTAGCTACAACCGCGGGGTTGTCTTGTTCGAAACTGTTCAGTAAGGAATGGTTTCGGCTTTGTGTTGTAGGGGATTGGGAGTGATCCTCGGTACGGTGATCTAGGCCCCGTACTGTGACGGGCGGTACCCTGATAGCCCTGCCATTGTATAGAATCCAAACTCCAATAAGTGTCGTACATTTTAGATGTGCCGAACTATGTTGGAACATGAGACGTAAGCATTCCAGCTATTTCTGTATTTTATTTGAAAACTCTAGACCCTATTATAATATCACTGGATTTCCTATCAAATATTTTGGTTAGCGTAGGGTAAAAACTTACCCATGTTTATGTGTGGGAAGTCTTCCGTGATACCTTTTCTTTCAAAAGTTTTTAAAGTAAACCAACTTTAACCGTTTACTCACACCAGACCCATGTCTGACCCAGAGTTTATTCTTTTTTTTCTTAAACTCTTGGGTACTCAAATTTTTACGAGTAACCAAGGGATTCAGGTTAGGCTGATGAATTCTGAAGGAGCAATGGAGCAGGAGGCTTCAGCGTATAGATATATAGTATTCCGATGTGTGTTCTCTGAGTTATTTGTCTATTGTATATTGAATTGTATAACTAGACAGGTGTTTATAACTGTCTAGTATGTGTTGTTTAAGTTGTGTATCTCTGATGTATATAATACTATGTAATGTATTATGTGATTAATATAATTTATTCGTTCCGATGTTTAGATTCTGATGTTGTTTCTTCTTTCTTCTCTTTCTTTTCTCTTTTATATCCCTTTCTTTCTTAAAAATGATGCATCTTTCTATGGAGAGAAAAGCGGGTCGTTTCATTTTGTTAGTGATATAAAAATATTTTTTATCGTGTTAATTTGTTCTGTTAAGTATTTTTGAATTCTGGTTGGTACATAGGACGATACGGCATCGATAGGGATTTCTAAACGCTTAATAGGGCAGACTAGAACAATATTGTTTTTGACATACTGGTAAATGAAATAATTTACCTAGTATTGTATTTTATATATAAAAGAATAATTTTTATAAATGGATATAGTTGTATGTGATATGTTTGTTTGTTAGGAGGTAAAATTTTATAAATATTGGTTGCAAAATTGGATTTACAAATAAAATGAATATAAATTGAAAATTTGAGAACTAAAGTTCTAGAGTTTTGAAATTGGTTTTCAAAGATTTTGGAATATAATATTAGTATTATTTGAAAGAATTTACGGATACAAATATTTTCAATGTGACTTGGAAGAAATGTTTGAAAGAATTTAAAAGGAAATAAGTTCTGTTCTCCCCTCTTCTGTCGCTGGAAAATAATTTCGGTGCTGATCGCTACATCATCGACGTTCATTTTCGAGTTTCAAAGTGGGAAGACCACTGTGGTAGCATCGCTACACATTTGTCTTGATAAACAAATTTTTATTATATTTTATTAAGTGTGATTTGATATATATAAAAGATATGAATATATATATATATATATATATTATTTCAAAATGATTTGAAATGAACCCGATATTTAGTTCTTTAGTTCCTGTTAAATAAATGATTTTCAGTTATAGAAATAAAGTGAAATTTAAAATGAAAAATAAGAAATTAGAAGCTAAGTGATTAATGAAACTATAAAGAAATTGGAGATATGTCATTGATAAATTAAAGGGTAATGAAATATAGAAGATGTAAACTATTGAACATTTTTGTTAACTAAAATAAATAAAATAAATTTGTATAACACTCAATTACATTCTAAAAATCATATATAAAATTTACCTGAAATATTTAAAAGTTGAAATGTTAATACGAATATGTAATAGAATTTTAGACAAGTAAAATTAAGTAATGGAGTTATGTCTACAAATAAGAATTATGATGTACAAGAAATATTTTAAACATGAGTTAATATTTTGAAATTCCAGTAATTAAATTAAATAGTAAAAAAAGAATATTATTTAAGTAAATGATTATGAACTCAAGAAAATGACTGAAATGTTTCATTGATGAACATTGATATTAAAATGGAAATCAAGGTTATAAGTAAATAATAAATGTGAATTAACTGGAATGAAATGTATGTAATCCTTTAATAATGGATTCATTGATGATTTTAAGTATTGAATGGAAAATTTTATGCAAGTAAATGAATGAATGAGAAATGAAGTAAATATAAGGTAAATAATGTGAAAAGAAATCAATCGAATAAGCTTAAATAATATTTAAATTCTTTGTGTTCGGCTTATGGGATGTTTGGGGAAGATACGTTAAATTATTAAAGGTTGTATGAATAATCTACTAAGAAATTACCTAAGGGTTGTTGAGCATAAGGTACACTTGGTAGTTTATTTATCATTGTTGGATGATGAAAAGTTTCTGACCTGGAAAAACCATTAGTTTTGGTTGATATAAATGGTTGATGGATTCTTGGATTGCATATAGTGGTTGTACTATTTTGTTTGCGTATGGCTATTGTTATGTTGTCTTGTTGGTATTGTTAATTGGAACAACTAATATATTGCCTTTTACATAATTTTAACTCTTTTAAATTATGCAAGTGAAATACAGGTTTATGGAAGCAATAACTACTACTTTTGGTTTCATAAATAAAGTTGTTTGCCCAACAAATAGGTACATTTTCGGATTACAATTTTGCAATGACATTATATTGTTTTTCCCATGGTTTGGGATGTTTATCATTGAAACATGATATATAATGTAATTATTATTTTTTCAGACCTAATCGTGCAAAGGAGATTCTGCCAAAAAAATTCGTAGATTTAGGGTATAGAATTTTTTATGAAAATGTGGTTATTTTCAAAGTTATGTTAAAACTTAATGATGTAAATTTAAAGTGTTTTTAAATTGAATAAATTTATATCAAGTTTCTTAATTCCTTCTTGTTTCTTTTCGAAGACGAAAAGTTTTGAGTGGGAGAGAGTGTAACAACCGTATTTGTTGATAATTAAAACTATTAAACTAAATAAGATTTTGAAATTTAACATTGTGAGAAATTAAAATTTATAATTTATTAGTGAGAAAAATAATTAGAATATGATTTAATAATGTTATTTGAATGTTATTGACAACTATTTTAATGTAATTTCAATCAATTGAAATAATTGTAAAGTTAATTTGGTAATCAATGCAAATAAGGAATAAATTAAATGTTGGATTTAATGTTAAAATTATACGTTATAAATTGAAATAAGTTAATGATATAATATGAAATAAATTAATTAGTACATAAATTTATTAGCTTTTGATTGTAAACAATAAATTTAGAAATGCATTTGGACTAATAATATATGATTATTGTTTTATTTATCACCTTATTATTTAATACGTTGAAATTAATTTGGAAATCAATAAAAGTTAATGTAATTAAATATTGCAGTTAATATGAGTTATGATGATAACTATAGAATATGAATGTAATAAAATGTAAACTAAAGTTAATTATATTCATAAGTTAATATTTGATTCAATAATAAGAGTGTAAATCAAAATAAAAGAAACTGATTGAAATTAAAATATGATTAACTGGGTTTTATTACAGTTGTAGTTGAACGTTGAAATTAGTGTAATTTTTAAATATTGGATTTAACACGGAAAATTTATTTTAAAGATTATAAATTTCTATGCAATCAAGAATGATAAAATTGTTAACTTTTAAATTTCAATATAAAGGTGATTAAATTGATTTTAAAATAATAATTTATTTAATTAACGTGAAAATTAGCCTCTTTAGGCAGTATCTTGGATTTCAACGAAACAAGTTTCATCGGATCCATAACAGTGAATTATTATAGGATTCAAGTTTTGTAGCGATCCGGCTTATCGTTTGATCGTGCGGGCTCAAAACGCATAGAAATCAATTTAAAATAAATTAAATAAATAGAATTTGATTTTGAAAGCTAACTTCTATATACAATGGAATTAGAGTTTGAAACTAGTTCCATTGAGTTTATAAATATCGAACATATATACTTTGATATATTGGATAACCTATTTTTGTTTTGGAAACGAAACGGGCTTTTTAGTTTTTTTATCGTTTCGACCCAATTCGATCTGTCCATTCATTCTTATCCATCTCTGTTTATATAAATAGATATTTTATAAAACCCTAGCGGCTTTTTTTATTTCTGTACTACAAATTTCTATTTATTCTTCCTTCCCAATGGCAGAAAACCCTAATTTCAGTTACAAATCAAGCTCCAAAATCCAAACTCCTCAAACCCTATCAAATTAAATCATCGCGAAGCTCTCGACGAGTCTAATCTACTTTTGCAATTCTTTTTTTGCAAGTGAGTCTTGGTTTGGCCAGAATTTAGCGAAGAAGTTTCGACCGTCCATATTAGGGTTTCGTTTTCAATGGTGGATCGTCGATTATACGATGATCGGAGGGTACCACGGCGTAGAGCTTGACGAATGGAGTCGATCCATGGTAGCCTCTAGGCGTGCAGCAAAATGGTAGGGTTGGCGGCTATCGGGTTATAGGCGCATGAGCTAGGTCTTGAGACGATGGTCTGATATCACATAAATGCCCTTGTATTTTATTTTGAATTTAATTTTGAATTTCAACTTCTAATGTGTATAACTTTGCATACAAATTCAGATTTGGATGCGGTTTCTTCCTTTTGGATTGTATCGAAATTCCAGACAACACAGAACCGGTTTTGTTGAATTATGAGACTGTTCAAATTTGGGCGTTCTTTTGGATTTTAATTCGACTTAAAATCAAAGGTGAGTGATTTAACCCACTCACGCAATACTAAACCTTCTTATGTTAAGTTGAATTAAGTTTATGATGTGATAAGAAATTTATTGATTACTTTTTGGTAATTTAAATTGTCATTTAAATTTAGTTTGAATTTATATTGAATTAAGTTGCCATTTAAATTAATATTGAATTTAAATTGTTTGTTAAATACCTGATATGACAACTAGTTATTTGTTGTGATTTATTGGCTGATTTGGATGTTGATTGTGATGGATGTTTATTTGTTGACATTTTGGATTATTAGATGTTTATTTATTTTATATATCCTTGTAATCACCATAGGTTGAACTGATACATACCCGAATGATCTTATAGATTAGTGAAAATCGTTATGGGTTAAAATGATACATACCTGAGCGATTTTATAGATTTGGAAGTTGTTGATTTGAAATAAAGATTGAAACGATATATACCCAGAAATTTAACGATTTTGGGTTGAAATGATACATATCCAATCACTTGACCATAGGATAGAAAATAATATACGGACATTGTTGGTCGATTTTAAATTATTATCTAAATAGTAAAATATGTTTGATTTATAAATTAGATTTTTTTTAAATTTAATGAATTTATTCAAAATTTATATTTGGAAATAATTTATTTTATATGTTTAAAAGCTTCAAATTACAAGTTAATATATGGTTTTAAATGTAAATTTAAGATTTTAACTTATAATTCTATTTAGTTTTAAATATATAATTTAAATGGTTTAAATTCTAATTTAATAAAATATTTAATATAGTTTTAAAAGATTTATTTATATATTTAATTTAAGATAATAAATATAGACTTTTGTAATAACTTTAATAGATAAAAGATTTTTTGTAAACAATTTCAGAATTTTTTTAAGAGGTTTTGTAAGGAATTTATAAAAGTTTTATAAAAGATTTTATAATGGGTTTTATAAAAGGATTTTTATAAAAGATTTTTATAAAGGATTTTATAATGGTTTATAAAGGAGTTATATAGGTTTTAAAGGATTTTATAAAGGGTTTTTAAAAAGAACTTGTATAAAGGGATTTAGAAGAATTTTAAAGGAATTTTCATAGAAGTTTATGAAAAAGGAAAAGTTGTAAACTGTTTGTGAATTTATAAATAGTTTTATAAATGGTTCTAAAGCGTATAAATAGTTTATAAATGGTTTAAGAGAGATTTATAAATTATTTTCAAAATTGATTAAAATAAATCTTTCTCCGTATTTTTGAATATATTTATACTTTTGGAATAAGTATATGGATACCTTGATATGAAGGCATAAACTGTTTTTTGGATTTATTGTTAAAAATGTTTTATAAAATGACCACGGTGTGAAATAAACATTAGGTTGTTAAAGAGATCGAGGTCAGATATTGTCATACTCTTTGCCAATTCCGAAACCACTATAACAACTGTGCGTGTGGTGGAGAATCTAAAATGAAGTAGGATGGTTTGCAAAAGCTGTTGTATGAGGTAAGAACGCGGCCCTGACCTTCGGGTCAGCTTAACACGACCAAAATAGGAGCTATCCCTGGCCAAGTGAGGTCGCTTCTCCTATCGGACACGCTTCTTCGATACCATATATGTTACTTTGTGATTGATTGGTGGCCACCCTCGATTTGATTATGGGAGTGTGTTTCGAGGTAGGCAGTAGTAGCTACTATGCATTGCCACCAGTCCGTGCATGCAAATCGGTAGAATCCTGACCTGGGCATTGCCTCACGTGCCTTGTCATATGCCATTTCGAACCCACTACGATTTTGGTTTGTGTCATACCTATGGAGTGCTCTCTGATAGCCCACTAGTTTACGGTGGAGTGTACAGTACTGTATAGACTATGATGCCTATAAAATGTGTTAAGGGGTATATAGGTAACACCTTAACGCTATTTTAATACTTTACTTTACTGATAGACATTACATATATAGTGTATTCTACTACAGATAATTGTTTAATGGATCCTTAGGAGATGGGAAATCCCAGACACCTCTTAAATTATTGCATGCACGTTATACACTGGATAGGAGATGTAAAATCCTATAAACTTCCATGAAACCATTAAACTTATATTTACTTGTTGTTGATTTAACTTACATAAGATCTTTTAGTTTTGACTCGAATGTTTTGTCTTTTCATTACGCTCGAGTCAACCTAAGCATCTCAGTATTGAAGACTATAATTCTAGAGAACGAAGATGGAGTTTGGTATATTATATTATTAGTAACTTTTCGCTGCATCATTTTTGGTATGTCGCTGTTTGTACCCTGATTTTTGTAAAATTTTGCGTAATCAACTGTAAATTATAAAACAGCTTCATGAACTGTTTATTTCGGTATTATATTTTGTCATTCCATTGCGGGATTCTGTATTTTATTTTTGCTTCTTTTTCTCTTATTTCTTATTTACCCCATTGACAATCCTCTCTTTTGAATGGTTTGAATTAGACATGTGTGGATTATTGCAGATTTAAACCGTCCAAAGAGGTGGTTCGCCCCAACCAACCACATAACCGCCCTAAGCCTTCGAAAGGGTCGAAACCCACCAAACAAAATCTTAGTCTCAGATTCCTTAAGTTATCCATTTGATATTCTCAACTCTTTCGGAAGGAGAGCTTTCAAAGGACAAACCAAACTATCTTAGCACGATCTAATGGCTGATTAGAAAAGGAATCAACTGTTTCCATTGGATCGAAAGGTCCATTTGAACAAATTTTCACTATAGCAACATTGTCGAAAGGATAACCAAAGTGATCTGTAACAACCCGCATAATTAACGATTTTATATTTAAATGTTTTATTTAAATATAGCGTCGTTAGTCGGATTTTGGGTCCGAAATGTTACTTTTTGCAAATGGCCGAATTGGGTCTCGAAACCACCTCCATTGATTCCAAAATGGCGTTTGCGATCTTTTTGAGTATAAGCTTTAATATATTTGGAGTAAGTCGAATTTTGCTATTTGTTAAGTGGGCTTTTGGGTTTGGGTTTCACCCAAACTGTTCTATTAACTTCAACTCAGCCCTTCTCTCCTTCCATTCACTTATTCATTTCATAAAAGCTTAAGCAAAAACTGAAATGGTGGGAGAGAATGGGAATTAGAAACTCCTAGCCCTAGTTTACTTGCAAATCCAAATTCTTGCTCCAAAATCATAGAGAAGCTATTGGTAAGTCTCTCTTCTTCTTCTCCAACTCTTTCTCCTTCAATTTCAGAAAGTTTTCCTAAACCTAATTTAGGAAAATACTTGTTTGTTCTTAGATTGAAGCTTGTTGGGTTGTAGTAGTGATTAGTTGGTCTTCTCCTTGTGATTTAGCTCCTCCATCTTCTTTGTTTGTGAGATTAAAAGGTGAGTTTCTAACTCACATCTATTTCTTTTGATATCATTGATGTTAGGAATGAATTCCTAATATATGTTCATGTTCAATTGCTTTCGAATTGGATTGTTTTGGTGAAATTACCAAATATTGGATTTTGAAGCCAAATCTATGAAAAACCTTATATGGTTGATGTTTATGTTGTTCGGAGTGTTTCGGTGTGTTGTTAAGGTCGGGTAGTCGTTTGACGTAAGCCCATAATCAACACGCATCCGATCGCTTTCGATTTGCTTGGCCATAGTTGGCCTAAGTTCAGGAATTGCCTGGCCATCTGGTTTCAGACGTCTGAAATGCCCATTTCAGACGTCTGAATATTGTCCTTGGAAGAAATTTACTTCCAGATTCAGACGTCTGAATTTTATATTTCAGACGTCTGAATTGGTTAAATTTCGACCAGAAAGGAAATAGGCAAAATATTGCCTATTTCAGACGTCTGGATGGTTGGATTCTGACGTCTGAATTCTGTTGGGAAAAACCAATTGATTTCCAGATTCAGACGTCTGAATCCATTCTTTCAGACGTCTGAATATGCTGTTTTTGGCCTATTTGCCTTGTTCGTTTAATTTTCCAAATTTGATCGATGTATATTGATTCCAATTAGTTGCTTATGCATATTTGACCTTGATAATTCCTTTTTGAATTCATTCACGGGTTTTTTTTATAAATTATTTCTTCAAATCATATTAAAAGTTCGCTTCTCCGATTTATAAATTCTATTTAAACCACACGTACAATTTCGCACTTCGAGCGAAGTGGAAGGGTGATTAAATGGTTGGGCAAAACACGGACCATGAATCTGTGCGTTTATCTTTCCGATTAATCCCCGACCTATTCAATTGATCGTTTTGACCTTCGGGTTGGTTTACCGATGATATGAGGTGAATTTTGTACTGCTTTGAGTGTGAAATAAACTAACGGATAGTAAACCGTTTAGTGCGAACGGGTGGTTATGGGACTCACGTTACCACTTTTCGGATTCCTTTCTGGGAGTTTGTGACACATATTGCCTTTGGGATAGTGTCTTCGGACTGTCTCCTTCTGGCTTGTTGCCTTTAGTATCGCTTTCGATGTTGGTCGTTATGCGCCACATGGGTGATATTGGCTTGCTATAGTATCGCTTCCGATGTTGGCCGTTATGCGCCACATGGGTGATATTGGGTTGCTATTGTATCGCTTCCGATGTTGGCCGTTATGCGCCACATGGGTGATATTAGGTTGCCCTATTGTATTGCTTTCGGAGTTGGTCATTCGTTACCGCTCGAGCAATTTTTATGATGTTTCAATTGAGATGTATATTCCCTAGGTATCGCCCCTCGGTGTAGGTCTTTTTGAACCACACGATATGTAGTGATCACCTTGTGAACTTGTATACCATATTGGTATTTGTTATTTGCCTTTTGGCTTGTTTTAGGATATTCCTATCCTTTGTTTCTATGAGTTGTCGATGATATGAGGCTTGTTTGTTATGATATGATTCATCTTATGTTAGATGATTGTGTTATCTCTTTTAGAGATATTTGATATATATTGTGACCTTGCAGGTTTATTGTTATTCAGTTTATCTAACTGATTGGTTTAGCTAGACTGACCCGTGTATTTATTACTCGGGTCAGACCGAGTTGTTTCAGGTTAGGTGCTTCGGACTTAGCCTATTTTGCTTCCGCATGGACTATTCAGCTTGTTCCTTTTTGTTAAAGCTTTTTGTGTAGTCCTATTTTGTTGTAACTCTGATATGTATTCTATTGACTCATCTGCATATTGTGGTCTGCTATACCACCTGACATGTATTATTTTGTATACTCTGTTATGTATTCATTATATGTGTATATGATGATCTACTGTTTTGTGATGTATATTACATTTGAGTTATTATATTCTGTTCTGTTAAATCCAACCACCTATGGTTTTGTTTTAAGTATGCATTGGATATGTCGATCTGTTGGGTATGATTATTGTCGACGTATTTAATGGGTAATTAGAGCAAGGCTATAGATGGTCGCTCCTATCCATCCTTATTCTCCGTGTTAGCAGACGGTATTATCTATCAATGCTCTTTGCTAGCGTGGGTATAGAGGTGGGACGTCACAGCGTGGTATCAGAGCTGAGTTCAGAACAAAATATGATAAACACAGAATAGATGCACATATTATGGTACATCAAAGTGTACAAGTGATACAAATCTTTGAATCATTGTGTCCCTTTATTCCATCAGGGTTAGATAGAATTTGGGAATACGTCTAGGAATGCATTTAATTCCGTAGTATTCCATATTGCAATATCTACCTTGTGAATAATCTTTTTCTTATCTTACCTTCAGCGTATGGCTGGAAGAGGCAGGGGACGACGTTCGGGTGCTGGGCAATCCAGTGGCTCACATCCGGATGGCGTATATATGACTGCTGATCAGTTTTTGGAATTGTTTAGGAGCACTCAGCCTCCAGTTCCTCCTCGAGTATCTCCACCTCGCAAGTCTGCCTTTGCACGTCAGTGTAGTGATTTTTCTCATCTTGGAGGAAAGCCATTTAAGGGCTCCGAGTCTGTTCTTGAAGTCCAAGCTTGGCTTCGCACGTGCGAGCGTATCTTCTCTCGCATGGATCTTTCTGACCATGATAGAGTTCTTGTAACTTCTAGTTTGTTACAAGAGCGTGCTCTTGATTGGTATGAGCTTCTTGTAGCTGAGATTGATGAGTCTACTCTTTCTTGGACTCACTTTCGAGGACGATTTGAACTCAAGTTCGTTCCTGAATCTGAAAAAGTTTTATTGACCCGTCGCTTCCTTGAGTTGAAGCAAGGGAAATCTTCTGTTTCTGAGTATGTTGCATCATTCGAAGCTTTATCTCAGTATGGTCTTGAATTCATTAGCACTTCTTACAAGAAGAATTTGAAGTTTGTTTCTGGCCTTAAGAAATATCTTAGGAAGTCTTTGTTGCTCCAGCTTAAACTTTCTTTTGAGGAGTTAGTTGATTCTGCGCTTCATCTCGAGACCATCGAGAAGGAGTGTGATAGTGATGTTGATGTTGAGGTTTCTAAGAACCCCAACAAGAGGCCGTTTCCAATTCAGAAGAAGCCTTTTCCTTCTAAGAAGAAGAAGACTGGTGGTCCTAGCTCTCAGCCTCAGTCTTCCGGAACGCCTTTCGTTCGAAAGTGTTTTAATTGTGGTTCTCCGAATCATATTATTCGAGCTTGTCCTAAGCCTCTCTTCTGCCGCTACTGCAAGAAGGAAGGTCATCGTGTTTCCACTTGTCCCATTGCTCCGAATAATTCTTCATCTGGCAAGTTAAATGTAGCGAATGCTTCTGGAGGTCCTTCTCAGTCCAAAGGTATATCTTCATCTATTTTGGAAGGTTCTATTTTATTTTATGATCATAGTATACGAGTTCTTTTCAATACGGGAGCTTCACATTCTTTCGTATCGAAGAAGCTCGTTGATGATTTATCTTTGGATGTTTCTTGTTTGATTACTTCTTTAAGGATTGCGAATCCAATTGGGGGATCCGCGACCCTTAGTTTGCTTTGTGATGATGTTGAGATTGTTTTATGTGGTTTTTCTTTTCGTGCGAATCTGCACGTTATTTCTTGTCTGGGATTTGATATGATTTTGGGTATGGACTGGCTAGTGAGATATGATGCCAGGATTATTTGTTCGGAGAGAACTATATATCTTCGACATCCGGATTCTCCTACTCAGCTATCTCTTATTCTTCGGGATGTGGATAATTCCGAAATGGCTTTGTATTCTCTTGATTCTCGAGATGATGATGATATATCTCGTATTCCGGTTGCTTGTGACTTTTCTGATGTTTTTGAGCCTGTATCGGGTTTGCCACCCAAACGGGCAATTGAGTTCCGCATTGATCTCATTCCAGGCGCGCAGCCAGTTAGTCGTCCTCCTACGAGGATGTCTACAAAGGAAAATGAGGAACTCAAGAAGCAGCTTTTAGAGCTTGAGTCCAAGCAGTTGATTCAGTCCAGTTTTTCTCCGTGGGGATCCGCGGTTGTCTTCGTGAAGAAGTCTGATGGAACTCTTAGGCTTTGCATTGACTACCGCAAGCTTAACGAGTTGACCATCAGGAATAGGTATCCGTTGCCTAGGATCGATGATATGTTCGATCTATTGAGTAGTGCTAAGGTCTTTTCTCAGCTAGACCTTGCCACGGGTTTTCATCAATTATGAGTCGCGGAGGATAGCATACCTCTTACAGCTTTCCGCACTCGATATGGTTCTTTCGAGTGGCTCGTTATGCCGTTCGGTTTGACGAACGCTCCTGCTTTCTTTGTTGATCTCATGAATCGGGTATTCCGAGAATATCTCGATAAGTTCGTCCTTGTGTTCATTGATGATATCCTTATTTATTCTAAGTCTGAAGCTGAGCATGCTAATCATTTGAGAATTGTCTTGAGTACCCTCCGTCGTCATCATCTTAGAGCCAAATTCTCCAAATGCCACTTTTGGGAGAATAAGGTTAAGTTCTTAGGCCATGTTGTATCTTCCGATGGCATTTCTGTCGATCCCTCAAAGATCGAAGCCATTCAGAATTGGAAGAGGCCTGAGAATGTTCATGAGATTCGTAATTTCCTTGGATTGGCGGGGTATTACCGTCGGTTCATTAAGAACTTTTCCCGTGTTGTGCTCCCTCTCACTTGCCTTACTCGGAAAGGCATTCGTTTTGATTGGTCCGACAAGTGTGAAGCTTCCTTTTTGACATTGAAGGAACTTCTCACTAATGCTCCTATTCTTGTGGTTCCCGAAGGGAATCATGATCTTGTTGTCTACACCGACGCGTGTGGTAGTGGTCTCGGTGCTGTTCTTATGCAGAAGGATCGGGTAGTTGCTTATGCTTCTAGGCAACTGCGTCCGAATGAAGTTCGCTATGCCACTCATGATCTTGAGCTTGCCGCCATTGTCTTTGCCTTGAAGATTTGGCGACATTATTTATTGGGCGAGCGCTTCATTCTCTATACCGATCATAAATCTTTGAAGTATTTGTTCACTCAGAAGGAACTCAATATGAGGCAACAGCGTTGGCTCGAGTTTCTTGCTTCTTATGACTTTGATATCCAGTATACCCCTGGTAAGGGTAATCGTGTTGCAGATGCGCTTAGTCGCAAACATTCGGCTGTTATTTCTATGATGTTTGCCGAATGGGATGTTCTTGAGACTCTATCTTTTTGTGAAATTCGTGATCGAGGTTCATCTTCCGATTCTCCTAGTCTATTATTTAGTTTGGGAGCTCGACCTATTTTATTGGATAGTATTGCTGATGGTCAGCGCCGTGATCCTGAGTTGTTGCGTCTTATTCAGCTTTGTGAGTCTGGATCTTGCGATGAGGCGTTGCAAGATTTCAGCATTGATTCTAATGGGTGTCTTCGTAAGAAGAACCGTCTTTTTGTGCCTTCTGATCTTGCACTTAGGCATGACATTCTTGATGATTGTCACCGTTCTAAGTATACCATTCATCCCGGTAGTAGCAAGATGTATGCCGATATGCGTCGTCTTTATTATTGGGAAGGCATGAAGCGCGATGTGGCGAGTTATGTGAGCAATTGCATAACTTGTCAGCGTTTTAAAGCCGAGCATCAGCGTCCTTCGGGTCTTCTTCAGCCTCTTGAGATTCCATTGTGGAAATGGGATCAGATTTCTATGGATTTCATGGACGGCCTACCTCGTTCGAGATCTGGCCATTCTAGCATTTGGGTTATTGTTGATCGCCTCACCAAATCTGCTCATTTTGTCCCTATTAAGTCTAATAAGACTGCTTCGCTTTTGGCTAAGCTGTATGTTAAGGAAATCGTGAGACTTCACGGTGTTCCTAGTTCTATTGTGAGTGATCGTGATCCTTTATTCACGAGTCATTTTTGGAAGAGTCTTCAGCAAGCTTTGGGAACAAAGCTTAATTTATCTACAGCTTATCATCCGCGGTCTGACGGACAGACTGAACGGGTGAATCGTATTTTGGAAGATCTTCTCCGTATTTGTATTTTTGATTTCGGTGGTAGTTGGGAGGATCACCTACCTCTAGTAGAGTTCTCCTACAACAATAGTTTTCAGTCTAGTATCGGTATGGCTCCTTTCGAAGCCTTATACGGAAGGCCATGTCGATCACCTTCATGTTGGTTGGAATCCGGGGAGAAGCTTATTCTTGGCCCGGACTTTGTTCGTCATTCTTCTGAGAAGATTAATCTTATTCGATTGAGAATGAAAGAGGCGCAAAGTCGTCAGAAATCCTACGCGGACAACCGTAGGAAGCCTCTCGAGTTCTCGATCGGCGATCTTGTTTTTATTCGTGTTTCTCCTTTGAAGGGGGTTATGCGTTTCAGTGCGACTGGGAAATTGGCTCCTCGCTTTATAGGACCATTTTCAATTACTGAACGTATTGGTCCTGTGGCTTATAGAGTTTCACTTCCAGCTCATTTATCTGGCATTCATGACGTGTTTCACGTCTTGCAACTTCGGAAGTGTCTTCGGGGGTCGGATTCTGTTATTACTTCTCCTGATTTGCAAGAACTTGAGATCTCACCGGACTTATCTATTGTACAGCAACCTATTCGCGTGCTTGACACGGAGGTGCGACACCTTCGGAACAAGGACGTGCCGCTCGTTAAAGTTCAATGGTCCGCTAATCCCAATGACTGTACTTGGGAAACCAGAGTGTACATCGAGCGATCTTATCCGGGTTTTCTATCTTTGCTTGTCGATGGTGAGATTATCTTTTCGTTTCTAACTTGTTTCCTTCTCTTTTGAATGTTGTATGTATGTAGTTGTTACAAATATCGTCTCTAGGAATTGCGGGGACGTAATTTTGTAAGGAGAGGAGATCTGTAACAACCCGCATAATTAACGATTTTATATTTAAATGTTTTATTTAAATATAGCGTCGTTAGTCGGATTTTGGGTCCGAAATGTTACTTTTTGCAAATGGCCGAATTTGGTCTCGAAACCACCTCCATTGATTCCAAGATGGCGTTTGCGATCTTTTTGAGTATAAGCTTTGATATATTTGGAGTAAGTCGAATTTTGCTATTTGTTAAGTGGGCTTTTGGGTTTGGGTTTCACCCAAACTGTTCTATTAACTTCAACTCAGCCCTTCTCTCCTTCCATTCACTTATTCATTTCATAAAAGCTTAAGCAAAAACTGAAATGGTGGGAGAGAATGGGAATTAGAAACTCCTAGCCCTAGTTTACTTGCAAATCCAAATTCTTGCTCCAAAATCATAGAGAAGCTATTGGTAAGTCTCTCTTCTTCTTCTCCAACTCTTTCTCCTTCAATTTCAGAAAGTTTTCCTAAACCTAATTTAGGAAAATACTTGTTTGTTCTTAGATTGAAGCTTGTTGGGTTGTAGTAGTGATTAGTTGGTCTTCTCCTTGTGATTTAGCTCCTCCATCTTCTTTGTTTGTGAGATTAAAAGGTGAGTTTCTAACTCACATCTATTTCTTTTGATATCATTGATGTTAGGAATGAATTCCTAATATATGTTCATGTTCAATTGCTTTCGAATTGGATTGTTTTGGTGAAATTACCAAATATTTGATTTTGAAGCCAAATCTATGAAAAACCTTATATGTTTGATGTTTATGTTGTTCGGAGTGTTTGGGTGTGTTGTTAAGGTCGGGTAGTCGTTTGACGTAAGCCCATAATCAACACGCATCCGATCGCTTTCGATTTGCTTGGCCATAGTTGGCCTAGGTTCAGGAATTGCCTGGCCATCTGGTTTCAGACGTCTGAAATGCCCATTTCAGACGTCTGAATATTGTCCTTGGAAGAAATTTACTTCCAGATTCAGACGTCTGAATTTTATATTTCAGACGTCTGAATTGGTTAAATTTCGACCAGAAAGGAAATAGGCAAAATATTGCCTATTTCAGACGTCTGGATGGTTGGATTCAGACGTCTGAATTATGTTGGGAAAAACCAATTGATTTCCAGATTCAGACGTCTGAATCCATTCTTTCAGACGTCTGAATATGCTGTTTTTGGCCTATTTGCCTTGTTCGTTTAATTTTCCAAATTTGATCGATGTATATTGATTTCAATTAGTTGCTTATGCATATTTGACCTTGATAATTCCTTTTTGAATTCATTCACGGGTTTTTTTTATAAATTATTTCTTCAAATCGTATTAAAAGTTCGCTTCTCCGATTTATAAATTATATTTAAACCACACGTACAATTTCGCACTTCGAGCGAAGTGGAAGGGTGATTAAATGGTTGGGCAAAACACGGACCATGAATCTGTGCGTTTATCTTTCCGATTAATCCCCGACCTATTCAATTGATTGTTTTGACCTTCGGGTTTGGTTTACCGATGATATGAGGTGAATTTTGTACTGCTTTGAGTGTGAAATAAACTAACGGATAGTAAACCGTTTAGTGCGAACGGGTGGTTATGGGACTCACGTTACCACTTTTCGGATTCCTTTCTGCGAGTTTGTGACACATATTGCCTTTGGGATAGTGTCTTCGGACTGTCTCCTTCTGGCTTGTTGCCTTTAGTATCGCTTTCGATGTTGGCCGTTATGCGCCACATGGATGATATTGGGTTGCTATAGTATCGCTTCCGATGTTGGCCGTTATGCGCCACATGGGTGATATTGGGTTGCTATTGTATCGCTTCCGATGTTGGCCGTTATGCGCCACATGGGTGATATTAGGTTGCCCTATTGTATTGCTTTCGGAGTTGGTCATTCGTTACCGCTCGAGCAATTTTTATGATGTTTTAATTGAGATGTATATTCCCTAGGTATCGCCCCTCGGTGTAGGTCTTTTTGAACCACACGATATGTAGTGATCACCTTGTGAACTTGTATACCATATTGGTATTTGTTATTTGCCTTTTGGCTTGTTTTAGGATATTCCTATCCTTTGTTTCTATGAGTTGCCGATGATACGAGGCTTGTTTGTTATGATATGATTCATCTTATGTTAGACGATTGTGCTATCTCTTTTAGAGATATTTGATATATATTGTGACCTTGCAGGTTTATTGTTATTCAGTTTATCTAACTGATTGGTTTAGCTAGACTGACCCGTGTATTTATTACTCGGGTCAGACCGAGTTGTTTCAGGTTAGGTGCTTCGGACTTAGCCTATTTTGCTTCTGCATGGACTATTCAGCTTGTTCCTTTTTGTTAAAGCTTTTTGTGTAGTCCTATTTTGTTGTAACTCTGATATGTATTCTATTGACTCGTCTGTATATTGTGGTCTACTTTACCACCTGACATGTATTATTTTGTATACTCTGTTATGTATTCAGTATATGTGTATATGATGATCTACTGTTCTGTGATGTATATTACATTTGAGTTATTATATTATGTTCTGTTAAATCCAACCACCTATGGTTTTGTTTTAAGTATGCATTGGATATGTCGATCTGTTGGGTATGATTATTGTCGACGTATTTAATGGGTAATTAGAGCAAGGCTATAGATGGTCGCTCCTATCCAGCCTTATTCTCCGTGTTAGCAGACGGTATTATCTATTAATGCTCTTTGCTAGCGTGGGTATAGAGGTGGGGCGTCACATGAACATACACTTTCATTCTTTTCAACTTGCCTAAGAGAAACCAAAAAGGAATAACCTTGTCCTAAAACTATGCTTTGCGGTGTTGACAAGTTTTCTTGTTAACTCTGCTTTATGGTGTCCGAGTAAGTTTTGATATTTTTCTAAGCAATAACCAAAAGCTAATGAGCAAAGAATGGTATGCTTAGATAATTATCTATATTTTGAGAAATCAAGAAAGCTTTGGACCTAAATTAGGAGTTTTTTTCTTAATCTTTTGACATTCTAAATAATGCTGAGTGTTAGATTTTTCCCTTATAGAATTTGAATGATTGATAGTGTTAGTGCATTCCTTTACACAATTTGATTGATTTGACTTAATTGAATTTGATTGATTGATTGTGTGGTCTAATATACCATGGTTTATAAGGATAAACAAAATTATAAACCAAGGTTTTTGGATTATTGTTTATTAGGACAAAAATCCCGGCGCTTTTGTAATGTGATTTTGGATTTCTTTTTTGGACAGAGATAATAATTGTTCACTATAGTTGTTGTATTTGGAGGAACCGGATACCACTGGATGCTCCATGTTGTTTTGATTCTAGAGTTTACATGTTTTGCTAGAAGGACCCCGCCTAGTTATTTTTGGTTTTGGTTTTAATACATTTCTTTTCGGAAGAAATTTGAAAATAAATTTTTGAATATAAGAGCTGGGCTTTTGTTCTAAATTTACGTTTTGATATGGTTGGATGAGTAGCATTTTATTTTAGGGTATTCTTTGAATTTGGTTGCATATAGATTTATATCATACTAGTTTTTAATGGATAAGTTACATATGATTAATACGTTAGGTACTTTTAGGATAATATGTTTTATTGGATAGGATTGTGGTAAATTACGGGGATGAAATTATTTTCAGAGGGGAGAGTGTTACGACCCGGAATTTCAACACATTAATTTTAAAATATTTGATTAATTTAAATATTCAAATAATAGGTTAATAATTAAAATAAAAATTCTTTTAAATAATAAATATTGAAGATAAAATTGTTTACTAAATTAGTTTATAAAATATTTAGTTCGAAGAAAAACAAGAAATGTGACCGGAATCCATTTTCCAACTTTTCGACGTTTCATCGAATAAAAGTTGTTGGAAACATTGTGAATAGTATTGTAAAATATAACACATAGATTTACAAAAGTGTTAGGATATATTTTGATAAATATTTATATACTTAAGTTTATAAAATGTGATGTGTCATTACATGGAAGTTAAAATAAAATTTAAATAAGGAAAACATGTTTAAAGTAAAGTGAAACATCTAAAACATAAAGTACACATGCATTTAAGTAGTGTTGGCTTTGAAAAGAGAGAAGCGGACAAGAAGGTGGCTCATAGACAAGGGTAGGAGGCAAGCATTTTGATGTGGCAACCGTGGATGGGAGGGTATAAGTGGAATCAGCCATTTTGCATAAGATTATAAATAATAACTCCATGTTCTCATTTTCATTTTCTTTCCAAATTTTACGTCCTCTTCTCATGACCATAAATTCTAATAAATTACTCAAACTAACGAAATATTTTTTTTAAAATTTAAGAGAATCAATATAGTTACGATTTTCGTTTACAACATTTCTTCAATTTTCAAGTTTTAGCGGGCCAAAAATTCATTTTTTATAGAGCATTGTTGGACCCAGAATTTCAAGTCCAAAAATAATCCTTCTTCTTTTGACCATATCTTCTTCAAAACTAGTCAAAATTGAGTAAATCTTTGTTTGAAATTGTAGTGAAAATAATTTTTTAAAATTTTCCTCTTTACCACTTTTACAAAACCCGAGAGCAAATAGTCCACAAACCGGTTGGAAAATGACATATTTTTGGGTTCATTTCTGAGAGTTCAATGATTATCGAAAGTCACTGCACCTTACCAAAAATAAGTTTCACTTCCATCTTCTTTCAAGGTTGAGCCAACCTAGTATATTAAGGGTCCAATCCATCTTTTACTTAAAAATTGAAGCGTTGGGTCATATCCTAAATTATCGGAGGTTTGAATAGCTTTCGGTCAGTAAAACTACACCACCTCATGCCAAGTTTATACAATGTTAATGTTCATGTTAATAGTCTTTGAATGCTTCTTGTATATGTGAAGTGATTGTTTGATTGTTTGTCTTTTCGTGCTTTGAAACGTATTCGCATTTGAAAGTTAGTAAGCATGTGATTAGCTATATGAAAAGTTGGTAGTTAAAGTTAATATAATTGTTAGTAAATACTTATTACATTGTGTATCGTCATTATTTACCTTGTGTTTGCTTAACCATTGCCATATGATGTTTGGTTATATGGCTAATGTCATACGTTTGTTTGTCGAACTGCCCATATAGCGATAGTCGCTATAACGGCACTTTTAGAAGATCACCTTTTATTGAAACTGTTTGGTTTCATCTTTGTGCTTGGAATTGTTTTACAAGTTAAGAAAGATTTTGATTAACAATGTTTTCAAAAGTAATTAACCATTTTAATATTGATTATTTAATTTAGGGCATGTTTTTCATACTTTCCTGTTAAGGTTTGAAAATACACAAAACATCCCTCCGTTTTTTAATAAGTTTTCGGTCCCTATTTTCAAATTCACGCGCGCACAAACACCTATATACCGTTCAAATTATTAACATTTTAAATGCATATAACATTCTGTAGAAACATCGAATTAGCATACTGTTTTCACCAAAAAATAAAAATTCTTATGATCTTTAAAATAAGATCCATTGTCGATACCAAAAAAAATCATATTTGCAGTAAATGTGCAAATTATTCCATATATTTGCAAACAATTCTACAAATTTTGAATATCGTCGATTTTTCTTCAAATCTGCAATCGTTGGATATAATTGTAGACATTTCTGCAATTATTGCATATACACAATGCCACTCATTAGAAAGATAATGAAATTTGTGATTTAATAGTGAAAACGGTTTGTTAATCCGTCGTTTCTGCAAGAAGGTATTGCGTTTTAAAGTTTGATAATTGATGGGGTAACAAATTTTAGTTATGGATGTGAGAATAACATCCACATATGAAGAAAGCAGCATTGCTGCAATGAAGAAGAGGGATATTGTAGGGAAGAAAATTGTAATATTTGAAAATAAGGATGTAATTTATATCTTTTTTATGAGGTGTACGTTTTGTGTATTAAGATTGATTTTAGGGATGTGTCCCTTATTTTCACTTTAATTTGATTAATTACTTAATTAAATAGGATTAAGGCTGACTAATTACTAAGGTAATGATGTGTTTTAAATTTAACTAATTATCTGGTTAATGATTGTTTAAATTAATCGATCATTTTATTTAATGATGTTTAAATTTAATTAGTCATTTTAATTAATGATGTTTAAGGACAATTAATCATTCAATGATGATGGATTGAAGCTAATTAATCAATTTGTTGATGATGCTTTTAAATTAATAAATCTTTTTAATAAATGATTTTTAAAATTTATCAACTTGTTTTAATTCAAATTAATCTTTCCTTTATTGATTTTTATAATTAATAAATAATTTTTAACTAATTAGAATTAATTATTTATTTATTTAATGTAACTAATTATATTTAAATTTATTGGTTAATTGAATTAATGATGTTTTAAAGGTGATTTACCCTTTTTAATTAAAAGTTATTGGAGTTAATTAATCAACTTAATTTATGAAGTTTCAAAGTGAATTTATCAGAGTAACAAAGATGTTTTGATTTTGCTATTAATTTAAACAATGATAATTAATTAATCATTAATTTAGTCAATTATATTTTACTAATTAATTGAATTAATAAGGTTTAAACATAGTTTGCCCTTTTTATAATTTAAAGACATTTGAATTCAAAAATCAAATTGTGTGATGAAGTTTAAAGTTAATTAATCAATGTAATAAAGATGTTTTAAGTTATTAAATCCTTTTTAAGTTGATGTTTTGAAGTTAGTAAGCTCTTTTAACAAAGTGTTTTAAAGCTAATACTTGTAATGTGAGGCCAAGCATGAATTCGGGTTTTTGAAAGAAAAAGTTTGATCCGATTATGGAAATGAACTAATTCTCTTAAAGCGATTCACTTAAATGGGAACGATTTATTTGTATAAGTAGACTCGTTGCTATTTCAAATTAAGAATAATCGTGAGATATGACTTTGAGGTAACACTATCTTGACGTGTCTGGTATTATTGTTAACCAAGAAATAGTACAATACGGAATTCGACGAGTGGTGATAAGTATACAAGACTTGATTTCCATATACGATCATTTTATATCCTCGATCGTTGGTTTCTCAGCTACCAGTTACTTCAGCTCTTTATTATCATCATTCTAAGATGATGTGTTGCTCCGTTGAGCTTGATATCCTTTGTTGAAAATGACTAAAACCAAAGAGCGAGTGGGGCCAAGCTATGTGGGGTTTCTCCCATCAGGGTATTTTCACATCCGCTCTAGATTGTATTCAGCGTTGCACATTGAGATGTGAAGTACTCGAATTCTTGGTAACAATTTGCGAGGTCCGGCTTGGATTTTTCCAAGAGCCATCAGAGCTCTCAAGTATATTTCTAGAGGTACTTTTGGTATGGTGGGGCGCACCCTCCTAGTCATTGTTGTAAATTTTCCTTTTCTTATTTGATTCGAACATTTGAATCTTTTTTCTTTAATTACAACAAGAAGAGTCGACTACTTTTCGCGGTGCTCAATTATTGGTTTTGTCCATTCTATCGAGTTTGGGTAGTTATCTTTTTTAGTCCATTCTATTGAGTTTCGACTGTTGTCTTATTTTATCCATTCTATCTAGTTTGGATTTTTATTCAGAATATTTCCTTTCTTTCAAATCTAAATGTTATACTAATTGTACCCATCATCTATGTTTTGATTTATTCCCTATTGTTCATTTCCATTTTGTTATGTTTGGTTGTTGTTTACGTGGGAGAAAACCCGTTCCGCATTAGCGGCGTGGTCCCATATATTATTGTTAAATATATTTTCTTTTGTTTTAAAGTTCTCATACCAGACTTTTTATCTGAAACGTGTCGTTTATTTTCCCTAAATTCTTAGATACTCGATTATATTTTGGTATTCCAAGAATAGCTAGTTTACTTAGGAGCTCTTTGAAGACGGCGATCGAGTAGGCGACCCCTTAGTCATATAAAGTTAAAGTTAAATTCTTATTAAATTATTAAATTAAATCCTACTATTATTAAATCTATTTTAAATCTTATTTTATATTTTTAAAAATAATAAAGTTATAAGTAAAAATTTATAATTTACATTTTAAAACTTAAATTATAATTTTAAAATCTAAATTTTACAAATATATAAAAATATGATATTTATATTGTATTTAAAATCAATATTTATTAAACCCAATCCTATCAAAACTTTTAAAAATCATTTTCCAAAAACAGACCAACGGTGTCCGTATATAATTTTCTATCCTATGGTCAAGTGACACGATATTTATCATTTCAATCCGCAATTTAGATTTTATATTTTATACGTATATACCATTTCAACCTGCAATCCCAAAATTTCAAAATCAATGAAAATCGCATGGGTTTATCATTTCAACCCATAACAATTTTCCCCTAATCTACAAAATCGTGTTGATACTTGGTTTTGATTCATGACACAAAGCTATCACTATGACATACAGATTCGATGACTGCTACGAAAAAAGGAGAATATATACTACAAGAGGATAAGATTTCAAAATCGGTGCATCAATTGTATTTTTTTAGTCTTAGGTCAATTTTGTTAAAATCTCTCCTCGTTTACGTATATATTAGCTTATATATTTAATCATCTTATTTCCAAATAATTTATATATATATAAGCATGTATAATTGTTTAAAGTTATATATATTATTATACCTGTGTAAACTGTGCAAATTGCACAGACTTTTACCAGGTCAGTGGACTGACCCAGAGGCTCAGTCGACTGACCCAGGAAATTCTGTGCAACATGCACAGGTGTACAGATATATATTTATTAATTCGTTTGAATATTCAAACGACTGACCCAGAGGTTCAGTTGGCTGAATTTCTACGACAGCTATTTTCTAAAAAGATCCAACTATTTGTGAAGGGTTACGAACTTCTACGAAAAGAATTGGATGCAAAACTTCAATCGAAACTCTTCATCAACAGTCGCTGCTTTTTAACATCTACAAACACATACTCTAACTTGATTCCAAACTACTGAATTCAACCGAATTTTCTTATCTAACTCTCTTGAATCTATTTGCAATTGTACTTTCAATTATTGTGCATTAAAGCAATATTATACCTTTCTATTCTTCATAAACTTCAAATATATATATTTATACTCGAGGAGAAGATTATAGGAAGGGTGTACTACAAGTGACAAATCCGTATTATTAGAACACACAAAGTCAAAACAATCTTTTGTATTTGTTGAAGTCCTGTTCTGCTGCTCAGGCGTGTGAAGTCCTCTTCGGCTGCTGAGGCGAAACCCTGTTCTGCTGCTCAGGTCTTATTCGGCTGCTCAGGAGTTGTATAGACCTGTTCCTTTGGGTTAAGTGAGGGTTATTGTTTTTGTGAAATTCCAGAAGGACTCTGGGACTGGACGAAGGACGGTGCTCCGAACCAATATAAAAATCTCTGGTGTCATTTTATTACACTGCTTTTATATTTTGCATTATTTATTGTATTGTTATCATCACTATACTCTGTATTATCATATATCCATATTACACGATCCATGACACACTTTCAAATCATTCAGGTATGTATAATTTCAACCCATAGGGATTTCTAAACTAACAGGGAACTTGCAGAGTGATAATAAATATGATAATAATATAACATATCAGCAACAGGCAAACATCACCAGTAACAAAATTAAATATATACAACAGGTTAAAAGGTGTTATATGTCATAGGTAAACAGTTGCAGATAATGGCATATCATATTATACAATTAAATAACTTAACAATTCAAATTTAACGGCATATTTCAATCGTCATTTCATGTGACTTAAATTTACTAAATATAAGAATGTTAATCATTAGTGATTGCTCACCTTTCGAGGCTAGAGAAACGAAAAATGAGAAGCAATGGACACGGATACGCACACAGATACGTAAGCGCACAGTGACAAAGCTAGAATTGCTGCTATAAATCTGGTCAGCGGAAAGACAAGGCAAGGTGAATTTTGATTCGATGGATCAAGTATATATTCCAAACATATCCTATAAATATATATATATGTAGAATTACTACAAAATTTATAACATAACTTCAATTAAACAAATTATTTATATAAAATTTGTTACAAAAATCTATTTTTAAAATAATAATAAAAATTCAAATAATTATTTAAACATATATTTATATATAAAAATTGTTGTAGAACTATATTTTAAAAATAATGGTAAAAATTTAAATAAATACAACTCTTACAAAAGCTATATATAAACTTCTTTAAACATATTATACATAAACAAGATAACATATATATAAATACTTATATATAAACTTAAACAAGCAATATACAAACTAGTATTAAACTTATATATATATATTATAACAAACAGATTATATAAATCTCATGTAAACTTATACATATATACAAGCAGATTATATGAACTAATATAACTTATATAAAAAAAAAGATCTTATATATATACACACAAACACATATTATATATTCGCAATACATATATAAGTAACAGCACATATATGCTTTGAACACAATCACAAATTGGCTTTTATATACGCAATACATCTATATATATACACACAGCCGTCATATTTTTTTTAAAAGAAGGAGGCTCGATTGTGGAAAGAAATGGATCTAGGTGGAGTGTTCGGTTTGGAGGCTGGAGCGAAGCGATGCAGGGGAAAAGGTGGTGATACTGTCAGGATGTGGGGAAGGCGGCCAAACCAGTAGGTGAGTCCGGGTTATAGTGGCAGGCCGAGTAGGGCGGGAAGGTGATGGAGAGGTGGATGATTGTAGGAATGACAGTCAACGTGGTGAGGTGGGTTGCTTGGAGCAGTGTTGGGTCGAAGGGAAACCAATGGCAGTTGTGGGCTAGTCACTACATGGTAGCGTGGTGGTGGAAAAAGTGACGGCGCGGTTGTTTGCGTGGAGGGGAAAAGGAGGAAGGTTGTGATGGAGGGGGTTCAGTCTGTGTGTGGTCGAGAGGAGCTATGCAGGGGTATTCACGTGGGGAGGAGCAACTAAGGGGAAGGAAGCTAGGTCGGTAGTGGGTTCAATGGTGATAGGAGTTAGTTATTAATGGCGGAGGTCGGTTTCGGGTGATGGACATGAGGCCGAGGGGGAAGTTGCTTGTGTGGGAAGATACGACCATTGTGAGGCTATGGGAAATCTTGGCTGTAGGATGGTGACTGGATGGTGGAGGGAGGAGGATCATATGGTTGTGCATGGGTGGAAGGTTATGCGGGTTTGGTTTTAGAGGAAGGAGGTGGATCACGGCAATGGGAAGAAATGTACAAGCTACAGTTAAAGATATATGAGCTTTTATATTATAAAATTTTCACAAGTGAAAACAAAACGAAGGGCATATGAAGCATGAATGAACCAATATAGAAATTAAAATGGTGTGATTGCAATCATCAGACATTATTTGAATTTTGGAATTATAAATGCAAATGGCTATTAGATTTCAACAGATGGTCAATTGAATGGACAGAGGAAACAAAAAGGCTCAAATATGGAACCGATACTGCTAATCGTTCCGCCGATTTCACCGCGTACTGGACACCAAAACATAGAAATAAATATACTGTAGGGATCAGCATGACGAGATGAATAGAATGGTACACAGATATGAGTAATACGATCAAGCTATCAAAACTCAATATTCGCTGCCAAACTACTGCTAATTTGCCAAAAATAAGATAAATGAAGCTATAATAGTCCAAATTTGGTGAAACGAAATACGACGCCTCGCTCAGAAAATAGTAAACATTTTTATTATGTAAAAATATTCAAATTTTAGAAATATTTTATTTTCATCAAATTTACTGTTTTTGAATTGAAGTTGAAAATTACACAATGAAACTAACATTCATATTTTCTGATAAAAATTTACCATTTTCGATGTTTAAATAGACGTATTCCAAATATCAAATTTTCATCGTTAAACTTAATTGTTTTATTTTCAAGAAACTTTTACGTTATAAAATTGTTACAAATTATGGATCATTATACATTATATGCATGAACAAAATATTAAGCTCAAAAGGTATCGTGCTACTGAAATTCCTCTAGTTCTAATGATAAAAAAAATTCCTTTTGGATATTATGGGCCGATCCATAATATACCAAAACACACAAAGGAGAATATTTTTATAACATATAGATTAATTGAACCAATGCCTAAAACCAATGTTTCTATATTTCTAGAATGCACTAGCTTAGAAGGCAGGGATTATACAATTGAACAAGGAGATCCAATTGGACTACTTATTACCCATAAATACAAAGATATTCTTAAAAAACATATACTTCACCAAGTGTTTCCATCTTAAATATTAAGAAATTAAAAAAATTTACCATGAATACAGAATATGTACGAATACCTTTTCTTCTGAAGAAATCCCAAATTCTCACATTTAAGATGGTGCTGGTGAACAATTTATAGTTACAGATGAAGATCTTGAAAAACTAAAAATGAGAATTCCTCATCCAGACAAAAAGGAAATTTACTGCTTATTTTTAAAAATCTAAATTTCTTAATAAACATGCATATACTTTAACATATGCATGGAAATATAGAATTAAACAGAGAAGAATATTTTGCTACTATAAGTCTTCTTAATAAAGGAAAGATTAAAAAATTAAAGACAAATATCCAAGAACGAGATACATACACATAAGCTTAATAAACTTAAACTAACAGGTCCGTGTTAGACCTAGTATTGATACTCTAATTATAATAGTATGAATGGATGAAAGAATAATAATAATCCAAAGTGTTATTAGTGAAGATAAATCCAATCTAGCAAAAGATTATTTAGGTACATGGTATGGCTTTAAATAATACATCTACGTTTAAAACAGTAACACCCAAACAATTTGCTAAACTATTTAAAGTTGGATTAGGGAAAACAATCCAACCAAGATTTGTTAATATTAGGCATCTAAACTTTGATTATGAAATTCAAATATTTATGAAATCTCTTAAACTGGAAGGACAAATACCAGTACAATATTTTACAACATCTGGTAATACTATTTCTATAATTGCAAAAAATAATAATAAAGTAAAAACTTCATCATCTTCTTCAAATATAGTGAAAAGGTCACATTCAGTACATTAATTAGTTGATGTACAACTTATGCCTGATATTCTAAAAAGTGTTAATCATAGAATGAGTTTTCAACAAGAAATACTAACTAACGAGAACACTTGAAAAACAAAATGAACATAAATTTGATCAAATGATGGTAAAGATTCTTTTATCTAATATAAAACATTGTGGTTAAGACTATATATTTAAAAAGAAAAGCATAATTACACACATATATTCCATTAACAATATGTATTATTATATTATAAGAATTTATGGTACATGCTTTATTAGATTCTAGTGCAGAAGGTAGTCCATTACAAGAATATTTATACCGCAAAAATTTCAAACACCTTTGGATCAAAATGAATACTAAATGATTTATAGGAAGACATGTCCCTGTTAATCAAAAAGTAAAATGATTACGGGTACAAATACACAACATACTTAGTAATGACAAAATCTTTGTTTTTTTTGTTTTATTACTACGGGAATGCGACAGTGATCGTGTACTTAACATATACAACCTCCGTTATTTATTTCCTTTTAGTAAATACCCTTTTGCACTTAATGAATATTAGGTTTGTCTTGCATATGTTAAGGAGGAACGATGGTTTGGAATTAGAATAGTCTCGCATCGTTAATAACTTGGAGAAGTGGTGTATAAATATGGGTTGGTAGGCACGTACATTAGGGAAATCCTTTTGTTATAATAAAATGTGTGACCATCATCTGCATATGCCATGTGCTGGAGATGGGAAGCTTGGTTCGACCGTCGTTCCATTACAATGGAGCCTTGGTACCAAGATGATGCAGCGGAAAATACGAAAAAATTAGATGAAACGGTGAAAGTAGCAATCGGTGGATTGAAAGATACTGAAATGCCCAAATTCGTTGATCCAAAGATACCGAATTCTAACTATCTCTGACACGTTGATCGCGCACGATACCGTGAAGAGAGATCTACAATTCTTCGAGCGTTGATCAAGCGCACTTGATTCCGCGAATTGGCTTCAACGAACGTTGATTCGAGCGCACTCGAATACCGTAAGTGGAGATAGGAGATCACACTCAACTACCAATTTAATGAAAGCACAAAGCTAACAAACAAGAGTTTATTCCAAATCAACCTTTTTCTACAAATGAACCCACATGCCAATTTATAGGCTTCAACATAACGCATCACACTTAGGTCGTGTATGACCTTACAAGAAACATACCACGCGACCTAAAATAAGACGACCTACGAGTTAAGAAAGGTCGTTAGCGACCTAACATCATCACATATACTCATATATACAACACATACGACTCAAAACAACGGCAACAAAAAGAAACGACCTAAAACACAAACGACTTAAGGACATAGCGACTTAAAGACACACGACACATATTTACAACATCATACGGTTTAACGACCTACGACCTAAGTAAGGTCGTTAACGACCTAAGACAATCAACACAAGTACATCACAACAGATTACCACACACGGTACAAGAACATAACGACTCAACGACCTACGACCTAAGACGTAGCTTGGTTCCAGCACTGTTTCAACGATCTAATAACGCTAGGTCGCGTGGGAGGTTAGGTCGTGAAGACGGGAATAGGGTTAGGTCGCGAGGTGAGTTAGGTCGTGGAGATGGGTTAGGTCGTGGATCTGGGAATAGAGTTAGGTCGCGAGGTTAGTGCAACTTCCCCCTCCTGTTTCCAGTTAGGTCGTGAGCGACCTTCCTTGACTTCCACTGTGCCATCCACGTTCTCTAGCTCGTCATCCTTCACTCTGTTAGGTCGTGAACGACCTAAAGCTTCTTCATTAGGTCGTGAGCGACCTATAACTTCTTCCTTAGGTCGTGAGCGACCTAAGTCTTGTGACTTTGCAGGTAGCGCTGCATCATCCTTCCTTGGTTGACAGAAATTCGACCTCGAATTTTCACTATCTTCTTCCACCACAAGTTCATCAGTACTCCCATCCTTAACTTTCTCAACAAACTTTGCAAAGTAAGGATCCTCTTCAACCAATCCTGGCAATAGTTCAAATCCTGTTACTTTAACTTTCAACGTTGTCAACAAGTGATTCCTCCTGCTCAAAGCATCAGCTACACGATTCGTCTCCCCTAATTTGTGCTTGACAACAAAAGTAAACTGTTGCAGATACGCAACCCATGAAGCGTGCCTAGCTGAAATTTTGTCCTGCCCTTGCAAATGCTTCAAAGCTTCATGATCCGTATGAAGAACAAACTCTTTCTGGAACAGATAATGTCTCCAGTGCTTCACAGCTTGAACAATTGCGTAAAACTCCACATCGTATGTGCTATATCTCAACTTAGCTCCCGACAATTTCTCACTGAAATAAGCAACTGGTTTTCCCTTCTGACTCAAGACTCCACCAATCCCGTCCTTCAAGGCATCAGTATGTAACCCAAACAACAACTGAAAATCCGGCAAAACTAGAATTGGCGTTGACGTCAATAGTGTCTTGATCTTCTCAAAAGCAATCCCTGCTTCCTCCGACCACTCGAACTTCTTTCCTTTCATACAATCGGTTACAGGTGCCATTACACTGCTAAAATGTGGAATGAATCTTCGATAAAAAGATACCAATCCATGAAAACTCCTCACTTCAGTAATTGTCTTTGGCTGTGTCCAACTCCTGACAGCTTCAACTTTACTTTCATCCACTTGAATGCCTTCCTTTGACAAAACATACCCTAGAAATAAAACACCGTCCGTCATAAACACGCACTTCTTTGCTGCTGCATAGAACTGCTCATGTCGTAGAATCAACAGTACTTCTCGCAAATGTTGGATGTGCTCTTTCGTATTCTTACTGTAAATCAAAATATCATCAAAGTAAACTACCACGAACTTTCCAACAAATGGTCTAAAAATCTGGTTCATCACTCTCATGAATGTACTAGGTGCATTTGACAAACCAAATGGCATAACCAACCATTCGTATAAGCCTTTCCTGGTTTTGAAAGCAGTTTTCCATTCATCGCCCGGTCTAATACGAATCTGATGGTAACCACTTTTCAAGTCAATCTTGGAAAACACCACTACCCCACTCAACTGATCTATTAAATCATCAAACCGCGGCATAGGAAATCTGTATCTCACAGTGATCTTGTTCAGAGCTCGACTGTCCGTACACATCCTCCACGTCCCATCCTTCTTTGGTACCAATAAGTCTGGCACAACACAAGGACTCAAGCTCTCCTGAACACGCCCTTGTTCTAACAATTCTTCCGTCTTCCTTCTGAGTTCTTCATGTTCCTTAGGACTCATCCTATAATGTGGCCTGTGAGGTAATATTGATCCTGGCACAAGATCAATCTGATGTTGAATATTCCTTAACGGTGGTAACTCCTTCGGTAATTCTTCTGGAAAGATATCTCTGAATTCTTCCACTACTGGCTTTACCTCCTCTGGAACTTCAACAGATTCACTAGCCTCATGTCCAATCAACAAAAACACCCCTGGACTCTCCTCTACTTCTTCAATAAATTCCTTCAAAGTCAGGAAAGTTTTAAGCTCCTCAATCTCTTCTGACTTGCTCTCTTCCAGCTGTCTCTTCTTTGGAACTAAAATAATCTTAACGCCTTCAAACATAAAACTGTAACTATTGGTTCGACCGTCATGTTGCACTGCTCGATCATACTGCCATGGTCTTCCCAAAAGCAAATGACAAACATCCATCTCGACTACATCACACCAGATCTCGTCTTTATATTTCTTTCCAATAGAAAATGGAACTCGAACTCGCCTGTCCACCTTCACCTCTCCTCCTTTTCTTAGCCACGCTAACTTGTAAGGATTAGGATGTTTCTCCGTTTTCAACTTCAATTTTCTCACGGCTTCAGTAGAAAGAATATTATCACAGCTTCCTGCGTCAATCACAAATTTGCAAACCTTTCCCAGAATAGTGCACGTTGACTGAAAGATGTTACTCCTCAACCAACTAGCTTCTTCTTCCTGTTTCGGTGTTAAACAAGTCCTCCTCATCATTAGATTACATCCTTCATCTCCTGACGCGATATCCTGTTCATCCTCCTCAATTGGACTAGAATAACCTTCACCAACATCCTCACCTTCAACTTCAGCAATCATAGTTCGTTTCTTCGGCTTCGGACATTCATTACTCTTGTGACCCACTTCCTGGCAATTATAACACTTGAAATTGTTGTTGACCTTCGCCTTTGCAACACTACTACAAAACAGGCCATTTGCATCGCCTTATTTGAATCAGTTGAAGCAAAAACTGATGCAAATAGAACCATTTGCATCAGTTCTATCTTAATAACTGATGCAATTGGTATGTAGAAAGCAATAGGTAATATAAAAAATCATATTTGCATCAGTTGTCACCAAAAGCCGCTGCAAATACGTTGATTCAAATAGTTTTAGACGCATCGGTTTTAAAGTTAACCGATGCAACTACCTTAGTTTGCATCCCAAATAAAAATTTACGCATCGGTTCCGTAGCTAGGCGATGCAATTTCAATTTTTAAGTTTTTCGTTGCTGCAGGATTTACTTTCCGCGTTTCCAATTTTTTTCGCCGCTCTCATTCCTTTCCCCAAATATTTTGCCCGCCTTGAAACAAAGAAAACCCTAAATTGATTGTCGCCGTACGTTATTTCGCGGTTAGATTTGGCCTACCAAAACCCTAAAAGCGATCAGTTTTGTGCGGTTAGAGTCGATGGAGAAGTTGTTTGCTGTCAAGGTTGGTGGTTGCTACGAAGGTTTGGTATTTTATTTTTTCTTTCTCCTATGCAGCTATATTTCGATCCTGCAACCGTAAAAATGTTAAGCAATTTGAAGGTATTATCCTCTTTACCTTTACCAAAAATATCGATAATCAGTTATTTTTCTCTGTTGTTTTGAAAGCTTGAATAAAATAACGTCAGCTTTTATGAATTTCTTTCTTCAATGCTTTTCTTTTTTTCGGGTTTGTTTGTGGTGTGCGTATGAGCGCACTCCTACTCTGGATGACATCATTTTTTATTGACATTATGGGAGCTCCCTTTGAAATTTCTATTAAGTTTAACTAGCACTGCTGCTTTATTTTGCATTTATCTAAGAAAAGTTTAACTAGAGGAGTTCAACTACGTTAGAGAGATGGGTGATAAAAGTGGTAGGAATCCAGTTCATTTCAATAAAATGATGGAAATTGAAGCATGAGTGGTTATAGTTGGTGTGAGTGAACTAAATTAGGAGGCTTTAAGTACTCTTAGTGGTTCGACTCAGAGAGAAACATTATGTCTAAAATAGATAGAGGGTTTTTAACTCAGAATGGATGAAAAGTTTCCCTAACACATCAACCAGATTTTTACCAGCCAGCATTAGTGATCACAAGATTCACAATCCTATCTTAGTGTTTGTAGTACAATAGCATGCTAGCAACAATAAACCATTTAAGTATATGAATCAATTTATTTGATGATTATAAGGAAGTTGTTAAAGCAGGATGGAGGATGAATTGTGAAGGAACCCATTGTACTCTTTACTCCTAAAATAGAAAAGATTAATCAGTATCTCAAAATTTAGAGTCAAAGTAAAAAATGATATGAGGAAAAAGTATTTAGGTTCTTTAAATTTTGTAGGTAGCGTAGCTACAAAGATAAATGCAGTTAATTATGTCTCTCTTAGAAGTTGGTTGGCTACCTCTCATTTGTACATTGGGTACTAATGCATTTATAGATAAGTTAACTTGAGAAAGAGGAAAACCCATCTTATATAACATATAGAATGCAAATTCTCTGTTCACCGTATCGTAGGACTTTTAAAGGTCAATTTTAATACACATTTTTGCTTTTCCTTTTTTCTTAAAGTCTCGAACAAATTTGTGTGCCAATAAGATATTTTCACCAATATTTCTATCAGGCACAAAAGCAGATTGATTTTCTGCCATGAAGAAAGGTAGAAAATGTTTTAATCTTAAGCAAATAAGATATTATCTTATGTAGCACATTAGTGCAAGAGATTAGACGATAATCAGATATATTCCATGGCTTATCTTTTTTAAGAATCAGCATAATGAAATTGTGGTTCAGACCATATATAAGCTTCCCATTATGGAAAATAGACGTAACAGCAGAAAAAAGATTGTCCATGGAATCAGTGAAGTTGAAGTAGTGTTAGAAGTGAAAGCGGAGGATGTAATCAGTGGTCCGGTGTGATGAAGCAGTTGCAGATTGAAATGTGGGATGTTGAGATGGAGATTGAATGGTGGATAAGGCAGTTTTGACTGCAGTTTGTTGATAGGTTGTTTGAACTATTGCTGTTTTGTTTGAAAGGTTGTATTGGTTAAAGGGTTATTGTTTTGTAGCAGAAGTTGGAGTCTTGACTGTGATCTTATTGATGGTATGAAGTAGCAGGAAGTAGCAGGCAGTTGACAGCTTATAGTGACAGGTCGATTGGTCGAAAGGCAAATGTGATAAGGAGAAAGTTGATGTGCAGCAGCAGTGTATTCAGGTGATTACAGTGGTGGGTAAGAGTGTTGATTGGTCTGTGAGATAGTGGTAGATGAAGGCAAGGCCTATGTGATGAATCACTTCAGTTCTGCAACTTCAATTTTTATTGAGCTAGATGTTGTAGGAATGTGGAAATGTAGAAACTGTAGTGTTGTTGTGGGGTGAAATGATTGAAAGTGGCAGAAGAATCACTGCTGCTTTATTCTACCCAATAATCCACTCTTGCCTAAGGAAATTTAGCACATTGTTCAGACATGTATAAACTCTAAACGACGTGAGTACACTGGGTTGTCTTTCGATGTTATAGCAACCGCAGCATCGCCAGAGCCATCTAATCACATATTTAGCGTAGTCTAGGTGTAGACCATCGAACTCCCGTTCCACTGGCATGAAACAATCGATTTAAATAGCAACCTTTTATGTTTCTAAAACCTTCCACAGAGACCAGAGAAAGTTTGAACATAAACAGTTATTTAAAGTTGTGATCAACTGTAAATGTACAACTGTTTAACTCCATTAAGCTCATGAAGGTTCCCTGGTCCAACTGTTTCTAACACGTGGAATTTGAAGCTATTGTTGACCAACTGCGCCTACTTTTACGCCTTGCACAGAGAGGCAAGTAGGCTTAGCGCTTGTGTTTCTATCTCATTACAATCAGATAGAAACATCCTACTTGATAAAAGTCAAGGATAAGGACGTTAATTTACCGTTGTGCCATAAATCTGTGACTATTCTAATACACCCAGCAGTACAATTTGGCAATAAGAAGAGAAGACTGTGGCAGAAAGAAGTCTAATTATGACATCATAAATTATAGCAATAATTTATAATAGAAACTGAAAAATAACTGGCCATGCAATAATATTGATGATGTCTGTATGGAATATAAATGATTGTAGTCAAACATAGGTTATTTCTATTCTTTAGTGCATAACAACACTGTCATGATGTTAAACAGGTCCGGGCGGTCTAGATATTCTTCAAGGCCACTCGAAGGCTACAATGCTACTCATATTGAATAATGCAGCACAAGGCATACTATCATCGTTCTTTTTCAAATATGCAGGTAATTATGTAGTTAGTTTTTTCTCCTTGGTGTGGGTCTAATACATACATGATGTAGATCATTTATTTCGATGTAATTGATGTACACATATACAATTTTGAAGAAATATTCATCAACTGTTGCCACTATATTTACTGGATTTGCTTCTGCTGCACTATTTGGCCATTCTCTGACTATAAACTTCATGTTGGGAGTTTCAATAGTTTTTATTTCTATGCATCAGGTAATAGTGATTATATATAACATGGAAGTGCAGTAAGTTAACACTATTTAAATTTTGGTAACTTTTGTATCATTAGTTTTTTTTTCTCCACTTGCCAAAGTCAAAGAGGAATCTGCAGATGGAACGGTAGAGTTGGTGGATGCTTAAAGTATCAGGTTTGATTATTTATTTATTAGCATTGACTCAATACATTTCTTCTTTCTTTTTGGCTACTTCATTTTTCATGAAGTAGCTCAAGTGTTCATGATCCAGATATATATTGGGTGCATAAGTTGGAATATTAGGTGAGATGTAATTCTCATCCATATTGCAGTTTGTTTTATCTTTATAACAGTAGTCCTATATGCTAGTTTGTTTTATCATGCAAGCTATCTTACCTCTTCAGTTTTACTGGCTAAAAGGAACGGCTGTTCCTAAAGAAATTACATTGTAACTTTCACCGTTAGTGGCTAAAAGAAAGGACATTGAGATATTCTGTACCCTTTTAGTGACTATTGTCATCTTTCTTAAGTGTGACCGAACAAGAACTAGTAATGCTGCAACTAGGACAAATCCTATGTAGCTATCTAGCTAACTAGCCGAACCAACGCTATTAATTTTTGTGGCACTTGATACAATAATTTGTCTGAATAGAACAATTAATAAAAAAGATATTGTTAGGCAAGCTAGCTTATATAAATTTTTGCCAACTTGAGACAACTGAAATGAAGAGACATGTGAAGAAATTGACCACACTGTATACCAACCTCCACAAACAAAGAAGCGAGTTATTTGACCACATGTTATACTCAACCTACCACCACCAATATATATCTTATGTTTTATCATGCCCACAGTATCAACATCGTAACTTTCACCGTTCATTTCCAGGTAAGCAATAAATAAACCGACTGCTATCCTACCATGTGCAACCTTAGTTAATTAGTATTTAAACATAGCATTAATTATTTCTACCAAATATGAGCAGATCTTGGAGTACTTTTCTATCATAGTTTTAGTTACGTTACCAAACTAAAATCCTTTTCGTAACCTTATTTTCAAATTTTAATTTTTAATGCTAACACAACTTTCAAACGTATAGTTACGTTCAGTAACCAATCTGTAAATGGAACACGAACAAACATATTTAATGAATACAGTTGCTGAACTTCCCAAGCATGGGTGGAGGGTAGTTATAAAAGTTGTTCTTGGGTCCCCTACCTTATCTTTGCTCTGAACATGGCAGTTACTAATTCATCTTGGTACTTGTACACCATTCAGTTATCATGATTCTATTATTTCGAGCAGCCTACAAAAAATAGTGCAAAATAGTTGTGGAAAGGATGCCTGAAGATGTTAGCAGTGGGGCAAAATGGTTGCAGATTGTGATGTGCAGCAGCAGTGTATTCAACTCATTTTTTCTTCTACATTTTCTACACATGCTCTGTTTTATGAAATCATTTTGAACAGAGTTTATCACTTAAACATATGTTGATGCAACGACCACTATGAGAAGTATAACAAAGCGTATCACTATTTCCAGTCCATGTAAGCCACTTATAACATATTGAGCTTATGGTTTTCTACTTTAGTTACTCCAGTTTAGTAGAACCATGAATTTTACATATCCGACACCATCTTCTACAAAATATGTAGACAAGTTGAAACCACATAAACAAGTGCATTTAGTTTGGTGGATATGGGATCCTATATGTAATGTTGCCTATTGTAATGCTCAAATACTGAAAATATGGATTGCAATGCAAGTTATTAGGGAAGATGATATGCTTTGTTTGCTGCCTTTTCTTTATGTTTGTACATTTTGAGTATTAATGCAAAAAGTTATACATGAAAAACCAATAGGATAGTGAATTGATCATAGGTCATTCATTGAACATAAGCTTTTTTTACATATCTTGTTTTTGAGTCGCTGAGATGATCATAGGTCATTCATTGCACTTGCTGTGGCATTGGTTACATTGAAAGGCGATCAGCCAGGACGTCCACTGTTACATTCATTCTCAATGTACCATGTGCAGGTACCTAGTGGAATTCATTGTTCACAATTTAGGTTGTGTCTTTAGATTGAAATTCTAGATGCTATGATTACAGAACGTTTAACATGTTTGTTTTTACTTTTTCAGATGTAAAGAAACAGCAAGTAATGAATTTTTCTTTTATATTACTTATTTTAATATCTGATGTATAATATTTGTCATGTGGAAAACGTATTCCAAAAAAATGTAGCACTATTAATTATGTATTGTATATAAGCTTTAGTGTTGTTTTTGTATGAACTTTTTAAGAAAACCTGGAATATGTATTTTTGTGTGTCTACATATAACACACTGCATTTATTTTTTACTACCCACTGTCTGATTATGTACCGTAGAATTTATTTATGTTTTTCATTCTTTTGTAGAATTATTAAATCTAATTATGTATTTTTCATCAAATTTAATTTTGAATGATAGTAATATTGTATGCAATAATTATTTGTTATAATCAATAATATATATATGGTCTATTTGAGTACTCTAATAATGGTATCTGAGAATGGTTTTTTTGCATCAGGTGTAAATAGCTGATGCAATAGAGGGATTATTTTGCATCAGTTGTTATAAAAAACCGATGCAATAGAGGGATTAGTTGCATCGGTTTTCATTACAACCGATGCAACATGGGGGCTGTGTTCAAGCAACCAACCATGATATTTTGCATCAGTTGTTAGTAACAACCGATGCAAAAAAGGACATTTTTGCATCGGTTTCAGAACTGATGCAAAAGTGTTAAGCCTGTTGCATCGGTTGCATATGCATCGGTTGTTGAACTGATGCAAAAGGGGGGTAAACAACCGATGCAAATGACCTGTTTTGTAGTGGTGCAACTTCATTCACAACTGGTTTATTGACAGCTTTAGAAACATTGGAACTCCCACTAACACCTTTGTTCATAATATTGGAACTTCACACACCACCTCGTCTTCCCTGCTTCTCACAAGCCAACGCTTTCTGATGTGCTTCTGCTACAGATCTAGGATCAAACATATTCACCATATCTTGAATACGCATCCTCAACCCTCCAACAAACCTAGCAGTCAATTGTTTCTCCATCTCCATAATGTCATTTTGAGCAATCAGTTGATAAAATTCGTCAGCATAATCATTAACAGTCTTTGTCCCTTGCCTCAGATTCTGCAACCTCTAATACATGAGTGATTGATAATTGTAAGGCAAGAATGTAGCCTTCATCGGCTTCTTCATCTTTTCCCATGATTCAATTTTCGACTTCCCCGTCCGTTCTCGTGTAAGTTTGGTTTGCTGCCACCACACCATAGCTCTCCCCCTCAACCTAGTAGCAACCAACTTCACTCGACGATTCTCCGGAACTTCTTTGAAATCAAAGATCTCTTCAACATTAGACAACCAATCCAAAAATTCTTCTGCTACCATTCCACCCTTGAATTCTGGAATTTCCATCTTCATACCCGACTCCCATCGTCGATCATCCTCAACATCCTGATATACATTTCATACTTGGTCTCGATCTCGATAATGAATGCTAGCTCTATCACCATCTTCATCATAATCAAATGTACGTCTATATCGATCTCGACCATCAACATCCCTTCGATCACGCATGTCTCTTCTACTATGTCTCTCTTCATCTCGATATGGCTCATCTTCAAACTCTCGTGGAGTTCTTCCCTCTTCCTGTCTATATTCATGGCGATCTCTTCTCGATGAAATTGACGTTTCTCTTCTTTCTCTAAAAGATTGTGGCGACACCCTCCTCGCTTCCGTAACCGATGGCGAAACTCTGTTTCCTCCATGGTTCGAGATTGGCGACCTTCTTCTTTGACCTTCGTTCATGTCAATCATCAGTTTCTCTAACTTTCCAATGCCTTCATCAAATTTTTCATTGATACGTTGTTCCATTTGCTCGGCTTCTTCTCTTCTATACAACGCTTCAACGTTCTGATGGCGGTTAGCTCTCCTCGGCGGCATGGTTGAATCAAACACAAATATTTCAACAATTCAAACTTCAATACAAAGTTATGCTCGGCCTTCACTTCAACAAGTGATACCAAAATGATGCTTCAATTCTCGGCTCAAACACTTCAACAAGATGAACTTCAACTTCAAACTC
The DNA here is from genome assembly GCA_030765085.1 of Allium cepa. NCBI lineage: Eukaryota > Viridiplantae > Streptophyta > Magnoliopsida > Asparagales > Amaryllidaceae > Allium > Allium cepa. Next base: position 476,547,613 of record CM060932.1, read on the forward strand.
CTTGGCTCCAAGACTCGGCTTAGCTATGATTGGCTAAGTCAGGCTCTGATACTAAATGATGCCGCAGAAAATACGAAAAAATTAGATGAAACGGTGAAAGTAGAAATCGGTGGATTGAAAGATACTGAAATGCCCAAATTCGTTGATCCAAAGATACCGAATTCTAGCTATCTCTGACACGTTGATCGCGCACGATACCGTGAAGAGAGATCTACAATTCTTTGAGCGTTGATCAAGCGCACTTGACTCCGCGAATTGGCTTCAATGAACGTTGATTCGAGCGCACTCGAATACCGTAAGTGGAGATAGGAGATCACACTCAACTACCAATTTAATGAAAGCACAAAGCTAACAAACAAGAGTTTATTCCAAATCAACCTTTTTCTACAAATGAACCCACATGCCTATTTATAGGCTTCAACACAACGCATCACACTTAGGTCGTGTACGACCTTACAAGCAACATACCACGCGACCTAAAATAAGACGACCTACGAGTTAAGAAAGGTCATTAGCGACCTAACATCATCACATATACTCATATATACAACACACACGACTCAAAACAATGGCAACAAAAAGAAACGACCTAAAACACAAACGACTTAAGGACATAGCGACTTAAAGACACACGACACATATTTACAACATCATACGGTTTAACGACCTACGACCTAAGTAAGGTCGTTAACGACCTAAGACAATCAACACAAGTACATCACAACAGATTACCACACACGGTACAAGAACATAACGACTCAACGACCTACGACCTAAGACGTAGCTTGGTTCCAGCACTGTTTCAACTATCTAATAACGCTAGGTCGCGTGGGAGGTTAGGTCGTGAAGACGGGAATAGGGTTAGGTCGTGAGGTGAGTTAGGTCGTGGAGATGGGTTAGGTCGTGGATCTGGGAATAGAGTTAGGTCGCGAGGTTAGTGCAACTAGGTCGTGGATCTGGGAATAGAGTTAGGTCGCGAGGTTAGTGCAACTTCCCCCTCTTGTTTCCAGTTAGGTCGTGAGCGACCTTCCGTGACTTCCACTGTGCCATCTACGTTCTCTAGCTCATCATCCTTCACTCCGTTAGGTCGTGAACGACCTAAAGCTTCTTCATTAGGTCGTGAGCGACCTATAACTTCTTCCTTAGGTCGTGAGCGACCTAAGTCTTGTGACTTTGCAGGTTGCGCTGCATCAGAAGACTACCATTACCTTTAACTGCAATACCATTTGGCAAATAAAATTTGAAGATAAAGGGTCCATGTGAAAAAATCTCCTTAAATATTCCATAAATGGATGAATTCTATGTTTAAACACTTACCGTTCATAGTTGGATACATAGACAATATGCTTGTGTTTTTCCAGTTTCGCAGAACAACACAACACTTGCTAACTGCAAACAAATATTACTTAAAATGGTGTAATTCTAAGCCTTAAAAAATCGAACCGTTTAAAGGAGAAATTGATTTTTCTTGAAAATATATTAAAAAAGATGAACAGAATTACAACAATATATTTATAAAAAAATTTAGAGCTTTTCTAAAAAATACATTAAAATAATTTCAAAGCTATTTAGGATTGTTATGGTAGAAGATTTATACACGATTTGTATTTCAAAATTCATTAGTTACAAAAATTGTTGATGAATAAATAAAATACAAACAACCTAATGGCGAACAACTAGAAAGATGGAATATAAATAAAATTTCAATTACATTGCAACAACAACAAGAGGAAGAAATAAAAAGAATAAATCATATAGTAAAGGATCAAAGAATTGATTATTTTTCTTCTGATAATGAATTAGTTACTTTACAAATAGATGCTTCAGATAATTTTTGGGCAAGAGTGTTAATGGCACAATAAAAGGAAACAATATCCTATGCATATGAAAATTTTAATAGAACTCGGGTTAAATATATGATTTATGATAAAGAATTACTTGCTATTAAATTAGTAATTAAAAGCCTGAAAATTTATCCTTAACATAGACATTTTGCGGTTTAAACAGAAAATAAATCCGTTGCTCAATTTTTAAAAAGAGAACCATAAATAACCCAGAAGAAAACCTTAGAACGATTAATATATAAATGTATTTAGAAATATATAGTTATGTTGTTAAATATATAGGTTACATTAACTTTACAGCTGATTTTCTTACTGGAGCATAAACCGAGACAAAATTGATGTAATTACATAACAAATGAAAAGACAAGAAGGTTTTCAGTAGGTGCAACTTCCCAAGAAAGTAAAATAAGTCTCCATAAATTTTTCTAGGTTAGAAAAAAACAAGTCTCCAAAGAGACATTTATATCTACAAAGGGAAAAGAAACTGTCCAACAAGCAATTTTAAATTACCAAACAAAAACATATTCCTAAAATAGTACAAATGAACAGACTACTGCAAAATAGAGGTAGAACTTTTACTCCCATAAGAATATATAAAAAATCTTATGCTAAACGGGTTTAGAAGATCGAAATAATTTTGAAGATGAAAAACAAAGCTACAAGATTGTATAATGATTTTAATGGTTGTTTTAAGGCCATTCAATCAACGGATCAAAAAGCTGCAAAATTTTGGCTTACCAAACTTGAATATCTTTCTACGATATAAAACAATTAGGAGCACAAAAGTATAAATGATATATGATAAAAAAACAAAGTGTCCAAACTTTCAAAATTCTGCACTACTTCTAAATCGGAAGCAATTAATACAAAAGAAGCAGAATTATTAAGTGATAATTCTGTCGAAGAAAAGGAAATGAAAAAAATAATGTCCCTAATGGAGACACATGTCCTTGTAAATTTAAGAGTCTAAGATTTATTTAATTACTTAAGGTCAACTAAATTCAAAATTAAAAAGTACTAGAAATGAATGTTGGAGAAAGAGTTCAAAAATGATCATTTTACACCAGCAACAGATAATTGGAGAAACTAATTACTTCTATTCATTAACCAATTAGAGGATATAGAAATGACCAAGCTCATTAAAAATGAGCAACTATTTAAAAACAAAAATGAAAAGCCTATACTTTTGACTTGTTTCTATGGCATTCCCAACTATAAGAAACATATCCAAAAGGGTTTGGTCTACGAACTCTCCTTAAATACAAATTATCTTGAAGATATGTAACGACCCGTAAATTTCGTTCATTAAATTTGTCATATTAATAAGATTTTGGAATTTAAATTTATAAAGAAATAAAATTTTATAATTTATAATGAAGTAAATGTTAAGAATTAACCTATGAAATATTATATTGATTAATATAGACTTAATTAAAAAGGTTGAATTGAATCAATCCTATTTATTGGAAACTAAATTTATTGGTATGCAAATTTATAATAAATGAGCTTATTGCATGAAATTGAAATTTGATACTATAGTGAATTGGAATTAAGATAAAAATGGGAATGTTGAGGTATGTAAGGTCAAATTAATTGCATTTAATAAACTGGGGAATAAAATTCATTAAAGGAAATTAATTATTATGTTAATGTAAATTAAGATAATATTTGAAATTAATGTTAATTCCATTCATACTTGTAAACAATTATTATAAGTTGCATGTTGAAATTGTTGATTGAATTGGAATTGTAATTAAATTTTTATGAACAAATAAAGGTTTACAGTAACGGGAATTTGAGTAAAACAAGTGTAATTATTGAATTAAATGAAATAGTATTGCTCAATAGTAACTGAACATAAATTTAGGTAATAAGGTTAGAACAAGTTGATAAATAATAAATGTAGTGTAATCCCAATTGATTTAAACAATTGTGAAGTTTTAATTGATTGAAAGTAGTAGATTTGGGGAATAGATTTAAAATTTTATCCATTGATACAATAATACATAATAAATGGAAAATTTATACAATAAATGTTAGATAATTGATCATAATGTTTAATAATTGTTAAAATAATAACGGAAGTGTGAATGTAAGTTTAATAGAAACATGAATTTATTAGAGGGGAAATAATTGGTAAAAAGGCTTGGACTAAGGAAATTTTATTAATTGTTTTAAAACCTTAATTAATATGGGTAATAGACAAGATTTCTGTAACGACGCGTAAAATTTCGATAATTAAAATAGCTAATTTAATAAGATTTTGTGATTTAGTGTTAGAAAAAAAATTGTAAGTTGTTTGGAATAATAATAAATGTTGAATTCATTGGGTATAATAGAGTAATTGATTGATAAGTAAAATCTATTCAAATCAAATATCGAATATTGAACAGGTAAATTGTTTAAATTAAATATTTAAAACTTATGGAATTTATTGAATAATTTAATAATGGGGATTGAATAACCGTATAATGGAAACGGTTGTTCTATAATTTTAATTCGTTTCAAAAGTTAAATTTTTAAGTTCGTTTTGAATATCTCAAAAGACAATGACTCAAGAATAATAAAAATTGTTTAAATTTAATATTACAAATGTTTGAATAATTAAATTCCGAATTTGATATGATTAATTTGATATTGAAATTTAATATATGGAAATAGAGTGAACAATTGAAATTTGATTCAATATGATTCAAATTGGTTTCCAAAGTGAATGTAAGTTATATCGAGATTATAATAGAGTTAATAAGATTTTAAAATTGGAATTTATGAATAACGGGTTTAATATAATTAAAAATGATTTGTAAAATTTTATTTTATCATATTAAAGTTAGAATGATGTTGTAGAACTTTTAAAATCGAATTAAAAGTAAATTTGTGAAAATTGAATATTTTAATATTTAATTATCGACTGAAAAATAGCCAATTTTCGAACAGTCTCAGAATTGGACGAAACTAGTTCCATTGGATCCATAATAGTTTGTTATTATCGGATTTCAATTTTCGTAGCAATCGGAGTTTTCGTTTGACCGTGGCAGCTCGAAACGCATCGAAATTGTTTTAATATTAATCTGGCGAGTTAAAATAGTCATTTTTCAAACAGTCTCGGATTTCGACGAAACTAGTTTCATCGGATCCGTAATGTCATATTATTGTAAGATTTAAAATTTCGTGTCAATCGGATTTACCGTTTGTCCGGGGTAAGCCAAAACGCATAGAAATTAGTTGAATCGGTTTAATTTAAATTTGATCGTTTATTGCCGTAACTCGCACATATGATCGAATTAGCCTCCGAAACCTATTCCAAACATTAGAAACGCCTGCCGGCACGCTTCGTTTGGAGTTCGGAAAATTTTCGGTGAATAGTGTTTTTGCAATTTTCTATAAAAGGACCCATCCTCTTCCATTTGCTCCAAATCCTAACTCTTTTTGACCAGCCGCCACTTTCATTTTCAATGGCCAGAAATTTTGAAACTTATTCCTCAATTATCTTCAAATCCGTGAAGAATTAGCAAAAACTCTCAACTACAAAGTTGTAGAGGGCATCAAGATCTAGCTATCCAACGGTGGAGATCGGAAACAGAGCCACGGATTGACGGCAAAATGCGATGGAAGCAGCTGCGTTTTTCACGCAATTCGAGGAAGAGGATGAGGCCGATCTTGGAGCTATTTGGGGTGAAGGTGGAGTAAGATGGTGGCTTCGAAGTGGTGTAACCTGATCGTCTTCAAGTGGATCGGTGGAGGAGCTATTTGGAACCCTAGTTCATTGGTGATGGGTTCTTCTTCCTGGAGCTTGCGTTCGTACGAAGGAAGGAGCATACGCGCGCGCGGGGGCCTGGGATCGAGGGGGCAAGGATCAACGGCAGATGATGAGGTTGTGAAAGTAATAAATAATTGTTGAAAATTATTATATTATAAATCGTGCAATGTTTAAAATACGATATCTTGTTGATGCGAGGTCGGATTGTGACGAAACAAGTTGCGTTGTCTTCGTTTCGTCGAGCACTATGCTTTGGAATTGGATTGGAATCATTTGGAGCTAGAGAAAATTTTTAGTTAAATCGAACGTCGTTCGATTTGATTTAAAATCGTAAAATCAAGGTGAGTGTTTATAACGCTCACATCGTACTAAATATCTTTATGCTAGTTAAATTTGACATTATGAAGTGTTATGATTTTATTTGTCGTTGTTTGATAGAATTTAATTGTCATATAGATTGTCATTTGAATTAACCGTTGAAAATTAAATTGACAGTTAAATTGAAATTGAAATTGAATTGCAATTTAATTACCTGACATCGATAACTATGAAATTGCCATGAATTGTATTGCCTATTGGATGATGTATTTCGATGGATGTTATTGGTTGATATTTGAATGTTTGGATGTTTATTTGCTTATATATACTGTTATGCATACATATGACACTGTGATTGGTTTAAGTAATATATACTCATCCCTGACATTTAATTGAAATAAATAATTACTTGGCCATAGGATAGGAAATTATATACGGACACCGAATTGGCTAAATTAATAATTTTAAAAATCGTCGATTTGAAATTTATTTAAATGTTTTGATTTAAAAGTTATAAATAGAAATCGAATTTATAGAAATCGAATTTATCGAAATTTGAGTTTGGAATGTTGAAATAAATTTTGGTTAAAAGAAATTGTTAAATAATTAAAGTGGAGACTTTGGAATTTAAAATCGGGATATGATTAAATTTCGAAAATTGATTTGTATAAAAATTTAACCTTAATTCGAGCTTTGAATATTAATAAGTAAAAGTGATATAAAATGATATTTTGAAATCGAGCTTGGAATTGAACCATATTTGAAATTTGGATTTAAACTTGAATATTGATGGATAATTGTGTTAAGTGTTATAAATGGATGTTTTTGAAAAATCAAGCTCCAAATCGATATAAATTGAAATTGAATTAATTGAAAGTGAATATAAAATTGAATAAATTTGAAGTCAAAGTTGACGTTGATTGAATCGGAATCGAAATTGAATCGGTAGAACGGAAATTGGAATTGTTTTGAATTGGGAAGTTGTAATTGAAATGGTTTAGTTTTGAAGCTGTTTTATTTTGTTTTTCAAATTACTCAGTTATATAAACCATTTTGAATACTTAAACTATTTTAATCTATTTTAAATCTACTTAACCCGATTTAAATTATTTTAAACTAATTTATCTATTTCAAATCCATTTTAAGATTTTAAGTATTTTTAATTATTTAAAACTACTTTTAAACTCCTTAAAACTATTTTCTAAAATTCTAAGCTGGTCAATAAGGTGAAATGTTTATATTTAAATCTTGAATTTAAATACGAATTGGGTTAAATGAAGTTGCAACCTAAATTGAAATTCGAAATGATCTTGAAACCGAAATAAGATATTGAGACGAAAAATGATTTTTGAAACGGAATTTGACATTTTAATAGATACGATGATATTTGAAATGGATTTGATTTTTGAAGCAAATATGATATTTTGATATCAATTATGAATCGATTTGAAATATAAAAGAGCCAACGGTGTAATAATACGTAGTTATTAAAGAGACCGGGATCGGATATGGACATACTCTCTGTCGATACCGAAACCACTTTAATAACTATTATACGCGGAGTGTTGACCCAGAATGAAGTGGATGGTTTGGTGAACGCGTTGACTGAAGAAAGAGAACGATATTGGATGACCCCTGACATGACTAAAACAGGAGCCGCGCCGGGCCATTGAGGTTCGCCACCTCTAGTGGACACGCTTCTTCGATACCATATCTATTACATTTGTGATGCGATTTGGGTGCGCCCCTTGATTTGGGAGTGTTGTTTCGCGGTGTTGGGGTGGCTGCTGGCTATGCCCAACATCAGTCTGGATCACGCAACTACTAGTATCCTAGTTGGTATCGCCTCATGTACCTTGTCATACTAATTATCCTAGTCGCGACCACTACGTTATGCTTTGTGTTATACTTATGGGGTACCCTCTGATAACCACCAGTTTACGGTGGGGCTTACGGTGCTGTATAGACTATGGCATTATAAAAACGTGTTAAGGGGGATTATGGTAACGCCTTAACGCTATTTTGATACTTTATATTACTGATAGGCATTATCTATTTAGCGTATATTACTACATAGTAGATAGTTTCACGGATCCTTGAGAGATGGAAAATCCCGTAACATCTCTTGAGTTATTGCACGCACGTTGACACTGGATAGGAGATGTCAAACCCCGTAAACATCTCCGACGCCGTTACACTCATATTTATTTACGATTGATTTAACTTTAATAAGGATATTTTAGTCCTAACTCGAGTGTTTTGTCTTTTCATTACGCTCGGGTCAGTCCTGAGTTTTCAGATTTTTGAAGATCTATTCTGGAGGACGAAGACGAAGATTTGGTACACTATTACTATTATTACCTTTGCATCATGCTATCTGCTGCATTATTTAAATTGTTCTGTTGTATATGTATAACTCTGATAAATGTTGTATAAATAATTGTCAAAGTATAGTAAACAGCTTCATGAACTGTTTATTTGACTATTATATTTTATCGTTCCGCTGCGAGATTCTGTGTTGTTTCATTTCCTTTATTTCTTTTCTTTTCTTTTCTTATTTACCCCAATAACCATCTGCACTTTTGAATGGTTTGGAACCGACATGTGTATTTGATCGTCGGTTTAAACTGTCCAAAAAGGTGGGTCGTTACAGTTGGTATCAGAGCTTTGGTTTAGCGATAAACCTTGGCTCTAGTGGGGAATAACTCATTGAAATAGAGGTAAACTATATGAATGAGTTGAGTGTATATGAGAGAGCGTACTTGTTATTTGATATAAAATGGTTTTATATTGTGTTAACTTTGTTCCGTTGAGTATTTATGAATTCTGGTCGATACTTGGGACGCCAAGACGTCGATAGGAATTTCTAAACACTCGAATAGGACAAACCAACACAATATCGTTTTGGAATATATTTTATATAAAAGAATTATTTGGATATTTATTCATTTTGATTGAATTGATTGTTAGGAGATGATAATATTAGATTATTATCGTTATTGTTTGATCAGTCAATATTTACAACAATTGATTAAATAACAATGGATTTAGGAAAATGAAATCTTGTAAACACAATTGATAATGAATATAAATGAATTTTAACTTGGATTTGGGAATTTAAATTCCGGTGTTTGAAATTGACTTACAAGAATTTGAAAAATATAATAGGAGTATTATATGATAGTATAATTGAGTTGAAATTGTTTTCGAAGGATTTTTTTAATGATAAGTGTTATATTCCCTTCTCTTGACGCTAGAAAATGATTTCGGTGATGAGTGCACGCATCATCGGCGTTTACTTTCGAGAGTCCGAGTGGGGGAAACCACTTAATAGCTTGTTTAAACCTTGTTTTGATTCAAATTTTATTTTATTTTGTATTCTCTATAGTATGATTTGATATATAAATTATATAAGTATATATTATTTCAAAACTTGATTTGAAATGAAACCGGGATTGGAGTTCATAAGTCCTTTAATAATTAATGATTTTTTTTATGATTGAAATGAATTTAGACTTGAATCATTAAGGAACTTCTGAATTGTGAAATGAGAAATGAACCTAAGAGCTAAGTGAAAATATCAGTTGAAGTATAAAATCCTTAGAATTAGGAAATTATGAACTTAAAATAAAATTGAAACTGTAAAACTCGCATAGTATTAAATTTCATTCTATAGCATAGATATAACTTACCAAAATATTTAAGAAGTTCAAAAATGTTATATGAATTGTTAATTGGATAATATACAAGTATAGGTTTGAATAATGAAATATGCATTTAATTAATGGTTTGCAAATATAAATAAAAATTGTTAGTAAACAATTGGAATTTAAATTAACATTTAAGGGTGATTCACAATTATGTTAATATAAAATGGAAATACTATATGTAAATGTAAATGTGAAATTAAATTATAGTGAAATATAAGTAATGACTTAAGAATTAATTAATTGAAAATTCAACTTTAAATGGAAAGAAGTTGTATGTTGTTTAACTACATTCTATTTGAATAACTATAACTTACCAAATACTTAAAAGGTTTAAAATGCTAATAAGGATAAGTAGAGAAAAATATATACCAGTGTGAGAGTGAATAATAAAATGTGAAGATCTATTGATAGTTGTAAATATAGAAGAAATTTAAGCTGTAAAATGAATGATATATCTAAGTGAATAAATAGAATTTAAAATTAATGAAATATAAAATTGGTAAATGGAAACTAATTAAATTTGAATATAACTAAATGCCAATAAACTTGGAAGTGTATGAAATTAAAATTGACTTGGAAATGTATAATTGATTTAGTGTAGATTTTGGATGGATGTTAATGTTTCATATGCATTGGTTGTTAGATGGATGATAATTGATTAAGTAGAATACATTAGTGTTAACGGAATTGAATAAACAGAATAAAATTTAAAAAAAAAAAATTCAAATTTGAAGCAAAGTGAAATTAAATATAATTGAATTCAATTTAAATTGAAGCAAATTGACTTGAATTTAAAATGTGAATGGAACAAACTTGAATAAATCGGAAACAAATTAAATGTAAACCTATTGCATGGATGAATAAGAAAATAAATGACTTTGTGTTTATGATTGTTCTTTAGAAAATTTGAAGTTTTGATGGTTTGTACTTTGAAATAATAAAAGCAAATTTTGGGAAAAATCCAAAATTTTCCAATATATACTGAAACGAAAACAACCATAACTTTTAAACGGCTGAACGGAATTCGACGATCTTGGACTTTTCGGAAAGCTTAGAAACTATAGCACAACTTTTGTTTAGATAACATGAGAAAATTCCTTCGTCTACTATGTTAAAAACTTGAATGTACTCGCTATCCTGCGTAAAAATAAACCCTTAGTATTTTCGCCATACCTTTTGACTGGTTTATCGGATTTTGATGATCTTGCACTTTGTGGAAAGCTAAGAACTTAAGCTAAAACTTTTATTTTAAGTGTTTTGTGTTTTGATGTCGTTTAAAAGGTCGAAAACGTGGGTGAAAGTCGCTGACCTGCGCAATTCATTGCCCAGGCTGAGGCGTATCCTCTAAGTAAAACGGCCGTAATTTTTGAACCTATGGTCCGAATTCGATGATTTTGGATATTCCGGAAAGCCTGAAATGAATGCAACAACTTTCTTTTAGATTCTGTTGCCGAAATTTATCGTTTATGTGTCCTAAAACTAAGATTTGTTTGCTGTCCTGAAATTGGAATCTCAGTTTTAAAGCTAAATATGTTATATATATATATGTTGTGTAGGCTAAGTATATCGATCTATCTTTATATGCATGGTTCTAACTTAGTTATTTAGTGTTTAGTAGGTGCGGATTGCGCTTGCTTCGCATTTGGAGCTCGCTTTCGCGCTATATTAGCCGCATATGCTCGCTAACAATATATAAGGTACATATCTCGGATTACATATCGTATTTTTACACTTTTTCCCTGCGGGATGCCTCATCACTTGATGAGATGTATATTTGTGATATATATACTGTCATATTTTTTTTCCAATCGAGCCGCGCAAAGGAGACTCTGTCGAAATTTTCCGTAAAATCCGGGTGTTAGAAAATTTTTCAAGTTTAAAATTTTTTATAACTTGTTTTGATTACTAACTTTTAAAGTTAGGAAGCCGTTTGGAGTAACTTAGTGGAAGCGTAGTTATGACTTTATAAATGGAATTTCATTGTTTTATAAGAGGATAATTTTAATAAAATATATCAAATGTTGAATTCTTTACTTAATTCCTTTCCCTTCTTTTTACTTTTCGGGGACGAAAAGTTTTGAGTGGGGGAGAGTGTAACGACCCGTAAAATTTCGATAATTAAAATAGCTAATTTAATAAGATTTCGTGATTTAGTGTTAGAAGAAAAAATTGTAAGTCGTTTGGAATAATAATAAATGTTGAATTCATTGGGTATAATAGAGTAATTGATTGATAAGTAAAATCTATTCAAATCAAATATCGAATATTGAACAGGTAAATTGTTTAAATTAAATATTTAAAACTTATGGAATTTATTGAATAATTTAATAATGGGGATTGAATAACCGTATAATGGAAATGGTTGTTCTATAATTTTAATTCGTTTCAAAAGTTAAAATTTTAAGTTCGTTTTGAATATCTCAAAAGACAGTGACTCAAGAATAATAAAAATTGTTTAAATTTAATATTACAAATGTTTGAATAATTAAATTCCGAATTTGATATGATTAATTTGATATTGAAATTTAATATATGAAAATAGAGTGAACAATTGAAATTTGATTCAATATGATTCAAATTGGTTTCCAAAGTGAATGTAAGTTATATCGGGATTATAATAGAGTTAATAAGATTTTAAAATTGGATTTTATTGGATAATTGAATAACGGGTTTAATATGATTAAAAATGATTTGTAAAATTTTATTTTATCATATTAAAGTTAGAATGATGTTGTATAACTTTTAAAATCGAATTAAAAGTAAATTTGTGAAAATTGAATATTTTAATATTTAATTATCGACTGAAAAATAGCCAATTTTCGAACAGTCTCAGAATTGGACGAAACTATTTCCATTGGATCCATAATAGTTTGTTATTATCGGATTTCAATTTTCGTAGCAATCGGAGTTTTCGTTTGACCGTGGCAGCTCGAAACGCATCGAAATTGTTTTAATATTAATTTGGCGAGTTAAAATAGTCATTTTTCAAACAGTCTCGGATTTCGACGAAACTAGTTTCATCAGATCCGTAATGTCATATTATTGTAAGGTTTCAAATTTCGTGTCAATCGGATTTACCGTTTGTTCGGGGCAAGCCAAAACGCATAGAAATTAGATGAATCGGTTTAATTTAAATTTGATCGTTTATTGCCGTAACTCGCACATATGATCGAATTAGCCTCCGAAACCTATTCCATTGTATCCGGAACGTGGGGTAAACCTTAAAAACGCCTGCTGGCACGCTTCGTTTGGAGTTCGGAAAATTTTCGGTGAATAGTGTTTTTGCAATTTTCTATAAAAGGACCCATCCTCTTCCATTTGCTCCAAACCCTAACTCTTTTTGACCAGCCACCACTTTCATTTTCAATGGCCAGAAATTTCGAAACTTATTCCTCAATTATCTCCAAATCCGTGAAGAATTAGCAAAAACTCTCAACTACAAAGTTGTAGAGGGCATCAAGAACTAGCTATCCAATGGTGGAGATCGGAAACGGAGCCACGGATTGACGGCAAAACGCGATGGAAGTAGCTGCGTTTTTCACGCAATTCGAGGAAGAGGATGAGGCCGATCTTGGAGCTATTTGGGGTGAAGGTGGAGTAAGACGGTGGCTTCGAAGTGGTGTAACCTGATCGTCTTCAAGTGGATCGGTGGAGGAGCTATTTGGAACCCTAGTTCATTGGTGATAGGTTCTTCTTCCTGGAGCTTGCGTTCGTACGAAGGAAGGAGCATACGCGCGCGGGGGGGCCTAGGATCGAGGGGGCAAGGATCAACGGCAGATGATGAGGTTGTGAAAGTAATAAATAATTGTTGAAAATTATTATATTATAAATCGTGCAATGTTTAAAATACGATATCTTGTTGATGCGAGGTCGGATTGTGACGAAACAAGTTGCATTGTCTTCGTTTCGTCGAGCACTACGCTTTGGAATTGGATTGGAATCATTTGGAGCTAGAGAAAATTTTGAATTAAATCGAACGTCGTTCGATTTGATTTAAAATCGTAAAATCAAGATGAGTGTTTATAACGCTCACATCGTACTAAATATCTTTATGCTAGTTAAATTTGACATTATGAAGTGTTATGATTTTATTTGTCGTTGTTTGATAGAATTTAATTGTCATATAGATTGTCATTTGAATTAACCGTTGAAAATTAAATTGACAGTTAAATTGAAATTGAAATTGAATTGCGATTTAATTACCTGACATCGATAACTATGAAATTGCCATGAATTGTATTGCCTATTGGATGATGTATTTCGATGGATGTTATTGGTTGATATTTGAATGTTTGGATGTTTATTTGCTTATATATACTGTTATGCATACATATGACACTGTGATTGGTTTAAGTAATATATACTCATCCCTGACATTTAATTGAAATAAATAATTACTTGGCCATAGGATAGAAAATTATATACGGACACCGAATTGGCTAAATTAATAATTTTAAAAATCGTCGATTTGAAATTTATTTAAATGTTTTGATTTAAAAGTTATAAATCGAAATCAAATTTATACAAATCGAATTTATCGAAATTTGAGTTTGGAATGTTGAAATAAATTTTGGTTAAAAGAAATTGTTAAATAATTAAAGTGGAGACTTTGGAATTTAAAATCGAGATATGATTAAATTTCGAAAATTGATTTGTATAAAAATTTAACCTTAATTCGAGCTTTGAATATTAATAAGTAAAAGTGATATAAAATGATATTTTGAAATCGAGCTTGGAATTGAACCATATTTGAAATTTGGATTTAAACTTGAATATTGATGGATATTTGTGTTAAGTGTTATAAATGGATGTTTTTGAAAAATCAAGCTCCAAATCGATATAAATTGAAATTGAATTAATTGAAAGTGAATATAAAATTGAATAAATTTGAAGTCAAAGTTGACGTTGATTGAATCAGAATCGAAATTGAATCGGTAGAACGGAAATTGAAATTGTTTTGAATTGGGAAGTTGTAATTGAAATGGTTTGGTTTTGAAGCTGTTTTATTTTGTTTTCCAAATTACTCAGTTATATAAACCATTTTGAATACTTAAACTATTTTAATCTATTTTAAATCTACTTAACCCGATTTAAATTATTTTAAACTAATTTATCTATTTCAAATCCATTTTAAGATTTTAAGTATTTTTAACTATTTTAATTATTTAAAACTACTTTTAAACTCCTTAAAACTATTTTCTAAAATTCTAAGCTGGTCAATAAGGTGAAATGTTTATATTTAAATCTTGAATTTAAATACGAATTGGGTTAAATGAAGTTGCAACCTAAATTGAAATTCGAAATTATTTTGAAACCGAAATAAGATATTGAGACGAAAAATGATTTTTGAAACGGAATTTGACATTTTAATAGATACGATGATATTTGAAATGGATTTGATTTTTGAAGCAAATATGATATTTTGATATCAATTATGAATCGATTTGAAATATAAAAGAGCCAACGGTGTAATAATACGTAGTTATTAAAGAGACCGGGATCGGATATGGACATACTCTCTGTCGATAGCGAAACCACTTTAATAACTATTATACGCGGAGTGTTGACCCAAAATGAAGTGGATGGTTTGGTGAACGCGTTGACTGAAGAAAGAGAACGATATTGGATGACCCCTGACATGACTAAAACAGGAGCCGCACCGGGCCATTGAGGTTCGCCACCTCTAGCGGACACGCTTCTTCGATACTATATCTATTACATTTGTGATGCGATTTGGGTGCTCCCCTTGATTTGGGAGTGTTGTTTCGCAGTGTTGGGGTGGCTGCTGGCTATGCCCAACATCAGTCCGGATCACGCAACTACTAATATCCTAGTTTGTATCGCCTCATGTACCTTATCATACTGATTATCCTATTCGCGACCACTACATTATGCTTTGTGTTATACCTATGGGGTACCCTCTGATAACCACCAGTTTACGGTGGGGCTTACGGTGCTGTATAGACTATGGCATTATAAAAACGTGTTAAGGGGGATTATGGTAACGCCTTAACGCTATTTTGATACTTTATATTACTGATAGGCATTATCTACTTAGCGTATATTACTACATAGTAGATAGTTTCACGGATCCTTGAGAGATGGAAAATCCCGTAACATCTCTTGAGTTATTGCACGCACGTTGACACTGGATAGGAGATGTCAAACCCCGTAAACATCTCCGACGCCGTTACACTCATATTTATTTACGATTGATTTAACTTTTAAAAGGATATTTTAGTCCTGACTCGAGTGTTTTGTCTTTTCATTACGCTCGGGTCAGTCCTGAGTTTTCAGATTTTTGAAAATCTATTATGGAGGACGAAGATGAAGATTTGGTACACTATTACTATTATTACCTTTGCATCATGCTATCTGCTGCATTATTTAAATTGTTCTGTTGTATATGTATAACTCTGATAAATGTTGTATAAATAATTGTCAAAGTATAGTAAACAGCTTCATGAACTGTTTATTTGACTATTATATTTTATCGTTCCGCTGCGAGATTCTGTGTTGTTTCATTTCCTTTATTTCTTTTCTTTTCTTTTCTTATTTACCCCAATAACCATCTGCACTTTTGAATGTTTTGGAACCGACATGTGTATTTGATCGTCGGTTTAAACTATCCAAAAAGGCGGATCGTTACAATTTCACATTTGAAATATAGCCATTTAAACAAATCTAAGATGAATATAGGAATATTGGGTAATAAATTTAATATAAGAAACCAATGCAAATATTGAATTAATCAGTGAAGCAATAATAATAAATAGTAATTAATTCAAAATTTGTAAGTTGGGAATAATGTAGATTAATATACGTTAGTTATTTAGGGTAGTGACTAAAATTGGTAATCCATTTGCAATTAATGATAATAGTGTTGATATAAGCTAATAAATTTAAATGTCAATGCAATACCAATTAATGGATTGAATGTGATTACGAAATTGGAACTAGGTAAATGAGTAACTTGTGTTTGTAAACAATAAACTTATAAATGCAGTAACTAATTTAGGCAAATAAATTTATGGAACAAATGTTAAGATCTTAACTGATGGTAATTAATAATTGGAGATAATGTATATTCCATTTATAATATGACTATTGGTTAATGAAAAGATTATAAATCAAGATTTGTTTATTTATTTGAATATAAAGAATAAAGGTAATTGAGTTTATTGCAATTAAGTAAAATTAAACATTTATTATTACGTTAAATGAAAATTTAGTTGAAATGGGGAAATATTTATGTATGTTAATTTCATCCATTTGGCTATAATGGACTGAATAATAAGAATGAATAGTGAATTCATTGGAATTTTTGAAAAGTTTATTTATAATTGATGAATATAATGAAATTTAAAATTTACGCTGAAATTTATGATTGAATCAACTATTAATTGACATCTAAATTTGGTTTAAATCACTGAGATTGTTTAAGAAGAAAAAACTGATAAGATTTGTAAATTTTTGAAGTGGAAGTGAAAAATGATTTAATTAATGAATTTCAATTTATTTAATTATTATAAAAATAGCCATTTTGGCCACTGACTCGGATTTCGACGAAACAAGTTTCATCGGATCCGTAACAGTGAATTATTGTAGGATTTCAAGTTTCGTAGCAATCGGACTTGTCGTTTGATCGTACGGACTCGAAACGCCTTGAAACAAACGAAATTGAAATCAATTGAAATCAATTTGAAAAATATTGATTTTAGCATAACTTCTTCATACGATGGAATTTGGATGTGAAACCGGTTCCATCGCGTTTAAAATATTTTAAAACATCTATTTTGATATATGGGTTGACCCAATTTTATTCCGGAGTCGAAACGGGCTTTTTGGGCCACTCTGGCATTAGCACGTAAATCTATCTTATTCATTCATTCAAATGTCAACCCTGGCTATATATATCCTGCTATAAACCCTAGCAGCATTTGTTCCTCATTTATATACGTTCTATTCACCTCCTCACTTCAATGGCAGAGAAACCCTAATTCCAATTGCAATCCCAAATCAAATCCAAAGCTGAAATTTCAAAATCCACAATATATGCCAAATTTTATATCAAAGCTCTCGAAGAGCGTAACTCAGATCTGTGATTTTTTTTTTCCAATCTGAATCTCTATTGTCTAGAATTTGAGAACAAATCGCAGCCGTCTCTTAAGCATTTATCCGACGGACGAGATCGCTCGAGTTAATCGGAGCCCCTTCAGCCAAAACCTCCAACACGAGAAGTGTATCCCTCCTTCGCGCGATTCCATCCATACCGCATTGATAGTGTTCGGCTGCTTGTAGAGGCGAAGATCTGGGATTAGATGACCGGCAGTTTTGGTCGTTTTTTTTTACGGCGAACGAGGGTGGGAGTCGATGGCAGATGGTGACGCGAGGTCTGGGCTACCACCAGACGGTCGGCGGCAGGTGATGATGGAAGCTGGCAACGGCGGCGTGAGGGTTGATGGCGGCTAGGTTACGTGCAGTACGGTTTCTGGAGAGTAATAGTGTAGGGTACATGTGTTGCTGACGAGGCAAGAGTTGAGTTTTTTAATTAATTTATTTTATCAAACTGAAATTGAAATCTCTAATGTTCTAATCGATGTAACTTTCACATACGAGGTCGGAATCACGCGCAGTTTTCTCCGCTAGGTTTGTATTGGAATTCAAAGATTTTGGCGCTGATTTGGACAGATTCTGAGACTGTCAAATTTTTGGGTTTAAATTTGATTTAAATTCAATTTAAATTCAAAAGGTGAGTGTTTTAACCCACTCACAACTTCTAAAATTTCTTATGTTTGTTAAATTGATATATGATGTGGTTTAAAATTTATTTATGGTTGTTTGGCATATTTTTAATCATCATCTCAGTTAATTTCATTTATTTAAATTAAATTGCTATGTAATTATTGATTGCATATAAACTGCCAGTTAAACAGTTATTTAATTTATTATTGAATATAAACTGCTATTTAATACCTGTTGGTTATTATCCGTTCTATATTGATGCTATTGTTTGAATTTGATGATAATTGCGATAAATGTTGATGGTTGATATTGGATGAATGGATGTTGTATTTTTATTGTTATAAACTGCAAGTTATTATGAATTTTCATCTCATTCGGGATTGCGGTTTGAAATGATATATAACCGTAAGTTTTATTTTAAATTGCGGACTGAAATGATAAAATATCCGTATCACTTGACCACAGGGTAGAAAATTATATACAGACACCGTGGTCTATATATATATATATAAATACTTCGAAAATGATTTCTATGGTTTGTAAAGAAATATACGGTTTCAAGAGATATTGATTGTATATTTTATAATGTTATTTTATATATAGTGAAATTTTTAGTTTTAAGCTATGTATAAAAATTGGTTTAAAGATAAAGAAGTTAAATAATAAAGTTTGATTTTATTAGAATATAATTTGGTTAAGTGGTTATTTAAATTTTGTTTCTGGAGTTTAATCGGAATAAGGTGGGAAGATAAATATGAATTTGATTTGAATGAAAGTATATAAGAATTTTCTCGAATAAAATTGATTCTAATTTAACTAGATTTGAGATTTTAAAAGGTATGATTTAATAACTTGATTTTGGTTTGGAGGATTTAAATGGATATTATTAAGTTGATTAAACTGAAAAATATCCAGTATTTGAATTTAAAGGTTTTACTTAAAAGATATTAGATTTATTAAGTAAACAATTAAAATCTAAATGATAGTAATTGAAATTGATTTATATGGAATTATCAAAGAATTAGTTGGAAATTGTGGAATATGTAAAGCTTTGAAATATATGAATTGAAATGGTTTATTGAGCGGTTCAAATCGATATTTGGAATTTATTTGTAAAATTTAAGAAGCTATCTTATTATATAAAGTAATTTAATATTTAAACCATTTAAGTGTTGAAAATTTTGTTTCAAAGCTATGGAGTTTAAGGTATATGTATTTGAAAGTACAATGATTCTGGGAAAAAGGAGATATTTGAAATAAAAATGATATCATATGGATTTGGGTTTTAAAATAGAAATGATTTCGTATTAATATGGTTTTGAAATGGATATTTTATTCTGGTTTTAAAAGTACAAACTATTTTGAAAAGGCCGCAGTGTTATAATAACGTTTGGTTGTTGAAGAGACCGGGATCGGAAGTTGTCATACTCTCTGCCAACTCCGAAAACCACTTTAACAACCATGTACGAGGTGGAGATTCCAGAATGAAGTAGGATGGTGGCAGCGTTTCCTTTGAGGTAAATACGTGGACCCAACTCCCGTGAGTTGGCATAAGGTGGCTAAAACAGGAGCGATTGACGGGTTAATGAGGTAGCACCTTTGATCGGACACATCCCTTCGATATTATACTTTGACTTTTGGATTGATTCGGTGGCCATTTTTGATTTTCTTTTTGAGGGTGTGGCTCGAGGTGGGCGGTAGCTGTGGCTATGCGTTACCACCACCCGGAAGCGTAATTGGTATATCTACCCTGGCATTGCCTAGTTGTGCCGTGTCACCTACCCTACCACGCCTTATACGATTTTGTTTTGTACCATACCTATGGAGTGCCCTCTGACGATGCCCAGTACGGGGGAGATTACGGTACTGTATAAACTTTGAGAATATATTATGTGTTAAGGGGAATATTAGGTCACTCCATAACGCTATTTTAAAGTAAGTTTATTTTACTAATAGACACTATTATAATAGCGAAGTATTACTACATAGTAAATAGTTTAACGGATCCTTAGGAGATGTGAATCGCGAGCATCTCTTAAATTACTGCACTCACGTTAGACACTGGATAGAAGATGTCAAATCCCATAAACATCTCTGATGCCGTTATACTCATATTTTACCATTGATTTAACTTACATAAGATCTTTTAGTTCTGACTCGAGTGTTTTGTCTTTTCAATTCGCTCGGGTCAGTCCGAGCATTTCAGGAATCGAAGACTTTATTTCTGGAGGAAGAAGACGAAGATTTCTTTATTATTATTACTATATATATTATATTGTTCCACTACACACTGTATTCCGCTGCATGGATTATTATTCATTGGTATGTGCAACTCTGATATGTATTGTATAAATATAATCAAATGTTTATAAAACAGCTTCATGAACTATATATTTGATTATTATACTTTATCGTTCCGCTGCAAGATTCTATTTTTTTCCCTTTCCCTGCTTTTTCTTATTTACCCTATAACAATCCGCCTTTCCGTATGGTTTGAATTCGCATGTGTGTCGATTTAAAGCGTACGAAAAGGCGGGGCGTTACATCTGGTATCAGAGCTTTGGTTTAGCTATAAACCTTAGCTTTGTGGGGTTTGACTCTTTGCTAATAGGGTAGGAATACCCTATGATGAGTCGTTGAGTGTATGTATATGAGAAAGCGTATTTGTTAGTGGTATAAAAAGGTTTTAATATTCTGTTAATTTGTTCTGTTTTGTATTTATAAATTCTAGTTGATGCATGGGACGCTATGACATCAACAGGGGTTTCTAAACACTTAATAGGACAGACCGAATATTTGGTTTTAATATAGGTGAATGAAATAATTTTGCCTACTATATTTTCTATATATATAAAATAAATTTTTATAAATGATATATATATATATATATTGGTTGCAATATATTGGTTGGTAGGTAATGAAATTATAAATAATAGTCGAAATAAGATTGATAATAAAATAAATGAAATTGGAAATTTAGAACTTAAGTTCCGGGTTTTGAAAATTCTTTCAATAATTTTGGAATGTAATAATATTATTATTAAAAGATTTTCTAATATAAATATTTCAATATAATTTGAAAGAAATGTTTTAAAGAAGATTTTGGAGAAAAAAAAGTTATGTACTTCCTTCTCTGTCGTCGGAAAATAATTTCGGTGATGGCGGCCGCATCATCGACATTCATTTTCGAGTTTCGAAGTGGGAAGGTCACTGTAGTAGTTTTACTGCAGATTCATTTTTTGATAAACAAATATAAATTTTAAATTGTTCTAAATATAATTGGATATATGAAGTGTAAGTATATACATTTATCTATTATTTTAAAACGATTTTTGAATAAAACCCGGTGTTTAAATTTTTAAGTTTCCGTTATTTAATAGTTTCAATTAGTGGAGTAAAATGGGAGTTAACTGAAAATTGGAACTTTTAATTAAAATAAGAAGATTAAATGCAAGGTTATAAATGAAATTAAAAGTTATTTGGAATTCGTAACCTATAAAGCAAAGGATAAGGTCAGTGAACATTAAATTATTAAAAAGAAATAAGATAAACTTGTATGATTTTAATTACATTCTTAAAGGCATATATATAACTTACCAAAAGATGTAAAAAGTTGAAATGTTAATAAGAAAACGTAATGGAGATTATATAAGTAAAGCTTATGTAATAGGAATGTTAAGTGAAATTCTTTTATAAATAATAATTTGATGTTGAAATTGTGTAAACTTAAGTATGACTGAAAGTTTGTAAAGTAATGACAATAAACTTTAGTAAAAGTTGAGGTTATTTATAATAAAAATAAGTAGAAGGATGAGTACTGTAAATAAATGAATTAAGTAGTAAATGAAAGAATGAATGCAATAAAAAGAAAACTATTTGATATGAATAGATAAAATGAAAATTTGCAAGAAATAAATGTGAATTAAAGGATAAATCATTATATGAATAAAAGGAAATCAAACAATAATAGTATGGAATGAAATTAAAAAGAATAAACTTAGTTTGGATTTTTGTTTGTTTTGGTTTATGGTTGTTTGGGTAAGGATGCTTTAAAATTGTTTAGACGAATGAATAATCTATTTATTTTCACCTAAGACTGTTGAGTGAATGGACACTTAGTAGTTTATTTTTCATTCCGTACAATTTAAAGTTTTGAACCCGAACAACTATTTGTTTGTTTATATAAATGAATGTTTGATTTGTGTTGATTTTTATGTGATGGTTATATGCCATGTTGCAAGTGGTTGTTGGTTGTATTGATTTGGTGTTTATGATTGAAACAACTTTAATATTTCATTTATATAATTGTTAACCTTTTTGGATTATATAAGTGAAATACAGATTATGGAAGCAATTGCTACTGCTTTTGGTTTCATAAAATAAGCGTTAATTGCCCGACAAATAGGTATGTTCTCGGATTTCGGTTTTATAGCGCTATTATATTGTTTCCCGTGTTGGGATATATATTATTTTGGAAAGTATACGATATATATTGTTATATTTGATATTATATTTTCTCCCGAGCCTCCCCGTACAAAGGAGACTCTGCCGAAATTTTCCGTAAGTTTTGGACTTAGAAAATATTTTGAAATGTTTTTCAAACTTTATTAATTTAAGTATAAAAAGATTTAATGGTTATAAGTTGGTATATTTTATCCAAAATAATTAATTTTGTGAATTCATTTGTTTATAAAGTTAATATTTTGAATAAGATATATTGATTTCTTAATTCTTCTTTTCCCTTCTTTTTCCTTTTCGGGGATGAAAAGTTTTGAGTGGGGGAGAGTGTAACGACCCGTAAATTTCGCTCATTAAATTTGTCATATTAATAAGATTTTGGAATTTAAATTTATAAAGAAATAAAATTTTATAATTTATAATGAAGTAAATGTTAAGAATTAACCTATGAAATATTATATTGATTAATATAGACTTAATTAAAAAGGTTGAATTGAATCAATCCTATTTATTGGAAACTAAATTTATTGGTATGCAAATTATAATAAATGAGCTTATTGCAAGAAATTGAAATTTGATACTATAGTGAATTGAAATTAAGATAAAAAAATGGGAATGTTGAGGTATGTAAGGTCAAATTGATTGCATTTAATAAACTAGGGAATAAAATTCATTATAGGTGATTAATTATTATGTTAATGTAAATTAAGATAATATTTGAAATTAATGTTAATTCCATTCATACTTGTAAACAATTATTATAAGTTGCATGTTGAAATTGTTGATTTAATTGGAATTGTAATTAAATTTTTATGAACAAATAAAGGTTTACAATAACAGGAATTTGAGTAAAACAAGTGTAATTATTGAATTAAATGAAATAGTATTGCTCAATAGTAACTGAAAGTAAATCTAGGTAATAAGGTTAGAACAAGTTGATAAATAAAAAATTTAGTGTAATCCCAATTGATTTAAACAATTGTGAAGTTTTAATCGATTGAAAGTAGTAGATTTGGGGAATAGATTTAAAATTTTATCCATTGATACAATAATACGTAATAAATGGAAAATTTATACAATCAATGTTAGATAATTGATCATAATGTTTAATAATTGTTAAAATAATAACGGAAGTGTGAATGTAAGTTTAATAGAAACATGAATTTATTAGAAGGGAAATAATTGGTAAAAAGGCTTGGACTAAGGAAATTTTATTAATTGTTTTAACTTTAATTAATATGGGTAATAGACAAGATTTCACATTTGAAATATAGCCATTTAAACAAATCTAAGATGAATATAGGAATATTGGGTAATAAATTTAATATAAGAAAAACCAATGCAAATATTGAATTAATCAGTGAAGCAATAATAATAAATAGTAATTAATTTAAAATTTGTACGTTGGGAATAATGTAGATTAATATACGTTAGTTATTTAGGGTAGTGACTAAGATTCGTAATCCATTTGCAATTAATGATAATAGTGTTGATATAAGCTAATAAATTTAAATGTCAATGCAATACCAATTAATGGATTGAATGTGATTACGAAATTGGAATTAGGTAAATGAGTAACTTGTGTCTGTAAACAATAAACTTATAAATGCAGTAACTAGTTTAGGGCAAATAAATTTATGGAACAAATGTTAAGATCTTAACTGATGGTAATTAATAATTGGAGATAATGTAAATTCCATTTATAATATGACTATTGGTTAATGAAAAGATTGTAAATCAAGATTTGTTTATTTATTTGAATATAAAGAATTAAGGTAATTGAGTTTATTGCAATTAAGTAAAATTAAACATTTATTATTACGTTAATTGAAAATTTAGTTGAAATTGGAAAATATTTATGTATGTTA
This sequence comes from Allium cepa, assembly GCA_030765085.1. Taxonomy (NCBI): domain Eukaryota; kingdom Viridiplantae; phylum Streptophyta; class Magnoliopsida; order Asparagales; family Amaryllidaceae; genus Allium; species Allium cepa. Next base: position 476,572,316 of record CM060932.1, read on the forward strand.
ATTTCATCCATTTGGCTATAATGGATTGAATAATAAGAATGAATAGTGAATTCAATGGAATTTTTGAAAAGTTAGTTTATAATTGATGAATATAATGAAATTTAAAATTTACGCTGAAATTTATGATTGAATCAACAATTAATTGACATCTAAATTTGGTTTAAATCACTAAGATTGTTTAAGAAAAACAAAACTGATAAGATTTGTAAATTTTGAAAGTGGAAGTGAAAACGTGATTTAATTAATGAATTTCAATTTATTTAATTAATATAAAAATATCCATTTTGTCCACTGACTCGGATTTCGACGAAACAAGTTTCATCGGATCCGTAACGGTGAATTATTGTAGGATTTCAAGTTTCGTAGCGATCGGACTTGTCGTTTGATCGTACGGACTCGGAACGCCTTGAAATAAACGAAATTGAAATCAATTTGAAAAATATTGATTTTAGCATAACTTCTTCAAACGATGGAATTTGGACGAGAAACCTGTTCCATCACGTTTAAAATATTTCAAAACATCTATTTTGATATATGGGTTGACCCAATTTCATTCCGGAATCGAAACGGGCTTTTTGGGCCACTCTGGCGTTAGCGTGTAAATCTATCTTATTCATCCATTCAAATGTCAACCCTGGCTATATATATCCTGCTATAAACCCTAGCAGCCTCTGTTCCTCATTTCTGTACGTTCTATTCACCTCCTCACTTCAATGGCAGACAAACCCTAATTCCAATTGCAATCCCAAATCAAATCCAAAGCTGAAATTTCAAACTCCACAATATATGCCAAATTTTATATCAACTCGAAGCTCTCGAAGAGCGTAACTCAGATCTGTGATTTGTTTTCTAATCTGAATCTCTGTTGTCCAGAAATTGAGAACAAATCGCAGTTGTCTCTTAAGCATTTATCTGACGGATGAGATCGCTCGCGTTAATCGGAGCCTCTTCAGCCAAAACCTCCAACACGAGAAGTGTAGCCATCCTTCGTGCGATTCCATCCATACCGCATTGATGACGTTCAGCTGCTTGTAGAGGCGAAGATCTGGGATTAGATGACCGGCAGTTTTGGTCGTTTTTTTTGGGCGGCGAACGAGGGTGGGGGGCGATGGCAGATGCACTACACCATATCAGTGATTTTGCAACATTTTATATCTACTAATTTCTAACACTTATAAATGTTACAAACTACCAACAATAAAAAGTGTAATGATACTGAAAAAGTGTTGGTATAAATAAAATAGTATTATGTATTAACTTTGCAATATAAACAAGCGTTACAAACACTTGGTAAATACGTAAATAATGTAGTAATAAGTGGGGTCTTCTGTACCTTATGCATATGTGCTCTTTCCTCACGCTTCTCTATTTTCGGCCACATAACTTCCAATTTAATTTAGGGTTTTCTCTCCCACTTTCCAAAATGATGTCGATTTCGTTCACTTCAAAATCGATTCCGATTTCATTCACTTCAACATCAACGCCGACTTCAACAACTTCCACGACTTGCGGCTCGACTTGATCGACAGCTCGGTAGCGAGATTGACATTTCATGACCGCTATTCTCGCGGCAATCCTCGTGACGGCTACATCGATGATTCAGGCTCGACGTCAAGAATGTTGCTTGCTCAAAATTATGAGTGGCTCAGGCGATTGGATCGTAGCGTGTCATTCTTTAAGGTCGACGTGGAGAGTAAATTTCTTTTTTTTCCCTCTATGCTATTTTACTTGCGAATTTCAAACTTTTTTGTATTTGGAGAATTCAATTTAGGTTGAAGGTGTTTAGACTGATTATAGTATGTGTTTCAAAGCTTGTAGGCTAGCTTGGCAAAGTCAACATAAAAGGTAACTAGTTGTACTGTTAGTATCATCAACTTGCTAGATTGGCTTAATCAAGGAACCTCACTGTAATGAGCTACATCCTTGAATGCAATAACTTGCTAGCTTGGCTTAACTAGTTGTACTATTTGTGCATTCCCATTCATTTCTATAATTCAAACTGCAGTTGATTGGCAAACTGCAGATGTTTTTTGAAATAATTATTGGAATCTTCTCCTTTTTTTCCATTTCCAAGTTTGTATGTTTCATCTTCTTGTTTATTTTTAAAATTTTGTTACTATTACATGGACATACCTTTTTGCTACAGCTTTCTACTTACTCTTTTCCAAACATAAATTTGTAAATTACAATTTATTTGAACTTGTCTGTTTGCATATGCAAGTTTCATCACATTCATCTATCCGAGTGTACATCAAATTAACATCCTTGACAGACCACCTAATATTCATTTAAAACACACACTTTAAGATTTAAGGCAAGGTGTTGTAAAAGTATATTCAACAAAAAATTGATTGTGTTCCATAATAGTTGGAAGTCAGGTAGTGTTCTGTCACAGTTGACAAGACAAACATTGATTGTGTTCAACTGTTCTGGGATTATTTTGTAAACGAGTGGAATGTCGCGGCATTAACGTTGAGAGAGTTAATGATAAATGAGACTAATTTCAAGAAGTTACGGCACATAGGCTTTGGCCTGAAGTGAGATTGGGGAGGTTAACAACATCAATCTCTAGAACCGAAACTGTTCCCAACGCCAACATTTGGGTTGATCTCTATACCCTGATCACTTCTTTTCCTTTTTAATTTGTTTATAATAGGGTTTCCAACTCCAGTTTAATCTACTCCACTATTAAATTAAAGTATGATCGTGGATGGAAAGTTTTGGAAGGTTCAGGTTTGGAAGATTTTGGAGTGGGGATTGATTGATTTGGAGATGGAGACATATCATATTATCTTTCTTGCATGCTTTGATACAGTGAAGTGGTTGTTCCAGTCTCTATTTTGCTGTTATTAACTTTTCTTATACCCCTTAATCTTCTATTTCTAGTAACTTTTTTTCACTGTTTTGTAATTTTCATCTTTGCCTTTTAGCTTATTATCTAAATGAGTTATCATTCAAACCTAAAGCTCAAACAGAGGTTTACTCAGCCGACTTCACTTTTGGACTGTTTTCAAACAAAATAAGTGACTTTCACATCTACTTTAAAGCATGTGCTGATTGATGCTATTTTTGACTTAACAAAGATAGAGAATCCCTATCGCAAATGTATCGACAACTCCTCAATTAGTTTAAACATACATGATGGATATTAACAAGGATGAATCTACTGGGAACCATGCATAGCTTTGACAAGTAATGAATTTTCTTATACAACAATGATCTTGTTTTTCCTCACATTAGTTAATATAGAGTGCACTGAGTCGAACTGCACTGCACTGTTGACTCCGTGCAGTTTTTTTGGTTGCATTCCTTCTGTTTGTTTGGTTGCATTCCTTCCGTTTGTTTGGTTTGCACTGCACTGTCTACTCAGGATTATTACAACTGACACAAGGATTTATACTATAAGCTGCATTCCTTTTGTTTGTTTGGTTATTAGTGTCAAAAGTATAGACAGTTCAATCATGTTCTCTTTTACATATTTCTTGCATGATTGCAAACTAACCAAATTAGTTAAAAAAAACTTTAAGTTTTGGTGTGGCACAAAATGAAATTATTTAATATACTATTCTTCACTTCAAGCATACTTCCTGTATGCAGCTCTATTTTGTTTATCATTTCTATACATAGCTTTTCATATTCTAAAGAATTTTATGGATCGTGAAACTGAAGTGTGTCTTGATTCATGTTTGGATATGATATATATTTGGACATTCATACCATGATAAGTCAGAACTTATCAAGTATAATGTTTTATATGTTATATTGTGTTATTTTCCATTATCAATATAAGAAATCGGTTTAACAGAATGATTCCTTGTGTACCATTAAGTAGTATCAAACAGTATTTAGTGCATAATAGTAGTAATAATGATAATGATGATGATGATGATAATAATAATAATAATAATAATTATCAAGGATCACCTGTCATAACGCTAGAGGCAGGTCACTTGCCATAACGCTAGAGGCAGGTTGACCCTATAAATAATTAGACATGCTTCATGTTTCATCTCGTTCACTTGCGCACACAGTTAGACGCACACCTTACTCACATGCTTATTACCAATAAATATCATTTACATTTATAGCATTATCAATGCATCACAATCATACAAACATAACCATCTTTTGCAGGTAATACTAGAACTTTATGATTGGTCATTATGGTATAATCATTTACATTTTTAATTTTAGGTTTCACGGATCCAAAGACCAAAAGAGAAGGACAACAAGTCCAGAGCAGAGACATCATTTTTAGTTTATACTGAATTGAAACAAGCTTATCTTGCTACCATAGAAAAGAAGATTCAGTTTGTACTGAACTGAAACAAGCCTGGCTTGCTACCATAGAAAAGAAGAGTCGCGAAGAAATTTCACTGAACATGTATATGATATTGTAAGTGCTTAAATTTAATGTGCAATGCTAGAATATGTGCTACTATTATTCTTCTTTCTGGTTCACAAGTAGTATTTGTTATAAAAAATTTATAACCATATTTTCATGTGCAGGGGAGTTGAACAATCAAGTTGTGCAGTAAATATACAAAGAGCAAATAGAAAAGCTGCTTTGAGACATCATCCAGACAAGGTATGTAGCACTGATATAGTTCAAGTGTAGTATGAAGTTTTCTAATAACCTATAGTATTTAAATGCTGCAAGCATTTAAATGTAGGATGGTCAGTCATTGATTAGGAGTGAGAATGCGGATGATGAAGTATGGAGAGAAGTTGTGGCCGAAGTGCATGCAGATGCAGATCGCTTGTTCAAAATGATAGGAAAGGCATACACTGTATTGCCTGACACCTCAAAGGTACGCTTAATATGTTAATTTCTTATTGATTGGGCTTCCTAAAACTATATTTTGTGTGTTTGATTTTAAGTTGTCTCTTATTTATTTAAAATTCATTCTTCTATGTGCATCTCTTTTATCCATTAAGTAATTGGCAGTCTTGAACATTGAGTAATACATCCATTAACAAAAATCTCCGTAAGGTGGATGTTTGTTTCCTGTTAGGATTAGACTATCATCATTTTCGTAGTAGCTGAATGAAATTGGTATTAATCAGGGCCTGTGTTGTTGCGAACGATAAACTTTATGTTATTGGTGGCCAAGAGAGAGATTTCATGGAAAAACCCGGATCACCAATATTCAAATGTTCTCGAAGACATGAGGTATTCGTATATATTCAAATATCTCCAAAAGATAAAATCTATATGGAATTTTTGGGGGTAATCTGACACATAACAAAATTATACATCACGATAATGCAGGTTGTCTATGGAGATGTTTACATGGTAGATGAGAAGGGAAACTGGAAGGAGCTACCTCCTATGCCTAAGCCAGATTCTCATATAGAATTCGCAGGTTGTTTATACGAGATTTCTTTATACATGCTTGATAAGTACTATGATTAACACTTACTTTCTTTTTTGCCTTTTTTATACTATGCCGCTGCACTGTAGCAGCAGTATGAGAAGCTGAGCAAAACCAAGCATGCAACCAATTTGCAAATCTAAGTTTGCATACTAAGTATTTTGCATACTAATTTTGCGAATTCATAAATACAAAAAAAATTAGAACCTGAGTTGTAACTCAGTCTTTAACCTTTTGATTTTGAAGGTATAAGTTTTATCGAGTGTTTATATTAAATGCAGGAACTTGAAGAAGGACACTTTGGATTGTTGTATTGGACGTTGAAGAATATTCAAAACCATTAGAGTTGTTTGGAGTGGACGATCAGGAATGGTTAGGTTAACCGTAAGTTAAACTTTAAGTGTATTTTGAAAAAAAAATTGAAGCTTATGTTGTAATAATATATGAATATATGACATTGTGGTATTTGAAATATGTAAATAATTGTTTATGATATATTATACTACATTTGCAGAGCGTTTAAACTTTGCATTGAATATGTATGATGAATTATTTGTGATATGGAAACCATTATTTGTAGAGTGTTTATATTTAAACTTTGCATTTAAGTTTTGGTATATATATGTGTGTTACTAAATAATCATTTTCCAACACTTATAAGCGTTACCGTATATTTCTGTACCAACACTTATAAGTGTTACCGTATATTTGGTTACCAACACTTATAAGTGTTACCGTATATTTCTGTACCAACACTTATAAGTGTTACCATATATTTAGGTACCAACACTTATAAGTGTTAGTGATACGTATGTTTGTAACACTTATAAGTGTTACAAATTTGGCGGCTCCATTCCTTACAGTCCATTAGTAACACTTAAAAAGTGTTACTGAAATTATTTGTAACACTTATAAATGTTAGAATTTGCCTGTTTTGGTGTAGTGATGGTGATGCGAGGTCTGGGCTACCACCAGACGGTAGGCAGCAGGTGATGATGGAAGCTAGCAACGGCGGCGTGAGGGTTGACGGCGGCTTGGTCGCATGCAGTAGGGTTTCTGGAGAGTAACAGTGTAGGGTACATGTGTTGCTGACGAGGTAAGGGTTGAGTTTTTTAATTAATTTATTTTATCAAATTGAAATTGAAATCTCTAATGTTCTAATCGATGTAACTTTCACATACGAGGTCGGAATCACGCGCGATTTTGTCCGCAAGGTTCGTATTGGAATTCCGAAGATTTTGGCGCTGATTTGGACGGATTCTGAGACTGTCAAATTTTTGGGTTTAAATTTGATTTAAATTCAATTTAAATTCAAAAGGTGAGTGTTTTAACCCACTCACAACTTCTAAAATTTCTTATGTTTGTTAAATTGATATATGATGTGGTTCAAAATTTATTTATGGTTGTTTGGCATATTTTTAATCATCATCTCAGTTAATTTCATTTATTTAAATTAAATTGCTATTTAATTATTCATTGCATATAAACTGCCAGTTAAACAGTTATTTAATTTATTATTGAATATAAACTGCTACTTAATACCTGTTGGTTATTATCCGTTCTATATTGATTTTATTGTTTGAATTTGATGATGATTGCGATAAATGGTAGATGGTTGATATTGGATGAATGGATGCTGTATTTTTATTGTTATAAACTGCAAGTTATTATGCATTTTCATCTCATTCGGGATTGCGGTTTGAAATGATATATAACCGTAATTTTTATTTTAAATTGCGGATTGAAATGATAAAATATCTGTATCACTTGACCATAGGGTAGAAAATTATATACAGACACTGTGGTATATATATATAAATACTTCGAAAATGATTTCTATGATTTTGTAAAGAAATATACGGTTTTATAAGATATTGATTGTATATTTTATAATGTTATTTTATATATAGTTAAATTTTTAGTTTTAAGCTATGCATAAAAATTGGTTTAAAGATAAAGAAGTTAAATAATAAAGTTTGATTTTATTAGAATATAATATGGTTAAGTGGTTATTTAAATTTTGTTTCTGGAGTTTAATCGGAATAAGGTAGGAAGATAAATATGAATTTGATTTGAATGGAAGTATATAAGATTTTTCTCGAATAAAATTGATTCTAATTTAAATAGATTTGAGATTTTAAAAGGCATGATTTAATAACTTGATTTTGGTTTGGAGGATTTAAATGGATATTATTAAGTTAATTAAATTGAAAAATATCCAGTATTTGAAGTTTAAAGGTTTTACTTAAAAGATATTTGATTTATTAAGTAAACATTTAAAATCTAAATGATAGTAATTGAAATTGATTTATATGGAATTATCAAAGAATTAGTTGGAAATGGTGGAATATGAAAAGCTTTGAAATATAAGAATTGAAATGGTTTACTGAGCGGTTCAAATCGGTATTTGGAATTTATTTGTAAAATTTAAGAAGCTATCTTATTATATAAAGTAATTTAATGTTTAAACCATTTAAATATTGAAAATTTTGTTTCAAAGCTATGGGATTTAAGGTATATGTATTTGAAAGTACTATGATTCTGGGAAAAAGGAGATATTTGAAATAAAAATGATATCATATGGATTTGGGTTTTAAAATAGAAATGATATCATATTTATATGGTTTTGAAATAGATATTTTATTCTGGTTTTAAAAGTACAAACTATTTTGAAAAGGTCGCGGTGTTATAATAACGTTTGGTTGTTGAAGAGACCGGGATCGAAAGTTGTCATACTCTCTGCCAACTCCGAAAACCACGTTAACAACCATGTACGCGGTGGAGATTCCAAAATGAAGTAGGATGGTGGCGGCGTTTCCTTTGAGGTAAACACGTGACCCAACTCCTGTGAGTTGGCATAAGGTGGCTAAAACAGGAGCGATTGACGGTTTAATGAGGTAGCACCTTTGATCGGACACATCCCTTCGATATTATACTTTGACTTTTGGATTGATTCGGTGGCCACTTTTGATTTTCTTTTTGGGGGTGTGGATCGAGGTGGGCGGTAGCTTGGCTATGCGTTACCACCGACCCGGAAGCGTAATTGGTATATCTACCCTGGCATTGCCTAGTTGTGTCGTGTCACCTACCCTAGCGCGCCTTATACAATTTTGTTTTGCACCATACCAATGGAGTGCCCTCTGACGACGTCCAGTACGGGGGAGATTACGGTACTGTATAGACTATAGGAATATATTATTTGTTAAGGGGAATATTGGGCCACTCCTTAACACTATTTTAAAGTAAGTTTATTTTACTAATAGACACTATTATAATAGCGAAGTATTACTACATAATAAATAGTTTAACAGATCCTTAGGAGATGTGAATCGCGAGCATCTCTTAAGTTACCGCACTCACGTTAGACACTGGACAGGAGATGTCAAATCCCATAAACATCTCTGACGCCGTTACACTCATAATTTACCATTGATTTAACTTACATAAGATTTTTTAGTTCTAACTCGAGTGTTTTGTCTTTTCAATTCGCTCGGGTCAGTCTGAGCATTTTAGGAATCAAAGACTTTATTTCTAGAGGACGAAGACGAAGATTTCATTATTATTATTACTATATATATTATATTGTTCCACTACACACTGTATTCCGCTGCATGGATTATTATTCATTGGTATGTGCAACTCTGATATGTATTGTATAAATATAATCAAATGTTTATAAAACAGCTTCATGAACTGTATATTTGATTACTATATTTTATCGTTCCGCTGCAAGATTCTATTTGTTTTTTTCCTTTCCCTGCTTTTTCTTATTTACCCCATAACAATCCGCCTTTCCGTATGGTTTGAATTGGCATGTGTGTCGATTTAAAGCATACGAAAAGGCGGGGCGTTACAAGATACTTCAAATCACATTCCTAAAATTTGCAAAAAATGTATTTGAACAAGCTATATTTCAGAACATTTTCAAGAATATGGTACATATGAGAAGGAAGACAATGTATTCATATTTATCGACATGTTCAAACTTGGAAACTCTACAAAGTCACCGAGGATCCTCAACTTGAAAAGAAAATATTTGATAAAAAGAAATTCTCAGAAGAAAAGTAGAGACATCAAGCAGGAGGAGATAATTTTTTCACTAATCCTAGTGTCAGGAAGAATATTTTACTGTAAAAGAACAAAGAAATGATTACTTACAAGACAAATAGGTTAAAATAAAACATTTAATGAAGAAGAAATTACTGCTTTTGATCATTGTTTTAAAATGCAAAAGCGTACATGAGACATTTTAAAGCTTTTCGAGTAAAAATAAAACGCATAACATATAATGAAATTTGACATTTTAAATTAATCTATATAAAAAATGAAAAACAAATCAATTATATCTAACTTTGAACATGTAATATCTCCTTTTAAAAAAAATTAAAAATAAATAATTGAAATCCAAATAATTCCAGTTTCAATTCCTTCAAATTTACTTGAAAATTCTACAAAATTCCAAATTCGATTCCTTCTATCAATTAAAATCGATCCACAAAATTTATTTGAAGATTCAATGAAGTCTATTAAGAAATTTTTATTAAATAACAATGAGAAAATTCATCACATAGCTCTAGATCGTTGTTTGAGAAACAGTCTTATTTAATCATGTCGATATTGAGATTGAAAAGTAAGAAAACACTAACTTTCGTTTTATTAAACTTTTTTCTTTTATGTTTTATATTAAATAACTAAAATTTAATAACTTCTGTTAGTGTCGATATTTTTGCACCCAAAGACAAAAATATTCTTGAATCCCATGCCTTAGTAGTTTAAGGCGTGTGAGGCGTATGCTTTGTATGTTTCATATGCCTCAAGTTGTTGAGGCATAATTCTTTGAGGTAAAAAGCCTTTTGAGAATAGTTCAAGGCATTTTATCTCTTATTACATCGAGGCAAGTATCGAGGCAGGTTTATTAAAACAATGCTTTTGATATTGGAAAATGGCACCGATAGTAGACAAGGAATCAAGGACATCCTGAGCATTATCTTTATGAATCTGTCAACACAAAATAAAAGAATAAAGGGATTTGTCATTTATTTACCTCCTATTCCAATATTTTCTCTACAAAAATAAGTTATTTCCATATAATGATAATGAACACCTCACGTATCTACTTTTAGGTAATTTTCAGAAAGAAAGAAGATGAGGCACGTCCCACCTATCTACTTCATGTTTATATATTTTATCTTTGAAAATAAGTTACCTACCGAATAACGATGATAGACACCTCACCTATCTATATCCAATTTCTATATGTTATATTTATATCCTTTTGCCTGCTAGTATGACAGCATTCCCAACTATGGTCAAGGTTGGAAACTGACCGACCCCAACAGAGGGTCAATCGCTCTAATTTGGGTTGCCTTGGCAACTCGCAAGGTTTCCAAGACAACCTAGGGGGTCATGAGCTTAGTCGGCTTTCTTGTAGCCAGCTAAGCTTAGCTGACTACAAGAAAGCTGGCTAAAGCTCATGACCCCTTTGGGCAATGGCCAAAAAAATGATGCTGCCACATGGCCTGCTTTAATAAAGCCAGCTAAAAGCAACCGTCATTTTTTGCCCGTTTCCTTCTTCTCCTCTTCCCCTCTATATAATTTCACAATTACACAATTTTTTTCAACATTTATCTATCTTTAAACAATTACCCCTATACAGATTCTATCATTTCAAAAAACTAAAAAAGAGAATCTCGAAAATCTTCATATCCCAAATTTCTATCACATCATATCAAAATCCATCTCAATTCAATTAGGATATGTTCAATTCTCAACATAGTCAAACTCAATATCATTCTCAAAATTCTCAACAATTAAATCAAAAATCAAATTATGGTTTTTCCCAACAAGTTCTTTATTTGTATCATTCTCCACAAAATGAAAATTCTTATCATTCTCAACAGAATTCGAATCATTACCAAAATTCCCAAAATTCGGATTAGTCCCAAAATACTTCATTTCAACAAACATATAACTATGATCCAAACTATGTGTCTTCAAATAGCCAGCACTAGTCAATGGTGCCTTTCTACTCTCAAAATTTGACAAGAAATCTGAGTAATCAATTCGAAGGTAACGGTTGGGAAAACCAATCTGATGCTACTGTTAGATTGAATGTTCTAAAGGTAGTAAGAAAGGTAAGAGCCAATCTGATGCCTCATTTTGGAACTCTATCTACAATTTGTTCAACTATTGACGTCCAAACAATATTCCAAAAACTGTTCGTTCCTTAAAGCAATCATGGAAAAGAATAAATTTCGCTTGTCAACGTTGGAATGGAATAATGATTGGGTTGCATACACAAGAACAAAGTGGGGAAAACGACATGGATTTGGTAATGATTTTAAGTTTGCATTTAAAATTCTCTTGTTTCATGTTTTAATAATATTTCATCATCTACAGCTTAATCAAGCCAATGCATTGCATATAACCAAACATAATAATCAATCGTTCAATCTAAAACATTGCTATGGCCTACTATCGTGTGAGGAATAATGGAGTCGAGTGCGACAAGAACACATGGGATTGATGTTTCGTCGTAGAAAGATGAGTGGTGAGTCGAGTCCTAAAAGTTCTAATCCATATGAAGACACACCCTTCACCACCAGTACAGAGGGTAGGCCATCGAGAAAGTACAAGGGGAAGAAAAAATCCACCATCGATTACATCATGCATTATGAACATATTGGTGAGATATAACGACTACTGAAAATGCAAATAAGTTATACATGAAGACAAAAGAAGTAAAGAGGGTTGAGAGGGCTAAGGGTAGACAATGACGTCATGATGAAATACAACAGTTAAGAGTTGACGAACTAGAGTTAAGAAAACAAGAATTAGCTCGACAACAAAGAGCCGACGATTTGGATCTTTTAAGTTGCAACCTAAATAAACCGAATCCAATACCAAGGTTGTATATGGTGAAGCAAATTGAGGAGCATCAAAGACATTAAGGAGGCTTGTAGAAAAGTATATTCGTACTTTGTGTCGAATTATTATTGTATCTTGTATTTTGTATTGTTGTTGTTCAACGTTAGTGTTATTTCATTGTTAATGTTATTGTTTGTCTTTTAAGTATATTTGTTGTTAATTTTATTATTGTCATTCTCTCTGTTTTCTTGTAGATGTAAC